>CM060846.1:271415511-272721761 GCA_030762175.1 Metallyticus violacea | reverse complement strand
CACTGCATACATGTACAACATGAACCGCAGAAATGTCCCAAGCCAATATTTATAAATGGACCGATAAAATGGAATTATGTTTTTTTTCTCAACTTATCGGAAAACTGAACTTTCTAAATATCGGGATTGGGCTTTGGGTGAGCGGTGGCTTCTGAATCTAAAAAGGAATTGTTATTATTTTTAGACATTCCATTGTTCTAAAAATTAAGCAGCTTATGTTTAAAACACAAAATATTAAAAAGAGTATTAAGCAAGACATACTAGATAATAGATATGTATTAAAATGTATTAAATGTATTAAAATGTATTAAATGTATTAAAATGTATTAAAATGTAATGTAATGTAATAAAAATCAGGATGTTATTTTCCATAATTACATTTCATTAAGTACCCAATATAGCCTCTATTAATATATAAATTGTGACTATTTCTCTAAGACTTCCCCTAACATGTGCTACCATTCTAAATTATTTTATCTGGAGATCTTAATGTAGTAGCCCCGCTTCGGGCACCAACATTTGAAACGTTATGTGCTTGAGCTTCATTTAATGTGGCCGTGCGTTGGACGACAAAATTTGATATGTTTTGTTTGTGGTGTGTGTGTGTGAGGCCACACGTTGGGCGACAGAATTAGAAGCGTTAGTTTTTTTATTTAAGATAGATGCGATTTTTTACATTTCATCGGTGAATCTTTCTCACGGCATTTCCACTGTTTTCTGCTAACTGTAGGAGCAGAATCGAGGATTGCAAGGTACTTGTAAGTACAGCGCACTGTTCTGAAACTAACAACCTTGTTGTTTTGGCACAGTTGAAAAACAAGGCTGACTGTCGGAAACCGGTTAATTACCCCCCTTCGGAACCTGACGCTGACGTACTAATGGTATGTGTAGGTGGAACGTAACCTTGATCATCGAAAAACGATGCTATTCTTCACGCTTCAACCTTCATGAACCCGGGGAAAAACTTGTAGCTAATAACGTGACGCTAGGAGGTCAAACTAATGACAGGAATTGCAATGATACTTTACTATGGCACGATGACACTGCCTTTTAAGATACACTAAAGTTAATTCACTTTGTAGGAAATTTACCACTAACTTGTGAACTGCACATTAACTTGCTTCTTCAATGACTTGCATCAATCCACGCCGTTGCTTTCATTGCCTCTATTGATACACCTGTTCATCTCCGCTTTATTAACGGAATGCCGCGAACTATCTCCTAATGCTGATTCAGCGACACTACATGACTGAATATTACGTTTGTCTGGTGAATATTGAATGATCATCGGAAACTAAGTGTATCGGTAACTGTATGACGAGTGATTGCATACCAATGAATGCTCGATTGTAAATGAGAACCTCGCCATACCATTGGTTCCGTTCAGTTTATTTGTATTTTCTTAATTCAAATTTTTGTATGCCCTGGTGGTGTAGTGGTAGCCATACTTCAAATTCCGGGAATAGGCCGCGTCCATAATCCAACCTTCTCTTTTAGGGGCACAAACCAGACGAAGCATAACTGGTCGCTGGTAGTATCACTGTTTACCTAGCAAGAAGGAATGCGCAATGTTTTTATAATGGGGATGAACAAGATGCATGTCCGGTCACTGGCTACCTAGCATGAAGTCCACTTGAAGCTAGCAGAATCGCAGCCCGTATTCTTTCCAGCAGCAAGAGAACGGCAAGGCTCATACTGCGCATGCGTTACTGAATGACAATGCAATCTGGAGTGTGGTCAAGCCACCGACGTCTATTATTGTGAACTTGTAGTCCGCACTTGAGACTGATTGAAGGATAACTGAATAAATATGGTTGTAATTATGATGCATTGTACCTGAATGTGCTGGTGATGTGATACAAAGATGCTTTCCGATTATCGCTCAAAGGCATTGAGGAAAATTCAAATTTGTAAAAGTCTACTGCTATTTTTCTTGAACATTTCTGTGGTAGGCACTCGCATATGAATTAGTTGCAGTATTCCCACAACAGCTCCACAGTCTCTTTAACTACTAAACTAACGGTGGAATATTCCATACAAAATTATAAACCAATGTACTTAAATGAAGCTCTAGTTGACATATACTTGTGAACCAAGGGGAAAAAATAAAAATATAGAACTAAATATGTACTTGTTTATGGATATACTTTAAGTAAAATATAATGTTACCTATGTTAAAGTAACATATTAGGTTTCACCAGATCTAGAAGATAGTCAATGGTTTTTATTTCGATGCTAAGATATTCAAAAATCTTTTACGGTAAATTCCTCAGTGTCTTGTATAGATAGTGATATTCACCAAAAACATTTTTCTCCAATTAGCTGTGTGGGTCTAACATTCTCTGAAATGCTACTCACTTGGCCCACAATCTAATAAAAATAAGTCATCTTCCCTACAGGCATCCGAAGCCGAATCCATTACCACGCTCGCCTCTACTTACAATCTATTAAAAAGCTCCATTCTGAACACTCAAAGCTATGCCCATCGATCAGTCACTTACTAAGTGAGGATCTAGGTAGCAAGCCGTGCTTCTTCTTGTTTGTACCTTAGAAGTTTCTAGAATCCGATTAAAACCTAATTATTGCCTGACTTCTTCGTCGTTTCCTTTAGTTGCGTAAGGTTGCGCAATACTAGTTATCGTTCAGATCAATCGCATGAATTTTACAATAATGAATAAAAAAATAACATTATATCGAAGCGGAATATCCTTCAAACCTTTAATGATAATAAACGATCATTGGAAATCATCATCACAATTAATTTAGTCAAAATGTGTATTTCTTTGTGCATAAATAATACCAGATCCAGATATTAATAAACTTATTGAACAAGTGAATGTATGTAATAGGAGATTAAGAAGCTGGCTAAACATGAGATTAAAGTCTTCACGAACGAAATCTATTGTATAAAGCTGTAAAGCAAATTATTGTGATATTCTGTAACATCGTGTGCCTTCGCCCGCTTCCCTGGAGCCCTCGCAAGGTTATCTATTGTACATTGTATCGAGCCCTACATTGTGTTATTTTTAAATGGACAAATTCATTGAAGCGAAGAAAATAGGCCACTAACTTTGATGGAAGAGAAAGCAAGAGAATTCGTTGTTGGTGAACCTTTAAATAGTGAAATAACCATTCAGAAGTGTAGTCTTATACAGATTTTCCAGAAGATTCGATCGAGGAAATTTTTAGCCATGAGATGACTAGAATTAAGAGAAAGTCACTAGTACCTTCCTGCAGTGAAATTAAAATAGTAGCTTGGCGTCTAAATGGTAGACATTAAAAATTCGCATAAAGAGTTCATTTCTGGGGAGTGCTTAGGTTAGTTGATTTTCATATTTCTCTTAAGTTAATGTCAATTCAGAATCTGCCGGAGTTAGTTGGCGTTTAGACCTTTAGATAGTTAGTTACTGTTCAGATTTCACCATGCACGCTTAAATCAATTGCAGTTTAGAATTCACGGAAGTAATAGTTCAGACTTCTAGTTAATTATTAAAGTTCGCGACAAGGTGACACAGTTTTATACATGTTATAGTCTACACAGCTTTTCTAGTTTACATTAAGTGAAAACCACGCCCGCAGATTGAGAATTCTAATTATATTTATGTGCATACAGAGGGATGTTAAAAGTGTTCATATAAATTGTGAATCATGGCGTCAAATTCTAAAACCGCCGCAAGTGTTTTGTGTCTGGGGAATCCACCTTTGTTTATAAAGAAGCAGTGAAGAGTTATCCTGTGAACTAGTATTCCGTAGAGAATCAGCCTATTAGACAGTCCCAAGCTTTCAGACATAAAATCTTGCGACATCTTTCCTGAAAAAGACTCCCGGCAAGGTAGTAAAAACTTTGAACGTTTTAATAAATCAATTGTGCTTAATAACCTGTTCGTTAATTAGTCCAGCCACAAGGTCCTTTCCCCCCTCGATTTAGGATTGAGGAAAGATGAAATACAATCCATGGTAGAACACCATGACTGGCTGGGACCGGCAGTAGTGGTTTCAGATCACATAGTCCGAGGCAGTTACCAACAAATAAGATCTACAAGTGAGGCTACAACTGGAAGGAACTACAAGACGACCGGCTCAGCAAACATCGGCTCGCTTCACTAACAGACCCACAACAAATCCTTACAAGAACCAAATCAGATCATGCTGATCCAATCTAGTATCAAATCATTAATTTCTCACCATTTTATTCTCGACCAAATTGGCACCTACAGATTGGGGGCTTTTAAATCACCCAGCATAATTAAATCCCCCATCAACATTAAATTAATTCCCCCGCCAATATCGATTCCCGTCCTAATATACAATATTGACATAGATAATATAACACTTCTATATGAATTAATTCGCTTAATGCTTATCACTAATTATATTAAGTAATCTCCATCCGATTAAATGATATTCCCCTCCTTTTTATAATGAAATAAATAATTATCAGAAAACATAATAAATCTGCCTCGTATTTACAATTAGCCGAGCCTCATATAAATACTGTTTCACATTAGTGCCACAAGCTTCACATGCTTGATACTCTCCTGCTTTTTATAATTAAATAAATAATTATCAATTAGCATAATAAACTTTCCGTCGTATTTATAATTAGCCGAACCTCATATAAATACTGTTTCACATTAGTGCCACAAGCTTCACATGCTGGATACTTTACATTCTCTTTGAAGGTGCTGCAGACATGATTTTGTTTTGGGTGCCCTCATAAAAAATAAATAGGCAAAAGGCGCAAGGTCAGGTGAGCGGAGTGATCATGCAACAGGTCCAGCACATCCAGCCCCTCTATTTCAAAACTTGTTTAATAATTTACATGTGCATCTTGCAATATGTGGCACGACCCACCACAAAGCTGGTACCATACATCAGCTCATACATTTTCCAACAGTGCAGGTGATACATAACTGTCAAAATGAATTATGTCTCTGTTTTATATGCCTTAAAAATGTTGGGACCTGTGATAAAGTCACGAATAATGCCAGACCAAATAATTAATGACCAACAATGCAGGAAAGAGACAGTACTCATCCAATTGGAACTTTCAGATTCTCAATAATACATGTTATGTTAGTTAAAATGCACCCTGTTTCAAAACTTTATCTCATTAGAAAATAATGTGGCTCTACAGTAAACATTCTCTATAAGAGCGTTATGTATTCACAAAATTCTTCACGAAAATGACAAGCTCTTTGTGCGGGCAACTGATGCAAGAATATGCTGGGCCGTCTTTGCACGGATTTATCTGTTTGTATGTGTAGGTCCGTGTTTTTCTTCCTTTCTCCTCTCATCCACACTGTAACCAACTTCCCGTGTCCTTTATTTTGAATGGTCGTGACTACCGTGGAAGAGTCTAGCATAATGACGTCATGACCTTACTCTGAGCTTACTACGAGCGTTCCTCTGACTACAGAGGGAGAAGGAGTAGCGACTTCGGGGGGTAAAGACATTTTTTGCCTATATACTTTAAAATGTGTAGAATGTTATTCCTTCCCCACGCCTCACCCACTGATCAAGGAACTTGTTTAAGTTACGTATTATTCCTTGTAACTATTTTAATTTCAATTATTTTCTTTCTTATATGGGATTTTCATATTTAATTGTACAGTTGTGTTCGGTTAATGTGACCCGTAATAAACATTGGTTTCTAATTAACTCTATAATGAAATAAGATATTCATATGAAACTAGATGGCTTTGTTTATCCTTGTAAAATCGATTGTTTTAATTAATTACATAGTTTAGTCTCTAGTCGTAATACTTAAGTACACACTTAACGTTCGGATCAGGATGACGCAACAGAAAGCTTGATTATTCTTATATGCAATATTAGCATTTATGTGCAATTTTACTCCATGTATTCTTGTATTTTTTGTTTTATATTGTAATTCTCAGATTGTGTTCAACAATCAGTTATATATTATTGCAACAATGAGCCTGAGCCCAATTATCGCGGCATGAACTGCTTTTTACTCTGAAAACACTATATTCCCCTTGAATATCATTATTGTTACTCAGTTTGGCACCTGGAAAATGCACGAGTGAGTGCAGTTGAGGTAGAAATACTTGTGAATGTATACAACTGTAAAGAGTTTATTTCTAAATATAAATTCTGAAAGTGTTAGTTCCAGTGATGACTTATATCGCCAACAATAAACAGAAAGTTTTTCAAAAATGAAAATATAACATGGGGAATATATCCACCTCTACAATCCAGCCGTCCTTCTGCATAGAATATCATCAAGAATACACTAGGGATATAAAATATGCATTCGCCAAAATAACTGGCATAAAAAGTTCACTTGAGACAGTATTTTGTGTCATGCTTGAAAATGAATTAATAGAAATGATAAATTTGAGGATAAAGTGAGCTTATTGCCAACAGTGGAGATGTATTAATAATATTGAGTTTCACCATATTCAGGGTTCTGTTTCCTGCTGCTGTTGATCGATATCATTGAAAGTCGAACCAAGAAACTGGCCGCAATGTATTTCAGGCAACGTCACTTGAAAGTTTTTCTAAAATATTACGCGTCCTGTGGTTTGATAAAAAGTATACTAGAGGGAAAATATGTCGTACTAATAAGCTAAGCTGTTATCCGTAACATTTGGGAGAAATGGATGGTAGGCATTACTAAGTTATAAAGTCCTAGAGAAAATGTGACTGTCAACGAACAAATGTAAGAACTTGTGGTCGCTGTCCCTTCAAGCAAAACATCCCCAGTAAAGCAGCAAAATATGAAATAAAGAAATGGACGCTTTGTGACAGTGAAATTGCACAACAAGTTTATACAGGAAATGAACCTGGAATAGTAGAAAGCAGGGTAAGGGAATAATTTTTCATTTTACAAGTGAACTGAGAGGCCAGAATGTAACTTACGACAATTTTATTACGTCTTATAATTTGGGATAGATACTGTTAAAAAGAAAATTGACGCTCTTAGGAATCATATGCGAAAATAAGCCAGAGGCTCTTCAGCAAATGATAAACACAGATACTTATTAGGTCATTTTACTTTACAGAGGACAATACTGTAGTCAATTATGTTCGAAAGAGAAATAAAAGTGTTGTGCTTATGAGTACACTACACCAAGATGAGAAAATAAGGCACAGGAAGGATAAGACACCACAAATGAAATTCGATTACTAAAGAAGCTGTAGATACACTTGATCAAGTAACAATATCTGTAAATGAAAAACAAATGTTGTCAATGTTTATTTTCAGCAACACACTTGACGTTTCTGCGTACACTGAACATGTATGGTATACTTCCATGGCCCACGTGCTTTTGGCCATCTCTTTGAGGAAGACTACAGAGCCGAGATTGCCAAATGCTTGATGGTAACCCAGAAAACGCTTTGCAGTGTTTACAAAAGTTTGAATGTATTCTGCAACTGAATAGAAGTTCTACAATAATAGTACATTTATAAATGTTTTTTTTAACCCGTGTCAGTAGAGTCAGTGCTCGATAATAAAGGCGGATTTAAAGTACGTTGCAGTGATATAATACGAACAGAATTGTTTATTTATTTCATCAGGTTACTGCATAAAATTTCAAAAAGAACATTTCTCAGAACGATGTATTTCTGCTGTTAGCACAAATTTTCTTGTGACTGCTACATGATGGTGTGCTATTTTCTTTGTATATCATATGGATGTTCTCGTTTCGTGTGGTGAGTTGAAAATATAGCCTATGATCTGCAAGATTACCATCATTGAATCCCTAGGGACAGTTAGGTGCTTAGAAGCAAATTACTTTTTACACGGTATAATCTTTTGATGCCAACAATACTGACGGCGGTAACACTAAAACTATCTACGATGATTTCGTGCGTAAGCGTTTAATGTTCCGCCAACTGCTAAGGTCTTTTAAGACAAAAGGAATTAATGAAATAATATAAAAATGAGCCCAGGGTGCTTACTGTCTGAAGTTAGCTGGTATGTTTTCAGTGGCAAAAAAATTTATCTAGGGACCATGTCGCGACCGGCGATCAAACCCGGATCCACCAGTTGATGAGCAAATGCGCTAGCATGTCAGTCATGTTGGTGAACTCCACGATGGTAGGTCAACTTAATTGCATAAACGAAACTGATTAAACATTTAAACACACATTTCCTCAACAGACAATTTCCTGACATTGTAACACAAAAGTAGTAAAGATAAGAAAACGTCTACACTTAGGGAAGCATTTAAATCCTTTAGTAGAAGAGCATAATTAAAGTCTCTGATGCTTGAGGAAAAATATTTGTGATATACTGCTTCATAAAAACAAGCCGTTGTATAATAACGTAGCATGCGCGCATTAGAAAAATTTAATCCCACGTTAAAATGTGTTCATTGATGTTAAACTTTCAATTTTGATTATAAGTATTTTAACTAACAATTTATTTTTTCTATTTAAGCTAGTTTATACTCCAATCATATAGAAACGGATATTCAGCCAGTACTTATCGAGTTAACAGACACCCTCAAGTGACTACATTTTTCTCTTTGTCTCTCTGATATAATAACTTATGTATTTGAATATTATCTTGTGCTAGATTTTTCTTCGTCTTTTGAAGGGTTTCTTAATAGTATTTAACACACGTTTTTACTGTTGATATATGACATTAAATGATAAATTAAGAAAATAATTTTGGGTAGGAAACGATACAAGTAGATTTAGGGTACTTTCTTTGCATTAGTCAATGATGGAGACAGAAAAACCTGTAAAAACCCCAGACAAGGAAGACGGTTCTGTCGGAATTCGAACCGCAAATCCTCCGTTTACGATTCCGAGCCTTATCCGCCGCTAGTGTATTTTTATTTATTTATTTATTTATTTGGTGTATTTGCAAACGCTCTTAACATCTCAGGTCCTGAGCGGCCCATTTAATTCAGGGCGTGAAAGAGCCGATCAATTTTCCTCAGAGACCTCTCCTTTCAGATTTGAAGCTTTTAACGTCTCTTACAATTAGGGACGGCTGTATTTCTCTTACAAAGGAAGCCATACTTAAGATTTCTACTCCCTAAAAATCCATCGACTCTGGCCGGGTTGATCTTCGGTCTACGAGGCAAGATGGTTGCCACTAGACTGCCAGGACCGACTCCGCCAGTGTCGGTCATTCTCTGAAGGTGAACGCTAGTAGATACGCTAAATTCAAACCAGCGCTTATTCACTTCATTTCTTATTGGCTCTGAAAGTTTCATAACTTTAAATGTTACAGTAACAATTACTAAAAATATACAGGAATACTTACATAAATCTGTAAACAATACACATAGTGTAGCGTAACGTCACCTTACGTAAATCGTCCTTAATTTCCTTTTCCCTTTTCCTTCCTGCTTCATTCCTTGTTATGACGCCCAATTTCTGGAACCCTCGTTTCGAACTTCTGGTTTGGTAATAGTGCGAGCCACCATTCCATGTTTGGTAATAATTTAATTCGTTCCCCCCTTGTGTCCTAGCCTCAAAATTTATTTGATTAGTAGCGATCAACTTTCTGCTTTATTGTTCCAGGGGCTCAGATAATTTTTTAGCTTGGCAATTAAGGAACGTTTTGTTTAATTGGATAATTTATGAAATTCCTTTGGTAAATTTTCTTAAATCAACTATTTGTTCCAATAATTCTGTACTAAATGTTCTGGGATGAAATTCTTATCCGATTATATTTTTGTTTTTGAATTAAATTTATTAAATTTAAAACTAATTAAGAGAAATATCTCATTGCTTCGTTATGCTTATTGTAATTACAAAGTTAATGTGCACTTTCTATATGTAATGGTTTATTTGATTATTAATTTATTTGACCAGAGCATTTATTAAATTGTTAATGTCTTAGTGCAAGTTTTAGAATTTTTTTATCAAGTTGCATATAGTACAGATATTTTGCAGGCCAATTTCAAGGAATTTTCTATCAACATTAGCATTCATTAAAGTAAGAAGTTTAAACTGCCAGGCACTGATGGCAGAGTGGTGGTATTCGTCGCAATTCTAAATAATAGGAGAGCTTTATAGCAATGGGGAAAATGATGAACAGATTTACAAATAATTGAAAAACAGATAATCAAATTTAGCAACAATTTTACTGCAATATAATTCACATGAAATAACGTTCTAGTGAAATAATATTTTTAAAAAATGTGACTAGTGATTATTAGTCTATGTGAAGATTTTAGTTCTGTCTCACCACATTGAATATTCTTCTAGCTAATTAAGTAAGGTAATTGAAATGTACTTCAATCGAACAAGGTGCCAAGACGATTTAAACACGTCCCATTTATCTCTTCCTTCTGCATCCGTTTCATCTTCGCTCATGTATTTTGACTATCAGATATGAGCATTGCCCTACTTTAGTCTTATAACATACGACCGGGTTTCAGTGTTCCTTAACCTTATCCTCGTCTTCATCTTCAAAGCTTTTAATAATGGATGCCCCCCTCCCCGCATTATATAAGACATTCTACTCTTCATCTCAGATCTCTGAAACGTCCATTACTTCAGAACTTTGCACCATTTCAGTATTTTCGTTTATGATTTAACACCTTGCTAAGCGTTAGACATCCAATATTTGTTTTAATATGGTTGATTTCTTCCAAAAAAGTACCATACAGTATTCATACACGCATATTGAAGTGCTATTTAAGACAACCGATGGAGCCGTGGTCCTAAGCTGGGTTACAGAATGGCATTGCGATGTATTTTCTTGTTTGTTCACTGTTTTATGTATGATGAAACTGCCATTAAACATTATATTGCTGTCATCTGGAAGTGAATTATCCCATCGTTACCGCCGTCTTATGCACCATTTAGTTCTCGTTGGGATGGCTTCAAACTTTTGTCATAAATATGCGTTTTATGCGTACAGGTCTCTCCATTCAAGCTCCTCTTTGTAGTAATAACAATAAAATTTTAACCCATCAGCGTTTGTGACCTTAGAATTACAAAGTCCTTTGGCATTCCGAATAGCGGCGATTTGCGGCAGCATAAACACGGGGTGTTCAACTTTAGTACTGTTAGTGCTAAGTATATATCGCAAGCTACTAGAATCTTAATAAATTTGTTTATCATGCGTACGTGGCTTCACATATAGAACAGAAAGAAGGAGCAAGTAATAAAACATGGAAATAAATCAAATATTTCAACAAAAAATCAATTGTCCTTATTTTCATGCCATTGTTGATTGCTCTCTGATTAATGTCTGGAATTTGCAATATGAAATTTATCTCTACAGAAAAAATCATACACATTCTGTGTTTTGAAGTCACAGTTTGACGCAAACGAACACCTGGAGTTAGTCTGCTGTTATTTTTTTTAAGTTCAGTTTTCTTTTTCAAAGGTCCCCTTTTGGCTTAGAATGTAAGTTTTGTATAGTGTTAATGCACTTAACATTTAATTAAAAAAGAAACAGAACAATTATTTCACGCATTCGTACGAAATTCACTGTCCTGTTATTTAACAACAGTTGACTACTATCAAAACGACTGAGTACTGCCGCTGGGGAGTGTCTGAATTGTTGCGTTGTTACTTCACATGTAATATTGTTTGATATTGAAATAATTATAATTTGTCTTATATTTTATATATATTGTTTCATAGCAACTATATAACAGTTTTTAAAATTGTTTTGTTCATCAACTGAGCTGTCTAAAATTCCAGGCAAACTTTCCAGGGAAATGACGATTCAGATAGTGCGTGCATTGCAACGGGAATATTGCCCCAAAGTTGGACGACAATTTTGGAACTGCACTTAACGTGTTCCAATGCAATGGAAATGGAATGGGATCTCAGAGAAATTTATTATTATAATTTTAATTGGACGATTTGATGCTCTTCTTGTCTTGCCTCTACTCTTGGAGTCATGAGTTCGATGCTTCCCTAACTCTCTGGTTCCAATGCAGAGGATAGGAATCTCAGGGGAATTTTGGACTGTTTTAATGACGTAATGTCGCTAGGGGGGAAGGAAATTGTTCACTGTAATAATGAAGTTCGGCACTGGTTGAACATTTAATTTATTTCACAACTTGGAAGGTTTTGGAACATGCTGTTCTTCGGCGGATTATAGTTCGCGGTATTCACTCGCGTATTTATCCACTTGAACTCGATGGTGATTTTATTGTTATTATGTTGCACTGCCTGACTGACTCATACTGCTTTAGAATGACTTAGAAATCCCTAGATTTCCCTCGAATGAACTAGAAATGACTTAGATTAACTGCTTTATAATGACTTAGACTGCCCTCGACTGACTTTAGAAATGACTTTTGAATGAACCCACTTCTGACCCTGTACTCCAGTTTTCTATAACATCGTCATGCCTCTCGCTAAAATAAATTCCCTTGTTTATTATCCTATTCCTGAGTTATATGTAAACCATTGGCTATATTAAAATATTTATTATATCGCTAAGTTCTCCTCATTCGTTGATTTTTATTCGATGCCCATTGGCTAAAATTATTTCCCCCCTTCTGATCTACAATATCTTCCCACGGTAGAGTTTTACAAGAATGACCTGTCATAAATTTCTGCACTTTTCTTACAAGTTTGATTTCTAAAGTAATATCTTTTCCCCATTTTAGTTATAGATAAAGTCTTGGTTTCTACGAAAACGCGTGTCTCTGTCCGCGGTAATTTTCTTTTGACGGCAAGTACAGTTGTATATATTTCTAGCCTTTTACAATGTTATTACCCCTGACGCCAAACAGGTGTCGGCTGGACTGTCCGTGAGGGTTTAAAAGGGTAAAGCTTAACCAAAAGATATTTTTCTCAGCTACGCTAATGGCTTCTGACAAGGACAGCATGACCCATTCCTTTTACAAATAACAAATCACATAGGCATTGTCAATCATTGGTATAATAGAAAGATAACGCTTGAATATTGCTTACTAGTAACAAGGCATATCTGCAAACATACATTGATACATATAATACTGGGGTCCTCATTTTAATTGTAACACTAATACCCTTGATTACCTGAAATAAGATACAATTATTATTATAGTAGTTGTCAGAAATAATTATACTCAAAATGGAAACTTTAGGACAACTTTTCCTGCTTCAGCATATATTAGAGAAACGCTTCTCTTACCATTTCCTCTCACCTTCCTCTATCAAAAAAATCCAGAAGCTTGTTGAAACATTCATTGGTTTGCATTTGCACTGCAGACCAATTTCCCGCAAATACAAACTTTTGTCCCAAGATAGAAGTCCCCTATTGACATTTTTATAAAAACATATTAAGCAATAGTTAAGGAAAATTAAACGTTGCATATTTGGGGATAGCGCAAAGCAACACATTATTACAGAGGTCAACTCTACTTCCGAATAACGCAGTATTAAATTGATGAGTCTCATACTCATTTATTAAAATAATTGTTTTTGTTGGTGTTTGCAGCACATCCTCCTCTCAACGAAATGTACATTTGGTATAGCCTTAACCATTGACTAAGCAAGAAAAATGCAGTTACTGTTAGTTGCCCTCTCTGAAGCCAAAATATAGATCCTAAAACCCTATTTAAATTTTTAAAGTTATAAAAAGAACCTGTGCCTGCAATTTCAGATCCTTCTGTGCTCTTTTTGACTAAATTATCATAGAATTTTATTGATTCTCCTAATTTCTCGTTACATTTATTACGTTTTAAAGTGTGGTTTTGTACAAAAGCTTACAGCTTTCCTTGTTTTTTATGTTACGGACAATTTGTAAACCCATCGCTCAATAAACTGTCGGATACATTATATAGGTAAGTCAATGACCCATTGCTGTTATTCAATTTCAGTTAATTAACATTACGACCTGTGTTTCACTGAGATAGTCCTCTGCATTTTACATAATAAATAAGATCTTCCATAAATACGTTTGTAATTTTGAAGTTAACGCCTGCAGCGCTATCGTTGGTTCCTAATCATGAGGTGCCTATTTTTCTTTCCCCTTTCTGCTCTTAAAACATTTGTACATATTTCTTTCCAAATACTGTGCACTTGTTATTTCAGGTGATGCCTTTGTAAGAGGAGATGCCCAACTAACTTTTGTTACTGGAGCTGGCAGCCAATTTCTTTATTTATTCAACATTTCCAAGTTTACAATATAGGTTCATCATGACTATTGATTCACCTTTGCTCCGACCCTTAGATTGTCGTGAATAGGCCTTATAGACAAGATGAACCATACATATTCCCGTATATGCTCCGCCAAACATATCGTTTTCACTGGAAATGATTAGACAAGGACGTCATAGAGTGCTCGCACTCTCTGATTACGCGGTGACCTCTGAGAGTGAAACAGGAGGTGTGGTAACTCTCCCGGAGTTACGTGCATTTAGCGTGGTCACGGGTGATGCTGCGGTTACTCTGTGAAACTCTGGCAGACGACCTACTTCGATTCAATTATGTCCGGGGTTTATTAGTAGGGAAGGTGTGCTCACGAGTGTGTTTATAAAGTTATGTTCGCATCGGTTATAAAAGCTACTTTTAAGTGTTTGCGAAACTATTTAACCAATATTTTCCCATTATCTAGAGAAGACAAAATTAAACATGAAATATAGGTTTATGAGGCAAAGTGCAAAAGCATGTAGTAGGTTATGTAGTGTTTAAAATAAAACGTGAGCTTGTTTAAATAATATTTAAATAATCTTTTATGTCCTAAAGCAATATGATATTTTCGACAAACATACATAGCAGTAACTACTGTTGAAAATTAAAGAGCCGTTGTGTTTTATATCTGTTGCATAACAGCCCTCATAAATTGAATGCAAGTAAAGATGATTTAACCGCCTAAAGAACAATGTGCGTTTGTAAAAATTGAAAAAATCAAATATGTTATCATTCATGTGTTATTTGAGTTTATCTGGGGATTTTATCCTAAAACTTATAATTGAAATGGAGTGAAAAATTATATGCTCACTTTAAATCATCTATTTGCTATTTTTAAGTTAATTAACTTATAAAAATCTGGCATGTTGCTTACGAAATCTCTTTATTACATTTTTTATTAGATACGATATATTTATTTCATTTTCAGCATGGGAATAATTTCATCTTGATATGATCATTAATAAAGCGCTACCTTCACGCAATCTATATGCATAAACTGTACCGTGTATATTGTGCAAAATAATGAATAAAGAGCAATATACTGTCATCAGCATTAGCATAGTATTTAAATTGAAATCGCAACAGGCCAGGCTAGACAAATAATGCAGCTTTTTATTTTAAGTGTGCTTTTGTGTGTCTAAGTATCCTAGATGATACTTTAAATATTTTTATTCTCCCTGACGGGAAAGTAAAATCTTCTGCGTCCGGTTAGGAATGTTTAAAGTGAAACCAACAGGAGGGGAACAGCTACAGAAATACCATAATATTAAATGTTTTATTTCCTGATTTTCTGCAAAAACTAAGAATTAAATTGTTTGTATTTACATTTTAGAAACTGTGCAAAATCCTTATAGTGCTATTTAAATAATAAAATGTGTACTTATTGTACATTATTTAAAACATTATTTGTCCATCGTTTGCTTGGACCATTGGACTCTGTATTATGTTACATACACAAACTTATAGCATTTTTTAACATTGTTTAGCACCTGTTTTTACTACTGAGGCACCACAGGCGATGAACACTGATGAAACATGAGATGAAATGATAAATAAGGAAGGATTTTTAAGGAAAGAAACGTTCCAGGCCTAAGTTTAGGGTATCTCCCCGACATTTGCCATTTATGAGGACTGAGGAAAACCTGGAAAACACCTCATTCAGGGGGACGGTCCTGGCGGGATTCGAACACCAGACCTCCCGCTCACGAATCCGCGCCTTAACGACCTCGGCCACTCGTGGCGGTTTGCAGAAAAGTAATTTGCATTTAAATCAAATATATTTACAGTATTACTTAAACACAAATGTTTAAAAATGCGCACACACACACTAAGAATCAAAGAGTTCGTCTACTCCAACATAACGCTTCTAATTCCATGCACTTTGCATAGAAAATAACCAAGTTTCCTATATAAACAGATCCCAGCATGCTAACCAGGTCCTAATTGACTTAGCAAACTTAGCTACAAGCGCGGTCAACCTCTACTTTTCGGTACCTGGGCAGTTCATTAAAATTTGTTGCCAATTTTCTCTGTCTCCACAAAAAATGCATATTTTCTGCCCAGCCTCATCTATTATTTTAGTCGCCTTTCATGCCCTTAATCTAATCCGGGCTAGACCCGATCTATTTTGAGAACTCATGGAATGTATATATGCCCTATCTGTTAAGTTTGTAACCAAAATTTAGTGATATGTTCTCTCTGCATTCTGCCTGTATATTTTGATGGTTAACTTCCCTTTTTTGTATTTTCCTCCAAACATAATTTCCGTTATTTTCTTCTTTTGCCATACTCATTTCATCCCAATGCTCCCTAAATTTCTTTTAATTTTTGCTGCCAATCTAAGATGGAATTACTAATCTGGTGTTTATAGCATAAAATCCTTAAAGTTATGCGATCGCTTTTATTATGAGTAAATGGTACTTAATTATTCTGATGTTTAAATAAACATTGCCTTTATAGCGCCCAAATTCCCGTCAAACTCCACAGTTGGGAGGAGATGGTGGATAATCATGAAAACAACAATAATAAATTATTTATTAAGGGATGCTATCCTGATTATTGGTCACAAAATGTAATTCAGGCGTTGTATTAAAGTGTGAATATATCGGTGTATTTCGGAAATGCTCGGAAAACAGCTTAGCATACACAACGTTTATCCTTGGATTTACCGTATGTTATTAATTTTATTGTCATTATACAACGTAATTTTATGTGCTCATCATTATTATGTAAAATGGGACATTATTTGTTTGTGGAATTAAATAAAAACATGTGCTCATATATTTGAAAGTGTGTGGAAAATTTATAGAGTATTACAAATGCATATAAAGATATTAACGTAATGTTTTAAGAGCTGAATAAGCTCTCGTGAAATGAAAATGATGTCAAATTCTAGTAGCATAAATAAAATGCTTAATATCAGTTATTTGGTCGGTAGTAATTTTACAATCTATAAGGAACATGTTCATATTCCTTTAAGTAAACGTAGCCCAAAAACACCTAGAAAGAAGGAAACAGGAATTTCAAGCCTGAATGGTGAAATGCAGAGACCTGGTTTGAACATCAAAGAAATGGCAATGAGACCGGGTAACATTGTTAGCAAACAGGAGGAGGATAGAGAAGCCAGAGTAAACTCTCACTTTCATTAAACCTGTCGATATCGACGTGCAATAGCGGTAATGGTGTAGCGTTACGGAACTGATAATTGCAATGATCGGGTAATTCGCCCTGGCTTCTGTAGCGTGCTTAGGAATCAGGCTTTGTGTTCACCTCTAATGTGCTTTTCCAAACGTATTAACAGGAAACTATATGAAGCATTTGCTTGCAAAAACTATGTCAAACTGCAAATAACTTGTTTTATATACAAAGTCTGAGCATATCTTTTTCCTTCAAAGTGGAAAGAGATACTGCGCTTCTTGTCTGCGGCTGGTCCGCAAAATTATTTAGCCGGTCTGAGTGGAAAACTCTTCAGTAGGAGAACAGTCACTATGTCAGGTTTGGTTATCTGTGGGTGAAGAATATCTGCATAGAAAATCTATGAAATTATTACCGACATTTGCAACTACATATTTGTGTGAAACAACTCTCCTTACTGTCTGTGCAGGAGATAGGAACTGATGAACGTTAGTGCAGCTCTCCTGCAGTGTCAACACTGGATCCACGAATCGATAATATTTTGGCAAATAAACAAGTGGAAATGTCTCATTGTGTTCGTAAGAATTAATTTCCAGAAAAAAGAGATTAAAGGAACATATGACTAAAAATTTAGACTTAAAATTAGGATGGAGATGTGACTGTTAACATTGGTGATTCTAAGTTCTAAATATAAACTTCTAAAATGAAGAAGTGTAGTATTTCCTAATTTATCGATTTCCAACATTTATGCATTTATACATTCATAATATTATACTTTAGAGCAGAAATTATTTACTTTTCTCGGTTCATGGTGCACATACATGCACTAATCAGAATAGATATCTCATCCTTATACCATGTATGTACCTATTGCGGCATATCCACATACAAATCAAAATATACACACTTCGAAAACAATTATGAGTAAATTTATGTTCTAACAACTATTGCGAAACAAGTTCGCTTTCTCTAGCCATAAACAGAGATTTCCTAAGTTCTTGAAAGTTTCATTGTAAGCTTTAAAATATTAAGCCATTTCAAAAAGTTTTGGCCTAGCATATATTAGAATAATTATATATTACATTGCAGGAAGAAATAAGAATGCATGCAACTTAAACTATAGAGAGACCCATTAAAATATGATCCGCGTTCGACGTTTTACCTATAGTTGGAAGCGGCGCTCGTTGCTGCCTGAGGGTGTCCTACAGGGGTGCTCACACAATCACACAACAGGTTGTTCAACTATTTTAAAAATTTTGCTTGTTTATTTTATGAAAGGAAGAGAAGAAAAAGTCACTATCATTATCCATAAATTTTGGTATAAAACTATCCGTCACTCGCTGTAGTTTACTTGAGTATTGCTGGCCATTTCCTGATGGATATTACTTTTAATTCCTCCAGAGTAAGCGGGTTTGTCTTGTATACGGTATTTTAATTAACTACACAGATATAAGCAGCAATGTGTTTTGTCGGGGGACCGAAGGGGCCACACATTGTTACAATACTCTGTCATTTGAAACACTCTTTCAATTCTCTTGTGAAAGTGTACACTGTAGAACTTTGGCAGAGTGTTGTTGAAAAAAGTGAAATCACGCACCCTGTCGGTTATTTCTCTATAAAACGGGGGCAAATTTGTATTCGATTTATTTTATGTGCTTTTAACTTAAACAATGTAGTAGCTTTTCGCCAGAGTCATAAGAAATGTCTGCTGGTTGTGAAACATGTCCAAGTGATTATTCTCCGAACAATAAGGGGTGTCATCTAATATTTGTTCTTTATGCGGTCTGGAACCTTTTCAGCCGGAAATCTTTTTTCAAATTGTCTTTGAGCTTGAAGGGCTGATCGAGTTAACGTATATGAATCATATATAGTAAGTATAGTTCACTTTCCGATTAAAACAAAGCAATGCACACCACTCGTAATAACTGAACTGAATTGAACCACACTGAGAGCCAGAAGCTGGATCCAGTTAATGGCAGTAAATACGTGTTCACACGCTCAAGAGATCATTCATAGCTCATTGCATTGCTAAACGATTATGCTACAAACTAAATACAGTTAAGTCTCAAGTCTCAAAATTAGAATTTGACTAACAATTTAAATTGCTTTTGCGGCATGTCTTCTGTTGAACTGCTAACATATGTCATTTATCATGACGACATATACACACTAAGCTTTTCCATGAGAGGAATGCGATGTAAAATGTTAATAAATATCAATGGGCGAAACATCATTTATTTGCCCTTATTTAAAAAGACGTCGAAGCTGTCTCCATTGTTATTCCAAACCTTATCACCTACTTAAGAAATTACATATAATTGCCTAAAGTTCTGCTAGAGAGATGGAGGGAAAGTTTTCTCGGGTTTCAATTTGCATTTCTTTCACACTATATGATTTTATTTTAAACTTTTATGTAGTTCTCCAGGAAAGTCATTCATATAAAATTTAGCTACGTCTGGTGTTGCGGAATCCTGCGTCAGAAACATAAAACAACGCTTCTGGATCATTAATGTACTGAAACGGTAGCGTAAATTGATGCCCATATATCGTTAGCTATTAACGGCTTGTTGTAAGAATATAGAGTCTAAGATCTCAACGTTAGCACATAATTATTTTACATTAACACTATCTTATCAATGTTATATTTTCTTAGCTGTTACAGAAATACACGTCTGCTACAACTGCAGCTACTGAATAAAACCGACAGACATTCCGTCTCACTGTATCCAACATCTCTAAGAACGTCAAGTGAAGCAGCCACAAAACATCATAAAGCAGAAATGCGTTCTGAAAAACTGGGCGTGATCATCTGTCACTAGAAGCCCAGACGAATCACAAACTATAGCTTTGCTGAGGGATACATAAACTCCTTATTGGTGAGAGAAGCGTACACTTCCATAATGCTGCACTAAAGAAAATATGTGTTATTTTCATGCGATGACATTTGGATACATGTACAGCTCAAAGATATTGGCGAAGAATGCACATGAGTATACAGATCTCGTTTTCATTTAATGATAACTTTGGCTTACTTATGTGTGGAAGAAGTTGCATGTACTTTTCACCAACTGAAAGAGTAGCTAAGCTCCATCTTCTTATTTTTTACTTTATAGAAGATAATTATTACATAGAGATTTGCAGAGACTATGGAAATCAACAATCGTCTCCTAGAACTGCCAAAGTAAAACACTTCAGATCTTGCTAGGAACCAAAATACTTGAGGTTTGTCATAAGAATTGAAATCTGTTAACGGAAGGCCAAATCCTTCCGAGAGTTTCTCCAGAGTGAGATACCATGGGAATCGAACGATCAGCAATTGGATTCTCTCCACGTAAGATGAAATAAGTACGTTGACTTACACAAACGAATACAGAGAATTACTGAAAACTGAGAGGATTACAAGGAAAAAATAATAACTTGTAATACATATGAACTAATGAACACAGTGTTCCTGAAAATATGAATTAATCGCAAACCTCCTTCAAAGTATAATAGTAAAATTGTATTTTGATGATTAACATTAAGGGCATTTTTAATTGGTTGGAAACTGTGTTCTGACAACTTTAATGAGGCATAGCCTTAATATAACGTAAAAACTGTAATCAGCTTCAATTTACGAAAAATATAAGACGAAAATTCCTAAATCTCTGAACGTGAACAGTGATTGTAAACGCGCATATACTCGAGCGACGAAGTGTTTTGTGATAGCATATTGCCAACGGAACATGGAGTGTTTGCTTCGCGCCAGGATTCTACCGTAACAAACATTCCCTCCTTTATATTCAGTATGCACTACAGCGTTCTGTTGTGGTGCTCCGCAACTTCCACATTACAGAAATGGTGCAGTTTCAAAACACTAGAGGTGAATATAAAATGTTGCTACCTTCTTTCCAAAATGTGGCACGGAAACAAAATACAATGAGTAAAAACACCGTTCACGTAGATATAAGTGTTGTATGGTATCTCATTGTCACGGATATGCAACTGTTATTAGTGTACTGTGGGGCATCAAACCACAATCTTAACCCTACTATGCATGGACACGGAAAGAAATTTAATCTTTGTTTGCTGTATGAAAGACTTACAATAGGAGTGCCGCTCAACAGTTGTACTTTCCTTCAAAGTTTAGCAACATATTAAAAATATATTTTATATTTTAAAGTAATTACTTTCTGAAGATATTTCTACTTTGTTCTTTAAACTTCACATTTACATTACCTGGGCCCTTAAGGCTTAATTGTAGACTTCCTAACATTAAAATATATTTTTGTAAATATACATTGTTGAGAATGCGAATGCATAGTGTTACAGCTGGCAACCTATTGTTGTTCTGTTATACAGAGATATGTTAGTTGCGCAACTAAATACAAGGCTGCAGGTTATGTGTATGAGTGTAAGGAGCATTATCAGTGCTATAGCTCATTGCTGACAAAGCCCATTCTCTTCATAATTTATCTGATATTCCATTTGGAGAAATATAAAGATTATTTTGTAATGCCAACAATAACAACATGAACAGCGGCTTGTATTTCTTGTAGTGATAAAAGAGACGTTTTATATACTATTGCTTAAGAGCTATAGCTAATTCAATGGAATGTCATTTACTCCCCCAACAGCTGTTATGCTATTTTTTTCCTAGATAAAATGTCAGGGCTATCATCCAGGAAACGGTACAGGGTCAAGACAGTATGTGTGTTTCAAACCCAAATTTGGAATAAGTGGCTACTAGCTGAAGGTGGTTTCCATTCAAATGAAAGTAATACCCCAATTAAAGACTATGAACTTGTTCCTCAGGCAATACAATTCAGCTCATCAGAGAAGATGGCTCCTCTTCCGAAGCACACAATAGTGATGCTGTTCTTGGACAAGAAAATGATGAAACGGGTAACAGATATAAGAATAAAAGTCATCAAGTGCAAAACAAAACCCCCACTTATAATTTAGTAAAATTTGTACCAGGAACTGCAACGTGCACAATAACAAGTACACCCAATGTTGCTTGGGGTTTATATATTCCATCAACCTTTGTGGATAAAAAAGCAAGAGAAGTTGGTGTATAAAACAAAAAACAAAAAACGGAAAATAAAAAAGTAAAGCGTAGGATGTAACTAGAAATGAAATATTTGCTTTTGGAGTAATTTTCCTTCATACAGGATAAGCTGGGAAGTCCTTATTGAGCAGTTTTTTCCTGGGAAAGTTTTCCAATGCATTACATACAGCTACAATGTATGTGAGCTGGTTAGAAGATATATTTGATTTGATGACAAGAAAACAAAGATTGCAAACTATAAGCATGCTGGTATTTCCTACATGTAACTGCATATTTATAGAACAGCGCAGGAAAATAATGACACGTAAAATTAATGTTACCGTGGATAAACAGCTGGTTCATTTAGGATTCGGTATGCAATTGTGCAATACATGCTAAACAAGCCAAAAAATACAAAATATTTTGGATGTGCGAAAGCGAAACTGGTTATGCCAGTGCTTGGATTGTGTAAATAGGGGGAAAACCGAGCGAATCACCCCAGCAGAATTTAGGCCTAACTACAGTACAGACCCCTGCGAGTACGATTGCTGGTACAGTCAGAAATATCAGTATAGATAACTTTTACATTAGCAGAACACCTCTTGGATAAAAAAATAATAAACTTACTGTTGTGGTGACAATGAGACTGAACAAAAGAGATGAAGCCGAATAGAGTCCGACCAGTAAATTCAAGCATTTTGCATGAAAATAAAGGACAATGATTAGTTTTCTATCAAAGAAAAATAGTG
The DNA here is from genome assembly GCA_030762175.1 of Metallyticus violacea. Taxonomy (NCBI): domain Eukaryota; kingdom Metazoa; phylum Arthropoda; class Insecta; order Mantodea; family Metallyticidae; genus Metallyticus; species Metallyticus violacea. The sequence goes on along the minus strand of CM060846.1, from coordinate 272,698,772 downwards.
TGTAGTTCTCCTAAGTATCATGCATCATGATGTTGCTGTTGCTGAACAAAATCCAAAACAGAAATCTTAAATTGTGAACTGTTGTAATCACACTGGTGTATCAGCAAGTACGCAACTGCGCCTGCAAAAGACAAACAAAAACGCTGTCTGAAGTAACATGAGTTTGATATTTCCACTTTAAATGTTTGTATTCTTTATTGTGTTCAACATCCCAAATACCACAAAGATTTTTTTTTTTGTAGAAAAGTAGACTGTTCATCGAGGAACTTTCAATCCATTTTTACAGAATGCTGTATACCTGGATAAGGAGAAGTTCTTTATTATTTCCCGAATACAATGTAGCAGCAGTAATTCCATCAGAAAAGAATATGTTCTTTATGCCCTGCTTCAGGACAGGAAAACAAGAGCAGCGTGCTGCGAGAGCGCAAAACTTGTGTGTCCAGGGCATAGCGGTGTGGTTTGCAACAATTAAAAAAATTAATGTGACACATTTCTCTTCATTCTGCCACTTGCTTTGTGTAAATTGCAAAATAAGAATCTGTGAACTTGATGTCGCAAAGGACGTGATGACTCATGTTACCATTTTCATGTAGTAATTATTCAGAGCAGAAGATTAATTCATTAAAATGTACTCTCCCTGAACCTCTATGATTAAATATTCACATTAATAAACCATAAAATAATTTTGTGTCAGGTAAAAGCACGAATAAAAACACATGTTTTAAATAATATCCCTTAACACACATAATGCACCATTGTACCCAGGGTATGTAAAAGTAAAGCCAAATAAGCTATGTATACAAGAGTTCACTCAAATGGCCGTTTGCAGTGTGTTCTAATCGAACCTCAATGAGAGTAGAAAGTAAAAAGTGAAATATCTGATAGGTTGCTGTCGTAATACCATTCTGTAATTATATTTGCAATTACGGAAAAGTAGAAAAGTAGTATAAAGGCTACTTTAGTTAAGTTTCAGGTAAAACATTTAAATACTTCTCAAATATATGTACAGAATATATTAAAATAAGATTTAATAGTTTAAACAAAACAATGGTATGGTCGAATAATATTTCTAATTGTTTCAACACACACTATAAAAGTCCTACACCCAAGATCGCGGGTTCGAACCCGGCCAGGACCGATGGATTTTTTCGGGCGTAAAAATCGTAAGTATGGCTTCCTTCGGAAGGGAAGTAAAGCCGTGGGTCCCGTGTCGTACATTTACGGCACGAAAAAGAACCTCAAGCCTGAAAGAGAGGCCTCTGATCAAAATTTGTCGGCCGTTTCACACCCTGAGTTGAATGGGACGCTGATGACCTAGAGCTGTTAAAGAGCGTCCATAAATAAATAAATAAAAAATACTATAAAAGGTATGAAAATTTCTGTAAATTAAAAAATTCAAAGGGAACCAATGTAAAAACAACAATAAATATTTGAAACTACAATGAATTAACAATAACTATTGTTTATTTATAATAGCAGACAGTGCAATGCATTTAAACTCCATTAATAAAGTATTATGTTCAAGGATACAGTACATCAATGAATGGATGATGTTTCGTTCACAAAAGTAAGAAATCTGCTGCCACAATCGCAATCACTATGCAGTTGAACTAACCAAAATAAAGTTCCTTTTTTTACTAACATATTGATTACTAAAGTATGCTGTGGGGATGCGGTTAACTTCATACCATATTGTGAAATGTAGTTTATACGGCGAAGTTATATGAGTTACAGGCCGCCTGAGCGTGACTGTTTACTGCGAAGGTGCGGCCACTCCAACCAGAAAAGGGAAATAGGATCGCCGAGCGAAAAGTTAATATTTTATATGAAAAATTATCTTTTTACTGAAAGTATAAAAGTATGCTGTATTTATAATGATGATGATTATAATAATATTAATAATAAGTAATAAAACGTGTTACAACATATGTTGAAAAAGATTCCTCTCAGCGGCAATACATTGCTAACATCTGCGTAGAAAATGTCTAAATTTCATCTAACTTTTCTTCCATAGGAACACGTCTTGTCTTGATGGCGTATAAAAGGAAGTTGTGTTATAATAGAGTTTGGTGTCGAACAAGTCTACGGAGATATTGCTGCTCAATTCCAGGCTCCAAAGAAGAAAATAAAATTTAGGAATCACTTTCAAATTTGTAAATTTATGTTATTTAGAAATTGTTAGATACTCAAATTCCATTATCACTGAAAAGAAATCGTTTAGTTTTTTTTCCTTCAACTTTAATAAATATATACTTATATTTTTCATAGCAAATCTGTTTGCTGTTTTATCTGTTCAAATGCCATTTCGCTGAGTGCAATCAAAATCCTACAGAAATAAATATCGGAAGAATTCCATAGATTAAAAGACAATTATATGAAGAACCCTGTCCTTCCTTGTTAGTATTTGGTTGACGTGAATAAACACACTCGAACACATATCCAAAACATACAAAAGCTTGTACGAAATTTGGCTTAACTATTCGCAGATTTTGAAGAATGAAATCCAATTAATGTAAAGTGTAGAAGAAATAAAACAAATAACGACAAATATGGATCAATGAATTAATTTAAAAGAAACAATGCTACATTTGTCCATTTTTAGACAAATGTAATTAAAATGAAATAATTATGTGTGCAATCATCCTATATATTTCCAAATTTTCATTTTTATTTCTTTCAAGGCATTGTTACATATCAAAAATATTTAAGCTCGTTTAACATAGTATTTTATGATGTCCTTTAGAATATTACTGCTTGGTCGGTACAACTTTCACGGGAGTATACTGATGTTTTCATTTCCTTCGATTTCAATTGAAGTTGAAGTATAGTAAAATATATCAGAACTTTAATTGTTATTATTATCATCATTGTCGTTATCTTTTGTATTCTTACTAAATGATAAAACGTTAGATGTCAATCAAAAAAGGAAATAGATAAAACAGAGAGGGAATGAAAAGGAAATGGGGAAAGGAGGAAGGAAGAGCAAAAGGTAACATAAAAGCGCAAATATAGAGAACATAACAGCACATTATTCGTATATACGTTACTTCATAAATTCTGTACATTGGCATTAGCCTTACGCAATATGACTACAAAATAGATAATGCTCAGTCAATCCGTGGCCAAATTTTGGGCATCAATCGACCCTTTCTGACGTTTCTGAAAGTTCTCAAAAACGTTTTTTTTTTTTTTTTTTTTTTTTTTTTTTCTCCAGGTTCTCCTAGCGGATACGTTCGATTTGACTGGCTCACCCCTCCACAAAATGAATACATTCTTCTCTACAGAATTATACCGCATTTTTCCAGATGTTGCACCTCCCTCACCCCAATCTATCCCAAGTCATTTCAAACATTTTTTTTCTCTCAAGAACAAGCATATACACTTCTACTCATTATAAATAAATGTGCCATTCAGAAGGATTTAGAAAACCTCAACAGTACTCATGGCATGCTTGAGACATTGTTGGTTTGGCAGGTGAAATCAGGGATGACATCGGCATCGCGAATGTTATGAGTTTTATATAAAATATGTGCAAAGGTCCTTTATGTTAATTTTGTTTCTTTCCATCATTTCTTCTAATCGCTTCTTCGTAGGATAGTGTTTTATCGATTCATTTGTTCTTCTTATAGCCCTAATAACATCATATTTTAATGCTTAAGTAATCTCTAATTTCTCCAATCAAATTATGTTAGTTGATTACGAATAAGAAACGGGTTCATAACAGAGAAGGTATCTTTAAGGAACAAACAGTGCAGTGTTTTAACAAAGGTTATTTGAAAATGTTTGGAATTCATCACTCATATTGGCACTACCATGTATCACAACTTGAGTATATCAACAAAAAATGAACGCAAACTGTGAAAGACCACATGGTCTAAAACATACCAGATCGATGATGTAGGTATGGATTTCATTGCTAATGCTCGAAATGACCTTTGTCCGCAAACACTGATAGAGACAAACTTGTTTATCGGCGACAGCTCATGTGTCAAAACACGACAGGCTGCTCGTGTTGTTCGATTCAGGGGCGAGTTTGTGGCCTTATCTTGTATACCCCATATAAATAAATAAACGGAATCAATTCCGGCGATCGAGCAGTGCATTGTATAGGTGCACTGATCCCGATCCATCTACCCGGATAGCTATGATCGAAGTGTCATATCACGTGAAAGGTGAGTTGTCCTACCAAAACCAATCGTTCATCGTCATTACTAAATATACTTCCTCCAACAGATCCTCTGGAGAAAGCACAGAAATGTCCAGCCTGTCAGATTATGTGGAAAGGAGTACGATCTAATGATATGGTCTCCGGCAATCTCACACCACACGTTAACACTCCAGCCACCTTGCACCTTAATCGATAGGACCCCGTGAAGATTTTCCTCGGATCGGACCAGTAGTACCGTCATTGAAAAGAAACTCTCCTGATACCATAGGACACGTCGAGTCATGCTTGAACCTTCTCCTAGAATCTGCAGCATCTCGATTCATTAGCGATGTCTTTGGAAATCGTACGCTTGGAGACCCTCCACTATCCAATATGTATGTAAACTTTTTTTATGTTTCATGATGTGGTGCACGGCGTTCCTAGCGATATCCAAGTTTGCATCGAAGGCTCTGATAATCAGATGCATTGTCGCAATCGTCGAAGAACTTCGTTTCCGTAAATGTCCTGTCCGTTGACATTGTTCTGGGTGTTTACATCTTGCCATCTTTGATAAGGATAAGATGTTGGTAAGAACCGATCCAAAAACCCTTTCCTGTAGTATCTTGTCGGCTCTTGGGCATTGTCTACCACCCCCTCGTGGTGTTGTATCTGTCAACGTATTCCGTTTGAAGCAACATCTGCTTCTCAATTGTTTTATTGCTATCCTTGCTTTTGCACTAATAAGTTTCACACAGGTGAACCGTGAATGTTTCGGACGCCAGGATTCGAGCTTTTATACCTAATGTTGTGGAAAATTCTCGCTCATAGATGTTCCTATCAATAACATACTTCTAGTTACATCTTATTAACTGAAATATTCTAGAATAATCTGGAATTTAATTTCAAGATTAAAATATTAGAACAGGAACCGGGAATCTCGTAGTCAGTCGCATAGGTTCATATGAATCCTTCACCATGAGCCATCAACTACGGTGCGATCAAATAAACTATGAACCAAAATGCGGGGTTTTTACGCTGAGAGTGTGCACGCGTTCCCAGGTTTTAACTCAAAAAAATTTGCGCCAACTTCGGTTGTCAGTATTGATCTAATAGGGTTGAGTTCAATTCATTTATTACGAATAGTGTATTTTGTTCTGTATTTAACCATTAAGTTAATTGTGGCTCAGCATATGTTTTCTACTGCAAAACATGTATTTTATTATGATTCATATGTGTTAACCCAGCTCGTCAAGTTCAGAGACAATTTGAAGAGAGACTCCCTGGTGTGACAATTTCAGGTCACATAGCAGTGTAAAATGTTTATAATAAATTTCAGGCTACGGATGGAGTTCTTTCTGAGAAATCTGACAGACAGTGGAGAAAAATTAGATAGCATCGGTCATCAATTGCAGAATTCCCTCCAAAAATCATTTAGGCAACTTTTACAAAAAACAGGCATTTCTTATTGTTCTAAGCAAATAGCTACTAAGTTCTTATTAAAGTTAAAATGGTATTAAATAACAGTAGTACATTCTATTCAACCAGGTGATGTACGTAGAAGCACATTTTATGAGTGGAATCTGTATACTGTAAATAACGGAGAAATAGGCTCGTATTCAATGGTTTTTTTTTTTTTCGATGAGGCCTAGACCCCACTCATGGCTATGTGTGTATACAAAGTAATTTATATTGGAGCGCTGAGAAACATATCGTTTATGAAGGCCCGTCTATGACGAAAAATTGTTGTATGGTGACCATGAGCTGAGATAGAAGTATAGTGGCATTTCTAAGCCAACAGTTGATGCCTCCCATCAACAATTTTGTTGTTTTGTTTTTAGAGAATTATCCGACAGGGAACGTAATTTCTCATTTTTTCAACAAGACTGCTTATTAATAAGGATTTGTAGCCCCTTCAGTCCCCCGATATATCTCATCAGACTTTTATCTCTGGGGTAAAATAAAAAATATCGTAAACAAGACAAACCCCTTGGCCAGCATTGCTCAATGAATGATGGACGGTTTTTAAAGAGGAGCTCAACGACGATGGCGAGTTTCAGTGCCTCTTTTCATAACGTTGGTAAGTAAAACTTTAAATAGTTAAGGAAACTGTTGTATGAATGTGTTAGCGCTACTCAACCATACCCGCACACGGCAACATGCGCCGCTCTCCATATAGGCAAAACACAACGAGGGGGCCTAGTTCATTAGGTCGCTCCATGCCTCGAGAGCTCTGCGTATTACAAATGACTATTTGGCTATTTGTCGCTCCATCCGCCTATACCCATTTATTTAATGCAACACAAGTTGTATGTATTTACATCAATAGCTATTTTTATTGCATCTTTTTTCAATTACCCTTTTTAGAAAATAGAAGCGCTCCGAGTTACAATATCTACAAGTACTTTGTCCCTTGTTATGTTGTGCATGGTGTTTAAATTATTTATGAATTGCTCATTTAGTACACACAATACAAGTGGAGTTCGGACTAGAGTCAATTACTTTTTTAATAGTGTTTAACACACGTTTTTACCACGGAGACACTACAGGCTATATGAGATGGAATGATATATTGTGAAAGGATTTATTTTAAGAAAGGAAACGTTCCAACCCTGATTTTAGGGTACTTCCTCGGCATTTACCATTTATGCGGACTGAGGAAAACCTGTAAAAACCTCAGTCAGGAAGGACGGTCCTGGCGGGATTCGAACCCCAGTCCTGCCACTCACGAGTTCGCACTAATGATCTCGGCCACCGTGGCGGGAATCAATTACGCTAAGCTTATCCACTGATATAGCAAAACTTGTACAAGTACTATAAAATTAAATAAGCGAAAGTAAAACTTGATTCACTGTAAATGCCGGATATCAGTTGACGCCTAATTTCAAATTTAAGAACATATTTTTCTTGGTTTCTTTCTTCACCGGTGATGGTCTAAACGTCGTAACTTAGTTGACATCAAAAAGTATATCAATGTCATCCTAAATGAAAACTTTTTGCAGGATGACACTGTACTACTGCGTTCCTAAAATGAGTACCCTCTGATGACTTGATATATTATGCTTCCAATGTGGAATATTCTGCAGGTTCCCTCACACACTGATACAAAAATCTCAAAGTAACGCAGAAATCAGAAAAAACAGAAAATGCGAAAGAGGATTATTGTCACCGCTAGATGCATCAGTCGCACGAGACACAAGCAGAACCGTTAATGTGATGCATTAACGCAAAAGTGCCCACTGGTAACATATACGCATACTGCCGTGTAATACATTTTGTTTTACGCAGCCAGACTGCTGATTTTTCTATATATTGCACACTGCGCATCAGCGCCTTTCATGGCGGAACCTTCTTAAACTTAAGTTATAAGTGCCGCAATGGTAACAAATCCATTTAGTGTATTACTCTTTTCTAATGTATGCATTGCCTCTTTGTTCTTCACTCATATGCTATGGTCAACGTAAAATCCATATTTTTGTCCGTTTTACGGTTATCATCATTCTAATGGACGTAAAGCCCTGGCAGTTTTAGTTAATATATTATTAATTGCTCTATCATTTTGAAAACTGCAAATTTCGTACATTATAAATGAAATTTGTTACACCAGTTGTTTCACATCAGTATCATATGTATCTGCCTTTCTTTTACCCCTTATGCACAAAATACATTTCCGCTGTTTTTAGTATTTCCTTTGTCCCATTGAATCATGCTCCCCCATCCTTTTGTATGAGCTATTCTCCAGGAGCATTTATAACTTTAACTTTAGTTCTGCGTATGTTTTATTCTTCTTCTGATCATATTTCCTGCCCGAGTGTTAAAGTTTGGCATTGATATTATGTTGTATTGTGTAAAATTTTATGCTCAATGCATAAAATTCCCTGCTTTTAATTACATTGAAATTTTCACTATTCTCGTAATAATTTATAAACTTTTATCTCTAAACTGATATACAGAGGTTTAATAAATAATCATACAAACCGAAGGAATAAAAATTACATGATAATAGAGAAAAAATTAATTTATATAAGTTCGTAAATGAACCTTTAGCAAGATAATTGTAAATGTGTGATTACGACCCACCACTGATTTGGTTATTTAACACGTGAAAACATCGGGCGCTTTTCTCCTTTGTGTCCTATAGCTAGAACAAATAACAAAAACAAAACTTACACCTTGCTAGAAATATTTTTTATTAAGACAGTATTTATAATTTTAAACTGATTTTAAGAAGTAAAGTGCTACATGTTAAAATACAATCGTACTATCAAAATAGATAGCAAATACGCCGTCCTTGCATTTTTACCGCAAGACTGTATTCTTTTAAATTTGGGAATTCGAACACCCCCCGGTTCATTTCTCAATTGTTGACAAGCGTTTTTAAGCCTTTTTCTATGCTACAGCTCAACAGTTACACCGAGATACCTGTACACTATGCTTTTCAGATGACCCTAGACATAAATAATAATAGGATTTATACCAAGAGGAATTAAAAGTCAAGCTATATGCATGCGTCCCTTGAGCATATTTTTAGTTAGATGTTGTCACACAGTTGCAGCTAAATTTTCCAGTGTACCATCATGCAGAATCATCTATGATGTTGCTGGAGGGGAACATCCTTAAGGACCCTGAAAGATCAGCCATAGGTGTTATGAAATCATTTCCTAATACTCCAAGTCACACATTTAATGAGAAATGTTGCCCATGTAGTTACTCGTGAACTACATTTCGATTTGCGTTGCACCAATAATGAGTATTACTGCAATTAAAACATCATCACGAGTAAACTCTGCTTCGTTTGTGAATAAAATGATGGTTGATACATCCAATGACCAAATGTAGCGGCTGCTTGTACTCCGTATGCGTGCTCTCATGTTCCCTGAGACGCTAGTGTAGCTTTGTGAATGTGCGGCTATCGGAGCCTAATACAGGCGTGCTGCCTTCCGTGAATTATCATTAGTCCTTCCATACCTGATCGCAAATTCTTCGTTGCTGTAAGGTCGCTTTTCCTCAGATAAGTGAGGTGCCTGCTATACAATTTCAGACCAGTGTAAACTGTGTGCCACTTTCACTTATGCTTATCCGCTCTATATATCATTTGCTTACAACTCCTCTCTCGACAATGTTTTGTAAACGGAGAAAAACTCGACCTTAGTGCGCAAGGAAAGGCGCACAAGCTGCCCAATGTACAAACAACCAATGGCAGATCTGCACTGTATATTTGCAAATTATCTCAGAAACGGTTCATTTGAGTACCCAGTTTGTTCATTATACAATATATAAATTCCATTGCAATAAACATAAGTCACCTTATAATTCTTTGAGAAGATATACTCTGAAATTAATTGTTTTGATTTTATGAATAAGTATAGAAAATAAATATATATTGAACGGCCGAGAGCAGTATTTCAAAAACCGCTCACATCTAATTACAGTATGTATGTCTAGCCATGAACAGGCATGATACACAATTGTGAATTCTTGATTTCTATTCAGAACAATGAAACTATGAATTTCAAGAAAAAATAAAGTACACAACAATAATCCATTTATAAACTATGAAAAGAAATAATGGATCAATTAAATCAAGTCTAATCTTAAAGCTGAACTATTAAAATCCTTAAATATCTTGGTGGTAATCGGGTTATTTTTATTGGAAGTACTTCGTTTAAGTGTTTTGCAATGGTTAAAACTTTTCAATAGGAGATTTAAAATAAGCTTTCAAACTGATACATTCATATTCCAAAGTGGACTTAACCAATGAGACAAACAAATTAAGGCACATGTTAGCAGAAAAGTAAAAAAATTACAATTGCTATAAAAGCTAGAATTTTATAAGCCTTTCTGCGAGTTGGCCACAATATTTTTAAAAGAAAACGTTTAACGAAATATCTCTCACAAATTCTTAACTTCAGTTGCCCATCTCAACCTCTTATCTAATAGAATATTGAAATTATGTTATATTTTTTCCTCACAGGAAAGTTGACCACCTTGCAATTACCTACATTAATTTTCAAACATAATGTGTCACCAGACCCAATAGAGCTACGATCCTCTTCTGTCATATAACACTCGCTTATTGATATCACCCCATACAAAATATATCATTAAATATATGAGAGAGTAACATTTATTTCATTAAAACGGGATCTCATTAACATAAACATCAAGGGTACCAAAAGAGATAACACCTGATAATACAACATATTTGCACGAAACAAAAACCACTTAAGGTGACAATTTGGGTTCTATTTTGTAAAAAGGACCATACTGAGACTTCTTTTGCTTCCACATTCGTTGACTTTTCGATTTAAACGGTCACTTAATGAAACACTCTATATAGTAGTATACCAAAACCACTATATTTATATAAAACAATCTATAAAAAATATACAATGAAATTCGATGTGCGAAAGATTCGCAGAGGAAGGACATAACTTCATATATTCATTCAAACATAATTTATGCTTAATATTGCTTCGTGCTCTAACGAATTCTGTTACAGCAAGGTTACTTTCAGTTACCAGAGTCAGCACAGTATGGCTCCATACTGGCAGACCTAGTCGTCAAGGCCGTATAATGCACATGCAGTCAGTTTGAGGAAGGCTTTGTCAGCGAGTGGTTGTGCGTTCATGCTTTTCTTGGTGGTTTCATTGCGAGTAAATCGTGTGCTAATTGCGCTCGTCAGTTGCCACTACAGATTTGAAGAACTGGTATTTATGTACGATACATATATAAAAATGGATTATTGCAGAGAAGATTTAAGGCGATTAGTGTTCCAGGTAAAGAACCTTTTGCCAACTTGTTAAAAAATTGAGATCACAGTGTTCATATAGAGGAAAAGTTAAATGAAGTACAGAAATTTCCTACGCAGATACCGGTAATGTATTAAGTGCTTCTTATTATTATCAGTCAAATTTCAGTATCATTTTATGCTTTCAGTAAAAATATAAATATTAATATATAAACACTAATTTGTCGCGCGGCGACTCGATCTACTTTTACCTGTTGTGGCGGCCGCACTTCCCCAGTAAACAGCCGTGCTCAGAAATCCCGTGACTCAAATAATTCACTGTACTGTTTTTCGTTCGATGCACCAAGATCCAGTTAACCCCCTTCTTCTAAAATATACTAGTCGCTATTCTTTAGATAAAAGTGCAATGGATATTTTGCATAGTAGGACTCAAAACGGTTTAATCCTGAGAAAACGGTTTATAATCTGCACGTCCCCTAAAGCGCAAAAAAACATTAAATTCTTTAAGGGTAAAACATTCTTTCGCGCCTACCTTCCGCACAGAGAAATCACTTGCAGATAACTTGGAAAATATTACATGCTGTTTTTTACTTTATCCTATATATATATATATATTGAAAAACACAAATAACATTCTGGTTTGGTGATATAAAGTCACGCAAGAGTAAGATTGATTCATTTTTCTTATATGCGTACGTTTCCAAAAATAAAACATTTTACAGGAAGTATATTGAATGAATATATATATATAAATATATATAAAAGATTTTACAGGAAGTATATTGAATATATATACTGAAAAACGCAAATAACATTCTGGTTTGGTGATATAAATTCACGCAAGAGTAAGATTGATTCATTTTTCTTATATGAGTAATAAATACGTTTCCGAAAAATAAAAGATTTTACAGGAAGTATATTGAATAATAATTTTGAATTTATATACACCTGTAAAATGCAATTGTTCCAAATAGTTCATCCAGCACTTAGGTTCTTGTTGCTCTCGCTTATTTTGTTTATCATGACTAGTTGCTTATGATTTCTGTCGCTAGATAACATTACGTACGTTTTGCTGGATTTGAAGATTTGCCGCCACTACAACGATTTACCCGCTAACATAGTTCGCTATCAATTTATATTTACGAAAAGGAGGCGATCGTAGACAGTCAGGCCGTACCTCTCCACGCAGGTCACTGGGGACAATGGTTTATAGCATTTACACGAGTTTAGGGTCAAGATTAGTGTGTGTATGTAAATGAATTAATTCCGATTTTTTTTTTCGATTTTCCGCTAATTTGGCGCAGAATTCCAATTATATTGCACATTCTTAAATCTGCCTGCAGGGGTATAATCGTCACTAGTAGGAGAAGCCTGTGACCATATAAGTAATACACCCTTAGGAGGGAAGTAGCTAGCAGATCCCAGTGCTCCAGCAACATGTTTATACTTATAAAGATTAAGCTGTTTTTACCTTTCTGGTTGCAATGTGTCGTTTCTTATTACAAAATTGGGTCTTTTTCTGGTATATTCAAATTAATTTTTATCACTTTTTACCACGCTTTGTCTTATTGCGGCAGAGCTGTTACCGCGTGCAAAAGCGGCAGATGTACTGGATAAACTATTACCCGTGAACTAATATCCCTCTTGCCTGTTCTCCTTATAACAAAAGAAAATGAAAGTTTATTTTGACCACAAACGTAGACATAATTGCAAGGTCGAATTTCCCATGTCCCTTTTTTAACATTCTTGCACCACTCCCACACTTGTGCATTCATTCTGCAATGACTTTTCGTTAATTTTTTCCTTACGAATGGTTGATTGCCATTGTTATAAGTAAATTATCAACATTATTTTATTCTATAGTTTTTTCTGCTTGTTCCTCTATAATTGTATATTTGGTAATAAAATTAGATGCCGAGAAGGTGGCGTTAGCTAGAAAAGAAGTCAGGAAGCCTGTTACTAGCGAGTACAGCACTAAGCATGAAATTTACATAACGAATTAAAAATACTTTTTTATGTGAAATGTTTATATCGTTTGAAAATCGGACGTTTACACAACTTTAGAGATTTCTATCGTGATATAAAAATTGAATCTACTTTAAACGCCTGCTGCTAGTGCTTCTTGTCATCGCCTAGAGGGCTTGGCCATCCTTTGCAAGTTGCGTTATTCCTGCCATGCAGGTCGAGAGCGACCAGCTCAGACAGAAATGACAAACACGATAGAGTCGACCTCCGCCTGCCCTCGGGAGTGTGTTCTTTCCTATATGTAGGATGTGAGCCTGCTTTTAACAAGTTATAGTTGTAAATTGTGTTTCGGTATTGAAATTTTTCTTCACTCCCGTTCATTAGAAGAAAAATTTTATTTAAGAGGAATCTCACTAATGTTTTTAACACATATGATTGAGTGTGAGTGAAAAATCTTACTTTGCTGCATTGATTTTTGTAGCGCCTCATTTCTTTTAAGAGAGTATATTTTAACCATATTATTAATGTATTTCCTGACCTATCTTGAAATTTTTAATGCCAACGCCAATGGTTTTCATGTATTTACATAATATTTGGGAGGTACGCCGCATTATCTATTGTGTGGCCCTATTCATTGTGTAATTTTATTAGGACGCCCTTTTATGCCTTTATACACAAGTACGGCCTCTGGTCTTATGGGGCATCGCCAAATGCTCTAATCGATTGCTGTTTAACATTACCCATTTTTAGGGGTCAGTAGCTAAGTAAAACGGCCAGCTGAAAGGAGTGTTACGCAAGCTATTCCGCAGGCATTGACATTTTCTTTATCCATTACTACAAAAAAAAAAAAAAAGATTTGGATGCTTCTATATGCCTAAATTTTGTGTCCAAGTCAAGAATCCCTGCGTTGTAGCTGTAATGCTTTTGCACGACTGGTCCATGCTTGGTTGAATTGAATTCAATCGGATTGTTCGGGGCGAACGGAGATTTCCGATTATTCAGTCGAATATGAAACCAGAGAGCGGAAAATTCGAGGAAAGTAAAGATCCATTCCATCATTCACCTAAGTGACCAGATGAAACCACGAAAACCCGTTTCTCTCAAGCGATATCAATGATTTTCGTTTTTTTATAACTCCGTACGACCGAGGGCAGGAGAGCAAAATGTATATTTCTCTAACCATGAGCGAGCATATACAACAATTATGAATTCTTAATTCAAAAGACTGGTTAATCACTTAAGCCATCAAAATCGGTCATTGGTACATTAACTGCTTTGGTATGTGCAACTGTGACTAGGACTAGGTTTGCGTGCATGGAGAAACAAACCGAAGACCTTTCAGATGAATAACTTGCGAAATCAATCATAATATCTAACGAAGAATTTTTTTTTTTTTTTTTTTTTTTTTTTTTTTGCAATTTAGAAATAGCACATACCTAAAACGCTTGCATTTTCAAAAAAAAAAAAATAAAACATTTTAAATCTGTGAATTTTGAAAGAAATTTGAATGTAAAAAATCTCTAATCTTTGCGCTTATAGGTGTTTCATACGAGATTTTCTTGCAAAAATTGTCGCACATATATATCCCTAGCTGTTAACTTTCTGTATAATATTTTATACGAACTACAACAGACAAAAAATATACAAAAGTAGTTTGCTATAATGATTATGCTTTCAGAAAAACTACTAAATGCTTAAACATGAAACTAACAATTTGAGAGGATAATAAACTTAATTTATTTTAAAATACACTCTTATCAACAGTTGAGAAAAACATAAACTGAGACCTGCAGAAATTTCATACGTACGTTAGCTATAAAGTCTGATATGACAAACTCCCGGTAGCAGTATATCATTTTTCCAAAGAAGAGATTTCTTTCTTCTTCCCCTGTTCTAAAGACATTACTTGCAAGCAGATCCATGTTTTACCGTCATAACTTTTTTAAAAAAAAATCCCTTTTGCTCATTTATGATTAGATCAATGTGCGTTATTTATTGTTACTTTAATTCATTGGTTCTATAGATTTGACGCGAATTATATGGGTGTAAGTGTGTAATTATGAATGTGACGAAATACATTAATAATGATGTAAATGAGCTCGGAGGCCTCCGCACCTTAAAGTTATCCGACATTTCAACTTCTCAGCATTAGTAAAAAGTCCAAAAAATACCAACATGAGCAGAATGAGAACTAGCAATCGCCAGTTCACATTGCCCCCGCTGCTGTAATCAGATGTGTTGAGTTCTTGTATAAAACACAAGACGGCTGCGATCACCCCGACATCTTCTGGCGTTTTTATTAAATTGTCTTTAACTGCGTGTCGGCGAAATCTCTATATACAAAGTGATGAATTATTGATCTTCCTTTTGAGAACATTGCTTGTATAAAAATAGATAACATATAATAATTACTGTGTGCTCCTGTCGTCGTAAGAGTAGAATTGCGAGAACAGAATGAGCATACCTCACTCAAGCAGAGGGTTTTCAATTTTTTTATGTTATGTTATTTTTTCATTTATGCATTTATTTATTTTTTTAGAAGCTTATGGAAACTCTTTCTCCCGACCGGTCAAAGAATGAGATATTGTGTATGCCATTCTTTAGAAGTTTTGAAGGTCGAACAAGCTCTGTGAAGCGTTTCTGCCGCCAAATACCACTAAACATAATTGTGGAAATAACTAAGAATTTGAGCTGAAATGCATAATTTTTATTTGCGGACATTTTTCAGCAGAATGCAGTAAGTACTCTCGGGAACGTTTATTATCAATCATTTTATACCTGCAATACTTAGGGAATTTTGTAATTGTGCAATTGAAAAGCTTTTATCGAAACACCATTTGTTGTTTAAGGTATTCTAAGTAAAAAAGGGATATTTATCTAACGGACGTGCATAACGTATATCAGCCAAAAAGTAAGAAATAAAATTATGAAACTGCAATTTTTGTGAATAAATATATTGAAGTTTCATTGACGTATGGTTGTCTGCAATTAAATATTCCTTTTGTATATCAGAACAATAAACAATCGTCATAGTTGCTGTTAGTTTCATAAACTTACCGGAGTAACAATTACGTCATGAAGTTGTTTTCATTGCAAAATGGTTTCATCAACCGAATATTTGTTAGGATTACTGATTTTAAGGCTTAATCAAATTACCTCTCTGAACTTATGACAGAAATATCTCTTGCCATATATTATATAGAACACCGATTTCCAATATTTATTTTACTTCTTATTTACCCAGAATTATTTATATCTCAATTTTCTTTTATTTTGTGAAGTTTGCTGTAATAAACAATTATTGGCAACAATTTTTGACACTGTTAGTTGCACTCAGGTGAATGTACAATAGCAAATAATTGCATTATTTTCGAGATGTCATTTCGCTGAAAGAATGAAATGGTAGAATTTCTTTCATGTACGCCATTGTATTTATTCCTTTCGCTGTATATTGTTTTGTATTTATTTATTATTTTTACATTATGGGAGCACATATTGCGCAGTAGATCATGCCAAAGCAATAAAACACTTAAAAATCTTGTAAATGGATATTTGAGTTAAACCGTTCGTTCATGTTATAAAGAGCGGGAGGTCTGCGGTTCGAATCCCGCCAGGACCGTCCTCCCTGACTGGGGTTTTTTCCAGGTTTTCCTCAGTCTTCATAACTGGCAAATGCCGGGGAGGTACCTAAACTTAGGCCTGGAACGCTTCCTTCCTAAAAAAAAAATATCCTTTCCCAATTTATCATTTCATTTCATGTATCATCAGTGTCCATCGCCTGTGGTGCCTCAGTAGTGAAAACGGGCGTTAAACACTACTCAAAAAAAAAAAAAAAATGTTATAAAGATACTTGTTAATGAACCCACAATAGATACATTTTAAACGAACTTTCACTAAGATTAAATAAATCTTATTTAAATTTATTGCTTGTCTTAATAGTCATTAATTCAAAGTACTTGTGATTTGTACTTAATCTACAAAAAGGAACTTGAAACATGTTTTGTCGTCTAGTATTATAAAACGCGGGACATTGCTTAATATAAATATTTTCTTTGTGTTAGCTAATAAAAGTAAATCAAATATAAATAGACATGCAGTAATAAGAGTTTTTTTCTTTGATAAAATAGATCAACAGTGTTCCACTAAAATTTGTTATTATTCTGATGACTTTTTACTGCAGTTTAAAATCCTTGTCAACATGGGAATTATTTTCCCATAATAGGATACCATACATTTATAGAATATTGAAATTGGCATAATACACTGTATTAAGATATATAAGAGGAAGAATTATCTTTAAGCTTTCCATCGAATATAAATGTCTAGGTAATTTAACAAAAACAAGCTCAAAATTAACCTCCCAAGTTAGTTTAGAGTCAACTACAATGTCTAACATATTAAATGATACATTATTATCAACAAATGACAAAGTGAACAACAATGATTTTGTGTTATCTTCATTAAATTTTAAACCGTTATCATTAAACCCGTTTTATTTTCAGAAAGATACAAAATCATTTGGTTTTTAATCAATTAATATTCTTATGGCTGCTAAGTATCGTAATATCATCTGCATATAATAACACCAAGATATATATAACTGCTTATGTAGTTAATACCTATTAATAATAACATAGGTCCAAGAACAACAACATATTTCTTATGATCAATTAAATATGAATTAAATAATTGTAATTTACTACCAGTATTTCTATGGAACTGCATTTTATAAACTATATTTCATGTTTAATAAAGTCAAAAACTTCACTGAAATCACAGAAGGAAGTCATGAGAGCTTCACCCCTACAAAATTGAGTAATATATGTTTAATTAAATGTGTTACTGCATTAATAGTGCTTAAACCAGTCCTGAAACCACATTGATTTGTATAAAATATGTTAATTTTTCCAAACTAATTGCAAAGCTGCTATTTAATTACCTTTTCAAAAGTATTCGAAAATGGAGGACTGTTAGAGTTTGGCGTATAATTAGCTCACCCATGTCACGTTTCTTAAAATTTGGAATGAATCTGGCTACTTAAATGTTTCAAGAAATTTACCAGTTGTTCGACAGATATTAAAACAAATAGTCAGCGGATATTAAATAGCATTATAATTTGTTTTACACAATAATTTGGCATTCCATAATAATCTGCTGATCTGCAATTTTTAAGATACTTAACGGCAGTTAAAATATTACTATTGGTAATCTCTTTCCAATTAAATACAGAATTTGGTTTATCATTAGTATATAATATTTGCTTAGCAGATCCACAATTGCGAGGAGTGTCTGATTTTGCCTTGCTTGGATTGGATAATCAATAAAAATTTTATTAAATTGATGGGAAAAAAAGAAGGAATCAGTTATAACTTTAGCAGACGAGTTGTTTGCTTTTATTAATAGCCGTTTAGCCTTGCTTTTGTTTGCAGAAGTTTCAAAGTATATCAAATTAAAGTTGATTAGCAATCCTTATTGGATTTATACATTCTCTTCATATGAAACATTTTATTTTTCATATTTTGAGCATTGGTACTATTGGCAAGAGCTCTAAGGTCCAGAACTTTATTTTCAATAGCAGAAATTTCTGTTTTATACCGCTTATTATCAGAGAGAGAAGACTTGTTTCAAAGGATCCTAACAATAAATCCAAGAAAGTGGCTACAAAATAAACCGTGTAATCTACAAAGAATTCATCAGAAAGACACAAAGCAGTATTATAGAAATTGGAAAAAAAAAAAAAAAAACACTCTCCCAATTTGGATTGACAAGAGCACATTAAAAAAAAAAAGATGCATTCAATATCTTGATAGATTTGAATTTTTCATTTCGAAATATTTATCTTTAATGAAGATTTTATACTTCTTAGCTGTGTGATCAGAAAACTCAGGGTCACAGAATTAAATCATAACAATATTGTGTAATGTGGCAAACATACTATCCAAGCAGGTTATCCCCTGGTTGGTTCAAGCAGGGAGCTACTACGAAGTTGAAATTTGCTTACACTTGTGTTATCGTGAATTTCGTAATGCACGCATGATAATGTTTCTAATATTTTTGCTATTCTTTTAACATGAATATGTGATATTCGCGGCATCCGAGCACCGTCCAGGAATATTCAGATTATATGTGCATACTTTAATACAATAAATTCAATTTCACTATAACCTTCATTGGGACATTGGGATGTGATTCTGCGCTGCTCATTCTGGTATTTTTGTACAAAATGAATATTCTGACTTTAATACAAAAGCTATTCAAAACAACATCTGCATATTAAATAGTCTCTTTAAACAATTATTTTGCTGCACTTTAATTATGAAATAAAATATTTAAAAGTTAGATCTTCAAACTCGAGGACAAAGTGTAATTGCATTTGAGAAATTAAACCTGTTAGGTATTATGAACTCGAAAAAAGCTTTGTCATATTCTTGGACTTTTCGCTGTGATATGTAATAGATACAAAATATCCGTGTGGTGCTTATAAGACATCTTGCGAGTAGATTTGAATCGATTGAGCACTCGAAGCAGAATTACTACTGTTCATAAAGAGTAGAAATCGGAAAAAAGTTGTTTGTCCAAATTTTGGTACCTTTTTCTTTTGCCTCATCATAAATATTTATAAATCTTATCATTAACATCGTTCTAAATATATATATATACAATAAGTTAATTCTTCCAAATTATAAATTTACTGTGTTGCATAAAAGAGTTATGAATAAGTAATTGCTGTTCAAAATTCACTGTGTATGAAATCAAATTATTTTTAGGAGCAAGAAATCTTCTAATTTATTTTTCCTTTTACAATACATTTAATAATTTTAATGGTTTGTGGAAAAATTCAGCGATTACAAAAATACTATTTAGAAATGTTTTGTTGTACGTACACAGGTGATTTTTATTGCATCATATTATTACAAAGCGATTGAATATTTCTATTTGGTAATCTAGTACTGGGTGATTTTCCCTACACAGTACCACTCCAATTGCAGTTAGACGCAGTAGACCAAGTTCTGCAGTTATCCGTTGTTCCCATATTTAAAAGCCGACCAGGAAGCTGGAGGGGAGATCAGTAAGAGATCACCTTAGCAACGTACGGATGTGATTTTATTTGTCAATGTATTAAACGTTATTTAGGCTGCTTACTACAGTATACTAAATACATTAATATGGCTCAGTTCAGGTATTCTATTCAATACATTGGACATGTTCTGGAGCTTTCCACTAAACAATCACCTCTATGTCTTTCTCACCGAACGGCAACTTTCTATTCCTCTGCTGGAACAGCTACAAAGCTATGGTGCAATTCCTATAAAACTATTATAGTGCAAGAACTTAAAATTCGCATGAACCGCATCCAGTAGTAGATTTTGTGAATGGATGTTGGATGCGCGATGGAGAAATGAATCCAAACTAATTTTCCTCAGGACAAAACTTGGAACGACCTAAGCAGGTACGTTAATTCAAAATGCAACCGATACATGACTTCAGAAAAACAAAATCAGCTTCACTTACCTGGAACCCGTACATAATCAAAAAATGAGAGAGTGGTTCGTAATTGGGGGCGAGAAAATAAAGATGCTACTTTTGTTGAGGAAATAATTAATAGTAATAGAAATGTGCCAAATACAGCCCGAAAGCTGCAGGATATGTACTGCACACGACTAGTGTGAAAAAAATATATCTTATATAGAAATTAACTCCTGGAAAGGAAATGACTAAACTAAACTAAATTAAACTGAATCCTGGGTCACAAGTATTCGCAGCAATACGAGTCGCCAATTAAGGAATTAATTTCTCATAGTGGAGAATACTTAGGGAGGTATTCGGGGTATGTATAATAAGAGAGGTTCGCGGTTCCGTGGTTAAAGTAGAACACGGATGAGAATGTTGAAGATTCTTGGTTCGAACGCATGGTGAGATCCGGAAATTTTCAATTGGGATTCCTCATTTCCTAATTGCCCAAACTTATAAAAAATTCTTCAAATGAAAGAAAACATAAATAAAGCTGGCTTAAGGATATTTCCACTTACGATACGGTTTTATCACAAAAATTGTCTGTTTGGTCTCATCTTGTAGGCAGTAATTGCTCCAGTCTCGATGATGGTAATGTTTGCAAAAGCATGGTATACTCACGGATTCGAAAGTACTTTCCTCAGCTCTAAGAAATCTGCCAACGATGAGTAGAAAGACTTGGGTGCATGTTAGTCATCAGATATTTCCCTCCACAGTTCCATGCAGTAAGCATATGTAGTGTTTCGAAATACGGGTGTTCTCTGATGCGTGCTTTTAGTATTTCGAGATTATACAAGCTCACTAAAGCACTAATACTCCATGCATGTTTTAGGAGGTTTTCTTGCAAAAAGTCACACGCTTATCTCTACCTTTTTAATTTTCAGTACAATATAGACTCAAAATATGCAAGCACAACTAATTACATTTAACATTCTTTTAGAAAAAAAATTGAAGTCTTAAACATGAAAATAACAAGGTGTGAATTTAATATAATAAACTTAATTTGAAATACATTATCTGCATATGTTCGGGAAAAAAAGAAGCAACAGACCAGCAGAAATAACGATCACCTACAGTCTGATATGAAAAACAGCCGGTAACAGTACATAATTTTTCAAAAATGGTTTTTACTGTGTTCTTTTTCTGTTCCGGAGATATTAATTGCAACCAAATCATTTTATAGTATCACAACTCATACCTTTCATTTAGTTTCGAAAATATTTTCTTCTTATTAATGTATTTGACCAAATCCACTGTTTGATATTGATTGTTTCTTTGAGTGTTTTGGTTCTGTAGGTTAGACGCGAATTATATGGGTGTAAGTGTGTAATTATAAATGTAAAGCAATAAATTCATAAAGATGCCAATGAGCTTCACGCCATAACGTTATCTGACATTTAATTTCTCATGGATAGTAAACAGTTCGAAAAAAAACTAAATGACCAAAAGGCTAACTGCCAATCGCCAGTACACCACAGCTGCAGGCTACGTTCGACGCGTAAGTTCTTGTATAAAAGTACAGGACGGCTGCGACCACCCCGACATCTTGTGGTATTTTTATTAAATTGTTTCAGCTGCATGTCTGTATATATTGTTGTTGTTTTTTTTTTTTTGTTTATTTACGGGCGTTCTTTAACATGTCAGGTCATCAGCGTCCCATTCTATTAAGGGCGTGAAACGGCCGACAAATTTTGCTCAGAGGCCCCTTTTTTCAGGCTTGAGGTACTTTATTGTGCCTTAAATGTACGTAGGACCCACGGCTCTACTTCCCATTAGAAGGAAGCGATACTTAGAATTTTTACGCTCGAAAAAATCCACCGGTCCTGGTCGAAATCAAACCCTCGATCTTGGGTTTAGAAAGCAACCGACCTAATTATACAAAGCAATGAAGTATTGATCTTCCTATATGATAATGTTGCTTACATAAAAATAAATAACATATAATAATTACTATGTGCTCCTGTCGTCGTAAGAGTAGAACTGCGAAAGCAGGATTAAATAAACTCGTTGTAACAAGGAAGTTTTCAACTTTTGTTTTATTTTTATGTAATGGTATTTTTTCATTTACGCATTTCTTTATATTTGTTATAAATGTTATAGGATGTCTTCAATTTTTTTTCTAACGAGCGTTTAAAGAATGATATATTGTGTATTTTTAAGTACCATTGAATATCAAACATGCTCTTTGACGCATTTCTCCAACCAATTACTATTAAACGAAATTGGCCAAGTAACTAAGAATTTGAGCTTTAATGCATAGATTTTAAATTTATTTGCTGGCAGTTTTTCAGCGAAATACAATAAGTATTAATTATCAATTATTATACATGGATCGGTAAGTAAATGTTGTAATTGTGCTTTTGAAAATCTTTCTCAAAACACCATTTGTTGTTTAACGCACTCATTTTATCTAACAGGCGTCCAAAGCGTATGTCAGCTCAAAAATTAAGAAATAAAAATTTGAAACTGCATTTTGGTGTTAGTAAATATATTGAAGTTCCATTGATGTATGGCTGTCCGCGATTAAATATTTCTATGTACATCAGAACAATAAACATCGTCATAGTTGTTCATAATCGTTAATTATGATATTAGTTTCATAAAATTACCAGAGTAACAATTACGTCATGAAGCTGTTTTCATTGCTAAATGATTTCATCAACCGAATATTATATTGGTCTTACTTATTTTACAGCTCAAGTCAAATTTCCTTTCTGAACTTATGGTAGGAATAACTCCTGTCACATATTATATGGAAGACTGAATTCCAATATTCATTTTAGTTCTTATTGGTTCACAATTAATTATGTTTCAATTTGCTTTTACCTTGTAGTGTTGTCTGTAATAAACATGTACGTTGCTAACAATGTTTACGTTAAGCTAGCCGCACTCAAGCAAAGTTTCAGAAGCAAACACTGCACTATTTCGGAGATGTCATGTCGTTGGAATTAGGAAATAACGGAACTTCTTTCATGCCCGCCATCGTGTTTAATCCTATCACTGCATACTGCTGTAAATTTGGAATCTGCTTCTTGTAATGCTCAGACTTTAGTTGCCGTGAATTTCGTGAAGCATGCACTGCAATGTTTCTCATTTCTTTTAAGTGAGTGTAAACATGTGAAGCTGGATATTTTCATTATATCTACAGGTTTTAACACAATATATCCAAAATCACTGCATTCTTTATTGAAACATTGCGATATTATTCTGCGCTACCCTATTCTTGTATTTCTATACAAAATGAAAGTTTTCAGAATTATGCGGTAATTCATAGTAATTAACTATTAGAACTATTCAAAACAAATTCCGCACATTCAATAGTGTATTTTAATATTTTGTTGAATTCTTTCAATGAGGTAACAAATAAATAAAAATTATATCCCATTGCCAACTCGAGGGCGCAGTGTAACCCATTTTACACTTTTCAAAAGAGGTTCCTCTGTTCTGGAGATATTAGTTACAACCAACTAATATCACATTTCGTGCCTTTTGATTTGGATTTGAAAAGCATTTCTTCTTATTAATGTGATAGACTTAAACCCAGTTTGATATTGATTGTCACTTGACTGTATTGTGTCTGTAGTTTGACCAGAGTTATATAGTTGTACGTGTGTAATTATAAAGCTGACGTAATAAGTTAAATATGATGCAAACGAGCTCAGAGATTTCCGAGCCCAAAATTACAAAACATTTAACTGCTCAGAATAAGTAAAAAAACCAAAAAAATTAAAACTTGCCAACATGGCTAAAATTCGAACTGACAATCGCCATTTCACATTGCCCGCGTGTACCAATACTCCACGACGCCATGTGATAGATTTGTGAGTTTCTGTTTAAAATACAGGACGGCTGAGATCACCCGACATCTTGCGGAGTTTTATTAAACTCTCTTTAGCTGTGTGTCTGACCAATTCCCTATTACAAAGTGATCAATTATTGACCTTCCTATTTGAGAATATTGCTTATATAAAATAAATAACATATAAAAATTACTATATGCTCCTGTTATCTTAAGAGTAGAATTGCGACATCATGATGAACTCATATCACTATAGCATGGAGGTTACAGTTTTGTATTTATTTTTATGTTATTTTATCATTTTTTGCATTTCTTCATATTTGTTATCAAGCTTATAGGAAGTCTTCAAATTTCTTATAAGGACCGTTTAAAGAATGAGATATTGCGTATACCATTCTTAAGTACTATTGAAGTTCGAACATGCTCTTTGAAGCGTTTCTGCCGCCAACTAATATTATACAAATTTGTCGAAGTAACTAAGAATTTGTACTGAAAAGCATACAGTTTAAATTTATTTGCCGGAAGGTAATCGCCAGTTCAAACTGACCGTACCCCCAAGAGTGGCCAATCGTGCGCGGGAGGTAGGGGTTCGAATCCTAAGTCGGTCCTGGTGGTGTAGGGGTTACCATACTTGCCTTCTAAACCCAAGATCGCGGGTTCGAACCTGGCCAGGACCGATGGATTTTTTCGGGCGTAAAAATCTTAAGTATGGCTTCCTTCGGGAAGGGAAGTAAAGCTGTGGGTCCCGTGTCGTATATTTGCGGCACGAAAAATAACCTCAAGCCTGAAAGAAGAGGCCTCTGAGCAAAATTTGTCGGCCGTTTCACGCCCTGAATTGAATGGGACGCTAATGACCTAAGATGTTAAAGAGCGTTCATAAATAAACCAAATAGTATATATATATATGTGTGTGTGTGTGTGTATGTGTGTGTGTGTGTGTAGTGATGAAGTATTGATCTTCCTACTCGATAATATTGCTTATATAAAATAAATAACATTTAATAATTACTACTTGCTCCTATTGTCGTAAGAGTAGAATTGCAAGAGCAGGGTGAACATACCACACTGAAGCAGGGGATTTTCAGTTTATTTATATTTTATGTTTATGTATTTTTTTTTCCATTTATGCATTTATTTATTTTTTACAAGCTTATGGTAATTCTTGAAACTTTTTCTTCCATTCGGTCAAAGAACGAAATACTGTTAATGGCATTCTTAAAAATTTGAATGTCGAACAGGCTCTTTGAAGCGTTTCTGCCACCAACTACTATTAACATAATTGTCCAAGTAACTAAGAATTTGTCTGAAATGTATAAATTTTAAATTTATTTGCAATTAATTTTTCAGCAGGTTACAGTAAGTACTCTCCGGAACGTTAATTATCAAGTTTTTATACATGTAATGGTAAGTAAATAATATAATTGTGTAATTGAAATCTTTCCCGAAACACCATTTGTTGTTTAACGCACTCTGAGTAAAATGGGAGCTTTATCTAACAGACGTCCAAAAGATATAGCAGCTCTAACGTTAGGAAATGAAATTGTGAAATTTCACTTTTGTGTGAGTAAATATATTGAAGTTCTATGACGTATGGTCATATTTCTTGTGTATATCAAACAATGTACAGTGGTTATAGTTGCTCAAAATCCTTAATTATATTAGTTCTATAACATTACCGAAGTAACAATTACCTCATGAAGTTGTTTTCATTGCTAAATGATTTTATTGTCTGAATTTCATGTAAGGATTACTTATTTTAAGGCTCAAGTCAAATTACCTTTCTGAAATTATGATATAAATAACTCCTGTCATACGTATGAAAATATTTCCAATATTATTTCTTATTGACCCACAGTTATTTATGTCTAAACTTGTTTTTACTTTGTGGTGTTTGCTGTATTAAACAATTACATTGGTAACAATTTGTTATGTTAGCCGCACTCAGGTGAAAGTAGCAAACATTGCACTATTTCGGAGATGTCATGTCGCTGGAATTAGGAAACAACAGAATTTCTTTCATGCACGCCATCGTATTTAATTCTATCGCTGTATACTACTTCAGATTTTCCAAATCTGCTTCCTACAAATGTTTCGGCTTTTGTTATCGTGAATTTCCCGATACAAGCAAGCACTGTAATGTTTCTAGTTTCTTTGTTATTCTTTTGAAATAAATCTAAACATCTGAAGTGGAGTAGCAAATTATATTTACAGGCTTTAATACAATAAATCCAGTTTCAATGTAGCTTTTATTGACACTTTGCAATATTATTCGCGTTGCTTATTTGTTTGTATAAAACATATATTTTTAGAATTATGGGTAATGTTGTTAATAAACAATTAAGACAATTTAAAACAAACTGTGCACATTTCATAGCACACTCTAATAAATATTTTGTTGATTTTTTCATGAGGTAACAAACTAATAAATATATCTCACTTCCAACTCAACGGTACAGTGTAACCTCATTTTACATTTTAGGTATTACGAAATCGAAAATGTAAAATCTTATTTTGAAATTTTTGCTGAGATATGTTACAGAATTAAAATACCTGCATGGTTATTAGAAGAAATTCTGCAATTGTGTTCAATTTTATTTGAATTGGTAGCAGACTTTTTAGTTTTCATGAAGGATAGAAATCGGAGCAAGGAGCACTTTTTCCAAAACTTTTTGCAGATTCTATTTTCGTCGGATCATAAATATTTGTAAATTTTATCGTTAACATCCTTCAAAGAATATAGATATATAATAGGTTCATAAATTTATAAATCTGTTATGTTGTATAAAACATCGTTGCTCTTCAAGATACGCTATGTGTGAAATCCATTTTTTGTCAGGAACAAAGAAATTTTCGGATATATTTATTGTTATATTATGAATTTAATAATTATACTAATTTGCTCAAACATTCATCCATAAGAACAGTAAACTTAACACCTGTATTATCGTACGCGCACAGGTGTTTTATATTATGCCCTTTGTTTCCAAACGGTTATATATTTCATTGTGGTATCCTAGTACTGTTAGGTTTTCCCTTCACAGGACCGCTCCAATTGCAATTAGCTGCTGTTTTACTAACTCTGCTATTTTCCTCTTGTTCTCATGTTAAAAAATCGGAAGAGGAGAACAGTAATATTTACTCTGGATTTTTCTTTGGGGGGGGGGCATTTGTTTATTTACGGACGCTCTTTAACATCTCAGATCATCAGCGTTCCATTCAATTCAGGGCGTGAAACGGCCGACAAATTTTGCTCAGAGGTCTCTTGTTTCAGGCTTGAGGTTCTTTATCGTGCCGTAAATGTACGATACGGGACCCACGGCTTTACCTCCCTTCCGGAGGAAGCCATACTGAGGATTTTTACCCCCCGAAAAAATCCATCGATCCTGTCCGGGTTTGAACCCGCGATCTTGGGTTTGGAAAGCAAGTATTGTTATCACTACACCACCAAGATCGACCTTTATATTGGTACGACGTTTTTGGATGTCAATGTAAAAAGTATAAATTAACTGCTCAATATAACATATTAATTACGTAATTATGGCGTAATTCACGTAAACTATTCAGCACACAATATTTAACATAATCGCCTCCCAATGTAGGGAGACTGTTTCAAGAGATATTCCGTGATAATAAACTTCTAAGTCCAAATTAGATTCACAGATTGATAAATAAATGGCGTGAAACGGATAGTATAATTGATAAAATGAGTACAAACCACGTACAGTACTTATAGATTAAAAGTTAGTGGGCATTGAATATTTTCTGGAACGTTCCCCTAATAAATGACCTCAACTCTTTTTTTTTTTTTTTTTTTTTTTTTTTTTCCACGAGCTGTAAGTTTCTATTCCTATGTCCGAAGGCTACAAAGCTACTAAAGTTAAATTCCTCTTAAACCGTTGTAGTGCAAGAACTTAAAATCCGCATTCAGTATTAGATTTTGAAAATGGATGTTGAATGCACGACGGAGAAATGACCCAAATCTAATTTTCTCCAGACGAATATCTTGGTACGACATAAGTGGGTAGGTTAATTCATAATTCAACCTATTCTAGAGCTCAGAAAAACTTAACCTGCTTCATTCACGAGGTACCTGTGCATGATTAGAATGTGTATTACATTTAGCATTCTTTTAGAAAAAAGTTGAAGTCTTAAACATGAAAATAACAAGGTGTGAATTTAATATAATAAACTTAATTTGAAATACTTTATCTGCATGTGTTCAGAAAAAAAAAGAAGCACAGACCAGCAGAAATAACGATCACCTACAGTCTGATATTAAAAACTGCCGGTAACAGCACATCATTTTTTAAAAGAGGTTTTTACTGTGTTCCATTTCTGTTCCGGAGATATTAGTTGCAACCAAATCATTTTATAGTTATCACAATTCATGCCTTTCATTTAGCTTTGAAAATATTTTCTTGTTATTAATGTATTTGACCAAAACCACTGTTTGATATTTATTGTCACTTTGAGTGTTTTGGGTCTGTAGATTAGGCGCGAAGTATATGAGTGTAAGTGTGTAATTATAAATGTGACGAAAAAAATCATAATGAAGCAAATGAATTCAGAGTCCTCCGCGCCTTAAAGTTATCTGATATTTAACTTCTCAGGATTAGTAAAAATACCGAAAAAATTATCTGCATGAGCAAAATGCGAGCCGAGCTGACAATCGCCAGTTCACGTTGCCGGCACTGTACCAATACACCACAGACTCTGGCGACGTTAGTCCTATAAATTTCTGTATAAAAGTACAAGACATCTTGCGGTATTTTATTATGTTGTCTTTAGCTACGTGATGAAGGAAAGAAGCGCATTTCTGACAAAGTATCTACATACAAAGTGATGTAGAATTGATCTTCCTATTGGAGTATTCATTTATATAAAATAAATAACATATAACAATAAGCATGTACTCCTGTCGTAGTAAAAGTGGAATTGCGAGAGTGAGATGAACATGCCTCACTCAAGCAGGGAGGTTTTCAATTTTATTTTTTATTATTATTATTATTATTATTATTATTATTTAGTATTTATTTATTTTTGTTTTAAGTTTCTAGAAAGTTATCAAACTTTTTCTCCCGAGCGGTCAAAGAATGAGATATGTGTATGCCATTCTTAAGAAGTTTTGAAGGTGAAACATGCTCTGTGAAGCGTTTCTGCTCCTAACTACTATTAAACAAAACTGTCGAAGTAACTAAGAATGTGGCCTGAAATGCACAAATTTAAATTTATTTTCAAGAAGTTTTCAGTGGGTTACAGTAAGTACTCTGGTGAACGTTAATTATTAATCTTTTTATACCTGCAATACTTGGGGAATTTTGTAAATGTGCAATTGAATAATTTTTTCGACACACCATTTATTATTTCAGGCAATCTGAGGAAATAAAAAAGAGTTTTTTATCTATTGGAAGTCCGTAACATTTTTCAGCTAAAAAAGTAGAAAAAACTGTGAAACTGCATTATTTTTGAATAAACATATTGAAGTTCCATTGACGTATGGTTGTCTGCTATTAAATATTTCTTTTGTATTTCAGAGCAATAATCAGTTGTTATAGTTTCTTAACATCGGTAATTATGATATTAGTTTCAAAAAATACCGATGTAACAATTGCATCATGAGTATATATATATATTTTTTTTTCCTATTATAAATTTTCTATTTTGTATAAAAGAATTATGTATATATTATTGGTGTTTAAAATCTGCTGTATGAAAGCCATAATTTTTCAGGAGGAGCAAGAAATTATATTATATATTCTGTTTTATAGTGTATTTAATAATTATAATAGTTTGGTGAAAAATTCAGGGATAACAATAATATTTAGAATTGTATTGTTGTACCCGTACAGGTAACTTATGTTGTTCCTTATTGTTTTATATTTCTATATGGTACTCTGGTAAAGAATGATTTTCCCTTCACAGAAACGCTCCAATTGCAGTTGGCCTAAGTTGACCGAGCTCAGGAGTTCTCCTCTCGTTACCATGTTTGAATCCGGAGGAGAGGCCAGTAAGAATACATTCTAGGAGCGTAGATCTTTTTTGGGGTGTTAGTGTATTACGTATTAATTGGGCCGCATGATACAGTATATTAATTACGTTAATATTGCTCAATTGAGATATATTCTGCATAGTGTATTTAACAGAATCGGCTCGTGATATACGGATATTGTTTCAAGGGAGATTCTCTGATATTCAATTTCCAAGTCAGTTAAATTCACAGATTGGTAAATAAATTTCGTGAAACTGGAAATACACTTGTTAAAATGCGCACAAACTCATGTACAATGCTTACAGAAGAAACGTTAGATGGCATTGGACAATGCTCTGAAACGTTTTCCTAAAAAATCACCTCGACGTCTTTCTCCCAAGCTGGAATTTGCGACTCCTCTGTTCGATTGAAACTAAATCCCGATAAAATAACTGTGGTGGAAGAACTTAAAAACCGGATGACTCGCATCCAGTAACAGATTTTGTGAACGGGTTTTGAATTCACGATGGAGAAATCGACCCAAATCTAATTTTCTTACGACGAAACTTGACACTACCTAAGTGGCTGATTGTTGCAATTTCGTTGGTATCCTGATCACCTTCTGAATACCATGTTATTTTCAGTATGTCATCTGCTGGAATCTCCCGGATCTTTCTACTAATGCGATTGCTTTGCTGTCTTGGAAAATCTCGAAACTAGCGTTCGATAATACTGCAGATTCCTAGAAAATCTTGACGAGATATGTAAAAGCGGCGTCGCACACATGACTTAAGTTTTCTACCAGTTTAACTACTCAATGCTACTCAGCCTATGGTGTTTCTAACTATAGCTCTATTCGGCTCTCCAATTGCACAAGCTATCATTCTACGCTCGGCGCGGTAGAACATTGTTCGTGTAAAGACAAATATTGAAACACATGTTGCTATTAATGCGTATTAGGTTTATTTAACCATATATATTCAAATTTTATCTCTACTGCAATAGAAGCTATTTGACAATGACTGATTTAGGAAATTATTGAAAGTTATATTTTAGTTTGAAAATTTTGGAAACTTTTATGAACATTCCGTTTCAACTGATATAACACCGTAGTTGAAATAGGTGATGTTTATTAGATTATTTCGACGGGTTAACCTAACTATTTGGTTGGTATCTATGAAACATAAAACATTCAAATATATCTATAATATACAATAATAATATTTTAGATCATTGGCAGGAAAGAAATATGTGAAACGAACGAGGACCCCGAATATCCTATTTCGTTACCGGAGAATAAATAGTTTTTTTTTTTATGTTATTGATAACTTGGTTGAACAGTTCCAGGAAATCTCAAGACGAAAAACAAAATGATTTAACACGGTATAGCTTTGACAGTTAAAAAGAAACCGGCCATAGAAAGGGACTTCAAAGAAATAAACCAGTTCTCTCAAGTTATATAGCGTAACCGACATGTTAAAAATAATAAGTTCCAAACTGCATGGATTTACTCGCCGTCACTTTGAAATAATTTATTCTTTTATTCGAATGAAATCACTAAATAAAAAAACAGCCTTTGAAATATCACGTTACTGAAAAAATAGAACTGAAAAATATTGCACTAAGTAATGTCAATCCCAAAATGGTGCTTATTGCAGTTTATTACACTTCAGTTATATTGAATACATTAAACAACATATTGCTTTCAATAACTTTCTTCAGTCTGTGATAGTTGTTGCCGCAGCTTACGGACCGTTGTGCGATCCGTTACTCGACTCTATTATCATGCAGATCGCCGTGTTGTTTAGAGTTCGGCTCAAAGCTAGGATTTGTAGGTGTAGAACATCACACAGACTCGGGTTCCAGCTGCTGTCAGAACCCAGCACCAGATTACCGCTCTCTCGCAACACTTCATTAGGCTGTGTTGCACGGAATGTGTTCACTTACACATCAGGCATATTAGTGAGCCTGCCGGCGATACACTTTACCTCATTTCCAATTTCGCTGGTTGTCGATATACGATCAATATTCACGCAGGGAATACAAAAATGCTGGCAAAATCTAGGCGGTGTCAACAGAGGGGGATAAATATGATGCCACATTTTGAGAGATATCATTGTATCTGCCTAGAAAATCCCTGTAGCTCAGCTAGTTCTTCTTCTTTAAAAACACGGCGTTTTGGAACTTTTTTTTACATTGAAAGATTCCGTCTCTCGGAACTTTTAAACAAGTTGGCAGATAGTTTCTCTGCCTGTAACACGATTGTCAGGATATTTTCTTGGGGCTCTTTTTCCACTTCTCTGCAAGAATTCGTTTATATGTATCGTACATAGAAACCCGTTCTTCAATACTATATTTATGTAGTAACATAACTAAAGGAAACAATTGGCACGCAATTTGCACAATGAAAGTGAGTAACAATGAACGCACAGACACTCGCTGACAAAGACTCTCTCAAACGAACTACAAACTGATAACTTCACATGCAATATACGTTCTTGACGACTGCCTTCTCTTAATACGCAGCCGGGCTCTTTGCAAATATTCTCACTGTATCATAAAGTGAGATTATTGTTGTCAAATCTGTAGTTAAATTGTACGAATTTTACCTTTTATTGCAAACTGAAGTGCAATTAATTAATCTTTATTTATGGACGTCCAATACTATCAGAAGTAACAGTGCAGAGGGTAAAAAACAGACTACCGGCCTCCCAAACCGCCACGGGTGGTCGAGGTCGTTAAGGCGGGGACTAGTTACCGGGAGGCCTGGGGTTCATTCCCACCAGGATCGTCTCCCTGACTGACATTTTTTTCCAGATTTTCCTCAATTCTCATAACTGGCAAAAGCCGGGAAGGTACCCTAAACTTAGGTCTGGAACGCTTCCTTCCTTAAAAAAATACTCCTTTCCCAATTTATCATTCCATTTCATGTATCATCGGTGTCCACCGTCTGTGGTGCCTCAGTAGTAAAACTGGGCGTTAAACACTACTAAATAAAAAATAAAACGCCTCCCAACAGAAGTAATTGGTAAACTGTCGCAGGAGGAGGAGGTTTCCACAAACACGTGTCATCGAGCTACAGGCACATCTTGCAAGAATTGAAACTAGACAAAGAGGTTACTGCCATTGGTTGTAACAGGGTATATCATGGAGTACTGGATCACAAATGATCTCCAGCAAGGCGTGGTTCCGCCTAAGTATTTTAAATGGTGTTTAACGCCCGTTTTAACTATTGAGGCATTCAAGGCAATGGACACTGTTGATACATGAGATAAAAGGATAAACTAGGAAAGGTTAAGTTTTTAAAGGAAGAAAGCGTTCCAAGCATAGGTTTGAGTACCTCCCCGGCATTTGCCATTTATGAGGATTGAGGAAAATCTGGAAAAAAAACTCGGTTAGGGAGGACGGTCCTGGTGGGAATCGAGCCTCGAGCCTCCCGCTCACGAATCCGCGCCTTAACGACCTTGGCCACCCGTGTCGGTATCCAAGTGGTGACGAGTATTCGGGTGACGTCACAGAATACTCGCATTTAGACCACCGATAATACTCACGCCGTGCATGCGATAGGTATTCATAATGTAACAAAATATGTATTCTGTGCTTTCTCTTAGCGCAGCATTATTAGTTCCATCTTATTCACTAAATACGGTCTATGTAGGAATCTTCCATGCGTTTGTGAATCAGCTGGTGGAGGATGAGAGAAACCCGCACTGGTTGCTTTCATCTGTCATTAAAGAATGTCATTTCTAAAGAACTTTGAGGCAAGGGTTCCAAATCCTTACCACACCAGATTTCTTTCCATATTAATAGGGGAAGAACATATCGCAACAAATCATGAACTTTCGTGGAACTACAACAACATTCGGTGGGAAAATTAAGACTGCGAATCCCGATTTGTTAGTTAACACGGAAAGGCGTGTGCAGGCAGTTTTTAATGTGGTTGCAACCATTTCCAACACTTGTCATACATCCAAGTATGTTCATGTCAAGTATCATTGAATTAGTCCGTATGAAATTATAAGCCAAATCAGAAACCGAAAGTGAGTGGAACACCCGGTATAAGTTCAAATGCCTTTCGGTTTTTGCGCTGTAAATAAGTCAGAAATGTCTTGCAATTTTCCAGCATAATCATTTTGATACTCTTCCTTTTGTATCTTTTTTCAATTGAGAAATGTTTTGATAGAACTGTTCGTGTTTATCACCTAATGTCACAAGTATTCAGTGAAAAATAAAAAAGAAAAAAGAAACAACTTTTAAATTTAAAAGCTGAAGTAAGTGTTACAACCAACGTTTTTGTTTGCATTCATTACATTTATTAGGGAAGAATTTTAATTCGATTTCCTTGAACACATACTAAGTGACCTCCTTGTGCTTTTGATATAAACGTGGAAGTCTTTGTAATAAATTATAGTGATTGTGGTTTATTTAATTTTTAAGTTTAACAATTAACACTCCTATAGGCACTTAAAAGAAATAGTTTTTCAATTCATTTCCTTAGAAAGCTCTTCATTTTGCTAAATTTAATATGTAACGCTCGAACCTGCTATCCGTAACCAGCAGGAAATGTATGAAATACAGTTTCTTTAACTTAAAAATAGTAAAATCTGTTCATGTCCATTTCTTATTAGTAATAAAAGTACATTCTCTTAACAGAAAAATATATCATTTGTACATATCCAGGTAATATATCCAAATTTGTAAAACGATATGATGCTATATTATAATGCATTCTGAAACACATACGAATATGCAGATATATATTATATTTATGCACAAACATAAAGTCATGCTCAATAAAAGAGAGATCAGTAATCTCTGACCTTGAATTCAACGATTAAATGGCGTGACTTACTATAGCTGCATCGGTTATCTACAAAATATAATCACGAAAGTTCCTAATGATGTTTTTAACTGTAGCAGATATATACAGATATTAACGAAATTGACCCTCGTTTCCTTATTTTTACTTTGTTCTACTACATTCACTAGCATGCATGCATAAAGAGATCGATTAATACATTTGAAAAGCAGTGTTGCTGACTTCAGCATTTGAACCATTCCGCCCTTCTCTACTTCTCGTTGGTAAGCCTAATATAAATAGCAGTTTTGTTTCTTTGTTGCTATTAATGCATTCGTAATAGTTATGCCGTATATAATTAATTTATTTCCAATAATCACATATGTATTGTTTGAATTACTGTAGTGTGTGTTCGTTATCTTAGCATTAATAGGGGGAAATCGTCCGTTAAGTAAACACATCCTTTGCTAGCTTTACACGGGAATTTCTGGAAACAAACTGTCTTACTCTTTAACCTAATTGGTGGTTTGGAGTTCTCCCACCTAAGTAGCAATTAAAGTAAGTGTGGATAGCGCTCAAGGACAGGCAAATTTGAGGCAGCCTCGCAAGAGATCGGATTATCTTCTGCTTGGAGGAACAAGTTCAAAAACATTTGAAACTAATTTATATCAGGTAGGTAGAAATTGCATATATTTTTGGTAACCTATAATAATATAATAAATATACAGTGCGATTTAGCGAGTTACAGGTGTGTAAGGTTCGTTGCAAAACGATAACGCCAACTTATGTAACGCGTTATATATATATATAACACGTTACATGACCATCTCATCACGTGACCAAGAGCCAAGCTCGAAATATCTGTGTGGTTTTAGTGTGAAATTTTATGTGAACTTTTTTATATTGCACTCTTGAGTGTTTTTTGTGAATTTTTAGGCTTTATAGAAGTTTTTATTACTCCATTAATAGTATATATAATTAAATCAAACATAAGTACACGAGTGCACCAAATTATATTACCTTTATCTTAGGGCTAGTTACAAACATATGCATCCATTGCACACAGGTCGAAAGACAGAAAATAGTCCTGTTGCTATTTTTTTCCCACATTCACAAATCTTCCACACTCCATTTCATATCATTATTTCATTCCATTGGTTCTGTACAGGGTCAAAATTGTGGCAAGATGGTGGTTTGCGCTTTGTAAAGAAATCTAATCTTCTGAGGGGTTCTAACTACTTGGGAGGGAGAGCTCCGCCGTCGCCTGAGTGTTTTATCTTGAAATATGTCCCTACCCATGTACCTTGCCGGTCGGTGTCTACTTCGCCTCATCCCTTCCTCCAGAGGTTCAGCAGTGGGAGGAGTAGGAACAAACGGCCAGACGTGAGCAAGACTGAAGGGTTTATCTTCGCTCCGGCCATCTAAATGCATTCCAGTCAATTAGTTAAGCTCCGTACAGAGACATTCTTGTTCTTGAATATCTTAAAACCTGTTAATATTCCACTTCCGATTGCTTAGTATGCATTCATCTCTTTTGCTTCTGCCCACTGTGATCATCAATATTATTATCAACTGCAGCAGCGCAACAATCCCAGCTAACTTTTTAGATATTTTATCAGTGCTGATTCCATACTTTCTGTCGCCTCTATTCATGTACAGTTCTGGCACCTGCCAAAGGCGAAATCTGCACTGTTCTTGCAGTTTTGGATTTTAGTGTTCCAATAACTGCACTACAGGGATTCCGTGGTCTTGTAGTTAGCGCGTGGGTAGTACGCTTCCTGAAGCTTCTAAGACGTTTCTGCCAAAAAGACAGGTCTTTAATCGGCTCTGCCATCTCTCGTAAGGATAATTCCAGCAGTGAAATTCCGTCCTGTTAAGCTGCGGTTCAACTTGTCTGTGCTGATCACATGACGCTGCGGTGGCGCTGTAACGGCATCAACCAACTCCCATTTTTGTTACTTTGCAGATATCATGTCCCGCTTTATTACTGTTATTACTAAAGGACGGATTTAATCTCCTCGTTTTCCTGGAAAATATTAAAAATATATATTACATTTTTAAAAATGAACTTCAAAGTCTCCGACACTTTTTAGCACACAGAAGCATTGATAAGTCTACACGTTTTGCAAAGCAATTTATGCTATTTGGAAAATTGTCTAAAAACTGAAAACCCACGTTATGCAGCCAGTTACATACAATTCAGTCTTAATGCGGTAGACAGATATGTGGTAAGACTATGGCCCCTAACAGAGCAAATCTGTTATTAGTGACCACCATTAAAATAAAAATCTCATATTCAGCAAGCATTCAATAAAGACATTTGCGTTGGTGGTGGTGTAGTGGTTACCATACTTGCCTCCTACACCCAAGATCGCAGGATCGAACCCGGCCAGGACCGATGGATTTTATCGGGCGTAAAAATCGTAAGTATGGCTTCCTTCGGAAGGGAAGTAAAGCCGTGGGTTCCGTGTCGTAGATTTACGACACCAAAAAGAACCTCAAGCCTGAAAGAGAGGCCTCTGAGCAAAATTTGTCGGCCATTTCACGCCCTGAGTTGAATGGGACGCTGATGACCTGAGCTGTTAAAGAGCGTCCATAAATAAATCAAATAAAAAAAAGACATTTGCATTAGTATAGTGAATAATCCCTAACGGGTAAAAATACACATATTTACTTTATATTATAAAAGTACGAAAATGTGTATCAAAATATTAGAATTATAAACTTGTATGTGGTAAAAAAATATAAGTTATGTCCTAAAACACAGAAAATATTAACATTATGTTGAAAATTTTCCTTATATTATCATATATGCAATTTTACGTTATAAATTATTTAACTGCACACAGAAAACATGTTTACATACTGTTTTTCCACCAGGTGAGTAAAATAACCCTTTACTATCTGTCGTAAATGTGTTTTAAAGGCGTCTACATATTACCAAAGACTCAACAAAAATTATATTTCACTTTCAGTAATTCCTCACCACGCAATTTGATTCACTTATTCTAAGTAAAGATAATTAAACTTGGAGTAACATTGCAGGGGAAGTGTCAAACAAAAATGAACAAATTGGTTGTGGAATATCGCTGCTATCTGCTAAAGCCGATCTCTCTTGCAGGTACACACAGATGTTTCAAACCTGTTTATGATGACTTAAGCATTACATTGAATATTCCGTTTCTGTATCTCCATCCCACGTTTGGTGTGCATGTAAAAATACTTCTGCCCTACAGCATAATAAAATGGCAATAAAAACTCCCTTCCCTGCGTTCCCTTGAACTTTGGCATTCCCCCCGTGCTATGGTATTGTGGCTGTCTTCTGAAGCCGCGCCTCCCGTATAATACAGCTATGTTCCCCAATGGATAGGGGGTGAAGATAAGCCAGGGGATTCCTTAAATTTCTAAACTAACCAGATCATGGGCAACATAGACAAATACCCATAGCATATTCAAGAATCGAACCAGAGACTCCAGAAGTGGTGGCTAGGAACGCTGAACACTAGAATATGAAGCAGTTCAAAAATAGCGGGAAGCATAATAGAATAAATTATATTAAAAATAGAATTAAATCCAGATTTGTGTGTTTAATAATTTTCTGAAAATGTGCATTTGTATATCTTTTATTGAAAATATATATTTTATGTGACATAAGATTTTGTTTTTACGCTTAGGAGTGTTCGTCCGGAACTTAAACTAGGCCATAGACATTTATCTTCATGCAGAAACAACGTCTAACTACATAGTTATTACTATTATTAGGTGCTTTTCAAAAGGAGTAAATTGTAATGTTGCCAAAGGCTGTTGTTTGATGTCTTCAAATACTGTCTTAGCTCTTTCCATATACCTGCCAAAAATGTTATTCTTTATGTTGAGTTGTCATTATCTTATTTTGGGTTTATGAATAAGTGGTAAGCTTAGGTTATGGAAGTAACAGCGGGAACGCTGGAGAATTGCAGGTATCACCTTGATGAAAGCGATAACACAACACACGCGGAAATCGGTGGGATGGGTCAGGGTCATTAAGGTTTGTCCCGCACTTTAGCTGTAATACGTTTCCTCCATCATAGTTGAGGCATGATGGTTGCGTTACAAACAGGTGATGTAATATAAATACTTATTTAATTTTGCACAGCAATTATTTTTCTTTCCCTCTTTCCTATGGGCTTACACTTAGTCTTTATTGCCAGTTGAGTTTTAACAGAAGTAAACATGACTTTTTGTGCTCACAGAAAAATGATTGCATAATTTTAAATTTCTGTAATATGATAGTAAGGGGCATTAAGAGAAAATTGTAAATCGTAATGGAAATTCGATAGAAACAATGTTTGTCGCATTTCTTAAATGTGTTTATTGCTTGCGTTGGAAAATGCATTCTGTGGTGAATAAATGCTTAGTTCAACCTTAGGAATCGAGCGTTATTATAAGTTATTATCGTTACAATTCTTTAATCACCTAATTTATTATTATAAACTCTACTAATTTACGCCAGGCATCGCACATAATAGGTAAAACTTCTATATAGTTGACGTCATAATAACACATATAGAAGCTGAAAATAACACATTTATGGTATTTAACTTAAGTAAAGTAGTCTCAAAAACTTAAAAGAATGCAACTAGAATATTCATGGATTTTCGAAAATAACTGTGTTCTCATGTAACGCTACTCATCGCAGGAGTGTGCATGTTTCATGTTTCGTACATGTAAGAAAATGACGCACAATTTGCTCTGTAATTTGATTGGCTAATGAAGTGTAGAACATTCTGGAAAAACTTTTTGCTCAAGTGTGGTATGTAAGAATATATAAATGAACGTTATTCGCTAAGTTCTATTTAACTGGTGTCAGGTAACCGGTGATCCGACGAATGGCAACTCGCCGGGCACCATCTACAGCTTCTCTCAGCATTATATGTTTTACACTTTATATATGCTTGCCTTGGCGTCTGGCTTTCCAAACTTTCATTAAAGTCCGTGTTTAGCACTTTACATTTAAAATCGTCTTTTTACGCTTTCCTCATTCCTAATTTTCTGAGCTACGTTTCCCAACCCCGTATCGAATGTGAATCTATATTTTTTCTTGAAGTCTTGTATTAAATGTCTACTTAGTTACGTGATGTTAGTAGAGCAGCTATTCCCTTATTTCGATACGTGACATTTGGTGGAGGCACCTGTTCTTGTGTTTTTCTTTTACAGTAGTATGGTCTCGATCCCGCGGTCTTTTCTAATCTGAATATAAGCAGTGGCCTATTTTTGCAAGAATATCTTCCATTTGGTGCCTTAACAGTGAGGTATCTATTATTTTTGTGTTATTTATAATAATATATTTCACTTAATATTATTAGAAAATACAATTCTGATATCCTTTTGTACTCTTACGTAAATGTCCAAGATATATGGGATGTAAAAATTAGTGGATTTTTCTTAATACACTAAATAAAATATTGTTTAACTGGTTTGCTTATGAACCCTAGATATACTAAGTATGCCATGCTATTTTTATGTACGGTGTAATAATACATCAGCATTTGTGATGATGAATAGTTTGAACAAAAGTAAATAACTATTCTTGCATTATTTTCCTATAAAACTGTGCGTTTATCATATTTATGGTTGTTGAAATTTCAACGCGGTCTTAATATTTACGGGCTGGTTCGGGCGGTAACACTTTAGACTCACATTTGGGAGATACCGAATTCAAAACCCGTGGGACAGCTTATCGTGAATTTTTTTCTGATCACTTCGGCAAATACTGAGATCCATTCTCCCTTTCCACGAATAGTTTTATTCCGTAGTTTATGGTGCGGTGAGCGCTGGTTTACTTTGGAAAGCTTTCTGTCCGCCCCAGCATGTGTTGTGCAAGCGGCCCTTCTGAGGGGCTTGAGCTACTTGGTCGGAGGCCGCTGCCGGCTTGGGGGGCTCTAGTTGGAAACAATGTTAGGGCATCGCGGACCATCCCTGAATCCTGCATGCCCGATACTCTCATCTCATCCCTTCTTCCCGGCACAAATGGCCAGTCCTTGCTGAAGTTCCGAAAAGTGTTCCTCTGCCACTAAAAAGTATATCCAATATGACGTAGCATAAACAAATGGCGCAAATAACACCAAAAACCAAACATTTGTGGTGCGCTCGGTCTAAACGGGAAAGAGGGACGTGTTATCTGAAAAGATTATCCTAAGAATGTTGCAGTGAAGTCAAAGAAAGTCATAAACTACACCATTAAATAAATTACTACTTACAATACGTGCAACTGCGAACTGTGTATCAAGTTCGATTTCCATACAGAAGAACTCCAAATTGTCGAACCAAGTCATCGCGTTCGGCGAGCTACAGACACAGGAACGTGACGCTAATTACCAGCTTTTATTTAATTTATGAATAACTAACCAGAGAATGTAGGGAAAATAGAATGTTTCATATACAAATAAATGAAAAAATTACAATAATTTAATAAAAATACCTCCTTATAAGGCAGCTTTTATTCCCATGCACTTGGAACTAAAACCAAAATCAACGAAAGAATCAATTTAAATTAGATACACAGCAGAATCTCTAATAGTTAGTTGAGTACCCTTTTGCTTTTTTGATGAGGTCACATCTTTTTATTAATGAAACGAAATATTTGCATTTTTCAGTTTTAATTTTCCCCCATTTTTTCAAGTGCAACATGTTTCAGTTCTTCTTTCGATGTTACTTTTTCCTTTCTGACTCTTGTTTAAGAATGGGTGACAGTTCTTCAATGGGGTTTAAGTCAGGTGATTGTGGGGGTGGAAGCAATTTTCGCACGTTCTATAAGAGTCTTAGTTTTGCTATCCATACCCTACTTGAACATGCAGTGAGATGCATTCCTATTTTCTGCGTTGATTGTATAACGTTAGCTTTGAGAATATTGTTGTAGTCCATGTTATTCATTATCTTATAAGTAAAATGGATAGTGCGTCGCCCCAGTTCATCTGAGAACACCCCGATTTTTCACAGTAAGTAGGGATCCTCAGCAGTATTAGGTTTTCTCCTTACTTTGGAGCCTCCATCAGAACTGAAAATATTAATTTTCGTTTCGTCTGACAAAATTTCATCCCAAAACGCTTTATATTTATTAACTTGTTCTTTGTCTTACGGTTCGCTGTTTTTTTTTTTTTTGAATGATTTACTTATGGACGCTCTTTAACAGTTCAGGTCAGCAGCGTCCCATTCAACTCAGGGCGTGAAACGGCCGACAAATTTTGCTCAGAGGCCTCTCTTTCATCCTTGAGGTTCTTTATCGTGCCGTAAATGTACGACACGGGACCCACGGCTTCCCTTCCGAAGGAAGCCATATTTAGGATTTTTACGCCCCGAAAAAATCCATCGGTCCTGGCCGGGTTCGAACCCGCGATCTTGGGTTTAGGAGGCAAGTATGGTAACCACTACACCACTAGGACCGACTGTGCTGTGCTAATATGGTTTCTTCCTAGGTATTTGTTGCGGTATTCATGTCTGCATAAAGTGCGACGGATTGTCTCATTGCTCAATTGCTTCCCAGATAGATTTTTTATCTACTGTTTAATTTTTGGAGCAGTCGTTTTTGGATTACTTCTGACTGTATTCATGACAAAAGGATCCTTTCTTTCTGATAACTTACTTTTCTTTGATTTGGATGGAAAATGTTAGTCATACCCTCATATTTATATTCGTTTACAATATACTGTACAGTAGGATGTAACTAACCCACTATTCCCCTATTTTCCTTAAGTTGCAGCCTTTTAAAGAAAAATTCACAATAGTCGTTCGTCCCTTTCAAATCAAAACTAAGCTTGTTTTTGTTTTTGCTATTCTGAATACAAAATAGCAAAAATGATTTTAAAATTGTAGTGTGAAACTCTTCAGAATATACTGAAGTTATCTCTGTGTGTACTCGGATCTGTTCTACCCACCTGGAAGCCTGTGATTATATCTCTTAATGCTGAAAACAGTTGCAATGTATGAATAGAAAAGTTATATGGAAACTGGAAACTGGAATAAAAATTTTTGGTTTTAGAAATATATCGCCGTTTTCTGTAGCTTTATAAAACATTTTATTATAAGTACATATATTAAATATGTCGGTATTAATGAAAGTATCATAATTAAGAACTAAAGAAAATGTGCTATTTTTCACACAAAACACGTACATTTTAGTATGAAAAGAGAATGAGTAAATAAGAATGTAACGTACTGCTTGAGCCTATTGTACTTTTTCTAATATTAAGTAACAGATCATACTCCAATTTTTTGCAGACTTTCCCATTATTTTAAGACTTACCTCCAGAAATGAAGCTGTAAATGGGGATTCGCAAAAGTGGACTACCTCATCAGATAAGAGATATGAGACCCCTATTTGGATGTTGTTCATGGTGGTGTAGTGCTAACTACGCTTACTTCCTATAGTCAAGATCGCGGGTTCAAATCTGGCCAGGAACGATGTATTTTTGGGCGTAAAAGTCTAAGTAAGGCTTCCTTTGGAAGGGAAGTAAAGCCGTGGGATCCGTTGTCGTAGATTTACGTCCTGTGAAAAAACCTCAAGCCTGACAGAACAGGCCTCTGAGCAAAATTTACCGCCCCTTTCACGCCCTGAATTGCACGGGACGCTGATGACCTGAGATGTTAAAGAGCATCCGTAAATAAAACAAATCAACAACCTCCTTGGTGTTACATTCCCTGCCCAAAGACGTCGTGTTGCCTGGCTTTTACAGTTTTTCTATAAAATGGAAAGTATATTTCACTTTGATGCCGAATTTAGGGTAATGTAACTGC
The DNA here is from genome assembly GCA_030762175.1 of Metallyticus violacea. NCBI lineage: Eukaryota > Metazoa > Arthropoda > Insecta > Mantodea > Metallyticidae > Metallyticus > Metallyticus violacea. The sequence goes on along the minus strand of CM060846.1, from coordinate 272,655,063 downwards.
TGCTTTTTCGACAGCTGTTCAGGAAAATAAGAAAGAATACTCCTGTACCTCCTGGAACCCACACAAAACTGACTTCAAACGTTCGTAGCCTGCCTGCATTTGAGTAAACGCATTTGAATTTGCATAATATTTTAAATGACAGTTTATTTACATTTTAATGCTGCACTTTAATATAAAGTTGCACATTAACTCAGACTACACTTTATTTATCATTTTGTTAGCTTTAACTTTAACAGAAAAAAGATGTTATGTTTCACGTAATGAAATTCAGAATTGTTTTCAAAATGAGACATTACATAAAATAAATTCGTTTTTATCCCGAGTGACCTTGGCAATGCTGCTAACTTGTAGCAAATGATGTAGGTCACCTAACGCAGTATATGCTCATAGACACTATGTTGCCAAATATCAAATAAACCTCAAATAGTTATAGGCCCAAAAATGTTTGCACATGTTCTTCCGCAAGTGATCGCGCGTGGACATTTTGCTCGTGGTACAGTTTTGTTTATTTTCTGGATGGTATTCTAATTCTCAGTAAATAGAATGCATGCAGTCATACTAGACATACTTATATATCTTTTAAAGTATCATAAGAGCATTCTATAGCAATAGGAGTACATGAACAGTTAGGAAATTGTACAGCTCTCTATTTTGTTGCAGTGCTAATTAAACATATACACTGTACTTGTTTTCACACAAAAAAACACCAATAACAGTTTAATTCTTTGACATTAAAAAAAATAACACACAAACGAAGTCACTAAAAATCTCACTAAATGGAACGTGGTGGCGTTGTTGTGGTAGCCATATTTGCCTCCTAAACCCAAGATTACCGGTTCGATCCCGGCCAGGACCGATGGATTTTTTCGGTCGTAAAAATCCCAAGTATGGCTTCCTTCGGAAGGGAAGTAAAGCCGTGAGTCCCTTGTCGTACGTTTACGGCACGAAAAAGAACCTCAAGCCTGAAAAAAGAGGCCTCTGCAAAATTTGTTTTACGCCCTGATTTGTATGGGACGCTGAATACCTGAGATGTTAAAGAGCGTCCGTAAATAAACAAAAAATAAATAAATGGAACATATTCTTGACAGGTTGATGATAACCACGTTTTGGCTAACGGTACATCTGGGTATAAAAAGGTGGACTTTTGAGGACAAAAGAAAGCTTTGGAGAGCAATGAAACCCTTAAATAAAGAACAACTTTCAGTGTATGAACGTCCATTTAGGTCAAAGTAATCCTCCGACATCTACAGAAAAATCTTCCGCGGTTGGTGGCGGGATGAGAGAAATGCTCACAATAGCACGCGGGATTTTAACGATACATATTTTTGGGGGGAGGGGGGAATGGAACGTCCGTTTTTACTACTGAGGCACCACAGGCGGTAAACACTAATGATAACATGATATGAAATGATATATCGGGAAAGGATTTTTAAAGGGAGGAAACGTTCCAGGCCTAAGTTTGGGGTACCCCCCCCCCGGCATTTGCCATTTATGAGGACTGTGCAAAACCTGGGAAAAACCTCAGTTAGGGAGGATGGTCCTGGCGAGATTCGAACCCCAGACCTCCCGCTCACGAATCCGTGTCTTAACGACCTCGGCCACCCATGGCGGTATGGGCAGCGGTGGATAAATTTCAAAGTATACCATCATATTCAAGAAGATTAAACAGTTAGCAACAAAGTAAGTTCATGACATAAGGATTCAAAAGGTTTTTAGGCTTTGAATTAATCTGTGAGCAAAATGCTCTGTAATAGCGACCATTTACAGATGGAAATCTTCCCGTAGTTTGACAGCGAACGTTTGTACGCCTGCTATTCTGTGTAATTCCTTCAGTAAAAGCTCGAATCAGGTAATAGCGTCACTTTTACACAGTGTGTAGCTCTAATACTAACAGATATAAGATGTACATACGTGTCATTATCATGTAGTCAAGTACTTATTTCAATGAACGGGTCATTCCGTAGCGACTGTATAGAGTATCAGTTAGTTAGTGATTTCGTCACCGGTTTATTCTGTTCTAAAGATACCTTTTATATTGACTGAATATGCTTTGTTAATGACATAAAACATAATCTTTCAAATGGGAACGAATTAGAATAATTATGTGAGTTTATTTAATTGTTAATGGAATGTATATGTATATTCGATAAAATGCTCAATATTTACAAACATTATTTATTCATCATTTGTTCGCATAGGCCTTAACGACCGTACATGATGTTCATTACACAGACACATTTAAAAAAAGAACTCCTACTTCAAATCAAACACATTTACAGCTATTGTCACTTGAGCATAAAAACTCAAATATTCGCAAACACACAGGTATAGGTATATACACTGCACACTTGCTCAATCAAGCAATCAAGTGTGTGCGCGCGCACACACACACACATTACCAGACTCAAAGAGGCCCTCTACTTCAACAAGCTCTTCTAATTTCATGACTTTGCATAGAAAAAACGAACATTTGGCCAGTTTCTTGCTGTACAAACAAATCCCAACTTGGTGATCCATGCCTATTCGACTTAGCAAAAACTTTGCTCCAAGCTCAGTTAACCTTCACTGTTCACTAACTGGACAGTGCATTAAAATGTGCTTCCAGCTTTCTCTGCCTCCACAAAAAGTGCACATTCTCTGTCCAGCCTCATCTGAATTTTAGTTCCATGCCCCCAATCTAATCCACGCAAGATCGGATTCATTTTGAGAACTCAAAGCGCGCGCGCGCGCGCGCGCGCACACACACACACACACACACACACACACACACACACACATATATATATATATACGTACATACATCTCTGCCCCATTTGATTTTGTTGCAACTACGTAAACAAAAGCGATTTCTTTGATAAATAATCGGATACTTTTTAAAATAAGTTTATATTATGCAGACTAAAATTAAAATATATGTAGGTAAATTAAGGTGGTAATAAACACAAATACATAACGTGCGCATTAACAATGTGCGCAATACGAAGTAAATGACATAAATGTTCCTTTCTGTAGTTAATACTCTGTTTCCATATTTCAATTATTTACTCGCTGTTTTAAATACTGAAAATGTATTAATAATTATTTTCCCTTCCTCGTGATATGTGGAAATTATATTTTTCTCTAAGAACGCTGAAGAATCGGAGCATAGACAGACAAGTGGGACATTGCCGTCGTGTATTTCAGCAAAGGCTCATGTCAGAGCTGAGAACTGGATCACCACTGGGTTTCCCATTCACTCTGTAAAAAGAAACATTAAGCGGCGTGGTTTTAAATAGTCAATAAATTCCAGTTTTCTACTGATAACCATAAAATCGTATGTAAACACAGTTACTTTTGATTAGTGAAGTTCGAAAAACTTCACTTCTAAAGTGACGAAAAAAGAGAACGAAAGGATATTCATTCAATTATATTTTGGTTGTATTACAGGCTTGAAATGTCATCTGAGACATTTCAAATAATGTTGTAGTACTGATAAAAGTTCATCTAACATTTTTCTACTCATATGAACATTCATATTTCCAGATATTTAAGAATAACGTTTCTTAAAGTTATCACATTGTTATGATATGTCGATGATATAATGGAGGACTGCATTAGTATTTTTAGCGGCGTATATTCTCTAATCGTCTGAAGGCAAATACATTAATTACTCGGAATTACACTTCTTGATTTAACTTAGTCACGTGTTCGTTGGTGCGGAAAGCTGGGGCTCGATCAAAACAGAAGGGCTAGTGGGGAGTCGGGGTGGCTGTTTGTTTACCAGGACTCGTTTCCATGTTTTGCTCACGCGAAATCCATATTCTTTGTTTACATTCTGGGGATGTTGTTTTATTCCCAGGGCTATCCTCCTGGCTAAGTTGAAATAATCTGCTGTTTTTACAGTCACTTGTTTTTTTCTTGTAATGTATGTTTTGTAATAAATTATTATTCTGCATTTGTGAGCAATTACAATCAAATCAGCCAGGGTGTCTAGCTATTGCAGAATATGACCTTCAAGGTACAATTTAAATATGTTACAAACCTTATATCGGGTCATTCAATTATTGTAATGAGCGATGTTATGGCGGACGACTGCAATGGCCGAGAAGCCATCGCTCAAGTCAGCTAAGACTACACGAGTCTTACAGAACTGCTGCATAGCCCTTGAGTTTCAGCCCTCTGTCGGTGCCGCTTGAACAGCAGAGTATCAAGTCGCTCGTGCTGTCAAGAGTTTACTTGAAGACAAAAGTCCCATATGATCGAGTTCCAAGTTGTAACGAGATTCATGAATTAGCAGTATTCACACACTTTAGACCAACTCAAAAATAACATTCGTCAAGATAAAAATGAAGATGAATAATGCTTAATTTATAAGTAGATGACAAAAATGTGAGGAAAATGAAGATAGGCATTTCCAGCATCTCCTTGCCTAAAATTTTAAGAGCCTTTGAATTTATTAAACTGTCACTATAGTGTTTCTCCCACCAACTCTTTCGTCACCCGCCCGTCTGCCCTAACTCTAGTAAAAGCGATGAATTAAGCCGCATCCGTCATCAGATAATTGGATGACGATGACGTAACGTTTTAACTTAGCATGGAAGGAAAGCCTGAAGTGGATTTTGCATTAAACGGAACATGGAGATCGATTCTTGTAAGCAAATGCAAATCCGACTTGGTTGTATACAGTTACAGCTTTCACTACTCGTATTACAAATGAACGATAATGTTACATATACTCCCTTATCTAATGCTGGTTACGTATATATGCTTACATTGAAGCGGACCCTGGCTCCCCGTCAATTACAGAGTAATTCCAAATAATATAATTGTGATTTTAGAATCAACAACACTGTAATTATGTGCAAGTATGTTTTGTGCATTTGCTTTCAGTGGAGGAACTTTAAGGACCTAACTCGTATATGTAGAATTAATATTGTATAGTGTTTAATTGTATTCAAAGTGTAATTTTTGCAATATTAAAGAAATAACGTGTAAAATGTAACCAGATAAGGAAAAACTTTCTTCTTTCTGCGAACGCAAAAAGACTTGGCAAAAGGCAGACAATGCAACGTGATCCATTTAGGTATGTGGCTAGGGTTGAAAGTGTCCCTGCCTCAGGGCAAACACACGGCATAGTTGCAGGTGTCCGAGTAAAAGAGTCGTTGACAGTAACGTATGAAATCTGTTTAAATTCATCTTACTGAGAATAGTAAAGCATTTGGCTTGAACAAAATGTTCCAAAGAATAGAAATAAAATTCAGTTAGGTAAGCACTCACCTATGACACACCTTAACACAAAATTGGCGGGTGTAATTCGCGCCATTGCTCATGGATACAGTCATTTGTCTCCTGTATAAAAGGGATAGATTTTTTCCCAAAATGGGGCAGTCTCAGAATTTTTTCGGACCCAAATACGTGTATTCGCCGTCGCCCGGGGATCAGCGGAATAGCGGCCTAAGTACCAAGTGCCAGTTCCGGCGTCAAGGAAGCTTGAGCGCCAGTCACCACGCCAACTGCCGATATAACATTGAGCTGCATTAAGAATTCAGTTAAATTAGCAAATTCTTTGCTCTCGGTCCTTTTTGTCAGCGCAATAAATGCACATGTTTGCCAAGATTACCTTGCTGTAGTTCGACTAGAGACGTGAGTTCGCCCGAATGTTCATATTAAGAGAATAAACTATAACAGCAAAGTAAATAACGAAGCGTTAATTGTCGTCACCTTTGCAGTCCCCTTCCACTCACGACTGGCGGCTAGCTCACAGTCACCAAAATACAGCGAAACGCCCTCGAGAGAGCCTCATAAAAGAAGAGTGGGGGGTGGTCTGCAGCAGCCGTGGCGAAACCTGCGATCAGCGGACGTACATTATTTACCGCAGCTACCATACGCCACTATTCCCATCCCCCACTATACAATCTGATTTAAAACTGGCGCAATTAACGTGGGGCATACTGAAAACATTTCAAAGTAACACCCACGCAAGCCACAATTCTATTTCAACACATAGAAACTTTAAATTTTGCAGCCCTTGCCTAAATTCCACTTGGCGTGTTCACAAAAATATAACTTTGCACTCCTACAAATAATGATTATGCTAAGAACTCGACTGATGCTGCCAACTTACGCTATTGGTATGCTGAAGTTAACATTTAGATTGGCATAATAATAATAATAATAATAATAATAATAATAATAATAATAATAATAATCATCATCATCATCCTCATCATCTTCAATCAGAGAGCATGTGTCGCTGAAGATGCTGCATGCAGTATTCAGAAAAGCTATATGAATTTCCTTAAACCTTTGAATATGACCTGGTATTTTATAATCTTAAATGCATCATTACAAATCCTGAAAGCATAATAAATATTAAATATTAAAGATGGCATAAATATTAAACTGACCCGTATTTTTCTCTCTAAAATTAATTAATTCCTTTAAAGTAAAATTTTGCTTTCACTGTTTTAATAATCATTTATTTATGTTGTTATGGCTATTTTGTTCTCAACCATATTCATAAATTACTATTTATATGCTAAATATATTTATAAAACATTATTTGTATTGCTTACCATTTTTTTCAAAGTAAACAAAATTGTACACATTATTTTAAAACTCCCTCTAATATTCCATTTGTTCAATATTATCACAAGTTTAAAATACAGCTCGCCAGTACTCATATGCTACTTTCTCAATAATAGCGATAAATAAATTGTAACAATGCCAGAAATATTTGGAAATGTTACAAGATAAAAGTACTATCTGTACCAGCACCTTATTCTACAACCAAGGCAGAAAGAGATTAATTTATGGCGTATGTATTTAGCTTATTAAATATATAAATAGGGAAACTCAAGTTTGTAAAGTTATGGAGCTGTAGGCCCACTTATAAATTATACATAGGGACAAGTTTAGAAAAGAAGAAAACAGTGTACTTTCCACTCACACAAAATTTACTCTGACTCTGCCTACACTAAATTACATTTTTCCTTGAAATTAATGTTCCACACCTTACGATATGCTGTATATTTTTGCAGCGACTGGCCAAAGCAAAGTGACAGTTGCTAACAACGATAAAATGTTATCATAACGAGGTTCGTAACATTATTTTATATGGTGTGCCTGGCCACTGATGCTGAATCCCGTTCTTCAATCAAACAGAATAACCATAAGTACTGTAGGAATTCTAAAGAAAATATCGCAAATGCTCATGTAATTAAGTGGATGATTATTCCCTTTAAAGATATGCAAAAATTATAAGATCAATATAAATATTAAATATTTGTTGTCTCTTTAGATTTCACTGAAAAGGTTCATTTAACTTTAAATAAAACAAAAGTATATGAACAATATTTCAATTAAATGCCTACTCAAGAACTGGCAGAATATAATATAAAGTATTGTTATCAGTGCAAAGGAAGAAAAACAAAAAAACAACATAGCTACACTGAAACGTTGTATAATTTAAAAAATATTTGCTTTACCATCAACCTTTCAGGTGCACAAACTTTGAACATTTCGTCTTGTTTCCTTATACCCAAACATTTCTAACATTTTAAAATCCTAAATTATATAAATGTAAACAGTTTTATTGTTTGTTCCTCACCAAAATAGTTCTCGCGTATTTACAGCAAAAACCGTTGGTATGCAAGTTTATAGTGTACAACTAAAATGTGTTATAAACATAAAATGACTCTGCTAAAACATTTTGCAAAATTTAGATAATTGCTGTTTAATTAATTTCTGTTTTTCATAAATAAATCATCGCGTGAATAACCGATAATCTATATTTTTATATCTACAAGAATTGACACAATCCACAGTCTTAAATTGTAACCTGTATATGTGCAACGTTTAGTACTTATACAGGTGTTGAAAATGTCAATTTATTTTGAGAGTAAGTGCGAAACGGAGCCGGAGGCAAAACATTTAATATTTAGAACGTACTTAATGCAATAACTTAAATTTATTCCAGTCATTCCGAAACATCCCTTGTAAACAAAGAAATTATTCCCGTACGAGTATTTCTCACTAGAAACAACATGAAAGAAACATTACCTAAATTTATGGATAATATTATCAATAAGTATCTTCGGTAATTCGTAGTTCAGTCATACTTTGGCGAAATAAAATTACATATATTGTTATTATTCTGTATTTTTATATTTAATGCTAAATATTGTTTAAAAAGTAATTTTCTCGCGCTGAAGATAAAGTATGCGCAAGGATGAGATCATCTGTTATAAATTTTCTTCGAGCCTGACATGGTTCAAGAGTAGGGAACATGTTTACTTATACAAACAAACCTTATAAATAAATTTATGTAATATCACTAACTTTGTATGGTCGATTTCGAATACACCGTGCGCAAAATAACAAATTTTGAAAATATGTATTATAAAATATATAATTTGCATATGTTTAAATAGAGTAATAATATTCAAATGTGTAATATAATACAATTGTTAACACTGAAGTACGAGTGAATAAAATATTTATAGCAACGAATGATATAAAATGCAATTACTAGTTATAGCACCTTGTGTTAAAAGACCTACTTTTAGTTTGAGCTGTCTAAAAAAAAAGAAACCTGCATGTTTATTGGCCAAGTAGCGGGCAAAAATAACTCTGAGGGAACAAAAGACAAATGCAGAAGGCTCCCTCCATGATAAGAGAAGCAAAAGAAATGATCTATACATTTTTTCTGCTTTTCTAGTTACATGTATAGTCTCACAAATTTCGCTACATTAGCTTGTGTTCTTCTTCAAAGGATGTTTGAAATATAGCAACATTTGTGTGAGTATTTAAGTGTTTTATCTATTTCTGCTTCTCTGTTTCTTTAGTTACTTTGTTCCAAGAGTTTATTACAAACACACCCACATAGGTGAATATTTAAAAAAAAACAGCAAAGTAGTGTTTGAATGGCATGTTATACGTTTTAGATTTTAATCACTGTTTAAGTGTGCCATATATATTTATGAGCCAACCTGTACTTTAAATCTGTAATACACTGAAACATTTAAAGCCCTCATTCACGAAACGGTCGCTTACCGGTGTGCTAGCGCCGACATTGTATCTCCATCCAGTTATGAGCTACTCCTACAGTAATCGGATCAGTCATGTCACGCGTCATTCTCTTAACGTGTTTTATTGTGCAATGGTGAGGTATTAACTGCATACACAACGAAGACGACATAAAGTACAAGACATGTGTTAGTACAAGGCAAACATTTAGATGTTTATTTTCTAACCACCCTGTTTCATCAAAATACTTTGAGATTTAGAGAGTAGCTTTAACCAAATAAGCGACGGAACGTAAGAGAACACGAAGGCGTCGTGTGCTCACAGAAGAAACTCTTGATTAAACAGAAGTTTCCTTGGAACGCAACCCTAGAAATCTTCTGAGACGTCTAACAAAGAAAACAGAAATTTCTAGGGAATGTGCAAGACGACATCGATTTTCTTTTCCGAACTTTTGGTCTCATCTATAGTCTCAAAGCTTCATGAAATAACAGATATTGGGCTCGGAGAAAGCACAAACCGTGAAGGAGGTTCCACAATAACGAGAAACTAAGGACGTAGTGCGCCTTTAGTTTGGAAAGAATTATTGGGTCTTTTTTCTTTGAAAACACAATTAACAATTGAAGTTACCAGTGACATTTTAAAACCGTTGAATGACAAAGTAGCGTAAGAGAAACGTTTGGCTGGTTATTTGCAGAAGAATAAAGTTAAAGTCCATAATGTGAATTCGTTCATTAAGGAATGGCGTCGTGTATTTGACCGCAGACTAGGTGAACTTCAAAAGAAAATGTTCAAGCAGAAATTAGGTCTATTATTGCAGAAGAACTAAGGAAAATAAATAGTGGTTTCTTAAGAATATGTAGATTGTGTGTCGTACAAAATGGACAATACTTTCAGTATTTTCTGTAAGAAGGATCAGTAAAGAAATCACATATTTTCTTTGTAGTACACACGTTTTATAAAGGTAATGAACTCAGGGCGCCAGATTTACGATGGCGGCCCGGAGTTTCACCGGTAAGCGGCCTACTTGCGAATGGAAAGTTTAATGTACTTCATAGTATTTTGTTCTATAAATACTGTGTTCACATTAAAGAGAATTCTCTTGCATTTGGTGGTCTGCAATACCTCTAAAGGTACACGAAGCCAATTAAGGGATTCCGCAGTGTCATTTACACAAAAACTCACGAAAACTTTATACTGCTCTCATATTTTCAGCAGTAATATTCATAACAGGCTCCTGGATAATACTGTGATAAAATAGTAGTATTATTCTGTCATTTGTCGGTGAAAGCTCGAACTAACTTGAACCAGGTGAAGTAAACATAGCATGTAATGTTTTTACATATTTTAAATGAAGTTCAGCATAAATTAACGTGTTTTTAATATCGCTGATTACATATGCCTTACTGCAGCTAGCACACAGATAGTAAAGTATTAAAAATGTATGAAGTCCGCGGCTGACCTTTAAAAAATGGAGGTCCACAGCTCTTAACTAATTGGGAAACATTGAGGGAGCATATATATTCTCTTCAATCTCTTTGAACTTTGTAGATATATATAGTGTGAATCCTCTCCTATAGCTTAAATGTTTTATTTTTACGGTACTTAATAGTGCATTAAGAAAGACGCGCTACTGTGATCCCCATGAAATTCTTTTCCCTATAATGCCCACGTTTAGCACATTCGACTGAAATATATACATTCAAATACGAGGTGGAAAACATTCCGGTAGTAATTGTCTGAATAGCTTTCGAATTCTATCATGCTTTAAAGTAGCCTTCAATTTGCTTTAGAATAGCAGTAGGCGATATATCATTATCAACATAAACTTTACGGATTATGTTTTGAAGCCTGTTCTTCCTGTATACAAATTTGGGATAGTTGTAATAGTTAAAATTAGTTTAGAATAATTAAAACTTAATCACAAAAAACGCTACATCGTTTCAAGGATAGGCCTACATCTCTTTTCCTATCTCTGGGTATATGGTTGTACATTATTCTAGTTATCAGCATTCTAGAGATGTGATTATACATTGGGATTTCTAATCATTAAAATCAGAATAAGGCGCCGGACACAGAAAACTGGTGGAAGGTGTACAATAGCTGCAAAACGCCAAATCTCTTAATCCTGTCCCTCAACAGTTATTATCTTGCCGAGCACAGCCTTATAGCATGTTTTGTTTGTATTTCAGATTACTTGCCTTAATGTTAAGTGCTTAAGAATAGCGAAACCTACATATGGTTATACCATCTACAAACCGAGGGAAGTGACTCAGGTCTTAAAGAACCGACAGCCCTTGAGAAAAATTGTAGTATGGAGATATTCTGCTTCGTCCCTATCCATCTTTTGCCATCTATTCCTGTGAACTTAAGTTACATTAAAAATACTTGTGATTTTAAACTCACCACAAATATGTTTATGGTAGAGCAAGCTATAGCCAGAAAGGGGTCTGACGTGTAAGCACTCTCATTTTAGGCGCTTCAATTGTTTTTTCATTTGTTTTCAAGTGCAAACTTCAAATTCACAACTTTAAATATGTAACGGATAGAAATTAATAACGTTTTAAACAGAACCTTTCCCTACTTTAGTACCTAATACCCTTCTAATGATATCTATTAGCTTTTGAAATTGCTATATCTATATCACTAGCTGAATCATAAGATATTGCGAAGCCCAGATAAATTATTATATTAACTTGTGCCTTATGTTCTTCATTTATTAGAATTTTTGCTCTTAATATCGACTTTCCGCCAAGCCCCATTACCTCAATCTTTCTTGTTCAGATTTGAAGGTATTGATGGTACACTCTTAAGTCCAGTTTTTGGGGAGCGCACTGAAGATTGTCTTCTGAAGTAGCAAATACAACCTGGGCATCTTCAAACAATAAATTTGTGAGAGAAATATTATTTATTGTAAGCGAAAAACGAATATGCACTACTTCGTCATTATATAAGATTGATTTATCTAGGGGATAGAAATCACTCCTGTCTAACTTCTCTGGTTGTATTGTTTATTCCGTGTTTTGATGTTATTTTTATTTTTATACTTTTTATAAAGGTATATAAGTCACATATACTTGTTGCATATCGAAGAATTCTAAATATACTGGGATGCCAAATTCTCTATTTGTTCAATAAGTTGACTAAGGTAGAGCACAAAATCTGTTTAAATCTTATTTCTACTGAACTCATTTTGTACTTATATTTACATATTATGCGATTTAATAGCTATGTTATTATTTTAATACATTTTCTACCCAGTATTTAACACATTTATACCTCCAAAACTTCTGCCCATCGTTTTATCTCATTTCTGGAAAATGTGCATCAAAACATATTTGTCACTTTTCTAGTTTATGGTCGTATCTCTAGCAATTGTTAAGAACATTGAGACATTTCAGCATGAAAGTTTTAGATTATAATTAATTACTTCAATATCGATTCCTATTGGTTCTGAGCACCGCCACGGGTGGCCGAGGTCGTTAAGTCACGGACTCGTAAGCGTGAGGTCTGTGTTCGAATAACCCCAGGACCGTCCTCCCTGACTGTGGTTTTTTCCAGGTTTTCCTCAGTCCTCATAAATAGCAAATGCCGGGGAGATACCCTAAACTTAGGCCTGGAACGATTCCTTCCTTAAAAATAAATCCTTTCCCAATATATCATTTCATTTCATGTATCATCAGTGTCCATCGCTGTGGATGACTCTTTAGCAAAAACACGGGTGTTAAATACCATTCATTCATTCTATTGGTTCTGTAGGATTTAGCTTTTTAAATGTCTTTAGTACTATTTTTAGCTCGTCCATTCTAATTGGGTGTAATTTTCGTTATTCATTGCTTAATACTCATTAAATTTTTCATTTGTGCTGTCCATAACTTTTGAAAATATGAAACCACATCTCTCTTTAATTTGGTTTATCTGAAAATCGTCTTACCCATTTCTGTTTAGTTTTCTCAAAGTTTAATAAGGATGTATCTGGTTCCAATGAATGCCATATTCAAAATCACTTATTAAAATTTCTCAACTTTGTTTTTAAGTTCCCTCATTTCTCTTTTTACTGTTACAATAGTAAAAAGTAGTTGATAAATGTAACATTAGTTCATTTTATCTATAAGAGGTTTATTTACACATTACTAAAAGACTCCTTTTTGTTCTTCTAGGTGCAGAAATCGCATTATTCGTTCATTCACCTTAATAAACATTGAATAAGTATATATTGGGTAAAACATCATAAGATATATACACCAAGAATATAAAGATAGCATATAAATAATTTTACTAATCATAAACTTCCAATATGACTCGCTATGTATTATTGGGAACATTATGGAACAAAACTTGTACCTAAAAATGCTATTTATACTTCTACCTCTAACCTAAACATAGCTTATGTTCTGTTCCCAGTATAGAAATTTAGAAATAAAACCTTTATTAAACTTAATTAGTTATATAAATATTTAATGAATCAAATTAAATAAACTGGATTCATATAGTATTATGAAATTTATGTTTCTGTCGTTAATAAAGAAATTTTAATAATGATAATGTTAACTTAATTTCTATTAGATGAATAAAATAATTAGACACATATGGTCTTCCTAGTAAAAGATACTCTTTATCAATTTGAAACAAATTACAATATTTACTATTGATTTCATTAATTTGGGGTAAATAAGCCTTTTTTACAAATTTATTGTTAAAATTGTCATATGCATTTTAGAAATTATATTTTTTTTTCTTTTCAACTATATATTTTATGTTGTTAATGTATGTTGGATATATTAAAAATTGTTGGAATTACATCACATTGTAATAAATCTTTGCTGGCCGACAAATATGACATAATGCTAGAATCATTACTAGAAAAACCTTTATGAAAAAATATGTTACAGTTGGCTAATTTACACCTATAATAATTTAAATGCAAAGTTTTATCACAAGTAATATCACGAGAGGGTCTGAGATTAGCGATAAATACACGAACGTAATTATCTGGAAATCCCAGACTCTCAAGTGATATTTATTAGGACTATTTGAGGAATAAACTAAGAATTTAAATATAATTCCTCTAAAATTGGCTTACAAATTTGTATTATTTGTATATTTTTATTTATCCTTTTCAAGCAATCTTGCGACAGAAGAAAGCCGATTCTCAGTAATGCTAACAGAGAAGAGCAAAATACGGGTCTTGGCCTATTTCATAAATTGAATAAGAATAAAAGTGATAACATATTAAAAAAGAATATTAATACTTGAATAAAATGTTATACTTATGCATGTGTATTGCATTCAGAAACCGTGAGACTGAAATGGACATTAGTCGACTATTACTATCGCTACTGTTCGATTTTCTAATAGTAACTGAGAAAAATAAAGAAACAAAAACATAATATAGTGTTTCTATTTTTCTGTGCATTCTGTGGTTTGAAATTCCTAATGATAAGACCAATTTGCACATTTGACGCATTACCAAAAGGCACTGAAGAACACGTTGATAATTTGAGATGTTAAAAAGCATCCATAAATAAAACAAAAAGCATTGAAGAACCCTCCATTTTGCGTTATGATTGTCGATTGTCATGCTTTTCTTGCTATCAATAGTTCCCCACCCCGTCTAGCAAGAGTGGTTAGTGATGCTTGTTCAGTAATTATATAGTAGGGGTATAGAATTGGCTACAATGACGACAAGTCAAATGCTCGTCGCGTGATAAACGGTTTTGGTAATTTTACTACGTAATCCGGATTTGATTGCTCAAAATTCAAAATTTTGTTTCGTTTCATTGGTCGATTTTTAGATGACATCACATGAGTGAAACAGTGAAGTAAAACATAAAGAAGAAATCGGAGTTTGGAAGATAGACGACTATTGAAAGAAAGTTTCGCTTTTCCATTGCTGATAAAGGCAACGTACTATAATTTCTCTGACTGCAATATGAAGTAGTGAAAAATAATAAACCAAAATAAAATAAACATAATGTGTGAAAAGGAGATATAAACGAGGCATGTGAAGTAAACTGCAGCCCACTGTTGTCCCAAATCTCTTATTTCAATATATAAACCAAATTCATCTCTGCATTTATTAGTGCTCATCTAGGAAAAGCTTACGTAACTTGAATAAGTACCGGGCTTGGCGGTATAGTGGTAGCCATACTTGCCTCCTAAACCCAAGATCGCGGGTTCGATTCTGGCCAAGACATATGCATATTTTCGGGTGTAAAACGTAAGTATGACTCCCCTAGGAAGAGAAGTAAGGCCGTGATTCCCGTGTCGTACATTTACGGTACGAAAAAGAGCCTCAAGCCTGAAAAAAAAAGACCTCTCACAAAATTTGTCGGCTTTTTCAGGCCCTAAATTGAATGGAACGCTGATGACCTGAGATATTAAAGAGCGTCTATAAATAAACCAAATAAAATATATAGAATAATAGTGTTAGAACCAACGCATCCGTAAGAATAAGGAGAAGAGAGAATTGGCATTCATTCTGAAGGCTTAAAAGTACACTCACATGGCAAAAGAAATGAACTTTATATCCCTACAGGTCCCACTGATCAGCCGTCCGCCGACACACATACGTCTAATGCATTGATATTGCTTCTGAATCGCGTTCGCCTTGTTCAGGCGCTCCAGTTACCACCTCAGAATTCCCAAGACTGTCTACCAGATCAGTATTCATGAGCAAAGTGACAAATGGCACGACCTTCGCCAGGCTTTAAGATGAGTGAAAGCGTAAGGAAAACGAAAGATCTGGAGAAAACACCGAAACATTCCAACTTTTCTCACTACAAATGTTATTCCTCAACAGCGAGATTTAAACTCGGTCTTATAGCGCAGCAATCCGGTGCTCCAGCTAACTGATGTATTGTGATGCATTTCTCAATTCAATGTAAACATAATGATCATAGCGCTGCCACATGACATTTTACGCTCGTGGAAATTTGTTATTGCTTCTTGCGTTTAATCTATAATCAAATAATGCAATGTAATTTTAAAAATAATTTCCTATCACGTCAAATATGAACAATAGTGTATTTCACATCGCAGCACACAGATTCCAATTAGCTTACAAGCTGCTTCTGGTTTCTGCATCCCATCAGCACACGATAATCCGGGTCAGTGGAATTTGAGGTATTGTATCTCCGTTACATATTGCTCCACCCATGCATAGTTCGGCTTAATCTTCAAATTCAAAGCCTGGAGGAAACAACGTTTTCCGCCTGCACTTTAATGAAGTATAAATGTTTAACACTCACATACGTTCTAGGTGCACACCCATCTGTTACCTTGACCAACACAATTTGTAAACACAATGATTGATTTTGTTTGTGATTCATTCCGTCTTTTAGTTCATGTTAAAGTATACATTATAAATGTATTTATGACATGATAAAACTTATTGAATCCTGTTTTTGTGGAATGAAGTAATGTTGGTACTGGACACACACAACAGATGGGAGGGGTGGGTCACGGTCACGGGCTGAAAATCACCCTATGCCTTAGGCCTGTCCCTCAACAGTTCCTGTTTTCTTGCCGAACAGAGGCTAATAGCACGTTTTGTTTGTGTTTCAGTGTACTTACTTTGATGTTAATTGCTTAAGAATCCCGATGCCTAGATATGGTTACACCATCTAAAAACCGGGAGAAGAATTTCAGGTGTTAACGGTTGCGACTCGCATTTGGAAGGTTCCGGGTTCAAATTCTTTGGGGTCAGCCATCCTTACCTTCGTTATTATTACTATTATTATTATTATTATTATTATTATTATTATTATTATTATTATTAATTTTTCATGGTTTCTCCTGGTCACTTTGACAAATGCGGCAATTAATATTTTCAATCCCCGGAATTTCCGCACTCCGATTTCCCGTTATTTCATTCCTTTAGTTCTGTTACAGGGTCCAAAGTGCCAGTCGAGGTGGGGAGAAGCGGTGTAGCGGGTGGCTTGCCCTTTGTAAAGGTTCCTGCCCTGGCATCCACAATGACAGGGACCCTCCACCGGTTCCAGGTGATCTGGTACCATACAATATTGGAAAACCTGTCCACGCCCGTGCCTCGAAACTCGTGGATTCTGGACGAGGAGTTTCCTTTTCTCGTCCCTTCCTCCCGCAGGTTCCCCCACTAAGAGAGTAGGGAAGAAGCGACAGCCCTTGAGCAAATGAAGTATGGATTTATTCTCCTTCATACCTATCAATCTGATGTCATCTATTTCTGTGAACTTAAATTACATTAAAATACTTGTGATTTTAAACCCATCTCAAGTTTGTTTATGGTAGAGCAAGCTATAGCCAGAAAGGGGTCTGACGTCTAAGCACTCTCATTTTAGGCGCTTCAATTGTTTTTTCATTTGTTTTCAAGTGCAAACTTCAAATTCACAACTTTAAATATGTAACGGATAGAAATTAATAACGTTTTAAACAGAACCTTTCCCTACTTTAGTACCTAATACCCTTCTAATGATATCTATTAGCTTTTAAAATTGCTATATCTATATCACTAGCTGAATCATAAGATATTGCGAAGCCCAGATAAATTATTATATTAACTTGTGCCTTATGTTCTTCATTTATTAGAATTTTTGCTCTTAATATCGACTTTCCGCCAAGCCCCATTACCTCAATCTTTCTTGTTCAGATTTGAAGGTATTGATGATACACTCTTAAGTCCAGTTTTTGGGGAGCGCACTGAAGATTGTCTTCTGAAGTAGCAAATACAACCTGGGCATCTTCAAACAATAAGTTGGTGAGAGAAATATTTATTGTAAGGGAAAAACGAATATGCACTACTTCGTCATTATATAAGATTGATTTAAGTAGGGGATAGAAATCACTCCTGTCTAACTTCTCTGGTTGTATTGTTTATTCCGTGTTTTGATGTTATTTTTATTTTTATACTTTTTATAAAGGTATATAAGTCACATATACTTGTTGCATATCGAAGAATTCTAAATATACTGGGATGCCAAATTCTCTATTTGTTCAATAAGTTGACTAAGGTAGAGCACAAAGTCTGTTTAAATCTTATTTCTACTGAACTCATTTTGTACTTATATTTACATATTATGCGATTTAGTCGCTATGTTATTATATTTAATACATTTTCTACCCAGTATTTAACAGGATTTATGCCTTCAAAACTTCGGCACATCGTTTTATTTCGTTTCTAGAAAATATGGATCCCAATAGCTTTCTGGCACTTTTCTAGTTTATGGTCATATCTCTAGAAAATGTTAAGAAAAACGAAATATTTCAGATTAAAATTTTAGATTATATTTATTAATTTAATATTAACTTCGTCTGCTTTTGGAGGCTTTAGATTTTTACATGTCTTTAGTACTATTTTAACTCATCCACTCTAATTGCCTGTATATTTTCGTTATTTATTGCTTGATACTCATTAAACTTTTCATTTGTGCTGTCCATAAATTTTGAAAATAATGAAACCACATTTCTCTTTAATTTGGTTTTCTGGAAATCCTCCTACCTATTTCTGTTTAGCTTTTTACAAATTTAATAAGGATGTATCTGCTTCCGATGAATGCCATATTCAATATCACTTATTAAAATTTCTCAACTTTGTTTTAAATTTTCCTCGTTTCTCTTTTTACTTCTGCAATAATAAAAAGTAGTTGATATATGTAATATTAGTCCATTTTATCTATAAATCGCCTATGCACACATTACTAATAGCCCCCTTTTCATTCTTCTAGGTGCAGGTTCATTCACGCTTAATCAACAGTAAATAAGTATATGGTGGGTTAAACATATGACATATACACCAAGAATATAAATATAGCATATAAATAATTTTATAAATCATAAACTTCCAGTATGACTCAAATCTATTATTGGGAACATTATGGAACAAGACTGTAAATTTGCACCTAAAAATACAATTTACACCTCTACCCCAATCACAGATAATGTGGTGTTTCTCGTATAGTTTTTAAGAAATAAAATCTTTATTAAAGTGAATTAGTTATATAAACATCTAATGAATGGATACATATACTAATATGCAATTTATGTTTCTGCCTTTAATAAAGAATTTTTAATGACTACAAAGTTAACATAATTCTGTTAAATGAATACATTCATTAGAAATATATGATTTCCCTAGTAAAAGAAAGATAAAGAAAGATAATCTTCATCAATTTGAAACAAAGTACAATAGTTATTATTGATTACATTACTTTTGTGTAGGTAACGTATTATTGCAGGAGTTGTTGTTAAACGGTCATATGCCTTTTATAAATTCAAAATGCTTTTATTCCTCGCAACTATTTTTTTAACAGTGTTTAACGCCCGTTTTTACTACTGAGGCACCACAGGCGGTGAACACTGATGATACATGAGATGAAATGATGCATTGAGAAAGGATATTTATTAAAGTAAGGAAGAGTTCCAGGCTTAAGTTTAAGGTACCTCCCCAGCATTTTCCATTTATGAGGACTGAGGAACATCTGGAAAAACCTCAGACAGGTCCTGGCGGGGTTCTAACCCCAGACCTGCCGCTCACGAGTCCGCTCCTTAATGACCTCGGCCAGCCGCAGCATACTTTCCAACTATATATTTTTTGCTCATGTATGTAAGATATATTAAAAATTGTGCGAATTACACTGCATGGTAATGAATCATCATTGTTGCCGACGAATATTACATCATTTAGTTTACGCTAGAATCATTACGAGATAAACCTTTATGAACACATATGTAATAGTTGATTAATTTGCAAATATAATAATTTAAATGGAACATTTATCAAATTAAAAATGAAGAAAAAATAGAGTTTGGAAGAAGGACGATTATTGAAAGAAAGTTCTTCTTTTCCATTGCTGATAAAGGCATCATATTTTAAGTTCTCTGGCTTCGATATGAAGAAAAGTAGTGAAAAATGTGAAATGCAAATAAAGTTAACACAATGTACGGAATGGATATGTAAATGAGGCATGTGAAGTCAACTGCAGCTCACTGTTTTCCCACGTCTCTTGTTTCAATATACAAACAAAATTCATCTTTACATTTATTAGTGCTCAACTAGTAAAAGGAAACCTAACGGGAATATTCCTTTTAAAATAATGGTGTTCGGTCCTGGTGGTGTAGTTGTAACCATACTTGCCTTCTAAACCCAAGATCGCGGGTTCAAACACGGCCAGGATCGATGGATTTTTTCGGGCGTAAAAATCCTAAGTATGACTTTCTTCGGAAGGGAAGTGAAGCCGTGGGTCCCATGTCGCACATTTACAGCACGATTAAAAACCTCAAGCCTAAAAGAAGAGGCCTCTGAGCAAAAATGTTCGGCCGTTTCACGTCCTGAAATGAATGGGACGCTGATAACCAGAGATGTTAAAGAACATCCATAAATAAACTAAATAAAAAATACAATAATGGTATTAGGACCATCACATTTATCATTCTTCATAATCCGTATGAATAAGGAGAAGATTGAATTGGCATTCATTCTGAAGGCTTAATGTACACATGGCAAAAGAAATGAGCTTTATAGCGCTACAGGTTCCACCGATCAGCCGTCCGCAGACACACATATGTCTAATGCATTGATATTGCTTCTGAATCGCGCTCGCCCTGTATCAGCGCTCCCGTTACCATCTCAGAATTCCCAAGACTGTCAACCAGATCAGTATTCATGAGAGAACAATGAGGAAAATGACAAATGGCATGACCTTCGCCAGGCTTTAAGATGAGTGAAAGCGTAAGGAAACGGAAAGATCTGGAGAAAACACCGAAACATTCCAACTTTTCTCACTACAAATGTTATTCCTTAACAGCGAGATTTAAACTCGGTCTTATAGCGCAGCAGTCCGGTGCTCCAGCTAACTGATCTATTGTGATGCATTTCTCAATTCAATGTAAACATAATGATCATAGCGCCCCCACATGACATTTTACGCTCGTGGAAATTTGTTATTGCTTCTTGCGTTTAATCTATAATCAATTAATGCAATGTAATTTTAAAAACAATTTCCTATCACGTCAAATAAGAACAATAGTGTATTTCACATCGCAGCACACAGATTCCAATTAGCTTACAAGCTGCTTCTGGTTTCTGCATCCCATCAGCACACGATAATCCGGGTCAGTGGAATTTGAGGTATTGTATCTCCGTTACATATTGCTCCACCCATGCATAGTTCGGCATAGTCTTCAAATTCAAAGCCTGGGTGAAACAACGCTTTCCGCCTGCATGCACTTTAATGAAGTAAAAATGTTTAACACTCACACATGCTGTAGCGTACACCCATCTGTGACCTTGGCCAACAGAATATGTAAAATAAATTTTTTTTTGTGAATGTTTCCGTCTTTTAGGACTGTAGCTCAAGCTAGAATATATATTTTCAAATTTTTTGTAGCATGATAAAACTCATTTAATTATGAGTTGTTGAACTACGGGTACGTATTTCAGAATTCAGAGCACCTTTATGGACGTACCAAGGTCCCCTTTAGGATAAATAATAGTGATTATACACGAAACATAGTCTTTTCTCATTGAAGTCAGATAACCGTGTTGCCTATGAACAGCAGAAGTTTCCCCAATTGTTTACGTGTTATGTAAGTAGTCGTGTTCTGTTATTTTCCCTACATTTTGCATCAACTGGAAGTCTGAATGCTTTATTTGTTAGAATTAAACTGGACAGCGATGGTTCAGTTGTCTTAAAACTTCCATGTAAGCTTTACTAAACCGGACGTCCTTAATTTAAAAAAAAAAAATCCCATAATAAATTTCTAACGCCCAGTTTTCTTAATTATAAGTTCTCATTTCCATTTCTAGGTGCTTTGCAGCAGATTAACGAAACCAGAACGTGTGAGTTTTGCACCTTTTCAGAGGATGTAAACCATTTCGGTTTTCAATGGTTGTATGAGGTTCCTAAAAATGTATTAATACAATAATCATACGTTAAATAACTTAATAGCGTGTCTTAGTAAGGACATCGTACCTTTTTGGCGAGACCGATTTTCATTTACAATTCCATTAATCATGCTTTGGTAAATTGAAAAATAATTTTTCATCATGTTTAACACCATCAGTCATGTGATAATTGACAAGAGAAAGCAGCGCCGAGAGCATCCGCATTTCTATACCTGACTCCCGCTTTTACTCCTATGAGAGAGTGGCTGTGTTAAATGCTTGTGCATGTTTAAAAAGTGTAGTGTTTTAGTGGCGATGGCTTCAAGAAATTGTAATAGTAGCCCTAGCATATTTTGTTATATTGGATGTTCATTTTTTCTTACTTTCGCCGGAAAGGGCTTGAATGCGATGATCACTGCGCACTTGCCTTACACACCGAGGCTCTTGGGCTGCGGTCACGTCTTCTCTCATGAACGGCAAAGGAGAGAGCCGAGCCGATATAGTGGTAGTGTGCAATAAATGCAGGCGGATAGAACAGTAGTAACGCTTGGAAACAAGCAATCGAATGCAAAGAATTAAGTTTTTAGATGCATTTTAATGCTTAATCACATTTAATATACAACGGAATTAAATGGGAAACCGTAATGTAACAATATAAAACTTAAAGGAAATAATTGATAGGGGAAACGACATATACTTCTTTTAACAGCATAGGGTTGTGGATTTTTTTTAACTTCAGTTAACCTAACCTAACCGAATCAAACATAAATTTCTAACCTATGTGTTGTTTTAAATGAATGATACGGGAAAAGGCATACGTGTCTTTTAACAGTATAAGTTGTGAATTTTTTTTATCTTAAACTAACCTAACGTAAATTTGCGACCTATGGTGTGAAGAAAACAATGGCGTGCAGTTTGTGTAGTCATGAAGCAACAACGGGATTTCTTTTATGTGAGCATTTCGATACATGAAATAAAAGTAAAATTCCAACGTATGCATTATCCTCTCTAATAAGTAACATTAAAAAGTAAAATTAATAATATTAAGAGCAGAGAAGAAAAAATGTGAAGACAAAAATATAGAAAATCAAAAGACTTGCACTTGGGGGACGAAACCTAGTAATTACAAACTTCAATCTCTTAGTTCAACACTCTACCCAACTACGCTATCAGACCGACATGCCTATGTTGAAATCACTTGGGCTCTACTCTTACCGTTCGCGTTCGTGAGACTCAAGCCCAAGAGCTGCGGTTCGTAAGGGTTTGTCTTGGAAAGTGAGTTACATAAATCTTGACATTATAGCAGAGGTACCAACAGCGTCAACTTTAGTAATTTTAAGAACGATGTTCAGGACTTCCCATCGAGTCGCCCCATTCGCAAAAGTTCTAATTGCACAATGTAATCATTTGGTTGCGCGCTTCAGACATAGCATCAGGCCATGAAAGTTAAAATGTTCCGAGTTTACATTAATTGGTTGAAATAATTTGAGTTATTGAGGGGAAAACGTAGCTACCTCAGTGAGTGTCATGTTTATAAGATAGAGGCACTTTCTATGAGTTCAAAACTAAATTGAGAGGCAAGGTTACGTAATAACTATACCTAGAAGGCAACCTTGGCTCCTCCCCCACCTAGGGTCTAACCACGCAGGATTTACTCGAGGGCAAAAACTAAAATGCTCCTTGGGCTACTCTATCCCCGCCTATGTCCTTTCTAACAATGCTGGCCAACTAGCTTTGACGTCGAGAAAGTGGAAAGTATGAGAATAAATGAATATTCAGTATATAGTTAAGAAGCAGAGAAGACAGAGACAGAACATCACAGACTCTGTTAAGAAAGCTTATAAAGGGAAATTGTGCTACTTGTGTAGAGAAACTGAGATTTGAAAAAGAAAGAAAAAACAAAGTGCATGAGGCAAGACTTTCTTTTGAAGTAATTATGATGTGGCGAGAGAGTAAAAAGCATTATGATGATTGCTATTTCTATTTATGTTACCCAAAGAAGATTTTTAATTGCGTTTTAATGCCCGTTTTTACCATTGATAAATCACAGTCAGTAGACACTAATGAAATATAGGGAAAGGATTTTTTTTCAAGGAAGGAAACGTTCCAGGCATAAGTTTAGGGTACCTCCCCGGCATTTGCCATGAGGACTGAGGAAAAGCTGAAAAATACCTCACAGTCAGGGAGGACGGTCCAGGCGGGATTCGATCCCCAGACCTCCACCTCACGAGTCCGCGCCTTAACGACCTCGGCCACCCGTGGCGGTCCAAAGAAGATGAAAGAGGATCCGCTTTATCGAATAGACCAAATATTCCATTTCTAAATCACTAAGCAAATCACCTGATTCTCTGAATCAGAAAACCAAAAAGGTAACAATGCCCACAAAATACCGTTTTCCAAACGGAGAGTCGAATTCACCTAACCACAAATGAATAACTTATAGACCTTTACCTATCTTACCAATCTGCAGAACTTTAGGGCCCGGGCTGAGAAACAAAATTGTTCTAACGTTTAACATTGTTTTATTTGCACCGACATCTTCAAAGAGTGATCTCTGTCTCCTGCAGCGGAGTTCCTAGTTTACTTCTTTAACTGGGGTGCAAGAAAGACTGGGTAGCTGAGTGAAAGTTATTCATTGATGCTTCCAAGCAGAGTTAAAAGTTATTCTACTTCATATTGACAAGTATGGAACTATTCTAGTTGCATATTCCCCTTAGTTAGGTGAAACATATGAAACACGCCAACAAATTTGGAACAAAGTCAGATAAAGATATTATGGTGGCAGGTGTTTAAGGATTAAAATGTATTAGGAATACTGCTAGATCTGTGAAGCGGCAATACAAATTTCCCATTCCATACATTTGAATGATACAACTTTTGACATCAGAATGCGACTCCTCTATGAGGTTAATGCTTTACACTACTCTGAAAAATGTCAACGTTTAATTTCCTATAACTATTGCTTAATGCGTTTTTATTCGTAAAATAAAAAGAGAAAAAACAGCAATGTCTATAGAGTACTTCTCTCTTACACCTTATAAGCATTTTCAATTATCTGTAGGGAACTTGGTTTTGCACATGCTGCAAACCAATATCTCGACGAGTTTGTGGAGTATTTTGAAAGAGGGAGGTGAGAGAAAGCGGTAGGAGGAGACGCCTCTCCCATAAAAGCTGTTACGTAGAGGAATAAGGAAACGCATGAACATTTGTCGCTGCCGCTGCTGCTGCTGCACTCAATATTTAGCCTCTTCTCTTCCATGTCCCACGATGAACACATGCTTCTTGAAGGAAGTTCATTGCGCCCAGAGTCTAGTATATTTTCGTAAATGCCCTATAAACATTTTAAAAATGCTGAATTTACTAAACCACGAACATTGTAGACATAATTACGTATTTGGTTGAATTTTGACACAGGAACTTCACTAACATTTTTATATTCTGGACTTATTTGGGGTACACTTGCATTCATTCTGAGCTCGTCTCTCTGGTCGTTCCTGTTCTTGTTGCAAAATGGAGCAGCGGATGAATGTAAGTACATCCCAAACATACCCAGAATAAAATACAAATTAGATACGTTTCCGTGCCAAAAATCTAACCTAATATGATAACTTCAATAACTTCGTTATTAAAAGTCTTCATCAGAAACCCTAGATGAGCTCTAATATATGTGTAACGAATTTATGATAGTTAATTGAACAGTCACAAGATGACACTGTTGTCAAGTAATTCGAAAATTAAAATTAGATAGCAGTGCCGAGAGTTGCATCTACTATTATTCCATTGTTATTATGTGTGTGCACCACCAAAAAAATCACCTCTCGTCATATACCTTCCCAGGAAAGCCTCCAGTTTTATAGAACTGATTGTTTTTGCGTTACAAAGATGAATGAAATATCTTAAAAGATTATTAAATGATTACAACGAAACAATTAATCACCACATTCCATGTATTCAATATGGAAAATTTCCAATTATTTCAGTATCAAATAATATTGTATTTCAAGTAATAAATCGGGCACAGTATCTCCTTATGCGGTTTATTGATTAGTACTAAGCGTTGCTAAATGGCAGGCTATTGAAGTGTGGCGTGAATGCGTAAGATAATTTCGTGTTCACTGCATGTAAATATATATATATATCACTATACAAAGCTCATATTTTACGCCTTTTTCTTTGCAACAACTGGAAGAAAAAATAGAAAATCAAAACCGATTATACCTACTCCGCGTAAACATTTGATTCAAACTGTGATTTCAAAACATAGGAAGTATACTGTTTTATCTTCAGACAGAGTTCATCTTGCAGATTCCCGACAATAACCATAGGGCTATCGATTAATTTGTTGTATGAAAATCAGGAGAGCTACTTTTTTAAATAAATGCGTTTCTACAATGTTTATATTAAATTATTTCTCTTTCTCTGTTGTGTATGTTAAGTCACGCACGTATGTTCTAATTCTAGTTATTAAGATTCTAGAAGGTTGCAATCTACAGAGCGTTCCTTATATTGCGAGCTCCGCGCACTGCCTATTGCACTGCCGGGCCGCGGATCGCGCATATGTAATAGGCATTGGAGCACAATCGCGCAATCCACGGCCCAGCAGTGTAATAGTGCGCGGAGCGAGCACGCATATGCGCGATCAGTGGCCGGCAAATTATGGAACGCTCTGTTTATTCAGAAGTAGTAGTAGTGGTGGTAGTGGTAGTAAAATAGTGCACTCCGGATGCAAGCCGCCGCTGCTCGTTATAAACACTGGAATTATATCTTAATCAATGATAAATTAAGGCCACAGATGACAAATGCACATGTACATAGGGCATGTTACTTTAGTTCAGAGCCACACTATTATTTAATATTGGTTAGATTGAAATAGTTCACAAAATGAAAGAAAAAGTGTAAAATGAAGAGGAAAGTGCAGTAATGAAGAAGTGTTCAAAATATATTCTATTGAAAATGAAAGCATAAGAGCTTTATATCACCAAAAAATACAAAATCATCTACTAACCATCCCAACAGAAAATAACGCAGAAGACGAGTTGCATAACATTAAGGTATCTATAGATAAATCTGCTTGTGAAGCCGTAAATAAGAACGTATTTAGAAGTAAGAAAGGTCCAAAAGTTTGGAACGAAGAAATTAACAACTGTCCTACAAAATAAACAGGACGCATAAAAGATGGATACAATTAAATATTGAGGAATTCAAACCATCATACAAAGAAAAAGGAAACAAAGAAAAGGACATAGGTAGGAAAACATGCCAAAAATCTTGGAGAATATTTATAAGTGAAATTGAAAATGGCATACATGGAAGAGAAGAAGGCGCATAAATAGAAAAGAAACATGTTCAGATGGTGTTAAAATAGAGATCTTAAAATTTGAAGTTGTTCTTCCTTTGAAATAATTGCATCTAATCAATCAGTTTTGGAAACTGCGAAGATGTCTAAAGGATGGAAAGTAGGAGTACTAATATCTTTCTATAAAAAGGGAGATCGCAAATTATGTTAAAATTATAGAGGAATGTGCATTCTGAATGCAATATACAAAATATACAAGAATAATAAACCAGAGACTTAAGATCATATTTGAAGTTATGATAGAAGAGAAACAAATGACTAAGACAGAATGATCAGCAATAGACCATATATTTATTTTTCAACAGTTATTTGAAATCTTAAATAGCGTAATCTTGAAACTCACATTGCATTTATAGACTTTGAGAAGACTTTCGATAGAGTGGATAGAATAAAATTGCGGTCAGTAATGAAGGAACAAGAATATCCTTAACATCTGATAAACATGATGTAAAATCTCACACAAATTCTATAATAACAATAAATATGGAAAAAGAAGACAGAACAAACAAAAATTGATAGAGGTGTTGAACAAGGATACAATATGTCATCATCATTGTGTCATATTTATGCAAATGGTATACTCCAAAGTGGAAACAACTTAAATTAGGAATTAAAATAAGGAAAAGCATTTTTACACCATATTGTATGCTAATGAACTGGCTATTGTTCAATAGACTGAATGTTATTTACAATATTCATTTTATGTTCTGAAACAGATAGCAAACAGTTATGGTTTTAAAATTTCGAATATTAAAACAAAAATAATGGCATTCTGGAGAACTGCCAATTAGATCAAAGATTGTATTAGATAACTAACCCTTAGGGCAGGCAATTAATTTAAAATATTTGAGCCCTAAAGTAAATATGTTTAGGACAAGAAAGAATTTAAATATAAAAGTAGTAAAATTTCAGAAATTGTGTGATACAATATGCATTAAATTAAAAAATAAAACAAGAAAAGACAAAAGAATGAAGAATTATAAAACTGTAGCAGTCCTTAGATCATTGTGGGTAACAAAAGAAAATATCAAACGTAAATTACTTGGTGCAGAAATACAATTTCTGAGGAGAAGAAGAAGAAGAAGAAGAAGAAGAAGAAGAAGAAGGAGGAGGAGGAGGAGAAAAGGCTGTACAAGCAATGATAAATTTAAAAATGATATAAGAGCATAGTTACAGATATTCTCTATTAATGACAGAATAGAGACCCATCTAAATAAACCGCTAAATTATATTAATAGAATGGAAAGTTTTAGAATACAAAAGCCATATTTATTACCTATCAATAGGGATGGACGCCCAGATAGGAAGATGAAGTGAACTGTGTTGAGGGAACAAGCAATTTGCCTAATCCGTGAAGTGAAGATGATGATGAAGAATCATTAAATTACCACAAGAAATTTGATTAAAGAAAGGTAAAGATCGGAAAAGAGATTTTAGAAAAAATCAATAAAATCACTGCTGTTGCCACTATAACAGAACATATGTTAAACAATTATTTTAGAAATAAATTAATAAAGAGTCTATAAGGAAGCACGGAGTTCCAGGATATTATGCACTTTTAAATATATATTATGTCGGAACCAGAATACCGAATATGTTAGATGATAATACGATAAGTCGAATCTAAGAAAATATGATTGGTAAAATAATCACGAATAATTAATATAAAATTATGTAAAAAATAATTATAGATTCATTGCTCATATTTTATACCCGCAAAAAGCTTCCTTTCTGCTCAATTTTTCATCTCCAGAGCATCAGTGCATGCCTCATGTACAGTGTAGAGTAAAATAAAGCTACTGATACCTGAAATGCAAAGTTTATAAATAAAAATGACAATTACGTAAGATAACCTAAGAGAAAATGAGATATCTGAAGCGCATCCATTAAAGCAGTTTATTATCACAAGTTCCTGCAAAAGTAACAAGGAAAAAAGCTACCTATAAATACTTTTATGTTCCTCAGAATTATAAACAGTTTTGTTATTGGAAAACATAATCAATAAAATTATATATTATGGCATTAGTAGCATAAAATTACCTTCATTAAATTGTTTTTATTGCCGCAATTGCTTCATCAATACGATCTATTTAATAGTGTTTAACACCCGTTTTAACTACTGAGGTAACCCAGGATTGATGATTTGGTTTATTTACGGACGCTCTTTAACATTTCAGGTCATCAGCGTCCCATTCTATTCAGGGCGTGAAACGGACTACAAATTTTGCTCAGAGGCCTCCACTTTCAGGCTTGAGATTCTTTTTCGTGCCGTAAATGTACGACTTCCTTCCCTTCCGAAGGAAGCCATGCTTAGGATTTTTACGCCCGAAAAAATCCATCGATCCTGGCCGAGTTTGAACCCGCGATCTTGGATTTAGAAGGCAAGTATGATAACTACTACACCACTAGGACCGACAGAGGCACCACAGGAGGTGGACACTGATGATGATACATGAAATGAAAGGGTAAATTGGGAAAGGATTTTTTTGATTTTTTGAAGCGTTACCGGCCTAAGTTTAGGGTACCTCCTTGGTATTTGCCATTTATAATGACCGAGGAAACTCTGGAAAAAATCTCAATCAGGGAGTACGGTCCTGCTGGGACGAAACCCAGACCCCCCGCTCACGACTCCACACCTGAATGACCTCGTCCACTCGTATTGGTACTGTAATATTAAGGAAACAATTTAATTTATGTATTACTGAAACCAGAATGAATCATAATTCTTCATTGTGGAATGCATAATAATACAGAAATAATACAATGTTAATAAGTTAATGTTATCCACAGTATGAATTAGTAAAATTTTATAACATTAACTTGTCCCGAAATACATGCTAACATTAAATTTCGGGAATATCCTTACATGTGTAATGTTCATCGAATTAATGAGTCTTCTTATTCCTTCTGATAAATATAACATTTTCCCGGTATTGGTAACAATTGAGCCTTTTCAGATTGAGTTAAAATTTCTTATATATATCAATACGACATCATACTTATAATAAACGTGGGCTCTGACTTCACAGTAATTCATTATAAAATCGATATTAATATTACTTTTATTTTATTAATATTCTTTTATAGTTTTGGAATACAAAAAATAGAGTATGAACATCTTTATAATGATACGGTTCATATTTGCAACTGTATTAGTTCATGTCCATTTCAATTTAAACTTTGCTGTCCAAATTAACAAAATATGTTTGGAGCCGGGATATTGTCAGTTCTTTTCACACGTTTCTAAAACATTTACTCATGCATTTAGGTACTGGATGAGCAATGCTTAATGAAACAGAAGGACCGACCGGCAAGGCTATGTCGCTATGTCCGTGGAAGTGGGGAATACATTTCCCCTCCACTGCATAAGGCTTCAGTGTTTAGTTGAAAGCTTGTGCAAGGAGCACGTGTTTGTTAGTGTATTTGGTGAAAGTGTATCATACGTGCGTACAGAATCAGCGCGTGCTGTAAGGAATTTATTTCAAGAGGAATTCCTTGATTTCCCCTATTTCATCCCTTACGATTTGTATCTCTGGGGAGCATTAAAAGAGAAAGTGTACAAAACGAATCCACAAACTTTAGATGAACTTAAAACTAACATCCGTCAAGAAATTGCTGCCATTTTTCAGAGGGAACTGCAGAGTGTAATGAGCAATTTTCTAAGCAGGTGTCGGAAGTGCTTGAACAGTGAAGGGAGGCAGTTCCAGCATCTCCTTGCTTAATATATGTGAGTAATTCAATTTTATTTTTAAGTATTTATGTTATGTATGTTAGAAATAACTTTCCCGACAAACCGTACTATATTTAATGCGGACTTCCGCAGCCACCCGAACTGTCACCCGCACCGCCGACATAGCAGTCAGCCTCGCTGGCCGGCCGCACGCCGTAAAACCGGTTGCGTGAAGGATCATTAACCCCGTATAACATTGTAATTTAATATCATAATATACTATTAATAATCAATATTAAGTTTGGGATTTTCTGCTGTGTATCCTTCTGCTCTCTTTATTTTTCTTTTCTTTTTTTTTTAAAACTTATAGCACTGTAAGTGAATTGTAACAGATATGGAGAATGACGAATAAAATTAATTAATGATTGTAAATTTCCCCTAACTCATTGACCTAAAATCACCCAGGGTTAATAAACATGCTTAAAGAAGAAAATTGACGAAAATGAAATCGACTTTGCTAAGTACATTCCCTAAAGTAGATCTAATCACCCTGATCGCAAAAATATTTTCAGAAGTAACCGGTGCTCTCAAGTGATCCAAGGAGATTTACTGTCCTTTAGAATTGCACCATTTCTATTGTATTTGTAGATTCTTAATACACCGGATATCTCTGGATTAAAAAAAAATCTCAAAACATACACTCAAATTTTCTATCCTCAATCCCCTCGTTTTTTTAGCAAGTAGCCCTAATCAATTTGGCCAGAACAATCCCGCCCTAAGTGCTAATTAATAAAGCGCAGAGCCCATTGTTAAATGAAGCTCTCGCCGTTCTTTAGGGCTTTGAACTGGTAACGAGGGGCATGGAGCACGTATCTGTACCACAAAATTCGTCATTAGTGGACAATGAGTAATGCATACCTGTATGTCGCAGTGGGATCTGCAGCGTATAATATTCCATAGGGTGTAGCGTCAATCAATTGCAACCGCACACATTATCCGCGCGGCGCAGCTTTTACCGATCCCATGTTATATGGAACTTTGCCTTAGGCTATGCAACGCTAGCAAAATACCTCTCGGTGAACTAAATTTAACCTGGCACAATTTTTTTTTAATTTAAATAAACGTAGAGATGGGTAAATGCCAATTTAATTATTTCAGAGTGCGAAAATAATTTCGAAACCTTTTTGCCTACCGCCATATCTCAGGTACTAGTGTGTCTACTTGTAAACTGGCGGGCTTAATGCTATCGCTAGTCGAGGCAAGTGTTAAGTCTTTTTCTGGTGTTTTTCATTATCAGGAAGAGATGAATACCTCAGGCGCTACGGATTTCGCATTCATTTAAGCTATTATTTCGTTCACAATCTCTGAAGAATTTGGTACTTAGTGCCATATTTAACACTCGGAAGAGAGAAGAAATAAATTACAAATAATTAAGTTTAGAACTATAGTAAATAAAGAGAAACAAATCCATTGGATTAATACAACTGTAGAATGAATTGGACCTAAGCAGAGAAGTAATGAGAATAAGTTTTGATCTATGCCTAGAATATAAAAAATAGGATAGGTTTGTACATAATGAATGTATAAAATTCTGTATATAAAGATTTATTTCATGCAGAATACGAGACAGGAAAACTACCCAATGACTGTAATATTGGTAAAGGTGTCATACACGAAAAGAGCACGAATATTACGTGAAGACCAAAAATACACTATTTAATATATCGGCGAACTGTATGCTATTATTAAATAAATATGTATTGGAATATTTTATTTTCATAGTGGAATTGTGTAAATTGGCAGAATTTGTGAGAAACTTTAATATTTAAGTAGTTATCAAACAAAAATAACAATCAATACAAAAGTAACAAAGTTAAAAGAACGAGCATAACAATATGTAGTTGTGAGTTATAACTCCTTCAGTATTTACTCAAACAAAATGACAGAAAAGCAAAAGAGCACATGCCGTAGGAATTGATAAGTTTTGCAGGTGATCAAGTTATTTTACACGATTCCAAAGATAACATAATAGGTACAGATGCAGTAAAAAAGGAAGATGGATGGAAAACATCTTGATACACTCAACCGGATTGCCAATCCCTTTTCAGTGTTTAACAACGACAACAATATAAACAATACGTTAAATAAGTAGAATAAGGTAAATATTATAATTAGAAAAAAACGGAAACATAGATCAAGATGCATTTAACTTAAATCACAAAACATTGTGATAAAACCAATTCTAAAATTTTATCCTGAAGTATGATTTTCAAAAGCGAGATTGAGAAAAGATTTGATGCTGAGTAAATAAAGCTGAGATCACTTATCAGAATCACGCAAAGTGATCACATCCCTATTGAGTTATATTAAAACATAGTATAATAAATAAACAATGTGAAAATGCATGCATAAACCATCTGCTGAGAATGAGTGAGCTGACAGTACTGTAGAAATTTGGGATAACATAAACATTAAATAGACAGATTCTGGAAGGGATGACATTTATCTCCTGTTACTGCAAATGCCCCTCTCTATTAAAAGCTTCCCTTTTCTCAGGTATGGCAACGAGTATGAAGCATTCAGCCTACAAACTCCGTTATACACTCTGAAGTACAATTACAATAAATCATCTTTCATTAAGAGTGGAAAACGGTCGTAATGAACACTTCAATTGAGTTTGGAATTCGACTACAGTCAAGACTTATTGCTCACATATTTAACACATTCGACCTCAATATCAGCTGTTCTCAAATTTTCCTTGGCAGTGGTTCCTCTTTAAAAATCTCTCGCTGTCGGGAACCCCTAACATTTTACACGACTTTTAAAAATCTAAATTTGCATTTAAATATTATTTAAATTTTTTCATCACTGGTTTAAAAAATTTAACGATATAAAGAAATAAATCGATGCATATTATCAATACTTTCTTTTTATTGTAGTTTTCCTTATTATACAATGCGATGATGATGATGATGATAGTGGTAATATTAATAATAGTAAATATTGCATTCAAAAATATATAAAATAGGTAAACATAATATTATCAATAAATAACAGCATTACTCGTTAATTTTAGTTCTTGGATGAACTAAAATGCTTTCGCTTACAAGCCGTGGCATATCGGGGTTAATAGGAGACATTTTGTTTCGAGTAATGATTTTATTTTCCAAAAGGTTACCATGCTTGTTTTTAGATGAAAGAGCGCGGAAAATATTATTTCAGACAAATGCATTTTTACGAAAGGCAATATCACTTTAATAGTTTTCTTTGATAGTTGGAGTTAATTTCGGGGAGGCGAGCCCCAGCCTACACAGTTCACTGCCGAAAGATATTGCTGCTCCATGGTAGTACATGTAAGTTTTCTGACTGTTCTTCCTTTACGGCTCACTTATTTGGAAGCTCTCTCTGGAACAAATAGCCGCCTTCAATTTGATTATAGTTTACTTTGTCTCAATAAATACACATTTTAAATTTCTGCCATCTCTCTAATGCTTGATAGACACCCATTTAAATAAAATCATCCTTGCCAGTAAAAAAAAAAAAAAAATAAATAAGTACGGATTAACAAACAACCATTAACATTATCCAACACCTAGTTACAGAAATTAGCTTTACTCACATTATATCTTGGTTGCAGTTCCTGAACTGCAATTACGTTATAGTGTTTTAATTTTAATTTAAAAAGCTTAGTGGCACTCCAAGGAAATGCCATTATGCGAAATTTCTTATTCCCGTGCAAGCCTCTCGGAAGTTTCTTTTGACTTCGTTCTAAGTTTTCTCCGATGTCATCAAGTTTTTCCTCTGCATAAAAACAGCGTTTTACTTTCAGGTTCTTATAACAGATTCCGTTTCCCTAAATATATTCACGAGATTAAGAACCGTTTCTCTGAAAGGCGCATGAGCAGCAGGGGACCTGTCTATAAATTGCCGGCTCACTTCTCTATAAGAATTTGTTGTCATATAGGAAACATACATGAAGATTCTGTGTGCTAAAGTATAAGGACTTTTTGGCATTATAGCAGCACAAACACGATGAAACACTGAAACACGTGATCTCGTAACGTTTAAATTCTGTAAAGCACAAAGACTTTGATTCAGCACACGGCGAGGCGAAAAAGTGGAGGGGAAAACAGAACCGGTTAGAAACAGTGCAGGAATCCCCATTAAACCGGCCACGCGTCCAAATGAAGGCTCTGAGTAAATATATGTTTTCTAGATCGAAGGACGTTATCTCTCCATAAGGTAGCTCCCCATTTGTCCTCGCCAGGCTAGGTGGACCCCTTTTCAGACCTCCCTAACTTATAAAAATTCCTACGTAGATACGGGGAATCGAACGCGAGTCATTCCGGCCAGCAGTCAGCAACGCTACGGCTAAACCAAAGAGGTGGTCGCATTCATTACTTAAAAGAGTGTATATGCTGCCTCTTCCACTCGTAAAACCCTTGTAGTCTTCTAGGTATAACATAAATATCGTGGCCTCTTCATGGAGTATTCTCCATACGATCATATGAGATATAGCAAAAACCACGGCCAGTTGTCTTATGCTTATACTTAAAACTTCTTCAATACTGCAGAATAAGTTTTCCTGGTATGATGTACGAGCGACTCTTTGTCTTCCTCTGTTCACCGTTTATGATACTACGGATGCTATCTCAGCAACTTAATGATAAACTGTAGTAAAAGTTTTATGACTCGTCTGCCTTCGGTCTGGAGATGCCATCTTATACAGCCGTGCAGCCTCACGTCCATTACCATTCATAAAAATCATAGCCTGCTCTCAATATGAACATCTGCCATGTTTAGCCGCTCAAATGTAACTTGACTGCAGCACAATTCAAATGTAAGAAACTGACTAAATGTGAACGAGCCCCCATGATAACACATCGCCATTTAAGGTGCAAAATACATCAACAAATTTACTTGTATCGATAAAATTACTCGATTGTCTGTAAAACTGAATTATTATTTAACAAACTTATTTGATCGTATCTCGAAACGCTTTGAATATTTTATCATATTTTCTTTCAATAATATCTTACATACAGGGCATTTTCGCATATATGCTTACGTGACTTTTTATCTTGGTTTTGTGTGAGGAATTTGCTCCCAAAGTTTGTTCTAGTATTTATGTCACACTCTGTCGTTCAGGCAGAATCACTAATTGGCTGTTTTGAGGTATTAACATCACTTATTGTACTAAGGAAAGAGAGTTTTATAGTCTGGCAGAACTCATAAGTGATATCCATGTATGATTCTGTGTAACAGCTGCCTTGTATTCCCATTAAGTCCAGATTTTATTCCTATTAGTCAAGCAGAAATTACTAAAATTACTTATATCTCAAAAACACAATTTTGGATTTAGCTATTTCTGGCAGAAAGTCCACGATATATTTATTCGTCAAAACGAGTAACAGACATGCCTATTATGATCTTCAGATGATTTGTTGAAAGATGCGATCTTTTACCTTATGCAGTGGTGTCATCAACCAAAGTCCCAAGTTTACAGAGTGAAAGATACGGGGATTGTCTGAAAACAATGTTCAGTACAATACAATTGCTTTTGAGTTCACTTTCTTTAATCAATAAATGCTAACTTTTAATATCTCATAAATAACTAATCGAATTTAGATCAAATTGATATTATTTAAGTAAAACCGCCATGGGTGAGCGGGAGGTATGGGGTTCGAACCCGACAGGACCGTCCTCCCTGACTGAGGTTTTTTTCCAAGTTTTCCTCAGTCATCATAGATGGCAAATGCCGGGGAAGTATCCTAAAAGCTTAGGCCTGGAACATTTCTTTCCTTAAAAAAAATCCTTTCCCAATATAACATTTCATTTTATGTATCACCAGTGTTCACCGCCTGTGGTGCTTCAGTAGTTAAAACCGGCGTTAAGCACAATTAAAAAAAATAGATAAAACCTGATTTGCATATAAAATCTTGTTTATTAACATATATTGGAATTATATTAATCCCACAATAGATAGACCTACAGGATCACAATTCGATAAAAGAAATCCAGAACGGCAGATGACTCGCTAATCGGACGAACTGAGAATGATCTTTGAATGGTCTAGTTCAGCAAAGGAACTGAGGCAAGATTTAAGTCGAATTAATTGAACACTCTTACGTGACACTAACATGACTTCGCATTACTCAGTCAAGTCCAAACAGTCTACTGTTTCCTGCTGTTAGAGTTTAGTTAGAGTGTCATACTGGAAGAATTTGCACAGAATGAACGTCGAAATGTCAAACTTGAGTCTAACTGAGAGGTAAGAATTGTATGATTAGAGATGATTTTAAATTTGGTAAACGCAAAACAAATAAAAACGTTATTGTATTTTTAGATGTACAAAGATGGTTGTGCCAGTGTTATCATCACTGCTGCTGCTGATGATGATGATGATAATAATAATAATAATAATAATAACAATAATTACTGCTTCTAACCTCCAAATCCCGACCGCTGGGCTTCAAGTATGATCCATCGTCATTATATAACTGCATCATTGAAAAGAGAACCCCTACACTATTCCTATGAAAATGATGATAAATTAATTCGAAAAGAAGTTCTAGCGAGTTTCTTATTCTTATCAGATAGTCTATTTCGATGTGCGCATGT
The DNA here is from genome assembly GCA_030762175.1 of Metallyticus violacea. Classification (NCBI taxonomy): domain Eukaryota; kingdom Metazoa; phylum Arthropoda; class Insecta; order Mantodea; family Metallyticidae; genus Metallyticus; species Metallyticus violacea. The sequence continues at coordinate 272,617,551 of CM060846.1, read as the reverse complement.
TTTGAAAGATGCAAGAAGAAAACACCTACTTCCCTTACAAAGAGGTCTTTACGGAGCACAAAATCAAATGTATAACAATCAAAGAAGGCGCATTTTTAAGGCGGGAATTTCTGTTGTTTTTTTTTTATTTATTTTTTTTTTATTTTATTTATTTTTTTTTTAATTAAGCTACGGGTATTCCAGTACTTACAATCAAAGCTCTACCCTTGAACTCCCTTCTACTTTTACTGATATTTTAGGCGATGTAACTTTTATTTATGCACCTAAGTATTTCCAACAAACTCCTTAACTTCAAATTTTTGAACAATAAATAACAATCCAGCAATTATACAGAATTCAAATGGGTACCAAATTGTGCCTCATTAACCTGTTTCATTTTGAATTCGGTACGTAATCTGCGGTTACATACGCATTTCCTTACATAGGTTATGCTTGGTTCGGATGTGTACACTAAAACGCATTTTTTAAGAGAATAGTGGAATTCCAATTCGTAGAGTGGAAATCTGCTTAAGTGTTTCTTTTCAATAGTAGTTTTATCACCCGAAGAAGTGACATCTGCTTTTATAAAACTTATTCGTCAGCGACAAGTGATATGAAATTTTGCCACAATGTATCGGACAACTATAGAGCCGAAGAATTTTGTTTTCCCCCAGGCTGTGGAACATATGTCACAGCCACGTACAACAAGTGGACTAGAGAGGTTTCCTCGTAAATATAACGGAGAATTTTATTACTGATAGTTTCACGTTCAATAAGCTGGGTGAAGGTCTTGTTCTCTTTCAAATGCTCAATTTTATAGCTGTCACCACAACATATACAATCACACAAGCCCTCAAAAAGCCAGGATGAAAGTATTTTAAAAATTACGTCCTTTAAAGGAAACCAAAATAGCAATCAACGAGTTATCCTTAATGTCTTCGTAAATATACACTTCACGACTGCAAAAGTAACACAACCAATCTTTTGAAGTATCTGCCGTTTTCAAGCACACATGTTAACTTAAATTGTTTATATATAACAAATGATAACAGAAGAAAATTTAGCTTCAAAAAGTAAAAATAAAACCCAAAGATTTTGGAAGGAAGATGCAGGCAACTTTTTTGCCTTTGTGCGCTAACTAGTTGATGTCCATCAGTTAAATTTCAATTCCAATTTGAGCAACGCCGGAAGTACAAGCATTTCAGCAGCTCATACTTCCTCTCGCAGTCTTTCCATTACTGCACTCAGTGCCCCATCTACGTTGCACTTCGCAAATTTTCCTTTATCTCTTTAGCTAACAATTTCATCTTTTCAATATCCTACATCTATTACATGAGCGCTGCCTAAATACGTTCACCACCAGGGCTGAGGACAAACTTTCACTTTCTTGTTAATCTCAGTGCTCAGCCGTTATCAATTTAATAGATCATACGCAATCACAACTCCAATTATAATTCTAATATCTTAACCGCATACTGAATTGAATAGCAAACGTCGAATGACTGTCCAGGTTCGGCCATCAGCGCGAGAACTGTCCATTATTGTGATCAGCGAATAGCATTTTTTCTTTTGAGTAGTGTTTAACGCAGTTACTACTGAGGCATAACAGGCGGTAGACACTGATGATTCATGAGATGAAAAAAATTTTTTTTCAAAAGAAGAAAGCGTCCCAGGCCTAAGTTTGGTGTACCTCCCAGACATTTGCCATATATGGCTGAGAAAAACCTGGAAAAAACTTCAATCAGGGAGGACGGTCTTGACGGGTATCAAACTTCGGACATCTCGTTTACGATTACTTAACGTCCTCGGTCATGATCTTTGCCCAGCTCTCATTCACGGAAGCACGAAAAAAAAAAACAAATAAAAACACCCCCGCTATATATTAATTATTTATTATTCCTTGCTAGATTCTTACTCATTATTAATATCATTTTATTGGTGCCATACATCTTCTTCTACCACAAGGATTAGGCATGGGGCCTTAAATTAGTCTTTCTATCTTAAAAACGGCCTACCTCTGTTTCTGTAATCTTGGGGTATATAATTAAGATTTAGTTTCAGAAAACTACGTTCTGGCATTCTCCTTATTGTTATTTTCTCTCGTTGTTCGTTATTCACACTGCAGATCTTAAATTCTTTTCTTATTTCAAGTTTTCCTACTGATCTATTAATCTATATCCTGCTAATGATGGAAGTAATTTTCATTTCTGAACTTTCTATTCTTCTTCTGTCCTATGGTGGTGTAGTGGTTACCATACTTGCCTCCTACACCAAAGAACGCGGGTTCGAACCCGGCCAGGACCGATGGATTTTTTCGGGCGTAAAAATCCTAAGTATGGCTTCCTTCGGAAGGGAAGTAAAGTCGTGGGTCCCGTGTCGTACATTTGCGGCACGATAAAGAACCTCGAGCCTGAAACAGAGAGCTCTGAGCAAAATTTGTCGGCTGTTTCACGCCCTGAGTTGAATGGGACGCTGATGACCTGAGATGTTAAAGAGCGTCCATAAATGAATCAATTAAATCTTCTGTCCTATCTGCTTACTGTCCAGTTTTCACTTCCATTACAGAAAATGGTACTGGCATTTTTGTATCGTTTTAACTGAGTTTCTCTTCTTATTTTATTTTTCAATGTTTTTCTGATATTTCCACATATCGCTATATCATTCCTAAATCCATACGAAATGTTGCAGCCTAAAGAAATGAAACTGAACCTGTTCTATGATTTGGATTTTAAGCACGTATTTACATCTTTAATGGCTTACCCCCTAAAATGCCATTATTTAAGTTTTTATATGCAAAATATTTAAGTTGTATTGTTTTCCGGTTTTAACAAATAGTATAGTTGCTTTCTGAAGATCGCTCTCTTTTGTAGCAATATAACTTGGTCGTTGGCGAAAAGTATTGTATCTAAGTTGATGCTATTTGTAGTGTCATACTTTTGTGCAATTACTTTAAGAAAAAGAGAAAGGGAGGTGCGGAAGGAAAAAGTCTTGAGGTTCGGCAATAAAAGAGCCGCAATATTATTAACAGTTTACAGTTATTGTCAGCTGTTGTCGATAGCTTTTCTAAAAAATATATTCCTATACTTGTTACTGCAGATATTTTTATCGTAGTTTAAACTCGTCTAATTAGTCTGAATTCGAACGTAACAAGAGAACGATAAATAAACTATTGTTTTCCACTCTTACATTTACTCAGAACCACTACGTATAGGTAAATCAAACTTTCCATAACATTTAATTAATGCGTTAATATATTGCAAATATTTAACTTCATATTAATAAATACTTAACTAGTTTAATATTAAACATCTTTGTTTAATGCTACTCTTTTAAACTTAACATTTTATTTATGAGGATTTGTCCCCAGTCGGTTTCTTGATCATTCACTACGTCATGTACTTTGTTTAAATGAGTAAAAAAGTAAAATTGATGCCTAATATCCTTGTTTATAGGTTTGCAAGTAGATTGGATAGATTTTGATGGCAGCTGAATGTTTTTGTTCGAAATGATCGACTGCAGTTCGTTCATAATTGTTGTTCCATTTTTCGTAATTTTTGTAAAACATTGAGATAATTTAGTGAACTAAGTGCATTTTAGGCCATCACTTAATAACAGTGATATAGCAATGCGTTTCATGAATGAAGTTCCAATAGTCGTTACACAAAGTTCATTCCAGTGAAATATCAATTATTGCAGGTATTAATTATAAGAAAGTATTAGTTTTAATAGGGTTACTAAAATAGGTTTGTATTATTGTGCCATTCTTGCGCATATCCTTTTGTCCACAGACGTTTTTACTTATGAATAGCCCAATTTTCACTCTACTTCCTTGTTGGTTGTAACATGTCGCATAGTTGCAGAATAAAGGGGTGGACGGTTGTACAACGTAGTTAGTTTACACTTCTTCTCTTCGTTTAAGACGCAGCAAAAAGGTCCAGGGGTTGGTAGTTTTTAGCTTTATAATTGGAAAAATTTTGCTGGGAGCTCCTTTACTGTATTTATCCAGTGACCCAAGTATTCTGTATTAGTAAGGTGGTTCTAATTGCTAGGTTGTGTTTATTTATCAGCTTTGCCCAAGGTGTATATTATGTTTTATCAAGCAATGTGCACTTTTAGGGCAAATTGAAAAGCTTTATTGTATTTTAGTGTTTATAATTTGTTTGCTCTAAGGTTAATATATTTGACAGCTCAATAGCTTGGTTCATTTAAGATGCATTATTTGTGTCTTTATCAACTAAAATTCGTTTTTAAAGCGTTAATCATGTTATAAATTTTCAGTACATTACTGCTGCTCTATATTTTCCCTCTCCCTTTTATTTTACGCCAAAATTATATGCTGCTTTTCAAACTTTATAATTTTGAGTTTACAATCTTTTCGCACATTTTACGTAAAAAATTTTGTTGTTTAAAAATAGTTATACAGTATTTCTTGAAATTTGTACATTTTTATTATTCTTCTCCCGGTGTTGTCGAGTCACCTTTCCTCCTGGCAATTTTTCTCCAGCACCTTCCTTAAGTAAGAGCTTGCGGAAATTAACGGGAGGATGCCGTTCTCAGTTTATAGACACAGTAAATTATGAATATGATCTAATTATGTACATTTTTGTTTTTAAATAAATTATTTTATTTTTGAACATAAGGAAAATATTCCTTTTATAACACTTTAAAATCTACCAAATTCATTGCTGTATTAAATAAAGCGTAAATCAATCGTTCATAAACTTTTCTCAACCTATTTTTACGTTCTTAAAATTTTACTTAAACCCTCATTTGTAATGGGTTGATATGTTTCCTTTTCGCAAAGGTTTCAGGACAAAAACTAGGCCTTGCGAAACATACATGATGTACAGCTCTGTTAGCACAACTTAATCGGGGATTTGAGAAATAGCATTAATCAGGTAAACAAAATTTCATAAGAAGCAAATATAAATCTTACTAACAGAAATATATTTAAATTTGTTAAACGCTTTACATATACTATTAATTCTAGTAGATCGGTCCTGGTGGTATCGGTCCTGGTGGTGTAGTGATAACCATACTTGCCTATTAAACCCAAGATCATGGGTTCGATCTCGACAGGACCGATGGATTTTTTCGGGTATAAAAATCCTAAGTATGGCTTCCTTCGGAAGGGAAGTAAAGCCATGAGTCCCATGTCGTAGATTTACGGCACAATAAAGAGCCTCAGGTCTGAAAAAATACGCCTCTGAGCAAAATTTTTCGGCCCTCTCATGCCCTGATTTGAATGGGACGCTGATGATCTGAGATGTTACATAGCGTCCGTAAATAAACCCAATTAATAAAAAATAATTCCAGTATACTGTGAAAACTAGTTGTTATCAAATGTTAAACGTTATTATATTAACATATATGAATATGTATTAAATTAACATTAATATATAGAAAGTTTATTAAAATTAAAATACATAAATAATTAAAGTATGGGTGGATAGATTACTTTTTCCTCATACAAAGTACAGATAGACACATCGGTAAATAAAAATTTGGTTAAATTGTAAAAATGTGTCTTAATTAAAAATTGTCTTAACACACATTTAAAAGTGCTAAAATTTGTTACATTTAAAATGTCCATAGGTGGTTAACAGTGCTACTTGTAAGACGTTAAACTGACTTGAAAAATTTAATAGTATTATAATTACAAATATGTACAATATTTGTTTGCATCGCAAAATAACTGTGCACTTCTCTATTTAAAATGAATAAGTCTGAACTCCTTTTACAAAAGTAGCTGTATTCATATCAATAAGTTAGTAAAAGTAAGTATTTAATATCCCTAAAAAGCATTCTCAGCAAGTTTAAGATTAAAATTATACTTAGAACTTTCTTTGGTATTAAGAACGCGCTCGGAATATCAATAGCAGTGCCCCAATTTAGTACATTGTACGATTAGCAAAATAATAATTAATACGTTATTTAAGTCAAGACAGTTTTAAAAATATATAATAGCAAATTATCTTTATTTAGTTTATTATGTATAAAATCGAAATGAACCTTCCAGATGTCTATCTAAAACAATGCTTAAAATTTTGGTTACCATTGTAGAATATATAAGGTAAAACTATCGCATTCAACAGTTAAAAGATGTGAACAGTTATTGCTAAAATGTAAACTTGCAATTTATCTGCACTCACTATCAAATCATTAGCTGGACACCAACATTTAGATTCACTTACAACACTTATTCTTTAAGCCTTAAAGAATGCAAATCAATGACTCTCACTGCTACTATTGTATCTTCAGTATACCTGTTAAGACATTCAACATTAAGGTAATTCTCAGAATCATCTATATCCAATATAAGTAGTAGGAGACTCCAAACAGACCCTTGTGTGGCAAACGACAATTCTTATACACAGTGTTCATAACTTTAGCTATATATTGTTTATCTTTAATAAGGGAGAAAGTCAGTTTATTCCAAAGACTTCTTGTCTGCCTTGGTGGTGTAGTAGTTACCATACTTGCCTCCTAAACCCAAGACCGCGAGTTCGATCCCTGCCAGGACCCACGGTTTTTTTTGGGCGTGAAAAACCCGAAGTAGGCTTCCTTCGGAAGGGAAGTAAAGCCGCGGGTCCCGTGTCGTACATTTACGGCACGATAAAGAACCTCAAGCCTGAAAAAAGAGGCCTCAGAGCAAAATTTGTCGGCCGTTTCACGCCCTGAATAGAATGGGAGGCTGATGACCTGAGATATTAAAGAGCGTTCGTAAATAAACCAAATAAAAAGAAAACAAAGGCTTCTTATACCTAATTCATATACATAAGTTACAAACTGCTGTTTTCTATTGTAAACACGGACTGTCGCTAAATTCCACCGGACTAATGCTGCCATCTAGTGGCAATATCCTCATTCAAATATGTGGTATCCCACATCAGCACTACGTAGTGCAAAGTTTGTGGCCAAAACGTATGGAATCAAAAATATTCATAAAGAAATCTTCCCACCTGCGGTGGATCGCCAAGGGTGCCCGAGATCATTAAGGCGCGATAAATTTAAACTGTTACAGTTCTAGGCTCTATTTTCATATATCCAAGGAAAGTTTACATATTTTATATTCTATTAACGTTTTTCTATAGACAATTATGTTGCAAGTTGCAACCACGATGTTTGTTTACTTTAAAATCGTGAATTGAAAATTTGTCGGAATGTGTGATGCAATTTTTTTCTTTGCGATATATATTATGTTTAATTACAGCAAATTTATGTTTAATTCGTATTAGAAGTTGACTTTCAACTTACTTCGAAATGTTTATGATAAAATATACCGAATGTGAGAGCTATATCTAATGACATGTACATTTCCATGTACTCAAGATGTCCGAAAGGAAAAGTTTGTTCCGTTACGATGGCGATATCAATGTGTTGCTGCCTGGATTGATATTCAGTCTAATGGTAACATAAAGTGTTACTTGGGTTAGTTTAAAAATAAAATTATAATGCCAAGTGTTAAGTTTTCGGAGCATCCCTCAGTTCTCCTGTAAGGTATATCACAACAATTCCAATGGCACAGCACTTTGTCAATTCACAAGCAGTTAAGGTTTTTGCTACACTTCTGATATCATTTTATTCAATATCGAATTTGTTTATTTCAGGGTATAACCCCTTTTTTTGTTTCGTTTTTCGTAATAGTAAACCAATGTGTGGAAATATTTTTTACTTGCAACATAACACTTTCTTAAAGTTAAGTCTGGTTTTTCCCGAACAGCACTCAGTACATTTCATTCCTTTTAACTTTATATTTCTTGAGATAAGTGCATGCTTATGTTTTAAATTACCCCTCATTCTCTGTAAAAAAAAATCCTTACTTTCACCTGCAATTGGATAACCAATCTGTTTTTCTATCAAGGATATTTTAAAAAAATATTTTTTTAAAAAAATAAGTGATTTAAGTTGTATGAGCTAAGTAGTGGCTTATGCTTCTTCTCACTCTATTCGCCATAGTAATAGTAAATCACTGTGTGAAAATATTTTTTGCTCCCAACGTAACATTATCCCAAAGTAAAATCTTATTTTTCCGGAACAGCATTCCATACATTACATTGCTTCTAACTTTGTATGGCATAGGTAAGTGCATGCGTGTGTTTTTGCTCATTCCTTATTCTCTGTAAAAGATTCTTGCTCTCATTTCAAAATCAGATAGCTGCTCTGTAACTCTATCGAGGTTTTTTTTAATGAATCTCTCTTTTACTTGGGGTAAGTGGTGACATTTGTATTTTCCATTTTTATTGGAAAAAAGTTCCAAATTTATTATTAGTAATTTTATAATTATAATCATTATTATAATATTTCAGTATTAATTATGTAAATACTACAGTAAGAATTTTAGTGGCTACCATGCCTGCCTCGCATACCCTGGTTCAATCCCGGACAAGGTTGGGAATACAATTATTGTGCAATATTCACAGTTACAGCTGAATGGATATAACGAATAAAACTATCTCGTTCTTTTTAAATAAGTTTCCATTTTCATATACCATGTACATATTTTATACAAGAAATACCTCTCCATATTGCACGACATAGAACGAAGGCAGAGATCATTAAACACATCTTATAAATCTACAGAGAGAGAGAAAATTTTCCTAATTACATTGCTTTTTTGAGTTGTTTAAAACACTTAATTTCTATTTCAAAACGTATCTTTGTATGAATTGTCAATTTACAGGAGTGAAAAATTCTTTAATTACATCTTTTTGCAGAGTAAAACTATTTTTATAATATCCTTTTTTATTCCTTAAAATTAATTCAAAGGTGACAGTACCCTTTTTGCACAACATAACATTTTTGCAAAGTTAAACACTGTAGACGATAACGTTTTTGGCCAACAGGTATATTTTATTAACAAACAAATTATTGAGTTGGTAAATATTCTACACAGTAATAATATTTTACATATTATTTTTATATTTCCATATATGTTAGTGTAAATTTTACAGTGATAATTTTTGCGGTAACCATACTTGCAGGGCTTTGCTGAATGCTTTCAAGCACTTAATTTCTATTCCAGAACGTATCTTTGAATGGGTTATTAATTTACATTCAGTGAAAATATTATTTTATTACAACTTTTTTCAAAGTTAAATAGATTTAGTTTTTAGTATTCCCTAAGGTTATCTACTTGAAGAAAATAGCTAGTTAAATAAAGAGAAAACGCAAAAAGTTCATCTAATATTTCATTGTGTCAGTGTAATATCTTTAATCGGGTTTTGCATGTAAGCTCCAAAATTAATAAAAGCAAACTTTAAGACTATTGTTCATCTTTGTTTATTTTCGGAAGAGACGCTTTCGCATTTTGTTGAAAATTTCCACTTGTGTTCTCCAAGATGAAAACGAATACGTATTTTTTCAGGAATTTAAGCTCATGCTTTTTGCTAAATTAAGTATTGTAATACGAATCTTTTAATGTTTCCCCCGCAAACAGGTGTATTGTATCAGTATGTTCAGCCAGCTCATTCCCTACCATCCAAGGTATCAGTCACATGACATTCTCCCCGCCCTTGCTAGCCTATTTCGGCTGCTCTCATTAGTTTTTAGGTTATTCTTCAGCCAGAAGCTGAGGTTGAAAGAAGCTACAAGTCGGCTCATTTGAGCTGTGGCGTAAATGTTATTTTATATTTTCTCAACACCATCATCGTAATATATTAAACATTATCAAATATTTACACACTTTAGCATTTTACTTGCAGGTTATTATTTCAATGTAAGTGAGAATCTTTTTACATTTGTTTAAATATATTGTTTCAACCACATAACATGCCCGCCTCTTTACATTTTTATATTTCATTAGCAGGTAAATGGGACTAAAAGAATAATTTCACGTGCCACGTGAAATATTTTTTTTAGTTGCAACATAACTGTAGTACATTCTCCGCAACAGGTTATAAAATTATTTATTTAACAATACAGCCTTTTTTACGAAATAAGCTATAAGGTTTTTCAAAATATTTTTTTTTTTGCTTCAATATTCGTTGCGTTAAAAGTATCTGACTGCATTAAGATGTTTTTATTGTAATATATGCTTTTTTTTCATCATCTTTTTTGCATCATAACAATTTTTGTATCATAAATCTCTTTTTTTTTTTTTGCAAAATTAAACAGTTTTTTTTTGTTTTGTTTCTAATACCAGTTTTTTCCCTTAAAAGTGAACCGCTGGGTTAAAATATTCCTTTTACATAACATAACTTAACTTTATTTTTGAAAAGTTAAGCATAGTATACGACATGTTTTGTCAAAAGGTGTCTTTTTTTTATAAATTATCGTGATAAAAACACAAATTTTCTTCTAATATTTTATTGTGATAAACCCCATCTATAATTGGAGTTGAGCGTAGACTCCAAAATTATTAAACAAACCTTTAAGACATATATCGAACTGGGTTATTTCAGAGTGTAATATTTCGTATCGGCGAGGTAGGAAGATAGCAGAGAGGAATAAAAACAAATAAATGTGAAATACGACGCAAAATAAGATATTGCAAATCGCACATAAGTATATTTTATTGTAAGCGGTGAGAATGTAGCAACGGTATAACTTTATTGTCTGATAACATTACAAAGCTCGCCACGAGATTAACTTTCCCTATTACGTATGCGGAATAGCCCCTTCCACATACTTTTCAGTCAATGAGGTTGGTTTTCCCTACTGTACATGTCCTCGCCACCGTCCCAAATCCCTAGGCAGAAAAAGGGTTGAAGGAGGGGGGAAACTCATTAACAGACAATAATTTGCTGATGTCATTCACAGGTAAAGTAAGAAAACTTTGAGTCTTGTTCAGACAGGTCGACTCTTCATGGCGCCTGTTTGAGCTACAAAACATGTGCCGCGCTACTTTCCTCACTCTCAGTAAACAACTGGAAACCGAGACCGAAATATCTTCGCAGCAGTTCGTTTAGGGTACGTCGTAAATGCTATTTTATACGTTTCCTAAAATATTGTAATTTAACAATTACGTACACAAGTTAACATTTTGCTAGAAAAATAACAGTAATATGTATCCAGCGCTGACCAAAAAATTTGTTTTTTGCTTAACATTACATATTTTTACCCAATTAAATAACTTTTGATTCTAATATTCACTGTAGTGTGTTAAAAGTCGATCTTAGGAGCTAAAATGTTCTTTAATTGCTTCATAACCTCTTTTCAACCTTATTGTTGTTATTATAATTATTATTATTATTATTATTATTGTTGTTGTTGTTGTTGTTATCATAATTTCAATGTAAGTAAGAAATATTTAAAATTTGTTTTAATATATTCTACAAACACACAACATATTTCGCATCTACCATTCAATAAAATAATGCCCGCCCCTGAGATCTATGCACACCACTGAAGGTCGGTAAGGAGCCTGATTCACACCATTCAATAAAATAATCTTCTTCCCACCAAATCGTTACACACCCCTGAAGGTCGGTAAAGAAGCACATTCCCGCCATTTTTGTATTTTGCGTAATTAATAAAATATTCCCCTTTCCTATCAGATCTTTACACCTAACCATGAAGATCGGTAAGGAAGCAAATTGCCACCATTCAATAAAAATAATCCTCTTGCCATCAAATCTTTGCACATCATTGAAGTTCGGTAAGGAAACAAATTCCCGCCATTTTGTATAATAAATAAATTAATGTCCCTTCTCCGGCTGGTCTTTGTCGCGGGGAATGCATAGCACGGAAGGTCGGTAAACCTACAATTTGTCGGTAATGCAACTACATGTTGCGGGAATACTTGCCCCTGAAAGTCGGTAATGCAGCAACCGGCAATAAAGATTTCCAGAGAAGTAGCATACACTACTAGCCAATTTATCCGATGCTTTTATTTTGTCCCTGGTGTTTTATCATCAAGCTTAAGACAAAAAGCAAGAAACTTTAATCGCTAAACATTCATTGTGGACCTAAATGTCGATATTCCATATTTCATTAACCACTATTCTTCCACGTCTGAGTGGGACGTTTTCTGAATTCCGGATAAATAAAGAATGCTAATAAATGCTCAAATCTTTAAATAAATGGTATCACTATTATATAACTAGCGAATAATAAGCATTCTTTTCTGATTATTTCCGCATCATTAGTTCTAAGAACAAATTCATTTAACATACTGACATCCATCAGTAAGTTCCAAGACTCTAAAGGCGTTCAAATGTTTCTGGCTGCACCTTTAGGTCTTGGTAAATGCGTTACGATGTTCCTCCTGACTACCCTACCACAACTTTTGAGCGCTTCTGAAGTATGTACACTTCCATTTTTTCTTTTGAGTACGTTTTCCTCATGAAGTACCGCAGTTTCAGAGATTTCTTCATCGACATCAAGTTCACTGTTTCAGTTCGAATGAACTTCGACATAATCAGAATGCTTTCTGAGTCATCACTTCCAAAACCACTCATTTTCCCATCATCTCATCCAGAACTTCTTTTGTTGCCCTCTCTATCTTTCCCGTAGTTCTTAAAGGACGTTTCAGTTTCTGTATTTGTTTTCTGCAAGTAGCAATAATACCAATATCTAGAGTTTAGTTCCTCCCCAGATTATAACTTTTGGCTGGTTAAATGAAAGGAAATAAGATATATAAACTGAGACTACACACCGGAAACTACAAACAAAAGCCAACCAGAAAATTCACACAGGGATATTTTATACCCAGAGTACGCAACACTTTTTTTTATAGCTTCACTGGACAAAATCCTTGGCGACAATGAGCTGGAAAAGGGTTGCACTATCAGCAACAATAATATGAACTAAATTTTTGTGAGACGATAATGATCTGGAGTCAATTGTTTAAAGAAACTGCAATAAAAATATAATTAAACGGGGTTTCAAGGACCCCAGTGTGACTGTTGAGGGTTAATATTGTTTAATAAGTAATTTTAGAATTGTAAATCACCCTTATACCATATTGTAAGGTTATCCTGGGGGCTTCCCATCCAGTTCTAGTACACTTTCAAGGCTAAACTGACATAGATGGCAGAGTATCGAATCTTTGTTATTGAGTTAGAAAATCGTCGTGCGTAACAATGCATGCACATATTGGATATTTACAAAACTGTTTAAAAGTTGAACTTTTCTATTAATTTAATTTATTTTCCTATACAAGCAGCATCATACGACAATCATAACAGTTTTTCGTAAAATTACAGACACTGTTACTGCATTACTAGTTTTCATCGACTTTCTTGTGTGCGTGTTTTTATTTTATTTATTTATTTTTTTTTAAGTTCAGCACCTACTGCTGTGTCTTTTCATGCCAAGCTACATGAGCCCGATCAATAATGATTACTGAAATCCTATATAACATGGATCACAAGCTGACTTTCATAAGGGCTTTATTCTGATAGGATTAAAGTATTACGTTTATACAGCCTATAATGTGAGCTTTACAGTGTGTCAGTTCTCAAATTGAGGTGTTTTGTTAGTCAGGGTAATTCTAGATGAGCAAATCCCAATATCGGCGAAGAGTGTATACGCATAAACCGACATGAATATTGCCTCAAAGTGTATAGAAATGAAAACCAGATATGCAAATAGCATAAAAATGTAATTTTAAGCTCTTCTGAGCTGAAGATGATCACTACCAGTGGGTGAAAAAGAAGCAAAGTATAGTATATAATGACAGCCAAAAAGATTGCTCAGAATTTATGCAAAAACATATTCTCCTGCCTTCTCTCATTATTTCACGAATAGTCTGGCACCATTTCAAAAAGTATTGTTTACTCCATTATAATTCTTTTAGTAAGTCTCTGCTACTGCAAGTGCTACTCACGAACCACATAATTGTATTGCGGAGGTTTTTGAGGGCAGAAATATTAATAGTAGATTCAGTTCGTAGCCTCTATATGTTACTACTTTTGGTTTTTACTAATAAAGGAACTTAAAAGCAAAGTGTGTTAGAATACTCCGCATACGACATAAAATATAAAAGAAAATATGAGGTTAGAAATTGCTAATATTACACCTGGGGAGCCTATGAAATTCAACAATAATATATGCAATATATCCTTGCTGAGGAGCGCCATTTTCAGCGTCTCTTATAACGCAGGTTAATGCTCAATATCAGTACTATACATAGAATCACTTTGTGCTTTCAGTAAAAATGTAAACACTAACTTTAACCGTGGCAAATGTATGCCCTTATTTCCGATTGCAGGGGCTGCACTTCTCTCAAGCGTCCAATAACTCAAATAATCTCGCTATATATTCCTGTCGTATGCACTATTACACTGGCACTTGTAAAACCGATATATAGAGTGAGTTTAAATATTGAACATTAAGTCTATGTAATAAATGGAACAAAATGTAACAAACTTTATCTAATTTTATTGTATTATGTTGTGTTAATGCAATTGCAATAACGGATAGAGAAAAAGTAATCGAACACGTTCATAGCAAAATTATTTTCCTAAATCGTGTGTTCATCTTATATAATAAGAGTATCGACTTTATATTGTAATGTTCGTAACACCATACTTGGTATATCTGGGTTACAAAAGCGATTTTTAATAGTGTTTAACGTCCGTTTTAACTACTGAGGCACCACAGGCGGTGGACACTGGTGATACACGAGATGAAATGATATATTGAAAAGGGAATTTCTTAAGGAAGGAAACGTTCCAGGCCTAAGTTTAGGGTACTTCCCCGACATTTGCCATTTATGAGGACTGAGGAAAACCTGGATAAACCTCAATCAGAGGGGACGGTCCCCAGACCTCGGCCATCTGTGGTGGTACGAAGTGGATGAGTTTGTTAACAGCACATATGCAAAATATCCTTGGTACATACTGTACAATGTTGCACGGATAGGTACGGTATTTAACAGTAACGACGTTGTTCAATGATCCGTGCTCAAATAATGCATTTCCCTAAATTTATATGAAATATATTTTTAAGTATCAATAAATGTTATTTCCCTTATTGTGCCTTATTAACAACTTTTTAATTTAGTACCAAGTTCCAGACATTTTGTAAATAATACAACATTTTAGGATATTTAGTACCCGGCTTACAACAGCCACTTTACACATGGAAAAGTTGAACCATTGTATTGCATTAAAAATGTTTCAAGTGTGTATTTTGGGTGTATCGTAAGTATATGTATGTGTGTGTGTGTGTGTGTTAGCTGCATACCAACTAATGGTACTGCATATTGGTGAATAAGGATAGTTCCTATAAGTTTGGCAATACATTAAACCGCAGAATGCATTCGAAGTTGACGACTTGAGCCTTTGCGTTCAGAATTGTATTCTTCACAAATATCTTTAAGGTGCTTTAATTTAATTTTGTTCTTAACAAATGCAGATTGGAAGGTAACTCAGTGTCACAATTAACGCTTGCAATGCTTAATAAGGCTAAACTGCATACCGTTTTCTCTACATCTTAGGGTATGCGAGAACATAAATATTTTGTATCGAAACAAGTGGTAATGCTGCGTATATTTTGCGGTGGCTATCCTTTCTCTCTCTTTTTTCTTGACTCACCACTATGGAAACACGTTTTACCTCGTTCAGCAACTAGAGTTACGAGTGTAAACGTTATCCATTTTGTTGGAGAGGGAAGAGAGCAGCACCGTATTAAGTGCGTGAGCGCGAGTTTGTCCTATATGCGTTGCATCAAACTTTCATGTCAACATACAAAACAACGTAGTTAGAAATTCCTTGTTTTAAGGGTTTTTCACTTTACAAACAATATCATTCTTAACTTTATCCCTTGTTTTTAGTATTGGTATAATAACAAACTTAGCTACAAAAAGATTATAAAAAAAAAACACAGCAAGCTAATTACATTATTACGAATGAAGACACGTGAAACAAATGTGATGTAAGAATATAAAGTTAAATTAAATGTTCAAAATGTTTTCCATTGTCAAGTACACTAACTACGAACCTTCGTTAATGCGCATTATTTGTTCAATATCTGTAACCTTCATACCTCACGGGCTAACATTTCCCGTATCTGCATAACTTTAGGCCGCGGTCATCGATTTGGTGATTTTCTTTTTGGTACCTCTCTTGATACAAGTGAGCTGCTGCTGTTGATTTCTGACACATTTCCCCTATGTTTGCATAGCCTTATTGCGAAAACAAGTGCATAACCAGGGTTGCTCACTTTTTTAATCTTTGTTAGCATGAACGAACACTATGCAACAATATTACGCTCAATGATATCAAATCTAATTTTGCGAACCCAAAAGATTTATATAAAACTTTTCAGACGCTATTGTCAAGACACTTCTAGTAAAAAAAATAACGTTAATTATTTATCCTGTTTCTATTTGTCTATAAGTTATAATAATAGGAATGTATGAATTCCGATTTAATCAACATATTACAACGCGTTTAAAAAAGCAGATTTATTTGGCAAAAAACACGTCAAAGACCAAAATGGGATTATAAAATGTTCCAATCATATCATGGAACTACGTTATAAAATTAACATCCCAACCTGTGTATATAACATATCATAATTTTAGTTTTTGTAGCAATTCCTCAGATGCGGTTCATCGCAAATTATTGGTCCGTTACTGTGTGCAGCTGAACTCATTTAATACGCTAAGCTGGCAATACATGCCACACTTTGTGTGCCTTCCAAATGGAAGAGGGGCTTAAAGGGACGTATGAAGGATATAGACAAGCAGCATACAGTCGCGCTTAGTGGGGAGATATTGTTGGAAGTGCAAACGGGGTTAAAATCTGGGTGGGGGATGGAACAGTACATAAAACAGGAGCCAGAATTGAACAGGGACTCGCGATTTAAGCTTGAAGCATGGCGGCAAATCTGAATTTCGGGTGAAAATGAACTGAGAATTTGTCCTTTATGTGGAGAGGAATAGTCAAGATCGCAGATCCTAGCGAACTGTAGCAACACTGAGGTGTTGAGAAAAAAGTGCCTGCCGTCTTCCTTTAGTGATTCTAACAGAGGGCAAGGGGCATGCTGGACTCTGCTGGAAGGAGCAGGTAGGCAAATTCATGTCGAAGGTGATACAGCTCAGGTGTGAAAAGGCTGAAAAACGGGTGGGGACTAAACTGAATTAAAAAGAAATGTATTTATAAATAATACTAAATTTACCTATTCCGCTCTCAAGGGGGTAGGGGTTCTATCTTCTGGGTGTGCACAGTAAACTAATATTGAGACTATTGTTATTAAGGTTATTACTATCATTATTATTTTAACTGCATTAAGCGAGAGAGACATGACTTATTTACTCACTTATTTAAGTAATGTACTTTTTGTGTGTTATGAGAGGCACGTACGAAGGATGCAAATTTATTAATATGTATGTTAATTTGATTAAAATACCCTTCTTCATTCACACGTATTGATTCAACGTGTACCAAACATAGAAATCCATTAAGTTCAGCCTATAACTCATATTACGTACTACTATAGTTGAGTCTTTTGGTGCAACAACCAAAAAAATAAAAGTATTGCACCAAAAGATTTACAACAGTTTATTTCCTTGAATATGGGGGAACATTCTAGGGAAGCTACGTAACCTTTCATGTGCCTCTCGATGTCGTAATTACATCGTTCTGTATTACTGACATGGTACCATCGTTAACCACCGGCAAGTCAAAGAAATCTCAATAATGACATTGATAAACTCGGCCGCAGCTGCCATTCAACACCAATCTACGAGGAATTTGTCTACTGTTAAACCCTAGACTGCTGTTGGCTAAAGTTAAAATACTATCGCTGCTATCAGATCGTCACAATCGCTAAGGAAGTAAAGATTTGATCACATTCGAAGGCTTTCCGTTTGTAGCGACTATAACAACAGATACTATGGCTAAGGTCATTGCAATGACTGAGGAGGAAGAAATGAGCACTGCTAATGCCGAAAATTGCAATGGTATGCACCAAGAACAACACTCGTTGGTGGAAATAGAATCCAGAACGAAGATATTTAATAAGAAAACCAAAGATGTCTATACTGCAAGAATCAACACTGCGAAAAAGCGGTGATATATGTTCAGGATAACTCATCTTCGTCTTAAGAAATCATCTAACATATTAGCTCAACAAATATAATAGAACCGCACAGATCATAACGAATGGTACTTTGTTAGGAATGTCATAAATACCCATGGGAAAGTGTAATATTTTCGAGCAAAATCTTCAACTCCAGCCATCAGCCAACAGGTATTTCGTGTTGTTAAGTCCACGAGGCTCAGTCAGAATGTATATTATCTAGACAATATAGTGGATGTGTCTTTGTCGCTGTTTGTAATTGGGTTTCTACGTTTGGAGGACATTTGACTTCCTAGTGCATTCTCAGTGAGCGCATTCTACAGCCAGATGGAAGATAAAAATGTAACATTATTTTAATGTTTCCTAATAATGAATTTTAGATATAATCTGTAGACCAGTAGCTAATAATTCTTTAACATCCTCAAAAACCATTTTCCGATACCTAAATGAACGGGTACGTTTTGTTTATATTGAGTAAATAAATGACATTGTCGGCAAACATGCATATGAATAAAATAACAGTTTAAAATTTGAAGCATGCGTATACGTAAGACGATATTTGCCACTGTCGGAACCGTTCCTCATTCTCACATTTCTGCTATGTCAGAGGTGATTTGAGGTTCATCACGGCGGTATTTAATTCGTCCCTTGCATTCCTAGAATTTTAATGTAAACCCAATGGAAAACGCTTTACCGCATGCAGCGCAGAATGAATGGTCTGGATGACAGAAGGCTTCACATATCACAACATTTAGATGAAATGATAAGGACTGCTTAAGATAAGCAGTTACGTCCATATTTAAAGGTTATTGTCCTAATGAGAGCAAGAATGAACGGTAAATACAATAGCTACTGATTAAACCAATTAATCAAATTCATAGAAATAGTACACTTTCATTACAACCACACCCATTTATTAAATTATATATTTATATATATAACAATAACTAGTTATTCAGAAAAATGATAAAAAACTTAGAAAGTCACAGATTTAGTATCGCAATATTCCGAACAACTCGTGTTCTTCTTAGTCAGGTATTTATATGAGACTATTCATTCTTTGCTAAACAGCTGGCCACTTATGCCTATATCCCAGTGATGCTATCTCCAGGAGGAAGGAATAATGTAAGGG
The DNA here is from genome assembly GCA_030762175.1 of Metallyticus violacea. Taxonomy (NCBI): domain Eukaryota; kingdom Metazoa; phylum Arthropoda; class Insecta; order Mantodea; family Metallyticidae; genus Metallyticus; species Metallyticus violacea. The sequence goes on along the minus strand of CM060846.1, from coordinate 272,598,467 downwards.
AGGAGCCAAGATTTAGCGGCGATGAGTAATCGGTGTTCCTAACATACTTCCAAATAGAATACGTCGACACTGGAGAAGCCACTCAGAAGGGTCGCTTCCATACCTGACAGTAATTAGAAAACTTTCCAAAGTGCAAGTCACCGTTATGCTGCACACAGCACAAGCTCACTTTGCCTGGAACTTTCGAACTATATCAGAACCAATGGAATGTACGAGATGGAATTGGAGAGCGGAAAATCCGTGGAAAGGAAAAATCTATCCCATTATTCACATAACTGACCAGGAGAAACCACGAAAAAACCAAATTAGGGTGGTCGGCCCCCAAGGAACTGAAGCATTACGGTCTCCGTGAGGCCAAATATGAATGTAACATAATTATTACTTTGCGTAATATGCTACATTATTGTTTATTTTATGACTGTGGTTTTAAATTGCATGTATAACTTTATCTATTATGAATGTTTATTATTTCCTTATCGGTTGCGGGGAGGAGCGGTTTACTGTCTATATTTCTATTTTGTAGAGGGACTAGCAGGGAAGTATAATACCAGCAACTGTTCCACAATTTTGAGGTAAATATTATATATCATTAGAAATATACCCCATCTCTTAACTGCAGTCTTTAGAAAATTAAATAAAGATGAACTAGACGAAGTTAACATATGAAAAAATGCACCAAGGCAGTATGTGTGTGTAAAATATAGCATTGTTCAATTTAACCTTGGGGTTTTCTTTTATTTCATTCTATGGAGTTTTAGGCTTTTTCTATTTGTAAATTGCAGGATAACATTGGTTTCATATTAGTGCTTCATGTAATTTTCTAATGTGCTTACCTATTGAGATTTCTATATTTGTAAATGGCAGGCAGGCACCGATTAATTCTTTCTTAAAGTGCTTAGCAATTACAGTTCTTTATAACTGTAAATTGGTGGCAAGGACACTTTTATTATACTTTTTGTGTATTTTAGTGAAGTGATTAGCCATGCCAGCGTGTGTATAAAGTCGATAGAATTTGTTAAAGCTAATCGGATGAGGTTTTCTCTGCCTGTTGGTTTTATTTGATAATAAAAATGCCGTATAAGCCTGTTCTTCCATTTCCTAGCCATATTCTGGATTTTTCCTTAACAGCTTTTGTAACTTTAATGCTCGTGCAGGCACCAGGAGGTATTATATATAATACACCAGGAGGTATTATATTCATTGAAAGTAAAAGAAAAGACACGTAGGTGTGAAAGTAACAAATTTTATCCCAATAAAGAGAAACGCCGGTAATTATTCCTAAGATTATTGATCGCCAGAACTAAAACATAAGTCAGCTCGCTCTCGTCAACTGTGAAATGCTCAAATTCTAATGAAGATCTCTATGTCTCCCGGATAAAATTCGCAAAGAAAGTTGAAGGTTGTAATGTATTCTTCGAAGATCACTTTCCAAAGTGCCGGTAGCTTATATAGCGCGTATTTTATTTATGAATTTGTGTGTAGGCCATGACTAAAAGCAAAATTTCGCTTACACGTTGGTAAGGACAGTTGTGATCTCTCTTGACATTAGTGGGTCGTGGTCTGCAAATCCCAGTCAGGTTTACGGGGTCGAGACCGGCTGTAATTAGGCGTGCATCCTTAGAGACCTCACGGAAGGTTTCGCATAATACGGTTGAGACAGCAATGACTTCAACAATTTTCACTGTTGCATAATTTTGTTTAAAAATTCTTCATTCAAGTCGTACACATGTTTTCTATTGATAATATAAAGAGTTCATGACGAAATGCCCCCTGGTATCATCATCTATAAAGAAACTATTGGCATTTTCCGTTTTTCTCAACAAAAATAATCAATTATATACTATTTCATATTCTTACGGCATGTTTATATTTTCTGTGGATTTTTTATCCGATGATCCATTGTTTATGATAGAAAATACATCAAGTTCGTGTATTGTCCGATATCGATTAACGAAAGTATGGAAATACCGAAGGTATCTAAAACCAACTATGGAAAATCTTGTCTATATCGAACAATACACGAGCTCGATATATTTTCAACACTTTTTAAATACATAAATTTTAAATTAATATTGTCCAAAAATTGTACATTTTAAATTTTCACAAGAAACTCCTGTCTCAATCAAACATTTCTAAATAGCAGGTAGCTGGTATCAAGAAATTGGATATGTTTTTAAGCCCGATCACCGACCCTATGGTAAAGGCGGTTCCCTTTCTTATATTTATTTAAATGAACAGGGAATAACAAGTCTGAGCTTCAAATTCTTTAAAATTACATACCAGGGTAATAAAAAATGCTGAATAGAAGTTCGAAGTACGAGGGTAAGTCATTAAGTGATGTGGGATAATGTTTGTTTTATTGAAGTACCTAAGGCTATTGCCACAAAATGAAACGTTAGTCCGGTGGCAATTGGTAGCATTCGACATGAGACAATCGATGTATACAATAGCAAAACATCAGTTGCAAGATGGCGGCATATCTTAGTGAGTGTACAAACTTAGAGCAGCACTCCACTGTACTATTTTTGTGAACAAAAGATATTGAATTAAAGAATATTTATAAAGAAACGCTTTTCATCTACAATGAGAAGTATCTGTTGTATCAAGCTGTTTGCAGAAGCTCTACACGTATCGAAAACGAACACCGCGTCGGCTAGCCATAGAGGCAAATATGCAACGAGTGGAAGAGTTAATATAGACACTATTGGTTGCTCATAATGTTTTCAGATTATGTTTTCACAAAGTCTGTGCACAATGGGGTCGCACAAGCTGACCCTCTGCAACATAAAATGCAAATAATGTATCTGACATTAAAGTATTTCAATCGCTATCACGATGAAGGGCACGATAGCTGTTATTGCTAGCTGTTATTGTCACAGTGATGAGGGTTAAGTTCACCATCAGCCCGAGACTGCACAAAAAGTTTGAAGTGACGCCATCTGCCGGGAAAGTGATGCTCACAAACTTCTGGGATCACGAAAGCACACTGCTGACCGCATTTCAGCTTCAAGAACAAACAGTAAATTCTGACTCCTACTGTAACATCCACAAGAAACTTTTTAAGATCATTCAACGGCAGTGATCAGGACTTCTCATCAAAGAGTACTGCCCTTACATCACAAAGCGCGTCCTCGTACTGCAAAAGACAATGAGTTGCTGCGAAATTTCAAATGGGAAGTTCTCGAGCATCCTGCGTATAACCCCGACCTTGCTCTAAGCGATTTCCATTTGCTCACCCCTCTTAATCATCTTTCGGATGAACATTTACTGTAGAAAGGGAAGCCACAGCTGGTTCCGACAGCAGACCAGGGAACGTTATGTTGTTGGATTTCAAGGGCTTGTAAAACGATGGCACAAGAGCCTCATTGTACAGGGAGATTATATTGAGAAATGAATGAATTTTTCAAACCAGTACTATTATTTGTTTAAGTTCTATATCCATTGGCGTAGGGCTAGGGCGACCCCAGAGCTCATTGTCTTGACATTACAAATAGCCTACCAAGTGACTGCCGGAAAAGTAGTCCCACCTGCCTGTCGACGATTTCTTTTGAAAACGGAACAACAGATAAGGGAGTTATTATTACCTTGGGGAACTAAAAAGCTCCAAAAAAAAAAAAACAATAAAACTACTGCCTTGCAGGAAGATATTAAGTCGCCAAAGGCTAGAGGAAGAAAACCTCGATACAAAACACCTGGTTTATGCAGTTGGGTTGCTAGCCCACTCATATAAAAACTATATAACACAAAACACATTGGAAATGTGCATCAAATGACCACGCTATTCATACAAAAATAACTAAACTAATGAAGCAAATGTCCATTGCTATGTGCAATGTCAGAGGCATTAATGTAAAATGTTAGAAATCATCAAAGAAGTGGAAAATAAATGCATTAGTATTTTAATTGTATTAGAAACAAAGAAAAAATGTAAAGGTTTGGAGAAAAATAGGAACTACATTTTCTTATACTCAGGAGTTCAAAAAGACAAGAGTAGTATCAGGAGTAGGGATAACATTACACAAGAGATTAAAAACAAGGGTATCAGGATATTCTTGGATTAAATATAAATTCAAATGGTAGATCACACCGTTATGCAATTAACACGACAGATTTAAGAAAAAAAAACATTTAAAACAGAAAAATTAAAAATATAAAAAGGCTCCAAATGTAGAAAATATAAGTACTAAAATAATAAAATATGAAAATGAAAAAGGACATTTATACCATATCTAGAGTAATGGTAAAATATCAGAAAAATGAAAGAGGCAAACTATTTAATATATGTATGTATATATACATATATGTATGTATAATTAAATAATTAAATTAAATATATATATAAGAAATAGAGTACACTGCTCTAACTATAGAGATATGTCGCTATTAAGTTCAGCTTACAAAATCTATGTAGCGATAAAAATCCAAGCTACAACCAAGTGGAAGAATTCCTATATGAGACCAATGTGGGTTTAGGAAAGATAAATCTACAGATGCAATCTTTGTTATAAAACAACTAATGGAAAAATGAAGGGAATTTAACTTACCACTGTTTATCATATTTTTATTATGAACAATCATACGATCAAGTAGATAGAAAATGTGGGAAATTTACACTACTATAACGTTCTCCGTAATATGATTAATTAAATTAAATCACTTTATGATAATGCTCAGATAATACTAAAACGGTTCTCCTTTTAAAGCTAATCAAGTTGTTAGACCGTTATTATGTATTATATATAAAGGTATTCAGGAATGGCAAACATTAAATCCCAAAAGTATTAGATTGAGTTCAAATAAGTCAATAAATACCCCACTAGTTGCTGATGACCAAGTATTGCTGGCCGAATCTGACAAGAAAATGTAAGATATTTAACTAAGTTTTTAAAACCTTCAATATGAAAATCTCTATTAACAAAACTAAAGTGATACCTATGAAAGAAAACTAGAATGGGAGAACCAAAATGGTAATAAGGGATCAGATAATAGAACAAGTAAATAATTTTAAATACCTAGAACGTGACTTATCAATTTATAATTAGAACCAAAATCTAGATAACAGTGTAATAAAACATAACTCATAAAGGGATGCATCAATAGATGCTTGGGAAATTCAATGAGAGTAGAAATCAAACTCAGGTTTCATAATCTTGTATCGAAACCAGTGCTATCCTATAGTAAAGCTAAGGTAATGAGGGGGAGGGGTTGAAAGCTCAGAAATGAGATTTTTGAGAATGTTATTAGGAGTATCTCTAAGAGATAGATTGAGTATAGACATAAGAATGCAACTGGATGTAAGAAAATTATGATACAAGAGGTAATTTATTACTGAAAGAACTGGCAAGAGATATCAATAAGATGTCCCCTGACAGACTACAACAGCAAGCTATTCTTTATAAACCAAATGGAACATGGGATATAGGCCGGCCATGATCTAGGTGGAAAGCTCAGTTTAAAGTAAAAAAGACTTTTGACACGAACCGTATAAACCCTATCCTTGGAAAGGCAGAAGAAAAAGAAGTTCTATATCCATTCGTATCTTACTTAATGACTTACCCATGTAAATATTTGCATAGGTGCTATTGCATTTATTTTTTGGAATATTTTCACTTTTTGCTAATATAAAAAGTACATTCCACCTACAAAACAGCCTCATTTTGAAATCTTAAAAGTAATAAAAGAGGTTTTATTATACAAATCATGTATTATGAAAAGTTACCTAATCAAAAGTTACTTTTTGTAACATTATCGTCTTCAACGTCTTTAGCATGAAAGTTGATTTTACATTTTTACCTAGCAACTATTTTCCAGTCATTTGTTATCTTGAAATAACAGAAATCGGTGCTTTTCGCTGTTTATGTTATGCGGAAACATGAGTTGGTTTTGGAACTATTTTTCATTGGAGTGATAGCCGCACCTTTAGAACATTTGCAACAAATGTGCGATATTTAATGTGTAACAGGTGAAGAAGTATCAGTGGACGAACCTGTACCGCATATTTATAAGTGATTGCTCGTCGTCATATTATCATAGCACTAAAATATCAGTCACGCTATAGTTACATTTCTCTGGACAGCTAATCTAGATAATCAATTAACCCTGCTGCTGTGTTCAGATCAATATGACCTGTAGTAAATATTGGTTTCTAATTATCTCTAAATACAATTATATTCTATTTTGAAATTCAGTGACCTTTGTTTATCTTTACGAAATCTGTTGTTTTATATTTAAAACTTTATCGTTATTTACATGGTGTAGTCTCAAGCTGTAAGGGTTAGTACATAACGTTCAAATATATATAATTCAACAAAAATCTTTATTATTCTTACATGAAATATTAGTATTTAAGCTATGTATTATTGTATTTTTCGTTTCATATTGTAATACACTGATAGTGATCAGCTTGCATATTATTGCAACAATGAGTATGTGTCCTATTATTGCGGTATGAACTGCTGCGTGGCGCTAAATTCTTTTTATCCTCCTATGTCATTATTGTTGCTCAGTATGAGTGCAGGCTTCATGGCAAATAGGTGATTGAATGAAACTGAGATAGAAGCCTTGCTAATGCATCCGATAATGGCGAGTCTGTTTCTGAGTAAGAAAATCTATTAGATACAGCATCTGAAAGTGATGATTTATATAGACAGCACCCCGTCAGCAATGAACAGAAAGTTCTTTCAAATGATTAAAATATAACATGGCGGTTATATCCATTTCTAAAATGCGACCGTGTTTCTGCATCAAATGTCACCAAGAATACTCCAGGAAGTACAAGTTTTGGAAATTAAAGATAAGGTTGGTTTAATATTTCCTTTGAAATTTTAAAACTATTATTTTTATGCAGTTAGAAAATAACTGACACAAAATGTTTATTTGAAGCAATATTTGGTGCATTGTTTCAAAAAGAAATAATATAAATGATTTGTAGGGAAAATAAGTATGCCAACAGTGGAGAAATATTAATAATTTTGAGTTTTATCTTATTTAGGACACTCGTTTCTTGCCGGTGTTTATCGATTTCAAGGAGAGCTCACCCGAAGCTTATATAATAAAAAAACTGGTCGCAATATATTTCGGGCGACAATGTCATTTTAAAGTTTTTAAGATATCGCGCGTCGTGCTGTTTGAAAAAATATATATATATATATATATATATATATATATATATATATATACACTAGAGAAAAAAGACTGCGTAATGATGGGCCAGCTGCTATTCGTAACATTTTTTTTATAGTATTTAACGCCCGTTTTACTACAGAGGCTCCATAGGCGATGGACACTGATGATACATGAGAGGAAATGATTATAGGGAAAGGATTTTTTTTAAGGAAGGAAACGTTCCAGGTCTAAGTTTATAGGATACCTCCCCGGAATTTGGCATTTATGAGAACTGCGAAAAACCAGGAAAAAACCTGAGTCACAGAGGAACCCCAGACCTCCCGCTCACGAGTCCGCACTTTAACGACCTCAGCCACCAGTGGCGGTTCGTAACATTTGGGAGAAATGGGTGGAAGTCATTACTAAATTATACAATACTGGAGAAAATGTGACTATCCACGAACAACAAGCAGGATTTAGGTGTCGGTATCTTTTCAAGCAATACATCTCAAGTAAAGCAGCAAAATATGAAATAAAGATATGGACGCTTTGTGACAGTGAAGCTTCTTATGGGCTGAAAGCACAAGCTTATGCAGGAAGAACACCTGGAGTAGTACCAGGTATAAAGCATGGCATGAGAGTGATTTTTAATCTTACAAGTGAACTAAGAGATCAGAATGTAACTTGTGATAATTTTATTAACTTTTAACTTTTATAATTTGGGACAGCTACTTCTGATGAGAAATTTACAGCTCTTGGGGAGCGTCATAGAAAAAATTACTCAGAGCTTCCGCAACAAATGACAAACACAGAGGTACACAGTTCTTCATTTTACATTACAGATACAATTCTGTGGTTAATTTATTTTAAAGAAAAATTAAACGGTTGTGCTTATGAATACGCTGTATCATGATGAGAAAATAAGCAACAGAAAGGGTAAGAAGCTAGAAAATATTTTATATTATAATGAAACTAAAGGATCTGCATATACTTGATCATGTAACAAGTATTTATATCTCAAAAATAAACAAATTAATAACCAATGATTATTTTCTACTACATTTGACATTTCTGATTACAATTCGTGTTTATTGTGTACTTCCATTGACCGAAAATGGAACTCAGGAAAATTGATAAAAATAAGAATATTCTTAGAAGAACTTGAAAAATGTCTGATATGGAAATAATTTGCTTCAAGAACGCATTTATCAAGAACTGAAGAATAATTTAGAACAGCCAATAATATGCAACAACCTAAAATTATAATCGTTTCAGAGTCTACAACTTCAAAAATGTCAGTAAAACATGTACGTTAAAAAATTTTCCATAAAAATTAATCTTTTGTGGAAACTTTAAAGCACATATTTGTGAAACTTACGCCACTTATTTGTGTCAAAAGTACAAACATTGAGAAGCATTGATTTTGTAAAGTTTAATATGTTTATGTTCTCATATGACATGAGCAAAACTTTTTCATATAGTAAAAATGAAATAAAATAATTATAAATAAAACAATAAACAAATCAATACTAAAATTAAAAAATTTAAATAAATTCAAATATTCATAATTGGTTTATATGCCAATCATTTTTATGTTTCGAATATAGCGTGTACGTCTTGTACGGATTGCAGTACGTCGAGGCATACAGACCCTAACACTTTTATCACTTTTTTCGGGCGTAAAAATGCTAAGTATGTCTTTCTTCGGAAGAGAAGTAAAGCCGTGGGTCCCGGGTCGCACATTTACGGCACAAAAAAGAACCTCAAGCCTGAAAAGAGGCCTCGGAACAAAATGTGTCGGCCGTTTCACGCCCTGAGTTGTTAAAGAGCGTCAGTAAAAAAAAAAAAAAAAAAAAAAAAAAAAAAAAAAAAAAAAAAAAAAAAAAAGGATTAGCCAGGAAAATATTACACATGAAATGCAAAGACAACCAGGTATTTAGTATCGCCCAAGATGAAGAGTTTGAGGTGTTGACTCAGCACTTTGAATGATTCTAGAAGCTCATCAATATATTTCTAAACATACGAAATGTCTGATAATAAAAAGTACACTCTGTGAATGAAAAATTATAAAATTTGATATATTAATTCTCTTAATATATTAAAATAATAATTAATATCTTTAGTTGATAAAAACATAAAATTATCCAGTATCAATACTAAAAATATGTAGGTACACAGTATCCAGAAATTTTGGTATTGACTATCTGCAATTGGAATAGTTAATAGGGTTAAAGTAATCACCAGGAAAATATTACACATGAAATGCAAATGCAACCAGGTATTTAGTATTGCCAAGATGAAAGGTTTTCGTTATAATTGGAAAAGATTCACGTTGGAGATACCACAGCTATTTCTGTGTTGTACGTTGTAATGGTGGATACACGGATCGTAAGAGAAAAAAGGAACAATGCACCCAATGAAATGCATGTAAGTGTAAGCATATTTTATGTACACTGTCTTATTTCCACAACTAACTCATTGTACCGTCACAGGCCAGTCAGTCAGTGGTTTATGTACCATACTGCAGTTGACCCGTGTAGTGGGTTCCCAAGCTATTTCTGTCAAGTCGAGAATATTGTAGAATTAGTTTCTGGGGTTTCCTTTAATTTGCTACGTTATTAACTCTTGGAACGGAATAAGATCGTTACCAGCACGCTCTTAACTTTTTTTCTTTGAAATAAAAGTTGTAGTTATATCATCGTACCTTAAAAATGAAGGTTACATTTATTTGATAGAAGAAGGAACTTTCATTGCTCTGTTTCCACAGTAACTTAGTTGGCTTCTTTTATTCACTTTCTGGATGTGAAACAAAATTTCCGCAAGTTGGTAGAAATTATTTCTACTACAACTAAAATTTCTTCTTGAACGATTTTAAGCTCTGATAAAGGTTCTTTTAATACGATATCTAGGCGTTTATCATCATACCAAGTGTTAATGAAACAATCGAAATGTGGATATAAACACTTGATTTTATTTAAGGTTGCGTCATTCCGTACAGACCATGACATCATTGCTTAACTATATGATGTAAAAATAGAACGAATGCTAACAACCAAATAAAAGTCGCATTATTGGTGAAAATAATCCACTTGGTCCATGCAGTTACATTTTTAATTTTCCGAAATAAATAAAAGGTTTGTAACATTGTTTTACGTGCGTGAATGACTTCTAAAACAAGTAACGTTGTAAAATAATAATTGTGAAAATGCTTAACATACTCATATACAGTTTAAATTGAGTTACACTGACCCGCTTTAGTGCTTAACGTTGTATGGCACTCTTTCTCCAAAAATATAAATATTTTCCTCAAACACTAACATTTTAAGCATAGTATCATAAGTTAAAAACCGATAAAAGTATCTGACTAAAACTAAAACCGCCAATGGTGGCCAAGGTCGTTAAGGCGCGGATTCGTGAGCGGGAAGTCTGGGGTTCGATATGGACCGTCCTGCCTGACTAAGGTTTTTCCCAGGATTTCTTCGGTCCTCATAAGTGGCAAATGCCGGGGAGGTACCTTAAACTTAAGCCTGGAACGTATCCTTCCTTTAAAAAAATCCTTTCCCTATATTTCATTTCATTTCATGTATCATCAGTATCTACCGCCTGTGATGTCTCAGTAGTAAAAATGGGCGTTAAACACTATTTAAAAAAAAATAAAATATAAAACCCGAACTAAAAATGATTTAAAGCCTTTAAGTGAAATATTAACATTATACGCCGATTTTCTGTAAAGACACATCATATTTCCTCTGCTTCCTTTTTAACTAAAATATTCCTTACTGTCAGAGCCCCGCAAAGGGCTTTAGATAAAAATGCCGATCCATTTACTCTTATCTTAAATGACAGTAACATGTATTAGTAAATTTAGACGTATTTATTATTTCAATTGCACCAAGTACACATATATTCCACATCACAGTTGCATGGGCCGCAAGACCGTTCATGCTCTTGTAAAATACTTTATTTCTGATATTAATTGCAACAAAAGAATACAATAACAAGAATGCACTCACACACACACACACACACACACACACACATGAAACAGACATACATATAATAATTCTGATATTCGTATAAAATTTTGGTATTATTTATGCACAATATTTATAGAAAATTTTTGTCCCTAAAACTACCTATTTCATTTAAGAAAATGCCAAGGTTTATCCAGTTTTGTCTATTTACAATTAAGTCCCAACATGGCAGCCTCCCCTACTGGAAGAAAAAATGAACCGGGTAGAAATTTTATCCTAGTATGTTCTGTCTGCATATACTTATGCAAAATGTGCACCCCTTGTTCCGGCTCCAAGAATAATGGGCAAATTCCCCTGCCTTCTTCGTCAACAGAAGTATAAAGAAATTTAGCGCATAGCAAAACACAAAAGCAATATAGGTCAGCATTACTATTAGCAGTGCCCAAATATGTATAAGAAAAATGCAGATGTAAATAACTGAGAAAAGGAAAAATGATTTGAATAATCCTTTGTACTGTATTGTGTAAGTTCTTATCCCTTTCATAGAGAACTACGTGCCTGGTGTGGTAGTACCGGCAGTAATGCCAAAATTTGAAGAAGCTTAGTAACGCTTGGATATATTTTTTGTTGAATATTAATCATGACTAGAGGCAGTCATGAGAAGCTCCAAGTATTCTGCAACAGTGTAACGGTGCATGAAGTATTGTTTGGTGGCACCTTACCCCACTTACACAGCTCTCCTGAAAGTAATGCAGGGGAGGCTCCTTCACTGTAGCTTGAACTGTTTTGACCCACCATGTTCTCAGTTTAAAACGAACCTTAACGTGTATCCAAAGTGACCAAAGGCAAGACTTTACTCACTATACAGTGTTTCTGGGAAACAGTGCTGAGCTTATTTCTCGTTAAGTTCAATTTACCTAAGGCTAAATGTTCACAGGTTTTAATTTTAATGAACGTACTATAAAATGAGAAATAGTAATGTTAAGAAAATTGAGATTCAACTCTGTTACAGATCAATTCAAGAATGTTGTGCAGATTGCCACTAGGAAATGTTTTTCAGGCCTGTTCTTGCCTACCAATTTGTGGAAGTGAAATAAGAGTATGTTACCTGCTTTCAAGCTACTGTTTGTTTTTAAAAAATGTTCCTGCAGAACTCTCTCTTAAAATTTGCATTTTCACTATCTATTTTCGTAGCGTCACTTAAACAAAGAATAAATTTTTAGAGATTTTTACTTGTGTTCTGCCGAGCTCAAAGTGGGCATCCTGCATCAAGAGAGGTAATACATTGGTATTGTGTAATATAGAGAAATTAGTTGCTTCTTTAAATTGAGTGAACTCACCAACCTGACGAAAGAGTGTGGTTCAGCGGCTCAGGTAGTTATGTAGAATCTGCAACTGTCTTTTCTAATCCACTGAATTGCACAATGTTTTCTACGTTTTCGATGAGGTTGCGCAACGCGTCTGATAAACAACTCTTTTCTTCATTAGCATCAAAAGAAATTTATCTCCGGTTTACTGTTCATACTCGGGCATTAAGTTCAGCAAGTGCTTCTTTTCCAAGGGGTGTCGGTCATTGTACTTTTACCTGCCGATCAAGGGCTCACATGTTCAAATTAATTTTACTAAGGAGGTGTAGCAGGCTGAACTTGACTGATATCCTTTAGTTGGTCTGTTTTGCTTTTAGCGGCAACTTCCGTTTCCTTTGAAAACAAATTTCAACAATTTGATTTTGCAATCTATCTCAAAAACCAGGTGTATCAATGCGGTCGCTGTGAGCACTTATGTTCAGTATACGGTAAACATCTCGAGTGCTATGCGCAGTAGAATTTGCTGCTTGTGACGTCAGCAGGCATCCATGTCATGTTTATTCCCAGCAAGAATGGCTCGTTGCTCATTCCTTAATTAACATTGTTTGTTGTGAGTTTTATTAGCATAAGCTTATTTAAAATTTTAAATGTTATTAAAAGGAAATTAACATGGCTTACATGTATGCAGTTACTTTGTGTGTCAACCACGTTAGGAAAACCAAAGCATCGGATATTTTGTACCATAGGATTCCTAAAGATAATGAAATAAATAAACGGACACCGTTTTTCTGTAGAAAATTATGGTATTTGTTTCTTCCAATTTGACAAAAAAGGTTACGAAAGAATTTTGAATGCGGTGTTTTTCAAACTCACTCCTACAAGATATTAAGAAATAGTAATTTTTTGCATTTAAATTGAAATTTGTTTGTTTGCTTTCACCGGGAAATTAACAGACATGCTAAAAGAGGACAGAAATGACTTTGAAACAGAGATACAAATAAAATAGGAATAATAAATTATCTTTTTAAAGGAACAAGCAGCATAATTGCTGTGAAGTACTGATGTCTGAGAAATATATCCGGAAAACCAGCACTGCTTGAGTGTGAAATACTCAGTAAAATTGAAGGCGATAGTATTGGTAAGGAGTTAGTTTGTCCACAAGATACAAGCTATAAATCAGAAACGCCTTCTGAAATTTTTAACTATTAGAAATGCTTGCCGGATGTATAACAAATAAATTTAAAAAATTAAAACAAGACAATAATGCTCTATTGTTTGTGACTCACAAGTGTCTCTTTGCTACAGAGAAAAATTGGTTTCCATCCCTTTCAAGGAAACTAAAAGAAAGATGCTTTGCTCTATAATCACCTTAGAGCAGGACCAATCTCCAATGAAGTGACTTAAATAAATTTTCAAATGTGATGAATACCCTAATCACAAATTAACATCCTAATACCCGGACGTAGAACAAGACATATGTTATTAGGTGATTTGTTCAAACATGTGTTTATTAAGATAAAGGCCATAAACAAGAGAATATCACAGTTATCCGAACTATCCAAAAACATATGTATCTAATGATTTAGCCAGAAAGGAATTCAATAACATGGAGAAAGTATGTCACCACAGAGCAAAAAATAAATAATTAAACATTAGAAAGAATAGTCCAAACAATAACTGGTTAGAATATGCAAGGAGAAACATTTTAAACATATTTTTGCTTTAATATCAATTTTAATCTTAATAGCTTACTTTGTGGATGAAAAGTGATTAATATGATATGAAGTATGGGCATTTACAGCTTGAGTTAGCACCGCACTATTTGCTTTGACACCGCGTGAAATCACAAACAGCATACATGAGAGAGAGGGAGAATATGCACGCGATATCTACCATATACTCAGTATTCCATGTCTGTGTTGATTTGTTTTACTTACGGGAGCTCTTTAAACTCTCAGGTTATTAGCGTCCCATTCAATTCAGGGCCTAAAACGGCGGATAAATTTTGCTCAGAGGCTTCTTCTTTTAGGCTTGAGATTATTTGACTTCCATAAATCTACGACACGGGATCCACGGATTTTTTCCCCTTCTGAAGGATGCCATAGAACTTTTATGCTCGAAAAAATACATCGACCCTGGCCGATATTGTGTCTACGAGAAAAGTACGGTTATCACTAGAACACCAGGACCGACCTCATGGCTTTAATGTTAAAACTTTTAGGATAGAATAGAACGGTCTACAGGGAGTATTTGCGCACCGAGGTCGCCAGATGGGCCCATTGCTTGAGGGGGTATCTCGAGCGGAAGGGAAGGGATGGAGGATACACCAGAAATCAGAGGAGGCGATGCATGGGCACAAGGAGACGCATATCGATTCCTCAGATTATAAGTCCCAGACGCCGGAAAACTCCGCATTACCAAGATAGCCCGAAGAGGCCCTTGCAGACGCGTCAGACGCTTGGACAGACACCTTTTCGGAAAGTAAGCCATACCGTTCCACAATGCATCAATCCGTCTCATCTGACGCTTCCGATTCTGTAACTTATGCTACGGAACGAAATGAAAGGAAATGGGGGAAAGGAATTCGTGGAAAGTAAACGCTCATCCCAGCATTTGCCTAAGTGACATCGGGAAACTGCGAAAAATTAAAAAAAAAAAAAAAAAAAAAAATCAAGGTCAGGATGGCCGGTCCAACGGGAATTGCCCCCAAGATCCCCAAATCGAGTACCAAACGTTACCGCACAAGCCATCCTGCTAGGAGTCGCCACTTTTGCCGTGTTGAAGCATCTCTCATCTCCCTGAAGGTACGCACACCATTTAAATAAGATTTTTTGTTCGTAACACGATGGGTCGTTCACATGCTTCGGTCTGTCGCGATGGTCAAGATGGGACGCCGGGAGAGCAGGATCCGCACCAGCCAACCAGCGCTTGACCGCCCAGTCTCTCCGCAACCAGCGCCTGGCACCACAGCCACTCTTCAGCCAGTGCCAGCACCCACCACAACGCTTTCACACGCCTCGCTGGTAACTACTTCAGCCCAGAGTCCCGCTGCTACTAATACAATACTTAAGAGGCAAAACATTGCGCAACAGGACTCTCCGGTAAGGATTTCTACTGAGCGTAGTAACGATGCTCCCAGCTCATCTGCCCTGCCAACACAGCCATCCCCTCCAGAACAGGAACAGATACACTACAGGTCAACAGCACCTGCCGGCCACTGCAGCGCCGTTCTCCGTGGATCACCACGGAGTATAGCCGGCCCGTACATGCGGGCCGTGCTGCGACAGTGGCCGTCAGCTTACCATGCAGCACGCATATACTCGCATAGTGGCCCGACATCCTCAGTCGGCTGAATTTCTTGGAGCCAGAAGAATGTGAGGCAGCCATTGCTGGCGGTATAAAAACTGGACTTAATCGCCTTACACTCGAGCCCAGCCTTCGCCGGCACACCGTTTTGAGGCTGCTGCGTGTACGGGTATTCGGACCAAGACTGCACAGATCAACCGTGCTGCCACGACTGTGGGGCTGCATCTCTCACCGCTGAGCACGACCTGGCTCGTCGCCGGCGATCCTGTGCTTTCACACGGGCCATTACCGCCTACCAGCGCAGCTCCTACTACAACGCCTCAACCACCACCCACGCATTTCCAGTAATCAAACGACGCCCACCAGCACCACCATAATCTTCTCTCATGGCTTACAGGAACTCTGACGCTGCACACATCTGAGTACTACAGTTCTCAAGGCAATATCAGATTTAACTACACTCATCAAAGAACTCGATTAGACACTCCTACATCACACAGATCTAATCAACCAAAGCATAGCAGCTCAGGTCGCCACTACCTTACCTCTAGGCTCGACTGCCTGGAAGAGGCTTTTACTGCACTTCAGACAACCAACACGCAAAACTCATGCAGCATTAAGACACAAAGCCAACCATCGAAGTCACAGCAAGGATCTTATAGGACACACGCAACGAGCACTTCAACATCATAACTTCCATCCTCAACTCAATCCAAACCAATATAGCAGCAAGACCAGTCTATCACCCACCATTGTTTATAAACAGAGGCTGGCTAGTCACAACCGAGTTAGCCTCAAGGCGACGTATAGCAGAATGCAGATTAAAATTATTTAATTCATGAATAAAGAACAAAAAAAAAAAAATGTGACCAACTAAACACCTCCCGTAAAAATTCCTTATATTTTTAAATTTAACCTGTAAGTATCAAACAGGGCATCGATCATGTTTGGCACCTACAATTTTTCTTCCTATTCGCTCCCGGTCTTTGCCCGGCAGCAGGCTTATTCTTTCTTTCATATGACTAATGAGGGTGCATTCTGCGGGACCTCGCAAACCTTTCCAAATTACTCCTTACAAAACGCATTCTAATTCTACTTTATTTCATCTTTGAATCCTACAAAAAAAAAAAAAAAAAAAAAAGGAAAATGGAAAAAAGTTTATAACATGTAACTACTATACACGTGAAGAGAGAATAGACCTGCGTTCCCTAGTGGCGACGGCTTTCATTTATCCGTACGGACCGACGAAAATTACGCTGCAGTCAAGCCATCTTTCACGAACACCATCGGAGAAAACCGAGTCCGATTACAGGTAGAGTTATTTTTACATATATAGTTCGGACAGTTACTGCATTCAGCATGTCAGCACCGCCACGGGTGGCCGAGGTCGTTAAGGCACGGACTCGTGAGCGGAAGGTCTGCGGTTCGAATCCCGCCAGGACCGTCCTCCCTGACTGGGGTTTTTTCCAGGTTTTCCTCAGTCTTCATAACTGGCAAATGCCGGGGAGGTACCTAAACTTAGGCCTGGAACGCTTCCTTCCTTAAAAAAAAAATATCCTTTCCCAAATAATCATTTCATCTCATGTATCATCAGTGTCCACCGCCTGTGGTGCCTCAGTAGTAAAAACGGGCGTTAAACACTACTAAAAAAAAAAGCATGTCAGCCTGATAAATCAGTTGGTAAGATCATCGTGGGAAGGTAGAGGGTTCTAACTTTATTTTTTAATGTTCATAGTTTGTTTACACTTTTGTTTGTTCCAATATAATAAGTGTTACTTTTTATATTACAACTTAGTGTTGAAACAACGCTGCACATTTAGGTTACATTAGGATAGGTTAAAAAAATATACAAAACTTTCCATTAAAAGCAAAAGTGTATCCTAGGTTAGCTTAGCTTAGCTCAAGTTTTATCAATATACACACATACATGCATGTTTGTGTGCGCGCGTGCAAAGCTTATAGTGATAAAATCAAAAGCGTATGCCGTTTCTTCTTTGATTATTATTTACTTTAGGTGTTACAGTTTCCCATTTGTTTTCGCTGTATACTGAATGTGAGTTACTATTAATTACTAACATGCATCCCAGTAAGTTAATTTTTGACGTGCATTGCTTATTACGACTGTTCTATCCGTCTGCATTTGTTGCACACTACAACTTGGTTTCGACTCTGTCTCTGCGGTTCGTGGAAGGAGGCGTGAATGCAGCCCGAGTTTCGTGTAGGGGTAAGTCTGTACGGGTAAGTCCATTTTCCAGCTCTGCGCATGCGCTCGTAACGTACTCCTAACCGCAAACATGAAAATCAGCAGGCGCATTAGTAACAGTTTCTGACTTGTATTTTGGGTTAAGGTATTCGGAGATCATATATGTTAACAGTTAATGTTAAACTTAATTGTTTATTATTAATAATTAGTTATATTGTTACTGGTAAGTTTTCCAATTCCTCATATATTGAATATAATTTATAATAGTGAAAGAGTTTATTAGAAAAGCAATAATCAACTGTTGTGATGGGGCCACTAATTATGTTCCTCCGATTCTACTGCAGACAGCAACAGTTTCGCCACTTGCAATCTAAACTTTTAAAAATAAACAGGAAAATGTACAACAAAAAGCATATTGGACTAAAGCTTAACTAAAAATTAATTTCATTTCACATATGAGCTTCCCTGCTGCAGCACAGATGATTACATTGTCAGTACGCGTTAGTACTCTGAAATCCCTTTTCCCTTCAACCCTGCTTAATCTCCCTCTCTCTTCTTTGTTCTCGTGCTGTACATCTAGTTTCTGGATTGTGCAAATGTTAACGAGATCTGTTATCTTCCATTCCTTCATTCCAGTCATTGTTTAGAATGATAAGATAAACTTCTTGACTATCACTTTTCGGGTAATCAGTAATATCAAGATGTTACGATTCCAGCTTTCAGCCACCTCCGGCAGAAAGCTCCAAAAGTACCATCTTGACATGCTGATCACCCGAGAAGCCATCAACAATAAAACTGTGAACGCTTCAATTCCTAAGAAATATTTCTATTGGGGTTTCATATTCTTCGAGTTGTTTACTCTATATCGCAAATTAACAATATTTTGTCGTAGATTATATTTAATAAAGTGATTAAATATGTAATGGGTAATATCTCCCTATTTCTGGCGTGAAGTCGCTTTCCAAGTCATTTAGAAACAGAAGGGATGGGGACGACGGGAGAACATTCTAAGAAAGATAGCTCACTTACTTTTAAAGTTATTGTTAGTCAAAGAGTATAATATTACATTAATGCTGTTTATATAAAAGTTTTTTAAACTTTTGAAGGAAAGCTAAGAAAGGAATAATTTAAGGAAATTAAAAATAGATTATAAACATAGCAAAGGTGTATTCACCACAATGTAAAGGTAGAGAGCGGGCAGTGAAAGCAAGTTACAAAATTAGCAAATTAACTTGTGATATGTTCTAAATATTTCAGTTCATTAAGAAATGTATGATTAGAGCTGCCGAAGAATGTCTGTTTCAAAAATGTGAAAGCATTACAAGAAAGTTTGTTGTCAAGAAACAAGATGACTCAAAGAATAACTGAGTAAACAGTTCCAATATTGCAGGACTGTTCAGTAGCACTTGATCAATTATACTGAAACAGAAATGTGAAACAATTGTATACAAGAAACCTCCCTTTATCATAAGAAAAGTTTGGTGTGCGATTAGCACAAGATGCATAATGGGTCCGATTTTTTACTAGCAAACAGTAAATGGAAACAGGTACTGAAATGACATTCTGACACCTTTTTAGTCAGCTGACGGAAGAATATAAACCCTACAGGTGATTTTAGCAAGATTCTGTCACCTTGTCTAGAGCAGAGAAATCCATTGGTAAAATTAGGAAAGCGTTTAAAGATAGAGTGATTAGTGCTGGTGTATGGCCCGCGCTTCTCTGATCACAGTTTGTGATATTTATTTGTGTAGTAACACGAGGTAAAAATAAATCCTTACTCATTGGAAGAACTCAAGGGTAACATATTAAATGAATCTGAAACATTGCAGTGGTCAAACTAAATCGTATCAATCGGAATGTGTTTACCCGGTACAATGCTTATTTAGCTGAGTGAGGAGTGCATTTCCAGCATTTGCTATATGGTATTATTTTATACACAGTTTTAAGAAGCGAAGTCAGAATATAGAAGTTATGTAGCTTACTTTCCTACATATAAATATTTAGTAAATCACAATCAAAATTAGAGCTTTTCAAAATATTGCGAGGCAATGAAAGCGACCAAAAACGAATTTGACGGGCGCTATAAAAGTCTCTGCACTCATCAATATGAGTTTACCATTTTCATACTCATTCCTGTGTTCTAGTGGTAACCATACACCCCGGCCAGGGTTGGTGGATATTTTCTGGCGTAAAATTCGTAAGTATGACTTCCTTCGGAAGGGAAGTGAAGCCATGGATCCCGTTTCGTAGATTTACGGCACGTAAAAGAACCTTGAGGCCGAATGAAGCGGCCTCTCAATAAAATTTATAGGCCGTTTCACTTCCTCAATTAAATTGTACACTGATGACCGGAGAAATTAAGAAGTGTTTTTAAATAAACCGAATAAACAATAATTTTCTCAGATCTGTTTTCCCTTCCCACTAAGAGTATCTCTAATAATGCTGCAGAGAATAACTGACTGTACTATAGAACTCAACATCTAACAGTCAAACCTATGACTGATTTTTTTTTTCAATGAGTACGTTATAATAACAAAAATTTTTACAAATAATCCGAGACACAATAGTTCCGAAGGACAAGCTGAACTGGTGCCTCTACAGTAAATTCATTTCGGCCGCGGGCCTTTTCCCGTATCCAATATTATGCCTTCTGGAGTACATCTCGCACGACTCATTGCCGTCATCCTGCCGAGTCATTTAAAGACCTCCGTTCCAGATTTGAAGAGTTGGACGCAGAATTTGATGCTACCACTCTGCTCTAGTTTGTAGTTCATAATGAAATGGCAAACATTTGCATGTACTGGTAACGAAAGGTTGTGTAACTCAGATTTCAATGTTCATGGCTGTCACAGCTCACGATAGCTAATCGTGCAACCCCAAGCTTCACTCTGTTTTCGTGCAATAGACCTAGTTGGGATACCACCTCATACGTGTGGACAAGCAAACAAATGAGTAATCTAATCTTTGTTCCGAATTCTGGTTTAAGGCGCTTTCAACTCAAACAGTAACATATAATTAGCCTAGCAATATGCCTAAAGAAAAAGATTTTTTTTTTTGTGCTTCATGAAACATCAAAGTCTTCCTTAATGTTCCAAAATAGGATAAAAGACGCCGGTTTGTATGTGACTAAGTGCAACTGATGCAAGATTAATGGGCATCCACATTTATAATTCACATAGTCGTCTGCTACATTCAGAATTTCAACAAAGTAAACTGAAGTATCATTTTCATTTATTAGCGAGAGTTTTCCCATTTGTGTGGACCTGCTTTATGCAGCGAAATGATAACGGCCTAGATAAATTGTCAGCGTTAAAGTTTTGAAATTGTTTTTCAATTTTAAAATAGGAAGTGGCGATGGAAATTCGGTGATGTCTTTGGTGATGGAGTAATTGCTAAAAAGATGCCCCATGTTCGATCCCAAGCTGTAACATTGTGCTGTTCTTTAGGTAACGAGTTAAAAGTCAGTATTTGGATTAAATCCGCGAGCCGTAGATTGAAGACAATAAAACTTACCTACAAGAAGAAATTCACTCCATTTTGAAAACATGGTTGTAGAGTGTGAATAAAAAGTGTGTATATGCTGCAGTGTACATCTTGCAGGAAATGGGATACTTTTAAAAGTCGTCTTTGTGAGGACAAGCACCTTGATGCACGTTCACAAACTTTAAAATGAGAAGTACTGTCATTCAACCATGTCCCGTCATTTATTAATTTTTTTATTTATTTCGAGTTGTCTTAATTTATAAGAATGTGTATATATTCTGTTTCACTCATAGCTGAAAATACTTGTCGGCTTTGGGTGAGACAATGTGGCACATCTTGGATGCCGACTAATGAGATTACCCTGCTGTGTAAAGTTATGCTCAAACAAATTAATGACACGTTATAAAAAGTGGCAAGGGTATTAGTGCGGAAGTTAAACAACAACTTTTTTATTTTAAGCTGAAACATTGATTCCTCTTACCATTTTCTTTTCTGCGGTTTGACTTCATAAATAAAAAATAAACTTTGACCGCCAATGCTAAGGTAGATTTTAACCATTTCTATTTTTACCATTTTTCGCCGAAATGAGTCGCTTAGTTATAAATTTGTGATATGAAATTTAATTTCCGCGTCTCTACTGGAATGAACTCCTGGAAATAGCTTGTCAACTTCGCAATTTGTACAGCCGGCGCTGACGTGTGTAGAGAGCTAGGTCAGGTCTTGTTGACAACAGTAACTACCTTACCCCCTGCATACATGCTGCTGCAACAGCTCGCCTAAAATAGCGCCGTTCACCGCCCGTCAGTACTACAATTTCTTTCACAGTGTTTAACGCCCGTTTTTACTACTGAGGCACCACAGATGGTAGACACTGGTGATGCATGAAATGAAATGATAAACTGAGAAGGATTTTTTTAAGGAAGGAAGCGTTCCAGACCTAAGTTTAGGGCACCTCCCAGGCATTTGCCACTTAAGACGACTAAGGAAAACTTTGGAAAAAACCCAGTCAAGGAGGACCCTGGGAATCGAACCCCATACCTCCCGCTCACGAGTCCGCGCCTTAACGACCTCGGCCACCCGAGGCGATACTACTATAAATGTATTGAATAGCTACATGATATACGAATTGGGGGTTTTAAGTTAACATTATTTTCGAATATACAGCATATTGGCTTGTTGCTGGTGTATGACAAATCTGTTTGCATCTTGCGCAAAGCTCAATGTTTGAAAAGGGATAAATTTCCTAACAGGAAGGTTCCAAAGCCAGTAGCTGAGCAAGTACGAGAATCGGAAATTGTGATTCTACACCCAAAAACCGAGGAACGTTGCGTTTAAATGAGATACAAGGCAGAGGAAGAGATTCGGTAGCTAGTGGAAGATGATCCAGCGCCTCACGTGGTGCCGAAGTATCATAGAACACCAAGTTGAAGTTACTTATCACATCCAAAAGTTTTAAACGATTTTCTGCCAGGAGTGACGTTCTACTAGTAGCTATGGGAACATTGTGTACTCAATTCCAATCTTTTGTCGCGAGAGCTAGTGACAAACTAAACGAGCTTTACACGTAATGATATTTTTTTTTAATTTTTGCAGTAATCGTAGTGGCCTAATATCCTCATAAGATCGTTTCCAGCAACAGTTTTCACTTAATTTCTGTATTGGAATAATTAGAGGTAAATTAACATGATCCTTCATATTACCCTCATTATTGATGGGAGCATTACCAGCAATTTCTTACAAATACCTTGCCTTCTCTATTGAAGAATATTCCTCTAAACAAAGAAAAACCTGTGCTGTATGCGTGATGGGGCGTCTCCTCACACTAGTACAGAGATTTGCAGATATTTGAACAGCAATTTTCCTGCCAATGGGTAGCCCAATTTCAAGCGCAACGTTTTCCTGCGAGAGCTCCAGACCTCAAGCCTGTATATTTTTATTCCTGGTGACATTTGAAGAGCCAACAGTACCATGGTGAGATTGCTATAATCGGGGATCGTCGCACACAGGTGTTTGAAGCAGAATATTGGGCGGTAGAACGCAGAAGTTCTAGCGAAAGTAGCAGCAAATTCTTTAAGATGTGGAGCTTGCATACATTCTAAACGCGCATTTTAAACTTCTACTCTAAATGAAGACATCACAGTATTCACATTATTTTTCAATTAGTAATTTATTTGTTATTAATTTATTGAACAGTAAGAATAGTTATTATTTTTCAAATGTTCATATAACACGTTTGCATAAACGTGTTTCAATGAATTTAAATATTACTTAACTTTTATCTTGAGACACTATTTTTCCTCCCTTATGTAGCCCCGTGTTACACTGCCCGCTCCTTTATTTTACTGTAAACCTGTGGTAGGTTTCGGCACGTACGTTTCTAGTGTTGATACAAATTCTTTTCCTTCGCATGTCATTACTAGAGCGCTATCTATAATCATAGCCACGCGTCTCTGAAGGGGAAACTTTTTTAATTATTTCAGAATTGCCAACACAGCATTGCATTTGTGTTTCCTTGTAGTAGTCCCTTGGATAGGAATCAAATCGCAGCCAGTTTCAAACTGTCGTTGCAATTTTGAAGAAGCAGGCAATTGGTCCTTCTTGAATATCGCTACTTAAAAGTGCCACTGAACAGTCATCAAATATTGGAACTGTGTACGCAAGCTGTCAATTTTCTCAGTTATTATTTGAATCATCATGTTTCTTGACAACAAAGCATTCGATTCTTTAGTCATTCTCTACCCATAATGTGCAGATAATTTATTTGACAATCAGATATCTTCTAACCGTTTATGATAGCTGAATTTGCATATGACTTTTTAATTCGCCATAATGCAACCTATGCAAAACCTGCGCACCCATACCCCTAACAGCTTGTGTGTATATTGAAGTTACACCACTTGGTTGTGCATGATGCGCCAATAATACTGGCTGCCAGATACTGGGGTATCAGAGGTTATACAAATATATACGAGTTGTGACTCTCTCTTTAAGTGTGCCTGTGTTCGTCAAAATAAGTTGTAACGATCCTGAATACAAGTAATGAAAATACACTAAAAATGGCCTGTTTCATTGAATGTGGTTTGTACTACAGGCAGTGCAAATTATTTATTTTAATCCTTCGTGTAGCTACTAATGTCACTTTTCTAACGTTTATTCTTTATATGAATTCTACCTCCTAAGATTTTAAAAATAATTTTGAAAAGTTGCACCCACGTCGGTTTTTCGGTCATTTCCAGGGCGTGACGATAAACCAGGTTGCCAGTTGAAGGGCCCATGTCATCGAGTCTGATTGAGATGGTATCTGTGGTGGTGCAATTTTCAGTTCTAGTAAACTGGGTTTGTATCATATGTGTTCCCTTTTTTGCGTAGCTCATTATAGATTCTCCTGATTGCAGCTTTAATAAAATACAAAATGTGGCAACTCCAATACGCGATAACAATTAAAAGTGGATTATACAGTAAACTGAAACTTCATTAATGATTTGGCAAAATAAAAATCGTATTTTATTGCATTAATTCTGTATTGTTGCTGATACATGATATTACGTAATCAATATCTATTTTTCGTTGGACCATCCGTCTCTCGCTATGTTTTTATCTTATATTCAGTTGAGTTAACAATGGCATGCTACTTCCTATAACACACGTCTCGACGCTGAAGTTCTTTATCCGTCCTGTTTGGATGATCTTCCCTCGGAGTTGGTAGCCCGCCGTATAATTTGTTGTGTCACACTACGGCAAGTAGCCATGATTCATCTGCGGAGGATCACAATGTTGGAATAGTCCCGGTGTCCCCATACAAAAATACCTATGGGTGGAAGGTCCGGCGAACAAGGGGTTCAGGATACAGGCCGTAGTGGCCAATTCACCTCTGTGGATAGGTGAGATGAAGAAAATCTACCATGAGGTCATAATGTGCACGTTCGCTATCCCCCTGCAGCGGGACGTCATCTTAAAGATTCCCATTCACTAGACGAGTTTGCAGGAAGTCTAAGAAACGTTCTGATTTGAGACTGTCTTCCAGGATGCCTAGTGCAAAAAAAAATCACTTAAAATACCACACCATTTTTCATCTTCCACCGAATCTGAGTATGATGCTCATGGAACCACCGAGGATTGCGATCTATCCAGTTTACCATGTTGTGCCGGTTTACGCCGCCAGTGTTAGTGAAGATACTTTCGTCTGATTAAAGAACTTGGAGCATATAATCCAGCTGTTATTGGAGACAGGGTATCATTGAATTGCAATGGGTAATTCTGGTTTGAAGATCATTTTGTTCTAACGCTTGTATGGGTGTCACCTCTGTCCTTGAAGTTTTCGATGAATGCTCCAAGTCAGAACATCTTCCTGATGGCCATAAACAATAGGCCTAAACCTACGGACCAGTCGTAGAGATACAATAGTGCGTCGGAAAATATGACTCGGAGACAAGCGAGTCGCGGACACTGTTGTTGATACAGTATCCGTGGAGGAGAAATGTTTCCTCCAGCCTTACTAGCTATTTATATCATCGTTGTGTATTCCTTGTCTGTATACATCTTCGTTACATTATTGCTATGAAACGCCCTCGTACGAGAGAACCTTGCTTTGTATCAGATGGGAATATTCTGGAAACTTATTCTGCTAGACTAATAACACACCATTTCTCAAAACGTCCAGAAACATTAGATATATATGTAAAAATAATTATGTATTACATGTTAAAATAAGCCTAGGGGAGGCGGAATTCAAAATCAAGGCCCCTCTGTTAGAAACCTGCCACCCTAACCAGTCATATACAAAGCGCAACTGCGGTTATGATATCAAAGACGCTACCTGACAGACGATCTTGAGATTTCTGATTCATAATGGATTAGAGATATTATTATTATTATTGAATATTTATATAGTATTCATATTTATTAACATTAATTATTACAGTACTATAAGAATTAATGAAAATAAACATACCTCGGTTAGGTCGATGTCAGAATAAAATCTGAGTGATAGTGCACCAAATGCACTTGCCTCTTATGCGGTGACAATATCAGCAATACCTGAAGGTCAGTTTTAGATAAAATAACTCAAACGAAGCTAGCAATTTTATTTAACAGTAGCAGCAGCAGCAATGTACTTTTATTGTAGTGATTTTAAACTGCTCATAAGTGCGTGAAACTTTCGCATGGCCCTTACGACCGTAAAATGCTAATATCATCCATGTAACAATGAAAATATACGTACATACACACATTCAGACCTATATGCATATATACATGTACACAAACAAGTCGATTCACTTGCATCACACGTTTTCTATGAGTAATTTTATATGCGCATATACAAACATGAATAGAACCTTTACTCCGAAGCCTTCCCTTTACACACCCTTCTTCCCAACTCCGCTCTCTTCTCTATAGCCATTAACCTTCTTTGTCGGGTCTTCCCTAGAAATATTCTCAAGTTGTGTATCTCTCGTACACCAACACTTCCCGGCAGATGTTTAAGCTTCTATTGGAATTCAGAAATCGTGGTGGTAAATGCTCATTTCTTAAAATCCCTGTTTCCCTGCATTCTGCCAGAATATACCTCCAGGTATCGCTTTCTTCGCACTGAGTAAACTCTTTCCCCGAGAGCATCAACTGTTTTATTTCCTTTCCAAACCCCTAATCTGAACTAATTTTTTTCTTCTCTCCCACAGTTATCTAGATAATCCCCCTCCCCCACACCTGGTGTTTTTGAATCTGCAGGTTAAGACATAACTTTTTCTGCGCACTGAGTTTCAGTATTTTACCTATGTGTCGTAAACGTCCGTTAATTAGTTTCCAACTAGTACGCGCAATATTCTCTCCCGTTAACCAAATATACCCTAGTGCAATTTTGTCTAAGCCTTTGCTAATTTTTTATGGCAACCCGTATCCCACCCTTCTCTTACTTGAGCCCTCAGACAAACTGCTTGATGAAATGTTTCATTCCCCCGCATTATTCTTAATCAGTACTTAATTGTTTTTATTTTTAAATTTACACTTTCATTAAAGATACCAAAGCTTTTAAGAACCCCACAACTTGCTGTACGCTTACTAGTAGTTTTTGAAACTGCATTTGTACTTGATTCAGTTCCTCGGCGTTTTCCCCAAACTCAAATTTCGACCACGTACGTCATAGTTCACCTCACAACAGCCCTATACATCATCTCCATTGTTTTCAGCGGTGTTTCTGGTATTTTTACCAGAATCTTTAATGCATCTATACTTTTAATTATGCTTTTGCGTTTTGTGATGCCTATGCCGACCTCTCGTTCATACAACCGCCACGGGTGGCCAATGTCGCTAAGACGCGGACTCGTGAGCGGGAGGTCTGGGTTCGAATACCGCCAGGACCATCCTCCCTGACTGAGGTTTTTTCCAGGTTTTCCTAGTCCTCATAAATGGCAAATGCCGGGGAAGTACCCTAAACTTAGGCCTGGAACGTTTCCATCCTTAAAAATAAATCCTTTCCCAATATATCATTTCATCTCATGTATCATCAGTGTCCATCGCCTGTGGTGCCTCTGTAGCAAAAACGGGCGTTAAATACCATTCATTCGTTCATACAAAAAAGTATTCCCGAATATGTGAATTTCTCTATATTTTCTAATTCCTGGCCTGCATACTCCCATCTCCCTTTCCTGCCGTACTTATTGATTTAGTTTATTTACGGACGCTCTTTAACATCTCAGGTCATCAGCGTTCCATTCAATTCAGGACGTAATGCATCTGATAAATTTTGTTCAGATGCATTTTCTTTCGGACGCTCTTTAACATCTCAGGTCATCAGCGTTCCATTCAATTCAGAACGTAATGCATCTGATAAATTTTGTTCAGATGCATTTTCTTTCGGTTCTTTTACATGCCGTAAATCTACAATATGGGACCCCCGACTTTACTTCCCTTCCGAAGGAATCCATATTTTACGCCCTAAAAATTCTATCGATCCTGGCCAGAATCGAACCACGATTTTAGGTTTAGGAGTCAAGCATCCTGCTGTACACGGTAGCATTCTTGAACGTGTAGTGTTTTGGACTTCTGCTTATTAATTTTTTTCCCCAATCCTGACAATACGCCTCTAAGCAATCTAGCTCTCTTTGCAGACTGTCAATTTTTGTTGATATATTAAATTATCGCATAAAGGAAAGCTGGTATAGATATCGCTCCTAATTTCCGACGGCAGATTCTGCAGCACATATTTCTCCGGTTTGTCATCTACAAACAACTTGAAAAGGAGGGGTGGTAAGTTTTTTGAAACTTCATCGCAATCATATTTTACATTTAAATGTACTTTACTATATATATATATATATATATATATATATATATTGATTCTAATACTTTGATAATTTCATCTGAGACTCCTTTCGTACGTAATTTATTTCATAATGCTTGCCTTTTCACGGAATCCTACTTAATGTAATGATGAAACAGTAAAAGTCTTATACCAGCGGCTTTGGCCATTCTACATGCTGTCATTTGAGTTGTCTATTCGAAGTGAAAGGAGATTCAGGAAAATTTTGTATATATAAAAATTAAGATTATTAACTTTATTGCACTTACTTTATGACAATGAACTGTATTAAAAATATTCCTATTGAAGATAAAGGTGTAAGATTTCCACATTTCAACATTCTCATACGGCAATTTATTAATGAGCTTTAAATATATTGGTGCTATGGGTCACGAGCTACAAACCACCCTCTCCCCTTTCGCCTGTCCGTCAACAGTTCTTGTTTATCTTCGGGCGGTAATTCGTAACTTTCTTTATTTGTGTTTAAGTGTACCTAACTTTATGATTAGTGCTTAAGAAACCCAACGCCTATTTATTTAAGCTTATTGTTCACTAGAGGACCAAGTGCGGGCTGTATCAGAGTACTCGACCATGGTTTACGTAGGCACGATAAGTTTCGTCATGTTTCATGCTCTGGTTCATTCACATTGCTTCAAGTAAAGCTCATTGTATACCTAAAAGTCTATATCAAGAATATATTCTTTAACGATTAGTACTGTTATCTGTATTTTGGAGTTATATTTTGCCATAATAGGGAGAAGTTCAAGTTTCAAAGCACTATGGTTGTTATACATGTCGATACAGCAAAATATTTAACAATTGCTTATATATCCTGTCATTAACAGTTTTTACATTGACATTTGACAGGCTGTCCAAATAGCATCACTCTTGATAATGTAGGTTAATAGATTAGCAAGATTTGAGGGGCTTCGGAAATCTACGGTATCTTGCCGGAACTGCAACCAAGAACGGATGAAATTGTCCTTAATCTGCAAATTTCACCTAAATAAAAGAGAAAGACACTTCAATGTAAAGTTGACTAAACTAATGTCTCCTTTGTCGGGAATTTGTAAACAGATTCGTTGGTTGCAATAGCTAGTTTCTTGAAGAAAACTGTTTCTTTTAGTCAGTGACGAACTATCTTAAATGAACCTCAAAACATCGTCGTTATATATGTCTTCAAACATACTGTTAAAAGATAAATAATAATCATATAAATACATTTAAAGTAACGAAGTTTATTTGTACATTTCCTAGACACCTTTACCTATGAAAAAAATATCACAAAGTTTCACTTCAAGCTAATCTGAAGAATTCTCTTCATAACTAAAAATGCCTGAGTTATTCAGATGAACTGTTTAAAATGTATCATCCTGTACAGACCACTCACTATCCACTGAGCGTGTGCGAGCTGTGGATTGTGCAATTGTGGGCGTGGAAACATTACAGCAAATACATATTTTGCTTATAAATCAAAGAAATGTAACATCTTTTATGAAACATTACCATAGATTTCATCTGGTAAGCAATTCACTCAGTTCAAACTTTAGAGATTCTTGATAAGCTCTCGGGAAACAGATCTGGCAGAAAAAGTTTCCAAAAATTCTAAGGTACTGCTTACCTTCTCTATATATGAGTCACGTTTTAAATGGCATGATACTGTTTTAAAATCACTTACCTAATACTCAAATTCTAGTTAAGAAATTATTAAATTAACAAAACCTTTAATAGAAATAAGGCATTACTAAAGCATGTATGTTGATAGTAAATATGTAATATATTTTCTGAAAACGTTCAATTTTGCAAAGTCTATCTGCTTTCACTCACCTTGGATGATAAATTTTTTGAATGACAGTATTCAACCAGTACAGTAAATTAACTTCTCCTTTCAATTTTACTAGCTTACTGCTAAGAACACTAAATGGCGCTATATATCCCACATCTCACTTCTCTATCAGTCCTGAAAGCAGAAATTAGGAGAATGTAACAGTAGAATAGAAAGTTCTTTAATAATAATTCTTATTGTTTGCCTCTATGGTCTAGTAGGTTGACTGCCTACTGACCTCCTCCAGTGGTGCAAAATTGTAATTCCCAATAGGTACTTCTTGAAAAATTCCCTAACGGAATGTTCTGACAAGTGCTCTGCTTAACCTCTTAAGGACTGTTGTTGAGCTACTTCATTCCAGAAATAGTGAATCCGGTCTGAAAAGTACAGGAATCGTTTTACTGGGTGAATCAAAGTATGCAGCCAATGCCACTGCTAGCCAGATAATGAAGCAGTGCTACAAATAGGGAAAAGGAAAAAGATGGAAGTTTTCTTATCGAAATCCCATATTAAGTAGTGGCTGTTTGAATATCTGTGTCAGGACAAGGCAGTGGTTTGTGTCGTGAGGAAATGTTCTCAGCAGTGATGTACCAATTATTTTCTCTACTACAAAAAATTGCAATATTGGAGGCAGAAGTGTGTACTGGTTCCATTAATAAACTCATGATGGTTTTGCACCTAAATTACCTCATAATTTTGTTCCTGCAAAGAGGACTTTGGGGAAAATGTCAGTAAAAGTAATCAATTGCGAAAGCAAAAAAAAAAAAAAAAAAAAAAAAAAAAAAAACTTTTCTTGTGCCTACTATTGTCGCGAATATTCAAGCACGGATGTTCAGAAGCTCTACTAAATCGACAGATAAATTGGTGCAACAGATACAATGCCCGCTTTTACGAGGCAGGGACCTGTTTCTTGCGGGCCATTCTGTAGTTGCTCTTAATTAGTCTTCTGTGGTGCTAACCGTCTCTGCCAGCCTTGTTTCTTGGGACTTGTACCAACGAAAGCAAAATGAATACCTTTTGCTATAAGATAACACAATTTAAAAAAAAATATGTTTACAATTGCACCGTAATCATATTTCTCCTCCTAAGATTGATCATATGATCAATGCGCATTACAACATCTTCCTTATGGAATGCTGATGTGTAGCCCAGGGGATCCTCAGCCTTTTACCTTATAATAGTAGAATCAAAGGCCGTGAAAGAAAAAAGAAAAAGAAACCTAAATTCCAGAAGAAAAGTTCTAATTTTATAAAAAAAAAAAGCCTACTTTTTATATTAAGATGTGCGATATCTAATATTCGCTCGTAGAAAATCCTCTTAAAATATCTAAGAAGTTTACCAAAAAAAGCATCAAATTACAAGCATTTACATAAAGTAAGAAATACTCAATAAGTGCACGACAATTATTACTAAGGATGGATCTTGTAAGCAAAATGTAATAAATAAAAGACGTTTTAAGGAATTGGTTCATGTGTATTGCTAATGTAGAACCAATCAAATACATATATGGCTACCGAATAACAGTTAAACATTTTAGGAGAAACTTAGACAAGTACAATATTTTATAGATTACCTTTTATAGTGCATATGTAATTAATTATGTTGAAATATATTTAATTAGATTAAAATGTGTTGAAATATATTTAATTAAGTTTAAATATGTTTAAATAGGTTAATATGCATTTAGTTAGATTTAAACATATTTAATTATGGTTTTAGTAGTGTTTAATGCCCGTTTTTACTACTTAGGCACCACAGGCTGTGGACACTGATGATACATGGGATGAAATGATAAATTGGGAAAGGATATTTTTAAGGAAGGAAGCGTTCCAGACCTAAGTTTAGGGTACCTCCCCGGCATTTGGCAGTTATGAGGACTGAGAAAAACCTGGAAAAACCTCCTGGTGGGATTCGAACCCCCGACCTCCCACTCACGAGTCCGCGCCATAACGACCTCAGCCACCCGTGGCGGTGTTTAATTAGGTTAACATAATTAATTAGATTGACATGTATTTGTATTACATTGAAATGTATTTAATTATGTTGATATGTATAATGTATAAATATGTTAACATGCATTTAATTGGATTGGCATGCATTTAATAGATTGAATTGTATTAAATATGTTCACATGTATTTAAGTAGGTTAACATGCATTTAGTTACTTTGCCGTGCATTTAATTATGTTGATATGTTATTAATAAGGTTGAAATGTATTTAATTAAGTTGATGACTACTTAATTAGATTCACATGTATTTTAAATGTTTTAATTATGTTGAAATGCACTTAAATGTATTTAATCACATTGAAATGTGTATTTGTAAATAATTGACTGATGTGCGTTTCATTACAATGAATTCCATTTAATTATGCTGACATGTATAATTATAAGTACAAGCTGTAAATATTGTAATTTCACTATTTCTCTATTGCCACCGGGTTTAAACCCAACTACTGATTGAATAAATACCTACATACACACTTATTCAGCGTATGAGCTATGGAGGAAGCCACTGCAACAACCGCGTGGCCGTGGTCGTTTAGACGCGGACTAGTGAGCGGGAGATCTGAGATTCAATTCCAGCCAGAACCTACCTCCCTAATGAGATTTTTCCAGGTATTCCCCAGTCCTCATAAATGACAAATGCCGAGAAGGTGCTCTAAACTTAGGCCTGGAACACTCCCTTCCTTTAAAACAAAATCCTTTTCCAGTTTATCATAGTGTATCATCGGTGTCTACCGTCTGTGGTGCCTCAGTAGTTACCACGGCGTTAAATGCTATTAAAAAAATCTGTAATCTTATGAATGCGACTCACATTGCATGAAACAGTGATGCAAATACTAGTTGCATTAGAGTTGTTCTGGTAGTGGTATGTGTTTGAAATGTACAGCATTTGTCTGTGAAAAAACGAATTTTTGTTTGTAAAAGTTAGTTTATAATAGTTATGCTAATTGTGTTTGAAGAGAGTTTATTGAACATTTTTTCAATCCTGATTCTCTTTCAAGAGGTGTTATGCAAAGACTAGGGAATAAGTTTGAGAGCGCAAATGCAGTTTTAACTGAAAAAAATATTTCAAGAATCATTAAATGCAAGAATTGAGGTGTTTGATGATAGAGTGATTATAGTTAGTTTGTGGTCATTGAGGTGTCCTGATTTACACAATTGTGTTTTTTATTTATGAGGTAGTTTTAAAGACAAAGTGTCTCATACGAATCCTCACACACACTAGAACAGAATTTCAGTTGATGTGTTTAGACGAACGAGTGACAACACATTCTCAGGATATGAAGCTTTAAGGTAAGGTTTATATCCCATTTGTGTTTCCGGCGTTGTAGCAAACATTTTACCAGCTGATGCTCGACCTTTTGTCCAGAGCCAGACCTTAAGTTACGGTCGTCATATATAATAGTGACCCTATGTTTCGCATTTGAAGACAGAAGAACTCCACCTTGGAATACCGGTCTCCATATACAAAGAAACATATATTTGTGAGTTTGTAATGATATATTTGTTATTTGTTGCAGATACGGAGACATGGTGCCGGGAACAATTGCAGGCAAGATTGTTGGCGGTGTTTGCTCTCTCAGCGGAGTGCTCGTGATCGCTCTGCCTGTACCCGTCATCGTCTCCAACTTCAGTCGCATCTATCACCAGAACCAAAGAGCTGACAAGAGGAAAGCACAAAGGGTAAGTTTAGATTTAACGATTTCTTGCGCTCTAGCATTGTTGGCGAAAAATATTGCGCTGTAAACAAGACTTAAAAAGGCAGTTAAATTACCGTATGAAATTAAGTATTATATATGCACACGAGGTTGTCGAAAAGCTTTAGTAACTTCATTGAGATGTATTACGCACAATAGATCACGCAATAAACCTGGAATAAGCCACTAAAAATGTATGTTTGGTAGTATAAAATAGGCTCTAAAACATAAAACCAGAATCGTAATGAAATGGGCCCTTAAAATATTATAATACTCTTATTTTATGTAATCTTCTATTGGGTACAGCTAATAATATGGAATCAAAAATTTATAAAACTTCATTCATAATTTTCTTTGCAAAATGTAACAATAATCTTTGTCAAACTGTGTATTTTCAAACTTTGACTTCTATTAATATACTTTTGTAAATTGTTTTTTTTTTCAAATAGAGTTTACAGAGGTATATCTAAACTATTTACTTTTTTCATTTTAATTTTATGGTGACTGATCCTCATTGTCTCCATCTATTACATGATTCTCAAGCTTCAGCAATGAAAAACATTAAGTTTTCTTCAGCACACGAGCCCACTTAAACGTCAATCTCCTGTTACATTTTCAATGGTATTCTCAACTTTGTAATTACTAATAGTTTTAATTTGAAGCAGTTGGTAATGATAGGTGGTAGAAATGAAAAAATGGATTGAATGTATTCAAAATTTGCTTTAAACTGGAATTTTGTAGAAGTTGTTTACAGACGTTACACATTGTCTGGTGTATAACTCGTCCAAATGTTCAGTATAATATGGAAGCAACTTCTATCCAGGATCCCCAGCGGAAGATGATCAGTATTATCATCGTTGGAAAATGGTTTGAGGGAATTCTCTTACCTGGCTATTTTTATACAGCTCTACAAAATATATTTTCACAGCAAAAATCAAGTAATTTACTTCCGAAAACTCAAATCTGTTTCTACTAGTCTATGCAACGCGTGCGCCAAGCAAGTGATATGTGTCAAGGAAGGAAATACACTTTTGAGGAGAGTAGCAGTGTAATAATAACATATTAAGCTGGAAAAATGAGGATTTTGTAGTCAACGATGCCACTGCGGTAAAACAACTGCAAAGTCTGATTGACGAAATATGCAACGCTTTGATTATTGATTTTTACAATTTTCTTGTAGAAAAGAATGTATGGAGAAGATGATTAATTGGGGTTTAGTTATTCTACTTCAAAAGTACCAAATACCTGCACGGAAACACAATGGTTTCATCCACGCGTATATGGCTGCAAGACTCGCCAATATCTTCCCTAACTTACAAGATGGTCTCGCTGTACCAAACATCTAAGGGCTGGTTTCATTAACATATGTTAAAAAACACTAACATATTTGTTAACATGTTAAACTCCTGTGCTCTACAAGGCTTTTCCAGCATAATGTTAGCTAAAGGTTCTCGAGAATTGCAAACAGAAAAGAATAGATTGAGAGGACGGTGGCAGAACCGTAGAACTTTGAACACAATTTTGATGTGATTTTGTTTGCATAGAATTATCAATAAAAGTATATGTATGGTGCGTGAAATAAATGTTATAAAAGGAGCAGAAGCACAACTTTTTCTCAGTTTGAAACGTAGATAATTGTTGAATAAGAAAGTATAAATAAATAATGGAGGTAGTCATTCTCGCCTTAATTACGGTGTTATACATTTCAACTCTTGCCTCAATTATTGTTAACGTTGTTAAGATTTTTGTTCGTAATCTCAACTTACATATAACAGTAAACTACGCCTATCATTCTCTCTGTTTAGTTGCTTGTCTTGATATGCGGTGCTTTACGTATGCTTTGAGCCCTTGTTTCAGGGTTTTGGTGAAACGTTAAAAGGCATTTCCTTAAGGTGACCTCTATAACCAGAAAGGACACGTTTAAACCGAACTCTGAAGAGATAATTATTAAATATCGCACTATCATATGCTTATCCGGGACACACAGCATCTATTTCTGATTGGAGGTTTATGATCGCATTTTACTTTAATAATAATGAAAAAGCAGCCCGTGCGAATATGACAAATTGCAGTTCTGATGCCTCTAGGATGTTGGATGTATACATGCATACAATCAGATGCTCCCATAACACCAGGAAAATTGCACAGTGTTAAAGCTATTCACAATTTGCGGGCATTACTCTAATTAATTATTGTTGTGTTCCTTACTCATTTTCAGACAACTGCTGCGGAAACTTTACTCATAATCTTGAAAACAGTAACTTTTGAACTACCAGCATTGCCCAGAACCGGTGGTATAAAATCTTTTGGCAGAGAGGGCCTGTTTCTGTTTAGTCTGTTCTAATTTCCTCGCCTTTCATTTAAAACATCATGAATACTGCTTTGCATATTCTGTACCTAAATTTGCTCTTTTGCTTAAAAATGTCAAAGTTATAGCACCTTTCTCTGTTAAGAACGACTTAATAGATCCAAATATTGCATTTTGAATCCTATAGCCGAATTTATGGTTGCAAACTATTAAGAGGTGTTAAATTTTTAATACAGGGTAAAAGTGATGATAATTTAACAAAAGGTTCAACACGTTGTTAAAATTAACATTAGATGATGAAACAGAATATTTGTTAATTTAAATGTTAAAGCAGTCTAACAATATGTTACCTTTTAACGTCTGTTGGTGAAACCGATCCTAAGTCGTTTTCTTCGATGTAGATGCCAATGAGACGTGCTGCTGGATGTTTCAAAAGGTAATTGAAACCGTATTTTTCAGATATTATATATAATATCATTGTCCACTCAAAGCTCCCTTCAGGGATCCAAAACATGGTAATTCGAAGTAGCAATATCTGGGCTGTATGGGGGGTGCTGTAAGATCTGAAATCTCAATCTCCAAATGACGTCAATAGTTGTAGTGGCGGTGTGGGACCGTGCGTTGTCATGAATGATAAGAACGCCTTTAGACAAAAGTTCGCTGAGACGACTGCGTATTGCTGCCTTCAGCTTGTTCTCGAACACTGCTCTGTATAGAGCACTATTCACCCCTGTCCTAATACTGCTCTAAAACTTGGTGTCGCCATTCTAAAGACTACCTTCTGCTTTCTGCCTCATAATGATGCACCCTGGTCTCGTCCCCCGTTACGATACGTGCCAGGAAAAGGATGTGGAAATGTGCAACGCATCATCTTGTGTTTATTAGTGAGCATCCTAGACACCCACCGTGCACACAGTTTGCGGTACTTGAGAACCTCCGTATGAGCAACTTCGATACTGATACTCAATTTCCTGGCTAAAACTTCTACAGAAATACTCCGACTCTCTCGAATCATGACGTCAGTGCAATCCACAGCAACAGCCATGCTGAGACGACCAGAGCGTTGCTCATCGAAGACTGGCGTACATATATCTACTTTTAAACACATCTATTTAGTTGTGTACTCTTCTCTTGCTGATGCAGCTATCTCCATACCTTTCCAACATCCTTCTATGGATTTCTCGTGGTTTTACACCCTCTGACTGTAAAAATAGTATAACCGGTCGTTACTGTCCTACTGTGCACAAAAGACGCCGCCATTTTGATTCAACTCACTTCCATTCAGCAGACCATGCCATCTACTGACCAATGTTAGAACCTTCTGAAAGCATAAGTCTTTCCTTGGCGGAATTTTGAAATACCTGGAGTGTTCACTTGATGTAACACGGTGAATATTTTGTTTATTTGATTTATTTATGGACGCTCTTTAACAGCTCAGGTCATCAGCGTCCCATTCAACTCAAGGCGTGAAACGGCCGACAAATTTTGCTCAGAGGCCTCTCTTTCAGGCTTGAGGTTCTTTTTCGTGCCGTAAATGTACGACACGGGACCCACGGCTTTACTTCCCTTCCGAAGGAAGCTATACTTAGGATTTTTACACCCGAAAAAATCCATCGATCCTGACCGGGATTGAACACACGATCTTGGGTTTAGTAGGCAAGTATGGCTACCACTACACCACCAGGACCGACTCGCGGTGAATATGGAATACTCTCCTGTAATAATGGGTTGTACTGCATTTCATTAACATGTCTACATCGAAACCATTAAGGTTAAGATGAAGGTAGTGTCGGTGGCATCTGTCTAAGTTGCTTTTTCACGTTCACTTTTGGTTTTGGAACTGGCACTTTGACATTTTCTCTCTTGGAAAATTTATATATGGATAAATTATTTGTAGAATTGTGTTGTAACTAGTAACAAATCCATTAAATGCCATATATCTGTTGCCAGCATTTAAAAGTAATGCATCGACAATTATTTATAAAATAATCATTTTGCATACAAAAATCAGAACCACAGAACATAATGATGAATTCAGTGAACAGTATACTATTTGAATAAAATATATATATTAACTAAAAGAACCCAGATAGAGATAGTTTATACATGATGACATGATGACAACGGGAATGGTAGATGAATAACATTTAATGCAAGCTCACTCCATTCACACAAAGAGATGCTGAAACTGCCTGTTTTCATTTTCCATATATCCCTACCATCTACTTATGAAATTACCCATTGCCCTTCTTAATTC
The DNA here is from genome assembly GCA_030762175.1 of Metallyticus violacea. NCBI lineage: Eukaryota > Metazoa > Arthropoda > Insecta > Mantodea > Metallyticidae > Metallyticus > Metallyticus violacea. Next base: position 272,559,700 of record CM060846.1, on the reverse strand, counting down.
TCTTTAATAAATGAAATTGTTCTCTCTTTAGTTCGCTGTTAAAGTACTATAATTTATGAATCGCATTACGACTTTGCACGATATCACCTAGCAATTTCTCTTTAAATAATCTACTAACAGCATGAACGGATTCTGTACGGACAGAAATATATAACAAAAATATTAGTTCTGGAATGTAATTTATAGACCTAGCATTTGTTAATTTATGTTGCTATTCTTAGTTATATTCTTAACTCTAGGATTATGCAGGTGGGTTTTACCCCCGATGTTGAAAGGACACTTTAAGCAAAACAGACAAATATACAGCCAAAATATGTTATATTTTATGACGATTAGATCGATTGTTTTAAAGCACTGTGGAATAATAAAAATGAACATAGGTTCCCTAAGCTAGAACAAGAATAACATATAATTGATCCTGTAATTAATGACGAAATGCAATCATCAGTAAAACAAATTAAAGGTAAATTCCTCCAGACAATGTTAAAATTAATTTAAAACATGTTAAAGAAACAACGATTGGTAAAAAGATGAGGTATTTGAACATTATAAATAATATATGTTTGGAACACTGCAAATATAAAGATTGAAGAAAAGCAGAATTTATCCCTACTTAAAAAGGTAACAAAGGGGAGCGTGTTGATCATATAAAAGTTAATATTTTTACTGCATGGTATAAAATTTGTACAAAGATTATAATTATAATGAAGTGATTTTGCAAAAATTAACAACATGCAATTTTTAAAGAGTTGGTTATGAGCCGACATTTATATTGAAGCCAACGAAAGGCGTGAATATATTTTGGAAACCCATATAGTGTTCAGGATATAAAAAATCTTTTAACCGAGTTATAAGACAAAATGTTTGGTAATAATGTTTGTAAAGTAATAACCCTGTTATCTAAAACAAAGTCTTAACTGTAATACTTCCTTTACGGTAATAACGGAATGGAAAACTTTAGTTCTGAAAGAACTGACCAAGAAACGAGATTCTCCGGCTCTTTTTAATATACACGGTGTTCCAGAATCGCTGTATAACTTTTCGGAATAGGCAACCCACATTACGATGTAAGAGTTGGAAAAAGCAGCAGCTTATTTAACAACCGCCAATACCTAGGATACTCCCTACATATTTTTCTTTGAAAGTGGTCCTATTTATTTCAGACTTTCGTTTCATAAGTACTTTACCCATTTGAACGAACAGAAAAATGAGCAGGTCAGGATCACTAACATGTAGTGTAAATTATATTTGATACTGGTACGCGTGTAGAGGGATAAATGAACATATATTAATAACTGTACATTGACCAAGTAGCTTATTGAGTAAGGAAAAAATTACAGAGGAAATTAAAGGAATGAAACGTACATAACATATTATTTTGTCCACCCCTAGAACCCCTTAAAGATACATCCAATATGGCATGCATGACATGGAAGCACATGAGAGTGTAACTTGAAAAAAATGAACAATAATTCTGGAACACTGTGTATATGCGTCATAAGAAATGACAATGTAAACTTCAATTTTATTTCTGATTAGGAACTAAGCTCTTAAGCTAGTATTATGTTTGGATATGATCCGATAGTTTTAGCAAATACTGAAATGAATTCCAATTAGTCCCTCTCCAGCTTTACTGCACAACACAAGCATACAACTTATAATTTTTTTTAAATAGTCGAAAGTAATGCATTCTTAGGTAAGAATCCCAGAATATCTCAAATAATAATAAATAACAGAACTATAAAACAAAAATATCATTTTAATCATCTAGGCTATGGGGAAAAGAATATGTTTAAAACAAGCTTGTAAATTTTCAATATGTGTGAAACATTAAAGGTAAAATAGCTGGTAAATTCAGAAAAGATTCAATGTTTAAATTTTATAAAGTTATGATTGTGTATGTATCAGAGAACACGGCATTAAGAAGGTCACAGGATCAGTGGAGAAGACTGAGTCATCTGAAAGGAAATTTCTAAAGTGTAGCTGAATATTCGCCAAGAGATTAAATATATAATAATTTAATAAGAAATTAATTCGCCTTTTTAATTTAAATATTAAGATAAGAAAAAATAAGATTGGTATGACCACATTCTTCGAATGAAAAATGACAAGCCTAACAAAGACAGCACTGAACTGTGCACCACATAGTCAGAGAACGTGGTGCGTCATAGAGGAAGATGACAATATAACCTGACAAATCCTCTATGATCGGAGCGGGTCTTCGCTCCACCTTGAAGAGATCGACACCGAGTGGCGTGAGTGAGACTCGAAGTCAACGTAGCAGCTCGGTGAACCCCGTCAGTCCCCATTAGTGTAGCCGGCTGGCCTTGAGCGATAGCTTAACGGTCGACGGCGGCCCCTAACGCCGCGTCAGTCCTCATTTTTTTTTGTTTTCTTTTTCTTTCTTTTCTTTTTTATTCTTTTTTTTTTTTTTTTTGTTTTACTTACGGGCGCTCTTTAACATCTCAAGTCATCAGCGTCGCATTCAAATCAGGGCGTGAAACGGCTGATAAATTTTTCTCAGAGGCCTCTTCTTAAGAGGCTTGAGGTTCTTTATCAGCCTTAAATGTACGACACGGGACCTACGGCTTTACTTCCCTTCCGAAGGAAGCCATACTTAGGATTTTACGCCCGAAAAAAATCGATCGGTCCTGGCCACGATCTTGGGTTTAGAAGGCAAGTATGGTTACCACTACACAACCAGGACCCATCGGTCCTCAATGGTAAAGGGAACTGTAATATTCGCTAACTGCTATGACGCTTCTGTAATCGAATGTGACTACAAAAACTAACTCATTCTCGGTCCTGCATTACTCTAGAATAACGCCCCTAATGATGGTACAAAGAAGTCTAGAAAGATGCTTGTCTTAGAAAGCTTATAGTCAAATTGAAGCCTATACAATGATTAACTTTCTGTTTTCACTTTTTTTTGGTGTCTTGTAGTACTGAGAATTATTTGTGCATAGTAAGCACAATTGCATTGATTTTTTTGTTCCACTTCACAGTCTCGTTCGTTGTTTACTTGAAGACATTTGTGCCTGATATTCGCTTCGTAAGGCAACAAGAAGACATGACTCGTGGAGCCTGTCTCTTGAAGTAGTCCCAAATTATACGTGCAATGCGGGACTAATGTCTGCCATCTCAGCAGACAAAGAGCCAGTCTAGATGCGCTTAACTTTTATAAGTCAGGCATAAGTAACACCTTTCCTGCTGTCAATTGGTTGATGCTTTGCCCGTTCCCAATTTGCACCATCTTTGCAGTCTATAAAGACTTAACCAATTGAGTGAATGCACATCCTCCGATTCAAAAACGATCTCTATCAGGCCCAGGCTACTGAGATTACTGGCAGAAAGTTTTTGCATGCAACCTAAAATAGAGTATGAAAACAAGGTAGCCTTTGCTTAGAGATAGCATTATGTTATGCTGATAAGTTTCTATAAACTGCTAAGTGGGAAGTGTCTTATTAAACCAGAAATGGGAGAAGTATCTCGCGGCGAGCTGTTGAACGTCAAATGCATGTAAGATGTCCTGGCTGAACTGAGCGAGTTTCTTAAAGAGGTTTATGCTTAGATGCGTTCTTCTCATTAGCATAAGTAAACTAGGCATTCGTTGGGCAACTTGCATTGCACTGATACACAGGCTGAGCAGTTTGCGTTGAATTGTTAAGCTTTGCTTAAGTGGATTAAACACAGATTCAAAGCATTAAAATTGTATGAGGTATAAGCATTTAACATATAAAAGCTAAATTTCATGGTTTACATGCCAATTAATGCCTAAAAATTAACTAAGAAGTTCATATCTCCTTGAATTTAGTAGTACGACATTCACAACGAAATACCGTGTTCATTGTTAACATTTTTCAGTCTTTTACAAATGCTTATATTGTGGGAAGTATCTAGCTCACTTTGGTCAAGCTATCTGCTGAGAGGACGTGGCAAACTTTATCAGAAGAATAAAAGTGAATGCAGCTATTTGTGTACTTGACTCTCAATGACAGTTTCTTGGCGTGAGACTGTTGTCCGCAGTAGAAAGTGAGCTTGTTACATAGGAAGGGGTAAAGGAGAGAAGGATGTCAAGGTTATGTCGATATTGATCGTCGGCTGGAGTGTTGACACATTTGCTGGAACGCTCACTTTATTTATTTCGATTTCTTCTTTATTATTAGTTTTATTTGGATGCTTTAATATTTCTCTTGCCATCCTAATAAATCTGCTGTAATAGTTCTTAATAGTGACACGGTTCTTTGTATTTTAGTAAAGCATAAATTGGGTATCCAATATAACAACACATTCATCAACAACATATTTTTCCATTTATCTCAGACGATAATTTCTTTTATGTTCCTGAGTACGTGTCTCAATGCTTCATGTCGGTTCTGGTGGTCTAGTAGTAACCATACTTGCCTCCTAAACCCAAGATCGCGGGTTCAAACCCGGCAAGGATCGATGGATTTTTTCGGGGTGTAAAAATCCTAAGTATGGCTTCCTCAGGAAGGTAAGTGAAGCCAAGCCGTGGGTCCCGTGTCGTACATTTGCGGCACGATAAAGAACCTCAAGCCTGAAAGAAGAGGCCTCTGAGCAAAATTTGTCGGCCGTTTCACGCCCTGAATTGAATGGGACGCTGATGACCTGAGATTTTAAAGAGCGTCCATAAATAAACCAAATCAACAATAAATCAATGCTTTATTTCGTAGTTACAATGCACACCTTCTCGCAGTTGTGAGGGATACTGTAGATACCAGCAGATTACGTGCGTCCTTAGCAATGAGGATACCCTGTTGTATTTCGGTTGTGGTCAGGAAAACAGTCTTAACCCGGTACTTTTTTAAAACTTCGCGAATGCGATCAGTTACCTTTTGAATGTATGTCAGACCTTTCCTTTGAAAACAGACGGAACTATTGAATATTGTGTATATTTTCTCGGGCATAAGGATCTAAATGTTTAGACGAATAAGGAATGATGGTAAGAGAAACAACCCTGGTTTACCTCTTCTGGAGAAATATTACCTGACATATGCGGTTGGCACGTCCTATTACAGTTTTAACCAAGCTGCTCTTTTGTGTCGTGAATGATTATTCGAATTTTTATGCACAGTAGCTCGTAGTGTGAATTTTATGTTTAAGCTTCTTTATACTGTTTTTACCAAGCTGTATAGAAAAGGAAGTTGATTAGGATTATTTTCTTCATACTCCATAGTAAATTAAATTTTGGAATGAAGATTAATGAAGTGTAAACAAGATTCCAAAACCCCACCGCCATGGGACCATACGGGAATTATGTGATCAACGTAACGGTACCAACAGTTTGTCTGGTTATTTCTGTACGAATGGCAATGGAAGGTTTGTTGAGAGATTTACCAAAAAATTGGATAATTCCTTGCTTTATTTACTATTTAGAATGCATTTAACTGTGGAATGCACTCAAAGAATATTCTTAAAAGCTTTTCTCGTATAAAGCAATATTTATAAAATGTCCCTACCTCCCCGCGTGTTTATATTACCAGTATTGCTTGAGTTTTTCAGCCAGTTGATTTTAGAATAAAGAGAGCCTTGTATCTTCTACAATGAGAGCAGATGAAATGCTCGTAACTTAAATTGGCCGATCAGTGGACCCACCCCTTCACATCGATGTGATTTCCCACGCGGCACGCGTTGCTTCATTCTCTCTTCCAGCCAGTTGCGAGAGGGATTGCAACACTATCAGGCAGTTGTGTAGTGCAGTAGAGTGTAGTTAGCACAGAAGTTTAATGAAACAGGTTCTGTGACGGACAGGAAAAATAATGGAAATTGCTCATCAACAAATGACAAAAATTTGCGGTATATTTAGTCTCAGAATTATTGCCTCTGGCTTATGGCTTCCTCGTCTCCCCCATTTTATGGTTTGTGATTTTTGTCTTTTGGGAATATTGAAAAATAGCGTATATTGAACTACCCCTCATATACTGGAGGAAATGTAACGCATTTCCAGCACCTACTGTAAGGAGGGTAAATTCTGTTATTTAATATGTTGTACCAAGTTTTAAACAGGTGAAGTGCTTGAGTGTCGTGATTCTACGCAAGAAATTGTGACTGGCTGAACTATGTATCGGGAATTTTAAACTGCTCTCACTGCATTATCCAAACATAATTCGTAATTCAGAGCCCTATATATTAGTGCATAGTTATATTTTTCGCCATTCAAATAGTTATTGCTTCACTTACCACTTTGCCGCCACGGGTGGCCGAGGTCGTTAAGGCGCTGACTCGCAAACGGAAGGGCTAGGGTTCGAATCTCGCCAGAACCGTCCTCTCAGACTGAGGGTTTTTTTCCAGGTTTTTCTCAGTCATAAATGACAAATGCCGGGAAGGTACCCTAAACTTATGCCTGGAACATTTCCTTTCTTAAAAATAAACAATCCTTTCCCAATATATCATTTCATCCCATGTATCATGAGTGGGCACCGTCTGTGGTGCCTGATTAGTAAAAACGGGCGTTAAACACCGTTCAAAAAAACTTACAACTTCCAATACCTCTGACCTCATAAGTCATATATTAAGTATTACAGGAAGTTCGAACTCTGTGCCTTATACAGAACTCAACAAATGGGAACATACATGGATCACACTTCTACGGTGTATCTGTTTGGTTAGCCTCGTTGGGGATCTATTTATAAAAATGTTTATAATAATAACCTGCGGGCCCTGATCTTCGTTGAGCTAAAATGTGGCTAAATGGAAATGCTACTGTTTAACAAAGCGGTGTACACATTCCTGCCATATGATCGCAAGGGATCATATTCTAGACGATAAAAGTAACAACTGCTCAGAAGTTAGCACATCTACGATATAGCACACTCTGAAAACTATAGCCTTCAAAGAGTCTTGGGTTCTTTACTTGTACGTGTACACCATTATGTATGTCGGTCTTGACGGTATATTGGTAACCATACTTGCCTCGTAAACTCAAGTTAGCGAACAGGGTTGATGGATTTTTTCGGGCATAAAAATTCTAAGTATGGTTTCCTTCAGAAGGTAAGTAAAGCCGGGGCCCCATGTCGTACATTTACGTCACGTAAACGAACGTCAAACCTGAATGAAGAGGCCTCTGATTAAAATTTATCCGCCATTTCACGCCCTGGATTGAGTGGGACGTTGATGACGTGATGTTAAAGCTGAGCAGAGTAGAATCCGATTTTTCTTCACTCTGTTAACCGTTTGGCGGATTATCCGACTTACTCTCTTTTGTAGTAGGGGGAAATGAATGAATGCTGTTTAACGCCCGTTTTTGCTACAGAGGCACCACAGGCGGACACTGATGATACATGAGATGAAATGATATATTGGGAAAGGATTTATTTTTAAGGAAGGAATCGTTCCAGGCCTATGTTTAGGGTACCTCTCCGTTATTTGCCATTTATGAGGACGAAGGAAAACCTGGAAAAAACCTGTCAGGGAGGACGGTCCTGGCGGGATTCGAACCCCATACCTCCCGCTCACGAGTCTCCGCGTCTTGACGACCTCGGCCTCCCGTGGCGGTGTAGTAGGGGGAGTGTGGAACAATATATATATATATATATATATATATATATATATATACATTTATTGTGTCACTATTGTACAGTGCAGTGTGTATTTTATATAGGGAAAGTTATTTCTAGCTTGTATGAGTTGCTATACAAGCAGAAATGCTGCCGCTGGAACAGAAACAGGGAAAATGGAGTGCTTTCTCTGCTCATAAAACATCTCACAACCTATTTTCGAAGAGATTACCCAAAGAAAGTCCATACACTTGCAAAAACATGTAAACATAATTCAGTTTCTGTTTTATTGCTCAAGGGACAGTATTTATAAGTTCTGGGAAAATGTCTTCCACGCAAGTTAAAGCAACACAAGTTGTGCTAAGCACTGAAAAAGGTGCAAGTAATTTAGTGGTTTAAAAATGAAGAAACAATGTGCACATGGCTATAACCAGTATAATAGTATATCATATAGTGTAGAGTGCAGTATGGCATGGGTTTCATCATTACGAAACTGTAAGTCAAACTGTGCACATAATTTATGATAGTATTTTATGGTATGAGTTTTCCTATTTTTTCGATTACCTTTCAGCCCGTTCCCTTAACTCAAACGGATAATACAGGTTCCAATGTAGAAATGAGCATTCGTCTATGCTGTAATGGTTGCACTAGCCACTAGATGGAATGCGGCTGTGTGTGTCCTTGCTGCAGTCATATTTGTACACAGGTTGGCAAAGCGTAACACAAGCAATCACCGACCTTATCCAAAGTATACGTTACCACCATCAATGCTGATGTTTGTACTGCTGTCGTGGAGGAAAGCGATCCAGGGGCAGCTCCTCTATAAGGTTGCTGGGTTGCACTGCCTCCAAAAATGTCAACGTTTGGTTTTCTATAACTATTTCTTAATGTGATTTATGCGTAAAAGAAAAAAAAAACGGCATCAATGTGTACATCAGGACCCTATCTTGCACCTGAGATTGTATTACAGGCTATTATCTGTAAAGCAACGTCTTCCTGAGTTTGTGAAATATTTTGACCGATGCAGGTGAGAGGAAGTGGCTAGGGGCTTTCGCCCATAAGAGCTATTATATGCATGCACCACAGAAATATTACCTCTCGTCACTCGCGTTCCTAGAAAAGCCTCCGTTTTATACGACTGGTTGTTGTTGGGTTACAAAATTGAACGAAATATTTTAACAGACGTTACTTATAATGAAGTACTACATTAATGACAACATAGTTATATAGGTATATTAAATATAGGAAAAATTACTTATTTCAATAGAAAGCAATATTACATTAGAGGTTACAATATTCTCATGCAGACATTGCCCAGCAGCGATGATCAATCGTTTATAATTTTATTTTATGTATTAAATAAGACACTCTCATGTATGCTTAATAATGTGACAAACAAGGAATATTCAGTTTTAGCCCAAACTTTGAAGGTATGGCACTGGAAGTGAGCCTAAATTTGATTTACGATTCATTGCTCAGGAACGTCCACACCTTTCTATTAACTATCTTTTAGTGATCATATGAAATAGAATGCATGCTAATGTTGCTTTAAAACATTTTATATGATGAGGGTTAAGAGATGTGATTATGTAAAAATAGTTGTACTTCCAATCCAACAGTTTTCTTGCCTTAATTCGTCACATTTCCTTTATTTTTAAATTAACAATTTTCAAATATAAATCCAAAAAGACTAATGTTAAACAAATAAAAAGCTGACAGCACACGTTCTATAAATTATAAAGAAGAATAATAACAAAAATATTAATAATTGTTCTTTCTTTCTCTCACAAAAATGTGTCGTAAAGATTTTGATGTTTCGTCAAAAATTACCATAAAAGAAATTTCGTTAAATTATATATGGAAAATTAAATCATATATATTTTAATTGCGCCCACGTATAGCCATAGGAGGCCAAGCGAGAGGTCAACTGTACAACTTTGATTTGAGAGTGCCTGGCTGTGTGATTGGAAACGCTATCGATTTGCGTGACAGATATATGGGGTAGTTTTAGTGTTGAAATTCTCGTTTATCTGGTAGGACTAACTGTATTTATTTTCCTTAATAATTTGCAATGTTGTCACATTTGATTTCACTACCTTAGTAGACAAACATTCAAATATGCACAAAACAGATTTTCATATAACATTATAAATTAATGACTAGGTTTTTAAAATATTCATTAAAATATACCATTGTTCAGATTCTGTTTTAAAGGACTTGAGAGTCATAATATCTCAAGACAGTTTTAATAAAATGCTGTAGTTGTGGCAAATTAGTCATGAACACTTTAGACTTAGCATGTTATATTTCACAAAAATGTTCGTCTTGTGTGTTGTAGTATTATAAAAAGCTTAAATTTTATATATGTAACATAAATTCTAATATTTCATCTGATTTCTATATGGAATCGCCATTCACTGTTTTATTTCCATCTGACGTATATGTTCACAGCCATTTCTGTCACTTGTCACTTGAATTTATCTTAAAGTGCAAGCATATTGGGTCATTTTTTACGTTCATTGATTTTATAACATTAGCTTGAAGACTGCCCCCCGCACTGGAACACTGCCACCACATCCGGTCCAACGGTAAAGCACACTTCCCTACGTACGTAATTAAACTGCACGGATTATTTGGGTGACAGAAAATACTCGCAGAAATAACTTTATTGGTTTGTCTTAGGATAGATTAATAACTGCATTCGCAGCGAATGATGCATGAAAGGATTTATTGGTGTACATATTATAGTTCTATTTTTGGTTACTTAAAATTTATCTAGCCTAAGCGTCATTTTGGGATTAAGCGTTAGTTATTGCAACATGTTGCGAGCCTATGTATTCTGACTACCTAATACAATGTTTAATACAATTTAATAAAATGTTGATTTTGTTTACTCTTATGCGGTGTGAGTCTTTACCCTTTAATAAAACCAAATAAGGATACTTAAATTTCTTGGTATTGATAACGAAATGTACCATGTCAGAATGTAGAAGTTTATCATTTGCTCTGTTGGTAGGTATACTGTGTGTCAGCAGCTTTTATAACCTGTTATCGCGGACTCATGACGATGACTGGGAGAGCCATAACCGCCTAACTTACAGGTTTCTTATGTAGGCTGCATAAAGAATGTAAAATTTCAAGGCTGGACAACTGTACTTAACACACGAATTGCACATAACATTTTCCACTCTGGCGTTCTACATAATAAAAAATATTTTGTTATATTATCTATGCATGACTTAATATCTGTCCATACGTCGACTTATATTTTATTGTATATTGATATCCGACTGTTGAATAAAACATCTAAAATTGTTTACATATAAAAACTGTAGCAGCCTTTTAACGGTAGCGTACCAATGGCCATTGTAGCAACAATAAATACCAATTGTGGCCAAGTAACTGACCCCACAGAGCTCATAACATTTTAGCAGTAAAGCTGCATAAATTACATATTTTTGTAATGTTGCAAAACAAATAGTTTGTAAAGAAAGAATGTTGTTCATAGAGCGCTTTGAGTTCATTTTCATTTTACAAAAGATACTGCATTTTTAAAAGATACTTTATTTCTAAGAAATGTGCCATATAATTCACGTAATGTATCCATGTCATAAAATAATGCAATAATGATTGTTTTTTTATTTTTTTTTTTTTTATTTACAGACGCTCTTTAACATCTCAGGTCATCAGCGTCCTATTCTATTCAGGGCGTGAAGCTGCCGACAAATTTTGATCAGAGGCCTCTTCTTTCAGGCTTGAGGTTCTTTTTCGTGCCGTAAATGTATGACACGGGACCCACGGTTTTACTTCCCTTCCGAAAGAAACCATACTTAGGATTTTTACGCTCCGAAAAAATCCATCGCCCCTGGCCGGATTTGAACCTGCAATCTTGGGTTAGAAGGTAGGTATGGTTACACAGCAACTGAACATGCATAAGAATCATGTATATGAAAGCCATCATTCAGCTTCACACTGCGAACAGATACTAATTGGAATAGAATCTATTTTTGCTGTATGAGCAGAACACGTGTACTTAAATCAACGAAGTGCAGGCTTTCATTAACTTTAGTTGGATATAAATAGCCTCGACTTTTGTTTGGAATATTTAAACCGCATTATAAGATACTTTTCCTTGCAGAGTTCCCCTGTTCACTGCCTCTTGAACTTGATTGCAAATGTACGCAAGATACATAAAGCATTGGAACGGGAATTATTGTGTGTGGGTTACTTTAGGATATTGGTGATGTATTATTTATTTAATTGAGCGATTTGATGCTCTTCTTGTCTTGCCCCGGCTCTTGGAGCCATGAGTTTGATGCTTCCTAACTCTCTGGTTCGAATTCAGAGGATAGGAATCTCAAGGGAATTTTGGACTGTTTTTAACGACTTAAAGTTATTAGGGTGGGAAGGAGATTGTTCGCTGTAATAATGAAGTTCGGCACTGGTTGAACATTTAATTTATTCGATAACTTGGAAGGTTCTGGAACATGTTGGGTTTGACAAAGGGTAAAGCTTAAGACCTTCCCAGGTAAGGCTAATGTCCTGACTTTTTCTGCGACAAAGAACCACATTTTCATTCCCTTTACAAAAACATAACAAAGGCATGGTATTTCAGAAAGAAAACTTGAATGTTGCTTGCTAGTAACAAGACATATCTATACATACATATACTAATACATATAATATTGGAGTCCTCCTTTTAATTATAATTTTAATACCCTTGATTCCTGAAACAGGATGCAATTATTATTATTATTATTATTATTATTATTATAGTAGACATCAGAATCAATTATAATTAAATAGGAAATTTTGAGACAACATTTCCTGCTTCAACATTCATATACTTTGGATGTATACGAACAGAACTTTTGCATGTCTCTTTATAGTTATGATTCTCGAGGAAGTCCCTTCAAATAATATTTCCATTCTGAATCCTTCTTTGCTGTTCAGCCCACTGAACATTAGTTTCATGAAATAAGACATATGCTGCAGTATTAATCAAATTGAAAAGAACGTCATTGGCCATCGCCGCATACCTCAAATACAAGAGTATTTTCTTACGCACTTGTCAAGAGCACTCACTCATGTTTTAGTGGAATTGTAAAACAAGATTATATCTCGCTTATCATCACTCATTCATAATTTCATTTACAATCAAATAATGAAATACGGCATTTAACTACAATTATTACTTATTTTAATGTGCATATTTCACTCATGTGACGTCATCTTAAAATCAACCAATGAAACAAAACAAAATTTTAAATCTTAACCAATCACAGCCCGATTTCGGAGTGAAATCATCAAATCAATTTTATCGCGCGACATGCAGCTGTCTTGTGGTTCGTGTCGCCAATCTGGACTTCGACTATATAATTCCTGAACACGCTTCACTGACCACTTGTGCTAGAGGTAGACAGGAACTATTGACAGCAACAAAAACATGGACAATCGACAGTCATAACGCAAAATGGAGGATTATTATAAGCGTTTTGGTGATGCTTCAAATGTGCAAATTGATCTTATCATTGGGAATTCCAAACCACATAATACAAAGAAAAATGGAAACTCTGTATGTTATCTTTTTATTTTGTATTTGTTTGTTTTGTTTTTGTTTTTCTCAGTTTGTATTAAAAATTCGAATAGTATCGGTTGTAATAGTCTACTTATTTCCATTTCAGTCTCACGGTTTCTAATTTCGTAAGTATAATATTTTACACAAGTGTTAATATTCTGCGCGTGAATTTCAAATATATATCAATGTTATTCTTATTCTATTCATGAAATAGTCCTAAACCCGTATTTTGTTCTTCTCTATTGGCATTACTGACAATCGACATTCTTCTGTCGCAAGATTGCTTGAAAAGGTTAAGTACAAACATACAATTATTGGAATTTTGTAAGCCAAGTTTAGAGGAATTATATTTAAATTCTTATTTTATTCGTGAAATGGTCCGAATAAATATACTCGACGGTGTGAGCTGTACAGATAAATTCTCTCACTTGGTTCGTGAATTTATCGGTAATCTCATTCCCTTTTATGATATTACTTGTGATAAATATCAAGGCCACAAATCCAATGTGGACGTGTACCAAAAACAATTTCTATATGGACATTCAGGAAGATACTTCCGCACATCAGTCTCACTCAAGGCAGACCATTTGTAGTATCTTTCAGGAAAGTTAAATGTATTCCTTTTGCAGGACAGTATCGTTCAGGCGTGCTTATATGGAGAGTAGGAAAAGTAAATCAGCCGAGTTCACAAAACCGGTGTACATTGTGAACATTTTCAAGTTGTTATTTAGTTGCTTTGTCCAGTATGTGCTAAATGCCATGAAACTAGTGAAAATCTACATTTACCTCAATCTTTGACGATATAACTGTATTGAATGTCAATTGAAAGAGGGAAAACGATGTGCACCTGTAGTTTTCATGCAATGAATGTGTGTATTAACTGCACATTCTTTTTGCAAAAGAGCATCATGGCCGAGAGAACAAACGTAATACTACAAATCTTCGACATTGCCATAAATTTGGATTTCGTATCCTCCATTTTAGGTTTATTATATTATCTCTTTTTTATAAATGGAGGCCTAATAATATACCATTCCCCTGCTTGCGGAGTGTCTCTCATACATTCATTTTAGGAGACCATCACAGCAAGCATCATATTTATTGTAGATTTATTTGCTTTTACCTCAATGTTTTGCTAATGCGCTGTTTAAAACTGTGAATGGGTTAAAATATATTTGTTGCTGGAACCATTAATCAGGTATTATTACACGAAAGTGGTGAAATACTTAGATACTTAGATTACATCAGCAAATCATACATTCAAACTTCGCTAGCAGGTAGTTAAGAGGTCTAACAAGCAGCATTCAATATTTAGAAGGTTATGATTCGCGCCCCATCAATCGATTTTACCCTCCTTTTTTGAGTGCATATAAAAACTTTACCAGCGCCGTAATAAATAACACATTACGGACTGAAATATGTTTGTTACTTTTTTACAAGGAGTTTAAGTTTCAAGCACTGAAACAACGAAGGAACGATACTGAACCAGAAAGGTTTTATTTACACTTTATACCAAAGTATGCTCTTAATATCGCACAACAGGTTAAGAAGCACTTGTAGCTGTACTATTGACGATATAATTTAGGTGAATGTTGACAAAAACACACGCCACCCGCCGTTCTAAATTGAATGAAACGAACCTGTTACTGTATAGGAGGTTATCCATTACCTAGTATGTTGGCTACGTGGTTAAAAGCATTAGTGTAAGTTGCGTTGTGGTTGTATAATCCAGACATTTGCTGTTCAATTCCAACACTTCATTACCTTTTTTATTTCAGCTAATTTCCTTACATTGCATGCTCATGCACAAAACATGAATATTTTATTACTTACAGACTGTCGTTCTAAATGTTATTTGTAAATCTCCGTTGCAGTGAATTCCTCATCTTCGCGGTTTTAAAAAACAAACAGCAACTCGGGGAGGTGAAATTGTAGGACGCGCTTACCAAGGCGAAAACACCTTATGGATTTCCAGATAACTTGGTTGCGACTGAGAAATAGGACCCAGGAAGAAGAAGTCGAATGGGCCAAATCACGGCTGCATTTATTTATTTTTTTTTATTTATGGACGCTCTTTAACAGCTCAGGTCATCAGCGTACGGCTGCATTTAGGCAGAATCGTGTTACAACAGCTGCCCAAGAAAAAGCTTCGGTGCTAAATTAAAGAACGTCCCTATAAGATACAGATGTCTTTTTAGATAAGGCAGTGTAGTGTGGTTGCTTATATAAAACTATACGGAGTTGACATTCAATCTCATAGCCCTGTTATTGGCGTTTGAAGCTTGAAGAGAATTTGCTCGTTTTGTTGTTTTAATTGAAGCTTAAAATCCTTCCACAATAACAACAACAATAATAAATAAGCTGTAAAACTAATTTCAAACAGCACTTGGCTATTTTCTCACAAATTATAAATAATTCAAGGAATTTAGTGCTTCAATCTATATGTTATTCATCAGAGCACTACTAGGTTTTTATTTAGCATTCAGAAAAGGAATATAAAAATGTATAGACGGGACGCGAACCATAACCTTCTACTTACTGATTGCTGCTGAACTAGCTTGTTAGATCTCTTAGGTATTCTGCTAGCACTGAAAAATATACGTTTTGCTGATGTCATTTCGGAAATGAATACTTAATTGTCAGTTTCTATTTCGTGCAATAACCCTTTTTATGATTGTTTTAGCAACACGCATATTTTAATCTATTTACAGTTTTAAATAACACATTAACTAAAGATTGGAATAAAACAATACAAATCTACGGATACTAATAATAAGTATGATGCTTGCATGCCACGAGTTCCTAAAATGAATAATATGAGAGACAGTGAGCAAATCGAGGAAATGGCATGATGTTGCG
Source organism: Metallyticus violacea (assembly GCA_030762175.1). Lineage (NCBI taxonomy): Eukaryota > Metazoa > Arthropoda > Insecta > Mantodea > Metallyticidae > Metallyticus > Metallyticus violacea. Next base: position 272,543,746 of record CM060846.1, on the reverse strand, counting down.
CATAAGAAATAGCTAATATATTAAAACGAAGTGAGTCGTGGACGATGCAAACTCCAGATTTATGAAAATGTACAAGGCTTGTGGCCCTCGGCCTTCACTCTCGGTTGTAGTAACAAGTGTGTATAGTTAAAATACACACTCACTACATCAGAATTACAGATGCATAATGTTTTCATTATTTAATTTGATATTCAATACAGATATATGCCATTAGTTGAGCTACATGTCTATTTTCACTAGTTTCATGGCATTAAGCATATACAACGATTAAGAAAATAAATAACGACTTGAAAACTTTTAAAGCGAGCACTGTCTATAATGGTTCTGTGAACTCGTCTGATTTAATTTTCAACCCTCCATACAAGCACGCCTGAACGATACTATTCCGCAAGAGGTGTGCAATTACTTTCTTGACAGTATCTAGGTCATAATGGAGCACCTGGGGAGGAAGGGTTGTGGTGGGGGAGACACGAAGCAGCCAGTATCCACAGGTAGCGACTGCGCAAATGCAGATGGGATCCCTAACATGTTTCCAGATAGAGCACCCCGATGCAGGTAGAGCCATCCCGAGTTGTATGGACCCCTCGGAAAATCCAGTTCCATTCAAGACGCCGGGGCAGAAACCGTTCCAAAATACAAGTCACCATCACACCCCCCCAACCCTTCTGTCCTGGCACTTTGGACTCTGTAACAGAGCCAACAGAATGAAAGGATGTGAAATGGGAGAAAGAAAAATAATACATATCACAGCTTTCGCATAAGTGGTAAGGGAAAAACAGAGAGTCAATATGCCCGACCCAACGGAAATCAAACCTGGGACCTCCTATATGCACACCTCAAGCGTTACCCATTGAGCCACCCAGATTGATACAATTCCTATATCTCAGCAATTAATTGCCGTCTAAGGTTTACTTCTTGTGACAATGTGACAACAATAAAAGTAACATCAATGGCTGACTCCCCCCTCCCATTGGCACTGTTAGTGTCGGTTGCTATTGACAATGGAAAGTAATATAATTCCTCAGGGAAATAAGTATAAATGATGTTTTCCCAAACTTGAAAAATAGTACACCATTCGTTAAATAAATGCACGTCTTTCATATAGCTTTTTTAATTATTAAGTAATAAGAATTCATATACAGCACTCGCTTCTTCTTCTACTTCACATAAAAACATTTTTAGTAAATATCACGCAACGTTTAAGGCAAACCTAAAAGCAACCATAATAGCACACACACTAGTGAGGGTGATAAATGTATTTTAAAAGCATCAGATAGTCTAAAAGTACATGCTCCCATCATTTTTCTACAGGGGAGTGAATTTATATGATAGAAGGCGTATATCAAGTTAATCCTACCGAAAACATAACACCTTATTTAACTCAAACATTATTTGTAATGACAAAACGTCTAACTTACATATTTTAATATATGTATTTAATTTTGAATTAAGATACGTTTTCTCTTTAGCATTACATTATGAAAGTGTAGCAGAGCTGTTTACGCTTCCCCATAATGTTATTCCATATTGGAGCCCAGTGTCGCATTCTGAACTGCCAAGAACACCAAATAACATAATTTTGTTGGTGAAAACAAAATGAATGGCATATCGAACAACAAAACCAAGGGGAGGACTACCATATACTTAATAGACGCCTTAAATGCTTCAAACATCGCTGTGAAAAAACTTTATCTCTTGATTTCCCAGAATCGGAGGACACAGTTCTCCATCTTATATGGTCAACAAATGTAAAATCAAGGGTGGGGAATGCCAGATACTTAGATATTACAAAAATAGCATTATATTTTTTCAAAACGGTAAGGAATATCAATGAAAAAATTAATATTGACAGGAAGCCAATACTTTACAATACAATTTTGGGGCTATGCATTTATTTGCCCAATTTTGTTTACGATTTTTCACCCAAAATATGTGCTATCAAGACAATGTTTAGGATGTCTGTCTAACATTTTATGGGTAATTTTTTGGATTATAAGATGTTATATGGAAAACTGATATGTTTGCCTTCCTAGGATGTCGGAAAGAAATGTCTCTATTTTTCCCCCATTTTAAAAAGCGATTTAAGTAATAAATTTCAACTTAACACAATTCCCCAAATCTTCATTTACAGTCTGTGGTAATAACAGATTCTTAAGTCTGCAGCACTGCGTCGTTTTAGAAAATGGCTGAAATTGGCATACTTTTAAGACAACGAGGGTTCTTTTATATACAGGTTGTAACAAAAAGATATGTCAAACTTTCGGGTAAACATTCCTTACATATAGAGGGTGAAAATATTTTATATAAACATGGGACCATAAATGCTTTATTTCCTTGTTACGACCCTTTACCTACAACTCCACTTTCACACCGTGATGTGTAAGCTGGAATGCCAGCATAGCTGTCCTTGGTAATAACTCCACAATAGAACAGTTGCTTAATATGTACAGTAGGTAAACATTCGCTTTTACTGGTTAAAAGGGGTGGGCGTGTTGTAACTACTCTTAGTTTCTAGGTTCACATTTGTTGTGGTCATTCTGTACCACATAGTCCGCTTGTTATGCTACTCCATTGCTTCACGTAGCACCGAGCATGTAGTATCAGTTCTGTGTATTTGGGGAACATTCCAGGAACAGTAAATGAGGTATTCAAATGCGAAGTTGGCATATATTCATTTGATCTATGGATTGGTCGAAGATGTAGCGACTCTTGTGCTCGTATTCTGCAAGGCTTCCAGACAGAACGATACATCAGAGTATCAGAGAGTCCATGCGATGACGGGTTGATGGATCTATCCATGGGCATTTTCAACATTTGATATGATTTTTCTGTTTCCCACAGTTCTGATTTTGAGCTTTCTGCTAAGTGGTACACGTGTAAAAAAGGCCCTAACAAGGAAATAAAGCAATTCCGAACCCATGATCATATTGTATTTTTATTCTGTATATGTGGGGAATGCTTCCCCAAAAATTGGCATATCCTTCTGTTAAACCCTGTATAATGCACACACATATTTACTCTTGTGTTTATTTCTTGAAAGTCCCTCAATATAGTATCGATGTTTTTCAATGACCGAGTCCCAACATTTAGGAATCTGTGCTTTTTCATTCAAAGCACCACTTATATTCATTTGTCTAATGACTGGAGTAACTTTCAGAATAAGTCGAGGTCTGTTGAAGTCAAATGCGAACTCTATGGAGGATGAGATAGCACTTCCCATCAATATTCGCGCAGTTTATTGGTCGTATTATTTTCGGTCTGCGGGAAAATTTTCTCAAGCAGGACGAGTGATTGAGCCTCGAGTAACTGCTGTCGATTTTTGTGCATTTTTTGCGGTAACAATTGTTCCTCACGGGGCTCTATCCTTATAATGATTTCTAGGTAATCAAAAGCAAAGATCATTTTCTTTGTCTTTGATTGCGCTGGTCAAATGGTTTTCGGTCTAGTTGAAGGTGAAACTTTCCTTGAATTGTAAGTTCAACTCCCCTCAAAGTCTGTAATCAAAGTTTTATCAATAGCTACAATTTGGCTCAGGAATGCTTGACCTTCAACGTCGAATTTTTGTTCCAGAAAGTTTGCAATTTCTTTGTGTTTCTGTTCTGCAGTCAAGTCGTGAGCGACCCATGGTTCACAAAATGTTTCTCTTCTGAAAATAATTGGTCAAAATATGCAATGCTGGCACGTTGGTGGAATCCCCGTGGCTTCATAAAGTTCTTCACATGCCATACAAAAATCTTCTTGAAGAGCATACACCACAAGTTCATCTGTTGAAGTTTTTAGCCTTTCTGGTCTTTGGTTATTATGCTGATAGAACCAATACGAAAACAATTAGCCTAGCGAGAAACTGTACTAAGTTCCACTATGAACTCACTACAAACTTCACTCAAATTGCCGTGGATTTCTGTGGAGTTTTACCAAGTAATGTTTCCGTCTTAATAATATCTTTGCTCTTCAATAGCCATAGTGTCCGACATACCTACAGGCTCCATCTATAGCTCCCGTTTTCTACACACAGCGTATGCTACGCACGAAATTAACTCGCATGCTTCTTTCTCAGATCTTCAACTTCAACTGGCGTAATTTTTACTACTGTTGCCTCGTCCAATCTGCAGTTGACAGTACTGCAGATTGGATGAAGTGACCCTTGTACAGTGAAATGCGTTAGATGAAATGCCGATTTACATTCATGAAAGACTGAAGAAGTTTAAGGAAATGCAACAATGGATATCAGCAGAGAATCGCTTGCAGGGGGCGCACCAGCACTTCATTAAGTATTTATGTTAAGTTCCGACGGTTTTAGTAATACAACTATCGAGGAATTATCAATAAAATGACAGTTGAATGAAATTTGACAAATATTATCAGGTTTACTCTTGCATTCGTTTCAATTGTCATTCGGTTGTCGGGCTGCTATACGAGTCTGTTATCATTATTTTTCGCTATTTCATTTATAATATAGTTTTATATGCAATTATATAAGTATGTTAGAATAAAATTAAACATAGTAATTCTGACGTAAAGAAACATAGTTCGTTAATGTATGTTTTAAAAAGAAAACCCAAGAGTAAAGTCAATGAAAAATAATGGTGAAAGTGTAACAGTCACATCTGATTCTGAATTAAAATTCAGATGTACGACAAACATGGTTACGGAAATCCACTTACATGATGACAAGAACCCTTTTTGTGTCACTTTGAATACACGTTAGGTGTTCGTGCATCATAGAACCTTACCGCCACGGTGGCCGAGGTCGTTAAGGCGCGGACTCGTGAGCGAGAGGTCTGGGCTTCGATTCCCACCAGGACCGTCCTGCCTGACTGAGGTTTTTTCCAGATTTTCCTCAATCCTCATAAATGAGAAATGCCGGGAAGGTGTCCTAAACTTAGACCTGGAACGTTTCCTTCCTTAAAAAAATCCTTTCCCAATATAATTTTTCATTTCATGCATCATTAGTGTCCACCGCCTGTGGTGCCTCAGTAGTAAAAACGGGCATTAAACACTATTAAAAATATCATAGAACCTTCACTTTAAACGGAGAGCATGGTGAGTCGAAACACAAGCTAAAGTGAACGTACCTCCCCTCCACTACTTGCAGGGGGGCTGTGCAAGTGTGGTAGGTTGCCACCAAGCAATACTCCATTCACAGTTACACTGTGCGAATTATTTGGAGCTTCTCAGTGACCAAAAGTAGGGCTTTAGTGATGACTGATGAGACAGCGCACAACCAAGTTCTGGATATGAAGTAGAAGCAATTAAGTTCAAAGACTAATAATCTAGTGGTGTCCCCGATTGCTTGTAAATGTCATTATTGTTGTTTTTGTATTAATACGGTGAAGTTACCATTATTTCCCCTCTCCCTGCTCCGTATCCTTCCACTGTCCTTCACACAAACACACTCAATCTATCTCTCTTTTTCTGTGAGCATCCAGCAACACCTGGATGTCAGAACTGTTAAACGCTGAACTCGTCGCTGTACGAAAGCTGAAGAAACTCTATGGTTGATGGATAAGCGAGCCATCCGCCAGGCCACTGCAGTGACTCCACGTACTATGAAACAAGTAAATGAGACCGTTCGTGTTAACTGCCGGGTAACAAATTACGAATTGTCTCTCAAGCTCAGACAGTGATTTTTAAGCGCTGAAATACATTCTCTTTTCAAAAGGTGGACAAAAACCGTTAAAACATGTGTTTTAAAATAGTGTCCAACAGGTCCAAATATGTGTTCACAGATTAAATGTGAACTCGTGATATTGTATGGATGTTATAGTCTGTACTTTAGCACCTTCTGTGAAGAATGGGGGAATTATAATATATTACGATTAGCGTTACTATGTATTAAAACAAATGAGTAAAAGAAAAACTAATGCCTCTTTTGTATCCTATCATATGTTGATTTGGCAAATACTGGGTGACTAAATGAACTATGAACCTACTTTTGTTTTGCCTATAGGCGAGAGCAGCGCTCGTTGCTGTCTGCGGGTATCGTAGAGTAACGCTGACACAACCAAAAACAGTCTGCTTAAATATTTTAAAATGTTTTACTTACCAACTTTATGAAATAGTATATTGTAAATGGCCACTGTCGATGTTCAACAACCATGGCACCTCTTTAAAAACCTATTACACGCTGTAGTACCCTTCAATTCTTCCAGAATGTGTGTATGTGTACTGTATACGGTGTTTACTAATTTACCCTAGAGATAAAAGTGGAGGAACCGAGAGAGCCACAATGTAATTTTGAAACACTTTTAATTTCTCTCATCAAAATAAGCACTATATGAGCTGTAGCAGAGTCTTGTTGGAAAAGAAAAACGAAATCACAACACTTGTCGGTTATTTCTGTACAAAATCAAGGGCAAACTTGTATTTCAATCTATCGCTGTTATTTTATATGGTTTTAACTTTAACAATTTAGTCTGCTTTTTGTACAGTCATAAAAATATCTGTTTTCTGTGAAAAATGTCCAAGTGTTTTAATAGTGGGTGATCCCTTAATCGATTACCGATGTCATCTAATGTTTCTTCGGTGAGAACCCTACAGTATAGGTTTCATAAGACTGAACACTACCTGTAGCCTGAAATGTATTATAAAGTATACAGATTGTTATACGGTCTGTAACTCTTACACCCGGAAGTATTTCTTTAAAGCATATTTAAACTTGAACAGGGGACTGAGTTCACACATATGAATCATAAATAAACACCATCGTGCAGTAGAAAACAAATACTGAGACATAATTCCCCTCGCAAATAAACATGGAACAAAACACAACACTCGTAATAATTGAACAGAAGTGAACCAATATTGACAGCCAGAGCCGCGTGACCTTGTTCCAGTCTACGGAGTGAAAAGCGTGTGCATACGCTTAGTGGAAAAAGACCTCAAGTTGGGTCAAAGTTCATTGAATCGCTCCGTACTGCAATATAATAGTGAATATGTACTATCTGCTGCGTATGTTCCTCTTTCCAATCCGGAAGCAGAAACGGAGTGTCTGTCTTAGAGATTTCTTCTTCCTTCCCTAGTTACAATAAGTGAGATGGGAGGGAGAATGGTATGCCTATAAATAGCAGATTCAAATATACACAAAGTAACAAAATTACACCAAGCTCACTATTAATATTCCGAATTGTACACCACTGCATTGTACGCAAGGAATGAAGAGATAGTAACTCTGCCTAGTTTAGTTCAGGGCAACATAACAGAATCTAAAACATTGCAGCAAATATGTGTAAATAAATGTATCCATGAGAGGGGAAATGCCCAGTTGTTTTAGAGCTGGCGAGCAGTCTCGACATGTTTACCTTAATTCTTTATGGGAAAATCCTGCTCTTGTGTGCATACTCTAATTAAAAACATAGTAAATATGGACTGCATTACAACATGTAATAAATATAAGCACTCTCCGTTAGTACCACACAGTTTTAACTCTTTTGTCTTCAAGGAAGCCTGCTGGTGTTATAATCTGCCAAAATGGGAAATGTTTGTAACATAGATCACGGGAGAAAAAAAAATGTTAAAACAATGCTCTCCAATTTATTAAACAGCGTGCGTTGAGATATTAATAATATTAAGAAACTCTTGAAATAAATACCATTATCAGCCATACTATAACAGAGGCAATGTAATTAACAAGAAAGAATCGTTGTCATAGTTATACCGGTTAGTTTTTAAATTTAGCAATATGGCAAATGCACAAATGAAACTGAACAGCAAATTTCTTCAAATTCTGGTACTCAATGTATATTTACAAAAAAAATACCTGGAATTAACATACAGCTCCTAAATTACAAATTTAACAATCAATACCTGGGTGACTGGCACAATAAGGCAAAGATGTCGACCCTGCTAAACAAAAGAACGAAATATAATACTAAGGACACCAGAAAGGCACGTTTCCGATAAAGTTATCACATATCACAGAACGGTGGCTGGACCGGTTCTAAAGCCTGAAGGAAAAAAGTTTAATTGTTCAGAGCAGACGATTAATTTCCCATTGTCAGTGGAGAGACATGCATGACAATAACGAAGAGTGAATGACCGATCAGCGATAACACTTCTTTCAAAAAAGTTCTAGAAAATTGGCTTCAGACGAAGAGGAAAAAGAAGAATTACATAACGTAACATCGCGGTACAAGTGTTAGAGTAAGCTTAATTATCATAATCCTTTTGCTTTCTTTTATTGCGCCTGTGCTGCTGAGGTCAATGAATTTAAAGTGATAGCTGTAAACCCCTGAACATTTCTAGTGCATCCCGCCGCTTTCCGACACTTGCCGCAACACAGTCGAAACACCATGATACTAGAACCATTAAATGCGCATAATAAAAAGGTTACAAAATAAAATTGTTAACGTATATTTACTGAAAGTCGGATACAGTGTCTAATATATTTAGTCCAGCCGGTCAAATATATCTCGTAAACAAATAAATCAATCAGCTTATTTGATATGTACAGTCCATCGCTTAATGTGAAGAAGATCTGAATATTAAAACTAATAGTAATTTTGTAACAATGCTGTTTACATTTAAAAACGTTTTATGTGGTTGAAAATTAGATCAGTATTACTATGCGGTATACAATTCACAATAGAGTACAGAGAGTAATATTCGTATATATCAGACTAATGTAGAAAGAACAGGTAGGTGCATCATATTCCGTATTTTTGCTGTATCTGCTTTGACTGAATCAAATATATGAGGATGGTCAGAGAAAATCAGCAGCCATTATAAAAAAAATTACTTATGCTATATAATTTTTAAAGATTTTACGATTAATGTTTTTCTCCCCATGTTCCAAAAACATAAATAATGATGCAGATAAGAATTAAAAATATAATCGTAAAATTCCAATCGCTCTCAATCAATGGCAGACCAACAAAAAGGAGTTTCTGACCACACTATTTTTAATGAGTATATGTAAATTCTTAATTTGTCTACGGAGCTGAAGCACTTCTTGAAAAGTATTTTAGCTCTAGTTTTGTCGCTTGATTTCCGTTCCTTTGTTTAGACATATCTTTAAAGCTTTGTTTCCTCCCTAATTTTATCCTGGTTGCTCTTATTTCTTTCTTCAATAAGTTTCTTGTCCTTTTCATCTATTTACCAATTATTTGCGTACATCTATTGTATATGGAATATGAATCTGATATTCGAAACATTAAATGCAGGCCTGCAGTGGCTGATAACCCGACTGCAGTAGAATAAATTTCTCTCCATTATTGTTTTTGGGGGAATACACTATATGTAAAAGTTTGCTTCGTATGAAGAACTGGGACGGCAATTTTTCTTTTCACATAATGAAATGCGTGTCATGTTGAACAGTTACTTTTTGATCATTACTTAGGATTAATGTTGTTTACAATGAACTCCCCTTCTTGGCACGATGTTTTCTCATAATGATAATTTTAAAGATTTACGTTAAAGACCTGACGCAGTCTCAGTATTCAATCACATGGAAATAATTTGACTTCTATTTTTACAATCGACAACTAAAATTAGAATAAAGGTAAAACGTACATAAAATCGCCAGTTAACAATCCACCCGATGAAAATAGTATTGTAATAGCGGCTTTGAAAATAGCTACTGTCACGGACCCACTTCGGTAGAAGGTTTCATCTGTCATTAACATAAACATTTTCTTTCATTTTACTAATTCTGTTTAAGGTATGCTCAAAAATTACTTGTAATTGTACTTCTGAAAATACAAGTTTGAGCAATTCTTTTTGTATGAGCACATTGCATTTGATTAGGTTAGACGGGAATGATTTCAGACACCGAAATACATCGAGGGCTCTTTGTAACATACTAAACCTCCGTGAGCAAGGGGTGAGTTAAGGGTTACGAAGGGCATTCAGGCATATGGAAAGAAAGTCACGAATGTAGATGAGGTCCCTAACGTTCCCAGATTACTTTCCTTTTCTTGGTGGGTTGCGATGCAGGCGCAGCTATCCTCCAAGGAATTTGAGTCCTTCGCCAGGGCAGTTTTCTAATGTGTAATCCACCACTGCACACCGCTCACCGCCAACCTGAATGCAGTACAGCAGATGCCAGGGCAGATTTTCCAATTTGTAAAATCCACCACTGCACACCGCTCACCGCCAACCTGCTGCAGTACACCAGACGCCAGTGCAGAGTTTCCAATGATCAATTCAACCACTGCACACCGCTCACCACCAATCTGGCTGCAGTACACCAGACACCAGGGCAGATTTTCCAATGTGTAAATTCCACCACTGCACACCGCTCACCTCCAACCTGGCTGCAGTACATCAGATGACAGGGCAGATTTTCCAATATGTAAATTCCACCACTGCATACCGCTCACCGCCAACCTGCTGCAGTACACCAGACGCCAGGGCAGATTTTCCAATATGTAAATTCCACCACTGCACACCGCTCACCTCCAACCTGCTGCAGTACACCAGACGCCAGGGCAGATTTTCCAATATGTAAATTCCACCACTGTACACCGCTCACCGCCAACCTGCTGCAGTACATCAGACACCAGGGCAGATTTTCCAATGTGTAAATTCCACCACTGCACACCGCTCACCTCCAACCTGGCTGCAGTACATCAGATGCCAGGGCAGGTCTTCCAATGAGCAAATTCCACCACTGAACACCACTCACCGTCAACCCACATCGTCTGGCCTTATATTGTACATACATTGAATGTTTCTTTACATACACTTCTAATGGTTCCATGCTCATCTTTTTCGTTGTGGTGAGCTTGTCCCATGCCAAAAGATTTATTTCAACAGAGCTGTAAGAATTTCTCCATATTTCTATGGCATAACCTTCCTAAATTCAACACTGTTGCTTGAAAATAAGCATATTTAACTGTTTTCTTTTGCTTACCTTATCATTCATGTTTCTCTAAAGGTACGCGTGAATTAAATTAATTACTAATACTGGTGCATTTTTCATAATAAAGATTGAAGTTGTTTAGTCGCCCCTAACAATTGGAGCCTAATTATGAGACTGTTTGTTTGTGGCCCCATGTTGGCGCCAAATTATGTAGTTGTTTAGTAGGATCCGCCTATTTGCCCTTGGTTGGGCAACAATTTTGAAGTGGTTTGTTGTCGACGTCGAGTGGCCTCTCGTCGTGATGCCAATTTTCAAGTGATTTTGTCGACTAAATATTGGTCTCTTCGGTGTTGTAGTCCATGCTTCAATGATAACAGTTTCTCAGGATGAATTATTAGGATTCAATAGGACTGGGAGAGGATTCCAATGGTGTAAATAAGCTCGCGATGCAACACAATATATATTGGTACTTTATTATATCCAAAAACTTTTCTCGGCCTCTGGTGCTTTACATAAGAGACTTAGCTATGCCGATACAAATTTAGTTGCAGCGTGTGAATGTTACAGACGAGTGCCGCGGCGCGTGAAACTGAAAACTGATTAACTAATGTTCGGAACTGCGTAACTAATAACTGCTTCTCAGTTGAGTATTAAGTTAAAAATTGCCTAACTGATGTGTCAGAACTGCGTTTATATTGCCGCATATAGATCTTATAACTGCGTGCCTCAGGAAGGTCGCACTTACAACTGCTTCTGTGAACTGCTTAACTGAGTCGAACTGCATGCCCTAGCCGAGCAACCGCTATCTTATATATTAAATTCAAATCAAAATATCGTTGGTTTTAACGATTACCACGGGGTCACACTCGCAGGCGAAATCTTCACGCCTATCTTTAAAAGTTCAAACATACATTTTCCATTGGCTGGTTTAAGTTCACCTACCACGCATGTCATTCTCTATTTTTTAATGTTTAAAACATTTTGTTGATATTGGCTAGTTTAAAGGCTACCAGTACAACCCCTTGTCGCAGTCAAAGCCCAAAACGGTTTAAAATTCCTTAAGTTTATTAACCTTGCAATGGCAGGCCTTTAAAAATGGGGGGCTACATACGCGACTCTCGGGTTTCTCCCTATTGTGTAGTTTTATGACCTTGTTGGCCTTTCAAGGTTCCGTAACAAAACATCAGCAGCTTTATCTTTCGTACAATTCTTACATTAAAGTTAAGATTTATAGCACATGTATACTTTTAATATTCATATTACTAATTACAATGCCAGAATGTGATGATTGGGTTTACATAAATATACATTATAATTATATTTCAGTTGGGATGGTAGAACTGTTGCAAGATGTTAAAATATACTTTACTCTTTGTAAATGCAGTGATATGAGTGGTTCTCAGTATTTTTTAACAGTTCTGGTGATATTGAAGCGCAGACATGAATGATTAATTCTTCCTTTCAACAATTTCGAATTTTCTGGCTCCGTTTCGTAAATCCTGGATTTGAACATTTCCAGTGAAATAAAATCTGCAGATTTTGCTAGCCACCTAACAGAACCACAACGTAGTGTCAATTTTTCAGAGTACACATCATTAAGGTATTCTTTAATTGCTTTACAATAATGGGGCGGTGCACTATCGTACTGAAACAAATAATTTACCACTAACTGAAGTGAAACATCTTTTAGTGGTTTTTCTATTTTTATTTTATTCTGCATAAAAAAACAAAAAATCTGTTCAGTAAGCCGACCCAATGATGTTGATTAGAATACCGCACCACTAGTTTAACTCTCCATTGAGCCTGCATATAGTATGCTTGAAGCCAATAATATTTCTCAGGAGCCCATTAGTGCAGATGCAGGTGTTCACATGGGAGTCAGTTGCGAAATAACATACTTCTCCCCATATCTTCCCATATCTGCCTGATAAAATTTGGATTTTTGTATAACCGATATGAGTTTTCTGCAAACTGATACCCGCTGTACGAAAGTTTGCCCATGAAGCTGTAATGTAGGTGCTGCTTATAAGGGTACCATTGCCATTCTGTGAACATCCTTTGAAGTCCTTGACATTCCGAATTTAATCGTAACTCATCTTTGCTCTAATAATGATCAGAATATCTAATAACAATAAGTTACGCTACAAGCATAGTAAGCATATCAACAATAGCGCACCGTTCATACCAAAACTATATCGTATGAATAAATAGTTCCACTTAAATTGAGAGGTTATTGCCAATACTTGTGTAGAATTGTCTGCGAAATACTGCTTAGCAATCTACGAAAATTTGGGATCGTCGCAAAAGAATATTTGCCTATCGTGTTGAGCCTTGACACGATCCGTTAGCTCTTGGGCGTCGAAATACCTTTGGAGAAGGAAAGTCACATGGGAAAAAGTTCAGATTATAGTCTTCGGGCCTCAACTGCATTTCATAGACCATTATCATACCAGTGTATTCGATTTGGCCAACAGTGAAGTTACTTCCTATTCGACTGAAGCTTCTACCCGGGACCATGAGCAAACGAATAAGTAACTCTCCTCACACCAACAAATATGCGCACGCTTTGCGCGGCAATACAAGTTAACTGCTGGTTTCTGTGCGCCTTCACCTAAACGTCATATTGAGCATTTGAAAAAGACCTCCTATACTCAAAACGCGGGTTCGAACCCGGCCAGGACCGATGGATTTTTTCGGGCGTAAAAATCCTAAGTATGGCTTCCTTCGGAAGGGAAGTAAAGCCGTGGGTCCCGTGTCGTACATTTGCGGCACGAAAAAGAACCTCAAGCCTGAAAGAGAGGCCTCTGAGCAAAATTTGTCGGCCGTTTCACGCCCTGAGTTGAATGGGACGCTGATGACCTGAGCTGTTAAAGAGCGTCCTTAAATAAATCAATCCAAAAAAAAAAAAAAAAAAATTGAAAAAGAGTGAGGAGACAACTGTTCAGCAATTACTTATGCGGGAAACATATAAGTGCAGAACACGGTGTGTGTGGTTCTCCTGATGATATTTACTATATTTCGGAATTATTCCTGCGTTATTTGCAATAATTATAAAATACAAACTGGAAACCAATAGAAACGGCGTCATAAAATGGCTTTAAATTTTATGAAAAATCACCACACATTCAAAAGAAGTACTCATGGCGCACGAACAGAAGGACGAAAACACTTAAGTAGGGATGGAGGGAACTGCAGCTCCAAGCTAGTGAATGGAATGAATGTAATAGCACGTGGAACCAACATATGCAATTTAGCAGCAGGGTAACTACACTGCCAGACATACCTCTCTCTTGTCCTTTCCTTCGGCCACCTCTTGGCTCTTTCATAACTTTGGCATTATTTCGGAAGTTTGGAGACTGTATGTTTTATTTACTCTTTTGTCAAAAAGTGCTTTGGTTTTCCTCCGCTTAAATCTCTCGCTAGATTCTCCAAACATTTTCTGGTCCTATTTAAGTACCGATGTTAGCAGTGTTCAACGTAGAACTATTGCGCGTGTTAAATGGCAGGAAATAATTCATACGTGATTTATTCTGAATTAAAATGGGTCTAACGATAGCACATTGTATCAGAATTGTCCAAATGTAACTAATTCTTTTGTAGCTTCGTAGTTTAACTACATAGAGCTTTATATTTGTTCTGATAAGTGGCATTGTATTCAAAACAGACGGATGTGGTGTGATGGCGCAGCGTGTTGTTTACATATGCTGAATCACGTTTAGCCGAATATGTTCACAACAAGAATCCGTCGAAACGGGCCCAGAGAGCAGTAATTCAATTTTTAAGGGCAGAAGGTGTTAGTGACCCCTAAATTTATCGTTGATTGTACAATGTGTATGGAAATGCTGCGTGTCTGTCACGTAGCACAGTGTTCACATAGTGAATAACTTTTGTGACGCACGTGTACGCATCCTAGACCTGATCAAGCTCACTTAACTAACCATCGCCGAGGAATCAATTGCACCCATAGACAAGGGGTAACCGCCCAATAATTACCTGAGAGATTGCAGAAATGTTGTCATTGAGCAAGGGAACTGTTCACACCATTCTCCATCGACGCTTGGGATATCACAAGGTAGTTTGTGTGTAGTAGGAAACATTTTTCTGAAGAGCAGAAGACGAATGGGTGCAGCCATGGTCCATCTGCGTTACAAAGCACAGGGGAATCCGTTTCTTTAAAGAATAGTTCGTAGTCAACCGCCACATTGGCCGAGGTCGTTAAGGCGCGGACTCGTGAGCGAGAGGTCTGGGGTTCGATTCCCGCCAGACCGTCCTTCCTGACTCAGGTTTTTTCTAGGTTTTCTGAGTTCTCATAAATGGCAAATGCCGGGGAGGTACCCTAAACTTAGGCCTGGAACGTTTCCTTCGTTAAAAAAAGCCTTTCCTAATATATAATTTCGTTTCATGTTCCATCAATGTCTCAATGTCTACCGCCTGTAGTGCCTCTGTAGTTAAAATGGGCGTTAAACACTATTAAAAAAAAAACACGGATGTTCTTCGCTCAGAGTACCCATAACCTTGCGACGCGCTGGAACATTTGCTTGAACAGACAAGGTGCCTTGTATAGCGGATATGTCACTCATATATCACTCTTACTTCCTGTATGTTCATATACTCCAAGGAGCATAATCATTGCCGAAAAAAATAGTCTCCGTTTCATTTGGGCAAACCATATATTTTAGGTATTTTATCCTATTCCTACAGGTATTGGTGCACCAAATTCGAGTTTAGGACGCAAAATACGAGTTGTTTATAATAGGATATTCGAAAATCAATGTCAGCATAGTTGTTGTTTCACACTAAATTTATGTAGGTTATTTTTGGCATAACACACCTTAAATATAGTTCCCTGGCATGTCAACAATATATTACCAAATCCTTGGAAGACGGTGCACACCATCTGTAGCGATGATCTTCGAAAACAAGTCGCAATCGCAAGGGTTCATAAAAAGACTCACGCTCTTATCACTTCAGATTCAGTTTTGCCGTCTCTTTCCAATTTGAGTTACACGGTGTGGCATCCCGCGGTCACAAACTTTCCCCATCTTCAACTTCTTACTAAAATGTTATAAATAGACGATGCTATAATGGAAATCCCATGTCCACCGCCCGTCTTCATCCAATGAAGGCCCTTACAGCCTCAACATGGAAGTCGGCTGTTGCAACGACCAGTCTACCAGCGCGTGGTCTGAAATCAGTTCTCCCTTCCTTAACGAAATGCTTTCACCCATCTTGCAACAGTTCGGTATAGTAAAACTTATTACCCACTAAAGCACTGAGCTGCGATTTTATCATTTGTAACTTGGGTTTTTATGAAACACTTTGTTTACACTACTGAACATTTTAAGACGCTCCTACTTACTAACGCTACTGCAAAACTGCAAATTGTGAAACAATTACTGCTCTCTAACATAACACACATTTCAATGGACACCACTAGGATAACTGTTGTACAGCATTGTTGCCATTACTTTTCGAATGCACTAGCATTACTTTGAAATGACATTAGGTAATCCTAAAACTTAATAGTCCTTATATTACATTCGAGAATTCAGTCACTTCTCTTATTTTCTTAATTTTTATTTAAATGTTGGAAATCAGCTCACTGGTTGCAAAGCTCATGGTATCTGAAAACATTTAATTGTTACTTCTCGCTGCAGCAAGAAATTGCAAAAGAATTTCATAAATACTCAGGAATTCTGTCTTCAAAGAAAATGGCAATAACTTTTAAAAACCACTTCAAAATATATAGCACTGTAATATGATTGTAAATTAACGCTCTATAATATCCAACAAGAAGTATACATTGAACGAAAATGCCTGCATTAAATATATTAAATATTTAAAAAAAAATGTTTTCTGACTGTGCACCCTTAAAATACGCATCAAAGACTTGCATTTATTTTTTCGGAGCAAATCAGTCATGTGACGGGGATGACTTGCCAGTCAAAATATCAGTCAATATTAGCACAATATCTCTGAAGTTCTGAAGGAAAGTACACACTAAAGGGAAATCTGGAAAATGTTGTTTTTGACCAAAAGACTACTCAGAATTACACATAGTTTAGTTCCATACCTCCTTGCTATAGACATTTTCCTCATCGATTTTAATATTTCATATTGTATTCAGTTCCAAAAATATTAACTCGATCATTTGAAAGATGCAAACCGAGCCGTGTGGCTCAGGTGGTAAAGCTTGAGATTCACGTTCGGGAGGTCCTGGGTTTGATTCAGATTGTACCGGCCATCCTGAATTTGGGATTTTTCGAGGTCTCCTCTCTCCTGGTCACTTAAACGAATGCTAGGATTGATATTTACGTTCCGCGAATTTTTCGCTCCTCCATTTCGTATCATTTCATTCCGTCAGTTTTGTTACAGAGTCGGAAGCGCCACAGCGAGGTGAGCTGGTGCGGTGCGATGGTAGCTTGCGCTCTAGAAAGTTTCTGCCCACATTTTCAAAGGAATTTCTTAAGGGGTCGCACCACTCGTGGAGGGGGCCTCCACCTGCATCGGGGTGTTCTATCTAAAAACATGTTACGGACACTATCTTCATCCGTGTAGTCATTGCCCGTCGATGCTGGCTGGCTAGTATCCCCTCGCGTCATCTTCCTCACGGAGAGGCCTTCGTTTGGAGGGTGGGTACAAAGAGCCAGTCTGCACAAGGTTCAGGTACCAAAAGCATCCTCTTCCGCCCCAGATCATCCATCCATCCATCCAAGGGGGGAAACTGCCAAAATTTATTATTTTATTTAATTCGTAGACTAAATGTATTCTTCCATTGTTGATACTTCGTCTATTTGTCAGTGATATTCTAAGGTATATGTATGTGTACTTTTTATTTGTGGTCTGAAATTTGACATTATAATTTTAGTTTATTTTTATTGCACAGGATTTATTCACCGTCCTTGTGGGAGACTAATGTGTGTGTGACATAAATGTGAAAATAAACTCGCCTTGGCAATAAATACTTTTTGGACATTGTTAAAATTGTTTTATTTTCAATTGTGAAATTCGTTGTGCACCACTTTAAATAATTATTGGTTTCTTCCACAGTTACGAAAATATGCGCGGATCATTGAGTTTTTCCTGTCTATATATATATATATATATATATATATATATATATATATATATATATATATATTCAAACTTCCCTGTAATCAGATGTACAAAATACAAAATGTATCATTTTATAGATGATAGTAATTTTCTTATTGAAGCTGAGATTAGGGATCTGTTAGAGACTGAATTACCGGCAGAGCTGAAGTAAGCAAATGACAACGAAGCAGATAATTCAGAAGTCGTTGATGAACATGAATGAAGCTCAAGTGAAGAAGAAGAAGAAAACGTGAAGGGGACACAGGTGGAGTTATTTCTATAAATAAGTACATAAAATTTCTAATGAATATATTTTTCTCAGGTACCAAGACAATCAAAAAGCAATTCTTTAACATCTCTAGACACAGAGGCCATTACAAAATAGAGAGAGATAGACAAAAACCCAAGCATCAATAACTCTTTACAGAAATATCTACACCAGAAATTGTCGACTTAATGGTCAAGCATACCATTAAAAAGGTAACTAGAAAAGTGTCTCCTAAAGATGAAAATAAAACTCATTTATTTAGTGATAATTTATTTTGATTCATTGTATAATCAAACTATTTCAATAATGATTTATGATGAGACTTGTATCCAATAGCCCTATATTTTGGAATAATGAGTAAAAGAAATATTCTTCAAATTTTTATTTCCTATTTTGAATTACGAAGATACCAGGCTCGAGATGCGAGATAGAAACAAATTTGCGCCCCTCAGAAATTAAATTAAATATTCCCAAAACGCTTTCCATGTGAGCCTCATGACACGATAGACGATATGTTGTCCCTTTTTAAGGGTTATTGTCCTTTTTATATATTAAATATTTATAAAATATGATATTGTTGTTAGAATATTGAAATGGTCAAGCGAGAAATATAGGGTGATTCAAAAACATTTTATCAATGGACGTATTTAATTTCAAAAGTTCCCATACATCTGCAAAATGATCTACAATAGGCTGTAAATAGTCATTCCAGTATGATTGCCCTCTAAGTCTAAACATAGGCTCCATCTTTTTTGCATAGATCAGGGCCCTCCCTTGTAGCGGTCGTGGTCTCGCCTGCTGTTGCAGCAATTTGCTATGATAATTGTCGTAGACAGTCGATCCGTGTTTTGCACACCTTACAGTTAATGAAACCCCAGGCGAAAAAGTCCAGGGTTGTCAGGTCTGGAGAGCGGTTCACCCAAATTCCTTGTGATCCACGACCAATCCACCCATTGGGGAAGACCCTTAGTTCCTAACAATCACTGTAAAATGGAGTCGTGTACCATCTTGCTGAAAAAACCACCGTCTTTTATCTCATCCTGTTCCAACTGCGATTTCAGGAATTGTTTTAACATATCTAGATAAATAGCTCCTGTAACTGTTTGCTATGCAAACATAAAAGACCCATCAAAGTTGTCTTAGTATTCCCTATACAGACATTCACCTTCGGCTAGTCCCGTTACCACTTTTGGACTACGTTTGACTGTTCGTCTGTACATATCCGACAATGATGCCTATTCACATGGCTACATGTGTGGAACGTTGCTTCATCACTGAACAGTATATTGTCTATCAAGTTTTCATTTTCAACTGCTTCTAACATGTCAGAACACACAGCTTGTTCAAATTTCCTTGAGCTGCAATTAACCCCAGTGAGAGCAATTTAATATATAAAACAAGCACATCATCGTTTGGGAAAGACCTCGTACAAAAAGAAACCACATCTGCGTGAGAGAAGCCCTGGTGACAAGAATTCTGCACATAATGTTATCGTATTGTTAACTATACACTTGGGATAAGTAAAAACATACTAATAACAATGTTGTGTGTACTGGAGTATTATTTAAACAAAATGGTGATGCAATAGTGAAATGTAGTGAAAAGACGAGGTGCATTTTCCATTATATACAGGAAAGCATAAGTGACGTATTACTTTAGTAGATTTATCTTTGCTGCACTGAAAATGCAAATATTTTAATTTTATGATTAGATAATGTTTTCTTTAGTAATTTTCAATATAACAATTATTTTTGTATGCTACGGTTAAGTGAAATATCCCTAATTTTCAGCCGAAAAATATCAAAACTCAGAATAGATAAAAGAGTATGCCAGGTATATAAATTAAAATTTTACAAATTGTGGAGTAATAAAACAAGCACCAAAAAGAGAGATAATTTCAACTATGATATAATTGCCATACCTATGTGTTGCCTGCTTACGTGTGTTGCCTCTAATGAACACGTGCTTAACGCATTCGACAATGTAACAAAGTTTTATCTGATGTGACAATACATGTACTCTGTATTCCAAATGTGCTGGCAATACGGGCGTGATCTTCACTGCAAAGCTCTCAACTCAACAACATGCTGCAATAGAGCCGTACATTTTAGATATTAATAAAATTTCAACTCATTCTCGTAGATTTGTTTCCAAAAGAGTTATAAGAACGATTTTATTTTCAATGTTATCATAAATGAAACTTGCATTAATTTTCTGTTTGTTCTGCGATATAAATATTGATAAATGTTTACTTTGCGATTTTGTAAATGTATGACTAGTGTTTTACCAGCATTTAAAGCGTCCTTTTTGTTCGTTAGAATCAATGTTTACTTCTCTCCAAACACATTTGTAATAGACAGAGGGAGGACCAATGCGAGCTTCAGCGTTTACAATGGAAACGCAATACGTGGTACTAATGTATAGAACGAATAGAAAACAGTAACAAAATGTTGAATGTGAACCTGTTGTCATGTTCCATTATATTTAGTACTTGAATTGCCACAAATAAAAATTGTGTGAACAGTGTTCCATGTATCCCCACTTAACGTACTATTTATATTGCTTCTCATAGCGCCTGTATGAATTCACCGATTAATTGAATGGCAATTCACATCATACAGCACGATACATTCCTTGTAAGTAAGTTATTTAAAAACGCGTTTTTATTAAATCCTGGATAAAAATAAGTTTATACTCAGAAAACAAATAATGCCACAAGCATATAGGATGCGGATAGAATGCACGAGAAGAAAAAGAGTCGGAAAATGGACATCTTAAAAGCAGGAACAAATATTCTCAGACGCTTTGCTATGGCGAAGCAGGCGTTAACTCAAAATATGATTACGGATTGTCAGAAAATTGAAAACACAATTTGTTATACGGAAGTGAGGTTTGGATATGGAATAAAATACAAAATCTAAATAAATTGCAATGTGATTTCTGGGAGCAAATTTCAGGGGCAGGGAGGGGAGTATTTAACTATGGTGAACTACGGGAGGTGGGATGCTGGGAAGATGCAGTTTACAGCAAAATAATGATACTGACTAAGAATAATTAAAGGAAAAAAAAAAACAACCCTGAGGGTAACATGCTACCGGCACCAATTAAACAACATGCATTAACCGAAATGGTGGGCGGCGGTTGTACAGCGGAAGTTGTCAAAAACAGGCTTAAACGATATTTGACAGAAGGATATTGGAAACAAGTATGGTGTAGTGAAAAAAAAAAACGCCTTTCTGACAAACCGACAGGAAATAGAGGCGAGATGCATGCAGATGTCATCTCTGGACCTGCAAAGCGAAATTAAAACTAGATGGGGTAAAGAGACCTAAATCATGGAGCTAGGCATAAAACAGAGGTCGGAAATAGGACGGCTTAGACTAGGAGGCTGGAAGGCACGTAAGGTTGTTGATGAGGAAGACAGTAGGATGTGCCCATTATGCTTGAAACCGGAAGACTGGGTGTACATTTTAGCTAAGTGTACACAGACAGAAAATGATAGGATAAAAATTTTCCCGTATTCATTTTTGACTTCCAGTAAGGGGAACTGATATGTTGGGACTTAGTTGTAAATAGATAAAACTGGCTATATCTGGATATTTTCTTAAATGAAATACGTAGTTTTAGGGACAAACAATTTCTATAAATATTGTACATAAATAAAACCAAAATTTATATGAATATCAGAATTATTGTATATATGTCTGTTTCATGTGTGTGTGTGTGTATGTTTTCTTATTAATTTTGTTCTATTATTTTATTTTCATTAACTTCAGAAATGAAGTATTTTAGAAGAGCATGAATTGATTTGTGACCATGTGACTGTGATGTGCAATATATGTATACCTTGTTTAACTGGAACAATAAATACTACCACCACCACCACCACCACCACCACCACCACCACCACCACCACCACCACCACCACCACCACCACATCTTAAACAACAAATAATTTACTCTATCAAAAATAGAGTATTTCTTTGGTGGGTAGAATTAATTGAAGATCAGGTTGGCAACTATTCATCAAATTTACCCACTGTTGTTGTTAAAATACCCTAGTACTACCACGAAGATCCGTACATTAAGTGAAAGTGCGTGGTTTGTGGTTAGATTAAGGTGCAGCCTGCTTATGTTTGCGTTTCCGTCAAAGACATTGATTTATAATTGACTGGACATGAACACATGTCACATCGCAACGTAGCTGATGTATGTAGCCTCATGTTAAAGCTATAAGTTCATTCGGTTTCACTTACAAACTACTTAGTTTCAAGCCACTTTTCTACTAGTAAAAATACTATATTTTTTCCGCAACCTGTGTGTAGGAAATGCATGGTACTTGTTTTAGAACTGTGCTACACATATCTTCATTTAATCCTTTGTTAAATACTTTCATTTCAAAATTCGTAGTTTCTGTGAACACCGTATCATTACAATAACAGTTAAGTAATTACTGTTACCCTAGAACTTTGAGAGTAGTTTAATCATTTTATCGACATTTCTAGCATTTAATAGTTATTTAAAAATAGTTCAAACTAAATCTCAGCTATATTAACTCATTCTATGAAACCTCATTCATAACCCGAGCATATATATATATAAGTACATAAAGCATGTAATACACAAATATTTAAGATATTTTAGCTGTAGTAATGTAACAAGAGTACCAAAACTTGTCTTGAGAGAATCTAGAGCTCCAGTAATTACTTTCATTATTTCGAGAATTAAATAATAAAAATCAAATAATATATCCATAAAAATGATGTTACAGTTATGAATGTCAAGTCTGACAGTTTAATTTTCGCCACAGTCAAACACATGAAGGTCGAAATTAAAACGATTTAGTTTTTTCATTTAAATTCTTTGATAAATTGAAAGCAATTAAAGCATGATAACCTACAACACTTATTAAACGTACCATTATTAAAGACATAAATTTGAAAATTAACTGATATTGGTTAAACTGGTTCCACACACTATTTCTGTTCTGTTTAATATGTTTTTATTTGGAATTTTGAATTATAGGGTCAATTTGTGCATCTGACGTCTCGCCAAAACGTTTTCAATTGCCCGCCATATTGATTTTTATTTCTAGAACCCACTGATGTTTAGGCCAAAGAAGCTATAAGAACCTTTCAGTCAGCTGTTCTGATGAATTTGTATAAAAAAACAATTGCACGCAGGTGGAATGGAAACGATAAAATTGTAGCGATAAACAGCATGATTGGTTGCAATTCCTGATATTCTTATACGGGATTAGTCACTGATTCAGAGCTAAATTACTCTCATTTATTAACCTTTTAATAGCTAAAACAGTGACAAACTAAGTACAGTTTTAGACAATCAGGAGATTAACAAAAGATTTTATAATACTCTCTTAAAATGTCTGTTACAGTAACACCTGAATGTAAAAGGGATTTTTAACTCAATGATTAAAGTTTCAATTAAGTACGACTTAGTTGGTGGCACAGAATATATTCGCCATAAATGCAACTGAGAGGTGGTAGACAAAGCATTTCACCATTTTTCTCCCTCCCACTTACAGCCATAACATACACACCAGTATGAACAGTACAAAATAAGCAAATAGAGAATATTTTCAAAAATAACTCGTCGCGGAAGCATATAAGAGGATTGTTACAGGTACATCTGCATAAAGCTACTTTTAGCATGGAATGCAGGAAAAAGCAACTGACACGGCGAAAAGCCGACTATTCAAGTAATAACTAAGTACCAACGAACTATAGTTGTGCTATGCATGTAGAAGAAGTGCTTAACTAGAGCCAGAAATACTTCACTCTTGTTTATTACAACAGAAACCTAACCAGCTGCTTCACCGAATTCAACCTTTCTGAGAAGATCATATTTAATGCACTTTGAAACTAAATTTCAAAGGCAATGTCTAGAAGCTTAAACTTCCCTTCGTGCACTCTGCTCCTAACACAGTATATAAATAAGAGTACAAAAATTAGCTTATAGATAACATCCGCACTTACGGTCGCTGGATCCTGACTAAAGCTATACTAAATTCTCCTATTTATTTTGAGCATGTGCCAAGTTTATATCTGTTTAATTTGGAAATTTTACTACCACTATCGGGTAGGTGTTGAGGCCTGGCGAACCATGTTTCCTTTTCTTTTGTTCTATGAGATCACACAAACACAACTTTTATCTCAAAAATATACTCACACTTAAGACTAACTTTCAGGATATTTTCTTTCCTCGAATTTCCCGCATTCCCATTTCATTCCACAGCTGGTTGCAGGATCGAAAGTGTCGGACAAACCGGGCTGGGGCTGTGCGGCGTGGCGGAGAAAATATCTGCGGATTCTTCCTGCAGGAACCCTTGAGCTTATCGTTTAGGGAGAACGTCATATATCTCGTAGATCTGCAGAGCCTGAGTACCCATGGTACTTCTGACGTTATTAGAAGCAGCCGAGCTGAACTTTTTTCGAGATCCTCCCGATGGGGAGTTGTCCGAATTGGGTTGGACTCGGGTTGGCCGTGGTCCCGGAACTCACGGGAAATTGAGGACTCGCATTAGTGGTGTGTCCCAAGGGAGAGCCTCAGGCGTGTACCTTGGGGGCAGGTTTTTCCTTAATCGCCGTTTTTTGTGAGGATGGTGCTGGCTACCTTAATGCTGGGGTGACTCACCTCTTAAATACGAGTAGGTCTATGCTAGACGAGACCTATCCCCCAGTGAGACACTGGAAGCTAAATTCGCTTAGCGCGCTTGGGCGACGAAATCATCTACGGCCGAAAGATGGGTCGATTTAGACTCTAGGTACCGTCCAAAATTTAAAAATCCACTGGGCTGCAAGACCTCTGTATATCCCCTGGTCTTGAGGAGGAAACCCCACCTCATACATGTCTGTGACCAAAGATCTATAAAATGTTACAGACCCTACCTATCGCCGCCTGGAGAATTTCTTCCCGCAAGCTCAAGTACAGAAGGACCGCCTGTGGTGCCTCAGTAGTAAAAACGGGCGTTAAACACTACTCAAAAAAAAAAAAAAAGTACAGAAGGCACATCAGTGTGGCCAAAGTGCCGAAACATTCTTCTTGGTCCCATCCTAACCTATCTAATGTAATGCATACTTCAAGTCACTTTTTGTCTAGGGAGGTGAAGTTCATTTACCCTTGGACTAGGGGAAGGTGTATAGCAAGCTAATTCAACAAAAATTTAAAAATTAACTCCTATTAGTGCACCCAAGAATAGCATGCGGTTGGTGAAAGCACTATAAAAATATTAAACAACAAAACCAATGGACGGAAAACTACAAATTCATGTTCACAAGAGAACGCGGTATTAAATACATAATGCTTTCAAACAGTAGCATTTGGCTATGAGAAAATGTTGATTTCATTTTTCTAAGTCAGAAAACTAAAAACGAATGATAATGGCTATCAAAGGTATACTCATCTCTGTTTTCTAATGCCCAACAATTCAACTAAAATCCTCTATACTAACGGGGTGCTTACAGATTACATGTCAACATTTTTGTAATTAATATCTGCCAGAAAATTTAATATCACTTGAAAACTCTTAACCGCCAGTCACAAACCCATGCACATATTTCATTATATTGTGTTCTCGAGACTTTTGCCTAAATACGTAGCTTTAAAATAAAGCAACGTAAATGAATTTTTAAGGTCCTTAGGGATGGATTTCTGAGGATGAGTTCTACGAGGTCTATTCGATAAAACTGATCATAATATTCTGCAGGCATCATTTCATGCGCTAAGGTTGAACTTTACAATTTTTTGTTAGCTTAATGTGTCAAATAGAGGAAGAGGTGCAAATGTGGAATACCATTTTGTTTTCGGCTTCTACTATCAATGTAACTTGGAAAAATCTTATGAAATGCTACACAATGTGCAGCCATTTCCATATTTTAAAGTTTTTATATTCATGAATTGCATAACATGATTGAAGATGCTGCAAATACATTTATTTAACGAAACTGAAATTCCCCTATTTTGAAAAACGGATTACAAATATGGAATACTGTTGAAAGTTTTTCTTCCTTCATTTCCAGTAATCACAATCAGCCGATGTTCACAACTTGTACATTTAATACAAGTGCTTGATCACATTTTCCCTGGTAAGTCTGAAACAATTAACTGTGCATTTTCTGAAAAATATCCTATTCAGTTTCTCTTCATTAAAAGCCGTAGCCACATCCTTTCCGCATTCTCACTTAAAAATAACGTGATTGTTTCTTATTGCTAACTGCATGCCATGGTCTGCAAGTCCCTTCTTTTAGTTTAAAAAAGTTGTTCTCCGTTGTAAGAGCATATTGAAGGATATACCTCTCTTTTCGACCCAATGTTTAGTTGCGTAGCCTCGCTTGCTGATGTTTTTAACTTGCCATCCTAACAAGTATAATTTTTTACCACTTTAAATATTTGTAGTGCTTTAGGGAAGCGCGTCTTTCTGCACCGCATGTAATCCCTATAGAGCGATTCGTGGCACTACAACCTTCGAAATTCTAACTCCAAAACATGCGCAATTAATATGAATGACAAACATAATATATGACAATGCTTCTTGATATGTAAACTAAAGTATTATGTATGATTCACTTCGATAAAATTAATATATAAGTAACATCATAATATATATTTAATCTTAAACATTCTTTACTCTACAAAAACATTAAATTCACTTCAGATTGTAAAGTATAGCTTCCACTACCAAAGAGCGATTTTTAATGGCCGGGAATCAGCTGTTTATCATCTGGTTTGATTTGTATCAGAGTGCAGAATCTACAGGCCAAAAATATTGATGTTCCATATTAGCAACCCCTATTCCACATTTATCCGCTTTCCTGTACACATAGTACTAGTTCTGTGTTGCACTTCCGGTTCCCGACAGTGAGAGATGTACAAATTGAGACAGTTCTGCCTATTACAAAATTGAGATGACACTCAACGAACAATATGCAGCTCTGAAATTCTGCATTCTTCTAAGCAAATCTTCAGCTGAGGTCTATGTAGTGATACAGGAAGCCTATCATTCTTCCTTATAGCACAGCTCGAGGATGGCTTAAAATGTTTAAATGCGGAAGGCAATCAATTTCAAAGTAAGATGAATCCCGAGCTCCAGTTTGTGCTCTAAATGTAACACCGCTGCTACCACTGTGAGTTAGATCGTCCAATAACACTAAGAAAATTTTCAGAAATTCTGAAAATTTCATTGGTGCCACCCACACGTTGGTAACTGAAAAGTTGCACATGAGACGTGTTTGTATACGGTGGGTTGCAGTACTGCTGATTTCCAAACAAAAGAACGTCCGCGTGCAGGTTCGCATGCAGTTGAAGATGATGTTACAGGATGATGCTGAGTTTCTTTCAAAGGTAATTGTTGATGAAATTTGTCTACATCATTTCGATCCTGGGAGCAAACAGCATAGCCCTGAGTGGGTAGCTCGACCATCACAAAAAATTGCATTCTTCAGCTAGGAAAGTTATGGTCATCTCATTTTTTAATTCAAGGAATGGATTACTGCCATGTACCTGCAGTTACAACGCTAACTGATCAAAACTACAGAGATGTCTGAAAAATGTGCAAGATCACATCATACGCTACCGCCACGGGTGGCTGAGGTCGTTAATACGCAGAGTCGTGAGCGGGAAATCTGGGGTTCGAATCCCATCAGAACTGGTCTCCCTGACTGACGTTTTTTCCAGGTTTTTCTCAGTCCTCATAAATGGCAAATGCCGGGAAGGTACCCTAAATTTACTAGGTCTGGAACGTTTCCTTCCTTAAAAACCCTTTCTCAATTAAACATTTCATCTCATGTATCATCAGTGTCTACCGCCTGTACTGTCTCAGTATTAAAAATGGGCGTTAAACACTATTAAAAAAACACAACATGCAAAATGCAACATTTTTTTTTTTTTTTTTGCAACAGCCTGAAAGCCCCACCACGACAATGCACGGCCGCACATCAAATATATTGTAGCTGAATATCTCACAAAATAAGTGTGAAGTTTGTCATTCACCCTCCCTGTAAACCATATTTAGCCCCTTGTGACATTTTCCTTTATACAAAATTTAAGAAACACCTTCGGGAAGGCATTTTACTTCATCACAAGCAATGACAAAGGCTGTGGGGTAATTCTGAGGAACCTGTCAAAAATGGTTTGCTTGCATGTCTTAGAAGAGTAGCAAACACGTTGGGACAGACGTATTGTATCCAACGGAGACTTCTTTGAAAAAGACCATCAAAATTGAGGATAGGTAAAGGTATGCTGTCAGGAATACGCAAGGTGCCAAAAAGTGAATACACACTTTAAAAAAAGAAAACACTGTGTTAACATAACAAAAATGAATTCACAAAAACAGAAAATGATGAGAACTAATATCTTAGACTTTTACAGTTACAACAGTTGCTCAAAATGTCCACCATCGGCGTCGATACACTTGTGAGTACGTTAACTACTGATTGGACAACGTTTGCGAAAGTGTGTTTAGCGATTGCAGCATATGTCGTTTCAATTTCTTCCCGAAGCGGTGCTAGTTTAACTGGTTTTCTACGGTATACAACATGCTTAAGATTTCCCCATAGGTAGAAGTCCAACGGAGTTGCATCCGGAAAATCAATCGGACTTGTTCATCCTATCCAGTGCTTTGAAGATTGTCATCAAGGTACGCAGGTACATCTCGGTGGTAATGTGGTTGAAAGTAAAATTCCTCATTTCCATAGAATGTATGAATGGCGGGTAAGACGGATGTGCGTATCGTGTTCAGGTACACGGGGTAAGTTCATAATCTTTGCTTCACTTATCCATTGTTGATTTACGATAATCTTGGCCCCATTTGTTCATTGTTGATTTACTGATCACGCAGCAACTCTTATCATAATGTATGTGAATCACATCTGTTTACCGAACATCATACTATACATTACTGTTATTTTTGGTCCAATTTTGAAATATATTAAATAGATATCTACTGTAAAAGTGTTTATATACTTGCTGGCACCCTCGACATATTATCATTTTTATTGAACAGCTTTCGTGGGAAACATTTCGGAGAAATTGTTATACACACTTACATTACGAGCGTAGTAAATTTCCGCAAACATTATGCCTAACAAGAACAGTATTATTAATGAGGATGTAAATATGCATTCTGTTGCCAATATGCTTAATAATAAGTGATATCGCAGTATATCCCTCATTCTATATGCTACGAAATATGAAAGCTACAGCTGATAAAATGCATTCCGGGAAAAATTGTTAGACTCATCGCTGTTTGTTCGGTATGGTTTCCATTGTATCCAACACCAACTACAAAGCAGCTTAGTTCTCTTGCATGCTATGGAAACTGACGATAAGCGGTAGTTGCGAGATATATGAAGCTCGGTTATTTAACTGCTATTACGTTTGTCCTTTGAATTTCGATGTCATTATTGGATGACGATATAGGATAGTAATAAAATAAAAACTACTCTATTTTGAAGTTCACAGTAACACGAGCTTTCTAAGTAGATATTTTGTCTTGATATGATGTTTATATGATGAAAAAGTAAAATAAACTAACTGTAATAGGAAACTTTTAACGTTTACTGTTAAAGCATTCTACCTAAATCTCGGGCCTATTAAAATCCGATGTCCGGTTGTTGGTTGCAAGTTGTTGAGAAAACAATAGAGAGATTGACACAGATTATTTTTCTGTAAGCAGAGGAAATCCTAGTAGTGTAATTGTCCATTTGCAAATTCCCAATTCACTGCCTAGAGAGGTAAATTTCTTGAGTCTTTTGGAAGTTCTATGTCAATTACAACTATACTTAGTGTTCCTGACCCCTCAGGGGCCCAATTTATTGGGTACGGGGCGTAGCGACCCCGAGGCACCCGAGCTGCTCCCTCAGGTCCGCGCTCAGCGCGTTTGACTCCTTTTTAGTTGGTCTCCATTTTACTTTTTAATTTTAAACCTCCCTGCTTTTAGTCTGATGGATGCCCCCGTGTTTGATACGGTTCAAAGGTGACTGGGTAAGGGCGTGACTCCCAGCGCTGGGCCATCATGTAGGGCTAGAGCGTATCCCCTGGTAAAGGCCAGGCCCGGGGAGGGTCCATTACACGCGCTGTAGACTTCCTGTAGGCGATTGGGTCCCTTTGTCTATACCCAGGAAGGTGTGACCTTAAGGTTACTTGTTCCAGGCCAGGGCAACTAACCTAAGCCGGGGTGGCGCCCAGGAAGCAGCCTGCCATCGGAGACAGGTGTAATGGTGGAGGATGAGTCCGCTATGGTGCAAGAAAATCCTCAAATAAATACTAAACATAAGAGAATGGACATAAGAGGGGTGACTGAGGTGTCTTTCCCTCGTTTCTTGATAATTAACAGAACAGAGGAAGGTCAGTCGTTTACTCACGTGAACCCTTTCATCATTCAAAAAGGTTTGGACAGTATTTCTGGGCCTGTTAAATCGTGCACGCGCCTACGCAATGGGTCCCTATTGGTAGAAACTGTGAGTGCGTCTCAAACTACTGCGCTTCTTAAGGCAATTTTACTCCACGGTTACCCGATCCGGGTCGAGTCCCATCGTACCCTGAATTCCTCCCGAGGGGTTATAACCACTTCTATACTCGACGGTATGACGGACACCGAAATTCAGGGTTATTTAGCCGAGCAGAATGTCACCGCAGTTTATCGTGTGCAGGCTAAGAGAGATGGTGAGGTGCAGCCTACGCGAACACTATTCCTCACATCTAATAGAGCTGAGTTACCAAACAAGATTAAGGCAGGGTATGAGGTAATATCAGTCCGCCCGTATGTTCCTAGCCCTTTAAGGTGTTTCCAATGTCAGCGTTTCGGTCACACCCGCATGTCTTGTAAGAGCCCTAAATCTGTTTGTGCTACATGTGCCTTAGAAAGCCACGAGGGAGCGTGTTCATCCGCCCCTGTATGCGTGAACTGCCGTGGTCCTCATCCAGCAACATCCCGCGACTGCCCTCGATTTCGAGAGGAGCGCTCTATTCAGGAAATCCGCGTTAAAGAGAAACTTTCGTTCTCTGAAGCCCGGAAACGCTATCAAGCCTGTCTACCTCCTGTACCTAAGTTCGGTACGTATAGCTCTGTAGCGGCCACTGCAATATCCCGAAGGGACAGTAGCACGCAAACATGTGACCTGGTCTTCACCGAAACGCCTACTCCTACCAGTACCAAGCGCTCAACAGCACCCAAGCCAGTGGTTTTTGTTGCTGATCCAGTAAAATTCAAGACTGCCTACACACGGACTGACTTTCTAAAATCGTCCACAAATGAAGGAAAGGCTAAGAAGAAAAATCAAAGCCCCTCACCTCCATGGAGGTCGAGCTCCCACGATGGCTCTGGGAGCAAACCCGCAAGGCGGTCACCGTCGCCGCCTCTCAACACCTCCAACCGTTTCCAGGTGCTGGAATCGGTTGATCCATCTCAGCGGGAGAGCCCTCCCTCCGAGGATTTTATGGAGCAGGAAGCGCCTGCTACTGCTAAACCACCGAGTCCCACACGCTTAAAGAAAGGACGATTGATTCGTCCCGGTCCGACCAAAAAGTAAGGTGGTGTTTTTATTTCTTTTAACGGTTTTAATAATGCCTATCCTTTCATGGAACGTACGTGGGCTCCGCAGCCGAAGACCTGAACTAGAGTTGCTTTTACGATCGACTGATGCTCTGCTTTTATGCCTCCAGGAGACCAAACTTCGTCCTCAGGATGCTTTCAATATTCGAGGTTACTCTTCGGTAAGATTCGATCTTCCCGCCGAAGACGGCATTCCCGCACATGGCGGAGTTTTAATATTAATCAGGGATGACGTGCATACTTCCCCCCTGTCTCTCCAATCTAATCTACAGGCGGTAGCAGCTACGGTTTCTTTTTCTGACCTTAGTTTCACAGTCTGCAGCATTTACCTACCTCCATCTGTTCCTGTCTCCGTGGTTGATCTGGACAACCTTCTATACCAGCTGCCACCCCCTATACTGCTTTTGGGGGACTTCAATGCGCACCATCCCTCTTGGGGATCCTCTGTAGAGTGTGCGAGGGGTAGCTTGGTGGCTGATTTTTTGGATCGCCACAATCTTATTTTACTGAATACAGGTGAGCCCACTTTTCTCTCAGACAGCACACACAGTTTTTCCCATCTGGACTTGTCTTTCTGTTCGGCTTCGCTTTCCGTACACTTTACCTGGCACGTTCTTTCTGATTTGTACTCTAGCGACCATTTCCCCTGTCACATTCGTATCCTGTCTTCCCAAGTACGTCCTCAGCGCACAATGAAGTGGCTTCTAGAAAAAGCAAATTGGAGTCTCTTCCGTTCTCTGGCCGTATTTTCCGGGTGTCCCTTTCCATCCATTGATGCCATGGTCAAACACCTAACCACGATCATTGTTGCAGCCGCAAATCAGGCTATTCCCTGGTCGTCTTCCCACCCGAGACGAATTCCGGTTCCTTGGTGGACCGACGATTGCCGGGACGCATTGCGTGCACGTCGAGGTGCTTTGCGGGTCTTTCGTCGCCACCCTACGTTAGAGAATTTCATCCGTTACAAACAACTGCGCGCGAAATGCCGCCGAGTAATTAAAGACAGCAAGAGAGCGTCCTGGATTGCCTTTGCCAAATCTTTTAACCGTTTTACACCTTCATCTGTTGTTTGGAACCGACTGCGCCGGGTTGCGGGCAAACCTGGATTTACGCCCATATCTGGACTCAAGGTATCACATTGTGTACTTACTACTCCCAAGGATGTAGCAAATACCTTAGGTCGAAATTTCGCTGAGATCTCGAGCTCTGCCCAATACCCCCCTGCCTTTCGCTCTATTCAGGAGCGAGTTGATCCTAGAGGATTTAGCTTTGCCTCAGACAACCAAGAGTGCTACAATGTCCCATTTTCGTCCAGGGAATTGGAACATGCGTTATCTGCATCTCGGCATTGCGCTCCAGGGCCAGATGACATCCATGTTGCTATGTTGCAGCATTTATCAACTGAGGGCATGCATTTTTTACTAAAAATTTTTAACCGTATTTGGTGTGATGGCACATTTCCATGCGCTTGGCGAGTGGCCACAGTCATTCCTATCCTTAAGCCTGGAAAGGACCCACACCTTCCTTCCAGTTACCGTCCCATTTCCCTCACCAGTTGCGCGTGCAAGGTGATGGAACGAATCATTAACGGGCGGCTTATGTGGTGGTTGGAGTCGCGGCACCTACTGACGAACATCCAGTGCGGTTTCCGTCGTCATCGATGTTCCATCGACCATCTTGTGTCTCTGTCCACCCATATAATGAACGGATTTGTGAGAAAGTGCAAAACTGTTGCGGTATTTTTTGATTTGGAGAAGGCTTACGATACCTGCTGGAGGGGCGGTACCCTTCGTACGCTTAATGATTGGCATATATGTGGTCGGATGTCTGTTTTTATTCGGGAGTTTATGATGGACCGGGTTTTTAACGTTCGCGTGGGGTCAGTTTTATCTTCTCGTTTTACTCAAGAGAACGGTGTGCCTCAGGGCTCGGTACTTAGTTGTACACTGTTTGCCATCGCCATCAATTCCATAGCTGAGTGCTTACCACCGGGAATCCAATCGTCGTTATTCGTAGACGATTTTGCGATTTATCTTTCCTCCAGGAGAACCTGTCTTTTGGAACGCCGCCTCCAATGCTGTCTGGACCGCCTCTACCTTTGGAGCGTACGTAATGGGTTCCGTTTCTCCGCAGAGAAGACCGTCTGCATGAACTTCTGGCGTCATAAGGTGTATCCTTCACCATCTCTCCACCTTGGCCCAGAAGCTCTTGTTTTCGCGGACGAAAATTCCTGGGCTTAATCTTTGACAGAACATTAAGCTGGTCTTCGCATGTAGCACAGCTCAGAGGCCGGTGTGAACGTTCTCTGTGTATTTTACGGGTTTTAAGTGGCACATCCTGGGGAGCCGACCGGACTGTTCTTTTACGTTTTTATCGATCTCTAATCCGATCCAAACTGGATTATGGCTGTATAGTATATGGCTCAGCGCGACCTTCCGTTCTTCGTCGTCTTAACCCCATTCACCACCGGGGTATCCGTGTCGCTGTTGGTGCATTCCCCACCAGTCCTGTGTCGAGTTTATGTGCGGAGGCTGGGGAACCTCCGTTGTTTTATCGTAGGGATCTTTTACTTTCTACGTATGGTTGTCGACTGGCTACGCAACCTCGTCATCCTGCGAATGAACCGTTTTTCAATGTGTCTCTCGCCCCATTTTACGCTGCTCGGTCTTTTACTCCTAAGCCCGCTGGCTTTCGTTTCCGGGAGCTGTAATGGACGATGGACCTGGACTTACCTGCTTTTTTCTTGGCCGGGGAAACCTCCTCTCCCCCTTGGCTCTTAGCAGAGGCCCCCGTACATCTTGGGCTTACGGCCTGTCCTAAGTCCTCGACTGCAGCACCATTCATTCTTAGTCATTTTAACGAGATTGTCTCTTACTTTGCTGGATGTAATTTTATATATACCGACGGTTCTAAATCCGACACAGGTGTAGGATGTGCCTTTGTTTTTAATGGAGCTAATTTTACATACGGTCTTAACGTTGCGACATCTATTTTTATGGCGGAGCTTTATGCTATATATCGGGCTATTTTATTTATTTCTGACCACGGGCTGGGGAACAGTGTCATTTGTTCCGATTCTCCGAGTGCCCTTTTATCTCTTAAACGCCTGTACACCTACCATCCTCTTGTGCAGAAAGTTCAGGATGCAGTGTCTTCGCTTCTGGCAGTTGGTGTCAGAGTCACTCTGCTATGGGTACCTGGACACGTGGGACTCCCGGGTAATGAGGCCGCGGATGTCGCAGCTAAATCCGCCATTTTAGACCCTGCAGAGTACGAGCAACGCTTTTATGTAGGGGATTTTAAGCATTGTATACGTCGAGGAATTCTCTCGCGCTGGCGCGATGAGTGGGATATCATTCCCCACAATAAGCTTCGAGAAATTAAATCCACCCCTTTTCATTGGTCGACTTCTTCTCGCGCAGTCCGTCGCGAGGAAGTGATTTTAGCTCGTCTTCGAATAGGGCACTGCCGATTTAGTCACCGTCACCTTTTTAATGGTCAACCAGCTCCAGATTGCCCACGATGTGACCACCCCTTTACGGTGCGTCACATTTTACTCGAATGCCCTCATCTGGCAACTTTTAGACTTTCCCTGGGTTTGCCCTCCTCTATTGAGGAGCTACTTGCCGATGATGTGGTTGCCGTGGAACGAGTGCTTCGCTTTATCCGTGTTTGTGACTTTTGGTGCAAGGTGTAAACTTTAATGGTTTTACCCATGACGGTAATTTCCGAATAGTTTAAGACTTTTGTCCTTTTGTAGCCAATTTTATCCTTGTTCTTTGTTTTAAGGGGTTTCATTGTTATATTTTTAGGCCATTATGACACTTAATATCTGAGCTCTTGCAGCTGCGTTTTGATCTGGTCTGTTGATGAGAATTTAACCCCAGTTATTAAAAGCGGGTTTTATATTATTGCACAAAGTGCTACAGTTGCGCAGATTTCGGTGTGTCTGGGCGCTAATGACCTCGTAGTTTTGCTCCCTTTAAGCAATAATCATCATCATCATCATTAGTGTTCCTGATCACAAATAACTAAAAGCAGGTTCCCCAGCGATCTGTGCAATTCGTGGTTCACAGGCTATCGTCAGCAAAGCACACAGTACATCGTAGCTGTACTGCAACGTTTGATTGGAATGTACTGGAGTAGATGAGACGCAAGGATAAGAGCACTCATAAGGACATTTCCCTCAGTTGTATGCATTTAGCATTTTGATTATGGTTTTGTAGTTCGTGAGAATGCTGCTTCTGGGTATGAAGGTACAATACTTGTTCTTTTGCAGAGAAAAGCATAATTAATTGAATATGGTACTCCTCTAATTTTCCAAATCACTCCTCCTATTAGACAATAGTCCCGCCTCCCAAAATATAGCTCCCAAATGTAGGAATGACAGTTAGATAGGGAAGTAATTTTAAGAAATGATTTCATGATAACAAAATAAGTTCGTCAGAATTTAAAAAAAAAACACGACAGAAATAGAATTACAATAAGAGCACAAATTCAAACATGTACAGAACTTCAGACACACCCTGCTCTCGGATTTTTGTTTCGTTTGCAAGGTGATGTGATGTGATGTGATGTGGTGATAGAAGATTGGTATAATAGTGTTACAGTGTATTTATCCATATTAAAATACATCCTCGCCATAAAGACAACTTCATGACTAATGTAGAGGAATCATTAATTATAATTGTAAATATAAACATGTCTTTTTCTGTTTTAGTTTCTTCAAACACAATTTATAGTAATTTATTGTGTTTTTGCGAAACATATTTCTAACTTGCATACTTTGGATTAGTGTTAATTTCTTTAGTTGATATGATGATATGAATTTTCACAATTGTGGACATCTGTAGTTTACTATACTTGCATTTAAAAGTGCTTTAATGTTTCCTAACACGCAAAAGTGTATAGTACTTTACTAAGGAAGCACTTCTGCTGTGAAGTCACATCTGTTAGGAGCGGCCTCATTATAATGATGACCACGTACGGATGCAGATGGGGCTCATAAAGTTCCCCAGATTCGACTTCTTTCGTTGATCTGTTACGACGCCGACGGAGTTCCCCTTCAAGGAGTGTGAGCTCCTCGTAAGGCTCTGTCATGCTATAAGAGAGGACAGTCTTGCACTAGTGCACTCCGCTCATCGCCAACCCACGATGCATGATCTTCAAACCCTAAAACGATGAAAAATAAGAGAGAATGAGTGACAGAGAAATGCATGGAAAGTAAAAAAACTATTTCAGTATTCACTTAAGTTAGCAGGAGAAACCCAAGGTCAGGAGGACTGGCTACAAAGGATTTAAAACCTAGACCATCCGAATGTATGTTTCAAGCTTATTGTCTGAGCCATACCGCTAGGTTATGCTACAACAAAATAATTTCAAAATTAACTTAAATTTATTAAATCCTCCATCTCTCGCAGAAAATTCTCCCGTTTTAACTCTATTCCACCATAGAAACATATTTAATGCTTTACATCTCCATCGAATTACTTGCATCGAATTACAGCTCAAATTTAATATTTCCCAGTTCATTCTTGGAACTAACCTGAAAGCTTCTGTAGTTCTAAAAATTCCTTTCTATTCCAATTAGAAACTGCAGCAAATATGTTAAAGATTAAGCGAATTTATATTATAACTAATGACGAATAATGACAGAGTCCATAATACCAGTGTATCTCTTCGATATGCCGTTCACAGTTTTTTTCAAAACTGACCGCATGGAAGTGTGTTTAAAGGGGTTATAAGGAAGAAGATTTACTCTAGTTCACAGATAGATAAATAAAACTTCTGCATTGTTTAGTACTTCAGTCAGGTAATTCATAAAATTATCCTGGTTGAAATACCTGCTTATGTCAATAAAATATATGTAACTGGTTTTAAAGCAAATGAATAGAAACAGGAACGTATATACTCCCTCAGAGAGTTATACACTCAAAGACAAGTGACCACCTATTTCTTAAATGTTTGCACACTTCAGGGAGCTAACAGATCAAAATAAAGTGTCAAGTCATGTCTTAAAGACAGCAAAAGAATTATGAAATAAAGCAATGCGACAGGACATACTAAACTAAATAGGACAATATTCATTAGATGTGCTTAAATGTAGGCCATAACGAAAACACATAATTTATTTAGCTAACATAAGATTGAGACATTGCATGTATCTTTACGAGTGCTACAGCATTCATGTCTACTCGGTCTACTTCACCAGAATGGGATAAAAACCTAAGGGATATCGTAATATGAGTCGTAGTGCATTGGTACTCCTTTCTCCTCTAGACATTCCGTCAGCAATTGCTTCTGATATCATTGGTGTAACTAACCTTTTAACCTTCTTCGTCTCAGCTGCCGTATTTATAGTCTGTAGGTTGTTTAAAATACAATTCCTTATTGAACCGCAGGAGTACTGGTTTTTATTTAATTGGTCTAAATATTAGTTTCTAATTCTTTTGCAGGAATAACGTTACTTTATTAACTACTTGCAAAAGCTTTGACTCGGACGGTACAAGTAAAGGACAAGATGCCAAGTTTTGTTTGGTCACAGGCCTTCCTTTATGTTGAAGGTACTAGAGAATGCTTGAAAATGTCTGTGGTTTTCTAGTAACTTTGGGATGTCTGATAAAATCTCTTGTGTTCCCAAAGCATATGGCGTTCTTGGTCAGCAACAGCAGATTCCGTTGTGTTTGGTAAAGTGAATGTAGATGCTACATTATGTGATGCCAACGTACGGCAGAAGAGATCCCTGGAATCCCTAAGAGCAAAACGTTTCAGTGTCCTGGAGCCCGGAAGAGCTTAACCTTGACCGTTAACACTGCATTCTTCAACAGTTATCATGATATTTTACCGTAGTAAGGTAATAAGGTAATTCCATCAATCCGCTACGTCTTGGTACCATGTTATGTGTGCTATTTTATAAGTGGTATCATCGCGTTTGTTAACTAATGCGGTTAAAAACAGATAAACGTTGAAACGGTGCAAAAACCAGCAGATTCTCTCCTATAGTAAAGTGATATCTCTTGCATTGAACGACGAATGCCAAAATATTTATCAAAAATAAATAAAACAAAGGCTTACTTAATGCAAATATAAGCTCCGAATACACATAGATGTTGTGTAAGTTCTATATTTAAAGTTATTTTATTTTTGTTATCGTCATTAGTCAATTCCAGAGCACAAAATTTAGACCTTAACCTATTTTGTTTTTACGAAATAATTTGAAAAAATTAACGTACCTTTCCCTTTTATGTACACTGAACCCTATGTGTGAATTCCTATTAAACCTAAATATGACTAAATAGAACTTAAGAATTTAAAATAACACACAAAAATATCTTCACATACACACAGGAAAAAAATTTCCCAAATTTACACGAATAAAATTGTATTAGAGTGTTTTTGTTCCTTAAAGCATGTAGTTGTGCCATAAATAAATTAATTTTGATCTTGGGAAACTTGAGCTGTTCTTCATGTTGATTATCGGAATACTAAACTTGTGTATAGCACATTGTTGCCTGTCTTTGTGATAAAGACCGCCGTCACATGCCGTTTCTTTCAAGCCCGCCCTCGCCGCCGAAGTAAATATTTAAAAAAGTACAATTATTGTTGCCTTGCAGTTCTTAAATATTTAACAATTCGGTGCTTATACACGATTTGAAAAAACAAATTTCCAGCAATATTTCATTTATTGTACTGCAGTTTATATTAGTTGTAGTGTTAGTAGTTTAATTTTTACGAAATACTGAAATAAGAATAAAATAATTGTAACACAGTTTAGGTATCAATTGTTTATATTACTTTTCACTATATAAAAGTAAATTTCTAACAAAAGACTAAGAAATATTTAAATATTATTTTGTCAACATGGTGTTTACGAGAGTTTTGGTTGTACATTTTGGCTCAACGCTGTTTAAAAGGCTCACATTGATTGTTTAAAACCAACATAAGACTATTGCACAGTGATAAAAATACAAAATTATCGTTTATAAAAACCAAAAAGTTCGGGCGTTAGCAATTACATCTCACTCGTGAAGGTGGGATGCAAATAACTTGTTTTTAGAGGTCGTGATGTTCCATTTTATGTTCAAATGCGCTCTCATTAAGCGTTAAACACACTGTATTTCGATTATTTGGTATTATACCGCTGATATTTTATAAGCACCTAAGCATTAAAAAACAAAATTGTCTTATCAGAGCCACCAACTACCGAAGTGTTTTGTTTCATACCATCTCGGAAGGTACAGTTAGTTCATCTCTTAAATTATGTGTTATCCTTCTAGATACCTAGTACAGTCTTACAGTTACCTTGAAGACAGGAGGATAATTTGTTAGCTAAAGACTATAGGCATAAATATGTTTATTATTAGAAGCTTAAGAAAGCGCAATTTAGCTGCTTCTCCAAATAGTCTCCTTGGACATTGAAGCACTTGTTATAACCTCGCAACCAGTTTAAATATTCTTCGTCCTAATCAGTGGATACCTGCTGAATCAACTAGTCCACATCAACCTTTAAGTCATCATTTTCCAGTAAGCTGCTTCTTTATCTTCGGAAACAGGTGAAAATTCTTTCTTCTTCTCTGATACTTTCATTATTTTTTTTAACAAATTCTCCTAAATATTTAGCTTTATTTACTTGTTCATTTTCTATATTTTCTTGAATGCCTATATTCAACAGTTCGCCTTTATACAATCGATTGTAAATATGTAATTTTTGTAATCGTTCTATATCGAAATAGTATTGGGTAATTAATTCTAGGTAATCTGAGAATTTTAAATTAAATGATGAATAGTTATTACTTTCTATTCCCATTCTCTTAAGACTTTCCTTTCATTTCTCCCAAACATGTTCAATATGGATATGTGTTAAATAATGCAGGTAATCGACTGCAGTCCTTTAGAGGTACCTATTGCTAATGAAATGCACATTTCCGAAATGACAAAAAACTTATAACTGGTTCCAATTGGGAATTGAATGCAGAACGCTAGTTGGTAAACACATTTATCTGCCGGAGTAGATAATATTCCAAATATATGTTTGGTAATTGAGTACGTATTTTAAAAAGAAAACATTAAAATATGTGTATAACTATAGTTTGGTG
This sequence comes from Metallyticus violacea, assembly GCA_030762175.1. Lineage (NCBI taxonomy): Eukaryota > Metazoa > Arthropoda > Insecta > Mantodea > Metallyticidae > Metallyticus > Metallyticus violacea. The sequence continues at coordinate 272,502,917 of CM060846.1, read as the reverse complement.
GTTTACGTGTTTCTTTGAATATCCAAATTCTACTCATAGACGTGCAATGTTCTTCTTCTCTGTCACATACTTGTTTATGATAAAAATAAAAAGTTACTCGGTGTTCCTTTTTATGTTCAAGGTAAACTGCCAAAAAAAAAGCGTGAGTTAGTCAATTATCCTGAAAGGGATTTGAATCCATCCCATCTCATTAAGATTTTGCAATAATCCTAGTACAGATGAATAGTTAATTTACACCTGGGATGTGTTTTCATAATATATCACTGTATTAACTGAAATGGGATTCTGATCGGAAGTACATGAAATGGCAAGAGACATGCGCATATCATAGCATCATTTGCCCCCATAATCCCATAAATCCTTGTTTTCTTTTTAATACTAATGGTATTGTTACCTTTTACTAATTATTTTCATATAAGCATAACTCATATTCGAACATTGTAAAACATTTCATTAAAATACATTCTGCAAGCGATTTTTATCCTTAGATACATGTGATTGTGTCTAAATCATAGTTCGCACGCTTTTTCCAATTGTGTACAATTTTTAAACCCATTTCTATAAATAAACATTCTTTTTAAAATACCTGTTTTTAAATACTGACCCTTATGTTCAGGGCGTAAGAATTTAGAAAAAAAAAATACTGCACCAAAAATGCAAATCACAGATTTAATTTTATGATATTCCCAATACAAATGTAAGTATAGTTTCATGTAAAATATTGATATTAATGATCAAGAATTTCAATTATTCTTAATTTATTATTAATAATAACATTTTTGTACTGTCTAAGGCATCTAATAAATTAAATGCTAATTACTATATAAAAACATGTTAGTGAGAATGTTGCACTTACTTTAATACGCTTAGTTTCTTCAAAGCAGTTAAAATAGACGAAACATTTCCCTCCCTACATCATAACAGTGCGAACAATTAATGTCCCTTTTCGATGAAATAACCACTCATTTCATTAAAATTGTCTTCACCTGTCTTACGCTCTGTCAATAGGCAACAATGCAACAGGGTTTCCTCGATTTCATTTTCTATCAATTTCCTCGCTATTATGAGCAAAATAAATAAATCAGGAACATTGTACTTTCATCAAACACCTGGATGGAAAAAAATTCCCTCAGAATGCATTTAAATTATTGTGAATGAGAGCTGGGACAAATCATAAGCCACAATGATTAGCATTATAAAAATAACTGCATATAAAACCCGAAATTAAGTGCAAAAAAATCCTCGAGCCTACACTGGCAACAAAATATTAAACTTCTGACAACCTGCCGCTATAGTTGTTTATTTGAACGTAGACACTAGTTTCTTTCCAGCTTTAACTTTCCTTCCTACTTTACAAGAAAGCAAATTTTTTCACAAACTTTTATAAGCTTTTAAAGTTCCATATGACTGCATTAGGCCTTCGAGATCATAATTCTTAGAGTTCTTAGACACGTAATGTTACTTACTAATATTGTTCTCAGTGTGAGGGAAATTTTCCGGGCAAAAAAGGTAATTTGTTCGCTGCTGGAAAGCAACTTGGCCCCGCATAAGCAATTTGCTACAGTCGTTCATTTTTTATACAAGGTCCTAGAGATGCATACTAGACAGTAAGACAGCTGCATGATACAGGAGTTCGGAGTAGGATGTAAGGAATTAATTCACGATCAGCTCTTCTCTCATTCACCTCAACATTTGAGTTGTGATAGTGCTCGAAGCCTGTTTATAAAATCATCTCTATCTGCAAGAAAATCGGGATGAGCACGGTCACGCTGGTAACTGTGGAGCTCTACTCAACTACCGAGATATTTCCTGAATGTTATGCACCCTTTGCAATATTTGCTGGATAGTCAACTTGTTGAAAGATTATATCCCGAAGAATGGGAGCAAAATTTTTAACTAACCAAAATAATATCCTGTGAAACGGTGTGCTGAAATGACCTTACAGGGGTGATGACTTCTTGTAATGAAGATTAGTCTGCATTACGTCAGTTTATTCTGCCACAAGTTTGAAATGTTCACTTATCAGTTCATAACATTTACTTTAAAAGCTACCATTACAAACATTTCCCATATAATGCAAGTTAAATGTATCAGCTTCTTTAGAAAAAAGTCGAGAAACATTTGTAATTGTAACGAAAATGCCCTGCAAATAAATCTGTTGTGCTATAAATTCACGCTTAACGGGTAGATCACCGCGTTATGGCTTCTGAATAGTGGAGAAAATTTTCATATTTCATACTACCTCCTAAATCGTACCAGCACGAATTTTCTGAAAAATGTAGATAATATTGCACTCCAGTGATTGAAACGTAAGCCTGGTGCTATTTCTGCAAGTTAATTCAGTATGCTTGTCTAAGCAGAAAGGTAAGTTTTGGTTACTAAAAACGTTATTTTGAAATGGTCTATTCTCCAAGAAATCAGTATTTTATTTTTACCATATTACTAATTTGAGGTTAGGTTAAGTCATATTAATTATCACGTGGTTACCCAAATCGAGGAAACCGGTACGAATTGTGACCTACGCTGTACCAAAATTGAATGTGTCCACTAGCTAACTTAGAATATTAATAGAAGTATACTTATAGATATTAAACTGTCCGTTTATTAATACATTTAAATTACATTACATTACATTACATTACATTATTACATTATAAATACATTTATTAACCTTTATTTGATTATCGAAAATCTATTAAGTAAAAGCCATAACTCACCAACTTTGTCTATTCCTTTTCGAGGTATTTCCTTCGTTCTCAGTACAAAGCTTGTAACAGTTGCTCCGATCCTACCCCCGGGAATATAACTATAATGTATGTATATATGTGTGTGTGTAACCGGAATTATCATATTTTGACATTGAAATTAGCAATATAAATATTATGTATATAATTTCAATGTAAGAAGTGTAAAAAAGAAAAAAGGTTGTGTTGTTTATTTCCGTTGAGGTGGCTTGGAAACACAAGATCGCCATAAACCCGATACAAAGGAAAAGAGATAATCGTTATGCTCCTTTTGAAAGGACTGCCGTTGGACTTAATAAGCTGAAAGACTTTTAATCCCGTTTGGGGCTTTGACCCCGAAAGTCGTTGAAATGTTAGCCTTTAAACTAGCCAATGTCAACAAAATGTTTTAAACTTTAATACTGAATGGCACGTGAGGCAGATGAACCTAACACAGCCAATGGCAAATGTATGTTTGAACTTATAAAGATAGGCGCAAAGAATGTGCACGCCTTTGTGACCCCATGGCAGTCGCTAAGCCAACGATTATTAGATTTGAATTTAATATATATGAAAGCATTTGCTCTGCGAGGGCAAGCAGTTGCAAATCTAACGTTGCTGAAGCATGCAGTTATAATATCTACACGCGGCGAGACAAACAGTTTTAACTTCTACACGCGGCAAGATAAACGCAGTTTTTACTCAGTTTGAAGTTTTACACGCGGCGAGACACAAGCAGTCAAAGTTCCAGATATGGTAAGACGCATCTCATTAAGCATTTCTCAGACGCAGTTATAAGATCTACACGCGGCAAGATACACGCAGCTTGGAGAAACAGTTCCCAGTACTCACTATAAGTACCAGTTTCAGTTTTACGCGCCGCGGCACTCATCTGTAAGTTTCGCGCGCGGCAACTAAGTTTATATTCGACGCAGCTAAGTCTATCGTACGCAAAATGTCAGAGGACGCGAAAGAATTTGGACACAATAAAGTGTCAATGTATATGTAGTATGTTGCATCGCGTGCTAATTTCTACCATTGAACTCCTCTCCCGGTCCTGTTGAGTACAAATCAACAAAATAGAAGAATTCGCTTTGAGAAATTGTTATCATTGAAGCGTAGGTAACAACACCGAAGCGAACATTCATTAATTTACCAAATCGCCTCAAAATTGCTGCCCAATCTGCGGCACTCAGCTGAAGCCCATTAAACCTATTCAAAATTTGGCGCCCGACGTGGGCCGTAAAAAACAGAATTAGGCTCTAATTATTGGGGCCTACTAAACCGTTTCAAGCTGCATCCTGCGGAACCAATCATGGAAGCAGTAGTGCCTACTTGCAGTATGCAACAACTTATTCCGTACTCCCACAGGAAATCTATATTTCTCATAGTTTATACAAATCCCGAAAATGAAATAGCGACCCTTTGAACAAATCTAGATATTTTTCATACTGCATTACTGTTAAAGTAAGCATTTAGGTGGGGCCATATTCTGAATGAACTCCTCTGTATTTGCACTTAAGTATTAGACACTTCCTTGCTTTGAATGTAAAATTTCAGAAGGTTTCCTCTCACTTAATTCACATTAATTGACATTTTTGTAGCGCAAGATAAATTCTACTTCAGATAACAGTCTCTAAATTAACTCCTGTCACAAAAACCACAAAAAGTCTAGTATATTAGCTGAGTGTCGTATTAGAAATTCAGCCGCACAGAAATTTAATAAGCTTATTGATAGTTTCAAGGTGTATAATTATTTCTGCATACGGTTCCACACTGAGTTCTAATATTGATTGAATTAAAGATGTATAATATTGCTTGAATTTACAATTAATTAATAATGTATTTTATTTACTCATCTCTGAAATTACATTCTACTACGTGCCCTGAACCAGCACGTCAATACTCTAGTTATCAGTGTGTCAATATCAATGTGTAGGGACAAGTGTGTAACGAATGCCACTCAACCTCATGAGGGCAATTGGCTAGCTGATTAAACCGAGAGAAGTAGCTATATAGATGTGGAAAGTCAATGCTAAGGTTTTGTGAAGTGCCTTTTACACTGACCACTTGACCTATCAGTGGCGCCCTATATGAAGGCAAAGGCCTCGGTTCTTTATAGCTCTTGTAGCCGCCTTCATATCACCTAAACGTTCTGTTATTGAAAATCCAAATATCCCACTTTCCACATCATTCTTGTAAATAGTATACGGTCAACCTACTCCTAAACCCAAGATCGCGGGTTCGAACCCGGCCAGGACCGATGGATTTTTTCGGGCGTAAAAATCCTAAGTATGGCTTCCTTCGGAAGGGAAGTAAAGCCGTGGGTCTCGTGTCGTACATTTAAGGCACTAAAAATAACCTCAGGCCTGAAAGAGAGGCCTCTTAGCAAAATTTGTCGGCCGTTTCACGCCCTGAGTTGAATGGAACGCTGATGACCTGAGCTGTTAAAGAGCGTCCATAAATAAATTATTCAAAAAAGAACGGTCAACCTAAATATGCATTAGTATAACCAATATTTCCTATTTTAATACAGTATAAACGTCTCATTAAACGATTACTATTTTCATGGATGTATAATATTACCTTTCAGGATTAGAAAAAGGTGTAAAAATTTTGGTCAGTGGTAAATTAAACACACTCATTTCGCATGCTACTTTGGCAGTAAATGTTTTAATAACTTTTATCACACACCATACACACACGTAGCACAACAAAGGTCTAATTTTATTAAAGAACGTACGCTTTCACATGGGAGAATGAAAGAAGAATCCTATTGCAGTCCGCAAGACTCAGTTTGCATATATGAGTTGGACATCAAAAACAAGTAAAGGCTTAGACAAAATTGAATTGGGGCATATTTGATTACGGGGACAGAATATTACTCTCAATAGCTGGAAGAGAGTTAACAGACGTTTGTGAGATATAGTTTGGTAAAATACCGAGTCTCAATGCGCAGAAATGGTATCGCTTAACCTGCAAACTCAAACAGACCAGTGTAAGGGAAGGGGAATTATCTGGATGTCTGTGGGAGAGAAGAAAGAAGTGGTCTCGCATGGCTCAGATTAGGGGCTTGGAAAGGAAATAAAACAATTAATGCTTTCGGGGAAAGAATCTTCCCAGTGCGAAGAAAGAGATACCTGGTGTCATATTCTGGCAGAATGCAAGAAAACAGAGTTTTTAAGAAATTAGCATTTACCACCACAGTTTCTGAATTTCAACAGAAGTTTGAACGTCTCTGCATGGAAGTGTTGGTGCAGGAGAGATACACAAATCGTGAATGTTTCCAGCGAAGACCCGATAAATAAAGTTATTAGCAATAGAGAAGAGAGTAGCGTTGGGGAAACGGTTGAGTAAAGGAAGGGGGCTCAGGAGCAAGGGTTGTGCGCATGTTTGTATAAATGTTTATGAAATTATTCGTAGATAATGTGTGGTGTAAGTATAGGGGTGTGTTTTGTACATATGTATATAAATATATAAAGTTAATTATAGCAATTAACGCTACAGTATTTTGAGTATTATATATTTTGATTGTTAAAAGAACGGTATTAGCATGAATGACCGTAAAACCCATGCGACATTTATACTTACATTGTGTACTTCTAAACCTGCGACAATAAAATTCCATTACTACTACCAAACTAATGTTTATTAAAACGACTATATCGTGGGAGGTTGTTGTAGGCCCCATGTTGATATGCCATTTTGTGGGCGGTTTTATAAGCTGTAGCTAACTCTTATTGTAGGTGGCCTCGGTTGGTGCAGGTTATTCTTGTAGTTGTTTATTTGTTCTTTCTACCCCGAAAACAACAAATTCTCGTGGTAATTTCGTTAATTTCACTGATCTTAAATCAACGGGTCTAGAAAGAGGTTTTGGCGTTATAAATAAGCAGGCGGTTGGGGTTTACTTTTAAGAATTATTTATTTCATGTCACTTTCTTTAAACCATCGATGCTTTACTGTCGATAAAGTCGAATCACTTTAGAACTTTTTAACAGTGTTTAGACTATTGGACTGTTTGTTCCGATGAAATGAAATATTATGCGTACTGGACCGAAGACTAAACACATACTTCCAATGCAGGTATAAGTTTTGCGAACTCCAACTGCCTGAATACGTGGAGTCGCCCGAAAGATGTCAAAGGAATTTCAGACTAGAATTGAGTAGAAACCAGAATCAAATTTAATGCAAAACAGTCTAGAGACTAGAATTAAGTCGAGAATCGAATGGAATGAAAAACAGCGCCCAATCTTGCCCTTATACACTTGGTTCAAATATGAATCGTTGGGGCAAGCAAGCCGCGTGAAACATGCAACAGCATCGCGTCTATCCTTAAAATTTCAAACTTTGCCTCTACACTGGCTGCTTTTAAATATGCCTATCCTCATCTGATACGCTGATGACCTGAGATGTTAAAGAGCGTCCATAAATAAATCAAAAAACCTCATCTGATTTGTTTGTTTACAGGAGTTTAAAAATACGCTGCTTCAAACTTTTAACTGTTTCCAGCAGTAGTGGGGTCAACTGTCCCCAACGGCACTTAAAATACTCCCCACTCATATTTAAAGTTACAGTAGCTTACTCCTGAGCAACACATCTCGTTTTGAAGGTCCAGAACGCAATGGGTAATGTCCTTGGCTCGCTTTACCCTAACATACAAAAATCTCACCCTTCCAAAGTTTTGTGGCTCCACATATTTTCAATGCAATTGCGGACAAAGGGCAGCATTTTACCATTTTACTAAAATGCTGAGCTATATAACATACTATGAGCAAAGATTATAAGGATAAACTGAAAAAATATTACATTATAAAACATTATTATACACTGTGGTAATTATGGCAAGGTAAAATATATATGAATTATAAAAATATTATAGACGGAACCGCAGTAAAAGTTTCTTTATATTTCGAGTTCAATATTGCAAATCACCTCGCTGACTGTATGGCTTTTCTTGGTGTGTTATATTCGTGGAATTAGTCATACATAATTTAACATACATTTTAAAGCATTTAAACGCTTGTTTTAAATAAACAAAGATGACTTTTGAATCAGTAATAAAAAAAGGATATGGTAATATGACTGGTAGATCTGCTGAAGTAGAAGAGACATAAACGATTCTTTGTTTAAGTATTATTACTGAACCATTCAGGTTTATTTAATAATACACGTCATTCAAATGTGCATTAATAACAGCATTTCAACACTAACATATTTACAAAAATATAAACTATGATAATAAATAGTCTCGTTGTTCTCTTTAACTCTCATTCTACATTTAGTCTGCTGAGCACCCTCACAGATCTTGTAATCTCCATAGCTTGACAAGAATGCCCAAATAATTTACCAATGCATATTTAGCTTTTTCCAAATGGTAATGGTTATATCATATTATTCTTAAAATATCCGGATAGATTACGGCGAGGCTACCCTGCATTAGCAAAAGTCGGGAAAACGCCCATCTCCATAAAATGTGACTATTTTTAGCATTTCTTTGTTGCTAAATGCTTCATAAAAGCGCTATAGAAACGAGCCTTACACTCAGTCTCTTCTTGGTATCTGATATAAGTAAGGAACATGCTAAGACTAACGCAATCAACTGGCGACCCTAGCTGGGCTGCTGTTTTTCTCAGAGGTTCTTCATTCATTCCTGATTAAAACTGACACCACAGTTTTTTCCCATTTAATCACACAGAAGCAGTTTACAGTAAGAGTCTATGTTAGACATCTGAATATTATTTTTAGAACCATAGATTTATGTGCATCAATTTACACATGCAAAGTACGCGCTTAGTCATCATTTTCTTAATGAGAAGAATTCTATAACTAAAATTTTGTAAATTTGTATGGAAACTGAAAATTAAAGTAGTTATTCTGCATTTTTCAGTCTCTCTTAAAGTCTAAAGTAATTTTTATTTGCCCTACTCTGATATTATTTTGGGAGACCAATAAAGAAACATTTATTCATTCCTGCTTGCATTCCCTCACTCAAAACATTTTATTCTTGGGTTCCAGTATGCCACAATGGGTAATGTATTTTCTATGGTAAAATCATCTGCATTCAGTAATGAAAATCTTTTATTTTTATGTCTACATCTTCATCGTAATTATTTTTATAAAAATTACTAACACGGTGCAAATTTTGGCTCCTAAAGTTTTATTTTTAGATGCAGTCTTCCTCTTGCATATGCACAGGTAGGCAAATTGTTAGTAAAAAAAAATTTAATACACAATAAAATAGCATTTAGTGTGTATATATTATTATTGACTCATAATACGATTCAGTAAAAAGAATGCGATCTGTAATAAACATGCATTGGGTTCAGTTGCTAAAAGATAATAAACGTGATGTACCAAACTATAGTTTTAGCAGTGTTGATACTTGCTCATGTAATAATAAAGCTAAATTTCAACGAAAATTATGTCCCTATGTGACTTTAAGATAACTGTATTAATGTAGAAATAGCCTAAGAATTATTATAGTCCTGATAACCACAGCATATGTTGGCATTACGCTCTATTTCTGAATTCATTGTCCGAGTATAAATGCGCTCTCTCTCTTGTTTCTCTCTCTCTCTCTCTCTCTCTCTCTCACACACACACACACACACACAACAACAAAATTGCTCACATATTTAATGTTTTGTTCTGAAAATTAACTTTTAATTTTGAATTTATGATTTTCTTCTTCGTCTTCATTGAATTAGGCTATGAGCCTCTTTCCAGTCAACATATTAAGCATATACATCTGCTTATTGGACGAACCACTTTTCTTTTCATTTTAGTAGTGTACCAATATTTTGGATATTCTATCAGTTTTCATTCTCTATACATTATGATCATGCCAATATTTATGTTATTAATTATGAGGTGTACCACAGATCAAAATTCCAGTGTACTTTATTCTCAAAACTCTTTTAATTTTAAGGATCATGTTCAAGCTCTTTGTTTCACTGCTATCTTTAAACTTAAATACTTTGCTTTAGCATTGAATATTAGCTCGTTAAATTTAAATCGAATAGTTTGAAAGATTGGAGCTACAAATATAGTTAAATTAGAAAATTTAACGTATTACGTTGATAATGAGCGAGCTCATTGATACTCGATTGATCAATGGTGAAGGTCACTGATAGTGTGGTGATCAAAACTAAATTCTTTTATCATTGCTACATTCATTTATGGGTCTGAATTTCAGCATGCAACACTGATTATAACAATAATTGAACATTTTATTATTATTATTATTATTATTATTATTATTATTATTATTATAAATAAAACAGTTTTATAGTTAAATTAAATACGTTTAATTATAGAATAATTAAGGATAAAATATTCCGCAATAAATTGTTATTACAACCTCAAAAGGTACACGAATTAACAACAAATATTTTAACCTGAATAGTTCAATTTTTATTACAAAGAGGATTTCATTCCTATCACCTGTGCTTTATTTTGATCATTTTCCTTGAACATGTTATAATAACCTAAAATTTTTGTTTACAGTATAATTAAATGCCAATACCGTCCTTCTTGAATTACCTTGTCAAATCCAACTAGTATAAGTGGATATGTTCCTGAGGTAATTTAAATTTGCTTTTAAACTCACATTTGTTATAATGAGATAATAATATCGCTACTAAATATCTTGTTAAGCTTTTAATTTCTGGAATACTATCAGTACTGGTTATACAATAGAAGATAATACTCAGCTCAAATAAATTCGGTAGAGAAACATAATTAAACAGTACTAGTAGCTCAAGTATAGACTGTACCTCCTATGATATTATAATCCCTTTGACGTACCATTGAGTACAAAAGAAGAGAAAGGTATGCGATTATCCTCAATCTCACTCTGCCATATCCTTCTAATTAAGAACAGCCTTCCATACTGCGTAAAGTTGCAGAGGACGCCGTTTATTTGAGGTTTGGGATGCTTTAAAGGTCTCAGGAATTAATGAGAGTTGCTTTAATTAGTGAAATGCGTAATACAATTCCAAAGGTGCATTCTTTAATCGCATGCCTTACTGAACTATTGTTTATAGGATAATCTACAAAATAGGTATGATCGCCGGCCGCGGATTATCTGAAAAAATGTACAGCAAAGATAAGAGATAACATAGAAATATGATGACTGTAAGAGTAATAATTTAAGACAATGGCACTGTAATTAAGTGAAACTCTTTTCGTGGTACATAAACTTATATAACAAATAAAATATAGTGGCATTTCAGTATACACAATTTAAAAACCGATTTTCTGTACAGTTGCTAATGCCCGAACTGCAGATGTTAACTCAAAAAAAATATTCTTTCTATATAAAGCAAATGCCTTTAATTTTAAAACCGTGAAATATATAATTAAGCAACTTACTCTTGGTATGTTCAAAATTGCTAAGAAGATCCGAGCTAGAGCCTCGCTAGTCCACCTAAAGCATACTGAAATCTCTATGGCTTGACATATTGTTTTTTAACATTAAAATTATTTTCTAAAAACTGAGCACTAAAGACGGTTGTTTCAACCCTTTTTGCTTTAGCAAACACATATGTATGCTAGCACATACACTTATAAGAGAGAGATTCAATATTTAACATAAAATTGAATATTTTGAGATATTCAGAGCGAATCACCTAAATACTACCGCAAATATTTCTGAAATGAAACGTGCATTGTTTTCGCCGAAATTAAGTTCAGACAAGGACTGGTCAATAAAGCCAAAAAAGGTTCCCAGCAGAAAGTGTACCTATTTTTAGCATAAAGTTTTTTTTTTTCTGAAGGAAAAATATCTATTGAATTCAAGAAAATAAACCTAGATGATATCAAAATTTGAATGCACTTTTACACGATTCTAGGTCAGGTAGTTTACGAGATATCGCCATATCTGGAACTCGGACATTGAGATCCTATTTAGATAACTCCCTTGGCCTTTAGTTAAAAAAGAATACATTCCCTAAAAATAGTGTATAATTTAAGGAAGTTATCAACAGTGTGTTGTAATTTATCCCCAATATCTATCTGGATATATCTCAGCGTGCATAGTTTAAAAAAGCAGGACATTCTTCCTACATTCTCCATATACTAGGATCTTGTCGCCGTTTACAGCATTAGTAAACAGTTCCATTTTTTCCAGCATATTCAGCACGTCATATTTTTATGACATTACACAACGTATTACGGGAACATCTCACTGTACTCCGTATAAAGAAAATAAATGTACGCATACAAGTTGCAGTAAGAAGGAAGGTGTAGTACAGTCCCAGTATAGCATCTAAAGCAGTCCCTGGCTCCTCGTCAGTTACAGATTAATTGAAATAATTAATATGTGAAATTTTAGAATCGGCAACTCAGTAATTATGTGCAATGTTGAGCATTTTCTTTCAGTGGAGGAACTTTATTGACATAACATGTATATGTAGAATTAATATTGTATAGTGTTTAAGTGCGTTCATAGAGTGTAATTTTGGTAATATTTAAGAGATAACATGTGTAATGTAGCAAGGTAAGGAAAAACTCTCTTTCTCTCTTTCTCCGAACACCGTAAGACTCGGCAAAAAGTCAGACAATGCAAGATAATTCCTTCTGGTATGCAGCTAGGGTAGGAAATACCCCCGCCTCAGGGCAGACACCGGCCTGTTTGGTGGCAAAGTTGCATGTGTCCGAGTAAAAGAGTCATTCACAGTAACGAATGAAAACTGTTTAAATTCAATTTATTGACGAATAGCGAAGTATTTGTCTTGACCGACATTGTCCAGCGAATAGAAATGTATTCAGTGAGGTAAGCACTCACTTTATTAGAGACGTTAACATAAAATTGGCGGGAGTATTTCGCGCCCGTGCCTGTGGATAGCGTTATTTTGTATTGTGTATAAAAGGGATAGATTTTGCCCAGAATTTGTGCCGTTTCAGAATTTTCCGGGCCCAGATACGTGTGGCTGCCATTGTCCGGAGATCAGCGAAAGAGAGGTCTAAGTACCAAATACCAGTTCCGGCGACAACGAAGTTTGAGTGCCCGTCACTACGCTAATTGCCGATACAACTCATTGAGTTGCATCAAGAATTCTAACAATATCTTCGCACTCGGCACCATTTGGTTAACGCAATAATTTAAAGTGTTTGCTCAGATTACCTTGCCTGCTGTTCGAAATAAGACTGAGTTTACCTGAATATTCATGTTAAGGAGAATAAGCAATATCACCAACTAAACAACGAAGCGTTATTTGTCGTCATCTTTTTGCATCGGTGTCCCGTTCACTCCGGCCCGACTGGCCCAAAGCTGCCAAAATCCAGCGAAACGCCCTCGAGAGAGTCTCGTCGAAGAAGAGTGGGGGTCGTCTGCAGCAGCCGTGGTGAAACCTGCGATTAGCGGGCATAAATTATTTACCGCAGCAACCATACAGTCCAATTCTCATTCCCTACGAACAGCCTGGCTTCTTCTCCTCCGTTCTTTTCACCGACGATGCCATGTTCACAAGAAGTGGACTAATTCCGAACCATAGGAATAGCCACATACCGGAGTATGAGCAGCCACATGCGCGATTGAGGCTGGTTATCAGCAGAGATTCAGCATTGACGTTTGGGCGGGCTTCGTGTCCAATCAAATAATTGCACGGTATGTACTTGCTACACGGTTAAACGGACACGTGTATTTTCAGTTCCACACCCATGTTTTGCCTGTGTTTGCCTCTAAACATCCGACGTCAGATGTGGTTGCAGCATCATGGAGCTGCTTCCCATTTCAGCGTGGAAGTACGAGATTATATCAGTGGTGTGTTTCCTGGGTAGTGGTTTGGAAGAGATATCCAAACTTAAGAGCCTCGTGTATGCATCATCAGTTGACAATGATGAGTTGTTACTAGCACGGGTGTTGGCTGCCTGTGTTGAGGTTTGTAACACTTCTAAATTTTGAGAGGATGCGAGAATCATTTCTTCGCAGATACATCTTTGCAGGGATGTTGCAGGCCGACATCATCTTTGGTGACCTCTATTTTATCTTTGGCAATTAAAATGCCGTTTTCTCTTATTTGTTTTTCATGCAGCGATGAGAAACTAGAATCTGTTTACTGAATTTTTCTTAGCATTTGTATTCTTGCAGGTACGTTTTTCCCTTACAAAGTCTTTTATTTTCCTTTTATGTACTTACTATATCCACCATCATTGACTAGAGTGGTGGAAACTTCTAATTTTGAAATGTACCCACACATACAATACTGCATGTACATCACAGGTCAAGGTGATAAACACTTGGGTAATGGCCTTACCCTTGCAGGTTTAGAGTTACCTTGTTATTCGTTAAATACACTGTAATTTATTTTGCTTAATTTGTTAGAGTAAACGAGCGGTTCTGAACAACAAAACAAATAACATGGTAACTACAATACAAAGTAAAAAACATAGTTTAGGAGGTTGGAACCTTCTCCTTCCTCACAATATATAACGCCGCATTTGCACCTTTAACCATGGAGCTATTCAGAAACAGTGCCTTGAACAAGTGAAGCGTCTCTCTTTTTCCGCACCTATTGATTGCATGAAATTTAGTAACCACAAACCATGTGTTCCCTAACTCAAAATGCTTATCTATGACCTCTCCACAATCCTTGAATTTGTGCGGTTGAATTCTGGGACACCCCGCACGCACGCGCTTGTTTGTGTGTGTGTGTGTGTGTGTATATAGAGAGAGAGGGAGGGAGAGAGAGGGGGAGGGAGAGAGAGGGAGAGAGTGAGTGAGTTTTGGGTAAAAAAACTGGCACCGGTGAATCGAATAACGTTAAATGGAAGTACTACTACTAGTACGATACCACCTACAACAAGTTCGTTGGCCAAGTTCGTTAAAGCGCGGACTCTGAGCGGGAGGTCTGGGGTTCGAAACCCGCCAGGATCGTCCTCCCTGACTTAGGTGTTTTCCCTGTTTTCCTCAATCAAATTGAATGGCAAATTTCTGGGAGGTACCCTAAACTTAGGCCTGGAATGTTTCCTTCCTTAAAAAGAAACCCGTTCCCAATATAACATTTCATCTCATATATCATTAGTGTTCACCGCCTGTGGTGCCTCTGTAGTAAAAACGAGCGTTAAACACCATTCCAAGAAAAACTACAACAAATAATGATGATGGTAATAATAATAATAATAATAATAATAATAATAATAATAATAATAATAATAATTTAATCTGGCAATATAATGTATTTATTACATTTCAACAATACAACCTTAACCTGGCGCATGGGTCTAGCGAACCGTACGTCGTTTTATAATACACTGGGTTTGTTTGACATCGTACAATATCTGAAATTAGATTTTTCACAATAACTTATAAAACATATATATTTGGATCCAAGCTCCACAGACGTAAAAGAAAATAGAAGTAATGAATAAAACTCGAACTGGATAAAACTTATTAACTTTTATTTCTCACCAGTATCCTATCGGATGCGCCCAAGAGAATTGTTTCACAACTTCCGTCCATGAATGTGTCGTGTCGCTTCGAATTGAATTCTCTACATTTAGAGGCGTACTAGCATTATAAGAACTTAATGTCATAACTTTCAAATGTTAACACTAGTTCATATAATATTTTCTGTCTCAAATTATAGTCGGTCCTGGTGGTGTAGTGGTAACCATTCATACTTGCCTTCTAAACCCAAGATCGAGGGTTCAAACCCGGCCAGGATCGATAGATTTTTCGGGCTTAAAAATCCTAAGTATCTTCGGAAGGGAGGTAAAGCCGTGGATCCCGTGTCGTACATTTACGGCACGAAAAAGAACCTCAAGCCTGAAAGAAGAGGCCTCTGAGCAAAATTTGTCGGCCGTTTCATGGCCTGAACAGAATGGGACGCTGATGACCTGAGCTGTTAAAGAGCGTCCATAAATAAATCAAATCAACAAAAAATGTCTCAAATTGCTCGTTTAAGAACCATCTACAATTTTTGAATTTATTGAGATGTAGTTCATTAACGTTTTAAAATTTTATAAATACCTAAAAATAATAATTACTAGAGAAGCAGGAATAATAAAATGGCAAATAGCGCAATATTTCGAACAATTTGTGTTCTTCAAAGTCGATAGACAAGTGAAAATGGTGAAAGTAAATTTTCCGTCTGGAAGGTAATATAATATATACAAAATCTGAACAAAAAATAAGTAACAGTACTATTTTAAAACATTGAAAAATGATAACTATTTAAAAAGAGACATTAAAAATAAGATATGAACATGATAGATGTAGGCACTTTATGCAAAAATGATTGCTATTATACCTCTATCTTTAAGGCAACTTTTAGGGACATGCGTCCCACTTTTAGGAATACGAGACCCTGGTGTACATATTTGTTATATGGCCATAGAAGAACTCAAGTATTTCGAAAGATAACAATTTCAAGTGTGACTTTATCTAAGTGTTTTATCCTTTTCTACTTTTATTATTACTGTTAATTTATATGTGTGTGCGCGCGCTTGTGCGTGTGCGTGTGTCAAAACCACCTCAGTTTAGATACCTGTAACTCTGAAACCATGACAAGTAAATTTAATTCATTTTCACGTAATAGGCAATGGTTCACAGAAAAAATTAAGTTATTTGAATAGAATAATATTTAGGAATTTTTATTTAATAACAGCTAATAGTCCTTTTCCCACTGCCCTGCAGCTTGTACTATGGGTAAAGAATGCCTTCAATTACGTGTTACATTTCCAAAACTATTTGTGCATGCATATATGCACATATATTGCATTTATTAAATGTCATGATACATTAATTATAGGTTCATAAACTGAGAAATCCTCGCTTATCATTATGAAATTTATTGTTTGTAGTTACTGGCTACATCTGAAGAATACCTTAAAAAATTTTATTAATGATGTTCAGTAAAAAAAAAAAAAAAACTCTTATATCAAGTGTAATCCCAATTCAAATTTAACACTATAATACGTTTGGAAATCACTTATGTCCTAGTGCGTTTGGCCATTCAGTGCATCATGTCATCAATTTCTAATTGTGCAATTCGCCATTATTTTCTGACGTTGAGAACTGAAACATTTAAAGTCAATTTACCCCGAAGGCCCTGTTGCATTGTTAAGGTTTAGTCCTGTGTAGCGTGCTCTTATTTTGAAAACTGAAAACTTGAAAAGGTTTTTTTTTTTAATTTAAAGAAAAAGAACATTTGTTTATTCCATCACTGAAGAATTGTACTTGCACACAACTTTACATTAGTTAATTAGTACAATATGAAGCAGTAGATTCCCACCCCACGCAAATCACCCTGGTATTCACTATGATCAGGAGAATATTAAAAATTAGATGGCATAACATTTGTGAACGAGAAGTGGGAAGAAAAGTATCTTTCAAAATTTCACATAGCTGTCAGTTTGTCAAAAACAGAATCTTTTGTACGCGGAAACGGCGAAAGAGAGTCATAAACCCCGATCCCTCTTTCTTGCAATAACCATGGTGACCCTGAAACTAGCCATGTACCTATAGGTCCCAATATGTAAGGCATGCAAAGGAACATCGACTGTTGCACCCCTAGGGAGAATATGTTGCGTAAACTTCTTGGAAAACAGGAAATGAAAAACAAATTGCGATAATTTTTTCGCGCAAGAGATTGCAACATCCCACCTCGAGCCAGAAGAAGCGCGAAAAGATTTACCAATAAGAAGTTTTCGTAATATAAATCGTAGCAAACAGCCAATGAATAATACAGAAGAATAATTAAAACATTTAAATTAACCCCTAGGAAGTGTCCTCATAGACTGACAGACTGTCGCCAAATAAAACCATAAGAAGTATGGCAGTTGAAACTGAGAGTTGGAAGACAGTCGGTGAGTAGTTTAGAATTGGATGGCAGTTTGTTTAGTGTGAAAGTTGGTTGGCAAATTCTAGTTAAAATCATAAGTTAGTGTGACAGCGGGGGTAGCAGTTAAGTTAATGTGAAGTGAGAGCAGAATGGCAGTAAAAAGTCAGTGCGTAAGTCGAAGTTCCTTACCAAGAAGTAACATACAAAATTAACTTGAGCCCCTGAGTGTAAAAATGGATCAGAAATAAAACACTTGCATGAACCTGACTCGTTTTGTCTACGTTCACATGACGGAGACCTATTCAAATTCCTCGACCCGAGAATTGTATTACATTCCGAAAAGCTACTAGTGTAAAGTCTCATATAGCCGGAGCGGAAGAAGACCGAGACATCACAATGTAGTCTCGATCTTCGGATCAGCGCGTGTAGAAAAGGAGCGAGAGGAACACCAGGAAGACTTCCGCAGCCACCATACTACCCCTAAACAAATCTAACACCGAGAATAATTCATTCTTCCCATAAATACCTAATTATTAATAACCTTTTTTCTCAGTCAATTAATGCTCTATATTTTTTTCACTGCAAATATGAATACATATATGTCAGCAGTAATTAGCAGATAAATGTTCTTCATTGGCAGAAGCAATAGTTTAAACGGGTTCACAATTACACACGGATGAGTGATTAATGTTGTAATTAGAAGTTCGCATATTAGTAATTAAACAATTACATACCATAGCGCGCAATTATTTACCATATGCTCAGCAAAATTATAGTTTTTTCTTGAATTATTCCAACGTTATATGTATAATTATTTTATTATTAATCTCATTCATTGGTTCATTTTACTTTCCCGTTAATTTAATTCCGTTTTTTTCATGTTTTCTATTGCTAAAATTAGTGTACACTGTACAGCTATAACTTAATAAGTTAAGGAACGGTGTTTGGAGTAAAAAGAAATATCCTCATAATTCTAAATGCATTTTTATAGCTACCTCTAAGTTGCTGGTTCCTCCATTAAAACCACAATGCACTTAAACTTTAATTCATTCATGTTATTTTCTTAAACCACTTATATTTCTAATACCCATTTTAAAAATAGAAATCGGTGTAGCAGAGCCATTATCATCGGGTTGTTCAAATTTTACTGCTGAAGTTTGAAAATACCAGCATTGAATGTCTTAGTCAATGCGACGCTAATTGAAGTAGATAATTTTTACAAGCAGTTGCGTCATCCTCGGCTTTATATGGAAGACATCATGTTTCTTCATTTGTTGCGACAAAGCGTTGCAGTCTCACGGTTCCTTACGTTTCAATGAATTGGCAGGTATCGGGAAAAGAAGCATCAGCCGTAAAAATGCTTGTTATAGAACTCTCCATAGCTTCCAAATGAATACACACAATTACTTACTAATACAAAAAACAGGAAGATGTAATACTCCTTTTTACATATCAGTTACTTCACTTGCTGTACGAGTACATCGTACCTTTACCAGATTTGCTTGATGGAGACTTTATGTTAACAGTACTTAATTCTCCCTATTTCGACAGCCATTCACACTCAGATTTTCTCCCTCAGTCTTATAGTTACCTTCTGTGCAGATAATTTTCTTGGTGGATCCATAGGTACCACGTCACCAGTTACATAATGTTTATAGTTGTCGTATAAAACTATAAAGTGAGAAAAAAGCAATTACACATTTAACTTGAACCATTGCTATCCGTGTTGATGATTCTGACTTCGCAGATCAAACATTACAATGGTTAGATGAACTGATACTATTTCAAGCTTAGCAGAGAGAATTGAACTTTTCAACATACTGACATAGAAGAGGAGGGCAGAAGTTATAAAAATGAAAGTCAAGAACCAGCAGAGCAATAACATTTTTATGGAAGAGTTCCTTATAAATTAGAACCTACATGAAATTGTGTACTCCTAACCACAATATAATTCGCTTATCTCCTTTGCCTATTAAGAGGTGCCACATGGTGCTGAATAGGGTCTAAAGAGAGTTAGAAAATTTATGACAGGGATAACTTAGGTTCAAATATATCCAAGTTTTATATGCAGTTCCATTACATTTACGTACATTCAGAGATAATATATTATCTTGTCTAATTGCAATTTTTCTCTTACTTAGAAAATATTAGAAAAATTGCAATGTATAATCATTTTCTTCTTAGAATTTATTTAAATATAAAAAATAGGACATTTTTTTTATTTTTATTTCTAAATAAATTCTAAGAATAAAATGAATATAAATTGCAATTTTTCTAATATTTTCTGTTTACAAGTTTGTGCATTGCACTCTCTGCATGTTCAATGATTATGCAATAAATTGATTGATTCTTAAATATTAATATCTAGTGGATACTTTGCACTTATACTTATGCATATCGTAGATTTTCCACCATTTAACTGGATTCGCTCATTTATTGTCTTTTATTTTCCATATATTGAATATTTATATTATTTGCAATTTTATACTAAATGTTAGTCATAATGAATTAACTTCACCACTTTACTAGATTCGCTCATTTTTCGTTTTGCAATTTCAATATGTTGAACGTTTATATTTTCAAGAAGGTTTAAGCTAAATGTGGCTCACAATAATAATCTTAAAATATTTCTTAAATTATCATTTTCATTATAAAATGAAAAGATATTCTGGCACAATATTTGTTCATTATATATGTTAAGAGGTACCCATGTTACTCAATATCAGCAGTTGTGTGATATTTTTAGCGCATCACCGGATAAGACTTAACGTAAATATGTTTTGCTTTTACTGGGCTGCTGAACGGGGTTTAAGAGATTGGAACCCCCTATAAGCTTTGTTATTCATCGCCCATAAAAATAATGAAGTTCATATAAATATATGTTGAGTGTGAGAAGAGATTATTTATTCAACTATGATAAAATTAAACGAACTGATTAATTATTCCGATTCATTTTGGGTGTTTAGTGAAAACATTAGGTTTTATTAATCGGTCAAATCTATAAAGGTTTTCTTTAGACTTTCCTTACGTTAGCTCAAAGAATAGGGCCTCGGGGCTTTTTATTTAATAATAATAATAATAATAATAATAATAATAATAATAATCGACATGGATCTGAAGAAGGAAATATGTATTATCGATTACAACTTTATCGGTAATGATTATGGGACCGTTTTAGCGGTAGTGGTGGTGGAAATTATTATAGCCACAATTTAATGAGCGAAATATGGAACAGTATTGTATGTGAGACGTCGTTTAATGAATGACTCTTATTAGTGTGCCAGATATGTGACTGATGTGAGGTCGATGATTGGCTGTCCCACGCAGGTGACAATTCAGTTGCGGAGCCAACGTCGGTTGGGCCAGCAATAAGTGGCCTGCTGCTGCGTAGATTCTTAGAGTGGTATGATACCTCGGCTGCTGTAGTTCATCAACTACTTCTATCCAATTAGGAGTAATAGTTATCTCGGGAAAATCTGCCTGTTTTGTTGACACCGAGTCAATGGGACAGGAAGAGGTATTGGTGATATAAATGATTTCGCGTTGAGAAGTAGATTGAGTTCACGATTTATTGAATAAATCACTTCAAAATTACTAAATGCCGTGTTTGTCGTATGAATGTAGAATATTCGTAGAGCATAATGATACAAGGTTAACTGCCTGAGCAAAAGGAATAAGCTGAGCGATGCAGCGCTTTAACTTCCGAACGATTGAATACTGGCTGCCGACTTCGTAATTTCAACTAAGATATGCATCGTCTGGTGGCTTCGGAATCATAACTTGTAAAATACACTGTCCGTCGGCTTCAGAATCAGAGCTAGAGTAACACAGCCTGCCGACTTCGAAATCGGAACTTGGAATATACACGGCCTTTCGGCTTCCGAATCAGAACTAGGAATAACTCAGCCTGCCGGCTTCGAGATGGAACTAGCAATCAAGTTCGGTGCTCAAGATTGCCCATTTATACAGAGTTTGAATATGTACAGTTAGGACGCTTAAGTGCGGCAGAACTTTACAAAACGTCGCATATAAATGTTCAGGTTTGAATCCAAATCCCTGAATGATTGGTCTTTTTCGCTCTTCATTTATTCTTAAAGATCGTCTTCTCTTGTAAGAGGATTTTAAAGATACTGGTAGTTTGGGTGAATCACCCCAAGCATGGTTTTAACTCCCATACATACACAACTTTTATAAAACTGTAGCTTCTAGCTTAACAAGTCTCATTAAAAATGCCAAATAGCACAGCAATTTCGTTTCTACAGAGGACACCCTGCTTTCTCCAGCCGTTATATTTAAAGGTTTTATTGTGGGTAAACGGTGTCAGGCACTTCCTATGTTGCTAAATTTTGTTTGTGCAACATGTGTACATTAATACAAATTAATACACTAATCATGATTGCCATATATCATATAAAAAATGCATACATCACCAATGAAAATAATGAAAACAGTAATAGTGGCAATAATAATAATAATAATAATAATAATAATAATAAGGGGTGAAGCCGTTAATACTGTTTCAACTAGTTAACTTAATGACCACAGTTAGAAGAATTAAATTCCAACGGCTCCTTACAATAAATGTATTAAAACACCCAATATAATTAAAGTGGCAAACGTGAGTGCAATAATCCTTAACATCTGTAAATAAAATGGAACCGGTGAAAGGAAAAATTACATTACAATTGTTGTATAAGGTTCCACAGAAGATGGAATAACTGCACAAGACGACAAAACAAGGGAAAGGCGAAAATTATAATTCAAGAAATGTCTTTCCTCGCGAATTTTAAGTTAGTACTTTGTTCCATTTAATTAAATATAAGAATATACAATTTATTTGCATCTTTACTAGTAGAATAAATTTAGAATCTAAAAAAGTAAACGGTGAAATTTGCCAATTATTTTCTGTAACCAAAAGGAAGGAAGGAAAAAATGGAAAGCCTGTCCCGAAGAGGAAGAGAGCCAAGAGGATATACCGCCGCGCTGTCCGTGTGCTACCCTCTAGGTACCGATGTCTGTCTTTGTATATCTGTCTGAGCTCCGAGTCAAAGCTCCCAGCTCTCAAGTTGCAGGATGAAGCATGACCATTCGATGTGGTAGGTATGCACAGACAGCAGTTCAGATGTGTGTGCTGGGAAGGATAGCATCGTGCAAGTAGGGAACACGATAAAGTTAGAAAACTACCAGATGCAAAGACGCTTATCAATGATAAACTTATGACTACCTTTAGAAATAACTAGTAAGGGATTGGTAATTTGCAAATGTATCGTTCAGTTCTAAATATTAATGGAATTTTGAAATTTATCATAAACATGAGGTTTGCAATTATTTGCATGAGAAGACGGAATTAGAAAGTCGGTACAATGTTGCCATTTCAGTATTGTTTAATTCTTGCCAACCGGCGTGACTAAAGCGGCAACACTTGAGACTCCCATTCGGGAAATCCCGAGTTAATTTTCGTTGGAACTTATGTTTTTCGTGGTTTCTCCTGGTCATTTAGGCAAATTCTGGTGGATTACACTGTACAAATTTTCCGCTCTCCCATTTCATATTTCATTCCGTTCGTTCCGTTACAGTGTTGAAAGTGCCAGCGGGAGGTGAGCTAGCGCGATGTTATGGTGGCTTGCGCTTTGGAAAGGTTTTTGCCTCTTTAGCTGGGTGGAAGCAGAGCTTCTGAGGGGCTCACAAAACTCGGGGGAGGGGGGCCCCACACACGTCGGGGTGTTCTATCTAAAAGTATACTGGGGACCCTATCTGTGTCCGCATAGTCACCACCCATAGATCATGACTGTCCCGTGTCTCCTTCAACTCATCCCTTCATACCGTAGGTGGCCTCACTGAAGTCGTAGGCACAAAAGTCCAGCCATGAGCAAGGTTAAAATACCGAAAGTAACCTTCTCCACCTCAGTTCATTAATCCATCTATTGTTTAATTCTTTATTTTTCATTTAAAGCATCACAATTTCTGCTAAAGGAAAGATTATTATGCGTAATCTTTGGGGCTTGAAATAATTATAGAATCGGTTGTGCAATTATGATTTATTATGGTGATAGTTGATAACTGTGATGTTACATGTAACTAATTATGGGCTGCTTACATATATAAATGTAATACTCATTTATGAACATAAATATAATTTCATAAATTATAACCAAATGCTTTCTAATCGAGCTTGTGTTTTAAATTGTAGAGAATTGATTCAAAACATATAAACCGACAATTATATGATTAAATATCATATTTCTGATTTATGACCAATTTCAATGTTCTATGACTATAAATTCGTTTCAATAACTAACATTTAAAATGTTTATTTTGTAGATATATTGTAGGGTTTTCTTCATTTCTAGGAAATGTTCATTCATTTTGTATCGATACTTTTCATTTTATTTTGTTATGTTAGTGACGAACAGTGTCTTTCACATTGGCCGGATGGTTTGGAACTCATTTTTATCTCCACTTTAACGTCAAGTATTTATCAGTTGCTCATTAGTGGTCTAAGTGGCCATCTTCTTTCTGACGAGATGAGTGGACGGTGTATATTTTGTATTTACATTTAGTCGTGAGTAAGTCATTAGCTCTTGTGTGCTTTTGTTGAGAAGGAAAACTGTATAATGAAAAGATAGTGGAAATTTATTTAAGCTACAATATTTCAAATGCAGTTCATTTCGCAGGCTACCCAGTATGGGTGATATTAATATTATAAATGTGATAATTCAAATTTTCATATAACGTTTGCTATTGAAATTAAATTAAATTGTGTCGCAAACTGACTAGATAAAGATATATTTTCTTTTACATAGATCTTATTTCCTTTTCGAATGGAATCGTTTATCATCACGTATAATTATGTTTTTATGCTTTACGGCCCTCTGTTTTCAATTTCTCTTTCTTTCCTCCGTTTTGGCCTTGAGTTTGAAATTAATTCACCATACTGGCTAGTTGTTATGTCGTGGGAACTTAAAAGGAAAGTGAAATTATGAAACGCTTCAAAGGTATGTTTGTATGAGTGATATGTCAGTCTATTCTGCCCAATGTTTTAGTAACATTATTTTAAATGCAGCTTGAGTTTTGCCATATGTTTGGGCATAGCTTTGCTCTGTAAAATCTGCAGCCGCAACTGCGCCACACTAGCCCACTAGAAGCCGTTATGTCGCGGTATTTGGCCAAATAGAATGTATGCATTGTTATAAATCAAAAACGCGCGAAATAAATCATAATTTTATCATATGAACGGGTAGTATAATATTAATAAAATATTTTCCAACTTAAAAATGTTCAAATCACTAAAATGCTTACCTTTTTAAAGAATATGGAAGTCTTTTGTAAAAGAGGTAGTAATAAAAGATTGTAATCACTCGGTCCCCAAACAGCAATTTAATTATGGGGAAGACAGAATCTATAATCAAATCCGTGAATATTAAATGAACTGCAAAACAACGTACAAAAAGTCAATATTTCGGAATCAAGTGTGTGTTAGATGAAATTATCAGTCGTCTATCTGCACTGTTTTGCTTTATACTTAAGTAATATTATTACAAAGTGCCATCTTACAATTATTTTATCTTAATGCATTAAACATAAATATTACATTTCTTTAATTACACTCCTAAAAGAAGTTTGCAGTTTCCTATTTATCCGGCAGCAATGAAAATTATTTCCGAAATGTGTAAAATTTTCGGCAAGTCCAAGGAAAACAGGTATGAACATTTTGCATGCCAGTAAAATGAACATTGATTTAGAGTTATATTATTCAGAACGTTTGTAAGGAAAGTTTATAATACTAAATTCACCTAAAACATTATTTAAAATATGCACTTTCAAAGTTCATCTCGAACACCCTTAGACACTTCTTGAGCTTCTGCGCTGGACTTTGGAATAGTTGCGGCTCTTTTACAGTATACTTTATAAATTCTTTCCACGGTAGTTTGTGTCGTCAAATGTTATGCAGTGGCATCACACAACTCTCACCAATACTTTTTATGCACAATGGAAGAATCTATGCATTAAAGAGAACACTGAATTATCTTTTTTATAGTTCCGATAATTTCTTCTCGTGCTGTATCGTTCTAATGCGTTAGAAATAATTAAATTCCACTGTAAACAGGGAAAGACAGAGAGAGCGAGAAAGAGAGGAGAAGGAGTAGTACGCAATATGATTTTATTGCAATTTTTCAATAAATCGATACGTTTTTGTAGATGTTCAAATTAAAAGTGAGTCCATTTGTATTCACAGAAACAAATTTTCGTTCACATCCGTAGTTTTGAAATAACCTCTACTTTTCGTTAATTTGAAGGCATTGCATTGTGTGCATAACATTGTTGTACGCACCAAAATATTAAACTTTACTGATGGCGAATTTTGTCAATAACTGCTTACGTCATACTCTGTACAGCGCCTGCGTAAAAATAAGTTCATTGAAATGAGCTATTGATTACGATTGTTGACATGTTAGGCGGATTAAACAACAGACAATAAATACACAATTTTTAACAAATTATGATTTCTTTATAGTACACTTTTCTGTGCTAATAACTCACGTATCTTATTTCCGTAACACTATTAGGGCTACACACTGGCTACACATGGTATAGCCCGACTATACCATACTTTTGACTCAGCCGCTCATCTCCCCTCCCACTATTATGTATGTTTTCTTGTCAACAACCATACTAGAGGTTTGCGACAGGGCTAAAGTTAGCTGAAATGGACAAAACTTACATAAAGTTATAATAGCTCAAAGCTGATTACAAATTCAAGGAAATGGAGAGGAAGTACATGTTAAATAAATTAGTTAAAACAAAGAGTTTTCACTTAAAATCACATTACATATTTTATTACAGTGATTACCTGTGACAGTGTTATTTTGTTCATCCACTTTTATGTAGGCTTACTCTTACCCCTAAAAATCCTAAGTATGGCTTCCTTCGGAAGGGAAGTAAAGCCGTGGGTCCCGTGTCGTACATTTACGGCACGAAAAAGAACCTCAAGCCTGAAAGAGAGGCCTCTGAGCAAAATTAGTCGGCCGTTTCACGCCCTGAGTTGAATGGGACGCTGATGACCTGAGATGTTAAAGAGCGTCCATAAATAAATCAATCAAAAAAAAAAAAAAAAAAAAAAACTCTTACCCCTGACAAATGCCTTAAAATAATAGGCCCCATGTCAATACATTACTTCATGTCAATTAAGTTAACTTATTCCGTTATTCAACTTATGTCTTATACAGAAACAGCTGAAGCAAAAAATGTTTGGAAAGTGCTATTACCGGAATGTATATAAAGTTTTAATATTATGCTCGTAATATGCTACCCAACATTTTGTGACGGCAGAATGCTCCGTAAAGCAGTTTGTCTATCTTGAGCTTAGGAAACGAAACATTTTAGCGCCGCACTACAGACCCTCACTGCAGAAATGTATTTCAATATAAATAGCTACGACTCACAATGCGTATCTGATGTGTCGCCAATAATAATTATATAATCAACATTATTTATTTCTTGGTTATCTCCGTTATGATATATATTTTAACATGCGTTTTACAAACTCGTTTTATGCAGTCTACTTATCTCGCACATGTCCTTCATGTGTTCCATTAGATTGAATTAGACTAGATCGATGGGGACAAAGGAGGAATTTTCGGCTCTTGGGCCTGGCTCACCTGCCTCATCTCAAATGGGGCACCTAGGGAGGAGGGGGGGGGAAGTTGGAGTGATACTGGTCAGCATGAATGTAGACGTAGTCCCTAACATTGTTTCCGGGTAAAGAACCTCGTCGCCGGGTTCTTCCAAGAAATTTGAGTCCTTAAAAGGAGCCGTTTTCACACCAGATGCCGGGACAGAAACATTTTTTTTTAGGGTTGTTCCACTTTTCAGCGGATACCCTTTATTCCCAATCTCCATCTCTCACGATCTTGCCAATATCCAACTTGCATGTTGTAGTTTTTCATTGTTAATATGATTCCTGCTATCCACGATAGTCTTGGGCGACCACGGTTTCTCCATTCTGACGTTGACCACTCCAAAAGAATTCTGGGTCACTGTTCGTCCTCCATGCTCCCCAACTCGTGAACAATGGATTGCAAGTGCTACACTACTCTGATGGTTCTCTGTGATAGAGTTATATCTTTTCCTTCTCCTCCTACCACCAGATATTCAGTTTTCTTCATATTTATTTGAAGTCCTCCTACTTCAAATGCCATTATTAGCTTTCTTATCAAAAAATTTCATCCTCTCAGCTTTGAGCAATCAAAACCTGGTCATCCGCATATAAAAAGAGAGTAAAATGTTCGATACCCAAAGGAAACTCCATGCCTGCACAAGAGCGATTCCACTTCTCCAGTACCGCCTATGGTGCCTCAGTAGTAGTTCTCAGCATCGCTTATTGCTCCTTTTCAATTAATATTAGCATCAACTTGGCTTTCATATATATATATACACTAATCTATTCATATTTATATCCATTTGTTATTTTAATCTGGTTGAGCGTAATAATGATAACTTTAATGTTTCCATGCAAAATAGGCCGTTAATGATCATGACAATAATAATAATGATGATGATGATGATGATGATGATGATAATGATAATAATAATAATAATAATAATAATAATAATAATAATAATAATAATAATAATAATAATAATAATAATAATACATGTTTTGGCTTAGCACGTCAACTACATTCTGCTATTTTACTCGCCCATGAAAAGTTATACCAAAATAACTCATTCCTGAACATTTGAATCTTCGTTAAATACTGTTTTGTGTTATGAATATATACAGCTATAGCCACCAGTGGCCTACTTCCATCCAGAAGCTAGGCAAGCCAGGAGAGAATGGCAACATACATTATGAAACCAAGGAAATACGTACAAATCGGTCGGCCGGCAAATTGACGCTCGCAGGTTTATGGCAGTACAAAGGCTTAATTCTGGAGCTTTACATCCCCAAGGGAAAATTTATAATGTAATCGCTGGTGTTACTGCAATACGAAAACGTGCGCCCAACACAGCTTGGGCGATAGCAAGGATCACGGATCTGGATTTCGAGAGTATTCCATATTCTGTACATTCACTGAATTTCGCACTAGGGCGTCTCATTGAGATATTCGTTGGCAAGCAGTGCGGTGCGGATGATATAAAAGAAACAGTGCGTAGATCTTGCAGTAAGACAGAGAATACTTTTTCTCATAGACTCCAGGTATCAGTGAGGCGCTGAACTAATCCACTGCTGACCATGTTGAGAAATGCTGAAGTACTTTCAATCCTATGTTATAGTAATACTAACTAAATAATTTACAAAGACACTTTTGTAAGAAATTGCGAGATGTATTCATTTCTCGTCAGAGTTCTTAATCCTGTTTCAAAATTAGAGTAACTGGAAGTGTGATATAAAAATATTATACTAGTAGGCTATATTTATAGCGTTTTGACAGAGGACGTTTATGTTTGTATATAAACCTCCGAAAAGGAAAGTAGATGCATTTAAAACTATTTCTCATATTTCCTTAAAGGAATTATAATTTTAAAGCAATAAAATAGATGCAGTCATAATTCTTCTCTGCAGAAGTATACCTCTCTTACTCATGAATACTATACGAAATAACCTAGACATTCAGTGTTATTTTACCCACAAAGCACAAACTATAAAAAACCGTTGGAGTTGAAGTCGAAATTCGATAATGATAATTATTTTAATTCGTTTTATATATGGATGCTCTTTAACATCTCAGGTCATCACCATCCCAATCAATTCAGGGCGTGAAACGGCCGATAAATTTTGCTCAGAGACCTTTTCTTTCAGGCTTGAGGTTCCTTTACTTGTCATAAATCTACGACACGGGACCCACGGCTTTACTTCCCCTTCTGAAGGAAGCAATACTTAGAATTTTTATGCCCGAAAAAAATTCATCGATCCTGACAGGGGTTGAACCCACGATCTTGTGTTTACGAGGCAAGTATGGCTACCATTAGACCACCAGGACCGACTTAACAACAACAACAGCAGCAACAAGAAGAAGAAAAAGAAGAAGATCGCCTTCTGGTGTACCCTTCGAAATATTAATAAACTACGTTATAAATATGCTAGTTAATGTGGTAGCCCGTGAATATGCCTTCTCAAGTACATGAAGTAATGCGACTGCACATGAGAAATTTCGACCAACAACATAGGGAAAATCCTGGAAACGTGTATCGCTTGTTCTTTATTTAAGTTCTCTGTCTCGCAAATTTTGGGTTGCTGATAAACCCCCGCTTCTAATTGTCTGATTTCACTGATTTTTAGAAAATGTACTTATTATATTTTAATGGCATATATTGATTTTTTTTTAAAAAAATGCGAATTTTCCGCTCTCCCATTTCATGAAGTTGGTTCTTTTACTGGGTCGAAAGTGTCATATGAGATGAGTTAGTGTAGTGTGATGGTGATTTGCGCTTTGAAAAGCTGTCTAGTTCTGTGCCTGTAATGAAAATAGTCCTTCTGAGGAGCTCATACCCCTTGGAGGGGACCTAAGCCGGCGTTGGGGTGTTCTATCTGGAAATTTTGTTAGGGACCCAGCCGTTGAGTAATTATAAAGTATTGAAATATCCTCCTCTGTCTCTAACAATGCATTTCACTGAATCTTCTATTAATCTCACTCTAATGCGATAAAGAAACGCCTATTTGTAAATAGTTGACCTGAGTTCTGCTACCTGGATGAGGTTATTCCAGAAAGGTTAAGTAGGAACGTAAGTGCCAAACCCTCAGCAAATTGCAAAATCACGGGAAGAATTAAAGAGCGTGACGATAAATACCAATAATGTCAATAAGCATCTAGGTCTTGCATTAAACTCCAGGAAATCCAAACTGGTAACCAGTGGAAAGGGAGTACATATAAATATTGACAGAAAAAATTTGTAATTATTTAAAGGATGACACATTTTTGAGGCAAATTATTTCTTTGTAAGATTTCAGAGAAATAAGTAAATATAAGAATTGGAGCAGCTTGGAGGAAATTCTGCAGCTCAAAATTAATTTTAATACACATATTTCTAAAACTATAAGTTTTTGAAAGTTGTGTGCTTCCAGCACTACTATAGAGTTCAAAGATAAAGAATGTTGTAAGTTTGCCAGAGGAAAGTGCACAGAAGAATTTTCGTGTTTTCTTTATAAGCCAGAGTAAAAAATGTCGACGTCAGGGTACAGGTTGCAGAAAAATTGAAATGGCAGCGGGGATATCACATAGCAAGGGAAGATGGTCGAAGTATCGGGCAAGCAGTGCCCACTTGTGGCTAGGGTATGGGACCGAATGAAAAAGACTGGGAAAACACTAAAAGTCTCCTAACAACTGTGACGATTATTGTTGTATATATTAGCGATAAGGATTCTCTAACTTACACTCCGTTCACTGACGCTTTAGCCAGGCGCATGCCTACTGGTAGTACCAAAGAGGTTCCTAGTCTTATATGCATTGTTGTTATATTTCGACTTACATTTACATAATTATTTGAGCACTGTTGGACATATTCATTGTATTTGTTTCTATGTAACTTACAATACATTGCAGTTTCTGTATTTATGTCGAAAATAACACTAATTGAGTGGGTATTAGCAAGTTCCGAAGAAATCTAGCTGTTCCAGTTGTACTCACGAAAGTATTTTTGAAAAAGTTCTTCAAATGTCTATCAATGCTACTTATTAGGCACCAAAAATGATGATGAAAATAAAATGTGTGAGCGTGTGTTTGTTAATTCCCTAGCGGTCGCAATTTTTATTTTACCTCAACGAAACTTGGAATATACGATGAATTAATAAACGATTTATGGGATTCAGTAACTAGCAAAATTTAACGATTGAGGATGGGGGTTAACCTGAAGCGAAATTTTAAAAATCACTCTAGTGTTCGCAATGTTTGTCTTTCTGAACGAAATTCGGTATATGCCATTGAAATAAAACAATAAAAGCATTTCAGAAAATCAGTGAAATCAGACTATTACGAGTGGGGGTTTTCTTGAAACCCAAAATTTAACAATCGCCCTAACTGCTCCGATACTTGTTTGTTTTTTCAACGAAACACATATCAAATAATAAAATTAGTAAAATATTTTCAGAAAATCAGGGAAATTGAACTATTAGGAGAATACCTGAAAATCGAAATTTAAAGAATGGGTGTCAACATAAAGCGAAAATTATAAAATGGGTCTAGTGGCCGCAATTTTTCTTTTTCTCAACAAAACTCGGCATATGCGATTGAAATAAAGTAATAAATGTATTTTCTGAAAATCAGTGAAATCAGACTAATAAAAGTGGGGGCTTACCTGAAATGCAATATTTATAAAGCACTCCAGCGCCCGCATTTTTTTCTCGGTAAGTAACAGTGAAATAAAATAATAAAAACAGTTTCTTAAAATAAAAAGCAGGTTATTAGGAGTAGGAGTTTGACTGAAACTCAAAATATAAATTTAGCACTATCGACACCGATATTTGTTTCTTTGCAACAAAACTCGATTTATACCATGTAAATAAAATAATATTTTCTGAAAATTAAGAAAACCGCACCATAAAGAGTAGAAGTGTATCTAAAAACCGAAATTCAAAAAGCGCTCTAGCGTTTAATTTTCTAAAAATTTTTTTTAAAAAAGGACAAATTAATTAATAATTTATAATAATTATACATTTTTATTTTTGACAAAATCATTGTAGTGAAGTCAGCAACTGTAAAATATTAGTCTATTACAACCATGCTAGTCGAGTACCCAGCCGGTATCAAAAGAGGCGGCAAACTTTTAATGTGGCCGTTACTCTGTATCCCAACAATCCCTGACTATTCAACTCATGTGACGTCATTTTAAATCAAGCAATGAAATGAAACAAAATTTTGAATTTTGACCTATCGCAGTCGTATATCCCAGTGCAATTATCGAAAAATTATCGAAAAAGCTATAAAATCTGTTTTATCATGCGTGCATGTCTTGTGGTCGGTGCAGTCAACTTTTTACCTCCACTATATAATACCCGAGCACGCATCACTAACCACTTTTCTGTGTTTTCAGTAACTGAACATTTAACTAACTTTTTTTTTGAATGGTGCTTAACGCCCGTTTTTATTACTGAGGCACCACAGGCGGTAGACATTGATACATGAGATGAAATGATATATTGGAAAAGGATATTTTTTAAGGAAGGAAGCGTTCCAGGCCTGAGTTTAGGGTACCTCCCCGGCATTTACCATTTATGAGGACTGAGTAAAATGTGCTAAAAACCTCAGTCAGGGAGGACGGTCCTGGTGGGATTCGAACCCCAGACCTCCCGCTCACGAGTCCGCGCCTTAACCACCTCGGCCACCCGTGGCGGTTTAACTAACTTAATGTGTATTCACTCAAGCAATTGTTTTTGCGTATTCAGCCAAACATTCTGAAATCATTTTATAGATTATGTAGCGCTATCTATTTAAACAACAATAACTCTTAATAAACACTTTTTTTTTCAGATTGGTAAAATGGTTTCTCTGCTTTGTTTCTCTCAGTTGGTATTAGTAAATCGAACGGCAGCGATTGTAATAGTAGCTTTCGTCTATTTCATTCTCACTATTTTCAATAGTGAGGTATTCATAAGTAAATATAATATTTTATACTATTGTTAATAATCACTTTGCGAATTTAAAATATATGTTATTTATATTCTTATTGTACTACTTTTGTGAATTTATCAGTGTGCTAAGACAGAGAAACTCTGTCACTTAATGGTTGATCTCAAAGGCTCCGAGGAAAACGCCACGATTGATTACACTGGCTTGGCCTGTCTTCTACATGAGAAGGAAAATGGCCAGAAGGGAGGGGTTTGAATTATGGGCTCCTGATAGAACACTCGATTCACTGTTTCTTCCCTATTTCTGTAAATTTAATAAATAACTTCTCTGACTTAGCGCTCTATAATGAAGTTCACATAATCAGCTTGCTGATGAATTCGCTTAGTTTACGCAACTCCTGTGTGACGAACTTTTTAAACTTCTACTCTCTTCAAGAAACTTCTGACATCAGCCCTTGCTATTGCGAGACGATATACTTGAGTAGAGACATTCAACGATAAACAAAAATTACAACTAAAAATATGTTAAAGAAATTCCAAATTTCCTTTACGAAATATGTAGGATGAGCAAAATACAAAGTACAAGGCAAGGCCCAAGATCATAATTTTAACTACAAGTTGTGTTCGATTAGAGAATGGAATAAGATTCTAAAACTAAACTAGTCTTTTCCCCCTTACGTTTTACAAACTCGAACACATGTATCGTTCACACTATTTAGATCAGAAAAGCGAATATCATATCTCCAGCCTATGTTGAGTAAATGGAACAGTTGTTTCAAAGCTGCCAAATACATTCCTTCTTATTTAGATAGCCTGCATTAAGTTATCACACAATTATCATAAGAGGGTCTGAGATTACCGATAAATACACGAACGTAATTAGTAGTGAATTCAAGCCATCAAACAATAGGCGAACGTCGATTGTCAGCAATGCCAATAAAGAGGAATCAAATACAAGTTTGGAACTATTTCATGAATAGAATAAGAATAAAAGTAATATATATTTTAATTGCGCACGTATTATTAACAGCTGTATAAAATGTTTTACTTACTTATGAAGAAGAAAGCGATACCTGGAGGCATATTAGGCAGAATGCAGGGAAACGGAGATTTCAAGAAATAAGCATTTATCACCGCAATTTCTGAATTCCAATAGAAATTCGAACATATTCCGGGAAATGTTGGTGCATGCGAGGTACGCACTCAATTTGGGAATATTTCTAGAGAAGACCCGACAACGGAGGTTAATGACCATAATGCAGAAGGGGGATGGAGAGGGGGTGAGAGTAAAGGGAAGGGGGCTCAAGAGTAAGGGTTTCATTCATGTCTATGTATTTGTATTTAAATTATAATAGAAAACTTAAATGTATCGAAGTATCTGTATATTTGTATGTATGCATGCATATAGATTTGTGTGTATGTATATATGTATATGTATGGATGTATGTTTATATATGTAGGTATATATGTATATACGTATGTATGAGTATGACCCTTTTGATGGCTATAAGGACGACATTAGCATGTACGGCCGTAAGGCCCATACGACAGATGTATTTATTTGAGTGTATCCTAAAATCGTACTTATGAAGAAACCGTAAGAATGAAATTGACGAAATCGACAATTACAGTCGCTACTGTTCCATTTTCTAATACCAACTGAGAAAGAAACGAAGCAGAGAAAATGTTTTACTATCATGAACAACACATTTTTTATGGTTACTTAGGAAGATATTGTCACATAATTAACAAAATGATTTCAGACAGTTTGGCTGAATATGCAAAAACAATTGCTTAAGTGAATACACATTAAGTTAGTTAAATTCACTATTACTGAATCACAGAAAGGTGATCCGTGATGCGTGCTCAGGAATTATACACTGCACGTATAGAATTGGCTACACTGACCACAAGACAAATGCACGTCACGTGATTAAACTGATTCAATAATTTCACTGAGATATTCGGCTGTGATTGGTACAAAATTCAAAATTTCGTTTCGTTTCTTTGGTCGATTTTAAGATGATGTCACATAAGTGAAATCGTCACAAAAATGTGTTTCAATAGCATGTTGTTGGTAGAAATGGGAAAAGCCCAAATATTAAAGTTGGTAGAATCTCAAGCAGTATTTGTTTATGAAAGGTATAACCTTTTTCGTGATGTAATGTTGGAATTAAGATCTAACCACCCATGCTCACATTTATTACTTCCAAAATTTACTGAAATATAAAGTAGGATGAATAGTATAACTTCCAGTCATATTGGAGAATCAGGTGCTAGTGTTACTGAAGGGCTCAGCGATCCATTAAAAACGGAACTGATTGATATGTTGCAAAATTTTGGCAGCTTGATTGTAAACAAAATTTAAAGCATGTTAGCCCGAGTGACGATAGTAAGTTGCTCATAATTTTAAACGATTTGTTTCACGCAGGTGGTGTAATAGAACAACATTGGAAAAGATGTCTTAAATTTGTGAAAAGGTACAAAATGTGCATCATTTAAACAGTCCGGCATTAAGATTGGGTGCCGGACTGTAGACGATTACCTTAACAAAAAATTGAAATTATATAGTCACTCCAGGCATTAAAACTGGCACGTTTGTAATTTTCTGGTACTATATGGGAAATCCATTTGAGTTTTTCGTTCTTACATTGAAACAGAGAGAGTTTCCTTGCAAAACAATTGGATAGTAAATGGCAGAAAACGGCTAATGAAAGAAAGGTCTAATATAATGTGTGTCATAATCTCTATTACAAAATAAGCCTAAGGTAAGAAATGAGTTATTTGAGAATCAGCATTTAATAATACAATAAATTATTAATACTTTAAGTATTTTATTTATGTTCATTCTAGTAAATGTTGTTAATTTTGAAGTAGCCATGTAAAATAATTTCAATAAAATTAAAGGGAAATCAAAGCGATACAAATGATAATATTTCGCAAAAATCATGAAAAGTAACTTTCTTACTGAAAAATTTGAAAAAAAAATTCTTGCGGAAAAATAATGTCTCTACCTTGAGGGACCCTAGGCCGGCCAGAAACTATCCCCGGCTAAAACGCCACTAAATGGAGAGTAGCTTTTTGTTAGTAAAATTTAGTGTTACGCCTGAAAGTACATACCAAGATTAAGGATAGGAATAGCTCATCTCGAGACAGATTAACAAAGCTTATCTGCGACTGCAGGAAGCTTTTACCCATGTGCGATTATGATATTAATTATTTTATTTATTTGTTTATTTATCTAGTAGCCGTGAATCCATTTTTTTATGTTGCGATATAAATATTGCCTAAAATGAAAGTTTGGTCGTTAACAGATATTATATACTAAACCTTCTGTGTGACCGGAGTACTTTAAGCCCACAACATACTACACTAGAACGGTACACTATGATTTTATGAGACATCTGGTAACACAATGCATCATCTGAACGGTTTCCCATACCTTCTTATTACATCAGCTTTGCAATTTGTACGAAAATTGTAATTTGATTAAATGCGTAATGTATAGCAAAAATTTTACTTTAAGTTCAAATTGGATTCATGAACAGGAGATCAAGGATATATTTTATTTTCACAATACACGAATTCTTCTAAAAGAAAATGAAATGCGGAGTGATTCTTACAGAACTGAACCCATGTTTTGCAAATAGCTAAGGAATAAATTAAGTTAGAGCAGTAAAATCTGTGAGTGCCTTACTTTGGTTCACGCGAGACAGCTGCGTACCGTTAAAGATACTTGCAGTGACCGCCATCAACCGCTAGACACATTTTGGTGCGTCCCAAAGTATCATCAATGTTTCTGGTTTCCCTGGTGATACTGTTCTCTAGATGTTGTTAGTTTGGAGTTTGTTACGGAACACCCTTCCATTAACACATCCCTACAAGAAGAAGTCAGAGTCGGTAGGATCAGACAATCGCTGTGGCCAAAAACCCGCAGATATTCCGTTGTCAAAGTAACTTGAGATAATCATTTGCTCTTTTGATGTGGGCAGGTCGCCCCGTCTTCCTGGAAATGTCCTTGGGTTAATTCTATGTCATCAAGTTGTGTAACAATCTTTGTGAGTATCTTCTTGTAAGCAGTAGTATTAGGCGTATTGCAGAAAAATAGAGACCGAACGATTGTTAAACAAGATATGACACACCACACTCCATTATGTAAAGTCGTCGGTTTACAAGAAAATGCCCTGTAACGCATACTTGTGAACAATATTTCAATAGTATACAACTTTTCTGAATTATATATTGTTCAATAGTTTTTGTTTGTTGCCATACTGCTATTTCCAACTGTTGAGAAAGCTGTTATTTATAAAAGTGGTTAGAAACAAATCCGCGTTTACAGTTTATTATTAGATTTGTGCGTTCAGTTCTATAACAATCACTCTGTATAATTTAAAAACATGTTGTTTTTATTGGCCAAGAAAAACACTTTTCATTGTGTGTTAAGCTATGGGATATAATTCAAAGGCAACAAAAATTTTCAAAATCTGTTTACACTAATGTTCGCAATAATGGAAATCTTGTTTCAGAAAGAACTAAAACTAATACAAGTATATGCAAAAATATCCACTTTTCCCTGGTTTATTTCGAGTATACATTAATTAAATTATTTGAGAATAGTAGAATAAATATCAAGAAAATTTAAAAATAAAATACATTGTTTTAAAAAAATTCTCTTTGCCCACTTTCCCTATAATATCAGACATTTGAAATTCATTTCAAAGAGCGTGATACTTTTCTAGGAAAATAACAGAGCTACACAAATGAAATGTTCTAAAAAGTACACAATGAACATGTACGTTATCGTAAAACTGGAAGTTAAGAAAAGAATAATAAATAGGTACCCAAGGAATTTATAATGTTTTAATCGTACTTCCCATTAGTGAATGTGAAATATCAGCACTTAAATAGTACGTTACATGTATTTAAATATGTATGACGAGTGAAGTGAAGATGAGTTAACACAGTATAAAACTGTAGTCTTGTGTGCTTCGCGTATGAGTTGAAACTTGGTTTCGCAGAAGCTAAAGTGAATAGGTGAAGGTTCCATGTTAAGAGAGCCTAGATTAACATGTGATAAGAAAAAATGTCTCATCAGATATACTACCAACCTCAATGAAGACCTAGGGCAAGGTGGAAAGACTTGGAGTGCAGCACGGACTAATAAGGTGAAGCCATATAGATGATTATCGAAAAGTATGACGTTGAAAAGGAGGATGAGCATGAGCCTCTAACGGAAAATGAGGTAACGTTGGAAGCTTTCCGTAATGAAAAAAAAAATTATGCAAGATATAAAGTATACTATAGAGTATTTTGTGCAAAAATTGCAGAAATATATACATAAGGATGTATACTGTAGTTATAGTTAACACATTTACTACAGGTTTTGCTTGCATTTTGCCAAAAGATTATTTAGAAACTCTCAAAATATTCAAAAAGAACGCTCAACTTACAGAGTGAACAAGGAACAAAGCATTTATTACTGAAGCTTAGTTCATTAAAATTAAAAGCAAAATTTAACATGATAAACAAAGTAGGAATAGAAGTCATTTAACTACACTTTAAAAAGAAAAACGTTATTGAATAATACTGTTATTTCGTGGTGGCATGAACTGATAGAAAGATTTTATAATAAAGTTTAACACTCATTTTACTGAGGCATCACATGTAGTGCGCGCTGATGATACATGACATTTTTTTTTTTTGATTGATTTATTTATGGACGTTCTTTAACATCTCAGGTCATCAGCGTCCCATTCAACTCAGGGCGTGAAACGGCCGACAAATTTTGCTCAGAGGCCTCTCTTTCAGACTTGAGGTTCTTTTTCGTGCCGTAAATGTACGACACGGGACCCACGGCTTTACTTCCCTTCCGAAGAAAGCCATACTGAGGATTTTACGCCCGAAAAAATCCATCGGTCCTGGCCGGGTTCGGATACATGACATGAAATGATAAAATGGGAAAGACATTTAGCTCTGGGGTAACGAAGCATTACAGAACAATTTAGGCAATTTCTAATGGTGGGGATATTGAGTAAAACCTTGGAGAAAACTTGTCAGGGGAAGCGGTGGTGGCGAGAATTGAATCGCAGAAGTTTCCTTGATGAGTCCTTGCCTTAGTGATCTCAGCCCCCCTGCCACTGACTGAAAGTGATAGAATACAAACGAGCAAACAAGAATGAGTATGCTCTATTTGGCTTTCTCAGGATAACATGTAATGTTAACATTATAAATTTGCAAAGATTGTTGATCTTCGTATTTCTCTGTAAGCGCATATGTCTCGCCAAACGTCAAGATCTTTCGAGACGATGAATAACTTTAATGAAACAATTACGCAAATGAATCCGTAGCCCTTAGCAAACAAAGTGGCCTAACTTGGTATTTTCAGGGCAGTGGAAAACTCTGGGAAAACTTTACCCAAGCAACGTGTCCTGACCGGGGCTTGAACCCGGATCAAACAGATGGGCCAGCATTTGAACCTCGTCTGTGAACAGTTGTTACACATGTAATGGGTTTTAGTACCAGACATTTTCCAGAAGAGTTCGCTTTTGAAGTTTTAAAGCTTTTAAACAGATCTACAAAACTATTTTTATAATCTTGGATACCGCCACATTATGTTGGATTGAATCGGATAGTTAGGGAGGGAGGAGGATATCTATCTTGATTCTTGCTGACAGCTTGTGCCTACGCTCCCAGGGGGGCCACCTCCGAGAGGAAGGAATGGGTGAGACACCGGGCGGCCAGGATTCACAGGCGGTGAGGCAACGACGTAACATTGTTCCCAGATAGACACACCCAAACGCCGGCGGATACCTTTCTCCAAGAAGTTGAAGCCCTTTATAAAGACCACTATTAGACGTCGCGGGAGAAATCATCCCAAATCGCAAGCCACCGTCATACCGAACCATTACACCGAGTTTCGCTCTTTCGATCCTGTTACAAAATCAACGGAAGCAAATGAGATGAAATTGGAGAGGAAAAATTCATGAAAACAAAAGATCCATCCCAGTAATCGCCTAAGCGATCAGGGAAAACAACGAAAGAATCCTTGATCAGAATGGCCGGCCTCAAGGGATTTGAACGTTGTACCTCCCTAAATCTAGTCCCAAGCGTTCTGTCTGAGTCACTCCTCTTTGCGAAATTTTATTATTAGTTTTTTTGACATGCCTAATAAATTGAATGTATCTAAATTCCTGCACACACTTATAGGGCTTGTAGAGGGGACCGAATAGGTAGCATTTTGAATAGGAATTATGTGCGGAAACCTGTCGTTTACGCGCTACAAACAAAAACATCACCACAATACACGTTGAACTCTTTCCCGCATTCAGGAAATATATGGGTAGAATTTTTGTACGATTGTGTGATTGGGTCCATGCCTTCTTTCACCTTGTTGCACGGGTGACGCTTACTAGATTTTCCTGCAGGAGGTAATACAGGAGTTTTTAGGAGGTGAGCCATTCAACATTCGGCAACACGATGGCGCACTATCTCATTTTGCTCGTGCAGTCCAATGTCACCTCGAAGAACGATCCGAAT
Organism: Metallyticus violacea; assembly: GCA_030762175.1. Taxonomy (NCBI): domain Eukaryota; kingdom Metazoa; phylum Arthropoda; class Insecta; order Mantodea; family Metallyticidae; genus Metallyticus; species Metallyticus violacea. The sequence goes on along the minus strand of CM060846.1, from coordinate 272,462,307 downwards.
AAGAAGGATAGGCCGTGGTGGCCCAATGCAAGTTCGCGGGCTTTGACTCTGCTAGATTATTTCCTGTGGGGCCACACGAAGAGTTGAATATAAGAGACCCCAGTGGTGTCAGAGAATGACCTGCTTGCGCAGGTTATGGCAGTGGCGGATGTTGGATTACCAGGTATTGGTGAACGTGTATACCTACCAATATTTGTATCGAATCAGGTGGGCGCCACGCCGAGCCGTTTTTTAAAGTGGACGCAGAAGCAATGCAACATTCGTGCTCTGCTCAGCTCTGACGCAGCAGATGTGGTGATGTTTTGCATGTAACGGTGAAAAGGCATGTTTCCGGTCATGAGTTCCAATTTAAAATGTTGTATACTCTTTTTTTTTTTTGATTGATTTATTTCTGGACGCTGTTTAACATCTCAGGTCATCAGCGTCCCATTCAACTCAGGGCGTGAAACGGCCGACAAATTTTACTCAGAGGCCTCTCTTTCAGGCTTGAGGTTCTTTTTCGTGCCGTAAATGTACGACACGGGACCCACGGCTTTACTTCCCTTCCGAAGGAAGTCATACTTAGGATTTTTACGCCCGAAAAAATCCATCGGTCCAGGCCGGGTTCGAACCCGCGATCTTTGGTTTAGGAGGCAAGTATGGTAACCACTACACCACCACGACCGACGTTGTCTATTCGGTCCCCACTACAAGCCCTCAAAGTGTGTACTGGATTTAGATACACCCTATATATACATACATAATTGCTATCTATAAGGTTCGAGAAATTTAAGGGATAATAACAGAAACTTCGCATATAATAATAAAACATGTAGCTTTCCTTCCAGAATAATGATTAGCATAATTGTGTGTGAACGGTAAATACAATGATGTTTGTTGACCATACCGTAGCTGTTATAATAAACACAAAACCTCTTTACTACTCTAAATCAATTTCTCACTTGCCAACACGCTTAAAGTTTGGTAATTTTGCGAACTCTAATATCAACGCTCGTTTAATATTTCTCATAGCCACTGTCTGGTCAAGCTTAGAGTTATGCAAATTTTGCGGATTGCCATGAGCCTCTAGAATTTGAAAATGGTTTCTAAATTTCATAGTGTAAACATGTCATCCCGTGTCCCTTTGCAATAGTTTTTTGATATGAGCAAAATATTGTCGCGTGTGGGCTTATTTTCCGGGTACTTTCCTTGGGTACAGATTATTTTTACTGCGTTTCTTTGGAGACGGTACAACTACATCATGCCTTTAATCTTCGTTTTTCCTTCGCTTCCATTTACCTCTTTTTACCCTCGTCTAATATAACCTGTTTGCTCTTATCGTTATTAATAGTGTACGCTATATGCAACATGACATTTATATGTTGTTTTGCACGAAATTCACTGTACTATTTCTGTTTCTGCAACATTAAACTTGCGGTCTTTTTCTGAAATGCAGTTGCATAGGTATATAACGATTCTTTGTTGTTCAACAAGTTTAATTTCTTTATACTGTACATACATACATTATTCATGACTTCTATTGCTACCACTACACGGATAATCCAGTACTTAATTGGAGCTGTTTGATTACATCTGGCTGTTGTACCTGATCACTCCCATTCCCACTTTAACGTCACCCCAATGACCATTTCCAGTTGATGCTGTACACAATGAATTGTGCTCTGATAGAGCTTGGAATGGTGTCAACAACATCTCGCTTAACAATCTCCAAGCCGGACACCTTCCCACTCATAAGTGGACGGTGCACAAATCAATCCGAGTCAATATTGACGCTTGCGGATTACTCATCCTTCTGTAGATTATGCAAACAGACCCAGTATTTCTCTTCTTTGGCATGAGAGCCTCAAACAAAAATAAAAATATTCTGAATTCTAAACCACTATCAAGTCCGTGATCTTTTTTACACTTGCTATCATTGCTGCGCAATGTTATCCAATATAAATCAAAGGTCGTAAACAATGAAAGTCGCTGCAAAACTTGGGCTTCTATTCTGTCAAAAGTAGAAATACTATTCCTACATTATATTAAATTATAATTTACTGATTGATTTCAAAAAGCCTTGGGAATACGACCGGAGCTTCGCCACGTTGCTTGTTGTTCTCAACTGGTCTACAGGAAGTATACAGCTGTTCAGCGCACTCAGCTTATGTAATGAATTGCGCATAGGCGGACGAATACGAAGCTGTGAACTTGTCGGTGTAAACTTGAACCTCCCTAAAGAGATGTTTCATGAAAGTGAGCAGTGTTCATGGATTGAAATTGAGATGTCACGTGGCAGAAATGTGAGAGAATGTGGTGTGGGTTTCCGAGAAACCAGTGACAATGACACCTAACCATACCGGACGGTGGCCCATTGGTTATCAAGCTTTCAATAAGGGCGTGATAGTGTGAAAGATGAACGTGATTGATTCAATCATTGTCGTAAAAAGTCGCACTGTGTTGCAGCAGAGCGCATCTTCTAAGACAACAACGAAAAGGATTAACTACCTGTGTCCAGAGTCTTTCAGAAGAGTGACAGTAGGTGATAATGTGGCAGGAGATTATGCTGCAGGAATGTAAAAGTCTACAGATTCTAGAATAAATGGTTATGAATACATTATCATTGCTTTTTTTCCAGCTGTCGTACTAGGATTAAAGACATTCTATGCAAACTCTTCGAGAACTGAATCCAAGTGGCAGTGTAATATTTTTTCAGTGACGAACTTGTAGCGGCTCTGGTCAACTATATTTCTCAAGAACTCTTACCCTAGATACTTTGATCTGCCTCATTTCTTTTTCCGAAGATGACATCCCACATCGCTCCTACATTTAATGGGATTACGCTTGGTGTAGTATCCATTCCATTTGCAATTAAACCCGTGCACTTTATTCATCACATCTTTCATGCTCATTTTCGTTTTAAAGGTTGCATTTTATAATATTACCACGTTAGTTTTCTGTAATAATAGTATTTAAAACGTCCAATTTTCAGTACAATAACATAAAGTCTCTTGGAGTTTTCCGTTCTTTTATTTTCATTATACAAATCAAATTATATAATATATGAAAAGGGGTTCTTTCTTACTTATTATTATTTCACTCTGTTTTATCATTTACAAGGGAAGGGTTTCGGTTCCAAAAGGAATATTCTGTTAAATTTTCACAGAGACCTAACTCATAATGATCATGATCTAAAGAATTCATCTTTGTGACACTTCGTTTGACTGATATAAGTTAATACACTTCTTCAAAAAGGTGCATGATGATTCTTTATAATATTTAATACATACATACATTCTCTGGGTGTCTATTTCTTTAGGCAATACAAACTGTATACTAAAAGAATAAAATATTATATAAGAACTCTGTTTGATAATCCCTGACCTAAGTTGGGAAACCGAGTGTTTATAATAAACATACACTCATTCATAACCAGTTATAACGCCTTGTGCTTCTCTATTTCTGGTAACCAACCGATTACGTGAATCCTGTACAAGTCCCCGAATTCAAAGCTATAATTCCACTAGCTTTTGATTGGAATATGATTCAGCAAATTGTTCATAAGTTGCTTTTGAGTGTTGGCGTATTGCTCAGCTCCGCGCTGATTCCTGAGCTTTATAGAGAATCCTTGTGTACATATTTTTAAGAAATGCATTGACCTATAGAGTTTTAACTATAAAAAATATTCCTGCAATATCGGTGTTTTGAATCCCGTCGGCTGCGGGCGGCGCTCCACTCTTTCCTCTACAAGTCTCCCCTTCTGTCTTTGAACGTCGTTTCGAAACAGTGCAGTAGTTGAGCTTCACCAAGATGAGATATTTGACTCTAGAGCAGGGCATTTTCATTTGCAAATATTACCACAAATACGAGTCAGTTCATCATGTTCGTGGAGAATTTCGTTTGCAGTTCCCTGATCAATTGTCTCCTTTCAGAAGAGAAATTCACTATATTGCGAATACATTTTATTCTACTGTATCAGTGGTTACAAAAAAAAACTAATGCGGAAACGTACACGTAAACTAGACAAAATTTGTGCAAACCTTGAATAATCGCAGATAAAATCACTGCCGAAATTAGCACTGCAAGTTGGGTTTCCAGTGGGTTCCCCACATAAAGCACAAAATTATTAAACCTCAAACTGTACAAATGTACACATGTCCATTGTTTAAACAAAGTCTACTCAATAGCAAGAGAGCGTTGTTGTGTTTTATCTTGTTTTTAATCTATGAATGAAGGTTTATTGGACTCAACGGCTCTGCTGTTTTTAGACGAGGCCTGATTTCACCTGAACGGTCATGTGAACAATAAAAACATACGCTATTGGTGTACCGAAAATCCTTATTGTTTATCTCCCTTATTAGACAAAAGTTCAAGTTTGGTGTGCTGTTAGCCAAGGTATTTCGGTCCGATTTTTACGAGACAATAGATGCAGAAAGATACAGAAGGGACATTTTGAACCCATTTTTTCAGCAACTTACAGAAGAAGAGAAATCATATCTTTCAACAGGATTGTGCAACTGCTCATACATCAGCGAAGTCCATGAACAAAATTAAGGAAGTGTTTGAAGATAGAATGATTAAATGCTGGTTTATGAATGATAAAGCTGGTGTGTGTGAGATTTTTACCTGAATGGTTATCTGAAGGACAGAGATTATAAATCAAATTCTCACACATTGGAGGAACTAAAGGAAAATATTACAAGTGAAATCCGAAACATTAGAGTAGCCAAACTTAAATGTGCCTATCAGAATGTGCTTTCCCGATAAAATGCCTATTTAGCAGCACGGGAAATCTTTTCTACCACCTTCTATGAAGTACGATTTTATACACAATTTTAGAAGCGAAGTTAAAGGCGTTCTCGGGCGGCCGCGACACACCAAGTCGCGAAGGATCAAAACACCACGCCTGCGGAATAGCTTTTATATTAACCCTTGTATATCAGGCAACCGAAGTATTGCGTAGATAGCATTTTTCTAAAGGTTTCATCAACATTGTAAGGAAATCACTGTCAAGATTTTTAACAGAAAATGCATTTTCGAGCGGAAACCATTCCCCTTGTACTACAGCTGGTGATAAACGCGTTTGCTTGATGTTGCTTGCAGTATACGGGTGATGACACCGACCGCAGTACATTTTGTCTGATGGCCTTTCATCTAGCGTTACACAAGAAATCATTCAACATTTTTCAGACTAACGTGATTATTTTTTAGTGCTGCTGCTAGAATAAGTATCTCTAAAAGTTGCTTCATCTTTGTTATACGTGTATTGCATTTTGACCTCCTTTCTACAGTTAGGTTATTTGAGTTAAAGGCCGCCTGAGCGCGGCTATTTACTGGGAAAGTGTAACCACCGTAACCGGAAAAAAGGGAGACAGTTGCCGCTCATAAAGTTAGCATATTTTTTATTTTAGTATTTACACTTTCAAACGGATGATAATATTAAGGACTAACCTGTATGGTAAGAGATTTTTGAAAGTGATTTCCCTCATCGGTAATACTTGCCTGCATCTACATAGCTAATTCCTGTATTTAATCAACTTTCCTTTCATAGGATCACAGCGGTTCAGAACATGTTTCTTGTTTTTGAGAAACATTGTATTTCGTAACCTTTTAACAAGTTGGCGAACAGTTTCTCTACCTAGAACACGATGACTGGATATTTTATGCCAATCCCTTTACTAATTCATGGCAAGAATCCGCTTTCATATATGCACTGTACATAAAACCCATTCTTCAAGACTACATAAGTAGTGGCATAAATAACGAAGAACAATTTACACACAACGAAGGTACCGAGTAACACCCCAACACACAACCACTTTCTGACAAAGCATCACTCAAAATAATTAAAAACTGATATCTGCACGTACATTATAGGACCTTGACTGGCTTCTCCCATTGCGCAGCCTCACTGTGCTTGCCCGGAACTCAATAACCTTATTGCATATTCTCGCGCGTGTGTGTTTGATCAGTTATTTATAGCATATCAAATAAAAACGAAAATGCATGCTCAGGATTTTGCGCTTCCTTAGCCCGTCCATTAAGGGACTGAATAAAGTGAATACGGTTTCTGCTAGATGAACAGCATGTTGATCGACTTGCAGGTTTTGTGAACCACAGATGGTTGTTTTGCCTCTTGGATTCAGTCTTGGTGTCATTATTGTATATTTATTTGCTAATGGGAGGGTGGAACATTTCTATTTTGGAGTTAGTAGAGTTTTCAAATTTGAGATCTTTTATGTTTATTTTGAAGTTGCTCAAGAATAAGAGATGTTTCAAAACTACTTCTAACAAGGTACTTTGATGGAATATGTTCATATTCATCTGTATCAGTTAATATTATATCATTAGACTATATATGGTTACCAGTAGAATAGCTCTCTTCTTCTGTAAGGACCATCGCCTCTTAGAACTCTCATCTACAATAATATGAAGTAATAATACCCATAATCGCTACAGCATACTTTTTCTCAGTTTATAACTTTGCCACAATTTACATTTGTTAGTTATAAATAAACCATCAGAGTTAAAAGCTAAGCATTGAATGATGAACTTCACAACACTGTAGCAAGGCATTGAAATAGAAATCTTTTTTGGCAGTTGAAATACAGGTATTACTGTTACCAAATCGAAATAGTAAAAATGATTGGGATTTGTTTTTCAGGGTTTAACAATGTTACTATAGTATTGAATTTCATGCACAATTCTAGTACAAGGAGAATTGTATTAACTAGTAAGATTTGTTAGTAATTCCAGCTTCTTCATATATGAACCTAATAAGCCAAAGGGTCTTAATTTGCTTGCCTCATAAACTTTTAAGCTTCAATTCTTATCTTTTGCTGGTGGTGTTTCGGAAATGTTTCAAAACTTTTTTTTTGAGAAAAGAGAAGAAAAATATTCAGAATGAACTAACTTTCAAGTAAATAGAATTATTAATGCAAATAGTAAATAAAAATGAGTATTCTGCCTTTAGAATTTTTTCGCAGCCTTAATTAATCGGATTATAAATATGATAAAATTTGTGATAAAAGCATTTTTGAAATGATAAAATATTATTGCTTGTCAGGAAACTTAAAATCTACTATGCTTGGGGAGTTCTTTTAAAACGGATGAGTGGACCAAACGTCAACCGAACCATAATTAGGAAAAAAGGAAATTACAGCAAAACACGTCGAAGTTAAACCGGCTGCAGTATATCCCATGTTAATAATAATACAAGAAAGTAACTGAAAAAATACATATATGTTCTTGATTTCTATGAAGTTAGCTCATTTTTAGTGTAACTGTAACTCATTATGGTTACATAGGAGGGTGCGTTGAACCTTACTAATACACGTTCCTTTTACTTCTTGTAAGTTAATTGAAAAACATAGTTGATGCAACATATTTCATAAATAAGCTTACATTTTACACTTTAAAAACAGTTAATGCATACAGGCAGCAGAAGTTATTACTCAATAGAGCTAAGTCTAAATTGAGAATTCAGCAAACTTTCATTTTTATAGAAATAACAAACTGTAGCGCAAGTCAGCATATTAAGCCTCAAGCTGTTTCACGCACTTTGGCTGTACAATTTTCAACAAAACTTTTTTGACAAACATCATATACAGCTAAAGAATAGTGCAAAACCCGAAATTGCGACTTAAATTTTAATATTAAGTTTCAGAATGCACACTGAATAAATTCATAAACCAAGCATTAAAAAATAAACAATCATAACAGCAACCATCATTTAGTTTACTTATGAATTATTTCTCGCAAAATATTTATATATGAGAGCTGAATGGAAAATATGCAAACATTTATTCTAGAACCTTGAAACTTTTATATTCCATTAGAGTAACCCCCTTATAATGGGCTTCGAGTCCACGTTGAGCATCTAACATATTAACACGTCCCTGTCGAAGGACTGACAGTCAACATTCCACCGTCCAATTTGGTAATGTATTATTATCATGGCCTTCTCAGAGATCCGCATGACATTTAATCCCTTTCCAGCTACATGCAACTTATGTTTTAAACCGTACACACCACTCGTCTTTAGAAAGCATCACTTTAGGGCGGTCCAATTTTACACTATTAATTGACAGCTTCATATTTTTCTACCTCAAACACAGTGTACTACTGACACTTAGTGTGTGGGACAGCCATGTCTTTCTTCTAGGTGTATGAATGAACAGTGTTTAACGCCCGTTTTTGCTACAAGGCACCACAGGCGATGGACACTGATGATATATGGGATGAAATGATATATTGGGAAAGGATTTATTTTCAAGGAAGGAAACGTTCCAGGCCTAAGTTTAGGGTACCTCCCGGCATTTGCCATTTATGAGGACTGAAGAAAACCTAGAAAAAACCTGTCAGGGAGGACGGTCCTGGCGGTATTCGAACCCAGACCTCCCGCTCACGAGTCCGTGCCTTAACGACCTTGGCCACCCGTGGCTGTTTCTTCTAGGTGTGCTGAGAAGAACAACCCACTTAAATGTTCATTAGTAGCGTGGGGACAGTGTTGCCACTTTCTTTCCAGCTCCCAAAACACGGTTAATTTTATAATTATTCCTCCATAACGAGTTACAACATTATTGTTTCTTTGTTGAAATTTACTTAATTGGATAAAGAAGCAATATGTAATATTATGCAGGCAGCAAAAAGTCTGTAAAAGCTTTATGAATAACTTTGCAGCTAAAATAAATTAACTTTTGCGTAAAATATATAATGCCTAATTTTAATGAGCGTGGTCATTATATTTCCGTAGTGAATAAAACGTATAGTAAAATAAAATAAATTAGCCAAAAATACTTTAAATTTCATAAGAGTAATTTACACTTTCACAAATAAAAAAATTATCTAATGTCCAACAACTTTGTGAAAGTCCTTTGGCTTGCGCATGCGCCAGTATCCGAAAATGGAAGCACATCCTACCCACTGACCTTTCCACAACATTGCAATCACACAAAAGAAACTAAGTGGATTCACGTTTTCTATTTATTTCCAGAAAACGATAGTTCAGATTTAAGTTCGAATGAAATATTATGAAATATTATTTTTCATTGTTATCAACGAGTGATTAATCTCATAGCAAGTGTTGCGCTTTCTAACCCCAGCAATTCCTTCAATTATGTAATGGCGGGAAAATAATTTTGTAATAGGAAAATTAATTTGTGGTAATTTTTTGTGCCTGAAGAGGTAGATAGGTGGTCAGGAAACATAAAATGTGTTAAATAGTTTTAATTTTAATCTTGGGGTAAGTCCAATGATAGTGGAATATCTTTAAGATAGTATCGCTTTGGAAATGAATCTGTTACAAAAAAAAAGAAAATAGCGGCTCCTTGCAGTGCACCCATCTCTCCTCATACTTATACTATTTAGCTTTTTGCTTCCACGCTGTTTAGTAGCGCTATGAAGTAATCCTGAACGTTTTTTTTTTTTTTTTGAGTAGTGTTTAACGCCCGTTTTTACTACTGAGGCACCACAGGCGGTGGACACTGATGATACATGAAATGAAATGATATATTGGGAAAGGATTTTTTTTTTTTTTTTTTAAAGGAAGGAAGCGTTCCAGGCCTAAGTTTAGGTACCTCCCCGGCATTTGCCAGTTATGAAGACTGAGGAAAACCTGGAAAAAACCCCAGTCAGGGAGGACGGTCCTGGCGGGATTCGAACCGCAGACCTCCCGCTCACGAGTCCATGCCTTAACGACCTCGGCCACCCGTGGCGGTATCCTGAACGTGCGAGCAACTGATGTTTCAATTGAGAAAAACTTTAAAGTGCAGATGACTTTATAGTTCCGTAAGTAGTAGACCTCTTAAAGAAAGAAAGAATTCATTGCATATGGACAACTTGAGTTCTCTTGAAAACAAAAAACTTGGAGAGAAAAACACACCCAAAATAAACAAATGAGATTGTTCATCAGAAACGATTCATTTTATACAGTGAGAAAAGAGGTACTAACTAATTAAAAAAAAAGATTATCGAATGCAGCTGTGAGTTTTTAACGAGACGCATAAAGAATGAAGCTGTTTATCGCATCCTGAAATGGCAACTTGGGGACTGCAATATATAAATGATATTCATAGATAGAGAGAAGGGTAGTGAGATATATTTTGTACACAGGAAACTTACATTCCGAAATTCCATTGCAAGAAAAAGTTATAGCGATCACAGAAAGAAGTGGAAGAGGTGTAATCGTTGAAAGACATCCCCATATTTTAATGCTGGTGCACAAAATAATTTCGTCGAAGAAGATCTTTACACTTCAGTCCCAAATAACAACCGACATCTACCACAATCTATGAACCTTCCATAACTTTACCAGATGACTGGAGCATGACTTTCTTCCAAACCTGGATACTCTTCCCACTGTGATTATGGCTAATGTACGACATCACTGTGGGAAGAAGGAGCATACTCACTTGTTTCCCTTAAAATTATATTCTTAGAGATCATATATGACCACTTTAAGGCGCTGCAATTGAAATGGTAAGGTAATATCTCACAAAATCGCCTTGGACATATACCACCACATTAACCACCTCGGAACTCAGCCCAATAATGGGTGATCAAATTTATTCGGACTTTATCGCGAGACAGCTTAAATGGATGACGTAATTGCCATTCAGCTCACCTTGTCTTGAAGAATGCGATTTCGAGAGTATGAAACTGTGCAACCTAGCGAATGGTTCAAGAACTAACACGACCGCACTAATGAATTGTTGTGCTCTCCTCGCGGCCCTACATGTCGCTGCAACTACGTCATGGCAATATTTTCTGTCTTTCCCTCCCTAAGGCGCACTCTCACCCACCGCAGCGAAATCGCAGAACTAGATTAGCTGATTATACTTACAAAAAACTTGCTCCTCAATAGTAGCGTCATTCATTTTAAATAACTTGTGGTAAAGTGGGAATTTGATCACTCCGTATAAATGGAATGAACACACATAAAGAGAGGTTTGTCGCCATTTGCAAGAAAACTGTTTCATTTAGAGCAGACCGTTACGATGAAACTTTGTAATTTAATCAATTAAGATATTCTGTATTTAATGGTAATAATCATTGTGCCACAAATATAGTGGTAGCTTAATAATTTTTATTTTTGAAAAATAGGTTAATGTTTCGGTGCGACATGAAAGTCAAGTGGTGACGCTTTATGGTCTTGCCTGTGTTAGTGTCAGTGATTATGTACTAGACAGTTGTGCGATAAGGTAAAGGTAATACAGTAGTGGTTTGGAAAACATGAGGTGAAACCTATCAATAATTCAAGGAATATTTAATACACTAGAAACTACAATAGATATAAATTTGTAAACATGAAGTGAGATACTGATTGCGACCATTCTTGAAAATATGATGCAAACATAAATTAAATATGCTGAGAAATTATATTTCACTGGTGGAATGATTATACATTACAGAAGGACTGTAGTAATAATAATGTATCTGAAAATGAAGTTGCCAGAAGTTAAGTATGCGGAAGTTCCAGTAATTACCCGCTCAGAAACTCCCAGAAAGTTTGAATATCTTACAGAGCTGTTATGCAGGCGTTTGCTGATATATGACCATAAGGAAGAATGGGAATGAAATCGCGTTAAAAATGGGGTTCTAATGATTCCATACTGCTTGTAATGAAGGTTAATCTGCTACGGCCTGTGTTGCTTATGTAGTATGAAATACAAACCATCGATGTATAAACGTGTTATAAATAAAATATTTTTCTGCACTAAACAGGAATAAATATAGTCCGGTTCAGGTTTATTCAACTTTTTGTGCTCTGTAATATTCTTATGGATGTCGCGGGCGATGTTGTAGCCTTAGATGTACGAATTTCTAAGGCTGGGCCGTGCCAAACCTCGCCGCTGCTGACGGACAAAATTGACCGTAATCAAATTACATGTTTTAGTACGTATGTAATATTGGTCAGCAAAATGATAATTGCTTATATTCAGGATGACTTAATTGATAATTCTCTCAAGGTCCATTGGGATCTGTCCTGTCTAATTGAAACAGTTCCCTTGTTAGTGTAAAAGACAATTTGCTTCGTCTGTTTTTAAAGGAAAATTAATGAAATTAGTATCATGGTATAAACAATGAACGACATTTTATCAGTGCTAACGTGATACACAATGAAGTAGAGAGAATAGTAATTATCGCAACAGAGCTGTTAACTTGAGCGAGAGTGAAATCAGCTGCACATCAAAGGAAGAATATGGAGTAACTGCCAGTCAGATTAGTGATGGAACGCTCCGCTTCGAGAGCGTGGTGGGAGACGGCAATCAAGTAAGGAACCTCTCTCACGGGTTTTTCAGAGTAATTAAATGTTATTAAATTATCATATTATCTATCTTTCTGTTATTTTGTGCTTGTATAAATTTTAGACCTCTCAGTTGCAATGCATTAGGGCCCAAGCTGCTTTGTGTATAACAGTGGGCAAGAATGCTCTTTTAACTAGATCGAAGGTGTGCACGCCAAGAAAAATGCCAGTTATACCATGCCCACACAGCACAGCAGCGAAGAATCCCATTACATAATTGATCGATTATGTTCTGCATTGCTGTCCGCCAATTAGAAATGAAGCAATGACGTTGCAAAACTCTAGTTCCACCTCGCGTTGTCTATCTTTGAACAAGATAATGGCTATTTTCATAATCAAAACCTGAAGTTTGAACTAAGTGATAAATGCAAATAATTTCAAAACATGCTTGTATAGAGCAATACAATTATTTAGCAGGAATAATTTGTTGAAATATAAAGAAGTTAAATATAGTATACATATTAAGTGATATTTCAAATTATATATCATTATTATAAGCCAGCAAAATGCCAAATATCTGCTAGAGATTTAGTGTAAATAGACATCCAGTTTCGTCTTCACTTCTATACTCTAACCTCCATTTCTTTTTCTTTCCATCAGTGACAAACTGTTTTCTAGACTTGTCCTATAAGCTCCAGGACCAGACAATCCCGCATTTGTCTAGTAAGGAAACCATAATTTACAAAATGTTTCACAGGAAATACATTAACCTCCTTGCCCATTTATCGTATATCCCAGAAACAGAAAATATGAATATCTTAATTAGGCATAGGGATTCTTAAGAACTTATCTTCAAGTTAGGTACACTCAAACACAAAAAAGCCTGCTATAAGCAATTTCCCGGAAGGCATTGTTGAGAGACAGTAAAAGAGGGCAGGATGGGTTAAAGTTCATGACCTCCCACCAGTTGTCCATGGTCCAGTATTAACATAAATTCATTTTGTTTTATTCTGCATTTATTGCTTAGAAACTTCGATGCCTGGTCGTAAGACTTTATGTATAAATCTCTTTCATCATTTTTTCTCTTAATTTGTACCAAGCTTCTTGCACACTCCTAACATTACGAATATATATTTGAAATTTGTCTTCATTCTTGTTGTCCCGGCGTTAGCTCCTTCTTACCCAAGTATGACAAAAGCTAATTACGGAGTGAAACCGTGTGTATGGTGATAATGCACTTTGGTAGCATGTGGTGAGTTTTTGGACCATTGAATTATTATTATTATTATTATTATTATTATTATTATTATTATTATTATTATTATTGGTGGTGGTGGTGGTGCGTGCGTGCGTGCGTGCGTGAGTGAGTGAGTTTTATTGTGACAGGTTTAAAGTACACATATATACTTTAATTCTGAATGGAAACATTTAATATTATTTATAATTACCCTAGTTATTGCGTTCTAACCAGAAAATAAATTGCTTCTAGCTTCGCGTATTTTGGCTAGGAAAACGCCCATATTCTATCAGTTAGTGTGGATCATAAACGGGTTCCAACGTGCCATTTGACCTCTAATTTTCCTTTAAAATGTTTTCAGGAAACAAGAGTTTTTCTCCGGTGTTCCCGGCGTTACATTCGGCCATAATATGATTCTTCTACCACAACTATACATTATTTTTTAGCCTTCCAAATTTCTAGTCTAGGTCATTCCTGATCCCGCCTTTCGCCCTAGAACGAGCAGATATAACTCTTTACCCCAAACTAATTTAATTTAATTTAATTGGATAGCTTCAAGGAGACTTTCATTTTACATTCTGCCTCAATTTCCTGCCTGCTGATATTCTCAAGCCTTGTTCTAACCTCCTTCCAAAGGTTCATATAATTTGCATTGCCTCGTTTCAATATTGGGCCCAGGCCAATTCTCTGAGTCTTCTTTCCACCTTTGCGACCCAAAACATTGTGTTATATTTTGTATCTGGTGTCTATAGCATTTAGTTCGAAGTGTGGACTGGTTTCCCTGCATTAGTCTAAGCAAGTCCTTGTTTTACCATTAACCGTATCTTCAAAGTGACCCGCCTCCCTCATAACTCCACAGATTGACATTCCTTTGGAGAGCCCGATAACCCTTTTCCAAAAATGGAATTGAATTTTGTTTGCAAGTTCAGCTCTACCCCATCCCCACATTTCACTTCCATATAGCACAATGGACTTAATTATAGCATTGTACACTCTCTCTAGTGTATCTGGAACGCGAGTCAGAACACGTAGTAACTCATTTAGTTGACCTCGTGCTTTATAAGTAATAACAGGTAAGTGTGTATTCCATTTCCTACTCATAACTTCTAAATATCAAAGATATTACCTTTTTGTATTTCTTTTCTACTGTAGTACCATTTTTCATCTCTGCCATACACCTAGTCATTTTAAAAAGGCATTGTTTTGTTTTGTTAACATTTACTATCATACCCTGTTTCAAGCAATACTCTTCTAGGATATGAAAGCCTTTCTGCAAACCATCTCTTATTAGAGATAAAAGAATTAGATCGTCAGCATATAAAAGTACAGGAATGCACGTACCGTTCGCTTCAGGGGCATTCATTTCCTCCGCTACCAGGGCATCCAAGATATCATCTATAAATAAATCAAACAGTAACTGACGTAGAATACATCCCTGACAAACTACTCTACTACTGATGTACATTCCCATATACTGTTTTGGTCTGTCTTAACACCGAATTTCACATCGCTTTAATTTTGAATAGTATAACTATAGCATAGGCCTGTGGCCATACATGCTAATGCCGTCCTTTTAACAATGAACATTTACAATACACAAAAACGGTCACAATTGTTATGATTAACGTTGTATATATACTTGCACATATACATTCACACATGCATACAAACCAATATACATATACACAAGCACACTGATATGCTTATATCACACATTTTCTATAAAAACTTTATATAAACACGAATATGCCTCCTTACCCCTGAGGCCCCCTTTCCTTTACTACTCTCTCCCCAACTCCCTTCTATAGCAATTAACTTTCTTTGTCGTGTCTTCGCTAGAAATATTCACTATTTGTGTGTATCTCATGCACCAACACCTCCAGCACACATTCAAACTTGTGTTGGAATTCAGAAATGGTAATGATAAATGCTTATTTCTTAAAAACGCTGTTTCCCTACATTCGGCCAGAATATGCCTCCAGGTATCGGTTTCTACGCACAGCGGGCAATTTCTTTCCCCGAAAGCATTAACTACTTTATTTCCTTTCCAAGCCCCTAATCAAGCTGTGATAGGAAGTCACTTGAAGACGAATCCTAGAAAGAACGCCCCACATAAGTATCAGCATAGAAAATGTGGAAAAGAAGGTACTATGGAAGGTAATCATACCAAAGTTAGTCATAGCCAACAAACTAGGCATTCTAGCTGGCACAGTTTTCTGATCATCCGTAATAAATCGATAGTGTAATTTTCAATTTGTGGTGGGGATTCCGAAAGTTGACATCAGATCAGAAAGAAGATTATTTAGAATGGTATTGGAGAAAATCATGCATCCCTTTTTCATGTTTTTCCAAAATATCATTTTACGAATGCTAAGACGAAATCTAGCGTCCCTGCATTACCTCAAACCAAACAAGTGTCTTCCCAATGGAAACAAGGGATTCTGAACCTCAACGACTTTCGTTCCAACGTAGTTTCCAACCAGCTGGAAAGATTTTTCTGAAACACAAAAGACGTTTTTCTGTTTAAACTCATTCAACACAGTTGAGCCATTACTGGAATAGCCTGTTCTTCCAGACTCTGAACGCGAATTTCCAATTGTAACAGCTTTAGTAGAGCCGCAACGGATTAGCTGGAGGGCCATAACTTCCTTCCATTTCAAAAGGACAAAATCCTTAGAGCTAAAGTAACTCAAGTGTGTTGAAACCATGGAAAATTCCATTGAAACACAAAAAGGTTAAATTAAGCATCATTATTTATATTCGTACTTGGATACATAAAATATAGAACGCTCATCGTTTTTCTTAGGTAAGCAATACAAACGCAAACTCATTTATAGTATTGAAGCGCTATTGCCGACTTCCCCTATCATAATCTCAATCGTTATATTCTTTAATGTCATAATTTTTATAGTTAATCTCATTATTTATAGCATTCATTGTGTGTATACATTTCATTACACCAATATTATTGCTAAATTTTCGTCGGTGAGAAAATCTATATATTTATGTGTAATATGTAAATAATCAGGACAAGTGTACGTGCGTACATTTCTGTTTATTTGTGACTAGGCAGAACTTGTGTAATATAGCGCGTTCCTGATACCGTTATACCATTGTAAGGCCTCTAAGAGTCAAAATTTTCTTTGTACCAGGAAGGAAGCCATGCTACTGTCCTTTCTGCTAAAAGGACTTGCTATAAAAATGTCGTTTTGTGAAAGTAGTAACCATTTTGAAGGTTGAAGGAATCCAAACTGTCAGAGATTTAAAGCCCTCGAATAGGCAAAGGCCTTACGTAAGATCTGTTTAAAGAACGAATCAGACAATCTGTATGAAATGTCAAGAGCAGCCAGTCTAAGGGCTGGATTTAAATTAAAGTGCTAGAGGCTTCGATCAGTAAAGTTTAGCTGGTTATAAAGTGTCCTCACTGTTGAGTTTTAAAAATAATATAAAGAAGCTATTTTGTTCCTTCAGCATAATTTTAAAGTGTGACCCCGAGGTGGCAGGTTGCATAACTCCAAGTCCTAATTCCAAGAAGGGCAGGCCATATTTTTCTAAGTTCAGATTACCTGGCGAGAGTCTGCGTCACTGTAAACTATTGTGTAAATCGTGATAATTGTAATATAATTTGATCGTGACACACTGCGTTATTTCAAGTACATCTTTGTCTGTGGCTGACAATGTCAGAGTAAGTATAATTTCGGCGGAGATAAGACGCGGGAACTAGCAAGTAAAAGTACATGTGCATAATACGTAAAATTCAATTACAACATCAGTTAGAAGTGCTAAGAATCGCCGTAAAAGTTGAAATGATTAACTGTTTGATGTAAAGAGACCCGTTAGTGAGGATTCACTAACATTTATTTATCGTACATCCTCTTGGTGAAAGGTGTGCACCTAGGGACTTAGGGGCAGATAATTAATATACTGTGTATACCATTTATTCCTCGACGTGTCTTCATTTACTCCGGCAATTCACCTCTTTCTCCCCATTGACCTAGGGAAAATAAAACTAGCATATCAACCTGAGATCGTAATTATTACTACCTTGGAACGGGGATAATAACACATAATTACGGCAGCTGAGGCATCTTCGTCAGCTAAAATCCTTGCAACGGGAGTCAACATCAGAGTGGGAACATAAATAGGGCCAATTGAGAGCGGCCCGCATTTTAATCGCCCAAGGTGTAAGACTTAAATTAACTACGTCAGACCCAACACATTTTCCCACATCATAATAATTATTCCTAATTGATCTAACAACGAGTGGTTACCAATTATCCCACTCATTATAATAATAATAATTAATTATGCCATATCATCCCACGCGCACTAAAACCGTTCCAAAATACAGTATACATTTTCAATATACTCGTAGTGGTGGGTTAGCGCGAATGAGAAATTGTCTGCATATCCTTAAATGTTCTCCGCTTAGTTTGACATCGCCACATATAATTCAAATCATTAGCTCTTATATCAAAACAGTAAGACTCTCAAAGGAGGAAACTTACGTGTTTTATTTGGTTTGTTTATTTACTGACGCTCTTTAACATCTCAGGTCATCAGCGTTCCATGCAATTAAGAGCGTGAAACGGCTGATAATAAATTTTGGCCACAGGCCTCTTACTTAGGCTTGAGATTATTTTACCTGCCGTAAATCTACGGCAAAGGACCCATGGCTTTACTTTCCTTCCGAAGAATGTCATACTTGGGATTTTTACCCTGGTCGGGATTGAGCCCGTGATCTTGGGTCTACAAGAACGAAGTGTGAATTTATTGCTAATGCATCTCTTATTGTATATTTGATTTTACGTTTTCGGTCTTTTTAGCTAGCAATATGTCCGTTTCTTAACATCTCTGAGTTGAATTTTTCCGTCGTGACGAAGATGATGTCATTTGAATACGAAATCTGGACACAATCATAGTAACCTTTTTCTCACGGATCGCTTATCTTCCAAGTTTCTAGGTACTCTATCTTTAATAAAGTTGTGACTTCTGGGGGAAATGCCCGTCTTATCTGGTAGTAAAGAGTTTAACACTTGTTACAAAATTTTAAATACTTTTTTTCTAAGGCTTTCAGAATTCCGCCACTTTGTGAAGCAGTAATTGACCCTTAATAATTTACATTATCAGGATTATTGCTTTCATGACATATATAATTAATTCTCCTTATCGCATTTCTTTATTACATATTAAATTAAATATTTCTAATGACATTGTTGAACGCTCACCAACAGGAATATATTCATGTTAAGTATGTTATGTGTAAGTAATTAAAAATAATGTGAAAATGTACTTTGTACCCTGTATTTCTAGTTAGCTAGTGTTGTACGACATAACCGTACAAATACACCGTTATGTTTAGGGAAACCTTTTAACAAAGGAAAGAGGTGTCGCTTCAAGGTTCTTCTTTTGTACTCAAGCCAGAAGTCTCATTTTGTTTGGTCGTTTAAAAGGAGAAAATTATAAAGAAACTGTCGCATAGGGAAAGTCACACAATTGGGGGTGTAGAGAAGCCCGTAATATTTAAAGAGTAAGCAGACCGCCCGGGTTTTAAAAAGCAGAGAAGGACATACTTTTGCGCAAGATTCCATTTTACGAGCAAAACAGAAAGACCGTCTGTAAAGTCCGTAACCAATAAGAGTAGCGCATTCGAGGAAAAGTTCCCGAAACTTAGGAAAATTTGAAAGATTACAATAGCGTCTATATTGCTAGAATTTAAATGTATTATAAAGAAGCAATTTGAGACCTGAGAGTGATACTTGAAGTTTGGAGTTGGAGGAGGCAGGACGTAAAACTGGAAGCTTAAACTCGGAAGAAGCAGGACGAGTAACGTTATTTGAGTTTAGATTCAGAGGAATGAATGAATGAATAGTGTTTAACGCCCGGTTTTGCTACAGAGGCACCACAGGAGATGAACACCGAACACACATAAGATGAAATGATAAATTGGGGAAAGGATTTATTTTTAAGGAAGGAATCGTTTCAGGCCTAAGTTTAGGGTACCTCCCCGGCATTTGCCATTTATGAGGACTGAGGAAAACCTGGAAAAAACCTCAGTCAAGGAGGACGGTCCTGGCGGGATTTGAACCCCAGACTCCCGCTCACAAGTCGGCGCCTTAACGACCTCGGCTATCCGTGGCGGTAGATTCAGAGGAGGTAGGAAGCATCTTCTCAAGTATAAATTCCGATTCTATGTAAAGTACTGCTTGAATAATGATAGCTTTCAGTGAGTGTTAAAGATAAATTATAATGTTTGAAGGACCTTTCGTGTATAGAAAACAATATTAATGAGAATATGTTTTAGACTAAGGCTATACGCAAGAGTAGAGATTTTAAAGTGCGCTAGTTCAAGTGAAATTCAACTTTGCGGTTACGAGTGTCTAACACAGTTGCAATATATAACGTAACTTTCAATATTGATGTGAACAATTGAACTGCTAAGATAAATGTGAGGTAACAATATGACGTCTCTCTTTTTATTAACATGCAGTGATGCACGTAGTCATGGGGAATCAATCAAAAATAAACTGTGTTTACAATTTAATTCATGAAGCGTCTTCTATTATCCCAGCTAACTACTCCCTTCTTCCCCATGATATAAATATCAGGAAATCCAGCACATCTACAAGAATGGTAACTATTACTACTGTAACTGGCAGTAACTACGTACGAGCTAGAGCCGAGGCATCTTCAAGACTATAATCCTCAGCGGAGGGGATACAACGTATCAGCTGGCCCATGCATTAGTGGTCCGCACTATTTAACCCATTTGCAATTAATTAATGCAAAAGTCTATGCATTACAACTAATCTCCATTAAATCAAACAAACAATCAATTTACTCTTCCACCTGCCACCTTGCCAAAAATAGCTACATTTGTTAAAAGAATGCTCAACGAAACAAATAAGTAAAAACCCCTTTCATTGTTTTGTTCTATATTTAATACGTTTTTGAATTCCAATGCTGTCTGCAACAGATCTTTGGAATGATAAATAAGACGAAATAATTCAGCTATGGTTTAAATTAATCGCACTACAAAGATTTACAAGGCGTTTATTTTTTCAAAGTACGGTAAAATATGGAAGAATATCTCACCCATCTAAATTGTTTAGGCTAGGAATAGACTCAAAGGCCACCAGATAGTAATCAGGTCAATGAAATCCTTTTGCAAATTTTGATAAAGCAATTTGCTATTGTTGGCTGTTTATTATTACTACGACAATAACTCAAGCGATGAAGGATGTTTGCAAAACATCAAATTGAATATTTTGAGATCCAGGGGATAGAAATCAATGAAAGCTGTCAGTTACCAATGATGTTACACAAAGTGTATCAGATAAAATGCCTTATTGAGTAAAAATGCAGTATAAAGTATATTTCATTTCAAGATTAATATTTATACATTTACAAAGAATACTGCAACCCATTTACTCCTTGGAGAGGTCTTGTGAGCACACGTTTTTAGAATTTTCCAGCACTGCGCCCTTATTGTTTTCAATTTATGGCAGAATATTGTTGACAAACATACGGATAGCCGAAGTCGCTAAAGCACGGTTGCGATTCCCGCCAGAACTGTCCCTCCTGACACAGGTTTCTTCCAGGTTTTCTTCAGTCCTCGGCAAGGCAATCGCCGGAGAGAATTTAAAATTAAGTCCGGAACTTTTTGATTTGGTCTATTTACGGACGCTCTTTTAGATCTCAGGTCATCAGCATCCCGTTCAATTCAGGGCGTGAAACGGCGATAAATTTTGCTCAGAGGTCTCTTCTTTCAGGCTTCAAGTTCTTTTACATGCCGCAATTCTATGCCATGGGACCCACGCTTTCTGCCCTTCCAAAGGAAGCCATACTGAGGATTTTTATGCCCGACGATCCTGGCCGGGATTGAACCCGCTGTCTGGGTTTAGGAGGCAAGTATGGTTACCACTACACCACCAGGACGGATAAGCCTGGAACTGGTTCAGTTGGATTATGATTATCAAATCTATTATTTTATTATAGTTTAAATCATTATTTATATTTATAAAACATTAGCTATATGATTTATATAGGTAACTTTTTTACTTCCCACCAAAAGTTGTACCGCCACAGGTGGCCGAGGTCGTTAAGGTGCGAACTCGTGAGCGGGAGGTCTGGGGTTCCAATTCCTCCAGGACCGTCCTCCCTGACTGGGTTTTTTTTCCAGGTTTTCCTCAGTCCTCATAACTGACAAATGCCGGGGAAGTACCCTAAACTTAGTCCTGTAACGTTTCCTTCCTATAAAAACCTTTCCCAATTTATCATTTCATCTTGTGTATCATCAGTGCCCACCGCCTGTGGTGCCTCAGTGGTAAAAAACGGGCGTTAAACACTACTCAAAAAAAAATTAAAGTTGTTTCCCAATTTATAATTTCATTTCACTTACCATCAATGTCCAGCGTCTGCAATTCCTCAGCAGTAAAACCTGACTTAAAACACTGTTGAAAATAGAGACATAGAGGTTTTCATATAGATGCACTGCATAGCACAGGTTTTCTAATTGAAGATACGGTTATCTTCATATACCGGAATATGGGGTACCACGCAGCTCCACAAATTCTGGATTCTCTCTTTCTGGTTACATAGGTTTTGAAGTTTTCACAATGCCTTCGTTTACTTCTAAAGGAATAATGGACGCTCGAAATTCTGTCCTAGCACCTTTTTTTTTTTTTTTTTTAATTTTTCAAAGTATGGCTCTAATTTTATTCCAAAGTGTGTTTATTTTTGTAAATACTTCTTTATCGATGAGACACTGAGTAAATTTAGATAAACAGATGAAAAAGTGCAGAAAGAACTTGTTTCACGAAAGCACTTTCTGCATATCCTCTATGTCGAGCGTCCAACTATACCTTTATGAATCTTCCGGTGTTAGATTCCGAAATTCAGTCTTTCTATGAGCTTGAAGTCTCGGTATGAAATATCCAACATTAGAGGAGATAACATGTGTTCCCAAAGATTTATCATGTACTTATCTATTTTGACTTTTAATTTTCTAAGACAAAAAATCTCATCCGCAAGTACTCCGGGAGGGGCTTAAAACCGTGTGTCCTATGTCGCATAATTATGGCAAGTTGAAGAACTCCATAACGGAAAGAAGAGACCGTAGACAAAATTACCGGTCATACTAGGTTCAAATAATACCTTAATTGCACCTGATATGGTCAAGTGCCATCACACTAGGGCACTTGAAGCCATGGGCTGAACATCTATTATTCTGACACTTGTAGGTGCTAAGTGTAACTAAATTTAAATGGTTCTTATGGTCCATCTGGTGTCTTGACGACCTTGTACGTCGATGTTGATGATTGTATCCTATGACTGGTGTCGGAGCACCTGGAATCGATTAATTAAATGAAAGGCACAAGCATAAAATGCATTAGTTCCTGCAGTTATCTGACATTCACATTATAAATAAACAAATAGGAGTACTCTTGATTCACTCATGCGGTTCGTTCCCACAGAGAATTGTCGGTGCATCAGCTAGGAGTGCTCTTCAAACTATAGTTTTTTTTACAACGTGTCTTTATTAATCGTTATAATTTTTTTTTTCTCAAAGTAGTCCCGGTTGGATGTAATGAACAGGTGCATTACATCCCAGCATTGCTGATAGTCTTCAAATACATGCTGGAAACTATTTGTGTCAAGTCCTTCAGAATGGCCTCTGCAGCCTTCACCAATACTTCGATTGATGGAAAATGCCTTTCACGGAGGTGTTTCTTCATTTAGGGGAAAATAAGTCACTTGGTCTGGACAATAGAAAGGGTGAGAAACACACTTCTCATTGATTTTTGTTTGATATTCAACATCAGCAACATTTGCGATGTGCGGCCGTGCATTATCGTGGTGCAACTTTCAGATTTATTGCACAGAAATGTGGCATTTTTCCTGTTATGTGACCTTGCGGATTTTTCAGGATATCTCTGTAGAATTGCCAGTTACAACCGTGTGTGCGGGTGCGACATGCTGGTAAACTGTTCCTTAAATATCGAAAAATGAGATGGCCAAAACATTCCCAGCATAAGCAACATTGTGTGTGTGTTTTTTTTATTATTCTTTATTAATTGGTGATGTTGGAGATACTACTCGGAGCTTTTCTGGTTTCTCTCAGGATCAAATGATATAGATAAGTTTCATTAGCAATGATTACGTTTGAAAGACACTCTGCATCTTCCTTTAACATCATTGTCAACTGTGTGCAGTCTTGCATGCTAACGTCCTCTTGTTCGCGAATCAGCCAGCTGTCTTGGAATCCTCCGTGCACAAACACGTGCAACTTTTCACATTACCAATGTGTAACACCTGGTGAAATTTTCGGAATTTCTGAAAATGTTCATAGTATTTTCAGAATTTCTGAAATTTTTCATAGTATTGAGAATATATGACAGCAGCGGTGTTAAAGTAGTCTTTCGTCGGAGTACATACGGAAAAGCTCCGAGCCCACCTTCCTTTGAAATTGATTGTCTCACTCCTTTAAATGTTTTAAACCTTCTTCTGGCTGCGCTTTAGCGATGAACAAACTCTTCATAGGCATTTTGTGACATTGCATAAGCCTGAGCTGAAGATTTGTGGAGACGGAAGCAGAATTTCAGTGCAGGATACTCGTCGCGTGTCATCTGCATTTTGCTGTAGTCCCAACTTTCATATTATTAAACTAGTGCCACATTATGCATTCAGCTAACAATACATTGTAAAGTTAAATTCAGCGCGAAAAAGTATGCCTGTAAAAAGTATGATTGAACACTTCTTATAGTTATCTCTCAGTCCCTAGCATTTGTAAATTCGATATCATAAATATATTTATTTGAAAGTTGAAGAAAGAGAAATTAAATTTCGATGTACAACGATTGGCCGAGATTGTTAATCCACTGACTAGTTCGATTCTCTGGTGTTCGATTCCCACCAGAATTGTTCTCGCTGACTGAGGTGTTTTCCAAGTTGTCTTCAGTCCTCATAAGTGGCAAATGCCGGGGAGGCTTGGAACGCTTCCTTCCTTAAAAATATCCTTTCCCAGTTTATAATTTCATCTCATGTTTCATCAGTGTCCACCTTAGTAGAAAGAACGGACGTTTAACACTATTAAAAATAATGGCCGAATCTGTTTTACGACTGCCACCTCCTATGTAGCATCTTAAAAATGGTAGGATGATGGTAGCTGTGCTTGGAGTGTTTACTGTCAATACCATGTCTAGGGCGACAGATGTGCAAAACACTCCCTAATAATCTTGTGATATTTCTGAGAAGGGGGCATTATTGCGACTTGGTGTTGCAGTCTACTTATTCCTCTTTTGAAGGCATCTGTGGGAAGCTTGGCTTCGTTCCATTATTCATTAACAGTAATGTCTACATTTAAATTCATTTTGCTTTGAAATAAATCACAGTTATTGATAAATTACAGTGAGATTATCTGATCTATGGACCAGCAGAGCACAGCTGCATACTGGAAGAAGTCAATCGTCAATTCTGTCCATACATGTGCAGCTAGCAGTTTATAGTTAGTTTGAGGTAGGCTTTGTCAGCAAGTGGTTGTGCGTTCGTTTGTTACTCGGTGCTTTCATTGTTAGTAAACAATTGGTACACACATATAGTTTTGAAGGACGGGTTTTTTGTACGATACGTATGTGAAAAAGGATTCTTGGAAAGAAGTGGTAAAGGGATTCGCAAGAAAAAATCTTGGTAATCATTTTCTGGGCAGAGAAACTGTTCGCTAACTTGTTAAAATGCTATGAGAGAAAGGATTTGTCAATAACAAGAAATTGTGTTTCGAAGCAGTGTGTTCTTATGGAAGAAAAGTTAGATGAAATACAGGAGTTTTTTACGCAGATACCGGCAATGTATTGCCGCTGAGTGGCATCATTTAACACCTCTTACTTTACATATTAGTAATTATTATTAGCTTTAAATATAATGTCATTTACATTTTCAGTAAAAAATATAAGTACTAAAATAAAAATTCTAATTTTATGATCAAGACTTCCATTTTCCAGGGTTCAGGTTGCCCGTAAATAAAAAAACCTCACTGTATAAAGATGTCAGTGAAAATATAGATTACTTCTGTCGAACTAGAGAAAGTCAATTTAATAGTTAAAAAGGCTTTATATGGGGATTAACAGGTCACTGCACTACAGTTTTATAAAGATACCGAAAATTATCCAAATTTACTTTTTAGTTCTCAGAAGTGTTCTAATATTTTACAGTCAAAATATGCAAGTGAGCAGCACATGGCTGACAACGGATGGCACCCAGAAGAACCTCACAATGGCAGTAATGGACCACATCAAGATGTGGCCTTCTCCGGAAGTTCAAGACACATATGACACGGTCCGTGAAAGCCTACGCATCCATCGACACAGTACTTTGAAAAAGATGGTGGCCATATCGAAATAAAACACTAAGTATATATACCGGGACTCTCACCTAACTCTGCGACACCGCCGTGGTGCCTCAGTAGTAAAAAACGGGCGTTAAACACTATTTAAAATACCTCTGAGACCTCAAATATTTTTAAATGAAACAAGATGTGAAAAATTAGTTGCGCGGGAATGTACTAAGGGGCTCACATAATAGGAGGGTATGCACAATGCAAAAAGTTAAAACAATTTCGCTTTCAACTCAAAGTTGCATGTTTTAAATGGAAAACATGTATGTTTTTTCCAGCGAATTGAAAACTGGAGGTCCAGTTAGTGATAATAGAATTGCTTTTACTTACCTAAACCAAATTACTAGTGGGCTATTGCTCTAAGAAAGTTAATATTTGTAAATTATATCCACCACAGGAAATAATTAACGTCTTATCTGATGAACTGTATCACTTCAACAGATGTTCAAAGTGAACACCGTTGCACCAATACACTTGCGGAGAAAGTGAACAAGCGAGCGTTGCGCAGATATTGCGGATATACGCTGTTTCATATTCTCTAAGCGTCGTAGGGAAGTTTCTGACAACACTCTTATCTTTCACTGAAAGTAGTCTAATGGCCCAAGTCGGGGGACCCAGCTGGCCATCTTATATGACCACCACGTCTTTTTCACCTACTTGTAAACTTTGCATCCACAACTTCTCTGGGAACATGTGCGAAGTGTGCGAGACAACCAACATACTGGAACCACATTAATAGACCCATCTCCAATCCCATGTAAACCTAGAGAAGGGATAGAGTGTCTTGCCGAAATAATGCGTATCGCTGCCCGTTTAATGTTTCTGATAAAAATAAGGACCTGCAATACCGCACCAAACATTGACACTCCATTGACATTGATAAGTATCTTTCCCTAGTCAGTGGAAATTTCTGCTCGGACCAGTAGTGGATGCTTCAAATTTACACCACCATGATTTGTGAACGAAGCTTCATTCGTAAACAAAACATTACTTAGGAATGCAATATTGTCTTGCAACTGCTGAAGTGCAAAATGCCAGAATGAGATGCGGGCTTCAAAGGCATTCTCTTATAGTTCTTGGTACAGTGGCATATTCTGTTGAAGCTTATGTCTTTGCAAATTCTCCGCACACTACTGTGGGTTATTCCATAACCGTGTTCAATCTGTCGTACACTCGCCTGAAAACCGTGAGATACAGCAGCCAGAATAGCGATTTCGTTCCCGTTGTTTTCCAGGTTTTCCTTAGTCCTCATTAATGGAAAAGGCCGGGGAGGTAGCCTAAACTTAGGCCTGGAACGCTTCCTTTCCCAATATATCATTTTATCTCATGTATCATCAGTGTCCATCGCCTGTGTTGCCCCTGTAGCATAAACGGACGTTAAACACATTCATTCATATTCCCGTTGTTAGTTGCAGTGTTTGTACGTTAACGCTTTCTGGGAGTCCAGTTTTCTGATTCTTAGATAATTGTTTAGATGTTGGCAAAGGACGAAGCGAAAGACACCGTCGATCTGGAGAGCGTTCAGCATACAATGTCCGATCTGGATAGCGTTCAGCGTACAATGTCCGATCTGGATAGCGTTCAGCGTACAATGTCCGATCTGGATAGCGTTCAGCATACAACGTCCGATCTGGATAGCGTTCAGCGTACAATGTCACAGCAGTGGTTGCATTTCCGTGACATTCACCATAAGTTAAAAATGTTGTCTAGTTTTCCCTTATTACTGAAGACCGGCACATGGACTAGACGAAATAAGAGAACAGAGTGGTAACAACACAACAGAGCTCCAAATATCAATACGGAAAGTATGCATTAGCTTAGAACAGAAACCGGAAAATGAGTTACAGCACGTACTATTTTCCTGTTTGACACTGGCAGCAGCAGAGCCGATCAGATTAGGACACACTAATACACTGAGCAGTGGAGTGTACTGAACTGATAATGTTTTGTTTACTGCATGCTTTTAGTACAGAGATATTGCAAACAACCTATGCTATGTGTACAGTACTACACTCTTTGCATTGTCTCCATTGTTATCCTTTAAAAGTTTACTTATTTAGAAGGCATGCCATTTAGAACAGTGAAGCCAATTTTATTATCACTAATTGGACGTCTAGTTTTCAGTTCGCTACAAAAAACATACGCATTCAATTTAAAAATAAGTATATTTTCAGTTGAAAGCAATGTTATTTTAATTTTATGGATTGTGCATGTCCTCCCAATGTGTGAGCTCCTGACATAAGTAAATTCTTGAGCAACTAGATTTTTCACATTTCGTTTCATTTCGAAAATACTTGAGGTCTCAGATTTGGTCGGCACCTGTACATGCGCGTGCCGTGCAAATTCTATTTACGATAAACCAATATTTCATGAAAATGGACCGAAAGTTTATTCTTTACTGTTTAGGCCTGAAAATATCACTCCTGAAAAAGTGTCGGTTCTTCGAGAACTTTAGTGTTTTATTACTACACTTTTAATGCATTGCTTTAATGATAGAAACTAATTTCATAATAGCATTAAATATAATGTTTTGCTTTACCCAAAATATAATTAATACATTGTAATTTTTAGCCAATTAAACCAATTAAAATAAAGGAAAATTTAGTTTTTTAATTTTCTTTTAGGGTTGCACCACTTTTCTGTCATTATCCTGTATTCCCACTCGCTTATACTTCACGCTCCTTCTTAAGGTATCAATTTCTCATAAATTTATATAATTTTCCTCTCGTGTTGCTCTTGTCTTACCACCTTTCCATTTACTTTTATTTATCCATATTTTTAATATATCCTCTCTTTTCAAACCTTTTCAACCATGCCTCTTCCATATCCATAATCTGTTTCATACCTCAATTTCTCTTCCTTTCTAGCCTGAATACCTTAGCTCCTTCCTATTTTCCATTTATTTCTATCACATTCCTTGATTTCCTACTCTTCCTTACTTTGCATCCATCTCCTTGCAACATAAGATATTGTGTAGCCAATGGTAGAAAGTATAACCGATGCTAAAAATGCATTTTAGTAACTTTAAACATTTCAGTCGTTACACACACTAGGAGGCGCATAAATAAATAACATCAATCGCCAGAGCTTAGGCACAAAAGTCTGTTATCAAACGACGAGCACGTCTTCTATTTCAGTCATTTCTCTATATTTAAAACGTAAACTTCAGGAAGAAATGCGATGTACCATTCTCCACAGTTGAAATTAGTTTAGTTCAATAGCGTACAACGTTACAGCCATGAAACTGAGAGAACATAAAGCTGTGAAACTTGGTAAGTACATTTCCTTTGCTTGCAGACGAGTGCTGAGTCTTGCAGATAACTGGACATACAGTGTTCAATTTTTCCAGGTACTCTTTTGAGCACATAATAAATAGCTTTGTGACAATAGTTTTCTCCTCGTGGAATGTATATCAGTCAGGATTTCTTTCAATAAGCCCATGCATAAATTAAAAGGAACCTACTACACTACATTCTTTCTCCAACATCCGCAAAATGAATTATTCTGGGTGTACTATGGTTCTTCAATGAAGGTTCAAATTATGTTCATCTGAGACTTGTTTGAAAATATTTATTTTGTTAAACGCTTTCTTGATTGTTTTCTTCTTGACCTCCTTTGCTTTGTAGCACCTCAAATTTCTTAACTGCTAAACCCAACTCACAGACATGTCTTACCGAGTTGCTATTGATTTCTGTCTGCCGTGCGCTGAAACTTGTTGCGGGATATTTGTTCCCAACTTGGAAATTTTCTTTCTTTTTCTTTCATTCATGGATAGTACTTCCACATCAAGAGAAACTTATCTTACTATCAAGTCAATGGACGGTCGATGACTTACAACTTCTGCTATGTATTTGTCCGGAACTGTTTGTAACTTTCCTTAGACTTTTCAATGCCTGTCTGATACATTTGTCCGAACTGTTCATAACTGTTCGTAGTCTGGAACTTATTATACGTATGTCTGAGATATTGGTCATATTGCTCTCTCCCTCTAATATATCTTTGTATCTGAATTTGTATAATTACTCTATACTTCTGTGCGGTGTAGCTGCTGCTTATATGATATCACATTGTGTTTAGAAAAAAGTGAAATGAACAGTGTTGTAAATGAAGCGTTTTTGCTAAAACGCTAAATATGAACTGTTTCATATGCTGCACAAAGATTTAAAAATAAACTTATTATAGGAATACCACAGAAAACAAATATTAGTAGATACCGCACTAAATTATTTTATTATTTATCAGTACGGACACACAGGACGAAACTTACATTCTTCCCTGTTTATTACAGCAAACCACTGCTTAAACAATATCGTCACTCAAAATAAATGTAAAAAAATACTATACGTTTTAATATTCAGTAATGTTACACATTTGTTTACCTGTAAATGTTGAGTATAGAACAGAAAACATAAATTAACGTAAATATGTAACAATAATGTGACTTTTTCTCAGAACACTTATTAAAATAAATTAGCTTTGAGAAATGTATTTTAAACCAAATGTCTAAAAGAAGTACTGTTAATAAGGTACAACATAGTCGGCAAATCCAAAGACTACGGGTGCAGGCTTCGAAATCAGATTGTTGGTGGGGGGATGGGAGTTGTAATCAGGCTGTAGGGGGATACGGTTAATTTTAGACAGCCGATCGCAGATCTCGTTGCAGCTGTTGCAGACCACCAACTCTTCCTCCATGAGACTTTCTCCAGGGCTTTTCATTCTATTTTGGAACCTGAAAGCTTGCTAGGATTAAGTGAAGGGGGATTAAAAATGGACGCAGATGAATTATACTGGTTAGCGTAGTTTATTTTATTACACGTACGTACATTGCCGTCCCGCGCGGACCAATGTAAGGCGAGCTGGCAAACTCATGTTCCTGTTATGTTCGACCTGTAAAAAGCTGTATATTAAAAAAATACTGCTGTTGTAATGTTGTAGCACTGCACTATTATTTGCTCGGACAGCTGGAATATTGGATTGCAGTTCGTGTCTGGGCGTTACTGGCGTTGTAGCCGCGGTCTTAGGCCCCTCTTTCACTGACTGCGGGCGAATATGATGACACCTAGCTTATGTGTCGAGACTGCCCAGAGAATGTCGGATGAACCATCAGTTGCACGGGCTGGGCATTGATGATCAAAAGCCAGCCCTGCCATGTGGGAATTTGCTTATATACTTAATAAGAAGTGATGCTATGATGACACAACCTAAGCGAGGTTTCGCACAGTTTTATGTCTGATTCTCCCATAAGCTACTACTGATTTCACGGAGTTCTCCCCATATTTGCCTCCTATACCTAAGAACGCGGGTTCTAACCCGGCCAGGACCGATGGACTTTTTCGGGCGTAAAAATCCTAAATATGGCTTCCTTCGGAAGAGAAGTAAAGCCGTGGATCCCGTGTCGTACATTTACGGCATGAAAAAGAACCTCAAGCCTGAAAGAGTGGCCTCTGAGCAAAATTCATCGGCCGTTTCACGCCCTGAGTTGAATGGGACGCTGATGACCTGAGATGTTGAAGAGCGTCCATAAATAAATCAATCCAAAAAAAAAAAAAAAAACGGACTTCTGCTATTCGTTAGTCAGTTTTGCTGATAGTATCAACTTCTCTATTCGCTTCCCAGTTTGACTTGAGCCGCTAGCTTCCGTTAACGTCCATGGTCCTTAACTGTCCACCTGTCGCCTTCACTAACTAAAACTAGCAGCTTCTATGCCTGATGCGTTAACCAACCCCTCGCTCAG
This sequence comes from Metallyticus violacea, assembly GCA_030762175.1. NCBI lineage: Eukaryota > Metazoa > Arthropoda > Insecta > Mantodea > Metallyticidae > Metallyticus > Metallyticus violacea. Next base: position 272,430,719 of record CM060846.1, on the reverse strand, counting down.
GTATCTGTTGTTCGACTTCCAAACTGCTTGCTTAACCGTGGTTCCTTAACATTTGCTATACTATTACATATTAATACTTAAATATTACTGAAATTGCACATTAGATACATTATGGTCACCCTTAATAGCTGCACAATCCTAAATTTACGTACACGGACTGGTTCATCGAAGTCGCCTCAATGAGAAAGGCACAACATACCTGCAAATAATTACATGGTTGCTGATTTAAAATTGCGCATGTTAATTACCTTCATTACTCCGTAACTGATGGGGAGCCTGGGAGGCAGCATTGCTGCATTTACATCCATATCTTCATCATCATTATCCTCCTTTATGGCTAAGGTACTCACCTAACCTATGCCGTAACTAACCCAGCTTCATCGATCCAATGTTTCCTTGATCTTCCATCCTTTTGAATTCCAGGTGGTCTATAATTAAACATTAGGTTAGGGAGACGGCCATCTGGTATTCTATTTGTGTGGGAAATCCAGTTGTTTTTATTTTTCTGAGATCTTTCCGCCTGATTTTAAAACGTTTAACTGCTTTCTAATATTTTCCTAAAATCTGATGTATCCGTTATATTTATATCTTTTTAAGGTGAGTCCATGCTTTGCTTTCATAAAGAAGATATGGTAAGTAACAATATTTTACAAATCTCATCTGGCTGTGTTTTCTGGTTTTATATTTTATAGCTATTTATTATACTACATATTGTTTGTAATCTGTCTACTTCATTTAAAGTTTCTGTATCGTTGAGAAATGTTATACAACAACTTAAATATTTCAAATGTTCTAATACTATCTATAACTGTCTTTAATTTAATAAGTTCTCGTTCTCTGAATGCAATGATTTTTAGTTTTTTGCGTTCAAACTTTAAGGTTGAATCCTTTATCAAACCGATGAAATTTAAAAGGTGACATTTGAAAATCTTTTTCGTTACCTTGAATTGCTACTTAATCATCCGCGTGTAAAATTATATTCAAATAAAATTTATTATATAGGTTGGCCAGAACAGGAGGTATAAATTTTAGAGGATTAAGGAGTGTAGGGTAAAACGGATCAGTCCTCTTGATTCATTGCATGGTGAATTAGATGACTGCCATTATATGTTAAATTGTGACGAAAGCAAAAAATGGAGACAAGTGTGGCAGAGAAAATGGAAAATTTTAGAATGGGAAATATTATTTTGGAAGATTCTGCTGAACAAAGGAGCTAAAAATATAAAATCAATTAGAACCTATATGCGTAAGATTAAAGATAAATAGTGGAGAATGATTAGAGGGGATAGTAAAGAAGATAATTTACGTACGGAGTAATAGAAAGCTTAATGATAATATTAATGTGGGGTAGGAATTTAAATATATATAATATGGGTGGGTCACCAATACATCAGTAATTGGGCGTATTGATACCTATAAACTAGTTTCTGTAGGTGCCTCTAATGTAAGAATAAAGTTGCAAGTTAAGTTGTGTAGGTGAATTTTGAAGATCAGCCACATCGACTGTTAAAGAAATATATGATTAGTTATATTTTAAATGTTCTTTGCATTAAATGCTGGATCGATTTATACCCTACATGCATTTTTAAATACAGCTGGCGCAAATCTTCTGGATTCCAGTAGGAAACTGCTGTTGAGCGCAAAAGGATACAGCAGACAATTTGTTAAGAAAATGAAATAAGTTTAATATGTATTAATGAAGTGTGTCTTAAAGTATTCTTTGTTTTAAATTGTGAATTCGTTTACATAATGATATTAGTGAAATAAATTCATTCTTTCAAAACTAGGTTGGTTACTGGGGGTGTCATCTTTTTCCTATTCTCTGATGATATCATCTATGTATATACCGCCTGTGGTGCCTCAGTAGTAAAATCGGGCGTTAAACACTATTCAATATATATATATACTGGAAAGGATTAGTGATAATTCATAACCCCGTTCCGACGTTATTTATCACTTCCTTCTTAGATATCTTTTAATTGCATTTTATCGTCATTGTTGTTTTTGTATAAAAGCTTTTAAACTTGAATTAAATGCTCTAGCTATCCTCTCCCCCTTAACATTGGCCATATCTTATGTCTGAATACTTGGTCGAAACTTTTTCTAAATTCAGGAATGCCAGATGAATTACTTCATTAAATTCTACTCTTTTGTTCTAAAATTTTTACGCAGAAAACATATTCTATAGTGAATCTTTCTTTCCTAAAACTTTGTGTTTATTCTAGTACAATATAATCTGAAATTTTTGTTATTCTGTTATCAATATTTTAGCATATAATTTAAAACGTGTATTTGGTATACTTACAGCTCTGTAATTCGGACGTTGGGTCCTATTTCCTTTTTTAAATATAGAAATTATAATTCTAGTAGCTTCCAGTCCCTCGACTGATATTTTATATTAATAAAATGTAAAATTTTAATTTTAAAAAGGTATACATAATTAATTACCTCCACATTGATTCTTCTGGGCTACAGGTCTTTCTGTTTTTTAAAGATACCAAGCATTATCTTATTATGATATAGTTATCAGGTAAGAGTAATATAGCGTTATCTCCCTCCAGTTATTCAGAACAGCTTTGTTTATCAAACCGAGAGATACCCCATTTTGTCTACACTACATTTGGAATTCATGCTTTATACTCGGACAAACCTCAAATATGGTAAAATTCCAAATGATGCGGCGAGGGACAAACACACATCTCACTATTGGGCCTAAGAATCAAAAGACATATCAACATATCAGAATTTAGAGTGGAACGACAGTACCAGCAATGTTGTGTTTATACCAGTTTAACCACGTGAATATTACTACGTTTAAAATATATTCAATATTAAAGTAAATCATCAATGAAATACTTAACACTTGTGTCTACTTACGTTCTTTTGAGCATTTATAAAAATAACAAAAAAGTAACGAAATTTCTAACTACTAGAATTTTTACTTACATTGTAATATTATTCTTGCAGGCTATACAAAATTTGTCATTTAGACCAGAACGCACAATGTTTCGCCTATGCAACACCTTTCACTCCTGTTTGCCCTTAATCTGTTGAAAAAAAGGTTCTTTCCAGTTAAGTCCGCCGCTGTGTTTCAGTATTAAATTATATTCATTTCTACTCACATTTATTAAAAAGTTTGCTTTTTTAATATCGTATATCACTTAATTTTGACAAAGAAATTGGGACAATTTAATTTAGATCAGCCAAAACAAAGAAATTGAACAAGTACAGCTTCTGAGACATGAAATGTTTCCATTACTTAGGGAGAGCAAGAACGTATGCGGAATACGTAGCTAATTGCCTTTACATTAGACAGATTATTGAAATGTCTGATGCTTCATCGTAGTATGCATCTCCTCAGCATTTGCTTTCTTTTAGTCTTGCTCAATTAAGGCATATTACAACAATCTAAAAATGTACATGCAACCCTCAATCAATGCTTATGACGTGGAAATCCCAATTCAAATGATCTAATACTTCCTAAGAAAACAGTGTGTGTAATTTTTGCTAAAAAAAACTCGAAGATTAGTATGCGACGCACTAACCTAACTGCATTTTCCTTGGTTTTCTTCAATTCATTTTAAAAAAGAACAGATGCCGAGTTAGTACCTCTGTCACGGATTCACCTTTCGTTATACCATTCATCTTCATTCCATCTCTCTATGATCATGTCATAGAGGCGGCCCTGACATAGGATTGACCATCTATTCTCGAGTCCCTCAGTGTGCATGCGTGTTCTGACACGAGCATTGGGGTGTAAGTCTTACAAACGAAGGGAAGTAAATTCAGTGAAAGAACTAAAGTATCATCAAGCAAATAAATGATCATCAAAACGGAAAATTTGTGGCGCATTTTGGAACGAGAGTATGCAGCATATTATTAAATTCCATCATTTCTTTAAATGAAAACAGAGATGGTAATTTCATAGAAAGGTTAAATTTTAAAAAATTGGTTCCCCATTTTTAATTGTTAAAGTGGCATTTCAAATCATAAAATGACATTAATAGCTTTAATGCACAGAAATTTCAAGAAGAAAGGCACACTCAGGACTTTTATGGCGTGGTGGAATGCGTTATCTTGATTACACTACCCCGTTTAAAACATAAGAGAATCTGGTGACCTGCATTGTTGCAGTAATGAAATTAAAAATGGGTAACCAATTGTTTACTAACATCTGAAAGTAAAATGAAGTCGAACAGTAATTGTTCCTTCAATGTATTTCATCCTTCCAGTAGCATCATGTAACTACACTACACACTGACGGATACTAGTCATATTCACAGACTATTGTTTTTTTTTATTTAATAAAATTACAGCAAAATATTTCAGTTCCGTGAAGTGTTTATGTTTTCAGGTTTATTTATAATAATTATTGAATTCGTTTATTTTGGATATAATACCAAACATAGTGATGAAGGAATTACTGCATTTTAATAGCGTTAAAGGACTACAGCAAAAAGCGTAAATATCATCATTTTTAAAAAATGATTCGAACATTTAATAATATACTCGACGGAAAAGATTAAAGTTACAATCTTTGATATTTTGTACGAGGCACCGAAATAAACATTTTTTTTTTCAGTGCCATATTTTCCTGTGAGGAGAACGAGGCATCATAAACATTTGTCTTCATAGACATACAAAACATTTTCTTGATAGACACACAAAACATTTACATTCACTTTGCTTACAAAAGAGGTTAAACATTTCTTATAATTGATCTTTACTCAAAGGACTGTTTAAAGCGGTCAAGGTCTGCAGGATTGCATTTAGTGTTCCCTGATACCGCAACTATCCTGGTCACCAGATTCTCTTATGTTTCAAACGGGGTAGTGTAATCAAGATAACGCTTTCCACCACGCCATAAAAGTCCAGAGGAATTAAGAAGGCATTACTGCATATAAGTTCTTTGGAAATCGTTGATTTACGTTATGTGCAAACAAGATACATTAGATCCCTTCAGAAGTTAGTAAACAAGTACAGCAGTGCTTCGAGACTTACAACAGAATGTAAACTTTGAGCCGTCATTATATCTGAAGAACGCATATGCCATTTGAAAAAGTTTCGTAAAAAATATAGTGTTAGAATCAATGTTTGCTTTGGTGTTCCTTGCAAGCTCTCAAAGTTTGTCGGTTTAATTTTATTTATTAGAATACCATAAACTTAAACGCTTAAAGCTTAATTGGTTTACACCTACCATATTTTTAAGAACTGTGTACAACATCAAAAGGTGGAATGTCATAGCAGAACAGTTCATGAAACAGGAATGAAATTTGTTTACATAAACTGTATCTGTATCTTCGAAAAGTAGTGTAGATACTGGAAGCATGAATTACAGTGAAGAAACAATTACTGCTCGAATTTATTTTACTTTGCTTGTGACCGGAACATGGTACTCAAAACCAGTTACATCCAGAGGAAATACCAAAACACTCAGAGCATTTGTACGAGCAGGACATCTCCTTACCATGTTGTACACATTGATTAAGATAATATGACAATCTGCACATTATACATACAATTTCAAATATAAGTCCCATATGTGAATCCGCTCATCTGGTACAGCAAAGTTGGATAGCTTCTAACGCATAACCAAAAATGTATCTCTAGCTGAGAACGCCTATACGCTGCACTTCTCATTCTTGAGATCTGATTTCATTACCGCAGAGTTGAGATAGTGGGAACCTCTCTTCTCATTAGCGCACACCCGATAAGTATACAATGCACCGTAGCTTAATCTTTGTCTCGTTTTCCTGCCGAACTGCAATAAGCTCAAAACGGGGTAGAAAATGATGCCGCAGAGCTGGGCGGCGGAAATTATAAGAGCATAACAATATTTAACTTGGAATAAAAAACAAGAAATTCCCGGTTCAAAGGGCAACGAAGTAAAAGAGCTCGCCTGAAATGTGCCAACGCACAATTCTCTCGGCGGCGGCGTTTTATAAATTCCTCTCGAGTCATGGCGTGACTTGTATTACTTCTCCAAAAATGTAATACTGTTTGGACACTTGTACGAATACATCTCAACTTCTAATTCTACTGTTTTATACATTCTTCAGATGGTGGTATCTTTCGATAACTCGTTTGTTTGTGGTGGTGCTGTACATACACAGAAAACTTCTGACTGTTCGTTGGCAAACATAACCACAAGCCACTTCTGACTCGCGGCTTTCTATTCGGTGTAAAAACCGAAATTCTCCATTTTACGATGTCTAGATTAGCCTAGGTGATTACTGTGTGCAAGAGTTAATTGTACATCTGTACAATTAATTCCCATTTTTATTCTCGCTGCCTCCGGATTAATTTGTGATTAGTTAATGGCTTCACAAAACTCCTAGCGCGCACGTACATACGTACGCATATAGCACAGCTGCACAATGCCAAACAAGAAAAACCTACTGATTATGAGTTACATGACTGCGTACTTAGCGCGTGGCTCAGGCGATAATGCTTGGGTTTCGCATTTCACAGGTCCCGGGTTCAAATTCCTTGGAACCCACCACCTTGACCTTGGGATTTTTTCTTGGTTTCCTCTGGTTGCTTAGGTAAATGCTGGGATGGATCTTTCCTTTCTACGAATTTTCCGCTCTCCCATTTCATTCCGTTTGTTCTCTTATAGGGCCGAATGTACTGGTGCTGTGTGCGGTGTGACGTGACTTGCGCTTTGAAAAGGTTTCTGCTCCAACCTCTGGTATGGAAGCGGACCTTCTGAGATGCTCCATGGCGTCGGGGTGTTCTATCTGAAAATATTGTTAGGAACCACGTGTATGTCCCCTATTCATCGCCCGTGGATCCTGGCCATCCGGCGTCTCTTTCTCATCTCATTCGTTCCTCCCGAGTAGTCCCCACATGAACTTAGGCATAAACTGCCAGCCATTGAGCAAGGCAGCAGTACCCAAATACTCTTCTCCATACCTCATATTCGAATTCAATATATGGCTGATTCGTGAGTTATAAAATTCCTTCCCTCAAGCAGTAATTGCCGCGCTCTTATAACAAAACTTTCCTCTCTCATTTTACGGCCTCTTGCAAAATAAATATTATAAATAATTTTTTGATCTCATCCATGGCATATAAACCAGATTATACTTATTTCACATCAATCTATTTACAGAAAATGTGTGCTTAAGCCCTGTCGCTGAGCTGGAATAGTTATAGTAATGGAAACAAATGTTTAAACGGATTATAAACTGAAAGTAAGAATCTCGTCACAAAGTTCTAAAAGCCTGTTTCACAACCAGCAGTAGATTATTTACAGATCAGACATGTATGAGAAACAAGCATGTTACAATGTAAAATAACAGTTAATTTGTTAATTTAAAACCCGATTCGTCAAAGTACATTAATACATCTCACATATAACCGAAGCTTTGAATTGGAAGAGATCAATATAAACAGATGGAAGTGCATCCAGTTTTATAAATAACTTGATGCTTGTATTGTTAGTTATTAATTCAGATCGGTTGGAAGGAACGAGGTTCAATTTTGACACCATTTTTTCATATGAGCATTATTGTATTCACGAGCAGGTGTGTTTTAATAACGTTCACGTAATAATGTCTATCTCTGGATGCAGCATTCGGTGACATAAACATAGAACTCTCGTGATATAGCAGGCATGATGAAACGCATTCAGGAAAGCTTATGCAGTATACATTGATTTTTTGTAAAAACATTCTCCTCCAGTCTACCTACCAAAGAACGTAATCCCGAAAGATTTACCTTCCAGCATGATAATCACTCAGTCCATACGTTGGTCATGGTTCAAAACTGTTTTCTCGAGAGAACAAACATCTTAGTAAAGAAAGTCGCCACTTTTGAAACCCATTGAAAATGTATGAGCTGAAATCAAGGGTAAATTTTGTGCAAGCACCAGGCTCGCGAATGCTGCCCAGCTCTGGAATGTTAAATCTTGAGAAACCCTGGTAGAAGACTGCAATTATTTTAGCAGACTCATGAATTACGTGCCACGAAGATTGAGGGCTATGAGATCTTTCGTAACCACGGTTTCCATACAAAATATTAATTTTTGTTCTTCATTCTTTATTATTTGTAAACTATACATTGCAGTGAAGGTGATGTGGAAATTATTTAATTACTTTTCATTCTTTTTATGGGCTCACGAGTAACTCAGTACGGGTTGCTTTATTTATTTACTATTTACGGACGCTCTTTAACATCTCAGGCCAACAGCGCGACAAATTCTTTCAGACTTGAGGTTCTTTTTCGTGCCATAAATGTACGACAAGGGACCCCCAACTTTACTCCCTTCCAAGGAAGCCATACTTAGGATTTTACGCCCGAAAAAATCCATCCATCCTGACGGTTTGAATCCGCGATCTTGGATTTAGAAGGCAAGTAGTGGTTGCCACTACACCACCAGGACTGACAGCACGACAATGTTTGTCGTAGCCCCTGAAACTATTATTATTAATTTATTATTATTGTTAATAATAATAATAATAATAATTTAGAGTCGGAGGAAATTACTTTACTCCAGTTAAAGATCTTGTAGAGATGTTTAAATGCCCATCTATCTGTAATCTGGCTATCCTGTAGAGACACATTGGCGAGCTGCGCCTTTCTACATAGCAACTTGTCCTCTTTCGTGATGAAGATTTACGCACCTTCTTGTAGTAAATGCACCAGTGATGCAAACGTTGCCTGCCATATCGACCTAGAGAGAAAATGTACTCCACCTTTCCAGTTGAGCAGCTATTACTAGAAGTTCTTCTACGTTAAGACAAGGACTTGTGAGTGGGTCTGCGGTTTGATTCCCGCCAGCACCCTCTTCTCTCAATAGGGTTTTTTCCAGTTTTTCCTTTGCCCTCGTAAATAGAAAATGCCGGGTATGTACCCTAAACCTGTACCTAGAACTCTTCCTTCCCTGAAAATAATTCTTTCTCAATTTATTGTTTTGCTCATGGGTCATCAGAAGGGATTTTATGTAATTATTTTAATGCTACATAAATATACGAATGATAGGGCATAGGCTTACAAACACCGAATTATGAATATTTTTGTTTTACATTTTTAAATACTTTGTGTAACATTACGTCTTTTGAGACTTATTAAATAATTTTACATATTTTAACATTGTTGTATTGTTGTATTGCTATTTGTCGTTACATTCAAAACGAAGTTACAGGAGTTGATTGTAGCCACCAATTCAACTCTTTTAAACCTTGTTCTCAAAACACATCAGGGTTTGTAACAGTCAATTGTTAACAATAACACCAGTCGCGTGCTCATTATTGTCCAAGCTGAAAGCACGGATCTGTATTGACTGTGCTTTCCAACATTTGGTAAAACAGTGTTCCAGCACAGGTATGATAAACGTATGGGGTGCACAATAACATGTCAACCGGAACAAAATTTACAGAGCAATCTGTACATTATATATAAACAAGGAATATCTTCACGGAAACACTGTTACTTACACAGTTGATTTTTTTTTTTTTTTTGATTTATTTATGGACGCTCTTTAACATCTCAGGTCATCAGCGTCCCATTCAACTCTGGGCGTGAAACGGCCGACAAGTTTTGCTCAGAGGCCTCTTTTTTCAGGCTTGAGGTTCTTTTTCGTGCCGTAAATGTACCACACGGGACACACGGCTTTACTTCCCTTCCGAAGGAAGCCATACTTACGATTTTTACGCCCGAAAAAATCCATCGATCCTGACCGGGTTCGAACCCGCGTTTTGGGTGTAGGAGGCAAGTATAGTAACCACTACACCACCAGGACCGACTTATACAGTTGAGACAGTCTATATCATCTAATAGTGAGTTTTTCAAAGATATGTGCATAGCAAAGTACAAACTTCAGGTGTCCAAATTTGCATGTTTCAAATAAATGAACTATGAAGAAAAGTTATTGGTATTGTTGTTAGATCAACAACTTTGAAATATAGCTGATATAGGTGTTTTATGCATATGTGTGTTTTTAATACAGTACGCTACACTACAACAAAAGGAATACTACATGGTATGTTCACACGATGTGTGCAAATTAAATTAACAATAATTGTATATCGAACAATAATAAATTCTTACTATGGCTTATGAACTTTTGTTACCGTATTTCTATTGGTTTTGATTAAACATCACATGTTTACTCAGTGTTCAATTGTTAGATTAGCAATATATTGTATAATAATAATAATAATAATAATAATAATAATAATAATAATAATAATCTTCACTATAATAAGTTTTTCTCATATCCATTTAACCTGCAATTTGATCATTTATATAATTTGATCATTTATTGATTTAAGTCTGCAGTCTAAGTCTATAGATTTTATATTATTTACAAATTCTTTTGTGTATTCTTGTACTGGTTTTATTTTATTATATGTCCATTTTCTATACTTCATTAGCATAATATTTCGAAAAGAATATTTCTTCATTGAACAACACATGTTCCACTATCTGGTCTTGTATACCGCATAAACACAACGGACTATCTTTTATTTTGAATCTAAAGAAATGTGAGTTTATTTTTCCATGCACTGTTAGGAACGCATTCTCGGTTAAGGGTACGTTTATCTTTAGTCTAATTTTAACACTGGAAATAAATGATTTTGTTACTGCACCGTTTTTGCGTTTATTCCATTCACTTTCTCACTCGTCGGCACTTGTTATTTCCTGTAGTTCTCATAACTTAGAACTCAACGGAAATCTGTTCTAGCTCACTGGTAGGTTTCTGTTGCCCGCTGCCTGCTTTGCCAAATAGTTGGCAATCTTGATCCCTATGATCGTGACGTGGGCCTTCACCCAGGTGAAGTGGATTGTCCAATTGGCTCTCTCGAGTCTTTTTACCGCCACGAGTGGCCGAAGTCATTAAGGCGCGGACTCGTGAGCGGGAGGTCTGGGGTTCGAATCCCACCAGGACCATCCTCTCTGACTGGGTTTTTTTCCAGGTTTTCCTCAATCCTCATAACTGGCAAATGCCGGGGAGTTACACTAAACTTAGGCCTGGAACGCTCTTTTAAAAAAAATATATCCTTCCCAATATATCATTTCATCTCATGTATCATCAGTGTCCACCGCCTGTGGTGCCTCGGTAGTAAAAACGGGCGTTAAACACTATTAAAAAAATTTTTTCTTATTGTGTGTGTGTCCCTGCTGATCAAGCTAAAGATACTTTAGAGCGTTTCGTCGTATATCTAATTGAATACATCTGAACTCGGGAGTTCTATCAAATCCTATTTGGTTTACTGCAAACCTTTGCACAATTGCACAATTTATTAATGATGGATTTAATATGCTATGTAGTATTGTTGAACACGGATCAGCTGCATACGTGTTAAAATAAAATAGCGCAATCACATATTGCATTTTATTTAAACTTTTCATTTTTCTTGCCTAGACCATGCATTGGAACGAGCGGTAGAAGTAGAGATGACATTTAACAGATTGAAATTACTCAGATCAGTTTCATGCATTACATGTCATTTTCATCAGGCCGACAGCTTAAAGAAACTGGAGACATTAGGATATCATGGGAATAATGAGAGATGCAGTTCAGAAGGTTAGTACTGTATCGGGTGAAATTGACGATATAGTTTTCCCTAAAATGTAAATTGTGCTGAATGTGAACGCGTACATTCATCAACTCTCACTTCTTTATTGCTTATTTATTTGTGAAACTCTAGAACTTCCGAATATAAAACTGCTAGGCGGTTTCTCTGTACAAGTACACACAGGTGACATCTTGCGATGTCGTACGATTTTTCTCTGTGTATAATGCTACATTTTTAGACAAAAGACGATGTTTGACTCCAGAATATTTGGAAAAGTTTTATAACAAATTGTGGATTGCCTTCCAGAGTACGAGGGTAGTCCATAAGTTTCCGTCCTAACCATTTTCTAGGTATGATAAAGACAAAAACTTTATTTCACTTTTCAATATAGTTACCATTTATTGCAATACACTTCTCACATCTTTGAATTAACATTTCAATCCCACCCCCCAAAAATAGTCAGAAGCCTTGTCGGCAAAATGGGCAAAAACAACATCCATCACTTCGTCATACTTAAATTTCCTTCCTCGAAGGTCCTTCTTGAGTTTTGAGAAGAGGAAATCACGGGGAGCTAGATCTGCTGTTGAGTGGATGATCGATCTCCTTGAAGCCACATTTCGTCACAGTTTCCTTTGCAACAAGAGCTGTGTGCATAGGCGCGTTGTCGTGAAGAAGGAACACACCACCGCTCAGCTTTCCTCGCCCTTTCTCTTTGATGGAAACTTGTAGTCGGTGCAATAGGCCAGCATAGTACTCCCCATTTACTGTGGTGTTCCTGTTCTTGAAGTCAATGAAATATCTTTACAGTCTCAAAAGATTGTGGCCATGGTCTTCTTGGTTGACTGAGTGCCCTTAGCCTTTAGCGGCGGTGCTTCACCAGGTTTACGCCACTCCATTGATTCTCTTTTGGACAAGAGAGCATAGTAGTGAACCATAGTTTCATCTCCTGTAACAATGATTTGCAGAACTTTTCTCTCGTTGCCACGGCAGAGCTCCAAAAATGCCTGACATCAGATGACTCGTTGCTGCTTTTCGACTGAGGAAAGAAGTCTAGGCACCCATCTTGCACTAACCTTATTGATGTTTAAATTTTTATGAATAATTGAAAGAACTGTAGTTTTAGAAAGGCTCGGCCTTGCTGCTATTTCTGTAGCTTTTAACCGCCGATCTTCCACAATTTCTGCTACCACAAGGGAGATGTTTTCAGGAGTGTACACCTCCAAGGACAGACCTGCATGCTCTTCGTCATCAATGCTTTCTCGGTCCATTCTTTTACGGTAGAATATGAGGGGATGCTTCCCCATATGCACCGTCCAATTGCTGTTTAATTTCATTTGGAGTAAGTCCTTTTGTGAAGAACTTAATAACAGCTCGAAACTCAATTTTGAATATTACAATCTTCTACACATTGTCTTCTTTATGCAACTATGTCTGAACAACTGAAACACAGCGGAGCGAAAGTTACAGCTGTAAATATTTACTTAAAAGATAAAGTAATACACCAGATATGGATTTTGTGAAGGCGATAATTTTTATCGGCGAGATCGGGAACTTATGAACCTACTCTCGTAACTTAAAGGCTTAAATGGAGCAAACTGGTCTTTAAAAGTACTTATGCATTTATTCCAATAATTACAAATTTAACTTATACTTGATATTTGCAGCAAAAAGTATTTTTGATTATAAGATATTTTAAAACTCAAGTACGAAATTCTCTTAAGCAGCAACATTAACGTCGGAACTTAAATTAAAAACAAGATATATATTCTAGCATGTACAAACTTTATTCTAGTAAAGAACTTAAATGTTAGATGTATTATATAATTGCTCCATTACAAAATCATTTTCATGTTTAAGTAATTTTGGTTACATGTTTCAACTGGCCCTTATTCTATGCTAACAAAATGTTTTTATTATCTTCAATTTAACACCCTTACGTTGATGCCCAGAGAAGATTTAAATTAGAAAGTGTACTGCAAGGAGAAAATCCCCAGGATGTGGCCAGATAAAAGGTAGCTTTCCAATACGAAAGAAAAAGGATTAAAACATATTGTAATTTATTTAGTGCTAAGCAAGGAATATACGTCGATAATACTTTATCTATATAAAAAGGATTTCGTCTAATGATGCAATCAGCAATATAACTTTCAAGAATTTAAATTTCAAATTAATGTCACATATAGAAAACAATATTTGCCTTTCAAAACATTAAATCAATTAACAGGCTAATACACTTTATAAAGTCCCAGTTTCGTCTAAATTTTTAAACAACAATTTCCAAAATGGCTTCACTACACAAGTTCCCATTAAAAATACAAATAACTGCGTCAATGTTAAAACTTTAATAATAAAAAATAAATAGTTATAAACTTCATGATAGCAACTAGTTCGGGCTACTAGAGAAGGCTTCGATCCTAACAATTTATGAAGGTCGTTCAAATTTAACCCGAATGTTTGTTCTCTGGGCTAGAAAAGAGTGGCGGAAGGGGCGGAGCCAGCTCTAGTTAGATGGGGATGTGTGGATACTTCCTTATAAGTCGTTCCATTGTCAATAGCGCCAAGTCTGAGCAAGAGGTTGCACCGTCTATTGCGCAAGGATCGTCATTCGTTTTTTAACCAAAGAAGGAGCCAAAACCGATATTTATCCACACTTCGGGCACAATTTGGAGAAGCTACGCTTTCACGAACCTAAGAGTTTGACTGACCCAAGAAGTTTCTTAGCGGCCATGATACAGAAGAAAATGAAAGCCAAGGACGACGTTACTCAGAACAACATTAAGGTCGCTTGGACCTTGTGGAAGGTGATCGATGCCTAAGTGTGCTCCAAATCGCTTAAGTTGTGGAAGTGCACACAACATTCTTTCTGAAGAATTAGGATTTCGTAAAGTGTCCTCGAGGTGGATTGCACATCTCCTCACTAATGAACAGATAAATGTTCGAAAGGACATTCAAATGCTTCTGGGTTGGTTTGAGTAAAAAAAAGTGAGCAGTTTTGACACCAATTGTAGCCTGTGATGGTACGTGAATACAACACTACACCCCAGAAACCAGAGAACGAGTATGAAGGAGCAGAGGGGAGGTTTTTCCGGTCAATGCCAAATCTTGCCGGTCAGCCGGAAAAGTTCTTGCTACCATGTTTGGGACTCCAAAGACGTGTGACTCGTCGATTCTCCTCACGAATAAAAAACTGTAAATGCTGTGTATTATTACGAACTGTTGAACGGCGTGAGAGCCACCATTTGCAACAAAAGACTCCGGCATGACCCGCTTCTGCATGACAACGCGAATCCATACACAGTAGTCATAAGCCTTGATCAACCAATTCACTGGATACCCTCGAACACACTGAAGGAGGTATTATGAGGAAAAAGATTCAGTGACGATGCAAAGGTTGAGAACAGTGCGCAATTGCTGTTGACGTGCCCATCTCCTTTCTTTGATGAGCGAATAAAGAAACTACTCGGCCGATGAGGAAAATACATTTCTGCTGAAGAAAGCTATGTAGAAAAGTAATATAATGTGTAATTGTATATTGCAAGAATAAATTTACTTTTTAAAAATTCATATACTTAATTACCCTCGTAGAAGCGAAGTCAAGAGACGTCTTTTTACCCCCCGAACACCGAAGCGATCTCATTGTGAGCACAAGAAAAAGTATGCCATAATTTTCTAGAAATTTCTTTATTTGTCCCAACCAAATAGAAGAAAGGCCAGACAATGAAGTTTTCTTTCGTTATCGAGGCGAAAAGGATGGGAGGGGGTGGAATATGTCACACTGTAGAGAAACATATGCAAGAACGATATCATATATTTGTACGTATTTCTTAATTTGATATTACATAGAATCCGGGCTCTCCGCCGCCTGCGATCCCTCATTATTAAAAACGGGAATTAAACATGATTAAAAAATGAAGCCATTCTATACGAGCAGAGCGCTGTTTACTTCATCCCAGCTAGCCAGTTCACATAAGCGCTCATTTTATTTTATTTTAATTTTATTTTTTTATGCTTGCAGAACGAGATTATTGGTATGTGAATTCATTAAGAGTCGTGATCATCTATACTGTCAAATAATTTCTTATTTTCTCCATGTTATACAGCTAAAGAGTTAGTAATTCTTGTAATATTCAGGTAAACTTAATTAAATATCCGTGCGCATATTGAAAGTGACTATGCTACTGTCGTCTGCCATCCCTGAGCGGAATCCAATGCCATACAGGTAAGCGAGCTGTCATTAGAACGCACACACATTTGTAACTTATATAGCAGAAAATATTCAACGAAATGTTCCTCTTTTTCCATATAAGGATTGAAAATAATTATTGTTTCATTAAAAGATGGAAAAGTGTAAACTGCGAATATTTTTTTAAAATATAAGTTGAATGCTCTCTTACACTTTGCTGAGTGCTTGCTTTAACACACCACGAAGTAAAAACTACTAAGATTTAGACATTGGAAGCGAACCACACAATTTTCTTTTCGCTTCTGCATTGGTCATGTTGTCTTGCAACGAATAACAATATATTAATGAGCAGACCACATTACGCTAAATAAGCAAGATGAGATGATGATGGAGCGACGAAGGCAAAGGAAACCAGAGAACTCGTAGAAAAGCTGCCAGACGCCACTTTTTCCATCATAAATCTCACTTACGGTCACTAGGGTCGAACCCCTTGCCACCTTGTTGGGAGGCGAATGGCTAACCACTCGGCTACGGCACCAGCCAGCAAGGAAAATTTGCAAAGACTTGCAAAGCAGAGACGGAATGAATACCGCGATAGTAAGCAGAACGCGTGTTGCTGGGTGTGCGGAGCTCCAGTCCCATGATATGTATAATCGAGTGTTACGTTCATTTCTATAGGTGGCGATTTCTATATCAACTCCAAAAGATGTGTAATTATTTTCTTGTGATCTTAAGGTTTATCAAAACAAAGAATCATTTTTCCATTACTAAAAGATACTTCGCTATATAACATGAATTTTATCTGTCACTTTCTTTTGCAGATGAGATTAAGGTTTGGCAGTCAGTTCATTTTTCTTTTTGAGAAGCTTAGTGCTACAAGTACCTGTCATTAAATAGTAATGAAGTCACATGCAAAATGTTTAAGCCCGTCAGTCATTAATTACATAAACTGTTCAATTTAGATTGCCATTATCCTGGTTCATGTGCCCACTGCCAACATCTGGTACAATGGGACAATTAGATCGGAACCAGGCTAACTCGAGAGGCTATTGCAGGATCTCTCCCTGGTATAAGCAGACATTATCGTCTCTAAGTCGAATTACTGGCTGTCTAGCTGGCCAGAACACACTCCCCAGACATCTGCACACCTCCCATCACTCAAGTTACAGGAAATGTGGAGATCTTGAAATCTCTTCACGTGTATAATGCAGATGTGCAGCTTTTGCGCAATCTAGGTTTTTAACTCTAGAATCTCTCTTTTTAGCCCCAGAGAATATTACAACAGCAAATATCAAGAACATAGCTTCCTTTTTAGAATTGTGGACGTTGAATAGGCCAGTACAATGGGGCACAGTGGGTCTGTTCAAGACCTATGCGCAGGGCCCAACTTTTACACACACACACACACACACACACACACACACATATATATATATATATATATATATACATACATGCATCGAAATAAAGTAAAGCATCCAGTTGTTGCAAAATGTTCAAGTGTTAACAGAACATGTTAATAGCTGAGGATACTACTGCTGTTAATAGTCTATAAGATTATCTGATTTCAATGAGTATTTCCAGTATAATAAAGGGGATCTTGCTACCTGCATGAAGGGTTCACAATTGTTCTCTAAATTCTGTAATTACTAAAATTCGAAAGAGGGTGGAGCAGTACATCAAAACAGGGGCCAAACCCACTAGACATGGGCTTGCGTGACTCAGACTAGGAACATGGCTGATTAAGATCACAGAATATAAGCGGGGAATTTTCCTCTTTTGTAAGGAATGGACACATATACTGGCTGAATGTAAAGATGCTGAAGAATGGAAGGGAAAGTATATATCATGTTCCTTTGCGAACAGAGAGAGATGGAAATGTTGGACTCTGCTGACAGGCAAAGAAGGGGAGAGATTTGGTAATTTCTGATGAAAGTGAAACAGCTTAGATCTGATAACTGGTGAGGATGTGGGGGAAACAAATTGATTGAGTCCAGGTGTGCGTTCCATTTCTAACGTAATTTTCCTTCTAATTTTAAATGGTGTTTTTTTTAAATTTTCTTTCTTTATTTTCATTTGATTTATTTAAGTTTATTTTTATTTTATTGTTGCATATACGTTTTTTTATAGTTTATTGTGAAACAGCTAACTTCATTCCTTTTATTTAACTTGTGTTTAATCAAATGCACTTAGTGTATTATATAAGCACAGACTCGTTCGTCTGTTGAATTTTAATTGTATTAATGCACAGAAATAAATGTATTGCTGCTGCCAATGCTACATGCACCCTAGTCTAAATTAAAAGCGCATAATTTTTTACTAACTTAGAATTCAACTGCCTATTACTTTGACTTTGCTGTTTGAGTGCACTTTTCGCCTGAGGATCCAAGTTGACTGAACGAAATTGCATGAAGGTTATTTTGCTGATCATGAAAACAGAAAAAATTATTAACTAACAAAGAAAAATGAAATAGAATCTATTTATTGCTATTATATCTGTCATTTAAGGGAAAATGTACCATTGATCATACATGCGGGTTTTCTTATGCGCAAATGCATCGTTAATTTACGAGTTCGGTGTCAATTATGCATCCAAAATACTCTCGTTCAATTTCGGAAGTAAAATCACTTAAATGTGTAACTTTTTATGCCTATTATAAAAATTTGTGCTGAAACTACCCGCCATACCTGCATGTGTAAAAAGTTAAACGTCGCTCCTTTAGTTCTCATTGAGCAAAGAATAAAATTCTCCAGCTTCAGTTCTTCCAGAACATGTGAGTTTCTTTTGTGCACCGTTTCAATTCATTTACCTAAGAAATAAAAACTGCGGCGATCTCTGTTCTTATCGCGTTTGAACAGGACGAGCCGACTCTGTCGCTATGTACGAATTCTAGATTAATACTCGTGCGACTGAAATCACATGCTGAGCCATGATACTTTGCGATTAATGAACATGCCTGCAGACATGTAACTGGTATGACTTGATTGCTAATCACTCTGCCGCAGTGAGAGCAAATACCACGCCTGTAGTCGATATTGCATTGAAAAACAGTACATAATGATTTGTAAATTACAATCCATTGTACGAGCTCGTATATCCATAAGGGCACAACAGACTGCGTAACAAAATGTGTTATTGGTGACTCATAAAAGACGGGCTTATATGATAAAATCAAGACAGGGGACTAAACTTTGCTTTGCGTATTAATTGTGACTAAAGAAGTAATTCCAATGACAAAGAGTACATGTTGCATGTAATTATGGAATATTTACTGGCAACCGAGATGTGCTTTATGTATATGAGACTATATTCAATGCTTAAAAACATTGTCTCTTATAGTATTGTTACTTGTGAACTCTTGAAGCAACCTAAACACCATACCTCTGAGGTAGCATATTTCCTGCTGATGTTGAACGTGGAAAAGGTCTTTGTGGATTTGAAATTAAATTCAGATGGGACAAATTCTAGGACACGACCAGGGACTAGAACCACCGTGCTATTGCTGTTCTATCTGAGGTACCGTGCCCTACCCAACCGTAAACGCGAATCTTCTCCGCCTAAGTTTATTATACTGCGGAAATATCTAAGGTTATCTCTAAGGTAAGGAGATCTTAAACTTAAGAGTCGACTCAACATCTTCCAGTACTTATGGCTCAAATATCATAGTTAACCACACTATTACAATTCATTCATTGAAATGCGATTTTTTTACACAAGCTATATGTTATGTTAAAGTTTCGAATAAGATGGAGAGGTTCGCAGCTATAGTCAGGTAGGGCACGGTAGTTCGGATTACAAAAGTATCGGCACGGCAAACCGAAGATCGGTAGTTCGAGTTCCGGCCCTGATCTCAAATGTGTATTATCTGACTGTGATTCCAAACTTTACCTAACACACGGCTTCTGTGAATAAATCGTATTCATATCTTTGTAGATTGCCATGGTGATATCGTATTTTGTTACTAAGCGTGATTCCAAAAGGAAACGCGCGGAGTGGTGGAGACGAGAGTTTTCCATTGGAGCAAAAGACACACAAAACTAATTCTTTGACTAATTTCAGTTCTATTGAACGGGATTACTCGGGTGGTAGCATTTGGGAATCGCTTGGGGTTTAAATCGCCTTGGGGTCAGCCATATTGATCTTGGGTTTTTTCGTGGTTTCGCTGGTTGCTTAAGCTAATGCGGGGTGGATCTTTTCTTTCCATGAACTTTTCACATTCTCATATTATTTAATTTCATTCCGTTGATTGTGTTACAAGGTCAAAAGTGCCAGAGAGTGATGTGCTGGTGAGGTGTGACGATAGTTTTGCTTTGGATAGCTTTCTGCTCTGGCTTTGTTATAGAAGCGGCCCTTCTGAAAGCTCAAACTAATTGAAGGGACCTCTGCCGACATCAGGTTGTTCTATATGAAATCATGTTAGGGACCTACCTATCCTGCCTCACCACACGTGGATCTGACCGCCCAGTGCTTCCGTCATAATATCCTTCGGAAGGTGCCTACACTGGGGACGTAGGTACAAACGGCCAGCCGTTGAACAAGGATGAAATACCAAATATCCTCGGTCCCTGACAGTCCAAGCCAAGCCAATTCAAGTTCTTCATAATTATTACCTTTAACTGCTAACTGTTTCAATACATCAACGTGTGTTATATTACTTTTGATAACTAGACAAATTAGCAGTCCTTGTTTTAGCATAGTTATAATTTTCGATGAAATTCACTTTTCTGCACAGTTAGCTCCATTGTGGAACAGGATCATAGATATTGCCCCGTTGATCCATGAAAACCCGAATCTAGTTGGAAGTTGTTGAACAAGCAGTACTTTGGGGCATGCGATGCCATTGGGATCTCGACAGGTGACATGCTGCAAGCTGCATAATGCATGACCCGCTGTATTGTCTCACTTCAAAGACGACTGCCACAGACAATGTTATCCAATGTTGCCTCAGCGTAATTCCGACATAAGGTGTACCTTGTTTTAGCATCTTCTCTTTCGTGGTTCCGAAGTAAAATCGGGTAACACCATTTGTCAGAAAGCTCTGTATTCACCGCCAATACTGTCGTCTACAGTACTCCTAGAAATAAAAGAAAAGATATTGAAAATAATGTTAAGCGTCCTATAGAACTCATATCTAGAGTCCATCGTGTTTCTGCAGTTTAAAATGTTTATCTTAATTTATTTTATTTGTAAACGAAATTAGGAAAGCGACTATTATATGTTATCACTAGAATCCGTATTTTTATATAATATTGTCCTAAAACTATATAACAAAAACATTAAAATAGTGCAAAATATGTAATAAAATTTCACAGGAACTTAAACATTATTCCAGAAATGATTTTACTTAAAGTAAATAAAATATAATTTTACATAAATTGCAAATTTAAATATGTCACGTTAGCTTCTAATGCAATTCTGAAGTCAGTTAAGGCATGAAACATAATGTTACAAGATAGTTTCAGGGGGTGGGTTCCGTAAGCGATCGGAAGTGATCTTTCGACATCACACATAACTTATGCATAGAAGACTTAAACAGATGGATGTGTCTAGCAGCCTCATGTTTCTCCGCTGAAGATCTGGCTAGCAGTAGTTAAAACGGCTGTTGTAACCTTCAAAATGTCAAGTGTACATTACAAGAATTTTTTTTCTACAAAATAAAAAAACCCTTTTAGCCCATCATTTACGAATCGGACATTGTTGTATGATCTACATTTCTGCTGGCAGTGATATACTATCCGAACTGAGACTTCTCAGGACCATGTTTGCAATATAACGACCTAAAACATCGATGGATTCATTCACAGAAATCCAGATATGGGAAGGGGTGTCTCTATTCTGATGAATGTCACAGCTTACTCTTAGCAACATCAAAATATCCCTGGCGAGGTCGGGAACTTGAAGACCAGTCTGCTTCTCGAGAAGAGCACGGTATTTTGACACCTGAATTTTGTTCCGTGGTACGTTTGCTACATTCATAGCTTCACACCTCTTTATAAAATTCTTTTCGATAGGAATCTATATGCATCTGCTTTAAAAATGTTTGCCTTTAACACTGAGAGAAAATATGTATCTTTGTTGTGAAGCGCACTTCGTATGTGCTGTTCTAAATAAGATTTTATTGTACAGCCTACACTTTAGTCACACTCATGACACAACACCACTTTTCCATCAGTGTACCATAGTTATTGATAATCTTATTTTCGTGACTAACTTACGACTAGTCATCCGTGTGAATTCCTAACTGTGCAATGTTACCTTGGATATGAACATCAGAACTGAGCTAGTGTCAAATAAGAGCGCGGTATAGATTAGTGGACCGTAACAATAAAGTATTCACGTGAATATACAGTTATTGTACAATATAACAAAGTATAACTGCTGCTCTTCCAGTGATATATTATCACTTCCACTTTATTGTAAACATCGGCTAACAAAGGACAATGATAAAAGTTAAGCTGTCTTCAGGCTGTAGAATGACGCACTCATTATGTAGCAAGTCAGCTAGGCTTGTCCAGGGTTACGAAGATAGTGATGAAAGTAATGCAATGATCTATCAATATTTTAGCTTTCAAACAGAAAGATACCAAAGATAAAATATGTAATGACATAAAAATATGGACTCCAATTATAATTATCACTACAAAATAGACAATTACATATCATTACTAGCTAAGATATACCTTTTTATCTGCTTCAGTTCTGCTCTGGAAGCAATATTTTCGCGATCTAAGTCTGTAATTCTAGATTTCTTTGTAATGAAACTATTAATGGTTAAACGGTTCTCTCAGTAGAGAATCAACCATTGTCAAGAAAACGTCTTAACATTTTATACACTATTTGAAAAAGCATAATGAAATATGTTTAAAGCTCAAATATTAAATACTACGACGCTCGTATAATTCGTATAGTTGTATAGTGTTAAAGAGGCACGAGGGGGGTTCACACAGTCTAATAGGAATGCACTGTCTGAAGTGCTGACGAGCTGAATCACATGTTTACCTTTCCTGAGTTTTGTCATGATCACTTAGTAAGCGTAGCATACCTGTCATCTATTTTTCTTACTGGAAGTTAAGTCGAAAGTATTTTATGAGAGAGAAGAAATAGATACAAGGAACCCAAACATACAATAGTAAGTTTCTCTCAAGAATTGCACTATAGTTTATCATTTATCTTATAAAGCCCCAAAAAAATATAAATGAAAAGTCACAAAACAAATAGACATGACCCATTGCATCATTACAATTATTTCAAGGAAACAATTAAACAATATAAAATTTAGCTTTACTTTGAATGAAGGCACATTTCTGTGCATTTAAAGTGTAGAGAAGTGCTTTAAATTTGTATATTTTGTACGTGGCAATTTTAAGAAACTTTTCATTGATATGTAAATAAGTAAATATTTTTTACACCCATAACAATTTTAAGTATGGAATTTAATGTTGATCTTGCTTCCTTAAGTTTTTTAAATGTTTCTTAAGCAATCTGGCTCATTTTTTCATAACTACCAATAAGGCAAATAATAAAAATGTAACACGTTAACTTCTTTTTTACTTTTAAAATGGAATATATTTTATTACTTTCGAACTATAGTTAGCTTATTTAACTTAGGGATATAAATTGAAATATTTTGTTAGCTACCATAATCCATAATCACTACTGAGTTTATTTGAAAATCTCGCTTTCTTTTATCTTTATAGGTCCAAAATAGGCGTAGACCTCCTAGCCTACTAGTCCAGTGTGTTTTCTTCTGCTTTATGAAGTCTTGCTCTGGATTTGAACGAAAAATTCTAACGGATATTTCAGTAACAAAAGTATAGAATAATAATTTCTTAAACCAACTATACGGTATACACAGAAAATGTTCAGCCTTCCTGAGCTCATTAACCTAGCCTCAGTGGTATAAAGTAAAGGTTAAAAAGTGTAGCAGAGATAATATTTTAAAACTGAATTTCAGCCATTGGTAGCCATTAACCATTCTAATCAGAACAGCAAAAAAAAAAAAAAAAAAAAAAAAAAATCCCCTAACGATCCATGGAGTTTCATTACGAAAAGTCAAGTAATGCTAAACGGCCGAATTACAGTGTGTTCTGGAACAGAATTCTATTTGATTTAATCAAAGGTGTGAAAAAGTTTCGCTGTTATACACTAACTATCCGATCAAGGTATAGCAAACAAACTTGTGTAAACCGAACTCGTAGTCCAATCGAACGGCTATCAAGAACCAATTTTCTCGCAGGTCTCAAGCGTTGTTCTTGTGTTATGTATAACAAAAACTGTGAATAAATATTATTTTAGGTTAATTTCAGCAGAGTATGCATGATATGATGTAATAATGTGAGTTTTTAATGGAGTTTATTGACTTCCCGCACATCAGCCTAAAAGAGTTACTGTCTACCCCTATTAGAAGACACGCCTTCGGTGCTTTACAAAATCTGTGTCTGAACAGTTGCAGTATTTTAGTTCCAATGTCAGCGTCTGTTCCTAGGTATTCCCTGTAAGCCTTTTTCTTACCAGGAATATTAGACAGGCAGTCTCCTCATCCTGTTTGCACATTCTACAAATGGGTTCATATTTATAGAGTCCCACTTTCGTAGATGTTTCTAGAAGTGATCATGTTCAGTAATTAGCGCAACTATTTTCCTTGTACCTCTTCTATCCAATAAGAAGAGATCAGGAAAGAGTGTTGCTTGTACCTAGGACCAATTTTCGAGAGTTATTTTAATTGGAGGGAGAAAGCAACATTGCGTGTTCATTAGATCGGATCTCATGCTCAGTACTGAAATATCCTGAAAATTTAGAATGAGGATGTGTCCAGTCGTTACACAGCTACTTCCTCAAGTCCCTGTTTGCACCAAGTGATAAGCCAAGCTCCAGCTTGTACATAGATGTCCATGAGGAGATCCAACAGAGTCTCCAGTGCAGTAGTTGGAGTACTTCTGAAGACCCCTGTAACGCACAGACATGCTAATCTCTGTAGCTTGGTGGTTAGTAATGTTTTCCGCCACCAGACAATGGCGCTGTAGGATATCTGGAACCTACCATTGCAACATATATGGCTAATATATGGTTTTAGGCCCCAGGTAGTTCCGAGTTACAAGAGACCACCTGGCTATACAGAGAATATTGTCAATATGATCGTTCCAGGTCAGTTTCTTACCCCATAAAAGGTCTAGATATTTGACTGAGAATACTCCAGAAATGAGCTGCGCGGTTTAACATTTCCTAAGCATTTAACATTTCTCCTGTTACAATATGCAGTATTCACTTTCCTTACTGTATACAAAATTGTGGAGTGCAGGACAAGTCTTATTGGCCTGTTTTCCTGGAACTAAGTTTGCAGCTATGCATCTGCTTATTTATATTGCGTATGATACGCGTGAGGAATACGGTGCATTACAGTTCGTTCAAAAACAACGTTTTTCACGTCTCTGGAATCTCTTTCAGCACATGTTTAGTGCATATTCAGAGTTCAGAGTGCAAGTGAAAGTAATTTATTAATTGAGATACCCTTCGATATTTTTAATATGACAATCAAGAAATGTTCATAGTTTCTGCCCAATCTTTGATGTGCAAAAGTGAAGAGTGGCTACGCTGGAGAATTACCAGTATCTCGTAACAGAAGAAAGTGATAGCACTATATACTTGGAATTCGGTGGAATGGGACAAGGTCATTAAAGTTTGTCCGGTGGTTTAACAATTCACCAGAATACTTGCAATCTAAGATTTTGTTTTCTTATTTACAGAAAGCGCGTCTCGCCCGCATCCGAATCGCTAAGGCTTCCTCGGGAGCGGCCTTCGTTAGTAAGAAGAAAGCGGCAGAGGCGCGGCTTGCAGCACAAGAATCTGGCCTTGAGATGGACGACAACTATCATCAGGAGGATATCTTCGAGCTACAGCATCACCATCTGCTGCGCTGTCTAGAGAAAACTACGGTAAGCACCTTAAAAATTCAATAATGAAGAGTGGGGAGGAGGAGAATAAAGTTTATAAATAAATTTTTGTTATTACAGGGATTTCTATTTCAAACTTTCCAGTTTCATTAATTATCTTTTATATAAATTTAATTTACACAAAAAACATGTGCGTTTAGATATTCAGGAAGAAGTTTGAAACCAATTTTAATGAACTTGTTTAAGTTTCGCTCCCTGACCAACAGCCACTTATAAAGTTCAAATGGAATGGTTCAAATTTTATCGTAAATTTTAAAGTGGATGCAATTGTTATCAAATCTTTACTTTTCTATTGTTGTGGAAACCTGGATTGTTATTACTTTTGTTTGAATTAGGGTAGAATAAAAAAATTAATCAATTGCACAACGTATTTTTGGTAAAATTGCAATTACTAGCATTACAGTAAAACAAGTTATTTTGGATAATCTGATAAATCCTCTTACATTCTATTCTTTCTTGTAGAGTATACACCATTTTGAAGTAATTTATTACCAAAACACATATATTACCTTAGATGCTCGCTAGTGGCTATAGTATTATTCTGTCCAAATACATACAACATTACCAGCAGTCTAGATTTCCAGGCAACAATAAAAGTGTGATAACAATTGCAACTTCATTAATATTTAAGCATCAAAAGATATGGGTGGCATTTGTAATTTCAAAGTGGGGTAGTGGCTTTTGATGAAGAATTCCAAAAGTTAATCAACATTGTTTTTAACTTAGCCATCAGTATTTAAATTGACGCTTTTTTATTTAAATTAAATGTGTTACAACGGTTATCTAAACTTTCAGGCTGGGAATTTTGGAAGCTAAAGTGTCATTCCAAATAAGTTTGATAGCACATATTTTTATTCAGCACTAAATAGAATTCATTATTATTATTATTATTATTATTATTATTATTATTATTATTATTATTATTATATAGAATCAAGGAACGAAAATTTTCAAGTAGCATATTTTGCAAACAGATAAATTTCAGGTGAATAGTTAATTCAGTTTATTTTAAGGTTACGTTATCAGGTACTTGCGCATTAACAAGAAAAAATACCGGGTTTCCAGAATATGCCTTCACCATGCATCGGGTTTTGCGCCTCGGTCAAGACCGACGGCCGCCTGCCTGTCCTTGAACTTCAGAGCAGTCACCAGTCTACGTTCATTTGTGAAAATGACAAGACAGCTGACTATAGAACCACGTATTTTTATATGTAAATATTATTATAAACAAGAATCATCTTGTCGAATTCGTGAGGAATTTATATAGAAGTTCCCTTGGTTATTTCTATCATCCACAATTGCAATTCTCGATCTTTTAAATAAATATTATATTTTGGTTCAATGAAAACAATAAACACGTGCGAAGACGTACGGTTTTAACAGAAGACAATTAGACGAAATTGGCGCAAATCTTGAACGTTCGCCAACAAAACCACAACTGAAATTAGCACAAGTTGAGATTTCAGTGTCTTCTGCACATACAGTGACAAAATTTTTGAAACTCAAACCTTACAAATGTACACGTTTCCATTGCATACGATAAGGTGATCTCGTAGCACGTGTGCGTTATTGTAAGTGATTTCTTTCATCAGTGACTAAAGGATTAATATACCTACTGCTTGTGTTCTTTTCAGATGAGGCGTCCTTTCATGAAAATGGTCATGTGAACACTCCCAACACTCGCTATTTGTGTTCTGAAAATTCAAATTTTACACAAGGAACCCCTCTTTATAACAGGGAAATTGCAGTTTGGTGTGTGATTAGTGCAAGACGCATAATCGGTCCAATAATTTAAGAGAAGACAGTAAATAGATAGAGATAAGAAATGATATTTTGACCCCATTTATCAAACAGATGGCTGCTGACTTCAACAAGATTCCGCCACTATTCATGCAGCAGAGGAGTCCATGGGTAAATTTAGGGAAGCCTTGAAGTTAGAGTGATTAATGATGGTGTATGGTCCTCTCGCTCCCCAGATCTAACAGTGTATATTTTTTATTTGTCGGGTATCATGAAGGACAAACTATACAAAATAAATTTTCTCACAATGGAACAACTCAAGAAAAAAAAATACGAAATAAAATCAGAAACATTAGAGTGGTCGAAAACCAAGTCATGTCAAACGGAATGTGTTTACTCGATACAATGCCTGTTTAGCTGAGGGAAGACAACACTTCCAGCATTTACTAAAAATAAGATTTTATATACAATTTTAAGTAGTGAAGTCAGGGTGCAATGCGGTCTTCTGTGGCTTGACCAGCTACCGAAACGTAAAACCCTGTGCGAGCTGCAAAGACACATTTTGGAGGCCCTGTATTGAATGTAAATTGAAGAACCATTGCGACAGATTTGGGAGGCTGCCATCCCATTTTCTCTCTTATAAGTTGTAAAATGGGGGTTGAAACATTAGAAAATAGGGAAATAAAGTAAGACATATATTTAAAGAAACATTTAAGCCACAGAAATATGACGCATATCACTCATGTGACCAAATTTTTTCTTTCGTTAATATTTTAGGTAATAGAATATATTGATACTATATGACACTAAAAGTCCGCGAAAACTTTATAATTGCCAACTTTGTGAAGCAGTAGACGTGCACTGTAAATATTTTCAATAAACGTTTTCAGAAATACAAATCAAAACACTTATATGCGGAACGTTAGTTATTTTAACACTTTAATAGCTTAAAACTATCTTTTGGGATAAAAGGCTTATAATGCAAATGCACAAATATTTCTAATATTTTAAAAATCAAGAATGCAGTGTTTTTTAAGTAATCGTTTTAAGCGTCATAATTAAGTTGAATGAAGAAAATAATAGGTGTATTTGTCAATTAGCTTCTTACATCATATCACATTGCTTCTTATATTAATAACAACACAGTCAATGAGAGCAGATAATGTTGGCATAATTTTTATCTATAGGAAAAGTGACAGAAATGCAAGGAATCCAGTATGTATATATGCTGAGCGGTTTTCTGGTGTAATCGCACAAGTGTTTCCACTTTCAGCGTGTGGTTCATTTGTTCACTGAAAGGGAAAATGCTCCATTGTTACCTTTCATAAAAACATATTTAGAAATAGGAGTAAAAGTGCTAATAATTTCTGAAATCGTAATTTAATCAAAACATTTTGATAGAGGATTACAATGCCGTAAGGCAAATAGGGGTTTTCTTTTAAAATTAGAAAGTGTACTCGCTCCCTCACCCAAAGGGAAATAGAGAGCGCTTCAATTTTTGCACAACTAGAAAGGCTAAAAAGATTAAACGATTAATTTCTCGCGTATATTTTTCAAGCTATTGGACAAAATAATAATTGCAACACTGCATATAACCTATTCCTTAAGTTACAGAAAAGTTTTCATCGTGCTCTTGGTTTCTAATGAGTACTTGTGCTGGGAAAAAATGCTTAAATAATAATCTATTTTAATGATAAATAATAATATTTTGTTCCTATTTAACATTCCCTTTCGCTTTTAAGTTCGAAAAAAAAAACGTACTCGCTCTTATTATAAAATACTGATTTTTTATCAAGTATAACTATTAATGTAAACCCAAAAAGGCATATACCGGGCGAGTCTTCCAATCCTGGGATTGCTAACTAGGCCAACTTGAATTTTACAGTCAACGGGAATTGCAGGTGCTCTCAATGACCCTCCGCATTCACCAGACCGTCCTATAAAGGAGTGTACCTTTATTCGTATTTCTCCAGAGCTACTCCTATATTTTGTCGTTCTTTTTATGTAAGAATAACTACAAAGAGTAAAATATCACTCAATGCCTTATTTTGTATTTTCACATTAATGTAGTTGTTTGTATTAACTTATGTTCAATAAAGTAGATTTATAGTAATTTGTGATTTAATTGAAATCACAATTAGGATTTTTACATTAATAACTATCACAGAATAGGTTTTATCTATCTCTTCCGTGCCAGAAAACAAAACAATAAGGTATACGTTCATGAACCCCGGACCTTCACCTGTAAAGCCCAGCATGCGCACAGTGCAACACGAGTCAGAACTCGCCGAGAGGCACATAGCAGCCAATTCGGCCGAAATCGATACGAATCAGAGGACAGTGTTTACAAGATAGTCTCTAAACGCCGGAATTGTATAACTTCCCAATCCACAGGATGAGAAGACTTATTGGGTGTATAGGATGTCCCGAAAGTCTCATACATAGGGAATAGCAGATAAAAATAAAAATGTCAGATGTGCTTAATGTGGCAGCCTTAACGAGTCAGGCGTTGCAACCACTCCAGACGCACAGGCGGGAATATGACCGGCGTCACTTTATGGCCGACTCTAAGATGCAGACCTGCAAATGACCCAAGTCACGGATTTTCTTCAATAGAACAGCAACTCAAGGAAACCCCGGAAATAAAATGAAGGAGTCTGGAGAATGGGGTGGTTTTTCGACAAGTTCTTGTCATTCGACCTGATGGACCTAGAATGGGAATCGATATTTTGATACTTTACAGGAAACAGTGCTGCCACCGATGTTAATTATGGAGGGAGATTTTGGCGTACTTTCAGCATTACAGGAACGCCCGTTTCCCATTCCTATTCCTATGCGTGAATGACTGCAAGGTCAGTTTCCCAAAATTTGGATCGGATGACAACGATCTCTTGGGTTATCATAAGTCGCTGGTCTGTCGGGAGAAAATCCGGAACTTGGACCATGTGCAGACGATGAGGAACAGGATCTTTGACGTCTGCCCTAATGTGACGTGGGATATGTACTACTTGTGCGTTGGGACTGATTGGAATGCATTTATTATGCATGGTTAATAAATTCTAATACACTGAGCATTTTTGTTTTGAACAATGTATGAATACTTTTGGGATAACCTGTATAACTTGACTCACTAGCCCCTTATAATGCTTGAAGATATACAACACTGCAGTGCACCGCAATTCCTCTGCTTGTCACTTACATAATAGCAACGTAAAATGAACCTCCCTTTACACGAAAGCAGACTTTGTGCATTCTTCGCTCCAAAAGGAAATTACCTCACTAAAACATGAAATGAATGCCTGATGTGATTATGCATATGACCCTAACCTGATAGAAACGATAGAATCTCTTAAAAGATCCGTTAGGTTAGAAAGATAAATAAATGCTTGAAAAGCTGAATTAAAGATATGAAACGGAATTTAATGTTGATGTGGAGCGAGCATGTAGTAACCACGAATTCTAATGCAGTGAGAGGAGTTTAAAAGTTCCGCAACTTGATCGGCCGACCAGCGGACTCCCTCTCCAATCCACACGTGGCGTCGTTCTCTCTTCCAAGCAGTTGTGAGTGGAATTATGACAGAATCGGGAATTGTGTTGTGTAGTCAAAAGTGAGATTTCGTTAAATAATATAGCAGTGTTGTGCAATAGAGAGATATTCTCTCTATCGTCACATATTCATATTCAAGGAATACATGAGATACATGCGGCAGAACGAGACAGACATTTAGGCGTAAATTTCCCGGCAGCCCGGTTCCAGCAAGAAAAGCAATATTAAAACTCGTACAAAAATTTAATGGAACAGGTTCTCTGACTGGCCAAAAAAATCGAAGACTGCTCATCAATCCACGACAGATTGCGCCGTATATTTGGCCCCAGAAATATTGAGTCTGCTTATTGCCTCCTCGTTCTGCAGATCTCACGGATTGTGATTGTTATATTTGGGGGACTTTGAAAAAGAGAGTATTACTCAAGTATATGGTGGTATTAAACCTAAATAGGAACTCAACCGATGTTTAGTTAATAAACTATGATTTGCTAAATCTAAATTTTGAGTCGCTAGGGAAGCAGCCTGTGTGTGTGTGTGTGTGTGTGTGTTTATAAAAAGGCTTTTAAATGTCTACATTTAATTCCAAAAACTGCTTATTTTGAAATGTTTTGTGTTCTTAGTTTGTTTTTGTACCTCATTATTTATGATTTTGTAGAAAAGATATGCTATATTTATTAGTATTATAATAACAATAATTTTTATTTCAGACAATGTGGCCAAAGTTAGTGTTAGAGCATTAAAGTACAAGAGATACGCCCAAATTCAATGTACCAGTTAACGACTCTTGGTTTAGAAATAGGGGTGTTGGTAAAGAAATGTGCAAAGCAAAGTTAAATGTTTAAGAAATTACGCCCGAAATTATTTTTCAGATAGAGTAGAAAACAACCAATAGAAAATATTTGAATATCTAAAAATAAATTATGAAAGTAAGACATTTAGAAAATACTGAGAGCCCATATTTTAAGAGTGGTAGAAATCAAAATAATAAATGAAGCTTTAACTTAAATACAAATTAGTAAACTTGCTAAGCCAGTCTATTTAAGATAGGAGATGCTCTTGAAAGACGGAATAGGTCATTCATTGTCCAATTCATGGAGAACTTCATCATTATCAACCACATTTACGTATCTCCCTTTTATATCATTTTACTGCAGCCATTACATTTTGGATGATATAAGAGCACAATACTTATCTGCACTAGAAACTCAAATAACTCGCATCCTCCACTTGGAATATCACTCTAAAGTAAATATAATTTTCTACATCAGTTGTACTCTGTATTACTCATGTGTAACTCTTATTTCTGTCTTCAAAAACGTTTTATTTATTTATGTCCCTGGAAAATTACCTCATTGTCTCACCGTTCATTTAGCCTGCAATGTATCACACAATCCGTACAATTTTTGCCTAAATTTTATTCTGTTCCACTATTTTATTCTTCTTTTAATTCACGATTCATGATGTTTCGTAGCATCACCAATTCCCGCATAGAATAATCTGTGTTGCTATTTAAGGTAAAATTTTACACAATTTCAAAAGCTTTATTAATCGGTTTTATAACCTTTATCTCCTCATTGCTTTACACAAATATTTCACCAAGCAAACATATTCCATTTAAATACCCAGTATTCCAAAATTCAATACTCAAACTTATATAAGAATAATAGAAGGGACCGGAACAAATTTGAGATAAATTTCAGAATAAATATATTACAGTTTTCATTAATTAATTATTACAAAGCCATCAATATGTGTTATTGTTAAACATTCTAAAACTGCTCTACCGCAAAAAGGTTATCTGCAGTTCCTGCAAAATACGCCGCCTGAGTTGTTCCAGTACGTTCCCAATGCCTTCTGGGTAATGTGTGGTACCAGCACGATGGTGCACCTCCTTATTTCTCCATTGCAGTTTGAGAGCCCTTTGACCGCGGCAGACCCATTAGCTAATTTGCTCATTTTCCCGATATCATCCCATGTTATTTATTTTGCGTGGCGGCACTTGATAGACTGGTATACTAGGTGTCAACTGAATCAGAGTAGGAGTTGGCTGTCGTGTTCATGCAATTATGCACATTGCCTAGAGTCTGAACATTTTACAGTCAAGTCGTTGCAGGGCGCGCATCGAAACAAGATGCCGCACTTTTGATCGTTTTTAATGAAATTATAAAATTACGATTTAAATATTTAATCGTTTTATTTTCGGTTAATATCCAATAATCTTTTCCATCTTATCACTCAATTTTATACATATTGTTTTTTAAACTAAACACGTCTGTTTTTCTCTCTTCTATTATTCTTAGAAGTGTGAATATTGAATTTAGGAACACTCGGAATATCCCTTAGCCATCGACTTTAGCTCTAACCTATTTTTTGCTTTAAGGGCTCTTGTTAGCGAAATATCTCTCAAACGTTACTTAATTACTGGACGGTTAGATATTCTCTAATCTGTAGTATCATTATCGCACTTTCGGATATTAGGCCTACGCGATATTACGTATTAGAATGTCCACATTAGACACTAACGCAATGACGACAGTCGAAAATAATTTGTTAACATTACTACACATTTAAAACATGACTGCACAATACTAAGATAACTTAGGCCATAGGTGGGATTGTAACTCCCGACCTCTCTTCAGCTTCTATCCGGCTTGACGAGCTTGGAAACCGGACCAATTGGTCTATGTGTAACTGTTAAAATACCCCGTGTTGTTTAAAAATGTGCGGTTTTCGTTTACATTGCAGAACAGGTACAATATTCTTAAAAGAACTCTTCATGCTTTTTGCCAAAACTTAAGAGTTAATCAAATATTTAACTCATTATATTTTAAAATGCCTCGTATCTTGATTTTATTTTAGCTCAGGTCACATTGCATATGTTTATCAAATGATAAAGCTAAATGCTAAATACTAATTTTGCTTCGCAGCTAGTTAAAGCAAATCAATTATAATGAGGACTTTCTTACGTTGTCAGTGTTCATAATGTATAAAACAAATTTATTCCCCAAATGCTTTTATAAATATTATTATCTCATACTTTAAAGAGCTGATATAAAGGTATAATATCATTAAAAATGGGAACTTAATCAAGTTTTATCAGCATTATTACGAAACATACTGAGATTATCATGTAAATTAAATTAATTTCGTGTCTTTAGCTTCGTAGGTTATCTTTTAAAATTCTCGGAATCGGCGAAATGCTAAAAGGTATGGATTTTCTCTCAATTTCTAAACATTGTTCATTCTTTGAAAGATCAGCTTTATTAAACTTCCTCTATTGTTTCATGTTATTTAAATTTCCTATCTCTGTGTGCTATCTTATTTTTCTGCGCTCTATTACGAAATTTTAGTATGTGATGTGCTACAGTTTCCTACTTCTTGTTTTTCCATTTCCCGCATATAGTTAATAGAAAGGAAAAAGCAGTTCATTAATTCCCTGGGCATTTTTCCCCCTCAACAGCCTTTCCAGTTTTGAGAGTCTCTATTCACCTAGGTGGCATCAAGCGCTACTTTTGAGAAGCTGGTAGTTTTATTATGCAAATATATACATTAACAAATAGCTTCTGCTTCTTCAGCAGCCAATGCTTCGTTTTGCACGTTTTGCGTTTATATAGTTACCAGAATAGTTTTACAATTTGGGGACACATAGTAGGTAGTATCGTTAGATTATTTGTGTATCCTTATACATTAAATATTTCTTTCGCAATAGCAAACCTACTAGTTAACTCCGGGTTTTGTATATTTCTTCAAACTTACAATCCTGGAGGTAACTTTTCTCAATTTCTCTATAAATGCTTTGATTGTCATTTTAAAGTTATTAATAATTCTGCAGAAAGTGTGAAAAACCAGGTAAGTTTCCAAAAGCAAATTTTACAGAAGAAAGGATACAAAATTTGTAACTGCCCCCAAAATCGTGAATTAATGTTCAAAAAACAGTTTTCGGGGATATAGCATTTTAAACAAAATCTTTCAAACAAATTTTTACATTTCACTATGCCCTATAGGGTTTTTTTTTTTTTTACCTAAATCGTTTTCCCCTTTGTTGTACAGCAGTTTTGGTGGCTTACATATTTATGTTCATATTAAAAAGCACACTTTGAGTCAAATATTAACCATTTATTTTCTTTCTTGTTAGAAAATGCTGCTAGTTGTAAGCAGAGGAGTATTACAGCATTTTTAATTGCACATATTTGGTTATAGCCAACTCTTTTTGAATCACACATCTAAGAACATACTTTAATTCGTGTTGAAAAACTTGAATAATTGCACGTAAAATAGTTTTAAAAACAATTCATTTCACGTGTTTTCTAAGATTTGTCTCTTTTAACTCAAACATTAAACGTATTTATTTGAATTGTTAATTTCAAAAATAGGATACTAGCTATTATTACATGTTGCAATTTGCATTGCATAATCTTCATTTAGTTCCTACAAGTTTCAGGGTCAATAAAGGGAATATTGTTTACTCTTTAACTTTTAAAGTAGTAATGGAAAACGCTGTCGATCAATGGTAACAGATCCAAAATATCATTCTTCTTTTCAGCACTCACTGGAACAGAACCAGCATGAATCACTGGCTAGTGGGGGCAATAAACTTTTCCACTCCTTCTGATGGAAAGTTCCTGGAAATGTTTTTCTTGAGAGAAGAAATACTTGGAGAACACTTTCCTGGACTCTCGGGTTTGTTTAAGCCAGTGAGTTCTAAACCAAAAGAATTTGTTACCTTCGGTGTTCGTCTTCTTAAAAATTAACCCCTACTTTTTGTTAAAAGCTTAAATCTAAGAAATCACGATGGTTTCAAAGTAAGAAGTGTGGGAAACTGGCTATGTTCCTGAAGGGAAGTATTAAAGGAAAAGGAGGGGGGGGTCAAAAATAATATTATTTTTTTTTGGTACCATTTTCATATTTGGAATTTTCTGCTTATTTTTATATGATTTTCATTAATGTTCCTTGGTTATTAGTACTTTTAATACATTTTAATTATGTCATTACAGAAGTCCCATTTTTTCGCGAGCACTTGTACAATTACTATTCTATATATCAGGAACTATTTTCTCCATAAGGCTGTGGTTTGCTTTGTTACAAAAAATTATTTCATAAATTGGTAGCGTTGTTTCATGACATCACCCTTTATTGTTTTACATTGTTGGAGTGTTTCAGCAGGTGTTTCCCCTAAAAATAATTTTTCTGTAAAAACATTTGGGCTTCAATTATTGAAAAACATCTTTTTTTTTTACATAAGATTCCCATTTTCTTAGGATCTGCATAAGCTATCACTTTGAAATGTTTACCACTTATTAATGATATTATTGTAATGATGTGAATCTATTGTTATAGAGCTACGACAATATGTACATATGTAAAAAAAAATTGGGGAAAAATGGCTAAAAAGCAAACAATTGAAAAGCATTTATAAATTGCTCCAGTAGGTATAGCAATGAATAAAATATCAGCAAATGTAAATTATGTGCATCTGCAGGCTATGAGAGTTTCATTTCATTAGCTTTAATAGTCCTTGAGAAAATGCGAACTGACATTTTTAATAGTGCTGAACGCCCGTTTTAACTACTGAAGTAGATCACCACGAGTGGACGAGGTCGTTAAGATGCGGACTCGTGAGTAGGAGGTCTGGAGTTCTTAACCCGCCAGGACTGGCCTGCCTAACTGAGGTTTTTTCCAAGTTTTCCTGTCCTCATAAATGACAAATGGGGAGGCACCCTTTACTTAGGCCTGGAACGTTTCCTTCCATATCATCAATGTTCACCGCCTGTGGAGCCTCAGTAGTAAAAACGGGCGTTAAACACCATTAGAAAAAAAAACTACTGAGGTATCGCAGGCTGTGGACACTGATGATACACGAGATGAAATGATAAATTGGAAAAGGATTTTTTTTTAAGGAAGGAAGCGTTCCAGGTCCAAGTTTAGGGTACCTCTCCGGCATTTGCCATTTATGAGGACCTAGGAAAACCTGGGAAAAACTTCAGTCAGGGAAGACGATCCGGGCGGGAATCGAACCCCAGACCTTCCGCCTTAACGACCTGGGCCACCCGTGGCGGTGAACTGAACTTGGTAAATTTAACAATACAAAGATAGTCCTCCCACACTCTCCTCAAGTCTTTTCTATACTGCAGCCAAATGGTCAGTTTCTGTATAAGATCTTTACAGTAACTGAATATTCAATATTTTCCAAATATGTAGCTTTCAGTTTAATTACAATGCTCCTGAAGATTTTTCAAGCAAACAACAATGTTAACAAACACTTAGGAACGATTCTTATATTTTGAGAGAAAATAAAAGATCACACTATCTCGACGAATGATCATAATAATGAAACGAGATTGCTGGTGAGAGATGTGAATGGGGCTGTATGATTGCTGATGTAAATAATTTAAGCCCGCTGATTGCAGTTTTCGCCATGGCTGCTGCAGACCACTCCACTCTTCTTCAATGAGACTCTCTCTAGGGCGTTTCGCTGGATTTTGGCTGCTGTGATCTAGCCAGGACTGAGTGAGCGGGGAGTTGATGTTAAATCAGATAAATAACGCTTCATTCTTTAGCTTTTGACGTGTTTATTTTCTATAACATGAACATTTAGGCCCGCTCACGTCCCACATCGAACCACAGGCAAGGTAATCTTGGCAAACACGTAAGTTTATTGCGTTAACCAAATGGTGCCGAGTGCGAAGAGATTTTCAATTCAACAGAATTCTTAATGCACCTCATTAATGTTGTATCGGTATCTTTCGTGGTGACGAACACTCAAGTTGCGTTGTCGCCGGAACTGGTGCTTGGTACTTATGTCCTTCTTCCGCTGATCTCTGGGCTACGGCAGCCACACGTATATTGGCCCGGAAAACTCTGAGACTGCTCCACTTTTGAGCAAAATCTATCCCTTTTATACTCAATATGAAATTACGCTATCCACGGTCAGCGGCGCGAAATATTCCCGTCAGTTTTGTGTTAACGTCACTCACAGGTCAGTGCTTACTTTACTGAATTTCAATTCTATTCGCTGGAAAATTTTGGTCAAGCCAAATACTCCGCTATTCGTCAATAAGATGAATTTAAACATATTTCATAGGTTACTGCCAATGACTCTTTTACTCGGATACCTGTAACTTTGTCATCGAACAGACCGGTGTCTCGCCTGAGACAGGGGCGTTTCCAACTGTAGCTGCATATCAGAAGGGATTTGACTATCTTGCATTGTCTGACATTTTGCCAAGTCTTACGGTGTTCGGAGAAGGACATGAGTTTTACCTTACTTTGCTATATTACTACATGTTATCTCTTAAATATTACCAAAATTACACTTTATGAACTATTTAAACACTATACATTATTAGTTCTATAAACGAGTTATGTCATTAAAGTTCCTCCACTGAAAGAAAAGGCACAACATACTTGCACATAATTACTGATTTGCTGATTCTAAAATCACAAATATTAATTATTTCAATTACTTTGTAATCGACGGGGAGCCAGGGACAGCTTCATATGCCCCACATTCTGAGCTTTATTTTCATAAGTAAACAACATCTTAAAATGTATTACACCGAACTGTGCTACGCCTGCTACACTGGAAAAAGTATATACATATATATCATCCAATTCTTAATTGACATCGTTCACCCGGAAATATTCTGAACATGTCAGTTTTTTCTTTTGTGACTGAAGGATACATCCTGACTACGAAACTTGTGTCTTATCTTAGAATACAATATAATATTATAAATGCCCATGCTATTTCTTCATAACTTGTTCAGGTTCTTTTGAGCATTCCTTGAATTACAATTTTTGATACATGTTTACCTATCGGTTTGATTTTTGTCGATGCGATTCAAGACACTGCATTCACTATATTACACTTTCGTTTATCTCTCTTTTCACTCGTGAATCCGGAGGCCGGTCACTTACGCTTATCACTCGACACTAGGTATACAAGGCATTATTACAAACTACCTCATATAGATAAAGAAATACACTTGACCTTAATTACCCTATTCCTCATTGTCTAAGACATTTACATCGCATTACAATAATGTTAACTATATATTTATTGATTTATTCCTTATCATAGCTGCTAGTTCTTCAAACACAATTATTGACTTATTTTATTTTAACACATTGACATCATATCCTTTGTTTTCTTTCATTATTTTACTACCACAACAACATCTAACTTCACATCTACTCTTCCTGTAATAACGTTATCTTTTTGCTTTTTTTCGTTTTTACATTACTATCGCTTTCAATCTGACTTAATCTTTAGCAGAAATACAAATACAATTATGTATTTCTTCTCCCTATTACTTTGTTTATTTTATTCACTGCCATAGTAGCATCTATTTCTATAACTAATTCAGTTTTTTTGTAACTTCATTATTACATTAATCTAATGGCTTCTTTTATACCATTCAGCTATCACCGTATTGCAGAAATACCTCATCTTATATCTGACAACAGTATAAACACAGTAATTAGACTTCTATGTTTCCTCTTTCTGAATTCCTTCTCGCAGCCGTATCGGTTTCTAAATTCAGCTCTCTCAGCTGTTAACATCTAACATTTTCAATATGAATGCTTCTTCTATTTACTTTCTTTCACTATTACAGAAATAACTAACTCCAACCACATATTTATTTTCCCTCTAACAATATTACCAATGTAATTTCTTTCTCTAGCATCACGTTAACAAACTTATTATCACCTTATTTGTTTGCTTCGTTTGATTGCATCGTCATTCTGTAATGTTACCTTTATTTTGCTCCCACAGTAACATTTTACTTCCTATTTATTTTTCCATTAACAGTACTATCAATTTAATTCCTGGATTACTTTACTGTAACAGACTTATTATTAGCTTCTTTACCTGTTTTGTTGAATTCATCTCTATTCTATAATATTCCCTTTACTTAATTCCTACAATAACATTTAATTTCCCATTTATTTTTCCCTTAACAATACTATAAATTTCATTTCTTTCGTTACCTTAACAATCATTACTATCAAATTCTTTATATTCATCATTTCACCCATCACCACTTTATAATTATTTTCTCCTATTCCATTATACAATAATATTAAATTTTATATTCACCATACCCTTCTACAATACTCTCAATTTTATTTCTTTCTTATCAATTTAATTTCTGCACAAAAGTATTAACACACTCATTATATTCATCATTTCTTGCATTTCTCTCCATACATAGCTAATGGTTGTATTCCCGATACGATTCTTACTTTGACATTATATCTAAATCTTACTGTTTATATTTTGTACAATTAATCATTACCCAACTCAGAGACATTTAATTATTTTATCTACTTCTTTTATTATCATAAATAACACAATTATCCTATTCCTCATAATTTACATCTTCTTAAC
Source organism: Metallyticus violacea (assembly GCA_030762175.1). NCBI lineage: Eukaryota > Metazoa > Arthropoda > Insecta > Mantodea > Metallyticidae > Metallyticus > Metallyticus violacea. The sequence continues at coordinate 272,390,382 of CM060846.1, read as the reverse complement.
CTTATAATATGACTATTATACGCCGTTGGTTCATTTCCTATTTCCTTAATTGGTTTATTTCCCATTTACACATCATCAATATAACTTAATTCCTTCTGCTTCAACTACTTGATCCATCTTTATCTTCAATTAATATTTGCATTAATAACTACATTTAAAACTACATAACAACATATGTGGGTTCAATCAATTCCTTTTACTTTCTGCTGTGGAGATCATTCTGATGGTCAGGTTCGTATCTATACTGCCATGGTGGCTTCAGGGGTTTGTTTCCTCATTTCTCAGATCTGTGCACTTGCCCCTTTGCGTGTTCAGCTGGTTTCTGAATTTTCATATTTATGAACTTTATTTCTATTTGGGGAACCGCAATTTGCGTCTCAAATCGGTGCGGTATCTGTTCGTGGGAGAACCCTGCCCCTACTCCGAAAGAATCTTGTTTCGCATCCCGTACTTGCAATTTCTGAAATTGAACCTCTTTTCTAATATTACATTCTTCTCTATTTTCCCCGACATAATTCCTAACCCTTTCTAATTCTCGCATATCATTTTTACACTTGCGATCCTTCTCAACTCGCTTCCGCTCTATTTCCACGCATTGCAATTTCTGATTATTATTAATTCATCTCCTGTTTCATTCTTATCATGAGCAAACACATTTCTTAGTTCATTATCCACCCTTTCCCCTAAATTTTTCTGGCCACCTGCGAGTTCATTCTCTAGTTCATCCCGGTCGCTAATTGCTAATTGCTTTTCCTTCCAAATCTTTCTGGCCGTCAGCTGATCCATTGTTCAGTTCCTGGCATTGCTCTCGGAAACTAACTTGTCCTTGTTTATCCCGAGGGCTCCTTTCCTCTGAATTGTCACAAATATTGCTAATGGCCTCTATTTCCTGATTTTTTTTTTTTTTTTTTTTTGGTATTCCTCGAGCCTTTTATCTTGTTTTTCTTCTAATTTTTTTGGATGATGAATTGCCTTTTCGTCTCGTTATTTTTTGGTATTTGATATATTCTCTTTGACTACTACTACAGTCTTTCATCTAAATCTTTCCGATTATTAACGAACTCTTCCTTTAATTTTTCCCTTAATTCTCCCATTAATTCTTCCTTAAATTCCCCAAACTTCCCATCTAATTTTTCGAATTTCTCATGGCTTATAGGGCGTCATTTGAGACTGTTCTGCATACCTTTGTTATAAATATGAGGGTAGATATTTGAAAACGTTACAATTTGAGCTTAGCTCTGTTAGATAATGATAAGCGCCAGATCTCCGTTCGTACGTGATGGCTGAGAGAACAGCATGAATATACGTTGTCATCAAGTGAAAAAGACTCCCAAGTGTCTTTGGAGCAACGAAGTAAGCTGTTGCGAATACACAGTAGCTTACCTTCCACATATTGTGCATCGGAATACCAGACCAACTCATACTATCCAGTATTACTTCTCAATTTTCATTTTTGTAAATACATGTAATCCCTTACGAAAAAAATTGTTGGGAGAGTTTTGTATTATTCTCTCTTCCTCACAAACAGCGACATCATTTTGAAATTTTCTAACATGGTTTCTTTGTACCAATCCTCTTTCCTGTCCGAGCACTGGCTTTAAATATGAATAAAATACACATTATAATAGTAAATGGTTCATATTAAAATATCACTGTCTCATTCGTATACCTGAGGCATATGGCAAAACTGAATGCATCTAAATCAAAGTTTTCTGTGTTCAATGTAACACATTCGTAACTTAATGCGCAGAATAGTATTGTCGATTGGAAGCTATTGTGTAACGGCCTTGTAACCTGCCGAGGAAAATCAAGTCGCAAGTTCGGAAGAGCGCCAATTTTTTTTCTTTCGTTATCTATTAGTAATGGAATTCTCTCCCGCGGTACCCGTACAATTTCTTTGGTTTAAAACAATGATAAATAAATATTCCTTATTTCAGCATACACTCTGTAATGCACAAGTACAAAAGCTAACACGCACTTACTACAGAAATGCAATTGATAAGAAGGCGTGACAAACACGACTGAGCAGGGTCAGTTATCTGCGTTTTTTTTTTTAAAGTCTGTCGTTCTGTGCTAAAATAATTTTATTTAATCAGCTGCCAACATTAATTTCCCGCTAAATTATTTTAAACGTGAATGTAAAATTCTTAGTGCATGCTCTATATTTATGATTAGTAAAATTGAGCAGTCAGAATTTTGGTGCATTAAGAATGTATTAAAATAAAAATTAAAATATGTGATGATGTTCATCAAAATTGGAAAAATTCGATGCTGTATATATGTCATTATTATTTTTTTTCTCTTCTGAAGAAAAAATTAAGAATCAAAATTGTAGAGCCTTTTATGTGTGTGTGTCAGTGGTGCCGCAAAAAAAATATATTAAAATACTTTGCCTTTGTTCAAACGGAGATAAATTTGGACATAAATATTTAAAAAATATTTAAAAACTATTTAATAAACACTATTATCATTAATTTATGATTTACCTTTAATAACTTAATAAAAATTCCCATATTGCTGTACATGTTCAATGAATATTTCTGCCGAAAATTAAGTTTTTATCTAAAAAAAAACTATAGAAAATAAAATCCTCACCTTTTTTTCCCCCTTAAGAGGTTATTACATTGTTATGAACATACAACCAGACTTCAGGAAATAAAGTTCAGTGGGAATCAACATTTCGGCCCATTTTGAACAATTTAAAATCAAGTTTCATAATTTTCATTATGCGTTCGGTTTCTGGCCATTATTTTCTTGCGTTCATATAAATATGTTTTTCGCACCACTAAGTTCAGCAGTTTCGCTCCAAAACATTTGAGAATGCTGTTCTAAGAACGGAGTAGCTTATTGATGAATAATGTAACCCATGTTAACTCTAAACAGCACAAAGTGTTTTTGTATGCTGAAATTCCAAAGCGAGAATCGGTGCAACGGGCGTTTCGTCGGTGCTTTAGAACTTATTCACTAGAAGCTAAGATTATATTGGGTGATCATATTGATTCAGACTTTGCCGTCACTTTGAATTACTCCACTATTGTTCAACAAGTATAATCAGTTCACCTACTTTTAGGAATTTGCCGTGGAGGGCGGGAGTGCGCCTTGGAGAAGAAAAGAGAAAGTAAGAAAGAAGGAGAATGACTGTTACCAGGTAGTGACTCAAAGTCAGTTTATTTACAAAATACGGTCGTTAATTCTTTAACTATTCTCTCTCTCTCTCCCTCTCTCTCCCTCTCTCCCTCCCTCCCTCCCTCCCTCCCTCTCTCTGTTGCCCACTATGGTACTCTCGAAGGCGATAACCCTCGAGGCAAGGTGCGCTGACTAGCAATAACGTCAACCATTCAAATTGACTCGCGGTAAAGTCCGAATAAATTTGATCTACTATATCTGTCCGACAGTTCAGGGAAAAGGATGTTTGTGCAACGGTAAGACCATAGAATGACCGCTCATGTGTGAGGAAAACGAGTAAAAAATTATAAAACTGATATGAATGGCTAAGGTTGCTAGATATGGATTCGTGAGCGGGAGGTCTGCAGTTTGAATCCCTCCAGGACCGTCCTCTCTGACTGAGGGTTCTTACGGGTCTTCATCAATGACAAATGCCATGGAGGTAGCCTACACTTAGGCATGGAACGCTTCCTTCCCGTTATGTATTTCTAAAGTTATAATTTCTCCTCATAAATCATCAGGACTCACCGCCTTTGATGCCACAGTTGAAATACGAGCGTTAAACATGAGGTACTACCTTAGGAGAAGAAGTCGCCCTGGGCTTTCAGACATGCGCAATTGGCATATCATTCCTTTGGCTTGAAATTTTCAGTATGACTTCATAAACAAACGCCGTTTCAAAGCACACAAAATAGTCAAGTAACGTTTAAAATTCTCTCTGATTCATGCTTCTTTAACCAAAAAATGCATGCTCCTGTTTACGTTTAGTTTTTAATTCATTGTATTGGTTTATATGAATAAATGGACACGGACGGGTTTATGTTGATCATACCTCGTACATTGTTGCCTCACTGTTTCAAATACCTCTGGGTATGCCGCATCAATTTTTGAAGTGAGAAGTGAACATTCAAATAGGAAAGAGTATTTCTTGGGTTAAATTTTCCAAAACACTTTTTATGATTCTAATAATTGTAAACATCTTATCAAACAATACGATTATGTTTTGAAGGCTCCATCAACGAAGCATGGTATTTTAATTATTCAGCAGATATAAACTACATCTTGTTAAAGACACAATACCTCGCTCACCATTCTGTTTATTGTTCGAAGGAATCGTAAAGCAAGAAATTGTCCCAATTTGGTGTGTCTGTCCGCTGTAAACTTTAAACTTTAATCAATTTTGGACCCGTAAGCTTGTCTCTTCTGCGTTCTCGACATAATGATTATTTTTTAATTTTCCGGATGTTGGTTCATTACTCTTGAAAAAAAATTGTTAGTAATTAATGTTGAAACGTCAGAACAGGCGGAAACTCGCTTACTATTCTCCTCAGTTGTTTAATACATTTTTCTGCTTCTACGTTCTCTTGATTTGGTGTAGAGCTATGCTGCCCTTCCTTTCTCATGTGAATGCCATTCCCAAAAGAGTTATTGCTCTACCTTTATTAACAGCAAACTAGTAATATTTAGGTCCTTAGAGCCAGGCCTGTAATATGTATTCCGTGCCTTCATTCCCCTAAGCAAACGTAGTTTATACATGCTTGTGGAAACCGATACGCTTTCAGTGGACGGGTGATTCCCGGTAAAACTCAAGTTAAAGTTCCGCTTAAGCAGATAATTGAGCTTGTTCGGTTGTGTTTAATGCACCATCTTATCAATTTCATTTCTGTAGTAAGAGCGTATTAGCCTTTATTCTGTTACTTGTGCATTAGAGTATTTCCAGGAGCAACGTGTCCATCGGGCAGCGTAATTTTCAAATTTACAATCAAAAGCTTAACCCAAGAAAGTTTTACTAACAAGATGCCGAAACCAAAAAGGTATATTTTAACAAAGAAGAAGGTTGATGAAATGGGATATTTATTAAAAACGTTTCCTCGAAAGTCTTTTACACTATTATCCCAGTAAATCGTAGTAACTGTTGGCAGTGTGCATAAAGTCACTCAGTTGCTACATGTTCGTCTATATAAAATTACTTTTGCATCTGAAATAAAACTCTTGGAGACGCTAAACCAAAATTTTGGGGAAGCGATTTACAATATGAATTGAATTGTGGCAAATGACTAATTTAAAAAATAATAAAAAATAATTTAGGCATATTTCACAGCGGAGGGCAGGTATTTCGATTACCTGTTACGATGGTGAGTACAATGTTAATTACAATTTACTACTAATAAATATCACTGTTCCCTGACCGCTAAACATGTTTCACTCAGGAAGTGGCGGCGCCGTTACGCAGTAGCTTGCAGTCGGTAAAATCAATATCCGATTGCGTATTGAAATGAGGATTTAGAATTAATATCTATTTACTTTAACTGATAAATTTGGATTTATAAATATTAGTATATGAGTTAACACAGTCTTGGGATTTATAAAAATGTAAAAATGTTTGGCAATAAAACTTGAAATCATGGTTATATCACCTAATTACTTTACAGATGTTGCTTGAAAAGGTATTATTGGGAGCATATTCTTGGAAAAAAATGGAATGTGAGAAAAATAGATTAGTAAAATGGAATTTGTAGAAATAAATTTGCAAATATAGCATTGGGAAACATGAATTGGCAAAATCGTACGCAAATCGCGAAATACATATTTCCTGGAAGTACGACCAACACACCTATTCAAATATTTCAGTTATTTCAAGAACCATTCCTTTCAAATCGATGTTAATATTTTATAAAAAGTACTGGCATCTTTTTAAGAAACAACTTAACCCTGTACCACTTTATTTACAACTAAGTATAAGAAAAGTAATATCCATTAGCATCCGTTGACTGTGAAGCTGCCTTGAGCAATTGTATGCCCTAAATTATGTGTATAACATATCGAACACCTCAAATAGTAAATAAATAAGAATCCATGGCTCCAGTAGCTTAACGTATCACATTCGATTATTTCTTCTTCTTTAACATCCTGTAAACTGCAAGCTGATGTATAAAATGAACAGCAGATGGCGCAAATACAGTTACAGTTAAAGTTACACGATATTGCAAAGGGAAATTGTGAGCGGTTGCCTTCGGTGATTTTCACTACCATGAAAAGTAAGCCAGATAATATTTTTCTATTTCATTCATCGTCCTGAAAAATCTTGTGACGTCAAACAATTGCTTATAAAACTGCGATAAATTTAATCATCTTAAAATCATCTTACAATTTGATACCGAAATTCAGTTCATGTGCACACACTATTGTGCGAGGTTGATGCTATTTAGCATATTACCTATACAGGAGCTCCATTATGCAGATAATTAATTGGTGTGCCGATTTTCAACAGGATCGTGAGTTTGTAGAGATGGAAGTGCCATACAACGGACAACCAAAGAGGCCAGGTTCACCATCGCCACTTGCAAGCCCTGCTCATTCTGCTGCAAGCCATCCAGGTCTGTTGCACGCCTGCTGTGGACGCTGCTGTGGGCAACGATATCAGGTATGCATCCATCTCTTCGTTTTATATTTATTGTTGTAACCTAACATTATAATGACGCAAATTTTGGAGTCCCTGCGAACTCTGTGAAATATTTTTCGCAATTGTTTTGTAAGCCACTGATACATGTTTAAATTATGTAGTTGGACAATTGGTTTTTATTTAAAATCTATGCACGTTATAAAATTCTTTTGTTTTTATTTAATGTACCTGTTTATCTTTCTTTTTCATTAAATTTTCCCTGGTTCACGGGAGCGTTCGCGAGTATGATGCACATCCCAACACCCTTAGTCCTCAAGCGCATATATCTTAAGAAAAGAGTTAAGAAACCTAAGTAGAAGGAACAAAAACAAGGAGAAGATAATGAGAGGAGAAAGAACAGGAAATAAGTTTCTGTTTTAAAAAATTGAAAGTAATTTCGTCACTGAACAACTTTTTATTAATTTTTTTTTAGTTTTTAATGGAATTTTAAATCTGTTTTCAGCTATTCTTATCAAACACATCGCAACAAAACCTGTTTTGCCAAAATCTACCGGCACAAACTAAGGGTGTTCTTATTACTTGGCAAGTATATCTGACCAAAATATTTTTAGTTAGCACACCATCGCCACTGGTGTAAACTAATTATTTGGCAAGGGCATCTGGTCAAAATCGCTTATAAAACTATTTTTGGTGACGCGCCATCGTCAATGGACGGAAAGGGCTGAATTTGAAAATTGAAAGCTCTAAGATATCGCTGCTTTATAAGCGAACGGATGCGAATTGGCTCGGCACTCTCCATGCTACGCTCGCAACACAAGTATTTTCTGACTGAGTGCTTTATTTGTTCTTTTAAAGTGTGTTCAATTAAAATTCCTGGTGAAGTCGGTGAATTTAGGCTGTCGCCACCACTAAAATCAGTAGAGGTGCTTGAGGGGAATTTTTTGCAATTATCGTGCAGCAGTTTACAGGAACAATTTCTTTTTTCCAGGCTCCTTTAACATTCGCTTTTTCCTCTGCAGCATTGCATACCGCGGTTCAAGCTCAGGTATTGCACTCTCCTTATCTCATAGAAGCAAAACATTTTCAAGAAAGCAAAGTTATAACACGTTTATTGAACTGAATGTTGAACAACCTCCGTTCTTGTTGTCTATGCTTCCGCTCCTGACCATAAATTTTATATTTCCTAATGCTCCCTAACTGTTCAGCTACATTTACATTTTAATTATTAAACATCCTGTATATTGTACTAAATTAATAAAATATATACTCTCTCTGTCTTAATTTTCTAATTTCTCCATATAATTTTTAAGATGAATTTTATACAATGATTCTAAATTTCTTACAAAACTTCTTATTTTGTATTTGAGAGATTTGTTATTATTAAGGGTTTACAAACAGCAATAATACGTTTCGTTTACTTAAACAAAAATTCAAAATGAAGTTAAAATGTAACCACAATTATGTGGCATGCAATATCTTGCAAATTTTCTAGCACCATGCGCTCTCTCACCAAGTCCCAGTGGCTCCAAACTTTAAAGTCTGAACGTACATGCATTAAGTTTCAGTGTAGGACAATCAATGTTCCTTTGATAATAATTCATAATAGGTAATATTCATTGTATTCATTGATTAAAGATAGGAGAGATGTTAATGTATAATTTTATGAAAAATCATACCTAAGTATAAGTTTAAAATAATTGTGTTGTTTCTGAATAATTATTCAACTTTAACATATGTTTCATCAATGCTATAGCATAGGTTAGATTTTTAATAAAAGTTATTATTCTAGAGAATTTTGCTATGAAATATCATGATAGAACTAAGTATAAATCTGATTAATAATACGTGAATTATTTAGTTTCTCTAATATCCTGAATTAACATAATATGCACCATAAAACACCTGCCTCAACTCAATTAGCTGTTCATTAAGTAAAGCGCATGCATTTTCTATAAAATTGTGTGCAGTGTTTGACGCACTGAACTCCTGATTATTGATGAAAGGAAATTCTGTTTATTAGAGAAGCTTCAATTTTATTATTTCGTTTGCAATAGTTTAATCCTTCTAAGATCCCTATGTAGAATATTAGTTTTGGAAGTGAAGTACAAGTTACTATTTTCTTATATGTGTATCTGAAATTCAAAAAACACTGTGAAGGGTTAAAAGACTCCATTTTAAATGTGTTGAAACATATAATGAAATTAAATCTTCATTCATATTAAGGTTGAAACGAAAAGGATCACATAATTGGAGAATGAAAAATTAACATAATATTATAAAGTACCTTTTTATCATAAAATAATAGTTAAGTATGATCATTCTGTTTTGTAGTTAGTTTATAATTGTTTTCATTGCATTTTATATCGGGTGTTTCACTTGGTCTATGAATTTTCCTTATACCATTATGACGTGGTTTATGAATTGATTGTGGGCTGCCTCTGTGTTGTTGGCGACGACCTGTGGCAACAATATCTCAGAGTTGGGCGCTATTTCGTTGAGTGGGACTCAACAAGACCGGGAGGGAAATTGAATGGTGTAAATGAGCACGCGATGCGACATAATATGTATAACTGTGTAGTTTATTACGTCCAAATTTTATTGCGTCCTTTGGTGTTTTCGCGTATAAAGGCTGGGCTACTTTTTATATAAACTTATTTGCTGCGTATGAAACTGCAAACTGCTTAACTGCGTAGCGCCGAAATGAACTGATCCGAGTAAGTCGACTGAATGCTAAGTGTCTGGCTTAAACGCAAACTGAGTACTAGAAGTGAGCAGAATGAGTGCCAAAGCGGGTTGACCGCCTCCTTATACATCAAATTCGAAACGAAAATCATTGACGAGGAGACGCCAAAAACGACACACAATCCTCGCGCCTTTCTTTTAAAAGTTCAAAAATAATTTTCTCTCTGGCTGGTGAGGTTTACCTAACTCACATCTCATTTGTTATAAATATTTGAACGTATATAAGACGTATATTATCATTGAAGAATTTAAAGAGCTAATGAACCACCAGCCGGTAGAGGTCAGTCCCCCCCCCCCCGGACAGTTTAAAGTCCTTCAGCAAGGCTATTTTCCTCCAAATAAAGTCTATCCCTTTAAACTCGAGAATGAGGCCACGTGCACGACTGTCATAAAATTTTTGAAATTGTTTTATGATGCTGTTGACAAGTTCAGCCATTGCAAATGCAAAGACACCAAAGGAAGTTTCTATTTACAATTCTTATGTTGTAATTACAGCTTATGACACAAATATACATAATATTATATTATTATTTACCGATAGGGTTGTATTAATGTAAATGATAATTATTTTTGATCGGAGGAACGGTTTCAGCTACCAATAATCACTGGTATCTAATCTACTAAGCCTTCCTAACTCTATAAATGGGTAACCCTTTGCGGCACATTCGGAAATGATCTCTGTCTTTCCGTTCGGTTGTTTGACCCGACCGTTTGGATCCCTCACGATTGTGTGTTTGTCCTACATCAATCCACTGATTTCATACTGTTTTGCTTGGACGCCTTTCGTTCTCAACACGAGCACTACTTTTCGGAATGACATCCCGCACTTTCGACATGCCAAAATTCCCCGTTGATCAATCGGCTGGTATTTCTGTCGTGTTTTTGACCAGTCATACTCGTTCCTTCAGCGAAAGGCCAACAGAGTATAATACGCTTTCTCATTGGCTACAGCTGTTCTGTTACAGTAAAACTGACGCTACATGCCACAACTCGCAAACATGAATATATATGCCTAAAAGAAAAAGAGGGACGACGAATAGATCGCTGCAAGGGAAAAGCTGGTGTAGTTTTTTTAATGATACTATTGCTTTTGAAACATTGCGGATATAACGTAAACTCGTTGGTTTACAAATGCCGGTTACATCTTCTATGGCCATTTGGAATGAGTCCATGCAAGCAAGCAACAGGTCGATTCCTGTAGATCGTACATTTCAGTCTCTGCTCAGTTTCTTCAACTACTTTTAGCCCTTCAGTGTTGACATACATTCAATCTCATAAATATATTGTTTTCGTCAACCAAATGCATTTGATGATCATAATCTTCCTAATGCGTAGCCCAATACAACGAAATAATGAATATCTCTGCTGAGCGATATGTTAAATAGAACATTGACTCACATTTAATGTGCACTTTTCACAAATCAGTATACGCACTTAACGACGGTTGGTGAACAAGTGCTAATTTTCATTAAGTACTTATTCACTTTTTCTCCTTTTTTTTTTTTTTTTGAAACATTAAACTCTTACATCGTATAAAATTAGATGTACAGTATATAAAACAATTAAAAATTAAAATGTCTTCTTTCCATATTTCTGTATTTGTTACAACATTAAAAAAAAAGTTTGTACGCAGAACAGAAGGGCCAAGTGTACTATTTGAAGGAAATTGAGGAATTAACAAAACTTGGCAGCTTTCTTGAACATGTCATCCTTGGGAAATTTATGAATTTGTTGCAACTTTCCATATGATCTCCATTATATTATTAACTTTCAATGGCGGAATCACACTGAGATATTGCTGCCGCTGAAGCGTCGGCAACAACACAGCCCACAATCAATCCAGAAACCACTGTCCTTATTTTACAAAACCACTTCTATTAGTTTAAAATAATGTACTGCAGTTCAAAACAGTCATACAGACCTTTCACCACCACTATTAAAATTAATGTCGTTTCCACATTCTTCTCTCGCTGAGAAAGACGTGTAACCATTTATATACGGAAAGTTTGCTTCTTCTTATGGCACATGAAATATCCATGCTAATAAACTGCAATTATAACGTACACAATTCTATTGTTGCGGAAAGGAAGAACGGTTTTACTCGCATGACTGAAAACACAACGATAACTATATTATTTTAAAGGGAACATGCCCATTTTGTTTGTTGTGACTCCTACTGGGTAAAATATGGATTACATCTGTTTGAACGAGTTTCTATTATTAATGGTTAAGATATTTTTAACGTGTAAGGATTCGCTACAGCTGCGATTCCTACTGCTTGCAACTGCATATTAATGCAAGGGTATTGCGTCCTCTTACCAATTTTCGTTCCGGCCTTTAAGATGCATCAAAGCAACGGAAGTATTTATCTAAGGTGCAGTTTAAATCGATCCTCACGTCAACAGGCGAGATTTCTGCCGTTGTATTTAGGTCCGTTGTCCGAATGACCGTAAAAGCATTTAAAATAGCCTTCATCTATACTACTTGTAGAAGCCGCCTTATAAGGCTGGATAGGTTTGTGTCAGTAGTTTGAAAATGCTGTAACTGAAGAATTTCAGTCGCTGATAGTATTCAGCAATGAAACCACATTTAACAATTTGGGGATAGTGAATCGACACAATACGCAGTAATAGTCATTGAAGAATCTTAACTGGATATGATAATCACAGTGACAGCACTTAAGGTTTGGTGTGCAATACTCGGTGACATGTTTATAGCATTCTACTCACTAAACCACACACTGATTACAGCTCAATTGGTTCTTTCCCAACGATGAATTTCCTGTCTTACGCTCATCGACTCCACGTGATACCAACATGATGGCGCTCCAGCACATTCAGCTCGCAAAGTATTTAGCAAGCTAAAGTAGTTATACCCAAACAGAGGGTTTGGCTCCCACGTTCTCCAGATTTTACACTACTTGATTTCTTTCAATGGAATTATGTGAAGGATTGTCACGAAAGACACCCGAAAAGTTTGCAGTTCAAAATCCAGCAAACCTGCATCTAATGAGGAATAATTTTCAAAGATATTTGGAAGAGAACTGCCAAGCATTCGAACTTTTTATGTGCTAAATTTAAATTGTGCTAAACTCGCTGTTGTTTTACATACGCCATCTGTGATTTCTTATTTTGCAATTAAAAATACTTTCCACAATTCCTTCATTTGCACTAAGATAATCGTATATAATGCGGGGGTATCATTGCTACAAATGAAATGGTTAATCAAATCAAAAGTATATAAGACAAAGCATGTCTTTCAACTTGCATTGTACAAAGCTTATCTAAATATCTTATTCCTACAGTAAATAAAAAGTTCTACATCAAAAGAAACTTGTTTTGACACTATAGCTACTTCAATATTAAACAGATAAGTGAGGGCTAATAGCCCATCATTAATACTACCTACAATGTAACTTTTAAAATACTTTTGGCTGTCATCAGAAGTTTGCGTACTGTAAAAAGAAACAGATCATAAATACCCGGTGTATTTAAACTGAATGTCAAAGCGCTATTCACATTAATTAGGTAGCTATTATCACAAACCTAAAAGTGCACATTTTAGGCATAACATTATCCTTTTGGTGCTCTATTTCCTTGCAGTTGTGTGCATGTGAACTATAGAATGATTTTTTCAAAGCCAATATAAAAACAACTAATTTTCGAAAATAGTTTAAATATCATTCAAATAAATTCATATACTATACTGGTACATTTCGTGAACAGAATACTTCAGAAATTCAAAAATATTTCGAGGTTATCAAATCCTTTCCAAGCAGTAAATGAGAATATGTCCAATAAACATTAGACACCACATATAAAAATTATGTACTAAGAATAATAGCATGTTGTGAAACATTAGTTATTATGTCTCAATGTAAAGTGAACAAAATCAAACCATTTTTCCTGTCATTGGATCTGTTAAAAATGCTCCTTTTTATTCCATATTACTGCTCCGGATAAACAACTAATTCAAAATCTATTTGAATAAAAGCTTTATGAAAAACTTGAAGATCAGCGCTTGTGACACTAGAAAAAGTTCACTTAGGATGTTGAAAATGCAACATGGTTTTCTGAAAAAAATGAGAATGTAACATTGAAAGCGAACCTTGAGCTCTTTTCCTCACCTTTAAATTGAATAAAATCAGGATAACTCAAATTTTAATTTCACATCTTTACTGATGAGCTCCATAATGTATTTTATAAATGCTAGAGCTGGCATGTATTGTAACACATTTGTCTTCCAGGCAGTGGTAGAATAACAGAGAACAGTTTTTTTCAGCAAGGTTAAAGTTTATTTCCTTAATGCTGATGAAGCTTGATTTACTTCAAAGAAATTTTACAACTTCAGAAATTCAAAAGCTATTTTAATGACAATCACCTTCTTTCAGATTCCCTTAAAAGCCAAAGTCCTTCAGTGCATGCCTCTCACTGAATAACCCCATAGAAGTGAATAATTTTACAAGTACCCAGGACATGCCAATGAAGTGCATTAGCCAATAGTTAATGATAAAAAGATAATCGTACCGTATTTTATATAACAGAGTTATGAAAGCAAAATGCCAACAGAAATCTATCATAAACATTTGAGAAGGCATGATGGGAGAAAATTGTAAATGTACCAAATTGATGGAGAAGAGAAGCTGTGGATAAGTTTTATTTATGTATACATAGGTCATGACTGTAAGACAGGCACCTAGCACATTGAAATCCTACCAGACCCATGGACCCATTTTACAGTGGCAATGTTCTGCACAATGAGCTACATACCCTGTCTGGTTTTAACTACAAATCTCCAACACCTAAGTTTATATACCCTGGAGACTTCTTAAGGTTACCTCATTTTAAAAATATAATCCTTAACAGACAACTGAAACAATTGGGTACTTTTGGCTCTGATTTCTAGTTTACCACACTCTAAGGATCATAATTTATATATTTAAATATGGTTTTCATGTTTAAATATATAAATTTAAAGTTCAAGTTCAAACAAAGAATGTGTGCTGGCTAGAACTTTACATTGGAGTCAGATAGAAATATTTTGAGGTTAACATAATGACTACAGATTTTACAGATCTTTTTACCATCCTAATGCTTTTAACCATTGAGCTGCAGTACTAAATCTAAATATATGTATTACAGTATTTTGCTGGCTAGAACTTTACATTGGAGTCAGATAGAAATATTTTGAGGTTAAGATAATGACTACAGATTTTACAGATCTTTTTACCATCCTAATGCTTTTAACCATTGAGCTGCAGTACTAAATCTAAATATATGTATTACAGTATTTTCTCTTTCCATGAAGTAAATTTTGTAAGCCTGTGGATGAAACATATTTAGGCATAAAAGAAATAGATTGAAAACTCAACTTTAAATTCTGAAAAGACAATAGGTAAAAAGTGTAATTAGTCATTGTAATATCAAATTTGACAAAATGACCCAAACTTATATACATAAAGCTTATAAATGAAACAAAAATCATTAGCCTAACTATACTATATCCTAAACTTAGGTATTCATTTTTTTTTTGCACAAACTCCATTTACTTACATAAAAGTAAGACGTATTTCGGGAGAATCTCTCCCATCTTCAGTTGCTCACTGAACCGCCGTTACTCGAAATGATGGCTAGACACCCGGATGTTCTTGTGGTGGCCTCTGTTGGTTGCAGTAGGAAATTGCTGAGTTCATCCATAGGAGGAAACTCGAAATTCATTAGGTTTTTTCTACTTTTTAATATAAAAAATGTTTCCCAAGTGGATAACTCCAATGGGTTGTGAAGATGTTTCAGCAGTTTAATTTCCGGTTTTATTTCATGGTTTTTGGTCCAAAAGTGAGCTGCTACTGCTGATTTATCCACCTGCTTAAACAGAATATTCCTAAAATGTTCTTTCCTCCAAATTTCCAAACTCCTCTTTGTTTTGCCTGTGTAACTCTGTTCACAATCTGCACATTTTATTTCGTAAATTACTGATTTATGTTCTGTTGATATTGAGCCTTTTACCTTTACTGTGCAACATGAAGAATTTATTAGATTGCACAGTGAAAGGCTGCATATCAACAGAACAAAAATCAGGAATTTACAAAACAAAATGGGCATATTGTGAACAGAGTTACACAGGCAAAACAAAGAGGAGTTTGAAAATTTGGAGGAAAGAACATTTTAGGAATATTCTGTTTAAGCAGGTGGATAAATCAGCTGTAGCAGCTCACTTTTGGACCAAAAACCATGAAATAAAACCGGAAATTAAACTGCTGAAACATCTTCACAACCCATTGGAGTTATCTACTTGGGGAAAAAAAATTATATTAAAAAATATAAAAAATCTAATGAATTTCCAGTTTCCTCCTATGGATGAACTCAGCAATTTCCTACTTCAACCAACAGAGGCCACCACAAGAATATCCGGGTGTCTAGCCATCATTTCGAGTAACGGCGGTTCAGTGAGCAACTGAAGATGGGAGAGATTCTCCGGAAACGCGTCTTACTTTTATGTAAGTAAATGGAATTTAGTGTAAAAAATGAATACCTAAGTTTAGGTTATATTACCACTCCACCATCAACAGCTTCGTAAGTACAATATTTATAACTATACTATGCTTATACAATTTACTTTTCTATTTCTTATTTTTTTTTTTTTCTATTAAGATCAGATTTAACAAAATTCAAACTCCAGCAGCAAACCCACAATTCTGTTTTATTATGTCATTGATTTGCTTGCATTAAAAGTACGCATCATCAAATCACATGAATAAAATATAAATAATCAAGAGTGCAAAATATATACCTTAAATTAAAAATTTTGAAAGTCATATTTCTGATATTCAACCTATTGAAGCCATAATGTGTTTTCATTGGTTCAGGCATACATTGTATTTGCTCAACTGTTAGAAGATCATAAAAAATGAACAGCTACTATTGATTGAGGCAGGTATTGACATATCACTACCGAGAGGAACTATCGTCGCTTACAAGAGACAAAATTGTTATATGTATATCAATTCATGTGAATATTAAAAACAATGTAGGAGCCGCATAAATGCAAGGCTCAGGCATATGAATTTTCTATTAAGTTATTTTTAAAATATTTATTTTCAAATTTGAGTGTATAACTTAAATAACTATTTTGATTGATGACCAACAATGGCAGAAGAAACTAAATTTGGGTTTAAAGGTCATAATACATTGATGCATTCATGTGTTGATTTTTGCTATGATATAAAAACTGAATTTAAAATATTTCCTTGAACAAAATTGAATTCTAATATAAGTATTAATAGTAAATGATACAGTAATAAGGAAAAGAAAACGATTTAGAAACTAATGCTAAGATTACTAAGATTATCTGTAGAAGTAAGGAAAGTAAATGAGATAATTCTAAAAGTAATAAAATAATAAGAATAATATCAAACAATTATACGGCATATAATAGTTACAGAAATCAATTACATTCTTTAATAAATATGCAAATATTAAATTATAAATAATATATATATATTAAACATTTCATGATTATAAATTATATGCAATACTGACATGCAGACTAGCAGTATTTTATTATCCTTGGTAATGTTCATAAAATAATAACAAATAAACTAGTTGCAATACACTTAATGAATAACTTTAACAATATTAAAATTACTTTTAAAATTATTAATACTGAAAAACAAGTACATGGACATAAATAGATACTCACAGGTACACAAAATATACGTTTATAACAGCCTTAAAATCACTGATGTTAAAAAATTTTCTATTAATGTGCAATATATAAATGTTTAAATCAGCATTCAAAGCATTTTGGAAACATCTTTTGCTCTAAAGGGCAGATTCCATTTAAGATTTAACTGTCATATTTTAGATCACTATGCAAATATAACAAGTGTATATTAAAAATGAATCTGAATGCACTTAACAGTCATGCATAAATCTCTTCATGTTTGTTTACTTCGGTACTCATTGAATGCTGAATGTGAGTGTGGTCTTTAGGTGATAACATTTAAGAATATTCTATCTATTGCAAGCAAGGAATACCAACATCAAGTATTGTATACATGCATTAATAAAGTCAAAGATAACAGGTACATTCAGTTAGCTTCTATATTTGCTGATTTTTTTTTCTTATTTTAATTATTAACTCACTTCACACTTTGCATATTTGCTTTTCCTGCCATCTTAGACTTGATTTTCTTTTCTCAGTGTATGGATTCTATGTAGTACACTTGCATAAGTCCATTTGGACTGAATGTAGCCCATCTTCACTATTTATATTTCATGACTGTATCACTTTCCATTGCCTTCTATGTTCAAAAAATTGTGCAGTTTTGTGTTAGAGACTCTAGTCCTAAAAGAAATTTATAAGATATGTCTGCATATATATCTTTCCTTTTTTTTCAGTGAATGCCTATATTTGGCAACAAAGATAATTAAAGAAAAATGCAAGTTGCCTGTGTTCAAAAGTTTGAAATTCCTGTTCAGAGATTTGCTGTGAGAAATGCATTTTAACCTCCATTGTGCTTTTCACAATATCAAGGCCCTTATTTTTTTTTTTTTTGTCTATTCTATATTTAAGTGCAGCTAATTGTTCTATCACATATTCTAGCAGTACTCTCTTTCTTAAACTGGAATCTCAGCAGTCTTGTCAAGTTAGCTTGAGTATCTGATTATCTAAGTAATGATTCAATTTCCTAATTCAAAAAATATGTATTTCAACAATCAAAAGTTTTTTCTCGACAGTTGTTAAATATAATAAAATAATTATCTTATAGGCTATCCAAAACGAGAACTAGTCTAAGTAGAGTATAAAAAAATCTATGATGTTTAATCAGTAGTGTATGTCCACTGTTGCCTATTTCAGAAGCGGTGAAATAGCGCAGTTTAAATTAAAAGTTCAATCATTTAATAACCAAACACTTGCTGCAAAAAGAAAATAAGATACATTCAGCTAGACGTGGTCACGTATATGTTAAGTAATTTATGCCATTTTGAAACGAGATGCCAAACGTCTGTGTGAAAGAATTCCCTGGGTTGCTAATGGAACCATTGTTGAACTGCGTTCTGCAAGTTCGACATTAATAACTTGCTTTTTAAGGGAAGTTTCAACTATTGGAAAACGGGAAAATTACACAAAGATCTGTCAGGACTTTCAGATGGGTTCCTCAACACTACCCATATGAATTGCTATAGTGTGGTACGGACAACATTTGCAGTTCTGGGAATTTGGATTTTATCGTTTGCCCGCCGTGAATATTTTGGCATAGCGCACAGCATTCACAGTTGCTCCTCTTTCCAGAAGCTCTATTAGAAATGCACCAAGTTAATCTAAAAAGAACGTCATTGCCTTTTGTTTTCCAATTGGACAGAGCCTACATTTCCACCAGTGGCGTTTGACTCACTGTGTACCACATGATGCATAACGCCACGCGTGATGCTGGACTACGTTATCTTTTGTACTATCTTCCTTACCAAAGGACAAAACCCGCTAGGATCGCCGAACGCATTTCTGTAACCAAGTGTATCCAATTTTTAAATCACTGACCCTCGTATTTATTATTCGTAGAGTTTAATAGCATCATTAGAACTAACATTTATAAAGATAGTTACTTTCCAAGAACCGTCTACGACGTGTCGTTCTTTAGTCATTGTATTAAGCGTGTTGACAGCTTAAAAATGTAACGAGGCGCTATCTTATGATGATAATATAGCATCAGGAGCCTCGTGTTTGCACGTGGATATTTTAACAAGAGTTGAAAGTAGTAAATTTCGATAGTAAAGAAAGCAACTCGGTAGTTCGCAGGTCTCTTATATAAACTGGAAAATTTGCATATTTATTTATGGCCGTTTTCGTTTCAATAACTGTGTGATCAGCTGTGCGAGTTAAATTAGTATACATTATTTTCTTCGACAAATAAACAATTCCTTTCGTAAAATCAGAATCAGCAATAATTGTACAGTTTACGTTAAATTGTTATTTATAGCAATTGTTTATAACAATGACAATAGTGTTATAAAGAAGGAAGAAATTTAATGTATGAATTAAAAATATCTAACGATGTAAGAAATAGTTAGGTGTTCCTCAAAGTCAACACACTAAGTGCGCAAACTTATGCCTGTAGCATCTCGTATACAGAGTATCCCAGAATCACCGCACATTTTTAAGTTATATAGGTGTCCGGGAAAAATCTACTGATTACGTATGAACTGCTCTCTCCAGAAAACAGTCAGTTCTCCAAAAACCTTTAAACTGATCCTTCCAACAAACATACTGCAGACGAGATTGAGGGTCAAAAAACAGCAGTGGTGAATAAAGTTAATACGTATTTTAATTTTATTTTATTATGCTAATTATATATCACAATATTTACTGTTACTTTAGTAATATAAAAATTCAGTTGTATTGGTTTAGTTAAAAAATAGCCCATGTCACTCCTCCGCATTCAAAAATGATTTACCAGTCTGTAAAACGTAATATCTTAATGTTTACTAAATACCTGATTTTTTTATCCTAAAGAAACAGTCTAACTATTATTCAAATATTATAAATTAAATGGGCGGGGTTCTTTCTTATGAATGATAACAGATTTTGACTAGGCTTGGGCTTTGTAAGTGTCTTCAAATATGTACGAAATATCTGGAGCATGATCTCAGCAGACAGGTACCGGCGATTGTTAAATTAGTTGTTGTTTTACCCAATTCTCCGACGTAATGTGGCTTGCCTATTACAGAAAAAGTATACGGCGTTCTGGGATATTTTTATATTGTTTCTCGAATTCTTCTTGCACAGGGTAAAAGCTCAGTGGAACAACCATAAGTATACCTTAGTTAAGATATCTTGCGAAAAAAACGTGGCATAATTAGCCTAAATGGCCTTGAAAATGCTTTTTAAGTAGGACTATTTTTAATTCTACTAAAGTAGATAATTTCCCATTTTTCGATAAATTGGTGTGCTAAATGAGAGCAAAGACATATTTCCAGGTATCTACGCCATCCATGCACACCATTTGGAGAAATATTGGCTCAGATATAAAAGAACGAAAAATGACTGTAAGGGAGGATGGATTATGGTGGCAATTAGAATACAGTTTTAGGACAAGGTAGGATATTACAGTTATTGATAACTGGATTAATTAAAAAAAACTTAAGAAAACGACATTTAACAAGATTCAGCGGGCACAGAGCAATTGCTTGAGAGTTCATGTGGGAAAGAGTCTCAGGTTTATCATGTATCATGTAGGATACACAAATGGGATCAATACCAGAGTTTAAATGAGCCTTTCAATCTCGTCCCAGTAAGGATTCCCATTCCGAAATGAACGCAAAAAATTTTCATGAGGGTTTGAATTTTCGCATTTTGGAGGAAGGATAAGTTATCGTTCCCTACAAAATTGTGAATAGCTCCCATCATTTAACTCCCTGAACCAAGACATTATGAAATAGCTATAAAAACAGGAAATAACATGATTCGGTTGAAACAAAGAAGAAACTGTTACTTCATGTTGCACATTTAGGGGATAGTTTACAAGCTGGATCAGTTGGAACTGGAAGCTTAGTAATAAAGCTACCACCTTATAATTCAAGGAATTTATTTAGGCAAACGTGAAACGAAAAGTGAGATAGTTGATCATAACGTTCCCATTCGTAAGACATTTACTAGGTAGACATTTCATGTAAGTTTTTTCATGCAACTCATATTGTGAGATTCTAATTTCCTGTTGCATAATTTTTTATCTACAAATTTCCTCTCTGCTATAAATATGCAATCTATTTATTCAACATTAATCTCTAAAATATTTGCTTAAACCACACAGAAAACAAATAATATAAAGTATATAAATAATGTGATGAACTAGACGCGATGTGAAGGATGCAAATGCACTTGTCGTTGACTTCCCAGTACATTTTCTTCTCCTTCACACAGTTCGACAATGCAGTGCCTCCGCTGGTTCCCTATTGGTTTTTTTATACGAGTGGATTCCGTCTCGTTTTGGATAGCGTATGTTTATTCTATTCATTCAGAACACAAAGTTAATACTAGAAGCGCACACTTTTGCCATACTCATACTTTTAATATTGAAGAAGAAATAGTTTATTTCTCTTCTCTGCAGCTCTTTAACAAAATGAGAGAGAATTATTCCATGGATGTTCCTAAAAAGTTCTACATCACAGTTTCTTGAAATATACTCCCTAATTGTCCATCATACTACATATACTCCTCCGTTAATGATATATGTACGTTAAAAGTTGTAGCTCAGGGGTATATACACAATGAAATGCTTTACTATTTATGAATAAAAGAAACAAATGTTTTCATAAGAATTAAGAGCATACTCTCAAGATATTAAAACAAACTAATCAGATTGAGTACATACATGTAAAGCATGTTACTCTTTTTTTGTTGTAATTATTATTGTTAACACCATTTCTGGTTACTGAACTGATATGTGCAACAGTGTCTGGATATGGAAGAACATTCTTTTTCGTGTTCCAGGAATAGGCTATGATCAGGCTTTTTTCATCTTCCAAAAGAAAACAAACTAGATGCCTAAATTATGAACTTTAAGAACGATCTCTGAAATTTCAATGTGTCATCTAATACCTGATCAATATTGTATAGCAAGATGGGGACAAAGAGATCTCCTTTAGAGAAAACTTTCTGAGAGTTACCTCCTTAAAATGAACATCATTGTGTATTATGAATCTAGTGCTGAAATTGATGAAAATAGCACAAAAATAATGAATAAAATAAAATATAATAAAACCTTAGTAGTATTAATGAAATTGAAAATCAAGTTTATATTAACTACTGCATTATTATGGAAAACATGCGGCTACAGTAATTATTTTCATTTCAATAATATTAATGTTCCCTTTTTAAATATATGCATAAAGTGTTGAGAAAAAATAGAACAATTGTTAGATATTTCCATAATATGTACATTTGATTTACTTATGGACGCTCTTTAACAGCTCAGGTATAATATGTACAGGGACGTTGCTATTGACCCTCATATTCTTATTCAAGAATTTGCTAAAATTCCACCTGTACTTAGAGGTGAACAGTATAATATGGTCAGCATTATATTCTGGCCATCTATATCTCCTATTCCCCAGATAAAAAATTGGATAGTAAGACCAAAACATTAGACACTTCTAGACATAACAGAGGAGAGAAAAATCACTCTCTTGCCAACCCTCAACCTTTGTTGGGTTGAGTTGTCAATAATCAACTATTTTACCAATTATACTACCTCAGTATCAGACCACATATATTTCACCATAATTATTAGATTATGAACTTTATAGCTACAATTAAATAAAATTAAAAATGTCACAATACTTTTCCTTCTTGAGAAAAAATTATCCTTTAAAAATCATATAAACTTGTTTTCATAGCCATTAACATTGTCTAATAAGAATCCTTTCTTCTGCCAAAAGTAGGTTCCACCAAAAGAACAAACATTCAGCTATGATACTGAAGTAAACCAACAGAATTCTCCTTACTTTCTCCTTGCTTGGAAATAATTCAGAGCATTTGCTGGTTATAATACATTTACTTATGATACTGAAGTAAACCAAGAGAATTCTCCTTACTTTCTCCTTGCTTGGAAATAATTCAGAGCAATTTGCTGGTTATAATAGAAGCTCTTATAAAATGAATGTCTAAATGTTTTTCCAGTTTTATAAAGGAATTAAAATTATATGCAGTTCTTATTTATATGTGAGTTTTCATAAGGAAATATGTTTCGGTTTTCTTATAAATCAAAATACTCATATTATAAAGTAAGAATTAATCATGAGTTTCAGTAATAATAAAAATATATTATAAGTTTTGTTGAAAGTTTAATGTCATTTGAATATTAATATAAATGTGATGGCTATGTATAAAACAGGCAAGAATGTAATTATTATGCAAAATGATTTTCTATAGTGGAAGCTCTTATGTAATGAACTGTAATTTATAATTCCATTTGCAGTGCTGATGAAAACCATTTTTTTATACATTTTCAGTTTTAAAAACTAGCAACATGACTATCTTTTCTGTTTTTACTCTTAAAGCTGCATTTTTAAATGCAAAATGTGTGTTTATGACAAAAGTTTTATTTTAAATGTCATTTACTATTCTGCGAACTTTATTTGCACATAAAACACAAAAAAGAGAAAACAGACCAGTTTTTCTTCAGGGCTATTATAATATATCACAATAACAAAATGCATTCTTAATGTCCTAAATTTCTAATAAAGAAGAAAACATAGCTCATGACGTGTCCCATTGATTCCTATAAACTAATCATAATTATAAATAAAGCATTATATTGTTTTATTTTTCATCTCTATTCTAGAAAGCTAGCAATGATTATTTTTATATAGTTATCATACATATTTATACTTTATACCATAGACAAGCAACCATAATGTCTTCAATTCAGCTATTAATAATGAGGGGTACAAGTACAGTTGCTAAGACTTCTGTTTTTAATTTTTTTGTGTTATTCATTTGAGTAGACTGTATTACTGCTAGAGTATTTAATCTGTGAAGTGCAGCTATATTTTCCTTACATTACGTTAAGTTTTAAAATGAATATAGCTTGCTTATTCTCATACTTAAATAATGTTTTTAACATTGAATGAATAAATATTAGTGTTCATAAACATGTTTACCTTTGTTGTTTCTCTTCTCTTTACTGTATTTCTTCTTCTTTCTAAAACTATAATCTTTATCTTCCTTATCTAAATCTTCCCTAATGCTCTGTTGTCTATCTGCTTTTCCTATTTTTTTTTTTTTTGCATCATATCTAATGCTCTTAGATTATTTGCATATATGTTAGTAATTTTTATTTAAATATCCTTTAAGTCATGCCAAAAGAAAAAACAGCATTTGCTGTGCTGTAGTAAATGCTATCTTTCAGTCATTAATTTCCTTTTAGTTATGGAACTCAAAAACTAATGTGAGGCAAATAATGTTTGCAGTCAGTGCTTGGCCCTTATTTACTTGTATCTTTTGAAATTTTAAACAATTTTTTCATCTAAATTAAAACAGAAACTGGATACACAATAACAACATATGCTTTCATGGAAAAGTAATGTAATGCAATAATATTTTATGTTATTGATATGTGATATTTCTAAACACAGGTTTGAACCTCATTTGTGTTACCAATAACTATTATGAAAACATTAAAATAGCATAACTAAATTGAATTTATGGACAGTAATACACAGGTTCTTTTGAAAAGTAATATTACTTGCTACACGGTGTATTATTGTCATATCTGATTGGAGCTTTCCTATGTTACATATATTGTAGCTGTTAATAGTCTTTACTGTAAACTAGAGGCATTTCAAATACTGTATTTCTCCATGCATTACCAGTAACATTCTTTTAAAGAATTGCATTACTTATATATAAATAAAATATTGACTTATAGGATACCGCTTGTAATTTTCTTCTGTTTCTACTGTTAATCTTCAAATTGTCAATAACTTCTTGAGCAAACTGTGAATTTCTTAGGTTTGCTTGAGCCCTTTTGCTACTTTCATTTTATAACCTATTATTTACTATATGTAAGCAACATTATATTATGCATCTCTAGATTTTTCCATACTTGTTCTTGTAAAGTATATTTTAATTGTGTGTTTTATTTTCTAATTATAACAGTTCTTTCAGCTTGTGATTAAAAGTTTGCTCATATGTGATTATATCTGATTGTTATGGATAAAACTGTTTGTGTATCATGTTGGGAATCTGTTATAGAAAATGTAGAATTTCTTATTTCCTCAGATTTCTTTACAGAATATGGTTTAAACTTTATTTCTTTGATAAGTGTGTAAATTTAGGCATAAATGTCTCTACATAGTGTTAGTATTTTGTATTATATCTAAGCCACATATCAATAGTTTAAATCTACAGTAGATGGTTGATGATTATAAATTTTAATGTATGAATTCATATTATGCTATATTGTTATATTTGTTAATATTACAAAATTTTCTTATTTCAGCCAGTTAATCATCAAGCATTTGACTGTTAATGTAGTTAATTGTGCAATACTTATGACAACAGTTTGTATAACATTTATTGTACATTACTGTAACCTAGATGCAAATGCATGAATTGTATTCATTTGGTATTGTACACATGGAAACTTGGTGAATGCACAATTAACTACATTTTATTGAATAAACATTTCCATTAATGAGCATTTTCCCCTTAACAATGCCAGATTACCAGTAGAGAACAGTCATCATGTTATTCTATTTAACAATCTATTTCCTCACTCATTATTTTCTTCTTGCCAGGCTGCACCACTCGAACAACTTTTCTATGCTTCTTGTTTTCTTAATAACTTATGCCATTCATTGCCTTCTTTCAGAAACATTCATTGTTATTTATGTTGTATTTTTCTATAGCTGTTCCAATGTTTTCCTGTGTGTATTATTTGTTGCTATCAGTTACAAACCATCCATGTAAATGTGGGCCTACATGCACGTTCCTCTAATCTGTGAAAGTCAGTACTATTATTGAAAATAATTTTGAGCTTGTCAGAGGCCTTATTTCACAAATGCTATATATTCAGTTGATGTTTCAGTTCATTTATTTTAATTTTCACATCAATTGATACATCATAAAGAGACATAGGAAAAATTTAACATCTATATTTATTAAAGCAATCTTAAGAAATAATAATTATTAGTTAATATAAAAGAGTTTAAATCTTTATAAAAGTGCTAGAACAGGAGTAAAATATCACTGAAGAAAGTACCTACAAACTCAAATCAACAAACATATAAATGAAGTGTAAGGTGAATTTGCATCTTTATATATCAAGTGGTTAATAACTGTCCAACTATTCAGTAAGGTGACATGAGAGCACCCATTAGCAAAAGCAATGGAAAAGACTGATTTAGTATTTATTTGGTAATATATAACGAATGGTCGACTGTAAGTTTATAACACAGATTTTCAGAATTTTCATAGATATCTTAGAGAATGTTTCATAAACAAATGTTCTTAAATATGGCTAGCAGTTAAATATAAAAATTTCAAATATAAAACTAGAATTCCAGTCAACATAATACATAAGAGATAAATTTATAATGATCCAGCTGAAATTTCCTAAAGAATTTTATGATCAGTGAAACTGGATTCTATTAAAATCCTTTTGGTTTAAAGTCAAGTTGAAAATATTCCAAACTCCCATGTTTTAAAGTCCTAATAAACTTCCTCATCAAATATTTCTAGCCTGAACGATGTCAGTATGCAGGAGTTATAAATATTTTTATGTGACTTTAAACTGAAAGAATTTTACACATATTTACTGTACATGTTGCTTGCTTCAAAATGTGTGAACAGTCCCCACTACATTTTAATGCAGTAGAGCTACAATCAATGAATCTTAACAAATTATTAAATATTTCAAATTTTTAGAAATATTTTTAAAATATAATTTTTTAAATTTAGTCAAATTTTACCTTTTCTCTCTTCATGATTGCTACATTTGTAACAACACACTCTTACTGGCTGCAGGGATAAAATACAAAACTAAATTATAACAAAAAATATAAATACTATAGCAACATGATGGATAATAAGTTGCTAACTTTAACATATATTTTTAAACATTTCCTAACTTTAATATATATATATATATATATATGTGGTTACTACACCAAAATAGGAAATGTGTTGAATATTTCTATACACTAATTTCATACTGTTCGTATATCATGCATTACTTTTTGAACATTTTCATACTCTGATAATACAGTCTCAAGAAATTATTGTATCATGATGTCTAATATTGTAACATTACTGTGCAATTTTTATACTATTAGGTCTCTGATTAAGCTCAATGCAAAATTGGTAGTAATGATAACATTCCTAACTTGTACTTTAAACTATGCCCAGTTTGCTCACTATTTGCACTGAGTATTATAATTCATTAAGTGAGAGAGTAATATTTCCTAAGACTAAAAGCAAAAAGTAAAAATATATCTATGTGCTATAGTCATCAACATTATAATCTTTCCCATAATGAACCCTTGTGAATATAAAGTATTTATCCTCCATATGATATTTATAATGAACTCACCTTGACTGCTCTGGCTGTCTCATATCTTCATAATGTACATTATTGGCAATATAATAACATTGACAGTATATTCACAGAATTGAGACTATAGTACTTCTTTCTCAATACTATAAATGGATACACCCAAAGAAATGGTATACAATTCTTCATTGCATTCTCTTGATTAATGAAACTAATGTTAAATGTTCCTTTGAAACAAGCAATAGAGACCTTTTTCTTTCACAGTGCAAGTGAATAAACTCGGGCTAATTTTCAACAAAATGATTATTGTGATTCTGTGTGCTTTTCTCATTCACCAAAGAATGTTTTTCTGTACATAGTCTGAATGCTCTTCTATTTCAGTGTTTTAATAAATGTCATTGCACGATGGCTAGTAATATATTTATATATATAACAGCTTATGTATATTTTTACTTTTAATTTATATAAAATATAACCCTTTAGGCCCCAGATATATCTAAAAGAATAAAATGCAACATATTAAAATGTTTTGATTAGTTTGTTCATTTATATATATTTGTATTTCATTGGAAAAAAACTATGGAGGTTTGAGCATGTGAATCCACATTTACTATTACCAACAATGTCTATATTTTAAAGCTGTCTATTATTTATTGTATACTTTAATAATCTATCAATTGTTTCAGGTAGCAACATTTTGTTTTGAGACATTGTTGGTATTTGGATGTTTAAAGCCAATGTTGCAGTAAGAGAATGAATGTATTATGAACATTTCAATTTTGTTTTTCATTTTTATTTGTTGGTTGTAAGCATAATATATTTATGTAATACATGTAAATATCTTCACAGTACATAAAATAATCGCCGTAAATGACTGAAACTGCATTCCTAAATCTATTTATTTTTTCTAAAAATTGATGCTGCATAAAATTCAGGATACCAATTTAAATGCATGTTTATTCTCGTATGATGTGAAAACTTCTTTATAAATTTCAGTGCAAGTCTGAGTTGTTTACCAACTGTGTTTTCATGTCAGTATGTTCAATTGTGTTTTGTAAGTCCGTATGTTGTTGCTTAGTGAATTTGTTATATAGGCATCCGATGCAAAAATACTAAAAATTATACAAAAATAATTTACAGGTATGCCTCAGAGTAGAAATATGGTTGGGGTAGTTTTGTCCAGTTAATAAGCAAGACAAAACTGCATTCTTCTGATAAGAATAACATAAATAGTTCAACAAAAAGTGAGATGATTACTCTCCTGAAATACATTTCTACAGTATACATTTAAAATAATTTGATGAATCTATCTCTACAAAGGCAACTTTTGCTGCAGTATCTGTAAATTCATTGTAGTACATAAAGTTCTCAAAAAGTCTCGAATAATATTAGTACAGAATTATTATCTACTACATCTTTTCCTTGCAGTTGTTTCTGGATTTCATTTACAAAATGAGACAATTGCAAAGAACCCAGAAGTTTCCTATACAACTCAGGAGATTATTCAAATCTATGTTATACCGCCACGGGTAGCCGAGGTCGTTAAGGCGCAGTTTCGTGAGCGGGAGGTCTAGGGTTCGATTCCCACCACGACCGTCCTCTCTGAGTGGAGTTTTTTCCATATTTTCCTTAGTCCTCATAAAATGGCAAATGCCGGAGAGGTACCCTAAAACTTAGTCCTGGAACGCTTCCTTCCTTAAAGAAATATCATTTCATCTCATGTATCATCAGTATCCACCGCCTGTGTACCTTAGTAGTAAAAACGAGCGTTAAACATCATTAAAAAAAATCTATGTTATGCCCAAACCCTGCCCATATATAACTAATGCAGCGTTCTACAGAGACACCAGAAAAGTAACTAACAAGGGTGTCGTTATAATTTCGGGTATCAAAGTACATGTATAACTAATGTAGCTTTCTGCAGACACTATAAAGGTAACTAACAAGAGTTTCGTTAAAAATTTCGGGTATCAAAGTTATAGATACGTCCATTTCTCATGCGAAACTATGAGTATCCATCGCGCAATGCACACAGGTACCAATATAGTAAAAACTTCTCTCGCAGTACGCCGCCAGAAAGAAAAATGTATTTATACATTAAAGTGGGGGAATACAAGAAAGAATAAATGAAAAAGCACGATAATCGACAAACCACCGTAACGAATCGCAATGCTAAGGCAACAACCTCTAGAAATTCTCGAGCATTTAATGATATCAGGTTTCGGCGTTATGTAGCTCTTGCTATACTGATAATGGAAACGAAATATATTATGGGCACTTAAGACTATAATGGAGCAAATGCATGCATGCTATTACAGAAGATAATATATCTCTATACAATAAAAGAAGGTCTCCATTTACACAGATGCTCGCAACAAGGTTAGCGAGATCAGCAATACGCGTGGCAAATGGATGCTGATTTTGCAATCTAAAATATAACGGTTTATTATGCTTCCAAATACGAGTTTGCGCTACTATGCAGCAACCGTGGGATTAGTTCTCTATGATAAGCAACTCAAATTCTACCAAATATCTAAACAATGTGTGCAAATGAGAGATTTGTTGTCATTAATTAAGAATGTCATCACATTCAAGAGTTCTGAATTTTGCCTCTTCGAAAATCTATTATAGTTGGAAACGAGAAAGAATAGAAGTGAAAAACTTCTTGCAATACGCAAAGTTTTCTTAGTATAAAAGCAGAGTCCATTCTCCGTTTTCAGTCAAAATATATTTCGAGAAAGAAATGTATATAACAGTATAATTAGCACATATGCTGACAATGTATTTATTATAGTTACAAATATGTATTGTGACTAGACAAATTCATGTTCTTGCATAGCCAAAAAACTGATTCAAATACTGTCAATCGCTTAGGATCATTTATTTAATGGAAATTGCGCTAAACATCTCTTTTCCATCGGGAGGAAAGATTCATATTTTTTGTAGGTAAATGCGATAGATCCTGACATTGCATGGATAATGAAAAGAGCATTCAACAACTGGTAACACATTCTGATACTCAAGTTATTAAACCAGCTATTCACTAATGCAATGACCTATCATTTTGAATATACAACTAAAGAGGAAGATCAAGTCATTCTGGAAAAAATGCATCAGTTCTTCCCTGATTGGTATCAACATATTTTCTCTTTTCCAAATAATAATTAAAAGTGCTTGAAGACTTCCAAAGGATTTTACTAATGTGCTGTAACACTTGGATGTCGAACCCATTTGATAAATAATCTGATAACAGCAGCACTGCAGAGCTCTATGCATATATGAGAGACTCATAGGTAACAATGTCGTTTATAATGGGAGTTAGCGGTTTTTCCCTATGGAGGTGGTTATGAAAGTCGCTTATTTTATCCCAAGTTGATCTCTTAAACGAGCCGTTACAAACAGGCATACAAAATAAAACAAACACGTTTTGGTTGCCTTGAGGCAGCATTTTCCTCCTTCAAAGAACTGACTGTAGGAGCTTAGATGCCCCTTGGATTCAACCTCATGCCTTTTGTAAACAAGCTTGTCCTGCAAGAAAAAACCCAGTCATCATCGTTTTTTGTATGTAGCACCCTCACTCAACTCTTTGCATCTGAAGTGAGCGGTATAAAGCTAGTACATATAAGTAACAAAATGAGTTTACCTCTTTGTGAGGTTGCGTTCAGATTGTGCAGTTTTTTCATGTTATTTATTAATATTATTATTAATATTAATAATATTATTTTATTTTATTTTCTGGTTTGCTCTCACTTTTATCTCCAAAAATATGCATTGTGCTACAGTTATATGCTCTCAATATACTAGAATAGACAAAGAAATATTAAGACAAACGTTAAGATCGTTGAACATTAACACATAGGCAGCCTAATGTTGCTACCGGCATATGCATTACTTGTTCCTCAGTGATGCAACACTTGCATTCTGAAAAGTTTGATAAGACCATTGTTTATTTTATTCGTTAATACCCCCATGTCTATACATAAGAACAATTAATATACATTTAGTAAAATATAAACTTCCAGTTAAAATATTTCTGATTCCCGTTTACGAATGTAAAGACAATTTGCATTCCCCTTACATGGATTATGACTACGTATATGTTACGCTGTAACAACATTTTACAGTAAACCCCCTGAAGAAATGCAACCCTATAATAAATGCAACAAATTTAAAAGGCTTCTGCTTAACTTCCAAATAACATTTGCTACAACAATCATGAATATTATAAATAAAAATAACTGCTTTATTATATTGATAAACTTGCGAGAAAGGTTTACAATTTACTGTAATATTTCTATAAATACATTGTTGGCTATTAAAATTGCAACGCATTATGTGTGTTCATAATACCCATGCGAAAATTAATCCTGTCTTCTCGTTCGATTATTTGATGGAGCCGTTGGGATTCTTCACATCTGTGTGTTCGTCATACCTGGATTCACTGAACTCATATTCCTTTCGCTGTGGAAGCATTGCGTCCAACATGAGCACAAATTTCTCGGAATGACATCCAACTCTCTCGGTATGCCATAATTCTCCCTTGATCAAATTCAGACACGTGCTGGTATTCAGTCATATTTTCGTTCCTTCTGAGCAAATGGGGGTCGGTATTGCGTGCGTTACAATTTTAATGGCCAACACTGTATTATTGCATTGTAGCTTTATAAATATACACCGTAGCTCAAAATAGTGTACACACTCTTTATTCGCCAATAACTTTGGAACAAAGAGAAATTAACTTGTCATTTTCGGGAGCATTGTAGCTGAATGTTAATTGGAAGTGATCATATGAGCTCAGGTTTTGTGTTTTGTTTATTTGTGAAACAAAATGGCGAATGCAAGGTTGTCGTTCGAAGAAGGGAAGGCAATTTTAAAGTAGTATTTTTATTTTGAAAACATTGACGATGGGCAACGACAATGGCGGAACGAGTTTCGAGCAGAACCACCGACACGTCTTACAATTGCGCTGAACAAATTCGAAGCTCACGGTACCGTTAAAGATGGATGTACACAGAGCACGATGCGGTGAACTATAAACAGCAAAAATGTAGCTACCTCCACAGCTGTATTACAACAATTTTCATGTTCAGCACAAAAGTCTATGAAACAATGTTCACGTGAAACCGGAGCCAGTCGATCAAATGTACAGCGAATTTTGGAGAGTGCTATAGGGATGAAATGTTTTATCTACAACAAAATGGCGCCTCAGCCCACTACCATCTAGGTGTCTGAGTGCATGTGAGTCAAACTCTACCCACATGATGTATTGGGCTAAGAAGGTACTGTCGCGTTTCCAGTACGGTCCCCAGATCTAACATCTCTCGACTTTTACCTATGGCAGTTCCTAAAAATGTTGTTTATCGGTAAAAACCAGATGCACTGAATGAGCTACGAGAACAAATCGAAATGTCATGTGCAACTGTCACACTAGACTCCCCATCAGGGGCCCAATTTTTGGGTACGGGGCGTAGCGACCCCGAGGCACCCGAGCTGCTCCCGCTTGTCCAGCTCAGCGTGTTTGAGTCCTTTTTATTTCGCCCCTATTTTACTTTTTATTGGTCCTACTTCCCTGTTCTTTGTCTGATGGATGCCCCCGTGTTTGACACGGTAAAAAAAGATTGGGTAACGGCGTAACTCCCAGCATTGGGTTATCATGTAGGACAGGAGCGTATCCCCTGGTAAAGGCCAGGCCCGGGGAGGGGCCATTGCATGAACTGCTGTACTTCCTGCGGGCGATTCCTTTGTCAACCTACAGGAAGGTGTGACCCTGAGGTTACTTTGTTCAGGCCAGAGCAAGTAACCTAAGCCGGGGTGGCACCCAGGAAGCAGCCTGCCGTCGGAGACAGTTGCAGTGGTGGAGGATTAAATCACTATGGCACATGATAATAATCCTTTTCAAATGAACGAAAAAGAGTTGACGTTAAAGAAGTATCCGAGAAGTCTTTTCCTCGCTACTCAGTGCTCAGTCGTACCGAAGATGGTCAATCGTTTACTAAGGTAAACCCATTTATTATTCAGAAGGGCATTGATGCCATAGCTGGACCCGTTAAGTCCTGTACCCGTCTACGTAACGGATCACTTTTGGTGGAGACACCTGGGCTGTCTCAAACCAACTCATTGCTCAAGGCGACGCTACTGCACGGTTATCCCATCCGTGTTGAGCAAAATAAGGCATTGAATTCGTCGAGAGGAGTTGTTACCACCAATGAACTAGACGGTATGTCTAACCCGGAAATCCATAGCTGCCAGGAAGACCAACGGGTCACTTCTGTTTATCGCTTGCAGGCAGGAAAGAGGGGGAATTACAGTCAACTCGGACTCGTATTCCTCACGTTTAACAGAGTCGAACTGCCGCAGAAGATTAAAGCGGGCTACGAGTTGATTGCAGTGCGCCCGTATATCCCGAGCCCGTTGCGATGTTTCCAGTGTCAACGTTTTGGACACACTCGCATATCGTATAAGAGTGCCATTTCCATCTGTCCAACCTAAGGTCAAACAAGTCATGAAGGAGCATGTGCATCCGCACTCTTCTGTGTTAACTGGCGCGGTGTCGGTCCTGGTGGTGTAGTGGTTACCATACTTGCCTCCTAAACCCAAGATCGCGGGTTCGAGCCCGGCCAGGATCGATGGATTTTTTCGGGCGTAAAAATCCTAAGTATGGCTTCCTTCGGAAGGGAAGTAAAGCCGTGGGTCCCATGTCGTACATTTACGGCACGAAAAAGAACCTCAAGCCTAAAAGAGAGGTCTCCGAGCAAAATTAGTCGGCCGTTTCACGCCCTGAATAGAATGGGACGCTGATGACCTGAGATGTTAAAGAGCGTCCATAAACAAATCAATCACCAAAACTGCCGCGGCGAACATCCGCTGCAGCTTCTTTAGTGGTGAAGAAGTGCGACAGCAGTACGCAGACTTGCACCCTGTATTTACACGGGTCCCTACTACGCCCAGTTCTCCGAAGCGCTCTACCGCGAAGCCGAAGCCGATAGTGTTTAATGCCCCTGATATAAGGTTCAAGACGACCTACACGAGAACTGAGTTCTTGAAATCGTCAACTCCTGTGGAGAAGAAAAAGAGCCCTTCTCCTCCTCGGAGGTCCCGCTCCCATGATAGGAGCAAACCCGCTGGGCGGTCGCCATCACCGCCCTTATCTATATCCAACCGATTCCAGGTGTTTGCATCGGTGGTTCCCTCTCAGCGGGAGAGACCTCCCTCTGAGGACGCCATGGAGCAGGATGTGCCTGCTCCAGGCAAATCACCGAGCCCCACGCGATTGAAGAAAGGACACTTGATTCGTCTGGGCCTAGCAAAAAGTTAGGAGATATTTTTATTTATTTTAACTGGTTTTTACAATGGCTATCCTTTCGTGGAATGTGCATGGACTGCGCAGTCGAAGACCTGACCTGGAATTACTTTAACATACGACTGACTCTGCGCTTGTGCGTCTCCAGGAGACCAAACTTCGCCCGCAAGATTCGTTTACTTTGCGCGGTTACTCTTCAGTTAGATTTGATTTATCTCCCGAAGATGGCAGTCCCGCGCATCGCGGAGTTTTCATTTTAATCCGAGATGACGTGTACAGTGCTTCAATTAATCTCCAGACACCTTTACAAGCTGCTGCAGCTACAGTTGACTTCTCTGACCTTAGTTTTTCCATCGGCAGTATTTACTTGCCTCCGTCTGGTACATTCACAACGGCTGATCTTGATTATCTCTTTTCTCAGCTACCACCCCCTGTCCTACTTTTGAGGGATTTTAATGCGCACCATCCTCTATGGGGTTCCACCACGGAGTGTCCAAGGGGTAGCCTTTTAGCCGAATTTCTGGATCGTCACAATTTAGTTCTGCTCACTACAGGTCAACCTAATTTTATTTCTGACAGCACTCGTGGCTTTTCACACTTGGACTTATCCATTTGTTCTACCTCACTCACTGTACATTTTATTTGCAACGTCACCTCTGATTCATATTCTAGTGACCACTTTCCGTGTCAGATACACATACTCTCTTCAAACGCACATTCTCAGCGCGCGCCAACATGACTCATTGAACAGGCAAATTAGTCTCTCGATCTATGGCCGTATTTTCAGGGTTAGATATTCCATCCATGGACGCCGTGATCGAGCACCTCGAAACGGTCATCCTTAATGCCGCAGATCAGGCTATTCCCCGGTCGTCTTGCCACCCCAGACGCTTTCCGCTGGTCCGATGAATGCCGGGATCCGTTGCGTGCACGCCGATGTGCTCTACGAGTTTTTCGTCGCCCCCCTACTTCAGCCAACATGATACGCTGTAAGCAACTGCGCGTCAAATGCCGTCGAGTTATTAAGGATAGCAAAATGGCTTATGCTGCCGCATTTGTCATCGGAAGGGAAGGATTTTTTGCTCCAGAGTTTTAATGCTGTTTGGTGCAATGGAACATTTCCGAACACTTGGCGAATGGCCACCGTCATACCCATACCCAAACCTGGAAAGGACCCACACCTTCCTTCCAGTTACCGTTCGATTTCCCTCACCAGCTGCGTCTGCAAGGTGATGGAACGCATTATTAACGGGCGGCTTATGTGGTGGTTAGAGTCAAGGGACTTATTGACGTACGCACAGTGCGGTTTTCAACGTCAACGTTCCTCAGTCGACCATCTTGTGTCTCTAACCACCTACATAATGGACGGTTTTGAACGGAAGTGCCAAGCGATCGCCGTATTCTTTGACTTGGAGAAAGCCTATGATACCTGTTGGAGAAGCGTTATCCTCCGAACGCTTCACCATTGGCATATACGTGGTCGTATGTCTGTTTTTGTTCGGAAGTTCATGAATGACCGGGTTTTTAATTTTCGCGTGAGATCAGTTTTATTTTCTAGTTTTATTCAAGATAACGGTGTACCTCAGGGCTCGGTACTTAGTTGCACATTGTTTGCCATCGCCATCAATTAGATCGCTGAGTGTTTACCGCCAGGAAACCAATCGTCGTTGCTTGTTGACGATTTTGCCATCTATCTTTCCTCGCGGAGAACTTGTCTTTTGGAACGCCGCCTCAAATGCTGTCTCGACCGCCTTTACGTTTGAAGTGTAAACCACGAGTTCCGATTCTCCGCAGAAAAGACCGTCTGTATGAATTCTGGTGCCATAAGGTGTATCCATCACCGTCTCTCCATCTAGGCTCAGACGCTCTTGCTTTCGCAGACGAAGTTAGGTTCCTTGGCTTAATCTTTGATAGGAAATTATGCTGGTCATCGCATATAGCTCAACTCAGAGGTAAGTGTGGACGTTCTCTTTGTATTTTACGTGTTTTAAGTGGCACATCTTGGGGAGCTGACCGGACTGTTCTTTTACGTTTTTATCGATCTCTAATCCGGTCAAAACTGGATTATGGCTGTGTAGTTTAAGGCGCGACCTCGCCTTAACTCCATTCATCACCGGGGTATCCGTGTCGCATTCCCAACCAGTCCTGTGTCAAGTTTATGTGCGGAGTCTGGAGAACATCCGTTGTTTTACCATAGGGATGCTTTACTTTCTGCTTATGGTTGTCAATTAGCTGCGCAAACTCGTCATCCCACGAACGAGCCAAGTTTTAATGTGCCTCTCGCTCCATTTTATGCTGCTCGGTCTTTTACTCCTAAGCCTGCTGGCTTTCATTTTCGGGAGTTGTTACGTACGTTGGACTTGCAATTACCTTCTTTTTTCTTAGCTGGGGAAACTTCTTCTCCCCCTTGGCTCTTAGCAGAGGCCCCCGTTCATCTTGGGCTTACGTCCTGTCCTAAGTCTTCGACTGTAGCATTACTATGACTATTATTCGTCGGCATTTTAGCGAGATTGTCTCTTCATTTATTGGCTGGAATTTTATATATACCTACGGCTCGAAATCTGACACGGGAGTAGGATATACCTTTGTTTTTAATGGAGTCAGTTTTACATTCGGTCTTATTGTTCAGACATCTATTTTTATGGTGGAGCTTTAAGCTATTTATCGGGCGATTTTATTTATTTCTGACCACGGGCTGGGGAACAATGTTGATTGTTCCGATTCTTTGAGTGCCCCTTTATCGTTGAAAAATCTGTACAACTACCATCCTATTGTACAGAAAATCCAGGATGCAGTGTTTACGCTTCTTGAGGCAGGGTGACTCTGCTGTGGGTACCTGTACATGTGGGACTCCCAGGCAACGAGGCTGCAGATGTCGCAGCTAAATCTGCCCTTTTAGACCCTGCTGAGTACCAGCAATGCTTTTACTCGGGAGATTTTAAACATTCTTTACGTCGAGGTGTTCTCTCGTGCTGGCGCGAGGAGTGGGATTTAATCCCTAGCAATAAGCTTCGAGAATGTAAATCCACCCCTTTTAACTGGTCGACTTCTTCTCGCGCAGTTCGTCGCAAAGAAGCAATTTTAGCACGTTTGAGGATTGGGCATTGCCGTTTTAGTCACCATCATCATTTTAATGGTCCACCAGCTCCAGTTTGCCCTCCCTGTGACCACCCGTTTACAGTGCATCACATTTTACTGGAATGCCATCATCTGGCAGCTTTTAGACTTTCGCTCGAATTTTCCTCTTCTATTGAGGACCTACTTGCTGATGATGTGGTTGCTATTGAGTGAGTCCTCCGTTTTATCCAAGTTCGTGGTTTTTGGAGCAAGGTGTGATTTTATAGCTTTTATAAATGACGGCATTTTTAGACTATTTTCGAACTGTTGTGTTTTCAGCCCTAGCTGATGCGTTTTGTTACCAGTCCTTTATTTGTATTGACCATATTACTTTTGTTATTTGTTATGGGGTGTTATTGTTACAATTTTAGACCGTTATAAGACTGTTCTGTTTTGAGCTCTTGCAGCTGTGTTTTAATACCAGTCTTATTTGTTGTTAACCATATTGCCTTTGTTATTTGTTATGGGGTTTTTATCTTACAATTATCGACCATTTTAAGACTTTTGTGTTTTCAGTTCTTGCAGCCTTGTTTTAGTACCGGTCTTTTGTCTGTTTTTGTTCATTTTATCCTTGTTATTTGTTTTAGGGTTTTTATTGTTATTGCACAATGTGCTTAATGCACATTTCTACTTTGGATAAGGGTGTGGATATTTTAATTTAGGATCAGTTTTTAGTGTGTTTGGCCGTTAATGAGCTTTGATCCCTTTAAACCATATCATCATCACACTAGACACGTTACAGAATATACATAATTCGTGGCGCAGTTCAGCTGCATTGACAGTGTTTGGAGGCTGATGGTGGCTGCCATGAACACCCACATTAAGCTACAATTTTCCATAAAATGAGAAGTTTATTTCATTTAATTCCAAAATTATTGACGAATAAAATTTGTATCTTTTTTGGATTACTCTGCATGTGTATCCAATTATCTAACACGAATCAGTGAATGTATATATGATGTATATGTATGTATGTATGTATGTATGTATGTATGTATGTATGTATGTATGTATGTATGTATGTATGTATGTATGTATGAATACCATATTGATTTGCTGTAAAATAATATAAAATTATGATGATAATAAAGCAATCGGTATAGAACATTAAAATTATAGGTAATAAAAACGATAATTATGAATATGATGACTATTTCACTGATGTGATATCTTAAAATCGACCAATAAAACAAAAAAAAAAATGAATTTTGACTAATCATGGCCGGATTGCGGAATGAAGTTATCAAAAAAAGTTATCAAATCCGTTTTATCACGCAACGTGTACTTGTCTTGTGGGTAGTGTAGCCAACTCTATTCTTCCACTATATAATTTCTGAATATGCATTTCTGATCGCTTTTGCTAGAGGCAACAAAAACATGGACAATCGACAATCACAACGAAAATGGAGAGTTGTTGAAAGCGTTTTGGCGATGCGTCAAATTTTGAAATTGATCTAATCTTTAGGAATTACAAACCGCAAAATACAACAAAAAATAGAGACACTCTATGGAATCAGTTTAAGTTATTTTGTAGCGAAAAGGGACACGAACTCCTACCAGACTACTCAACTAAAGATTTTGCGACAATTTTGAAAGACTGGACAATTAAGAAATACTAAAGGAGAGAAGTGCAAAGAATATACGGTGAAAACTATGTGGAACGTTACAGTGAAAATGGTTCAAGAAAAATACTATGCTGAGTGCAATCGGAAGTTTAATCCATTTTCCGATGTGAAATTCGCAAGTGCCCGAGATGCAAGAAATGCAAAGAGAAAAGAACTACAGAAAGTACTAGAGAAAAGAAACGTTATTTCTGTTGGATTAGAAGCCAGCGAATATAATGCACTTATTCATACCTGTGATGAAAATACACTCATATTGCTACAAATTATTATTATTATTATTATTATTATTATTATTATTATTATTATTATTATTATTATTATTATTATTATTATTATTATTGCTTCGTTGGAACTGGCGTGAGGAGTGGGAGAAGGGCTGACGTCTCTGATTTATTACTTCCAAGAAGAAATCAAAATAATGGAACTCCAACGGGAAGAATAGCATATAGTCCCATATTTTCGAATGCTTACCAGGGTGGCAATCACAAGTTACCAAGTACTGAATGGCAAACACCGAATTAAAAAAAAAAACCAGACAAATGCCCTGTTAGATTGTATAAATTACTGGTGAGAAAACGAATCGTAAATGCGAAAACAGATCGTTTATTTCTTACTCCCAATCAAGAGCTTACCAGAAGAGCGGGTTATGGTACAAGAGCTGTCCAACTGGAATAATCGAATTTACTAAATGGACAAAAATGTCAGCACAGAAACCTGGATTGGATACAAAAGGGAGGAAAATAACAAATAACTCCAGTCGATCGACTCTCGAATCACATGTGGCACAAGCTGACATCCAGGAACAAGAAGCAACGGGACACACCAATACTTCTGCTCTTAAACCATACATTTAGATTAATCAAGAACATAATTCGGCAATACTAATAAAGTACAGACTTCTGTTCTACAGCTTCATCTACAAATTCCCAAATATCCTTTGTATCCAGTGAAACTGCAGCTCCTTCACTCAAATTTGATAACTGGTTTGCAATAATTGTACATTTAACTAATTTTTAATGTTAATTAAAATTTTATTGTTCACAATGATAAAATATTATCTTTTGGGGGGGTTGAAAATCGATCGGTAGCGACTGTAATAGTCGACTTTTGTCCATTTCAATCTCACGGTTTCTGAACAGAACAGATATTCATAAGTATAACATTTTATACAAGTGTTAATACTCTGTGCGCGTTCAAATATATTACTTTTATTCTGATTCTATTCATGAAATAGTCCTAAAGCCGCATTTTACTCTCCTCTATTGACATTACAGACAATCGGCGTTCTTTAGCCGCAAGATTGCTTGAAAAATTTAAGTGTAAATATACAATTATTACAGTTTTGTAAGCCAAGTTTAGAGGAATTATATTTAAATTCTTATTTTATTCCCGAAATAGTCCTAATAGATAACAGAAAATCTCAGACTCTCTCGTGATATTGCTTGTGATAATTTAAGGTAAATGTTGTTTACTCGCGTTGCATTTGTGGTTGGGCAAGATACATAAATGATTACTAATTTAACTGCTGCATAACATCGTAGTAAACGGATGATAAATATGGACTCAGCTGCATTTAGAGCAAATAGATTCTGGCAAAGCAACCATTTGAGCTTTTGAGCACATCGTATCACAGGGTCTTTGAAAATTCAAAAGGATACTGGAAAATAAATTAAATTTCCCAGTGTAATTGAAGATTTTGAAAACGAGGAACTACATATTTTATATTATATGAGGGGAATGGAGAGTTTATAGAACAGTATTGCATGTAATAAATTAAAGCTTATCCCTATGTTAAACAATACTCTGCGGCACATGAACCTTTCCCTTGGGCACAATATTTTACTGAAATTAAATAATAACTTCAATCTATGTTTAACGTACACTGACTGAAATTTCCCATTCCTGTTTTTTAAAGCTATTGAGTTAGAACTTGGTACACAATATAATTATGCTATTTATAAGTACTGTGCCAAATGTCATGTCTATATGATAATTATACTTAGAGCTATAATTGTTATAAGATATTTTCACCAAATAATGTCAATTTTCAAAAGCTTGTTTGCGCCCGTAATATTGAAGCTATTAAATAATGTTCTTTTCATATCTTATTATTAGGGTTATTAAATTAGTTATTTGTTTTGTGCTCATAGCATTACTTGCATGGACATTAATCTTTATTTCCTGTAGAAGATTTTGTTTGAAAAAAAACGAGCTCTTTTTTCAGAATTTTTTTTTTTACATCTAATATCTGTAATCCAAAAATAATAACTAGATTTGTTAACACGTTCTGCGGAGCATGCTTGAAAATGTTCATTGAAATTGGACCAAAACTGATGCACAAGTAGCATTTTCTATACTGAAAAATGTATATTTGAGAAAAAATCTGTAAACATGCATTTAACACATTCTACAGTTTACCTCTGTCCTCAAATCTGCCATTCTAAGAACAAATATATGTGTGAAAATTGCAAGAACTAATGCAACAACTATCGGTGAATACAGATGAAATAGTGTGTAACTGTACAGTAAAAATAATATATTGAACTAAATTGCATAATATTAATTTATTTGTAAGTTGTATTGAAAATGCAGACATTACTGTTGGGCTCGCCACTAGAGAGCAACACGATGCAAAGCAGGTATGTTTGTAACACAATATTGAAAGAACGACTTAAAAATGTTAATATTTTATGAAACTATGAGCTTAGATCTATTATACGAATAAGTAGGTATGGCCGTGCTATTGGCAATTTAAAACAGTGCACACTTAGCATTTGAATGATGTGCTGGAGTTTTAAAAATGGTGGAAAGTGAAAAATAATTTATTCATTTGTAATATTCGCAGGTACTTTTATATATGTATACACGCATACAAGTTTATCATTTTTAGCCAAAAAGTCAGTTCCAGTGACTCTGTAAGCAGCGTTCTCTATAACCAAAACAGAAAAACCAAAGCCATTGCTCTGATAATCTCAATAATTATCAACTAATTTGCTTACTAACAATAATAAGAATATCAAAAGATACCTACAATAAAGTACCTATTGTACACCAAAAATACCGCTGCCGCATGCGCGGGCGACTGTCATTTGTGCGTCGCATAGCCAACTCAACAATGGCCAGAAGCAACAGGAATATTTGAGAATTTGGAGATCAAGATAAATAAAATGTGCGCATGGTTGTTCCTGGTCAGTTCAAAGTTGAAAGTAAAAATGAAAAATTGACACGTGGAAAGTGAACTTAAGACGGGTGGTGTAGAGAAGTTATAGCAGTGATTTTTATTTTGACATATGTGCTGTCGATATATCTCTCCGCAACTTTCTTATCGTTACACATCTCCAGACGTCCAAAAGGAAAAATTATAGCTTTCCCGGAAAACCTAATCAACAATGGCTTCTACATGTAAACAACAAGAGAAGAGGAAATGAGCAGAATTTTCCAAGAAAAGTAGATTAACCAGTTATACACTTTTTTAACTTAACAAGAAGCCCATGTACTTAGTATGCAATAAGGGGATTTTTGTTATTTTCTCCTTTATTGTGCGACATTATCACATCAAACACACAAATATGTTTGATTAGTACAATCAAATAGATCAGATGCAACAAGATAAAATTGACGATATACAAGAAAAGTTTGTTTGCAAGAAAAAATGTTTACAAGGGCAGCTTCAGAGTCAAAATCTTATGTAAAAGCTAGTTAAAGTAGTAATTATAATCGTTAAGAAGTCAAGGGCTAAGCAGATCGCGAATTAAGGACTGCTTGGAAAGCTTCGTTGAAATAATTTATCCAAATAAAAAAAATACATTTAAAATATACGTCTTGTTACTGGTATCATGGATGACACTGAAAATTATAAAGAAAACACGCTGATAAACAAGGCATCTAATTTTACATTTTATTTTTTCCATTAGAAATTATTATCTGTAGCGTTGATGTTTTAAATATAACCGAAGAATTAATGACTCACTGAAGTGCACTACAAAATAACGATATTTTATGAATGCAGTTCTGTAGACATTAAATGGATTTTCGCTACAATTTAACAATATCTCTGGATCAACAATGGGTGGACTACAGCAATGGTTAGAGTATACAAATGTTTATTAAGACACAATCAAGACGGCCATGGACAATGCATCGGTGTTAAATTTTCATTAAGAGAATTTGTATTCCAAGACTTTCAAAATAGATTATGTCACAAACATGATCATCAAAACAGTGAATTTTAATAAGTCTAAAATGCTACATATGTTTTAACCTATTGAAGATTAAAAGTGCAGCTCCTACTGCATCTGAAAATGTGTAAGTTTTAATTACTTTTTTTTTCATTTAACATTTATGGTCATTTTATTTATTGGTGTTTTAAAGGGGAAACCCTGTATATAATATAATATAATATTTAAGTTCATGATATTTTGATCTGTGATTCAGCAGGCATCCTTATTTTTTAAATTTTCCCACCAACAAAAATGGTTCAAATTATTATAATGGAAACTGAGAACCATAAACAAGTACAATTAATTAGTGCTTCATGATATTGATTATTTTTTTATATGAAATGTTAACCCTACTAAAAAATAATAATAGAAAATAAGGTCCTCAAGATTGACCTATAAATGTAATTTAATTCTGATGTTTAAATACCAAATATATTTCATGATGGACACTTACGTCCAATAGAAAAAAGGATGAGATATCTAGTGGAATGGAGAACAGCCTTTCTACCTGTTTGAGAAATGCTGTTTCAACTGTACTTTTAAGGATCTTTTATAATAGGACTCATCATTGTGTCCTCAATATTAGGTTTTCTGTTACTTAGAGGTGTTTGGAAAGCAGCAGTAACAATCACTGTCATCAAGATAGGCATACTTCTCAGAATTTTTCTGAGAGGAAGAGGTTCTCTTAGGAGAAAAAGAGATAGAAATCCTCCTTAATATAAAAGTGTAAAGGAAGAGGGTTCCTTAAAAATATTTCTTTATGCTCTGCTCTATGGTTATATATAATGCTTTATTAGTGGAAAATACAATAATCTGTGAAATGTAGGACAAAAATAGAAGTGGTTAATTTGGGCTAAAATGCAAAATTCCAGCTGTAAATCCATGTTGGATCACAAGAGACATGAGAGTTGTATTTAGAAAAATACCTGGCAAGTTTAAAAGTGCTTTAAGGATCTAATAAAAGAAGACTCTTGCTTGAATCTCTTGCCTTACTTTATTTCTCTTTTAACAGAAATATCCATGACTTATCAATGAATGATTTCTCAGCTGTTTCTAAAGAGCAGATACAAATGACTGTTTGAATAGTCACTGCATAAGTATAAATGCATACATTCAGTTTCCCAATATTACAAGTTAACACAATGAGCTGGAGAAAACCCTCATTATGGGCTATAAAGTTTTTTATTTGCGGATAAATATAGAAGATTATACAGTAATTATTTGTATTGGCCCAATGTATCACAATTATAAAAGCTATAAATATTTGCTGAACTTAGTGTCATTTTTGTGTGTGTTTCAAATTTGGGTCTTAAATATTGAGGACTATTCATGTGCCATTTTTGAAACAA
This sequence comes from Metallyticus violacea, assembly GCA_030762175.1. NCBI lineage: Eukaryota > Metazoa > Arthropoda > Insecta > Mantodea > Metallyticidae > Metallyticus > Metallyticus violacea. The sequence continues at coordinate 272,345,409 of CM060846.1, read as the reverse complement.
CAGTTATTAAGCCAGCATTTTTGTTAAAATTATAATCCTGTGGTTTATTCTTTTTTCTTTTGAGGTATTTAAAGGATACATATGAGAACAAACTCTATTGACCATGAAAAGCTGAAGTAATAAAGGTAAATTGTATCTGTAATGAAGAAGATTTTCTTTTTGTCCCCAGTTCTTCATTATGATTGCAAATTTATGCAGAAAATAAAGGTCAGCATTCCCCAAAACATTTATAATTTTGGTGAATTATAAAATATTGTTCAATTATTTAAATTGTAACAATACATTTATTTATTAAAATATTTGTTTTTTTTAATTATGCCCATCTATTTTCATCTTGTACAAAATTTTCTGGTTTCCTGAAGTTGCGCATTTAAGAATGCTAATGGAAGAGCAGAGACATATACAAAAGTTATTATTATTATTATTATTATTATTATTATTATTATTATTATTGTTGTTGTTGTTGTTTTTGTTGTTATATTTTAAAAAATGTGGGAGGCAAACTCTTTGTAAAAAGAATATAAACTATAAATTATAAGTTTTATTTAATTTTTCATTAAAATATTTAACATATTTATTGAAACAGTAACATCCTTAATTACACAATGTGCATTAAATAATTTAGATTTTAGATTTTTTCCCCAAAAGTAGTTTGTACTTCATTTGAAATGCCAGAAGTGGCAAATGTTAAGTTGAAGTTTTATTAAACATGTATTACATCTTCATTCATGCAATATAAAGTCTTAGATATATGTGAAGATATGACATAACAAATTTTTTATGTATTTTCAGATTTAACATCAGTAATAGTAATAAATGCAGTTAATTGCTTTTACTGACAAATATATTTCTGCAACATTGGCTTAATGTGTGTTAATTCTAATGTTAGAACGAAGAGAGATTCTGCTTGCTAGTTTTAATTTTTCCTTTCCTCATCACCTGCTTCCTATGCTGACACTTGGCCAGATAATTATATAACACATAATAAATAATCTGGCAGCGGCTTTTAATTTACACTTCACTAATCACAAAACTTAATAAGCTTAACACTGATAAAAAGAACACTATTTCAGACTCATCTACATACCAGTATGAAATGATTACAAAGAAATATGTTACTTGGTTAGTAAAAATGTGTTGCATTATCTTTAAGTATGTAAAATTTGAACAAAACTCCATTATCAGCATTTTAAAATGACAATACCTGCTAGTGCATTCAGTTTTCAGATATTTACTGATGTAAGAAAAACAAGTGCCTTTATTTCAAGACAGATAAAAGGGCAAATTTTTAATAAAATAACTAAAATTACTTAATTTCTGTAAAATAATATATTGATATTTTAGCATGCATCTACAAAAATAAATTTTGAAGGCTTACAGATACTGTGCATATTCAGACAATCATTCCTGCTTAGTCATCTCATTGGCTCAGGTGGTTCAAGCATTGATGCAAATTAAGCTGTATATGAAAAACACAGTTTTGAATCAAAATTAAAAGAAGTGCCCGGCTGAGGTATTCATTAGGGTTTTTCCAGGACTTGAAACTTATTAAGCACAATATAATTAATTTAAAATTTATCACCAAAACCATAATTTGGAGATCTAGAGAATTTGCATAAGAAGTAATGGCTAATAAAGACTAAAAATAAATATTTATGCACTCTTTAAGGTAAAAATAATTAAAAACCCTTCACATTTCCTTCTAAGCCATTAATTTATAATAAGCAACTGCAAAGACTATCCAAGAGCTCCAAGGGCCAGTAAGACCATTAATGGGAGCAATACAGGAAATTAACTAATTTGTTTATAATAGATTTTACAAAATGTTTTAAACAAAACAACTATAAACAAATAACACACAAAAATTTTCTCTATAAAGCATAGATCTTTGCCACATCTAGAAGTATTGCATAATATACTACTTTTTTTATTCAAGAAAGAACAATGGTCTTGATAAATCTGTAAGCATATTTTTAATTTAACTCCCTATATATTAAGTTAGATTATTATTAATCTCATCATCTATTTTTGTTTCAAAAGTAACTGCAAAATGTATAAAAATAAAAAACTTTTCCTATTTGTACTTTATTATAATGCATAATTACTAACCAGGCAAAAATTTTGCAGCAACTTGGGCTTATAGTCTAACACTTAAGCATTTAGAAATAATGATGCATATGAAAGTTATTGCTGCTGTACCTAAATAAATATACCAAAAAACTAGATAAACATTGTCAACAACATTGAGCCTTTTACAGAAATCACTTCATTAATACAGCGAACAGGAATTTGATTTTAGACTGATGCAGACTTTATATAAGTATTACAGGTTCACTATACTAAAAGACATTATTATCCCAGCTTTTATTGTAATATGTTCATTCTGCTTCGTAATGATGACAAAAAATTTCAACCACTTTCTTGCAAAAATATTTTACCATTTTATTTAGATGGCAAATAAAGGTTACAGAATAAATGGCTCAATATTTTCTTAATTTTATAAGAGATATTTTTAAAGGGTTGAATTATATTATAAAATAACACAAATATTTTGAAATTTTGGCCATTTAAATAATTGATACAGACAGTTCTCTGTATAATTTGTAAATTAACAATAAATAATGAACTTTTCATTTTCAAAATATTTGCATGCTCTGTTTATGTTAATACTTTTAAGTGTAATCTTCATTACCTGCAGCACTTTTTTTCATCTAGTTTGCCTATATCAGATGAAAGTTATCATCAGGAGCTAAAATTGGTATTGATATATCTATGGTTAAACGAACACAATAAAACTATTTTCCCTGTGTACCCTATGAATGGCTGTTCACTAATTTCAACTTTGCATTTTTTTTTCCTTCACTTATTTAAAATTCAAATTTTTGTTACAAATATTTTATTACATTTTCTGTCAAAATGTATTTTAAAACATAAAAGGTTATTAAGCCATAGATTATCAATCATATGTTGTGTGGGAACATGAGTCTTTAACAACTATGGTCCATCCTGAAAAAGCTATAGAAATATTTCATTTGCCCTAGTTATAAAGGCTACAAAAGACAACAGCTTACATAAATTAAAGGGAATAATAACTTCTTACATAAGAAGTATAAACATATTTTGCAGCTTTTAATAAGAGTAACATGGGTACAAGCAATGCTTTTTAAGTTTAAGGCTTAAAAATCTATGCAGGTAATATTAATTTCCAGGTATAGGAAAAACTTTTACTCTTTAGCCAATAAAGAAGTAAAGGAAAACATAAGCTATGCATAAAAATAGAAGAAGAAAGGAAGCACTTAAAGTTAAATTCAATGGAAAAACACTAACTCTATAATCAGAATAAAAAATGGATACTGCCGAACTTGGTATATGAATTGTACTTGAGCATACTTTAGTGCACAGCACATTCTTAATCTACAATAACCATTAATGCTCTCAGCTCAGATAACTTCCACTGTTGTTTAGAGTCATAGACATAGATATAATATAAATTTCTGGTTATGATCTCTATGAGGAAATCTGGGGCATTGTAACTGGCAGAGGCTTAAAACAAGATTTGGGGAATTTCAGTACTCATTTCCTTTTACCCTTGCAAACAGAGCCATGGAACAATTTTTTTTTAAACTTGGTTCTTGCCTAGATCTCAAAAATTTCTAAACTGTATTCAAGGAATATACATAATTTCTTTTTGTGCAGTTAATTATAAAGTGTTTGTTGAGTGCAGCCTGCATACATTCATAATTTGTGGCTGTTCTCTTTTTGAGCATTTTCCAGAATGTGGACTACTTTCATTTTATTTATTGAGCTTGTATGTCTTATCATATAGACATACTTAGGGATCTCAAAATGAATTGCAACATTTCCCTGTACCTTCAAAACATCAGAGCCATATTTTTATCAGAACTTCACTCACTGAATCATTCTGCTAAGCCCTCTTAATCAATTAAACAAAAACCATGAAAAAATGTCTGAATTTGAAGAAAAAAGTAATTCTCTGATCTACTTGCTCAGAAATTACCAATGGTCACACAATAAACAAGCTTACTCCATGGCATCTTACTACCAACTAAGTAACTGGATAGGAAAGTGACTTTTGCCCTTATCCATGATATCCACATTTCTAGTACTATGATGATCTGAATGTTTTATTTCCATTAATTTATTCGTTTGTCCTCAATGATAAGATGGCTGATACAAGGAAATAGTCCAAGTAACTGCTATCTTACAATAAAAATTTCTGTAAGACATTACATATATTGTTTAAAAATTGTTCATTAATGAAAGATACAAAGAGAAATAGTTATATATTCATCTCCAGTTCATAAAGAAAAAGGTTTTCAAGGTACAAGTAACTTGCTTCAAATGTGTGCACACACATGAAACAATGAATTATAAGGAATCTGGTAATTCTGAATCCTTTGGCAGTGTGGTTAGCACTATTATCCACCACTGTACCCTCTATATACTTTGTATTCACTTGTACTGCAAGCTGAATGACCCTGGGCCAGTCTGGGTATGATAGAGCAGAGAATTTCCATGGTACTCAGGGTTGAACTTCAGACTGCCCTAGCAGTAACCTGGTACTCATTCACCTGTCACAAGGTGACTTAAAATCTTTTTTACATAGTCAGTTTTATTAGTTGGTTTTCTTTCAGCAAGAGTAGTTAGCTGATACCTCCATGATCTAGTGGTTAGTGATTAGCATTGTTTTTTACAGCCTAGAGGGTCCTGGGTTCGATTCCCAGTATCAAATAACAAATTCTGAGTTTAAAAAAATCAGAACAGGGTCCACCCAGCCTCATGAAACCAACTGGGGGAGCTGCCCAAAGGAATAGAGGCTTTCTTTTGATCTGGGAAGTTATATGAAGGTGACTGGCAAGGAATAAGTGTGCTCATATGAGTACATGCCCTTTGCAGTACTGCCCTCTGTCAATAAAGATGGGAAACATAAGCAGAGAGCACAACAGCTGCTATGGGCACCTTGATCCTTTAAGAATTTAAAGCTACCAATAAAGGATAAACCTCTCAGTTGGTTACCATGGTATATATTAGAATATTCAGTCTATGTCCACACTTTCAGTGATAATACTTTGTGTTTTATACCCATCAAACTGATTGACCTTTCTTTGTCTTCTCAAAATTAAGAGAAAGCACAGCAAACATAGTGCCCAGACCTTTTGATAAACATATTTCACTAAACCCACACAATATAATGCTAACATACCACAAACAGCTATTTAACTTTGAATATGATCAGAGAATGACCTAAGGAAGAAGGGAATCTCCTGTATTATTTCCCAATACTTCAGCATTTAAGGGAAAAAGTAGATTGATGCAGACTGAATGAAAATTTCCTTTGAAAATACAAAAAATAATTTTGAATGAAAAATCCATCATCATTGCTTACTTTTCTGTCAAATGAAAATGAAAGTATTCTGTATTTTTAATGCACACCAAATCATTACAATAGTTCAAGAATGGAAAGCATAATAATTCCATAGCTCTCTGCAAAGAAGATCTGAAGCCTGAAACAATAATAAATGGAAATGTACATAAAATAATTTTGCAATATCAGCACAAGGTAATATTACTAATCATACATTTTGACACATATTTGCATTATTTAAGCACCATTTATATAGTAATTAAATTGTGATCTGCTACTCATTTTCTAGCTCCTTATTCATGAAATGCAGTTCTATTGATATATCTCAAGATATGTATCCTGACTTTATTGTTAAAACTAAAATACATACTCAAATTTATGATTGGGCAATTAATGACAAAAACCATCTCTCTCTTATTAGACTTATAATAACTTAATTTCATATAAATATTTGTGGCATTTACATTAACAATAGTACACATTAACTGTGATATTGTTGTGAGATAGTATTAGAAATCTTGTAGGAGTCCTTTACTTATTTTAAAAAGAAAGGCAAAATGCTATTAGCAAAATGTATTATCTACTAAATCGAAACGAAAAATATTACTTTTATATATTTTGGCAGAAGAATGTTTATGACAAGGTATTTGCTACTTTCATCTAGTATTTTTAAATGTCAAAAAAATGAATTTCCACCGTTAAAAATATCATGAAAATAATGTGTATAAGAGATTTGGTACTCATAGTATAATGAAAACATTTGAAGATAAGTAATTTGTAATTTATATTATTTTGCATCAGTATAAAATGAAATTGTCAAATGCTATGTGATCTCTTACTTATGTTTCAACTGAGCATGCAGAAGGTGCATATACACCAACACATTTATTTTAACTGAAATTTATCCACTTTTATGCATTACAGAAAAACAAAGAAAAAACAAAAACATATGGAGAAAGCTGATATCCTTACTATTGATAACATTTCAGAATATTTTATATAATATTTATTAATAAAATTTGGAATGCTTACAAATTAACGTTTCATTTCTAGGGTATGAAAACATGCCCCTCTTTTGACTTATTTACCCTGGGGCATTCTTTTTCTTCTAATATAATTAGTACACAGTTTCTTACTTCTAATGACTTTAGAATCTCCAATTAGTACATATAGATCACTTTAATTATTGAGAAGAAAAGGTTTTAAAAACAAAGCAAATGAACGATGAACAAAATATATTCTATTATAAAATGAACCAGGCTGCCTGACTTTGAGATTGGACCCACTGCTCCTTAACAGACAGTTAATGTAAATTTAACAAACATTCAGTGATGTGTATGTATTTAAAAAAAACAATATTATAATGATACAAAGAGAGAATAAAATGAAATAAGTCATACTTAATTTTTATCTTGCTGTTTTCATTACTGTTTATGACTAAATAAACTTTAAATTTTGAATAGTCTTTTCTGACTTTTCTTGACTTTAAATATCATTTCCCTTTATGTGAAAAAAAAGCTCTTGTGTATCAACGATAAGCACCATTATAGTTTGCTATATTTAGCAGTATTGTGGAAAGAGAAAAATATTAATTTAATGAAAGAATATACAGTTTTAGAACAGTGTGTAGTAAAGTATTTTTATTACACAAATGTTGATAAAAATAATAAAGATAAATATTTCTTTGTATTCATTAATTGTCTATAAAAAGATAAAAATCATATGTGAATTAAACAATATACATTTGAATCTATATATTTCCTAGGTATAAATATATTTACACATTGCAAATGAAAAAATCTTTAAAGAAATAATTGTTCTGTAATTTGGAAATTGTTAATGGTTACTGGTATGTAGAATTCACTATATGCTGTACTCATAGCTAATAACACACACAACACAATAACACCTAATTTAATGTCTTCTAGCATCTGTAAAGCTTAACACAAATTCATTGCTTCACGCATTTTAGCAAGTAACACCACATTCTGCTTGTTGAGTTGATAACATTATATGTAGAATATTATATAAATAATGGTCTCATAAATATAACAAGTAAGGTAATTATGGTAAAAAAAATTAAAATAATTGCTAATGCATAGTCGCTGAAATCAAATTTCTAAGACAATAATAAATGCCAAAACATGCATTATTTTAAGTTTCAGTATCTAATCTGAAGATTTTAAAAATAAAATTAGCTATAGCAACAATCATGCACGTTTAGATGTGGACTACAATCAACTTAAGTGAGCTGGTACCTCAACATGCTAGCAACTCATTCTTTATCAACTCTTCAATTAAATATGACTTCGGGCTTCTTCCTGTTCATTACAATAGTGAGTAGCAAATATTCCCAACCTTTCATGCTTCTGATGTCAATTACCACTTACCAATTAGATTATAGAGTAGTGATTTAGTATTAAAACAACTCCATACTACTTTTGGACTAATTCTAAGTTGCGGGCAGGATAGGCATTTGGTCTTCTCTTCCACCAGTAATGGCATATTACATTCCACTTTCCACAAATTATTAGATTGTCAACATTAGTCATGTGAACTTCAATTAGTAATATCCATGTTTTGTTCTGCATTTGAGAGAATGACTCAATGGATGTTTTTGCAAATATTACTTTCATTCTTTCAGTAGAGGATTTTTTCTATTGTTTGAAATCTATTATTGCCTAATTTACATAGATTTCAAAGCTACATGCCTTAATTTTCTACTACTATACCAGCTACTTATACTGGGGTACACTACATCATCAAGACAATAAATTTGGTTATCTGTATTGTGAAAGAAAATAAATATAGCAAACATATATTCAAAAATAATACAACTAAATAATCAATGCCCCTTGTTTATAAATTAAAACATAGATCTAATACAAACAAAATTAAATGCAGTGAATTGGAGTTTTCTTTCAATAATATTCCAACGTTTTAAATAAAACTGTGTGTGTGTGTGTGTGTGTGTGTCACTGGAAAATGATTAATTCTGTTTAATGGCAAATTATTTCATACAAACTTCCCAACTATTAATGTAAGCCAGCATCAGCAGTATAACAACACCTAACAGCAGATCATATCAAGTAAAGCATAATTGCTCTCCAAATCAATATGTATAGTGCCTGAATTTATACTAACTAAACACTGCAGAAATTAATGTTAGCCATCTTACATCACAGCATATTTTGGAGTACCTAAATATTTATCATATTATATTATTAGCATAAAATTATGAAACTATATATCTGATTTATTATTCTGATGTGTTTTCTAATATTTCTCCAAATACTCACGTAGGCCAAGTTCAAGTTTAGTGGCTGTAAAAAAAATTTGGTAATACCATTACATTGGTAATATCTTCTTGATTAAAGATCTCTCATTCATATGCAGATAAATTCCCTGGCCAGAACAGACCATGTATTTCATTGGGTAGTGCACACATTCTGACATCTTGTCATTACCTTCAGTTTATGAATTGAGTAATTAAATGCACAGAACATAAGAGCAACATAACCAATAATATGCTCACCTTCCATCACAATAATGTAAGTGTTACAGTAGCTGAGTATACAATTCATGGCAGAAAAAGTGATATTTAGACAAGTTTGCTCTAGATCTAGTTTTCACATGCAACTCATTCCATCAATTGTTTCATCAACAACCTTTATCTTATTTCCTACCATTGCCTAGAATTTTACATTCTGCTGAAATTGATGAGATGTTTCAAAATGAACTAGTTCCACTGCCTTAAACTGCAAACTATGATGTTATGTAAGCATAATTATAATTATTTAGCATGAGAAACAACCAAGTACAAGGAAGAATACTTTATTAGTTATACTTCTCTAACACCAAAATGAAGTTTAGAATATAAATTATATATTAATGAGGAAATATAAATACACATGAACTACTTATAACCATGAAATTTAAAATTTAAATTTGTTGATTACTAATTTTCAAAAGAACTACATTTAAAAATTGCTATCTTTAGCATTCCTGTTATTGATTTTCTTTATTGAATAGTCCCTGTTTATATGGACAGTCTTTTGTACAAAGTTGTTTTCTCAGAAATTAAAATTCACATCTCTACTGGCATTGGCAAATAAATGTGATTCCCATAATGTTACAATCTTAGGAAAAAAAAACATTTTTCTGATCACATTTAACACATTAAGAAAGTGACATGTGTATTAATGTGGTCTTTATTTTCAGTATTTTCTTTCCTTTTTTTTTAAACGGACGCTCTTTAACATCTCATGTTATCAGAGTCCTATTCAAATCAGGGTGTGAAACGGCCCAAAAATTTTTGCTAAGAGGCCTCTTTTTTCCAGCTTGAGGTTCTTTATCGTGACATAAATATACCAAACGAGACCCTCGGCTTTACTTCCCTTTCAAAGGAAGCCATACTTGGGATTTTTACACCCCAAAAAATTCATCGGTCCTGGCCGGGATCAAACCCGCAATCTTGGGTTAAGGAAAAAAAATCTATTTGGAACCCTTTTTGTAGTCCCTTGTATTTTTCCGCAGGGCTTTCAGCAATTATGCCTGTGGATACTTTTAAGTTGTAATTTTCAGTTTGTATATCAGTAGAAAATGAAAAAAGTCACAGCTACAAGTCAATATTGCAAACTCATCCTATACCCTCTACATAGTGTATACTCAATTTAATTGATTGGAATGATAAAAGGAGTCTAAAGGAACTTTATATGCAACATCGCATTATGTTGCTTGGCATACAATGCTCTTGGTATTTTATTTCTTTTTGCAGTGGCAAAAAGCAGCAGAAACAATGGAACCATAAAGTTTGACCTAATTAATATATACAGAAAACAGATTCTTATCATGAAGTATAGTATCTCTAGCTCACACAGACGATCAGTAAATTGCTTTAATCTATTCAAGTCAACATAAGAAAAATACATTGTGAAGAATTCCTTTGGGTCACTTCATACATAGAAGAAAGTAAATATCAGAATAAAATTGATATGATAAAAGCATTTATTTTATTCCTAAGCAATTGGTTTCATTATCTTATCACAGTATTCGAAAGCAACCTTAAAAAAATTTATATATACTAACTTGAAGTGTGATACCTAGGATATTTAAATATTGCATTAGATTTAGATGTTCTTTCATTTAGTTACTGGTTATTCATATATTTTCTGAGCTAACAGGTAAATCTATCTCTATTGTTTCATTTCTTTATTGCTTTATTACAGATGTTCATTGTATAACTCTTTTTCTTTTGTGTACTGACAAAAAGCAAATTTAACTAAAAAGCAAATAAACTTTTATAGCTTAATGCAGCTTCTTATAGCTGCATTTCACTTTTGGTACAAGAATCAAATACCAAAATAAGAATAAATTCCATGGAATTGAAAAATGAAAAACAAACAAAAAGTTTATGAAAGGCTTAAGTGCACTAATTGCCACTCTGGTTTCTTCCACTTTTGCTATAACACTAATAAAAAGAGCAATGCAATTTTCATTTTATTAAGATGGGTAGCTGCAATTTTCTTCAGAGAGAAACATATATTTTCAAAACTTTTCAAATAGTGTTTTAATGCCATTTTTAATCCTGAGGCATCACAGGCATGTGATTAAATTATATATTAAAAATTGTCATTGTCTTGTTGTCTACCTTTCCAAGTTCTGAGGCACCTTATAATTTATCTCAGAATTTATAGAAATGCTTCTTTGTACATGTTACACAATCAGAATTTAGTCTGGACCTTGGAGCATCATATTTAAATTTTAAGTAGTAGCAACCACTCATGAAGAGCACATGCTTTTTAAATTCATTTTTATATTCAATTTTGTTCCTACGAAATAAGTTTGGACTTCAACCACATATTATAAATATTAATCCACAGCACCTTAGGCATTTTATCAAAGCAACCCAAAGGGAAAAAAAGATAAGAAATGCATTTATGATGTGTGAGGAAAAATGCGACATAGTACATTGGCAGATAAATACAGAGGGTAGAAAAAAAATGTATTCACACTTCAAGCAAAGAAAAGAAATGGGGTAGCATAAGAAAGCTGAATTCACACAAACAGAAAATGTTGAGCCTAATAATCTTAGACTTTTACAGTTACAACAGTTGCTCAAAATGCCCACCATCGGCTTCGATACACTTCTGAGTACGTTGATTGAACAACGTTTGCAAAAGTATCCTCAGCGATTGCGGCACATACCTTTCAATTTCTTCCCGAAGTGCTGCCAGTGTGGCTGGTTTCCTACGGTATACAACATCCTTAAGAGTTCACCATAGGTAGAAGTCCAACCGAGTTAGAGCCGGAGAACGCGGTGGAAATTCAATTGGACCTCTTCGTCCTATCCAGTGCCTTGGAAGATTGTCATTAAGGTACGCAAGTCCATCTTGGTGGTAATGTGGCACCATCCTGTTGGAAAGAAAATTCCTCATTTCCATAGACTGTTTGAATGGCGGATAAGACGGGTGTGTGTATCATATTCAGATACACTAGGCCAATTGCTCTTCCTTCAAAAAAAATGGACCAATTAGACCCCACACCAAATATTAATTTCCGTAAATTAACAGCCTTTTCCAAAATAACATGTGGATTGCACATCATAGACACAGTTATGCCGGTTAACAGTTCCGTTCAACTTAAATTGTGCCTCATCAGATCAAATAATTTTCCCTAAGAAGTCATCCTCTTGCACCATGTTCCGAAACCACTCACAGTACTGCATTCTCCGATCAGGTTTATCTTCATTTAATGCATACCAAAGTCTTGGATGAAAACTAACTTTGCTGTTTTAATAATACGACGTACGCTGGTTCTGCTAATCCCAGTCTCGCGTGCACATTGTTTTGTAGATTGCTGCTGTCAGTGCTCAAAATGTTTCAAAACCATAGCCGAGAACGCGGGGCATGTTGCTGTATGAGGTCACCCAGATTTGCCCTTGTGAACATGACATACGGTACAATGAGTCTCAAATTTGCCTCCAATGCGTGCAATTCTTTCTCGTTTGGCGGTTCTGTTCTGTACACACGTCTCCATTGCCTTTAAACTTCAATAAAATTCTCGGTTTTCCAATACCACTTCAAAATTACTTTCAGATGTTCAAACAATAATCTTGGCTCAATTTTGTTGTAGCACCGCTAGCATAACGTAATGTGAGCCTCATCTGTTTACAGAACATCATATGATAATCTTGGCTTCATTTGTTCATTGTTGATTTACCTGTCACGTAGCAACGCTATAATAATATATGTGAGTCACATCTGTTTACAGAACATCATACTGCACATTACTGCTTGTATTCCGGTCCATCTTTGAAATATATTAAATAGATATCTACTGTGAAAGTGTGTATACGTTTTTGACACCCTCAGTATAGCAAGAAAATTTGAGTAATAACTAATGATCAGAAAAGAATTCTTAATTTTGATATATCATTTTTTTACAGTGTTATGGTGAAGCATGCACGAAAATAATTCAATGCAAGGACAACCTTGAATTGCGTATCTATTCAAAATAACTTTGGAAACAAGTTAAGAATATTTAGGAATTATAGATCTTCATAAGGCACTATCCAATACTGCAGAATCTTATTAAAAACACAGCAGTAAAGTCGCTAAAGCAATGACTGGTGAATAGTGATCTTGCGAAGCAGTGTCTGTAGTTCGATTCCCACCATGACTCTCCTACCTGAGTGAGGTTTTTCCTTAGTCCTCATATATAGCAATTGCCGGAGTGCTCTAAATTTAGGCGTGGAATGCTTCTTTTCCGCAAGAAAAGAAAAAGAAAAGAATAGAAATAAGAAAAAAGAAAATCCTTTCCCAATTACTTCATCTCAAGTATTATCAATGTCCACCACCTGTAATGCCTCAATCGTGTAAATGAGCACTAAACATTATTAAAAATAATCAAACCTGTAAAAAGTGGCAATACTATTCATGATATTATCAAATTACAAATATTTATGACATTAATTCAAATATGAGAGTTATTCATAAAGTACAGTTGCTCATATTGACTGTGTAGCTGTTTTGTTGCAGCCGATCTTACATCCGCTGTCTTTAGTGTGGCTTAGGCATTTGTCTAGTGCAGTTTTTGGCGAATAAACATTCATTTATTGGGTATAGCAATCTTTGAAAATAAACGCGCATATTGATAATCCCGCTTACTGCAAAGTTCGATCAGTTATTCATTTTTGAATGTGAAAACGATAGGTCTATTGGTACTTATCAAACACTTGTTGCAGTCTATGGAAAAAATCTAATGAACATGGTGACAGTTAGAGTGTGTTGCACAAGTTTAAAAAATGGGAGAACAAATATATTTACGCAGAAATTAGGTCGCCACTCTGTTATTACGGATGAACTGAAACGAAATATTGATCGTATCATTCAAAGGGATCGACACTTTACGATTAGCGAGGCCAGAGCAGTGTTTGGAAGTGTCTGATATAGTTGTGTACGAAAATGCATACAGCCAACACTACATTGTTGCTTCGTGAATTTCATTAGGAAAAGATTGACCTACACCGTACAGACCAGATTTGACACCGTCAGATTACCTCCTTGCTGGAAAATGATTTGAAACTTGTGAGTTAAAGAATGCTATACTGGACTGGTTGAACCAAGAGGTGACTACTGTAATATGTTGAGAAAGTACTTAAATTGGTACCAAGGTATGACAAGTGCCTAAGTGTCCAAGGTGGCTATGGAAGTAAGTTAGAGTATGAGGCAAAACTTGTGTGTTCAATTCCCTTAAGATTATAAAAATAAGCCAATTTATAGCTAAATGTTCTTAATTTTATGAATTACCTCAAATTTTGCAATACTATTCTCATCAAAAATTAATCACTTTGTATGCTGGTTATTTTCTCTTTAAGCTTCTTTAAATTGTGAGTTTTTGTTTTGTATTCTGAAGTGAACTGACATGAAGTAAGCACAGAAGTTAAATTATTCATAGCTCTTAAGAGCCCTAGTCTGCTGAGACAGCTGTCAGTATGAAAAGCACCAATGAGAAGGCAGCACCAAACTCAAACCACAATCTAAGCTCATGACTCATTAGTTGACTAGTTGAAATAGATTCCATCACTTTTCTTAGGACTATCTCCTAATTCTTCTCATGAGGCTGGATGTAGCTGTTTCAGAGTCATGTCTTCAGAAAAATTCCCTGTGATTCTTTTTATTTTGTTTATTTAAGGATGCTCAACATTCCTGGTCATTACTGTCCCATTCAATTTATGACGTGAAATGGCTGATAAATTTTGCTCAGATACCCCTTCTTTCAGGCTAGAGGTTCTATTACATGCAGTAAATTTAATGAGATGGAATAAACAGACTTTTACTTCTCTTCTGAAGGAAGACATACTCAGGACGTTTATGCTCTAAAAAAAATCCATTGATCCTAGCTGAATTTGAGCCTGCGACCTTGGGTCTATGAGGCAAGTATGATTATAACTAGACCACCAGGACTGACTCTCTCTGAAAAGGAGATTAAAGGTGGTTCCCTCAGAATAGTTGTAAAACACACCAGCTACTGAATTATAAAGCTGGTCTTGAACTGATAAAATGAGAGCTAAGGCATGTGTTGAAAAGAATTAAAATCAGCATGCAAAAAAAGCAAAAAATAATACCTGTGTATTGCACATTGCTGGCTAACAAATTGTGGCCACCTAACAATATCATCTTGAACTAGCACAAATTGTCATATTTTCTCATTTTAAATACTATGCAGGGGATATGAGGGTCCTAATAATGTGTAACATCAATTACAGTCTCCAACAGTACTATTTAATGTTAGTAATTTTACTTATAAATTCCAATTGTATTTGAATCTGATTATGTTAAAGAATCTATTGGAAGTGTGGAGTGCATTTTAGATAGGAATATAAAACAGTAGCATTTAATCTGATTGTTCCACATATGCTTAATAGATTGGTGTGAAGATCTTACTGGCCACTGCAACCTTCTGACTTTGTGGGCAAAGCCTGCAATTTAAGAACATTTTTTTATAATTTTGCATAATATATGTGTCACATCATTCACAAGTATGGGGCCATAATTATTGACTTAAACTGTATTATCAGCCTCATATCACTAAGCTATAATTGTTTCTTGTGAAACAATAGTGGGCTCAGTTCATCTTCCTAGATAGAAGTAACATTAAACAAGCATACCTAACACTACCCATTTATCTGTTTAACAATGCAGTGTAATGTATTTCCATCCAACTCAGTCTTTGTTATGATTCGGTGCCCAAAGAAAACTGAATTGCTCTTGATTTTAATCGCCATGCTATCATTTTCCAATGCAAAAGTTCCTCTCTGTTATGTTGGATTCTGTGATTAATTTCCTAGTATACAACCTAGCTTTGCATGGCTGCCTCCACACTATACTTATAAATACCAATAATTCAATGGCAGAAATAATATACATAATATAATTTTATGCATTGATCAACATGCTTTTTAGCAATTTATGCAAAATACAAGTAATCTGTAGTTGGTTTCCTATGGTAACCACTTGATATTTGTCACGTGTTTTGTGTGGAACTTGTTTCAAAGTGTGGTGACCACTAATTGACTAATATAATGGCATATTACCCCATCAGTCTGACATTTTATGCCACTAACCATTGGATTAATGCTGGCTGGTTGCCATATGCTCTAGCTATCAATCATTAGCATTCTCCTTCCATTTTACATGCTGGTTAGTATTCATTAGACCAAAATATTTTCAAGAGCATAAAATAAGCAGCTATGTTTCTTACATTGCATAAAATACATTCTTATTCCAATGGAATTTAATACCTTAGACATTGATGATGGTGTCATCTCAATATACATGCCACTATGCTGATTTCTGGTAGAGTTCCTTGGTTTATAATGATTCATATAGGTTGATGAGGTTAAAAATATGTAAAACACTCGTATTTTAAAAACCATGCATGAAATGAATGGCAAGAGAGAAAAAATGTTTAAATATATTTTAAAATAAATTTTTGGTAATAGCTAATGTTAACCAAAAACCTGTTTTCTCAATATCTCTCCAAGTAAATGCAAGTTCTTGCATACATTATTTCGCATACTACATAAATATACACTTTGGTATTTTATGAATTTATGTCTGAATTAAACCTGTGTTTAGTTTAGTTTTGTCCTTATTCACAATAATCATGATATTGGACACATCCAAAGCAATACAATCATAACTTATAAGAATATTTAACAATTATTTATAAACTCAGAAAATAGTTGTATGTAGTGAAAATAATTGTATTCATTATTGTTGATATTTTTAGTAATATTGCTGTCATATATACACATTGGTTTTATTTTATGCTCACAACAACCATTAATAGAATGAACTACATATTCGTTTTTTATTTTATTATTCCCAAGATTAAAACTTAATTTGCAGCTTTGTTAACAATTTTCTGTTGGAATATGAAAAATCAATATGCTAGTGGATGATGACACTGGTTATCAAATAATTTTGTAACAAACAAAATAAAATTGCCTCATGTAACATTAATTTGAGCCTCCTTAAACTCAATGTATTAAGTTGATTCATAAGCTCATAGTGTATTTTTAGCCTTGATAAAAGATTTTATTTGAGATGAATAGTATACATTAATTAATTAGTAATATATTCTCCTTCATAATCCTACCCAATATGGAATAGTTTCTTGATTGCACATCTGAAAAAATCTACTGGTTTGGAGCTGAAGAATTCTTTAAGCCAATTTTGTAAGGCATTGAAGGAGTTTCCCTGAAGATAGAGAATGGAAAAGGTGGAATTCTGAGAGCACAAGATCGGGAGAACATGGGGGATGTGGAATCACCTCCCAACCAAGCTCCTGGATAGCTGCATGTCATGTTAGCGGAGTGTGAGCGTGCATTATCGTGTTTCAACAGCACTTGATGCGGTCTTCTTGGTCTGTTTTCTTCTTGAGGCCGCAAGGCATATGTTTTGTTGACAACAAATTTCAGAAATTATGGTTACAATTCTGGGAAGCAATTCGTAGTATACGAGGGTTCTTTATCCCACCAGGCGCATATTATTACCCTCTGTGGATGGACAGAAACTTTTGCACGGTGTGTTGCTTTTCTTATTAGGACTCAAAAAACCAGTTTCTTTTTTGATGTTGACGTAGAGACACCATTTTTCGTCACCAGTAATAATGTTAGATAGGAAATGTCAATGTTGTTCACGAATTAAACGATGACGAGCCAGCAGAGATGCACAAATTGACACCAGCTGGCTTTTACTGTTTTCACTGATAGCGCGCAGTGCCCATACACCGGATTTTTTAACCTTGCCCATTGAATGCAAATGTCGCACGATGGTTGACTGGTCACATTTCATCACATCTGCTAATTATCGGGTTGACATGGTGTGTATAATCGTGGATTAAAGAGTTCGAAAGGTCTTCATCAAAGTCTGATGGTCTTCCTGAGCGTGGCAAATAGCTCGCGTAAAATTAGCCCTCCTTGAAACCAAGGAAACATTCTCTTTCCGTGCTTTCTTCAATGATATTCTTCTCGTAGACGGCCCAAATGTTTCGGGCCGCCTCCGCTCCTCTGTTAACCTCAAAAGGAATATGTCGGAAATGTTTTCTTCCTCTGGACACTCCATCATTTTTACCTAACAGATAGTTTTTTTTTTTTTTTTTTTTTTTTTTTTAATGATTTATATATGGACGCTCTTTAACAGCTTAGGTCATCAGCGTCCCATTCAACTCAGGGCGTGAAACGGCCGACAAATTTTGCTCAGAGGCCTCTCTTTCAGGCTTAGGTTCTTTTTCGTGCCGTAAATGTACGACACGGGACCCACGGCTTTACTTCCCTTCCGAAGGAAGCCATACTTAGGATTTTTACGCCCCGAAAAAAATCCATCGATCCTGGCCGGGTTCGAACCCGCGATCTTGGGTTTAGGAGGCAAGTATGGTGACCATTACACCACCAGGACCGACTAACAGATAGTGCAAACTTTCTTCAAATTTGACATATTCAATGCGGTTTTACACGCACAGTGCACCAAATTACGAATGAAAGATGATGAACGGTAAACATGTCCCAGCGACGCAGTGTAGTGATGACAGCACTAAAACGCTACACATTTATGTGTCAACCTAACAGCTCCAAGAAACAGGATATATATATGAATGACCAAAGTAAAAATTGCTTTGTCTGGTATCAAATAAATTATACACATTAGTAAATGTCCATATAATGGTGAAAGAGTCCAGTAAATAGGAATTAAATGGCTCAAATATGTAGCAATCTCTGGAAGTCAGCCGTGCAGATGTGAATGCCGGAGAAATTGTAAAAGTATCATTTCTCTCAGTACTACAGCAGGGGCCTTTACTGTGCATCTTACATTACTTCGTTGTAGAGTATGCTGTTAGGAAGATGATGTTATTTGTTTTACATTCCTGTTTACATTTTTATTTTTTATTACAGTCAATTTTGTAATAAGCAACATGCCTTACACCTGTTCATGTAATATTTCACAGTTGCGAAAATTTAGAAGTGTTTGCAAACTCTGCCCTTAAAGTGTTAATATAGGTGTATTGCAATATCTTTTATTGACTTAATTATTTATTTGCCCTGGAAATTATTTTTCTTCTGTGAAAATGAGAATTAGAAACATTGTAAACAACATAGTGTTAGCATTAGAGAATTACACCTCTGCTTACATGTTTTTAGTCCTTAGTCCTATCCGCGGAATAGATATCTTCCAAATTGTCTATTAACAATATATAAATATTTTTTTTTTAATTCTGAAGAATTTGGATAACAATGGAATATAGGCTTTCACGTCCGGTGTCAATTATATGAACTGAGTCTTAGGGCTGTAGGATCGTGATCCAATAGGATTCTTCTTCTTCTTCATCTTCCCAGTCTTTCCAGTCGTGATCGAAATGTCTGAGAAGATGGAGAATAATTCCATTGAACTACGGCGTTACTGCCCGGAAGACTCAGTTGACATAACTTGGATAATAGTTTTTCACAAAGATTGGTTTGTTTTCTGGAGTATAGCTGTGCATTCATAGTTTCATCCATAAGCATACTGAACATATTTTTCACATTTGTTTTCTGATTGGTATGATTATACTGCATCATATATGATCAAGGAAAAGGGTACCCAGTTCAATCAAATTGTTTTCTCAAGTTTTTTTTTTTTTCTGAATAATGCCCTGAATTGGTTTATCAAACATAATTAAGTTCGTATGTAAATACTCTAGGTAACTTTTCTGTATGACCCCCTTGAATTCTTTATAACACTTGATGCAAAATGTACAACTGAAATTATAGCATTGATTACTTTTTTCATTCACTCATAAACTCGTCTAGATGACAAAACAGCTCCCCTCTTAAGCAGATGTCATCCAAAAACTTAATGACCATTACTTTTTACTCGTTTGGCATATAAAACATCTTTGCTACTTCACCTTTGTGTAAGTCAACAATGGTTGGCTTTTAAGAATACTACTGAAGCTCACTAGGTATTAACACATTTTACCATCCCTCTCTATTGCCAATTATTGACATTGTAGTTTTCATTGCTTTAACAAAATAATCATTTTGTTCTACATTTTGCATAGCTGTGTGCAGTTAAAATACTTTAATGTCCAATAAATTCACTTCTCAGTATAACTCAGCCATATTGGTGAAGTTTCAATATGACAAAGAAGAAATGAAGCATGTTAAAGTAATAAGGATTTTAGTAAATATATTATGTTGCAATATTTCTTTTCCTTTCATAATAATGAATTATGCTACAGCTAACCTTGTCAACAATACCAGAAATATGGGACAAAGTAAAATATGAATGAAATATAAAAACCTAGTATAACTCGACTTCACAGAGATCAGCTTCACGTACAAGCATTAAAGACATACATATTATGCTAAAAGAAATTCACCAGGCAAATGAGCTGCTTAGTTGGTATCCCTAGACCTTCTATCCATATAGAGAGCTTCCAGAATAAATCCCTACCGCTTGCACGGGGCTTAGCACGTCGGCAGCTGGACATGCCAAAGCCAGATAAAATTTATTCACAATATCGTGAATTGCAATTCTGGAAGGGGCAATTGCCCTGGGAGCTTCCGAATAAATTCCTCGTGAAAACTACTGAACTGGTTTGTATTTATAATAACATTAACACACAAAATTGCGTTGCTCTAAAGCCTTCGTGAACGAACGTTAAACTGGTGAATGCTCGAAATTTCAAGGAGAGGAAGCCGGCCTCGGCCGAGATGCCAAACCCGTGCGAGCGGTAAGGACATATTCTGAAGTCGTGTATTTTATAACTAAGTGTAATCCTCACATTTTAATTTGTTCGTGAACTAAACTAGGATTGCTTACATTTCACAATACCATTGCTTTGAAAACCTAAATGGTTAATGACAAAATATATAATTTATGAAAAGAGAATGTTTTTTCCATTGCAGTAAGTACATGTTTGATTTAATGGTATCATTAATCGGCACTATGTATATGTGGCTGCTGGCAACTCAGATAAAACAAAAGAATGCACTAAATGCACCACAGCAATCAGAAATTCACATTTTTCTCTTCAAGGATGTATATGCTCTCTTTTACTCGGGTGCTACATTGTTTTGAGAACCAAATGTTCAACCAAGATTCATATCAAAAAGAGAAATTTTACCTTCAATAAGTTTATGCCCCAATGCGTCAATATTTTTAATTGATAATTTTCATAGATAGAGGTGCTGTGGTTCATTCACAGAAATCACCTGATTTAATTGCATAAATCATTTGTTTTAAGGCGTTCTATATACACCTCAAAAAATATGGAATTACAAGATGTGCATTGAGATTATAGAATTGAACAGTGTTGTGACATTTACACTGATCTGACCAGGGCACAGTTTAAAACTTGCTTGCATCAAGCTGTTTGGGTGAGTTTCATTCTGGAAGTTTCCCTCATATTGAAAAGAAAAATTCCAGGTAACTATAGATAGACAATGACCTCTGGTCTCATTTCTGCTATCATTAATTCATCTCATTCCTTGCTGAGGCTTTTAACAGGTGGCTTTGCGTATAATAACTAAAGCAACAGTAGTTATCAAGATGTATATTTATCATGAAATGATAGTTTATTAATGAGGAATACTTATGTCTTCAGAAAGGGAGCAATGTGAGAATTATACATGAGCTACAAATGTTCCAAATATATGTATATATATAATAACATATATTATATATATAATTTCCTTTCTGGACTTCCTATATTTTATATACATTTAAATTTGACTCATTCCCGCCCTGCTCTTCCTTTCGCATATAACAATTTAATAGAATAAACAGTGTATTTAGAGTATTTCAGCTCTCTTAGCTTTAAAACGGCATACTGCAACTTTATTTCCGGATTAATTCACACAGTTTTGAGTCAATGTTTACTTGTATTCAAACTCAAAAGCTCAAAAATTCTGCTTTTTTATTTTTATATAAGAGTACATAAAATATGCTGTGATGAGGCATTCCCAACACATTCTAGAATTGTATACTTACTCAAAGAAAGAATGGCCGCATCCCTGGATGGCAAAATAAGAACCAAGTCCCTTTCAAGTCAAGGCTACAAATGATGAGAAATTTCTGAGAAAGAGTGCATGTGAAGACACTATACTCCCCAACAGGTAGATTGCAGCTGTGGCCGAGTGGCTTATATGACTCCAATGTAATATAAAGCTGGAAACTACGCAAGTTCCAATCTCATATTTTCTTTTTGCAATTTAACCTCCTTATTTTTTTAATTACTCATTAAATTTTTGCATTCCCTTTGCTTTTGTTTAAAATTAATTATATATAAAGCATCACGATCTTTCAATGCTAACATCCTCCCGCTAATTAAGAAAGAAAAGGCGTGTGGTTGTTCATTTCATTAAAATAAAATAGTTCTATGTAGTTATTTAATATATGTACGTCTCACTATATAATGAACTTATTAGGTATACGTATTATACTTTCTATCATAGTATTTAAATGACAAGAATGTTAGATCTGGCTCAGTGCTACAAATGCCTTTGCTTTTTCTTTTGTTCTACTCTAAAGGGAACCTCTCAGCCCATTGCTACGACACAGTACCACCCCTCTCAGCGACTGGCCAAACTAAGGATGCTATTTCGACTCTCAGGACCACTTGCTGTTGACATGTTTTCTTTTAATTGAGATATGGCTGCCTTGTTGGACAGAAGTGCCGCTGTATTAGCTTTGGTTTTCGCCGTCCGAGGCTGCTCGTAGGCATGGCATATCAGAACGAACTGAGAGACATTAGACTCAGCAAAATAAGAAAAATCTATAGGTAGAGAAGCGACATAGCACAAGTCGTAAAAGACTTTCTAATGGCAGGATGAAGAACGTCTTTGGGCAGAGGCAGAAAGAAGATCCTTTTCATCTACTGCCCAATTGCAGGCGACTTGTCACTTTCCCGGTTCTTTACAGACCGTAAGAAATCGCTGCAGAGGTTTTGGTTAGGCAACTACTTACCTGTGCATGAAGTCATATATATGAACACGCCGTCTACTGTCGACGCTAGGAACATCGATTACGAAAAGTAATCTTCAATGGCGAAGTTGTAGTGTCCTCTTTGTATAATGGGCCAGTGCGCATCTACCAACCACATGGTCACCGATATGATAGGCATTACCTAACTACTCGTGCTCACAGTTGTCGCATAAGGTCCCATGTTGGGACTGGATTTCGTTCGAAGGTCCTGGACACCTT
Source organism: Metallyticus violacea (assembly GCA_030762175.1). NCBI lineage: Eukaryota > Metazoa > Arthropoda > Insecta > Mantodea > Metallyticidae > Metallyticus > Metallyticus violacea. Next base: position 272,322,273 of record CM060846.1, on the reverse strand, counting down.
GAACGAATACTTGGAAGGTTAAACAGTTTGACCTACCGCGACTTTAGGAATTCATTTTAGTTCCATCTGCCAGAGAAATGTATCCCTATGGAACAATCCTGTTCCTGGAGGAAAACCATAGCGTTCACAAGTCAAGGATAATTCAGCGTTAGTGTGATAGGCAAGAGGATATCTCACTGAAACCTCACTATCCCACACCTGTTCAAATCGCAATTGAGAATATTTGGACAGAAATAAGGGAGACTCTTCAAAGTACCCGTCTCGCACTTTCAGTGTGTTTGTCGAGCTAATGGTGCAAGGTTGAGGACAAGTGAGATTCTCTCATAGAAAGGCTACATTATATTTGCCGGCTGGTAGACTCCACGTCAAGAAAAATTAACCAGCTTTCGGCGTATGAAGGATATTAGACTGGATGTTAAAGTTTTTTAAATTTGTTTTACGCTTTTTTTTGTTGTTTATTTCGTTTTGTATAACCGTGTCTCAAAATTAAACATTTATTTTTTAAGTCCACAGTGCAAAGGTTTTAAAGCAGCAATGTGCATTTTAAAGCTACAAGCATAAAAACTTTCTCTTATATTTAAAATTTAGCTCTATACTGAGTTGCTGGTCATGCAAATAAAAAAAGAAATTAAAAATAAAGACATTTTGCAAGATTCGAACGTAACGTACCTCATACATATAATTTATCAGGTTCGGACACTTTGAGGTTGGAACGTCAAAATTATTCTTTTCGATATGCTCAAATTAGAAAACAGCTGCTTACTGTTTTCCATTTAATCAACGAAAATCGAATGCTTCTTAACATTTCTGGTTTAATGAAGAAAACTGTGAATTTCTGTGGTTTACATGAAGAAACAAGTGTTCATTGAAAGTTGCATTATGTCAGTACGCAATCTCATTATGTAATGCACTATATTAACATCGCTTGTAGGAGCCTGTCTGCGACCTCCATTATATTCGGAAGCACGAAGTGGTTTTTGTTTCCGACAAGCGGTCATTCAATATTTGAGTAAGTGTACCATTAAATTTCTTTAGATGCCAACTTAATGCTTTTGTAAATATAAATGATGAAATGTTATGCTAATTAATTTTTAAACTATTCTATATTTTGGCACTTATTCTTTTTAGGTACTTAATAACAGTCATGTTTGAAAGACAGCTCCTTGTTTTTGCTGTTTGTCTATATCTTCTCGAGTTAGTGATTCATTAATGAGATATGCTGGTATTAATTTTAACTGAAATAATCCTTAGATGAAGGAAAAGGATCTATTAATGCTTTAAGATTTTTTCCATTAAAAAGTTATCCTTCCATAAAATGAGTTCCTACAATTTGTTATTTCCTCAAATTGTTTAAATTCATAAATAAGCATTACCACAAGCGCTGTACATACATTTAAGCTTTCTGAAATATCCTTGGTCCATTAATAAAAACAGTCACCTAACATGTGAGCTAATGTTACTTGAGGTTAGTTCTACAACCTACTTCCAACGTGTAAAATTTAAAGTATATACTCTGTTGCCAAGTTGTCACCTCTGGTGAAGTACCCTCATTGCCAATCTCCAGTCTGGTCTGTTGAGACTAAGGTCAATCCAACCTTTCCATCATCCATTCCATTCCAAGTGTGAGTGCAAGGGTGTGGTCTCCTACTACTAGTCTTTCAGCAGTCATCACTACCACCACCACTACCATCATAACCATCGCCCACATTGATGCAGCTGTGAGTCCCTGTCTACTCCTGGGAGAGAGCTCGAGGTTCCTGAGGTACACGCACGTACGTGGGCGCAGGGCCACGAGAATCCCCAGTCTGTCTCACAGGCCATCCCTGTATTTCAGCGGGCCGGCAACCAGTATATGCCAGCCTCTGTGGCTGAACAAGGCGATCTACAGGCCGGGGGCGGGATGGACGGCACTTGTCTTGTTGAGGCCTCGTTCTGATTTGCCCCACTTCTTCTTCTCTTCTCGTCTTCCCTCCTGTTCTAATGCTGAACCAACTGCCCGTACGCCCGCCCGCTCGCTCGCCCGCCCGCCACAATGAACGTACGCCTGCCGTGCCCGTTCGACACTGCTCTGCTCTCTGTGCCTGCATGCTCGCCACTGCATGGCCCGCCCGCCCGTACGCCCGCCCGTCCGCCCGTCCGCCCGTACGTTCGTACGTCCGCCTGCCCGTGCCCGCCCACTCCTGTGCATGACGCCGCCGTGAAGAGCATCCCCTTCCTGGCTACGAGCCCGGGCAAGGACCGTGTGGTCCTTGTCTATAGCGACAAGATTGAAGTGCGAACCAAGGTAATGCAACAGCAGTTTTTAAACTTTTTTTTTCCTACACTTTTTGAGAGTTTTATCAACTGGTCGGCAGCTGCAAATTTGTAATTGAATATAAGCATCATTATGACTGTTTCAACACTGCATGATAGGTTAATGTATATATTATATTATATAATTGGGAAACATTTTTAGCTAATGTTTGCATGTTACTGAGCATGTATAAAATCTATTAGCTTACTCTTGACTCTTAATGCATGAGTGCAATGTTACAGGAAGGCTGTTCAATGACTGATTTCAGGATGACAATCAGCTACCTGATTGCCAGGTCATCATTCTAAGAACATGATGTACCCTAATAATAACTGCATGAATGTGAAGCTCAGCATAAAATTTGGTTATATATATTTTACCTGTGCGTTCAGTAAATTTTGCATTAAATGCAAGGAAAATTTAATTTACTGATCAAAATTAACATTTATACAAGCATTTAATGTAATTGAGAGCTTATAATGTTATAAATAATCAGCTATCTTTATCTATCAAATTGCTTTGTAGCAGCATTAAAGAAGCAAATTAGTGCTTAAATTCTGTTACAAAACAATTTGATCTGTACTACAATAATTATTAGTAACAAAAACTCTTCTCTGTCTATCACTTTCTCTTTACCTACTTCTTCTTCCTCTTTCTTCATTCTTCTTCCCCTGTCATTCATAATTTTTGCATGTAGGTTAGTTAGGTACATAGTAGCATTGACAGCTGCCTGCAATCTTAATGTAGTTTGGTGCATATGTGATAAAGGTCACATTAAAGCATTTACAAATTATAGTTGTGATAAGCCTGTAACGCTACTCTCCATCCACTATGTACCAACAATAAGGAATAAATAGGTAGGATCATTACATTATAATACAAAGTACTTGTAGGTAACTTTTGATTACTTTTATAATTTACAGAAAGCAGCTGAAAGCAGTTTATGATGCACATGATCAACTTTCAAAATTACCTAGTAAGAAAATGAAGAGAAAAAGAAAACTCAAAATTGAAAATAGCGGAAATAATATTTTAGGCATCCACTTCATAAAACATAATTATAATTCAATATATATGCTAGAGATAAACTATTTTTTTTAAATCATCTGCCATAGACTTTTTTGGTTCTTTTCTGTACGTTTATCTTACCTATTTTTGGGATAGGTTTGAATACATGAAGTATTCTTCAAAAGAATTAAATATTCAGACTTTTAGATATTGAATTTGGATTAGTTTAGCAAGTCAAATAAGATCACAGTGTAGTTTATCTTCATAAAAAAAATATTTTCAAATTTCTCTTTCTTCAATATCACTTAACCCTACCAAAATATGTATTTTATAATAAAATGCAGATTGAAACTTATTTAAGCTTAGTTATATAGGAATAAGGAGGTTTGTTTGTGCATGGAAATTTATAATAATTCATTAATACATTCTCTAGTAAATTAAAAGATATGTAATATTCAGAATGAAGAAATTTTATTTTGTTGTCGATTCATTCTAAGCTAAAATTAGACTTTAAAGCCTTTTTATGTACAAAATATTATGCTAAAGCTATCTTACATTCCTAATATATGTTAAATAATGCAGCGTTTGGAAATACATTGTGAGATTCTTATAATTTATTTAAGAATTTATAATTAATTTATAAAGCCAAAAGATGAAACTTTATGCAGGTTATTTTCAATAAGGCAGAGGGAGCAAAAAAAGTCAGTATTATTCATTCTATCCACATTGATTTAGAATTTTGAAAATATTTGAAAATACTTTTATTATAGAATGGATCTATTGTGAGTAAACGCATTAATGAAATTCAATTTCAGCTTCACAATATGTATCTTTCAAAGGTTAGTATTCAGTTTGTACATATTTAAGCTAAAATTCATGATTTTAGTAATAATTTAATTCATGATGCTTAGACACAATTGTTATAGTAATGTCTGCCTTTTCTTTCCTGGCAGTCAAAAATATTTTCTGGAATCATAAAGCTATCTGTTTTTGTGTATTTAGAAGCATCAGCGTGGAGCAACACCAGAATCAGCTGCTCATGAGGAGGAACTGAATGATATTCAGATTCGAATGCAGTCTAATCGATCACCTCCCAGTGAACCTACTCCTGATCGCCTCTCCCGTGCAAGCTTAAACCAGACAAATTCAGCTGGAGGTCCTGCAATAGCCAGTGCAACTAGTGCAGCAGGGGCAACCACCACTGTTGGGGCAGGCTCTGCATCTCTTGTTTCTATCAGCAAGCCAAACTCAACTACTTCTTCCACAATGACTGCATCAGTGGTAGTTAACCTTCCAGCTTCATACCCTGGTTCTGAAGTAGAACCAGCATCACCTATATCTCCTGGAGCATCTCCAGCTACTTCACCAGACCAGCAACCAGAAGTTCGCATCTCTACTTTGTGAATATAAGCATGGTAATATGCTTATGTATTTTAAAAACTTCTCTAACTACAATCACCATTTTAGTGTGTCTTGATAAATAATTTTAAAACATTTTGGTAATAAATTATCCCTCAATATAATATTTCAATAAATGAGCCTTCGAAAATCAAGAAAGTAACACCAAGGCAATCAACTCAAGGAGTTAAAAAATATTGCTAATTATGCCTCATCTGCCATACGGTACTGTTATTGGCAGCAGTGATTATAACTTTGTGATAACAAGAATATTTAAATCACAGCATTGCAGAGACATGAATTTTGGAACAAAAATAAAGAAAGCATAGTTATTCATTAACTTAAAAACAATTGCTTCCTCTGTTTGTTTAAAAAAGATCAACATAACAGCAATCAAATCATTCTTGTTACTAGCTTACAGTTGTTTTACTTCTCCTAAACAGACTTCTAGATTCATTTTGATTCACCTGGGTGAAGAGGATAACTCTTAAGAAATAATGAACTGCTTCTTCAGCATAAGAAAATTTGATCAGGGAATTACAGGGCTACTGAAGAAAAAAGTAGCTGTTGCCATTGTTAGTTACTAAAATGTAACCTGTGAACATTATGTTGCGTGTTCCCACACAACAATACATATACATAAACTGTGGTCAATGGCTTCACTTGTATATCATCTAAATACTTGCCTGTTGTTGTATGTTCTCTGATTTTTCTAGTTTTAAGATATCAATAAGCATAAGCAGAAAATAAGAGATATTTTTTCTTGCCATATTAATAGAATTTAATTAAAAAAGATCTTTGTCTCCCAAGTAAAGATTTTAAGGCAGGCACAATATTCCTTTTAGAATGTAATCAAAGGCAACTGGTATCTTTTGAATAGACTGTTGAGTTTTAAGTACATACAATTACATAGCCTGAGCACAATGTCTTCTGTAACCTATAGCACTCCTCTATGCATTTTAGGGTATATAGCAACTAATTTTCTTTATCACATTTATATTTTCGTAATCCAGTTTTACTGCTGTAAGGAAAAAGAAAAGTCAAACAACTTTGTTTAAATCCTTTATAAAAAAATTCTGGTTGTTTCTTTTTTTCTTTGTGAACTTTTGGCAGAGAGGAGTGGTTGGTTAGAGACAAAGGGAGTTAAAGGTTTGTACCTATCCTGGATTAATTCCACATATTTTCTGATCTCTAATACCAGCCACCTACATCAGGGTAAAAGTTCCTTTGGTCTGTTGTTTCTTTTCCTTAAAAGATGAATGTAAAAAGGATTTTGTTCAGAAAAAAGGTTAATATCATATAGTTTGGCAGAATTTAAGACACTTGATTATATTTAAATTATCACTTATAATTTCAAGATTCAACTTATCAATTGTTGTTATTCTAAATACATAATTAGTCTATTTAGTCCCATAATGTTTTAGTCAACTGACAGAGGCCACTTTTTCCCTTTTTGCCATGTAGGGGAAAATAAAGGACTGGTAAGAATATAAAAACCATCAAAAATGTATAAGGCTCCTTTAATCTATTTTACTGAGTGAGAAATGTAGGTATAGGAGGTCTCGAAATTCAGTTATCAGTAATATATTTCTTTAAATTGTGTAAGATATGCCATAAGATATCTGTACAGTTAGACACAACACAATTGATAATGTTCATTATAAACTAAACCTCGGTTTAGACTGCCTGAAATTCATACTGGGCAAATCCAAGATTTGCTTTTGGAAGACACAGTGCAAGAAGCTTCCAAAGAAAAATGTGTAAACAAAATATACATATATATGATATACACATACAAGTAATTTTAAAAATGATTTCCACAACATGCCTCATAAGTATCACAATTATTTCCTTGTAAATTGAAACATTAAGTTTGAAGTGTAAGATTTACAAACATGAGTAATAAATGCAACTTATCTTTCATAAAACTCTTCTCATTTTAAGGCTGCTAACTATCACTTTTATTAACTTTTACAGAGGTTTGTACCCTAACGACATATTTTGTGCTGTATCTCTAGAAGTTGTTTGAGGGAAGCTGCCTGATTGAAATTCTAATTCCAGTATTTTCCTCATCCCAATGAGTAAGAGTTGTATTTTATCAGTGATTCTGATAATAAAGTTAATTTATTTTAAAAATATTTCATTTTCCATAATCAACTAGAATATTCTCAGGATCTAAAATAGCTGACATATACATAAATGGCAAATAAACAAGTAACATGCCAAGCAGAACATTGTTTTAGCACTGTCTTAATTAACCACATAGTTGCATCTATGCTAAGTATTATAGTATGTAGCATATGTATCTAAAGATAATCTTCATTTATATCCTCCTCCTATTACCTCCACCTCTCTACCTTAGATTGGTAGAGTATTCTTATTTATTTTGCAATATAAAAATAACACTAATTGTGACAAATTTTATATCATATGAAACTATTACTATTAAGAAATATTGTGCAAAGGTGATATTTGGAATTAAAGGATTCTATATTAAGATACAGGATAAAATATGAAGAAAATGAGGCAGCAAAATAAGTACTCCATTAATGAAAACATATAAGCAAGAAAGTACATAACATATGCGAATACAATGAGAAGTGGAAGAAAAATGAATTCTATAAATTGGTATAAGCAATACAAACACACATGTGTGCATTGGCATGCACATATATCTACATACTCTATAATCATTATATCTAAGAATTTGATTTCCAATAGCTAATTAACAAACAGTTAATTATAATAAATGAATATGGCACTTTTATGAGCATAATTTTAACACATTTTTAAGGCCATTAGCTGCCTGGAAAGAAAGTAATATTCTGTAATCAATAATGCTCTCAGTTCAGTATTTATAAGGAAATTGCTAATTAAAATTACAAGAATTTGATCACTCAACATGCCTTTGGTAAGAATTTAGGAATATATGACTAAACCTTCCATGCCTTTATTTAAATATCAGAGTATACTAAATAATTTGCTGTTGTTGGACTTTAAATAATAAATTCATAAGTTTAACCATGAAAAAAAGAAATATATTTGACATAAAAATTATGTATGTATAGAAATATTATGTTGTTTATTTATTTGGGTTTTGCTTTCCAAAACAGGGTGGTATCTGTAGTTAATGGCTGCTTATGCATTAGGATGGTCCAAATTGGTGGAACTCAACAGATGCTATATTATTTGAATCAGTATAATAGATTGATAGATTAAACCTACAATTTTTTTTGAACTGCAAAACATACATAAATGAATAGACAATTTACATGTTACAATGTTGTTTTACAGCAAAAGGTGAATATTTCAAATATTGGGGGAGGGGGGAAATTAGGCACATTCACATTTATTAAGTTTGTAAACTACTCTGATAATTTAGTTCTGTCCATTTTTCCATTAATACTACAGATTATTTCATATGTTCTTGATTTAGAAAGTGTGTGTGTATCAATCTTATTTTGCTGATCACTGATGGTATCATGATATTATGACTTAGCGGTCAGTATGGTGCACACTTGGTGGCCAACTATGGGATCACTCTGCTGCATAAAGCAAAGTCCCAAAAAGATGAATGACTTTATGTAATACATATTTTATAACTCAGATGAGAACATATGTACTGTTAAGTAGCTTTTTGTATCAGGGATTTTCACAGTGAAATATATTATAATATGACAAATTATTGTTATTGCAACAATAATTTGTCATATTATATGTACTGTTGTTTGTAATTAGTTACTTAAAAGGAATACTGCAATGAAAACATAGTGTCTTTAGTATTACTTCTTATGGTGTTATCAAGATTTAGTAATTTAATTTTAATAGATTATTTGCATGTTACATACATGAGTCGGATCACAAAATTAAGATGAAGGTATAAAGTCAGTATATTACATAATAATCACAAGGTTACAAATTAGTATAATAATGATTATACAATATGTCTCAGTAAATAGACATTAATTATACTTTCAGCCAAAATACAGGTTTACAATGATTTTAATTACATGCTTATTCTATAACAACATTTAACTATTACACCTGACTTTATTTACAGAGTGAAAGATATGCTGCTTTTTAACACTTAAATATATTTTTCATTTCATGGATAATTTTTTAATTTTCTATAGATTTTGCCACAGCTCTTTATTATATTTTGTGTACAAATATTAGTTCTGTAGTGTTTTATATGTAGATAAACATAATGGCTTCTTCATAAAAATTATCATATTGCAATTCATACTATTTGTGGCTCATATCTTAATAAGAAAATTTTATAGCCTATGAGTAATAACTGACAACTAATTTTAATTAATCAATAGCTTCTTGAATAGCGTGATTATGAGCATCTTATATTAGTGAAAAATCTGCACCAATATTCATGAATAAAAATATCTTTCTTAATTTATTGTTTTTATAGACAATCACTGGAATCTTTCAAATACTCTACTAGCAGTACTAAGGATGAATTGGCATTCAAACTTTCATTGACAAAGAGAAAATTTGTTATGTAATATCTCTGCAGTTAATCCTTTGCAGCACCAATGTGTCTTGAGAAAGTCTAAATAAGAGTTTGTAAAGTGCAATATCAATGATTTGTTACACTCTGTAATTGAAAGCACTACAACATATCATTAACAATTTGTTCTTAATTTTCTACTTTTCATTTCCATACTAATTAAATGTAATCAAGTCATTTTTAACTTTTAAAAATTTATATTTGGCCTTCATCTTACATAAGTTCTCTTATCTATGGTTCATCCAATTAAATATTATCTTTAAAAACTATATATATATTAAGGTTAAAAAAATATTAAGTTAGAATAGTAACAATTTCTTTAATCTTTACCTTTACAAGATTTAGAAATTTATTCCAAGGAAATTGAAGTTTACTTCTTTTTAGTCAAAGGCTTTAACAAATGCAATCATTCAATCTAACTGGATGTGTAATGGTGGAAGGAAAGCATCATTAGAGTTCAGTAATTATTCATTTAATACACATTTTATGCTAAAGAACTGAACTGTTTAACTGGAGATCAATATTTATAGATGTAGTGATTTGTATTATCACAACTCATCATTCAGCTAAAAAACTTCTGTAATTTGAGAAAACATGCTGCATGACTAGTAAACTTTCAATAAGTTCATACATTATCCTATCTGAATTTTGTGTATTCATTACATTTTAAAACAGCATTCATAATATTAAATGCAACAGAAACAAATGGGCGAATATTGCCAATATAAATAAATAGTGCCTTCAGATTTAGTTTGAAGAATCCATAAACAAACGTAAATCTTCTGGTATGTATCCATGTCTCAAAATATTAAATAATATCATTGCAATAAATTATTTCTTAACTTTCAAATAAAGTTTACTAAATTAGTTTTGTCATTTTCTAATGAACTAACTGTATCAAATTCTAAAATGTTCCATCCTTAAAGCCTAGAACCCAGTCCATTATAAGGCTATTTAACTTCTTTTGCATTGACCAGAGGATCTGAATAATGTAAACACATTAAAAATATGGATCTCCATCAGCAATATTTTTATCTGACATGTCAATAATTGTGCCTTAGTCTGAATTAAGTGCCAATTATTCTGACTTACATACAGAAAACTTTGGGGAAAACTGGCTATACAGTGGAATGTAAGTTAGGATATTGAATTTGGCAAACCAATAGGTTTTGGATAGAAGCCTTTAATATTTGTCAAACAGAAATAATATTCAGTTATAGGATCTTTTTCTTTTACGAAACCATTGTTGTGCAAATTTTAATCCCCTGTATGGCTCAATAGGCTACAGTATCGGCTTATCAACTGCAAATGCAAAGGGGGAATGTTTGATCCTGCTTGGGTCAACTTATGGGTCTGGAAATGTTTACAGAGCTTTTCTCAACCTGAAAAGATTTGGGTAACTATAGGTACTTAAAGACTCTCGGCTCATTTATACCATCATTGATTCATTAATTCCATTCATCACCCCAAAGACCTTGGCAGTTAGCATGAATTGAATAGAACATAACCAATTTCACACACATGTGCAAATGTGCATGTGCACACACAACACACACAAACAAACAAAACAGTGAATTACATTTCCTAATGGCATCCTTACAGCCAGTTCCTCAATATTTACAGCATAAATTGTAGTATTTGTGAGGTACCTAAGGTCTTTCCTCATATACTTGAAATTTAATTCATATGCCCTTTTATCTAGAATTTTTAATGCAAGTTTTCCTCATGTATTGCAAAATAAAGATGCTTTTTTCTGTACTGAGTTACAAAAATAAAATGATTACACTTTCAAGCTTTTAATGAAATTTTCCCACATATTGCAATCTAAAACTGCATTATTTTTGCACTTGAAACATAAAAGCCTATTTCAAGTATAATCATTTCATATTATTTCCACAATTCACTATAATACTTCACCAAAGGTTACCAGTTCAAAATACATACTATCATGAATAGCAGTATAAGTTAGGCTTATATTTATCATGTAGCTGTACTGCTCAATATCTGCAAATTTTCCTATGAAAAAGATAAAAGTAGGAAAATAACTGTTATATGCAATGTGAATATCTAAAATAGATTATTTATATGAAAATTATACTCCAAAAGAAATGAAATACACAATTTATAATCAATAATTTTTAGAAAACAAAAAAGTATAAGATTAGTTATTTTTACAGCAAAATAGCTGTATCCACAAATTTTATGTTATACAGTTTGAAAATCAAACTCTTTATGAAGTTTGTCATAACAATTTTTATGTTTGATGCTTTTCTTTTACATATTTTTATTATATATACTTATATTATAATTCCATCATAAACTTTTAAATGCTCCACAGCTCTTTGGTTACTTTAACAAGAAAATTGTTTCTATAAGTAGCTGCTAGTGCCATGACAAATCTCCAACCTGAGGAGCAGATATCTCAGTTTTATGTTATTAAGATGCTGAATGACTGGTGTTACAGCCATAAATCAAGTATAATATTCATAAACAACTACTAGATATTTTTCACAATTCATCAAAAATGGCCCAAAGTCATCTTTATTAAAAAGCATGGATGTGCAAACTCAGCATCATAGGGCAAGTACCAAGACTGGTACTTCATATATTGTTAGCAATGATGATTCTTTATGTTGAATACACCTCAAGAGAAACTGATTATAATGCTTAGATTTTTTTCAAAGATAGTAATTTAATGAACAAAATTTCGTTTTGCTTGTGGTTTATTGAAAGCTAATTTAAATTTAGAATTCGTTGCAATTTATTTTAAGAAGCATACTTTTATTTTGTATTAAAAATTAAAATTTTATACAGTTTAGAACAAATTTCAAATTTCAGAAGTCTTTGCTTTATCTCAAAATATTTACACTTGAATTTGTACCGGACTATCCAACACATTATTGCAAGCTTAGTAATGGGTATTACAACTCCAAATTCAAATAAATGCTTGCACCCTGGCTGGCATGCTAGAAATTTGGGCGTGAATGTCTACTTACTAAATTGAATCCAATCTCAATAAGAACTTCAGGAATGATATAACCATAGATGGATGTGCATATTTCAAGCATGTTCCACACATGCTGGATGGAGTTGAGATCCAACTTTGTGCAGACAACTCAAAAGTTGACTCCTGTGCCTCCAGGAATTGCAAGACACACCAAACAGTATGGGGTTGGATGTTGTCTTGTATAAACACAACCTTATTGACGATGTGTAGAGCAAAGGGAATAACATGCTGAAGAATCTTCCTCAATGTAGCGCTGTGCAATCGGTTTTTAACAAGCACAAGCTTAATACGTGCATCAAGGCCAATGCCATCACACATCTTAATGAAGACTCCACCACATGCAGCTCTTAAATAATATATAGGCAGTGTAACCCTTCCACGAACGTCTCCATTCTCTTTTTCTTTTGTCTGGAGGACTGGGGTTGAATCTTGACTCATCTGTAAAAATAACTTAGCTCCACTGCTCTACTAATCCAATGCATGAGCAAGCTGAAGCTGAGCTCTGTGATGGAGTGAAGTTAACTGGTAACAGATACTGTGATGTCAGGCTGACCCCAGTGAGTTTTTTAATTTATTTATTATTTTTTTAATTCGAATATTTTCCATTGCAGCATTGCAAATCTGTACTTTTCGGTCAGTAGATGTGAGCTGCTGAGCGAGGAGATGTGTTAAAGTGTGCAAATTTACGCACTAACTGTGATTTGTTTCTTAAATTGTGTCCACACTTAAAAGGTAATAATAGGTATTAAAGAACGTTCGCCATGCTCTTTTAGACAGACATGGCGTTATCTCTTCGCTAAGAAATTAAGCTTCATGATCCAAAATTTGATGAATAGCTGTAATGAAAAGGTGAGCGACTTCAGTGATCAGACTTAGACCTGTATTGTCAAAATGTTCATGATACGTATTCAAAATTGAATGAAGAGTGAGAGAATTAACACAAGAAGAAAATTTCGAAGAGACGACCACTGACGTGAGGACAATAACTGTGCAAATGCGGTTTGCAGCTATTACGGCAAGAACAAATTAAAATAGGGTTCCATTCCGTCTTTGACTAATGTCCGAACTCTGGCACATAAACTACTTTTTCATCTTCCTGAAGTTATTAGTTGAGCAAAAGGCCCACCCCCAAGGGTGACCTAGGTCGTTAAGCGCGAACTCGTAAGCTGAAGATCTGGGGATTCGATTCCCATCAGGATCATTCTCACTGATTGAGGTTTTTTTCCAGGTTTTGCTCCGTCCTCATAAATGGAAAATGCCGGGGAATTACTCCAAATTTAGGCCTGGAACACTTCCTTCTCTTAAAAAAATCCTTTCCAAGTTTATCATTTCATCTCGTGTATCATCAGCATCCACCGCCTCAGTTGTTAAAACGGGCGTTGAAACTTTAGCAGATACCATTTTAGATGACATTTTTTAGAACAAATTAAAAATAATGTGGCAGAAATGTTCAGAAAACAACATATGTCTGGCGGTGGATGTAGATATTCTTGAACTCAAGGATTTCATGAACTTATTGTATTCAGCAATCTTTGAATCAAATGCTGAAGATCTGTCGATATGGCACCGGGAGAAAAATCTTCAAATAAATGCACTTTGTTGATGAAACGATAAAGTGTTCTCACACACTCGGATTTGATAATGTAGATACATACATGAAATGAGTGGAAGGCGACATATCCTACTAAAGCAATTTCAAATATATTTAGAAATGTTAAAATCTGCAAAGAGAACTATTAAATCAGTGAGCAAGCTTGTGTAGCTGAAATCTTACTGGTTTCCGTGGCAGATGCAAATGTCGAATATATATGCCAGTTGAGCCAAGAAAATCTGCTATTAAAATTTTAATTTCAATGACAATGCAACGCGTTGTTTTCTAGGTAAATAGATTTAATATGCCAAGGGTGGTGATAGAGTTATCTGAAGAAGAAAGAATCTTGCGCAGGCCGCACGTGCCGTTCTCAGATCAATGATATCAATTGAAGGAACTAACTGAAATATCACTGCGATAATTTTATTGGTTTTCTTCCATGAACGTGTACGAGAACTGAGGAAGAGAAGCCTTTATGCAGATACATAAAGGGAACAAAAAAAAAAACAATTCCAAAGAAATTCTACTATCCAAATAAAGGAAGGCAGTTTCCTCTCTACATCTGGAGAGAATGACATTGATCTCTTAGGTACCAAAGGACAAAAACACCGTCCTTTGATTAAAGTAGCAGTATTTGGAATACAAATTACGTACTGTCTTTGAAAAAGAATAAGTAGCCACCCCTCATCCCACTGCTTCACCAAGCGTCGGATGCCGTCCGAATAAAAGGATCGTGGTTGCTGCATGAACCAGTTTCGCGCCGCATCCTTCATTTCATCATCGTCGTGGAAGTCTTTCAGAAATTTCTTCACAGGCCCAAACAAATTAAAGCGGCAAGGTGATAGGTCAGGGCTGTAGAGCCATTATGCACAAGAGGAAGAGGTCACCATATTCCTCGTAACGGCAAAGGTGTTGCACACATAAGCTCACGTACTGTTCCTTATGCGTCTCACGGGACCCAATGCAAACATCCTTTTTATACAACCATTTCTTCATAAAACTTGGAATGTCTTCCGTTTGCTGACGTCCTGTCCGAAAACTTGCATGCCCAATACTTAACTATACATTTCTAAGCGTACACGGCATTCATACGACGATAAATTCACTAGACTGAAAGCCCTCCGCTGTCAAAAATTGAGTCATAACTTATCCGCTTTTGAAGGGTTCGGAATCGCCACGCCTGCAAAACCAAACGACGGAAGTCCAGAACTGCACCTCCTACCGGGATGTGATATTCTATACTGTTGCCTCTTTCCCCTGCCTTTGTTAATAGTTACGCGCATCAGCGAGAATGGGGACCGGGCGGGTTTCAGTTGACCACGCCAAGTACCAAAGGAGGAATTGATGCGCTGGATAAAAAAGTGTATTGTTTATTCAATGAACAGGTGTAGCATGAGATGGCCTCTTGGTCTGCTCAACATTTCCATGGTTAGATCACGTATATATTCATTTATCCGAAAACTGTGAGCAGTCGCATAGAAGTTAGTTGAGCCACTTTTCCAGAAAGACGGGTCAACCCTCGTCTCCCATAAGAATTAAGACAATCCATTGCCAGGATGCTTAAACGTGAAGTTCCTAAGTCACCTGCAATGGTGCCAAATGAAGTGACCTAGAACCAAAGACAGGAAAAGTAAAATATATTGCGCTAGTTCAGTACACCAAAATGCAATGACTGTGCCAGAAGTGTTTGTGAAAATTGTCTGTAAATAGCTATTGTGAATTTTCTCTATTGATGGAAATACTTCATTGTAGGTAATTGATTCTATTCTATTTTTAGTGTTCCTAATCTTAGAACTTATTATATTTTTAAAATCAATCATAAGAACTAGATAATAATTACAATTTCTTAAAGTACAGAAAGAAAACTTTTTCCATGTGATATGTTTGTGCAAAATAGAAAATTGTAAGCGCATAAAGGGCATTATGTTGTATTTATTCATTGTTATTATTTCTTGAAATATAACCAACTAATAAGTTAATATTTGTTTTATTATGTAATCCTTATAATTATTTTGATATAAAATGGAATCAAATTGGCCCCAGTGTACTCATTGTGCAACAGAAAAATTAATTATAGTCTTATGGTAAGTTTATATGAGTTCAAGAGTTCTCTGAGTCTTCATTTAGGTTTTTATTCGTTAATATGACTATTGTGCAACTGTTACAGCTGATTACTTGCCTCAACAGCCGTTAAGATCTCCAAATTTATAAACCCATAATTTCCGGCCAACGTAAAACTAGAGACCGGATCCACAACGCCTGTGAGCAGTGTTCCTGAAACCTACTCGTCCACCGTCGTTGATCAGATGCTAGAGCGTCTACTTGAGAAGCAGCGGGTTCGGTGTCGAGACATATTGCCTGGGTAAGGTTATTTCGGAGTTTTAGCTTGCCCTGTAAAGACGAATAATGGATAACTTTAAACGATAACAGCTCCTGACTCATTTGCATCATCATTTAATTATTTCCTCTCAAAGTTTCCAAAGACCTTTATAACTCTTGCAAAAAAGGAAGAAAAATAAACAGAAAAATAAAAGAAACTGTCTCGCAGATCGTATAATATTTGTGAATATTTTTTCTATATAATAATAGCTACGCCTATTAATAATGTATCGAACAGCTCGTAAATCTTCAGAACTCTCTTTAATTAAGTTACACTTTTTGAAACAGATCATCGGCCAAAGAGGTAGTAAATATTATTTACAGAAAAATGCTCAGCTTAAAATAAAACTAGGAACTAAAAATGAGTGGAATTAAGATCATTTGTGTGGCAAAGGTGCTGATTGCAAACTTAGGAATTAGACTGAATTAGAAAAAATCATTTGTGTGGTGGAGGTGGAGGAGGCGACTTGATGGCAAAACTAGGAACTAAAAATGAATGAGATTAAGATCATTTATGCTGTGCTGGTGGTGGTTGTGGAACTATGAAATAAAATTTTGACACACACAAACACATACATACACTTATGATGAAAACTAACACTTTCACAATGATGGAGAAGGGGGAATCTTATTGGCTAAAATTGGTACTAAAATATAAACTCACTCTGGTGTACCAAAAAAAAAAGTTTTAACTTTAGAAAAATAATAAACTTTTCAAAAAAGAAATTACATTGCAAATAAAATGATGTTTTACTTTTCATTTCACTTTTATAAACAAACAATAGTAAATTAATGGTAAACAATCACGTAATGACGCTGAAAATTCAATGGTGATGGGAGAAATTTGGTGGCTAAAATTGAAACTTAAATATATACATAGGTTGGTGGTTGCCGAATCAAATATTTTATCAACATTTTATATTTTTAAAAGAAAATTACGCTGCATAAAGAATGATTTTTAACCTACAATTTTTATTTTATATAAAAAAAAATTTAAACGGGTGATGAGAAACAACGTGATGGCAGTAAAAATGTAATGGGTTTGAATTAAATTTCCTGACTAAAATTGGAATTAAAATATATACAAAACTGGTGGTACAAAAACAAACAAAATATGTTTGAAAACAATTTTTATGTTTCAAAAATTGTTTGTTAAGCTGCAAATAAAATTCCTTTTTTTTTTTTATTTTTTTTTATTTATTTTTTAAAAACAAGCGATGATGATGAAAATGATGAAAATTTAATACCAAAATATGAAAATAATATTTTGACATACCGTAATTGTGGTGGCCTAAAGGTGCGTTGATTGCAACTTCCGGCTTACTACTGAGGGAAGTAAAGAGTAGCAGCGAAAGTCACCTAATGTGTCTTGACTGTTAGAAATAAACTACTTTGAACAAACCAAGCTGTGAAAATTCGAAATACTTGCCGGTAGAAATAGCAGCTGAAACATACATGGTGGTGGAAAACAGTACTACATGCTGTAAAGCATTGGAATGCCATGGTAGTAAACATTAGAAATAAAACACACCTGTTTGAGAAAAAAAAATATGAAAACAAAATATTTACCCATAAAATTTACAATGAGTTTTACCAAAATGTCATTTTGTGATAATCAAAATAGTTTTCACAATTTGTTTTTCTTATAGACAGTAACTATTAATTTTGAATTATAAAAATACTTTTTCCTTTTAACGTGCAAATAATTTTAGGTTTATTTTAACTGTGTAACTTTTTGCTGCTTTATTCCTAAAATAAATAAATAATTGAATAAAAAAGGTTTATGTGGTAAAACTAATAAGCTTTTTAAAAAAAGTTCTTGCGTTCTAAAACATAATGAAGATCATTTTATTTACTTTCATAAATATAAAGTATTCAATTTCAAATAACATGTTTATTTTCCTTTTAACGCGCCCATAATTTTAGGTATTATTTCCATTTTGTAAGTTTTACTTAATAACATCGATAAACAAATATAGTTTCGTTGCAAAGGAAATAATTTTTACTTTTTAATTTACTCTTATAAATAAAAAACATTAGCAATGAACTTCAATTTTTTTATCTTTTAACGCACTAATAAATTTTAGATATATTTCTACTTTGCAAATTTCTATCGATTACATTGACAAAGAGCTAGAATATGAATTGCCAAAAAACTACAAAATCAATCCTTAATATGGTTAAACGCCTCAATAAAAACAGACATAGAGTACTTGTACTACATTGCACTCAATTATAACTATGTGCCGACTATAATGTAGCTGAAATTTAAAAAGCGTAACATCTTACCCTACAATATGAATCGAGTAAATTGCTTTCAGAATCGAAAAGTGTTGAGCAAGATGCTAATATGACATATACTAAGTTCACAAAGCAACTGAAGTAATGACATATTGATAATTTGTTGTTCTGTTAAAGGAGAGAAAGTTGGTCGATATATTTACTGACACAGCCACGTAGGACAAGTTAAAATCTGTATGCTAATTACATGGAATATACTAAAATATATTTTATATATTAGCCCTGCAGCTTATAAAGCAATATTATAATGGTCGTCACTTATATATTATTATAATTATTTGTAAATATAACTTTAACTGTAACAAATAAATTATATGTATTAACCCAGAGATTGTAGTCAGTAAAATACAATTAATTAATCATATGAAATAGTATTATCATATATTAATTAATAAGAAATATGAATCAGGAAGCAAAAAGCAAATATAGCATTTGAATCAGGAAAAGGGGAATGTAGCATTGGTATCGTAGGAATAGAATTGGGGGGGGGAATACATACATATATAATGAACACATAATTTATCTATGAAATATTTTCATATTATCATTATAAGTATACATTTGCACAAATAATATTAATTATCACAATTTATTAACTATCGTGAATATATAACGGAAGCATTTTTATACAACCTTTTGCATGAGGCAAATCGAAGTTGCTTTTATAATCGTAAAGCAATTGTTAGATGCTAATGTATTTCTTACATCTGCGTATTGCAACTGCCAGTTAATGAGGGTATGCCATGACCTTGATAAGAGAGATATTAATGATCGACTTAGTATTGGGGCTGAGTAAGCCATCAATAGAGTTTTTCTTAAGAAACAAGCGAAGTAGTATTTAACGCGGAAGCAGGTTATAACTAATATAATTAACGTGGACTGTGTACAGATATAGACAATTAATGAGTCAGAGATATTATGGAGAGAGCTTTTTACGCTAAGTAACATTTAGTAATTGTTATTTATAACATCCACTTTAGGAAAACATGTTTGTGAAAACCAACAAATGAGGACATTTTCAGCCTATACAAGCAATATTTCCCATCGCATAAAAAGGAAAAATATATTAACGTAAGATCTGGCTGTAATATAATGAACAATTTTGCGAAATTCTAAATTACTCAGCACAGACGAAAAGCAGTTTTCTGCAAAAAAAAAAAAAAAAAAAATGGCATATCAATATAATAACTAAATAAATGCATCATAAAACCTGTTAGATTAGAATATCATTTTGGCATAAAATGTAATAAATATATTTCATATATGGTCAATAATGGGAACTGAATAAACCTAAAGTTATTCTTAAGAAACAAACGAAGCAGAATTTAACATAGAAGGCTGTTATAATTTATATAAGTAATCTAATTCGTTTTTATAGATAGAGAAAATGAATGAATCAAAGATAAATGTGGGAAATGCTTTACGCTATATGACATTGAGATTTCTTATTTCTGAATTTCGATTTAGGAAAACATATTTAACAAAACCTACAAACATGGACAGATGTAGCCTATATGTGGCAATACTTCACAATAAACAAAAAGTAAAATATAATAAGGAAATATCTACCACTATAATAATGCACAATTTTCTCAAACTGTGAAGTATGCAGTATAGAGGTAAAACCGGTCACAAATATGGTGAAACTCCTATGTACGTGTTCGAGGCGCTAGTCCATTCTGATTGACCTGGGAAGCACCGTCATGCCGCCCTCCTGTGGTACCTATAATCACAGGGAAAAGCATGTGGTACACTCTTAAAATATTCTTGACAATATTTAGTCAATTATATGTTTGAAAAATGAAAAATTGTGTTATAAATTTACTAATTTTGAACATTTATTAATCTATACATTTAATAATTAAAACTTTTATATTGTACGTTAACATATATAATTAATTAACTTATTCAGTTAATATTCAATACTCAATTAATAAGTATATGTATTTAATTAAGTAATATATTTATGTATAATTTTTACTAACTTTGTCTTTCGCGGTATTTCACATTTCCTATTTCTTCTTTCCCTTCTGCTCTATCTTCCTCCTCGTAGGAATTAGCATAATTTTCAAAACTCAATATTCTCATAATTACGTGAACAGTTTTTACCTAATTTTGAAATTATTCAACCCCTGGAACTTTTCATATATCTTCTCTATTTTCTCTTAATTATCCACTAATTCGTGTTGTGTGGTTACATTTTTCTTTTCTTTCTTTTTTCTTTTATTTTTCTTCTCCTTATTCCTCCAATGCCCTTCTCATCCTATTCACTGCCTCTTCCATTTCCTTTAATCTCTTTTCGCTAACTTTCTTATCCTTAATTACCACGTTCAATGTCCTACTCAGATTATTCAATTTATCTTTGCCTTTTTCATTTATTGCTTAAGTGCGGGACATTGGTTTATTACCGACCTGTGAGGATAGCATTTTCATTCCTGTTCATTGTGAACAAAATAGCAAAAGTACTTCACTTTGGAGAATAGCTGTTTTATACCTGTGCTAATAACCTTAATATTCGTAATAAAATAAGAAACATTCACAAGGAGAACAACAATACGATACCTATAGTGATGAAAATTTAATTACGAAAGCATTTCTTCCAGGAGCACGCTGGTTCGATACCTGTATGAATTAGGCATATATTGCGTGCAAGCCAGCAGTAGGAAAGAGTGAGGTTCGTATATCGCCTTCTCCAAAGCCTCTAATTAAAGCCTGCAGTTTTTGTTTCGATCTCCTGATACAACCTATTAATTTGCATTTTATCTATATTGTTTTAAAATACATCATTGTGATTTGCAAACAGTACTATAGTTCAAAGTTTCATTCTCTGTGAAAATGCGTTTTGTAGTAAGTAAATAATTCCAAAAGGAATGTAAAACAAATCTCTCGTGAAACAGTTTGACACGTTGTTACCTTCTGCTTGGTACATTAAATCGTCTAAAATGACCTGATGGCCAAGGTTACCCACCTCCAAATCTGGTACCACCGCGCGGTTCTCAAAACACTGAGGAATATATTAAAAAGTTTTAACTTTGCAAAATAAGTTTCACTATTGATGAAAGAAGATTGCTTTTATTATATTTTACTGCGAAACTGTATAAAAGTGCTTTAAGGGCTTAACTTGATAATGATTTTTAATCACATTTCAATTTTCACATCGCGTGCATTTTTAAGGGCATTATATAATGTTTGCAAATGATTGTATAAGATATGTATGTTGTATTGTTTGCATGCATGTTGTGTCTTCATGTAAATATTAAGGGTTGTTAAGACCTGGAGGCTTACAATTTTTGGTTGCCGAAAGTCGTCACTATGTGAATTCTAATTGCAATGCAACTAATATTTTTGAGAGAACCTGCAAGTACAAGACATGTAACAATATTCGCGAGCACTGTAATACTTGTTCGTATTTCTAGTCACAGATAGGTTTGTACTTCGCAGCATTTTCATTTATAAATTATGTTGGCAAATGTTCATATTGGTTGAAAATGTTATTTTCACAACAGCGCTTATAATCTTGGCACATTAGGCATCTTGGCGGGTACTGATTATTTGAAAGTGCCAGCAAATTAATAAAATTTACATCCACACCCAGTTCTAAAAAGTGGATTATAATTTTATCGTTGGTTATGTGAGATCTACTTTTAGCACTGCACAATGTTTGGCGTTACACCTATCATATTTGCAGTTTGGGCATTTTAATATTTTATGTTTTGGAGCAGATGACTTAAAACAGTAATATAAGAAACACTGCAAATACAGGGAAACAACACTATGTTAGAAATATATTTACAAACGCCCTGTATGCGTCGACTGAAAATGGATAACTACGGTGTCATTGCAATGTATTTTTCTGGCACCATTACCATCTGTTGCTTTTAAATGTGTCTTTTACTTCGAGGGGTTATTGCCATCAGGGAAAGCAAAGTAGGAAGATCTTCGCTAACAATTGACAAGAACTCATTCAACATGGTCTAAATCGTAAAAAAATGTGGGGAAGAAATGCTATTGTTGAAAATATTGGGTAACTCTATATGTTGGATATTACGGTGTAACTTCGTGGAGTTTAAAAGGTATTCAGTTGATTAAAATCAAACATTTTTAAACACGCTGTTTCACGGGATGCAATGATTCAAACATGAAAAACTCACACGCACGGTACGTGTATTTATGCTGAAAAATAAACCCTTATACATGATGTTATACGTTATTTGTACAGAAGGACCCCTGCCTGATTGAGTGACATCAGATATGAATTCTCTGTTCTTAAGTTATTTACCGCATTCCTGCGAGTTATCGGGTAGCAGTCATATTTTTCCTGGTTCAGAATTAATATTGTTTTAATTATATATTTTATTGACAGCATTAAAATAAATAAATTCTATTCCAAATATAATTTTCAGTTAATCATGTTTTATTGGCTGGGGTACCAACGCTGTATTATTTTCTTCCTAATAGTGCGTTAGGTTAATATATGCAATATATAACTTAAGTTTCATGGTGTAATATTTATATTTATATTTCTTGTTTTGCAATGTAAGTAGGCCGTCTCTTCCACGAGTGGAAATAACTGTATCTCAAAATAACCAACAATACCCCTTAAGGAGCATTAGCAATGGGGTATAGCTACACTAAAGTCGTTCGTCCTGGTTTCAATAGTGAATAAATGAACGACCAGGTGACTTCATGTGTTGTACTTGTAAATTATTTTCCATATATCCAACGGTGCCAAAAAATGTATGCACACTTTCAAAGTAGATATCTATTTAATATATTTCAAAGTTGGGCCGAAAAATAACAGCAATGTGTAATACTATGTTCTGCAAATAGATATCATCCACATACATTATGATAACGTTGCTACATCAACAATGAACAAATGAAGACATACTAAATCAACAAGGAGCAAATGAAGCCAAGATTATCATGATGCGACTCACTTTATGTTATGCTAGCGTTACTACAACAAAATGAACAGCGGAAAGTTATTTTGAAGTGGTATTGGAAAACCGAGAACGTTGTTGAAGTTCAAAGGCAATAGAGACGTGTATACAGAGCAGAACCGCCAACGCGAGTAACAATTGCACGCATTCGAGACAAATTTGAGACTCGTGGTACTGCATGCGATTTTCGCAAGGGCAGATCTGGGAGCCCTCGCACAGCGACAAGCCCCACGTCCTCTGCTATGGTTTTGGAACGTTTTGAGCACTCACCACAGAAATCTGCAAAGCAATGTGCACGTGAGACTGCGATTAGCAGAACCAGCTTACATCGTATTATTAAAACAGCAAAGTTGAAAGGATCCATTCCAAAACCTTTGCATGCATTAAATGAAGATAACCCTGATCGGAGAATGCAGTACTGTGAGTGGTTTCGGGACATAGTGTAAGAGGATGAGGCCTTCATAGGGAAAGTTGTTTGGTCCGATGAGCACAATTTAAGTTGAAAAGAACTGTTAACGGGCATAGGCATAACTCTGCCTACTGGTGTGCAAACAATCCACATGTTATTTTAGAAAAGGCTGTTAATTTACCTGGAATTAATGTCATCTAGGGGTCTAATTAGACCATTCGTTTTTATAGGAACACTAACTGTCCCAGTGTACTTGAACATGATACGCACATCTGTCTTACCCGCCAATCATACAATCTATGGAAATTAGGAACTTTACTTCCAACAGGATGGTGCACCACCACATTGCCACCAAGATGTATGTGCGTACTTTAATGACAATATTCCAAGGAACTGGATAGAACGAAGAGGTCCAATTGAAGTTTCCACCTCGTTCTCCGGATCAAACTCCTATGGACTTCTACCTATGGGGAACTCTTATGAATGTTGTATGCCGTAGAAAACCAGCTACCCTGGCAGCACTTCGGGAAGAAATTGAAACGGCATGTGCCACAAACGCTGAAGACACTTTTGCAAACGTTGCTCAATCACTAGTTCAACGTACTCAGAAGTATATCGAGGACGATGTGGGCATTTTGAGCAACTGTTGTAACTGTAACGGTCTAAGATGATTAGTGGTCAACATTTTCTGTTTTGTTATGTAAACAAAATTTTTTCTTTGCTTGAAGTGTGTATACATTTTTGGCACCCTCTGCATATTTATTTATTCAAGTAAATAAAAAGATATAATATTTTATGTGCGTTTACATAATAATAAGAAATTCTTTCAAAGATAATTCAGCGTTGTTTTTTTATGCAATTTTATTCCATAACTAGAATATTTACGGTACCAATGATATATTCTCTTTTTCTTCTTCTTTTTTCTAAATAAAATTCCATATTAGCATTTTGCTTCCTAATTAATGTTTCATATTAATTAATATACGATAATACTATTTCATATGATTAATTAATTATATTTTACTGACTGTAATCTCTGGATTAATAAATAAAATATATGTATTACATTTAAACTTACATTTAATATAATTATAATAATATACAAGTGCCTGTCCTTATATTGTTGCTTTATATGCTTTAGGGCTAACATATCAAATATATTTTAGTACATTTCATATAATTAGCATATAGATTTTAATTTGTGCTATATGACTGTCAGTAAATATATCGACCAACTTTCTCTTCATTAACTATGTCCGTGTGTGAAGGGAAGAACAAATTTCAGATATGTCGTTATTTCAGTTGCTTTGTAAACTTAGTATATGTCACTTTAACATCTTACTCAACACTTTTCGATTCTGGAAGCAATTTACATTAACACTTTACTCCACTCATGTTGGAGGATACCGCCACGGGTGGCCGAGGTCGTTAAGGCATAGACTCGTGAGCGGGAGGTCTGGGGTTCGAATCCCGCCAAGACCTTTCTCCCTGACTGAGGTTTTTTCCAGGTTTTCCTTTCCTTAGTTCTCATAAATGGCAAATGCCGGGAGGTTCCCTAAACTTAGGCCTGGAACGATTTCTTCCTTAAAAATAAAAATCCTTTCCCAATATATAATTTCATCCCATGTGTGATCAGTGTCCATCGCCTGTGGTACCTCAGTAGTAAAAACGGGCGTTAACACTATTTATTCATGTTGGGGGATAAAATGTTACGCGCGAACAGGTATGTATTTTGAAATTTCAGCTACATTATAGTCGATACTTGGTTACAATTAAACGCAATGTAGTTCAAGTACGCTAGGTATATTTATTTAGGCTTTTATCGATATTAAGGATTGTTTATATAATTTTAATAATTTATAATCTACCTTTTTGTCAATGTAATCAATAGTAGTTTACAAAGTTGAAATCTATCTAAAATTTGTTTGCGCGTTAAAAGAGAAACATTTTTAAATTTCAATGTTAATGTTTTTGTTTATAAAAGCAAATCAAAAAATAAAAATTACCTCGTTTGCAACGAAATATTTTTGTTTATCAATGTTACTAAATAAAAGTTACAAAACTGAAATAATACCTAAAATTATTATTGCTGGCAACACAAGAAAAATTTACAAAAGCTTATTATTTTTCCACATAAATATTTTTGTTTATGAAGAAGAAAGCAACAAAAAGTTACAGAGTTGAAATATACCTAAAATTATTTGCATGTTAAAAGAAAATAGCATATTTAAATTTCAAAATTAATATTCACTATCTAAAAAAAGTAAATCAAACGTAAAAGATAATTTGATTACCACATAATAGTTTTTCGTAAGGCTTATTATTAGGTATTTTTTCTCAAAGTTAACGGTTTTTGGAGGTTTCCAATGGGTAAATAATTTGTTTTAATTTTTTCGCGAACAGTTATGTTTTATTTCTGATGTTTACTACTATGAATATCCGATGCTTGCAATAGGTAGTTCAAATTTCCACCACCAAATATGTTTTAGCTTCTATTCCTACTAGCAAGTAGTTCAAATTTTCACAGTTCGTACAGTATAGCTTATTTCAACAATCACATGTTAGGCGACTTTTGCTGGTACTCTTTATTTCTTGCATAGCAATTACTTATCTTAGTAGTTTTTTTTATTTGCATGTAATTACATACAACGTAAATTACAATTTTAATGTTTTTGAACACCAAGAACATACTGTACATGTCTTCTTCTACTCTGCTGTATTAATATATATATATATATATTACAACCCCTTTTTTAATATTACAATATTATAACTCATATGTGTGTGTGTGTTTTATACAAGATTTTGTTTAACTTGAATATTCAAAATCAATTTACAACTGTCCAATATACCGCTGTTCGTTGAGCTACTGAGGAACAACTAAATATTGGAAATTTCAAATATTAGGGCTCAAAGTATTTCTCGGAGACATCCAGGATCTGGAGGATCTTGGCCTGCACCCTCCACATGGTAATGCAGCAGCACCACATTCCAAACAATGGAGTATCTTGAAGTATGGTACCTTGAAGGCCGCAATTATCACATTTTGGAGACATCTTTATGCCAATACGATGCAGGCGCTCATTTGTAGGGAAGTTGTACACAAGTTGGTACCACATACTCCATTGTTAAGTGTCGAGTGCAGAATATCTGATGTTGGACCATATTCGGTGCTAGTTGCATACTGGATGTTGGAGAAATCTCTTAGGAGGTGGCAACTTAAACAACCAGGCAGTATACAATTCTCTGGTTTTCGGCGGTTGGCCATGTAGGTCGACAGGACAATATGCTATTAATTGAAGTAGATTCTTAACCTGGGGCGCGTGAATCGGCAACCCTTGAAAATCTGGTTGATTCTGGAAGCGATGTTCCGATAACCACTGGGTGAGAGACTGAAGACTATAAAAATCACCGTAGTCTACTAGATTTTCCCAATTTGTCCGGATAAATGGACAATCAGCTTTCGCCTGTGGATCAATGGCATTTAGACCCCCTTCAGAAGGTGGAAGTGTGAGTTAATTTCTAGGGACTCGTAATAAGAAACCTTTCCAGATGAAACACCCTGTAACTGATTTCAACTTAACGCTAAAAGTGGATGTTAGCGCCAGAACTTAGCTTAATGAATGAATGAATGAATGAATAGCGTTTAACGCCCGTTTTAGCTATAGAGGCACCTTAGGCGATGGACACTGGTGATACATGAAATGAAATGATATATTGGGAAAGGATTTATTTTTAAGGAAGGAAACGTTCCAGGACTAAGTTTAGGGTACCTCCCCGGCATTTGCCATTTATGAAGACTGAGGAAAATCTGTAAAAAAAACCTCAGTCAGGGAGGACGGTCCTGGCGGGATTCCAACCCCAGACCTCCCGCTCACGAGTCCGCGATTTAACGACCTCGGCCACGCGTGGCGGTTAGAACCCAGCTTACAAACCATACTTTGGATAATGAAAATATATTAAAAAATGAAGATGCTGTAACAAATTTAGGGAACTAAATTAATGCTCTCGAAGAACTTCACGAACACTGTTAACAACACAGTTCCAATTATATTGAATCGTCGCCGGTAGCGTGGGAAGAAATGTAACACCGAATATTTTATTGGCAGAAGCCATAGATACCCATGAGGGTGATACTATAGAAGTGGAGCCAACGAGCATAGATCTTGATTCATTCACATTAAGGTTCGTTCCAGAATCTCTACAATAATTATTCACAATTTCTTGAATATAAACAAGAAGAGAAGCATGTGGGATTGTCAAAGTGGCGTCATCAGCTAATAATAAAAGAGTGACAATCAGAACGAAGGCACTGTTGTGATTTTCATAGCAGAGGTTCGATTGATAACACAAACAAGTGCATTGCTAACTGACAGCCCTGTCTTACAGAAGCTTTTACAGGAAAGGAATAAGCCGTTCATTAAACTTTTGTAAGTGGCCGCTTTTAATACATTCCGAATGAGGTAGCAATATGAATCAGGGATTCCCAATTGCATTCCAGTATTAAATAAATAACTATGTTTTACCCACTCAAATGCGTGGTAAAAGTTCAAAGAGATCAAAAGTTTCCCAATCCGCGAAATAAAAGCGTCACGAAGAGCACATAGGGCGCACAGTATGTTCTCTTTGCATCGTATTGACTGCTGTACCGGTGCAAGAATATCAGCTATTATTGGTGATAGGCGGTGTTTGATACATTTCATGAACATTTTGTAACCAAGTTTTAGCATTGTTAAAGGACGAAAGTCTTGTGCAGCATTGGGATGGCTACATTTAGGAACAAGAACCAGTATGTCATGGACAAATGCAGAGGGAATCAAGGTGTTATACAGCAACTAATTGAAAATTGCAGGAAGTATGTCCTTCAAGAACGGCCAAAGTACAGAGTAAACTTCTGCAGGTAGGTTATCTACTCCAAATTATTTATTTTGAGGATAGACAGCTAAAGCTCCTTGCAGTTCATTGATGGCAAAAGGAGGAATAGTATCGTCTGGACTAGAGGAGGTTAGAACCGTAACTTCCTCTGTAGCAAGGAGTACTTCAGGTGAAATATTAGAGTATAGCTTTTGAAAATATTCAAATGCAACAGAACGAATATTCACTTAGCTACTTACAGAAACATGGGAGCTATTTTGAATACTGTTAATATATTTGCGCTTAGCACGCCGTTGTTCAAGGACATGATGGTATATTGACGGAGATTCCATATCAACGAACTTATCTCGGTAACGCACCTGAGTGCCCCTCATATCGTGCATTTGAAGTTTAAAAATCCGCGCTTTAATTCGTTTTACCTCAATACTACATCGTATATCAATCACAGGGCAAATGTACAAATCTTACAACATTCCATAAAGAAACTGTCGATAACGTGTTTTCTGCGGTCTTTATCACCAGACACATAATGAAGAAAGCGTTTTATCTTTGTTTTGATGGCAATCCACCATTCCAGTTTAGTAGAGTAAAATTATTGCTGATGAAGCCAACATCGCCCCCGCTCGGTAAAGGGTTCTTGAACATCTTTGTCAGAAAGAATCTGCACATTATGTCTCCAGCAACATTGGTCGTATAAGGGAGAGGACGCAGGTAGCCCATTGGAAGTAAGGAATCCACATGATCAGAATGCTCTATCGGACATATATCCACACTGCTAATACAAAGATTGTGGTCAACATAAATACGATCTAGTCATGCTCCCGAGAGATTGCGTTGAAACTTGTAAAGTGGGCGGTCGCGATTCAGAACCTCCCATGTATCGCGTAGCTGATGTCGATGAACTAAATCTACTAATGCAGGACAAGGCACGTAAACTCCTGTGCAATCTTTAGGAGATAAAACAGCATTAAAATCACCGCCTAATAACACATGTGGGGAATTAGATAACAAAGAAGCTACTTCTTCAGCAAAAAACATCTGTCTTTCTTTCCGCATATAGGTGCCAGAAAGGCCCATATATTGATTATATTGAGATCCCCTGGGATAAGACTGATTCCTCTAAACTTTGCGGTTATGCGCACATCCGTATATTGCAAGTGATCTTTAAATAAGTTGGCAGTACCACGGGTAACGAAATGAATATTAATTTCAGCATTATATTCATATAAGCGAGTTATAAACGGAGAATTTACCTCTTGAAGAAGAGCAATATCAATATCCAGGGAATGAAAAGTTTTTGGAAGAAGACAAAAACATTCAGGAGTTTGGATATTATTAATATTCATTGTAACTATTTTATATGTGTGTGACATAAAGAGAGACAAATGCATACAATGAAAAATATAATAAAAGGTTAGAGGATAGTAATAGGAAATTATTCTCCAAGGCTTCATGAGACGTGTCTTCCGACATAGGCAGTAGGACTTTCAGATAACGTCAGAGATTTCCAGATTTCTCACTCTTAACAGAACGTTTAAAACACGAGCCACCCTGTAATCGCGAATCTCGGGGTGAAATTCCTGGTTTATTATTTGGTAAAGTATGAGCATCAAAGTCATTCAATATTGCGGCTTTTTAATACCAGTCCTTTGTTGACCATTACACCCACTTGTTATTTGTTATGGGTTTTTATTTTGTTGCACAACGTGCTACTAAGACTTGATTTGTGTTAACTATTTATTTTTTAGTTCTGACGCAGTTTTTAGTATGTTTGGGCGCTAATGACCTTAGCTGTTGTGCGCCCCTTAAACAACAATCATCATCATCATCATCATCATCATCAAAGTCATTCAAAGGGGTCACCATAGGTTGGGATCTTACCCTCACTTTTTGTTTCTTAGCACTTGCTCTTATATTTACCTCCTCTTCATGCGACGGTGCAGTAGCTCCCTTGTCAGTGTTACTAGTAGGTGGGGATAAGGTAGGTATGTCATGGCGTTGCGACAATAGCAAGGTCGGGTTCATAGGTTCCAATGGAGACGCGGGCTGTTGAGAGGGCTCGGGATGTGAAAAGTGTCTGCCTGTTTGTCAAACTGAATGGAGCTGGAAGCAGAAGTTTCCTGAGGAGTAATAATATTTTTCTCACAGAAGAGATCATTCATTAATGATGGGCGAGGTACTTGTGGGATCTTAGAGATAAATTTTTTGTAAGGACAACGACCACGGAAATGAGTGATTGACCAGACGTATTGCGCGTGTGTGGTTGTACAGCGTAACCAATGTAAGCCTCGTGACCAGCAATCATCAAATAAAATTGAATAGTTTTTTTTCTTTCAAATCGGTTTGAATAGAACGAATAGCATTTTGCATCCAAACTTATACCCGAGAGATCAATGTTTATTTTCAATTTTAATTACAGAGCCATATACCTGTAAACTTTGGCGTATTTTATCATTTGGTAATTCTGGGAGGTAAATTAAACACACGGGTATGGTTGTATTCTGCACTGGCATCACTAATAGTTAGGAAAGTCGGGGATTCGATCCGTCTTCATTTGTGCTCTGATGTACATTTAACAACTATTCGAAAACCACTCTACTCTGTAACTTGATAAATACTGCATTTTGCTTATCAACTATTGAAGGGTGTCCAATTGATCCTCAGCTATTTTTTTTTTTTTTTTGAATGATTTATTTATGGACGCTCTTTAACAGCTCAGGTCATCAGCGTCCCATTCAACTCAGGGCGTGAAACGGCCGACAAATTTTGCTCAGAGGCCTCTCTTTCAGGCTTGAGGTTCTTTTTCGTGCCGTAAATGTACGACACGGGACCCACGGCTTTACTTCCCTTCCGAATCCTCAGCTATACGTAGGTAGTGTTCAACCAGACATGTATATCTAATGGTGTAGGTCGAGACTTACTTTTGTCGAAGGTGGCTTTCAAAGTGTTTACTCGTATGATCTTGTTCCTTGTTCTTGATTACAATGTGCTAAATAACTATGAAAATTTTCCCCAAAGGGATTTCAAGAAAAATGGCAAGTACGAAAAACTGACAAAAACCGAATAGCATAAAACAAAGCGCGGCCAACTAGAATGTACGTCTGTACTCCACGCCACTATTCAATGCAGCTCCACTTCATCTCAATTACGGGAAGACAAAATATTATTTGCAAATTTTATTACTAAGTTTTTACCGCCATCACTAATATCTCTCTACCAAGTTAATATTGTTTGTTTATAAAAAATAACAATGATTAATGTATTTCGTTTGCAGAGTAACAACTTATATTGCAAAGCTAAAAATGATTTTGAAAACATATTTTATTTGTGTTTTCCATCACCGGTTTGTGTATGTTAGTTCTAATTTTAAACATTAATTTTCCCGCACAACCATTGAATTTCTTCATATATTTCCTCACCACCGCACAATTTATCTTAATTTCACTCATTTTAGCCACCACCATTACCGCACAAATAATCTTAATCTCGCTGAATTATAGTTGTTAGTTTTGCCACGAAGTCTTTTCCCACTCCTAGAACGGACTAAATGATCTGGATCTTGCCCATTTTTATCCCTATCTTTGTCAAGAAGTCGACCCCATTACAGCCTTTCACAAATTATCTTTTCTCATTCGGTTCAGTTCCTAGTTTTGTCCCCACTGCCGCATAAATTATCTTAACCCCACTAAGTATTAGTTCCCTATTTTGCAACCACTATCACCACCTCCGCGCAAATGATCTTAATCTCAATAATTTTTAGTTTTGGCACCACCACCGCACAAACGAACTTAATCCCACTCTTTTTTAGTTTCTAGTTTGGTCATTAAATCTTCACTACCACCATCATAAATTAATTTATTTCCAGTCATTTTAGCCTCTATCTCTGCCATCAATATCCCGACACCACCATCACCACCGCACAAATTATCTTAATCACACTCATTTTTAGTTTCTAGTTTTGCCTCCGAGTCGCCTATCCCAGCCCCCATCATTTATGTACTTTTATTATTGCGGATATTTAATGTGTAAACATTTGTAATCCTAGCATCATATATATTAATTAAAAAATGTTCCCAAATTAACCGTTGTGGTTAACATACGTTATCACACGATAGCTCTTTTGAAATTTCCTATATGGATTAAAATTTAAATTTCCCGCCACGTGATTAAAAGAAACACTAACGCCACCTACCGACAAGGGCTTCATTAATTCAACCTGTTAATTCTCTACCTTTACTATTTCTGAAGTGGAAATACAGGTGTGCATAGAGTAGGATATTTTGTCTCAAAAATTGGCTAAAAGTGTTTCTTGTTATTTCCTGTTTCGGGGGGCTTCCTCATTTAATGTGTCATCCCGTTCCATTATGAAGCCATCTGCTTCATCATGATGATGGTTTTAGCTTGAAGTTCCTCCGTGATTCCTGCTCTTGAAAGGAACAAATTTGATGTTTCTTTTAAGAAAGGTTTGCCAGTTTTATTGGCTTTGATCTCGTATCAATTATTAATGGACTTGATGTTGGTGATAGTCCGTTTATTATATCCAACTTAATTTTTCCCGTAAGAATAGTCTGTAAAATTTCTGAGTGTAAAAACGGAAATTTTCATTGCGCGTCTCCACCGCTTCTTGCAATAAATAGCCAATAATTAACGGTGCATGCTCGATGACAATTGGCCCGTGCAACAGGATCTTGTGCACAGTGGAAGGCATGGGACGCCAGGGTTATAAATCAATAGTCAATCCCGCAGTTTAAGGGGTATAATTGGAAATTGTTTTTACTTTGCAGCCAATTGTGCTATTCTTTAAGAAAATACTTTCAACTTTATGCATAGTAGCCATCTTTTGTTTAAATCTAATTTTATGTGTGACAAATTATTTGCGAATCCGCCATTTCTTCATCAGGGAAGGTAAGATGTGAAATATAGAGTGGTTTAGAATTTATCCACACAAATACAAAGAATGATAGAGGGATTGTAGACAAAATTCGAGGTTGTGTGAAAATTATCACACTATACTTTAGTGATGATAATTTGGCATTAAAGCCAAAAATATTTCTGATTTATCATTCCATTTTTTAATTTGTGCTCCCTAAGTGTGGAAACCTGGTTATTAGTACATATTAATGTCAAATACATGGTTATTGTGGTTTTGGTGAAAATTTAATTCCAGCAAGGAAACACCACTTTTAATTATGAATACACATCTAGTTTAGTCAGTATAGTGTACATTTTACAAATTAAACAAAGCCGGTTCAAATCTTATATCCCGTTCTTTTTTCTAACAGTCTCGAAGCTTACGAAATTTCAAATTACGATTTTTAGAGTCCCGGTATTAAGAAGTTATCTTACTATTCCACTTAACTTCGTGTATGAAGATGTGTGGTAATGAATTATCTAATACAATTTACGTGTCAAATACTATCTATCATACAACTGCGTATACTTAAGTGTGTGCAGTGCGTTCATACTTTGAAGGCAGATAGCCCATTGTTCCTATTTTTAATTCTGGGATAAAAAGGCAAAACAATACAGCAAACTTTCGTGAGCGCAAACAAGTGGCACTTTTTATTGTTTAAGTTAATCGGAAAGCAGCCATTCACTACACGTTTAACTTTAGTCAACATGCTGTAGTCTTTACGAGTAAAACAAAGCAGATTCGAATCCCATGCCCCCCCCCTCTCTCTCTCTCTAACATAGCTTTCGAAATTTTAATTTACGATTTACAGACGCGTTGCTATTACTTTGTGTAACTATTCCATCACTTTTCGTTCATCAAAATGTACGGGTAATTAATTACATAATAGAAGTTTAGTGCTACGTATTATAAAACTGTCCATCCTCAAGTTTGTGCGGTGCGTTCATGAACTAATTGCTAATAGTCAACCTATTATCTTAATCGTGCAGAAAACAAGTACGGGGAAACAGCAAAGCTTCGCGAGCGCAATCTTGTAACCCATAATACGCCTCTTACGAGCTGCGGACTATGTGCACATAATATACGAAGTAAAACGCTTGCATTCAATCTGGTCGTTTATAGGTTCTGCAGAAAAACATGATCACTGTTATTTATTTGAC
Organism: Metallyticus violacea; assembly: GCA_030762175.1. Taxonomy (NCBI): domain Eukaryota; kingdom Metazoa; phylum Arthropoda; class Insecta; order Mantodea; family Metallyticidae; genus Metallyticus; species Metallyticus violacea. Next base: position 272,287,475 of record CM060846.1, on the reverse strand, counting down.
GAACTACATGCATTTTGTTTATGGGGAAGTAGGAGGACGTGCATCCGCTGCGCAGCTGTACCGAAAAACACCTGATATCTTATATCCAGATAACTGTCATCCTCGCCGTTTGACCTTCCAGTACATTCACCAGTGTCTAAGAGCAACTGTCCCCGGCAGTGCATAGACAGGATGCTAGTACAAATCAAGCTCGTCGTACCCCAGTCATCGAACAAGAGATACTCGATAGGCTTCAGGGTAATCCTGCAACAAGTATCCGTGCTATTCCTCATGCCAGTGAGTGATTGGTTCTGCTGGGAAAGGGATACAATCTTTTGCAACTGGATCTTGGAGCGGTATGGTGAACATACTTATTTTTTCTCCTTTGTGTTCTTCATTCAGGCAGCTACTTTGACCAGATGTGGTTAATTCTAAAGCAACAGGTGGGACTGTAGAAAAATTCACATGCCGTCGTACTGAGAAGCTGTCGACACCGACTCAGTATTGATATAAGGGCTGGTAGAGTTGGTATTCATTTGACTGAAACCCTGTAGCTAAATGAACAAGTGCACCTTCAGTTCTTGATTCATATACTTTTTGTGTTTCTGGAAAACGTTTCTCTGAACATACAACGTCAAATATGCTTCCAGCGTGATGGATTCCTCCCCATTTTGGCATGAACTTGCGATATCATCTCGACAAAGTGTTATTTGGCCGTTGGATTGAAGAAACGGTCCTCTGGCCTAGCCCCTGCGCTCTCTTGATATCGCTTCCACAAAGTTTTCCTTATGGGGACACCTCAAGACTCAAGATCATCGTATTCAAAACACCGACTGCTTCGGCCAAAGAATTACTGGCTAGGACATTAACTGTTTGTCATGAAATTCGTAACAATCTTGAAATTTTATAAAGGATAAGAGTCTTGTGCCAATGTATGCCCTGCAGAGATATTGAAAGTCGCAATTTTTCAACATTTCCTCTAACTGATTTCTTCATTAAAAGTGAGAAATAGGCGACATTGAAATGAAAAGGCATTTAATAAGCGTCTTCATACCAAATTATTATTATTATTGAAAACGAATAGGTTTTCTATACGATCCTGATTTGTTCATATTATCTAATATTTACTACTCAGAATTGAAACTTTCTACTGTTACTTTACTGTATTTTTTCATTGTCTTCAAATATTTCCGTAAAATAAATGTGAGATATACCATATTTTTCTTGATACTAGAATTTACATCGTTTTATCTTTCAGAAGTGGGGAACAATTTGATTTCGTGATTTATTACTCCATTTTGTATAACTATCTCATCTTAGACAATTGCATTGACGCAATGCACTAAAATATAAAGTGAAAAAGTATAATTGGCATATCGCCACACTATTTCGTAGAGTTACTTTGTTATTTCATAATATTATTACATACGGAAAATTCCGCTTTGAGGTTTACAGGAGCAAGTGATAATTTGAACTGTAACTAATGGTTTACTAACATTTACATTACTTGTTGCAGAAACTCTGAAAGTTCAGGAAAGTGGTCAATGTAACTTTATATGAGCATTTCCAGTTGCCCTGCAGACATCTAGACTCCACTCAGGTTGAACACAGTGTTGTACACGCATAACAGATTTCTGTTCATCGAATCACAGAGAACTGAACTTTTTTCTATGGTCTTTGCAAACTTGGCGTGTGTATTGCAGGACTGAATATGTATCGCCAGGCTTGCCCTCGCATTCAACATTGGCGCACGTGCGCATGAGCAGGTTCCTTATGCATTGCTGTTGTATACACTTGGAAATATCTTGTTAGGTGTAAATCATAACAATATCCTCATTTTTTTAAATTAGAACATTATTTCTTTATACCTCTAAGCGAAACATCCTGTACAGCACAGCTGCTTATTTCCATAAACTCTTTTTTACTATAGTTAATTAGCTTTTACCTGAAGCTAAATTGTAATAGATAATTCTAAGTAACAGAAACCAAAAAGTACATTTTCATATTAATTACAAAAACAAAAATTGAAATTAATGTATTAGTTGAAATAAGAATCCATGCAATACTTCTCTGAGCGTAACTGTAGTTTAGTTATGTGCTAAGACTTAGCCATTGCACTGCGGGTAACAGTGGATTTCCTCGTGATGCTGGTCCATATTTATCCCATCAAGTGGAAACCGAATCAGTGGCATGCTATTTTTATTGTATTTTATTCCATTGAAAGGAATTTGCAACCCGCAGGTCACAAGTTCCCAATTTCAAAATCCTTTTCTTCGATATCTCTGTAGTCTTCAGTGTGTGTGGTTGAATTATGATATATGCTGTGTATAATTTTCCATTATAACTTTTTTTTTGCGAAATACTTCTCTGTACATTTTTTATAAGTTTGCAAAAACCCTTTATTGTCATGATTTTGTCTCTCAAATGATCTAGGCAAGAAAAAATATTTCAAAATATATTTAGGAGGTTGCACTATATTTATATCTATTGCCCAGTAGACTTAAAGCAGTTGTAAAAAAAGTACATATGCGTTATGTTTAGGGCACTTTCTTCTGTTTCAAGAAAAAAAATAGTAACTATTTCGTTACACATTTAAATAAATACAAGAAATTATTCTGCAATATAACTAAAACCTTTGACTTTGTGTATTAACACAAGAGTGTATATCGCTTGACACGTTAACTTTGAAAGAGTGATTGCTAATTAAAATACCGATGCATATGAATATAAGTAATCGCATGCAGAACGCAATCCATAATGGTTATCACCAGAATTTGTATAAAAACAATCTTTTACCTAAGTATTGTGATTTCAAGGTAATTAAAAAGCTTCACATCCATAAATGAGACTTTGACACCAACTACTGTTGCTTATCAATGAATATTAAAAAACAAAGAAGAGTCTAATATTTCCCATATGGTGAACTATTGCAATGCGATGATGAGTTTAGATAATAAATCATTTGAAAATTGTAATTTTTAGTCAGCTTTTAAGACAAGAAACCCCTGTATTCAATGTACAGTTTAATGCAGATGCATAATGAAACCGCAAAACAAATGTGGGATAGCATAATACAGGGGAATAGCCTTCAGAAACCAAATTTTTACTTTTTCTTATTCCCAAATGTAAGAAACAAAGGTGCTCCACTCAAATGATGAACAAATAAACTGCAGTAATAAATATAAGGTATAACAATGTAACTCTACAGCGCTTACTTTTTTTCTCCCTCAGACAATGCTCTGTATTATTTATTTTATTTGTTTAATTTTATAAGTATAATTATAAGTAAAATATGTTTTATTAGGCATATGTGACTAATTTTCAGCTTAGGAGGAGAAAACTCTGCAAAACCTATTTTCAGATTCTGATCATGGTTCAAATTTAGATGAACCAGATTCAACAATCATCATGATGCAGGGTCCTTTTGCAAAAATGTTCAAATAATTTCTCTAAGGGTCTATACTAACTATCATCACATTCAAAGATTCCCACATCATCACAGCTGGAACAAGCTTTACTCTACTGCCTTGTTAGTCTTTGTAAGGAAGGGCTGACTCCTTAACCCAGGCTCCGTTTCACGATGTTTACATGAAATATGTTACAAGTAGAACTACTTGTACGATGTAACATTTTGTTCCTCGTGATTTCTGTTTTGCAACTAAGTTTCCTGCAAGTTACGAGTAAAAAATTATTTTAGTTGGCAGGTGTCAAAACCTAAGTTTTATGAAATTTGTGAAAAATGATAAGAAATATAATATCTACAAATTAATTTTATCTGTAAGTATAATGTCCTTTGACATGTTTATCAAGTTTGTTATATATATATATATATATATATATATATATATATATATATATATGCGTGCGTGGCGTGTGCGTGTGCGCGCACACAAATGTAAAAACTAAAAAGTGTGTGCATATCTCTTCAAAAATAGGGTTTAAAATGTGGCTAGGGTACAACAAAAGCAACAGCACCAGTGATTAGGTAGAGCAAACTACAGTCAAATAAAATGCTATATTCTAGAACAGACGGGAGGGCATGCCGAGCCAAATCCGAGTGAAAATATGCTGACAAAGCACAGCAGCGAAAGATTCCAGCACGTAATCAATTAATAGTGTTATGATTTGAAGACCCTGGGTTGCACTTCCCCACTTAGAAATAAAACGATATGGTTAGCAAAACTTTAGTTTGACCTTGCATTGCTCACCGCTGACCTAAAACTAACATAAAATTTTGATTATTTTTTGTAGTTACTCCAAAATTTCATATAATTGCAGCATAAATGCAAGCTTGGTGGAATAGTTAACCAACAGAGCTGCCAAATCTGCTCAACAGTTTGTTCTGAAAAGTAAAAAATCTCAAAGTGAGAGAACAGGTGTGAGTTGCGTATAGCTGGATCCTACATACATACAGCTGGGGCCTCTTAAATCTTTGTGGGTGCATAGGGTTATTCTTGAAAGTATCGAAAACTGTAAAGAGTATTTTCTGTTTATTTCTGCATTATCTATCTATACCAGACATATCATAGCAGTAAGCGGAAACTTGTTCTTAGATATCACAATGTCATTATACAGTAATGAATGGAAAGGTTTTAAAATCCTTGTTCAATTATCAGCTCTAGTCTTCAAAAGGATGAGTCACGTTCTTTTATTCACACTGAAATAAAAATCTATAGTCATTAAAAAAATCAAACCTAATATTAAATTGCAAGCGTCATGATTATATTTAGGGATATTTTAAAGTTTTAGAATAACCTTAGTATATGCACACATTTTCAAACAAATAATATTCCTTTGTACTAAAAGGCTTTCAATTATAACAATTTTGCTGAAAGCATACAAACACACATAATCTGGAATCTAAATACTTCGTCTTGGACATCCGTTAAGTTGCGCGATAAGCTCCATAAGATGAAGGTTAATACCTGCAATGTTAATGAGAAACTAGAGGAAGCTATTCCACGAGCTTAGAATGAACTGCTCATTAATTGTTTTAATTAACTGAGGTAAACATACATTTCTAAAAAATATCACTTCAAAAAATTTTAAACTCCTTTTCCAACACACAATTTTCCACATAAAATATTTAATTGGCGCTTAATTGTAAGCTTTTTCTAAATTCTGCTCATGGAATTTTAATTCAAACTTCAAGCTTCAAAACTTCCAATTCAGTGTGATTCTTTAGTAACACTATATGTTGCTTGTTTTCTTGGCCTTCTACAATTTCATCCAGAACTTTCTTCATTTGTTTAATTTTATTCAGAAAATATATCTCCATCTTTCTTACTGGCCATTTACACCCTCTCTTGTAACTTATAGCATACTTTTGTAAAGTGAAGCAATTTTAAACTTGTAGTCTAAATATAGTGCAACATAAATTAAAAGAAATTTTAATAATAGTTCTACACACTTGTAGTTTGTAAACTTATAACTTTATGGTACAAATCTCTAAACCCAACCTTCTTCACCATTTCAAGTGTCGTTAATACTTGAAAGATTAAGGGTATCATGAGGAATAAAAACAGTTATAAATCATATGGTGAAAAACAATGTAATTATTGTCGTGTGTGATAGTTATGCATATTATATTTACAAAAAACAATTTGCATTAGTGTGAAAAAGAATTGCACCTAATCATGTTCAAGTATGGTATGCATACATGCGATAATAAAAGATAAAATATATTATTTACGGAATGTTATAGTTTTCATCTTTGAAACCAGTTCTTTGGATTCAGTTTGACTTTTATTCAAGACTCAACACTCAAATATGTGTTTTTAACAACATCAGGAAGAGGACGTTTCCAAAAGCATCCAGCATCACATGAAAGTCCAATGAATCCTTCTTTTTCTCTATCTGTCAAAGCTGGCAAAGAATCTTGATCAGAAAATGAATTCTTGATCCAGTCATGAGAGTCAATATTTTCAGAAGTCTTCAACCAACTTATGGCAATGTCTGAATGTAGCGCACCCGGATTTAGTTGTAGTGAATGTCCTGAACGAAGCCTAGAAAAAGTGGCATTACTTTTTACAGCTTGTAGGTCTGCAAACAGGAGCTTGTGTTTAATGGCATTCACTTTGTCTTCAACTAAAAAGGGAATGGTGGTGTTTCTTTGCACACACTTATTGAGGTTATTCATTGAGCTGAAAATATCCATTAAGTATGCAATGCTGAACAGCCACAGTTCATCACAAAATCTATGCTCAAGTCCATATTTTCTATTTAAATCGGCAAGAAAATTTTACTTTCTGCTGGAGTTAAATCATCTGCATAACATGGCTTCTGTGTGGATGAGTAATTTCTTGTAATTACTTAACCTAACATTAAAATAATCTTTGTTTAATGCATCCGAATTGTACCTATAAAATTCACTACCCATTGGGCATTGTTTTCAACTTTGGTGACAGGGTTTTGGCCACTAGATTTTGCTTGCGTCTGCAGAGGCGAGTTAAGTGCAGAGGCGATTTTTGTATTACTGCACGAGATTTGCGCTACAACTAAATTCTTGCAAACCGGTGAAATTATTCTTGGTTTCCGTAATATAAAATATAACAGAATAACTAATATACTCATTTATCACTCAATCTGCCCGATTAGCTCTAGAGGACTTCAGCAAGCGCCGTACACAACATATATAGCAGTCCACTTTGCGCTGCAAGCCTCTCTCCTTACATTAGGAGGTATGATGATGAGCAATGACGGACCCAAGATGCTCAGAGAGGAGCGACGGAGAATGGCGGAGCATAAGACATCTCAGGTTGTTAACATGCAAAAGATGGCATGATGGGGAGCTATACTTCAATTGTCTGTGCTCTACTGCCTCATTGAGGTGCGTAATTTCCGGGTCCTTTTGTTAAATCCTCTGCCGAGGCATAGTTAAGACATGCATATGATATGAGTAGTTTCTTAATGCGTATCGAGTGGAACGAATCTGGTTTTTACTGTGTATGCATAATTATTTGTGGTGAACAGAACTGCGCATGCGCGTTTTAACAATGAACATAGTCCAGGCTCTATTAGCGCGGTCGTTTACTTCCCTAACATTAGAAGAATAAAATGAAGTGAAACTTACTCCGCAACTTAATATTACTCAGGTAGCTAAAACAAAAAGTTTATATTTTAATAGTTGTTTTAGTGTTGATGTTTAAGACAAGTATGATTGGATGTGTGGATGTGAAGTGAGAAATATCCTGTTTTATTTTCATTGATTTTTGTTGCGTGGCGAAGATCCTTGTACGAAATATGGTGTAATTGATGTTTAACATCTTCATGATCGTGCTAAAAAAAAACACGTTTAATCAAAAGTTTGCACGAAAAAGACTTTGAACTTTATTGGCAATGTTTATATCGCTCAGCAGACTGAATACATACAGAAGAACTATAGACACATACTATAATAAGATCGCATAATAAAATAGGAGGTTTAAATATAATTTTGAACTGATTAGCATCATTCAAATGGTGCATTTGAATTAGCGCAAAGAGGGTATAAGTCTGAAACACCAACAAATTCAGGCATTTTCTCTGGACTGATAAAACTTTAGTTCAGAATTAAATGATGCTTTGAAAGCAGCCATGTTTAAAGGTACTTTTGAAACAATTGAAAACGAGCTTTTACAATGTATGCTTGAGGCGTGCCTTGAAAAGACTTCTAAAGAAATTAAAGATGCAGATTTTGTAGCAGCCATAGCAAATAAGACGTTTCAACATTGTCTCAGATCCAGATCGTAAATGTATATAGATAACTCACCAACTTTAAGTCAGCTTCCCTATTGTATTTTTTAATGCCGGAGGACCAAATGCAAAATCAATCATTGGCTACTTGCAGTATTATCAGAGCTTGGGCTCAATTCCAGGGCTGTGAACATAAGCTACTTGCCCAAACATATGATACTGATTCAGACATGTAGGGATCAAAACATGATATCCAAGCAAATAAATGAAAAATACAAATGCACAAAATACAATTACACAGATACACAATTGTTATGCACATTTAATTATGTGGAATGCTGCATCTACTAATAAAAGTGTACGAATATTTTTTTAACATTCTTCAAAGAATTTGCATTTTATTCTCCAACTCTACTCAGGAAACATCACTTCTAGACAAATTAATGCAAAAACGATTGCTAAGATCAATTCCAACAAAATAGAATTTTCAATCAAGATCCGTCAACACTGGTTCTAGTACATAATAGAACAGATTTACTTTACGAAAGCAATTATACTGAATAACTAGCCCCAGTAATGTTCTTCAAGCATCAAGATACATTTACATTGGATGTGGATATATATACAGACTATACAACCAACTTCAGATACATGATTGTACACCAACTGTAATCCATATAAGACTGAAGGCATTTGAAATAGAAGTGTTTAAAATTAGAAACAAAATTGAATCTACACTAGCTCATGAAGTGGTGAAGAAAAGAAAAACAGGAATAGAAGAGAGAAGCAATTGAAGTGAATGAATGAAATGGTGTTTAACGCAGCAATTGAAGTGTGTGATGTTATATTAACAGATATGAGCATAGATCCAGTTTTTTTTATCATTATGAAGCAACAGTTTTATTTTTGCCAAAATAATTTTGACAGTATGAACAGTTCTTTTTAATGGAGTATGAAAAATTGCACTTCCAACATATTCATTTATAAATAATAAGAAAATTTATACTACATGCTCAGTTATCTACAATATAAATGAATTCAGAAATATATATGGAATTCTGCCGCTCAAGGAATTCATCAGAGATAATAATATAAGTTCTGCTTTTAGTGAAGGTGTTAAATTAATCAGTGTGATTATAACAATCCCTATTTCTTCAATTCTTAAAAAATTAAAACATTCCTGCAAAATATGATGAATCAAGAAAGATTATCTGTACTAGCTATGCTGTCCATTGAGAGGAATTTTGTGATGAACATCAGGTACTTCAATGAAAGAGTTATAAATATTTTTGCAAGGATTAAGGACAGATTATATGATTTTTATTGTATTTATAAAATATTGTTAAACAATCCATCCAACTATTTAGTTTTTATACAGAAAATCAGATCATATAAAGTGTGTTTGTATATTTAGAAGTTTTATGTGCTTATATTAGATATTTAAAGATTATAAGTTAATTAATTAACTTTAATATAATAATATTATTATTATAATATTATATTATATTGACTATACTGACTATTAACTCTTAGTGGAATTTTAATAAATCTTGAACACTGTGAACCACCAAATCTAAAAGTCGCCAGCCACCATGAGCAATTTCCTTTATTTTGTTGCAATGCAACTAGTTATAGAAAATGCTCCATCAGTGCAAACTCTCACAGACCTACCCAAATCTGACTCATTAATATTTGTGGAATTGCTCATTTTGAAGAAGATATCTTCAGAAGTAGTACAAGTAGTTAGTAGCTTTCAGAAGAAAGTTTTCATGAACAATCTCTTCATATTGAAATGTAGCAAATCATATAAGCTGGGCCAAGTCTGCAACATTAGTCAATTCATCAAACTGGAGAGAAAATAATTATGATTAATTTTTTCTAGTCATTTACATCTTAACATTACCTATCAAGAAACTTGTTCTTTATTTTACAAAAAGGGGTATTGCACCAAACTGTTTGGCAGCTGACTATGTAAAGGCTGAAGAAACAACATCCTTTGCAGCTGTCAAAACAAATGCTTCCCAATTTGTGTGTTATTTTCCTACCTGAGATATTTTTAGATTAATTTTAATGATGCTTCAACTAATTTTCCATTAAATGTAATAATAAATAGATAAAAATAAAAAAAACATAATTTTACTCTTGCTGGTCTTTAACTCAAAACTTTCATCAAAAAATGCCACACTCTTGTTTGTGATGTGTTAACTTTGATTTAAGTTGAAGATGAGATGCTTTAGTACAGTAAGTTGATAATCTTTCAAAATAAATTATGCATTGGGTAATAAGTTCACTTTCATCACCCATAAAAATAAACTTGCATAGTAAATATGCAAATTTGATAGCCTGCATTTGATAGCCTTATTGAACTATAGGGAAGGTGTTCGTGTTAATTTGGAAGTGCTAAGCTGAGCATACAGACTTCTTTTGCACTCACTTTAGCTGGAGGCAATGTTGAGGGGATGAGAAGACGGTAAAAAGAATGGTTTCCGGATCGTCGCTTACCCAGCGCTAAAGTATTGTAGCTCACATTCATTTGGAGGTGAGCGGGAAATGTATATCCAGAGCGACATTAACTTGTAAGACCAGTGCTGGAAACTTTTTAAAACAAGCTCACCGACGTTTATGTGACAGTCCATATCTGAGTGTAACAGCCATCGCTGTAGATTTGGGTATTACTAGGGATACTGCGCACCCCATCCTGAAGGAGTACCTTTGTCATTCACACCGGATGGTTCAGGAACTCCATCGAAAGAAGACGTCGCTACTGCATCGAATGCTGAAGATTCAAGGTGGTGATCCCAGCGTAATTCGACATGTTTTATGGTGCGATGAGGGTCGCCTCTCTAATGAAGGAACTAAAATTGGACACATCTACTTGAACAACTTTGGTTCGAGGAAAATCCTTACTGAATTCGACCGGCTGAGGTAAAAGGTCGCTGGAATATATGGCATAAGATTTTCGTAGACCACATTATTGGCCATACTTCTTCTCACATCGTTTGACGAAACTATTGCCAGTAGGTTTATTGGAGGACGTTCCTCGGGCGCTGGCGACAAACCACTGGCTTTGGTCGGAAGGAGCACCTCTCACCGCCAAAGAATAGTAATACAACACTTGGAGCCTGCCTAACCTTGCGGAAGAAGCGGGTTCAATGGACCTAACCAATGGCCTGCTCGATCGCCGGATTTGTTCTCACTAGATTTCTTTCTATAACGTACTTTGAAGAATCGTGTAAGAGATGAAGTGACAACCCAATGTAATCTCAAACGAAAGATACGAGCCGCCTATCTTGCCTTAACACCTGAGATGCTCCCAATGTTTCCATCGACATGGAAGTACGCCTTCGTCGATGACACACGTAACTGCGGTGTCTTCGTCGTCATTGATCTGTTATGTTTTAGACCATATGGCCTTTAATAGTGTGGATCAAACTGTTTTTCTTATCTACTTGTCACTATGAGTGATGCATTCAAAATCTCTTCAGATGAATACTTTTTGTTAAAACTCTTTTATTTTTTTTAAGTAGGCCCGTTTTTACTACTGAGGCACCACAGGCGGGTTAAAACTTTATGCTGTTCGTTCTTTAAAGATACGTTCTCTGTTATATCCATTCCTTTTTCCTAAGGTAACCAATTAAATTAATTTAAAAAAACTGAAGATAACTGGCACATTAAAATATGATACTATTGGGACTATAAGAAGATCAAATGACTTGATAAACACAGTCTGAAAATCATTAGCATAATAGGTTTACTGCACATTTTTAATATAAAACTAATAACATTCACTGTGAAATGTCACCGCCACGGGTGGCCGAGAGGTCATTAAGGCGCGGACTCGTCAGCGGGAGGTCTGGGGTTCGAATCCCGCCAGGACCGTCCTCCCTGACTGAGGTTTTTTCCAGATTTTCCTCATTCTTCATAACTGGCAAATGCCGGGAAGGTACCTTAAACTTAGGCCTGGAACGTTTCCTTCCTTAATAAAAATAAAATCCTTTCCCAATATATCATTTCATCTCATGTATCACCAGTGTTCACCGCCTGTGGTGCCTCAGCAGTAAAAACGGAAAAACTGTGAAAAATCAGATGATACACTAATTCCACCTGCCAAAACAACGAGCTCAATGCTGTTGAAGTTACCTAAACATTTCTGTGTGGCTTAGCTCTGACACCCAGTACTCTAAATGAAATCAGTGCATCAGGATTAGTTTGCAGGTTTCGTGTTATGTGTGAACAATGTTCTGTAACAAGCTGTTTTTATAAGTGTTATGTTAAGTGGTTAGAAAAATTGTTCAATCTGTTAATAAAATAGTAATATATTCAATGAGATGAAAAATCACACTCACAGTAAAGTTCTTGTAGCAAATGAAATAAGGTAAATGGCACCAAAAAAGTTTTGATATATTGTGAGTCCTGTTAGCTGCAAGAGGTTAAGGAGAATAGCACAGAATAGAAAGATAATGAAATGAATGTCTCATCAACCATAAAGAAGGACCAGAAGGCATGGAAGTTGATAGCATAAAAAATATTTGCTTATTCTCAAACTATGTGGTTTAGAAGGTATGAGCTACATTGGTGATGGGTATACAAATTCTACAAAATAGTATTTAAGATGTAATTATATGGCCTCAGTGTGTCAATCATCAAAGATAAATGTGTTGAGCATTTACGGATCTTGGGTATATAATTAAAGCAATAGACGTATGGAATGCAAAAGTTAAAACTGTGATATATGGTTTCTGTTTGGAAATTATAAACACACTGATGTTGGAATACATATTCTTACATGCTATTATGCCAACGCCATAAGAAACAATGCAAGTGATGCGAGGATAGCTATTTGAGCTAAATAAAGTTCATCTCAATCTAACTTTAACCCAATATTTGCATCAGAGGCAATAGCTCATGGTATTATCAGTGAACCATTAGTTATTGCACATGGCTGATCCATGTGCAATAACTATACAGATATGGACACTAACTTCTAGGGGCTGGAGGGGCCAGGGTCTCCCCTCAATTTTGCAGAGGGAGGTGAGTACCCCAATATTTTCAAAGAGTGTGGATAATATCAATATATATTTCATTTTTAGTTTGGGAAAGTTCATATTAAAGGATTGAAAGAAAAACACAGAGAGCAACATTGAGTAATATTGGCAGCAGCACTTCCATTCACCTTACATTTTTCAAGCTTAAGTAGACATATCAACCTTAGCTCATGAGTTTTGTAAGAAAGACATAAACAATTTATTTTATTTTAAATTTAGAGAAATGAACAATATGAAAATCAAACATTATATATAATGCAGAAATTTAATTTTTAGTTGCATTTGGGTTAATATTTAAAAAATTGATATTTTAGTGGATGTTACTAATATGTATATTTATAAATCTCAAAGAGATAGGATGGTACCAATAGATACAGACACACATAAAAATCACAATCAATGACAGAAATTAAAGCAACCAAAACTGGAATTTGGGATACTATTATAAATATTATAACAATAACTTTTAATGAGGGAATGAAAAATAGACTGAAAATTCTGAGGGCTATTATTTCTACTTAGAAAATTTCTGAATATATTTTTAATCTTTAGGATAGTAGTTAGATCAACTGAATAGAAAAAGGTCACTAACACTTAACAAAGAGGCAAGACAGTTCATAAATTAGAAGCTGCACCCACAAAGTCAACAGAGCCAGGAACTGTAAACCAGAATTCTAGACAGTCATGTGGGATTGAAAGCTAATCTAACAACATGCTATTATAATTTTAACATGTGTTTCTCATAAAATTTATTTTTGAAATCCACTTCTGTGATAAGTCTAAAATTATTGCATAGAGCAATACAAAAATTGTTATGGTGTTAACATGTTTATTATCTCTGTATTAATGAGACAAGATCATTCTTCTCTGTTAAGATACTTTGCTTAAAGATATTATCAGCTAAAATACCAACTTTTATTAATGTAAAACTAAATTGAAAATATTGTATTCATCAAGAGACTTGAATAGTGTGTTTTGTAGAACTGTCATTAAGTTTCAATGGGGAAAAACAGAATATATGTTATGGTAAAAGGAAAATGCTGAATTCTAACACAGTCAGCAGTCAACATTTTTAATACTTTAATTTATGCATGTAAATTAATTTTCAATTCTGTGCAATGCATGAACACCAAGGAAATATAAATAAGTATTACTAACTTTTCTATGCTCTTAGCTGTATCAATCTCCTTCAAAGAATGCATGGTATTATTTCAGATTATTTGTCTTTATTAATACTTTTCCATTCATTAAACACTTAAAACTTCATGGGTCTAATTTGTATTCCTTATTCCTCCATGGGGTGCAGTATCTATGGGTACACAATTGGGTGAAATTTATTTGAAAGATACAGGGTACAGGCTACATTTATGCTTCTGAGCTGTCTGAAATCTCTTCTATATTTCATGTTTTATTTTTATTACTATTTTACAGTTTTATTTATATTGTAGTGTTTCTTATTGTATTTCTAAAAAAAAAACACAGTATAGTATATGTTTTGAACTAATAAGTGCTTATTTTACAGGAAAAATTGTTGTTGTTGTTATTATTATTATTATTGTTGTTGTTGTTGTTTTTGTCGTCGTGGTCGTCAGTAGTAGTGGTAGTGGTAGTGGTCGTGGTACCACAATGAAAAAAATAAGCTTATATTGTATAACATATGAGTAAACAATAAACACTGTTAGGTATTTTAACTTTTCATAAAATAAGTGAGTTTTCTCCTAGTTTTTTTACAGAAAATAAATCCAAATATTAATAAAGCTGTTCCTTTGCATCTAAGAGGAAGCAACTTTCAAGGTGTGTGAAGTTCACTATTATTTAAAGTATGCAATACAGATTTGCAAGAATCGTTCCAAGAATCTACAGTGAATCTGTAAGTCATTGGGTTAATTTAGATTAAATATTTATCATTTCTGTCTCACTATATGCACAAAAATGTGACTGAGAACAATGGAGGATAACAATAAAATAAGGTTATAGAGCAGGTGCAATACATCTCATGTATACTTTCATTTTATAACGGAACAAATATAACAGACAGCTGATGAGCAAGGACATGCTACTATGAGTTTTAGGAAATTACTACGATTTGCAGTCATTTTCCTTTATCAGTTACGTCACTACAATGAAAAAGCGGGAAAGGTGTCTTTCAGACACTGCACATAATAGAGAGTTGATAATGGTCTATAATTAGGGGTAGAGATTTTTAGCATTTTAAAATCAGATATTTAGCATTTTGAATTGTACATGTCGATCCTAGCACTGTAGTGGTAATCATACATGCCTCCTAAACCCAAGATCGCGGGTTCGATCCCGGCCAGGACCAATGAATTTTTTCAGGGGCAAGGGGCCAAGTATTTGGCTTCCTTCGGAAGGGAAGTAAAGCTGTGGGTCCCGTGTCGTACATTTATGGCACGATAAAGAATCTCAAACCTGAAAAAAGAGGTCTCTGAGCAAAATTTGTCGGCCGTTCCACGCCCTGATTTGAATGGGACGCTAATGATATGAGATGTTAAAGATCGTAGCAAAATAAACAAAAAAAAAATGTACATTTAGCATTCTGTAGCAATTATACATTTTCAATTTAGCATTTTACAGCCTTTTGAAGAAACACATAATATGAGTTAATTCTGTCAAACAAGTATGTGTAAAATAACATTAATGAGAAATAAAAATTGTGAATAATTAATAATTTTAATACTGAGCACTTAATATGCTTTTGTGTTACTTTATAACCCTAAATTTAATTACCTTTTGTAATTCTCATTTTATTTATGTTAATATTTAATGTCTTTTCTAAAGTGTAAACGCGAAAATGACGTTAAATTTATGGCTCCCTCTTCGTTTTTATGAATGAGATAAAATTAAACACGCGGTATACAGCCTTAAAATAAGGTACTTGTTTCAACAAGTACTCCCGAAAAGCTGGATGGTCCAATTTGTGAAGCGGGATGTTAGTCTCCAAAAACAACTTCATTGTGTCTTGAATAAAAGCAGTTTTCCAGATTTTGCACTGGTCATTATATCTTATATCATTTGGATGGTGGCTTGCCACATTATTAATCCATGTTTTTCCTCTTCTGATTTATTGTTGAAACTATCTTTTGGACTGACATGTCCTCAACTTTTGACATGCTTGTTTAAAACGTCCCTTCCTTGGCAATCCAGGCACTGATTATACAATTTACACATAAAATTTCATTATCACTGATATAAATACTTTTTGTTTATAATTTTCTGCCCGCTGGTTTATCCCTTAAGCGAAGGGAAAGAAAGATACATAGCTCGTAAAAATATTTCATGGTAGAACAATGAATTGGAAGGGTTTACAATTCGCAGGAAGGGTTACTTTCCGCTTTCCAGAACGGTGGTAGTCAAGTGAGTCATAAATATTCCAAAGGATGTACAAACTCCTCACTTGAAGTTTCCAAATCCAGGTAAAGAAATTTTTAAAAATAAATGTCGATTTAGCATTTATATACTATTTTAGCATAATCAATTTCGCATTTCGTCGCGTTATATTGCATTTTCGAAAAAGCACCACCCCTATCTATAATATATTCCTTAATTCAGCATAAGGTAAATCACTTACATATGTATCTCTTTAGCTACATATACCTAATGCTTTCATAATGCATTCTAATTTTTACCCAAAAGGTTGTGTCTGTCACTGTTCACTATTGAACATTCACTTAATAATAATAATAATAATAATAATAATAATAATAATAATAATAATAATAATTTTATACAAAATAATTTCCTTTCATTGTTTCTGGGACCAGCGTATTTATTTTTTAAAGTTGTTTCACATTCCATCATGATACATTTTATTTACAAAAACACAAACATAGATTTTATTATTATTATTATTATTATTATTATTATTATTATTATTATTATTATTATTATTGTCGTTATTACTGCTACTACAACAACTACTCCTAATATTAATTGTCAAAAGACTCATTAAAATGTTTGACATTGTAAAAAATTATTCACAAGGCACAAATGATTTACAAATTGCATATGAAAATAATCCCTTATTACAAGTCTTAGTTTTATGTAAGTGGAGTTTAGTGTAAAAAAGTTGAATACACAAGTGTAGGATGTTTTAATGTGCTTGTTATGAAGATCATCATTGGTTGTGCAACATTCAAAGCCTTTGGAGAGATAAATTACAGTTTTTTGGCCTAATTGGGATGATTGCTGCATCCTTGTTCATCATCAACCTATCAGCCTGTTCATTTTCCATGACTCCACAGTGACCAAACATCAAAAGCAAGTTTGGCTTTGTTAATGTTAGATGTCTAATTAGTCATCTACACACTAAGTAATGCTTCCAATTGGAAACAGAGCTGAGGTAATTCTGCATCATACTGTCTGTGGCAAGATAGTTAAATGTAAGCAAATTAAATTTAGGGACAATGATGTCTTCTTATTGCATTATAATGAATGACATTGTCGCAAATACCAGAGTGGTTTATGGTGTATTGCTTTCAGTTCCATTGGCTGTGATGATCAGACAAATGAATATCAGACAAAACGTATTTTATAATACATACAATATAATATAATTAGAATAAACAAGTGCAAGGGAGTAAGACTGCAGAGTGTCTAAAGAGTCCTGATGGGCACAGTTCTCATTGCATTCATAATTCCTATATTTGCTAGACTTTGCACAGAAACTATCTTATAGCTTAACCCTCTAATGAGTTCTCAGGGCACAGTACTATCATGCAGCTTCTGCATATATTAGCAATGGGCATATCACAGCAATATCCATACAATAAAGAGCTTTAAGTTCAAGCCTCTTGAGCCATCATAAGGGCTCTCTTACATATACATTGAATATGACTATCCAGCTTAGTGTTCCTGGTCATTTGTGGTCATACCCATATAAAGGGCCAACTTACTGTGTAATTCTAATTTTTGCCAAACAGAGATATTTTAGGTAAGATTTCTTTTTTCCTTTCTTCACAAAGAGGGCCATTTTAGTTTTTCTAGAAGTCCTTTGGGTAAGCATAATTTATTTTCCTAGCTGAGAACTTTATTTCGTAGCTCAAAAAGCGTTGTGATTTGTCTGCCAACAGTCAAAATGACGAATTATCGGCGTATGCCTGGATATGTAATTTGATTCTGTTCACATCCCTAATGTCCTTTATAAAGAGATTGAATTCTCCTTTATGAGCACCATGGTAACATGACTACGTAGGAAAAATGCCCTCGCTAATGGATAGGAAAGGTTATCGTAAAGTTTGAGGCATAATGTTATTCCTCCTTCTACAGCCAGCAAATATGGCATGCCAGACCGTTCTCGTGGACGCGAGTAACAATCACATTGCCAAATTACGCTTCGACGTCGCCCTAGTCACCAACAATGGCGAACAATACACCTCCAAGCAAATATTTGGTATCCTATCCATCGAGATAATCTGCCATTTAGACAGCATCAGAACCTTCGCCGTCAATTGTTGATTTGGTTTATTTACGGACGCTCTTTAACATATCAAATCATCAGCCCCCCATTCAATTCAGGGTATGAAACTCCCCATAAATTTTGCTCAGGGGCCTCTTTTCAGGCCTGAGGTTCTTTTTGGTGTCGTAACTCTACGACACGGGAACCCCACGGCTTTACTTCCCTTCCGAAGGAAGTCATAGTTAGGATTTTCACGCCCGAAAAATCCATCGACCTGGGCCGGGTTTTAACTCGCGAAGTTACCACTAGACCACCAGGACCGACACTTCACCATCAAGCTCGCCTCCTCGGATACATACGTCATCAATCTCCTTGCCGTCCAAAATTCTACACTTTGACGCCGACGCTCGGTGCAAGGTGTACCTCAATGGGAACAGACATCTATCATGGGTAACAGGGTCTCCTCCACCAGCTGCTTCCGCACAGCCGCACACTGGGGACAAGTCTCCCATTCTATCCTCCATCAGCGAGTACTGCAGCCACAAATGTCACCACTTACGCTTTACTCGCTTCACCGAATTACCCACCATCATTTTTCTCCTCTTTTTCATCAACAGCAGTAGCGACGACGACAGACACAGAACGAGCAGCCATTCTCTTCCCCACCTCCAGCACATGTTTCAACATCACGATGTACAAAAAACATGTTCTACAGTAATGCATTAAAAAAACTCTAGTAAACACAATAAACGCATAAGAAGTATTACCTACACAAAAAGCTACTATAAACTCCGCTGTGCAATCAGTGTAACACATTTAAAACATAAGTGCTAAACAAAAAGTTGTATCAAAAACTCTTAATGGATGATATGTAATGTATTCATTATAAGCATACAGTTATAATAAACACAACAATAATTGTAATCAAACATATTTTTTAAATATGAAGTAGTGCCTGTAGCAATAATGTGTATTTCGGAAGTAAGTGTTGTAAACATTGTGTCTTACTTTACTAACACATTGCTTTGTATAATTGTTTGCTTGTCTCTATACCAGGCGAGTCAGCTGCCCCTTATTATTTCTGGGAAATATGCAATCTATTAAGCCTTAAGCAACAAGATGGTCCATATTCCTGTCTTTGCCTTCTATAAAGTAACATTTGACTGCAAGCCTACCTTATAAAGCAAAATGAACTCTATTGGCGAGCTATATTGTCATATACACATTGAGGAGCATCATAATTTATTAAATTAATATATTTTGGAACGTTTCTTATTTCAGTTGGATAAATGTACTTTAACTAAGTTCATATTGCTGGCCCAGAGAGTACAAGGACATTAAGAGGAACAATTGGTTAACCACTTCCTATGGCGCTCCCTAAGGGGCTTTACCATGACATCAGCGACCACCTAGCACCATGCAAAGTCATGCTTCACCCGGAGCCTGTCATGCGTTACTAGGAAGTATTCAGAACACCTACTCAGTGTTCTTTTATTGGTTGGTATACCATGATTGGTAAAACCGACATGACAATGTAGAGACCCCCCTACTGCAGAGCTCACTGACGGCGCTCTTAGACTCATCTACCACGTCCTCGTTCGCTGGGTCCCGCGGTAGTTGCCCGCTTCTGCCGGATCGACGACAACGGTTGACACTTCCCCTAAGGTAAGGACTCCGGCATGTAGGGATTTGTATCGACAGTACAGAACCTTCAGTCATGTCAATTCAACCCCCACGGGTGTGTATTATAACCAAGTATAACCCAAATAAATAATAAATAGATCTACCAAGAGAGTTAAGCCTCTTTCCATCAGACCTCTCACCCCTACTCACCCCCACGTCACGAAATTGGTCGTACTATTGGCGGAGGCGCCGGTTCCTGTAGCCTTTGTTTTGGTCAGGGGTATGGTTCGATCCCATACTGATTTGCCATTATTGGTGGAGGCGCCAATCTTTGTGGTAACTTTTTACAAGGGTGAGGTTCGATTCCGACACTCTGTTTTAAGTATTCATTTTAATGTTTAACTCTTTATGTTGTTTGCGGGATGCTGCAGCTAACTGGTACAAGACTTTGTACCGCTCTACCCTCTTTTCACCTGGGACATAGTACGGCGGGGCCTAGAGCTAGCTCATCATAGGAAAGATTTTGACCGAAAGCGACCTATTGTTTATTCCGACCTAGACAATTAGTTAAATTATAACCTCTATACATACATACGCCACAGGTTCTTATAAAACACATATAAACATAGACAGTATTGTATGTGGCATAATTACATTATATTAATATGATTAATATTCCTACTTACAGTAATAATCTCATTACAAATGGTAATGTTTTGTTGGTGCTGTTACTGATACTCATTACATTACTAATGAAATGCTTGGCAATATGTTACATAATGATGATATGGTTTGTGTTCACCTGTAGCACTAGATATCTGTTATATGAATCGCTTGCACGGCGAATTCAGTACTTGCATTGAAATTAATATTACTGCAATATGTATAATTGTTCCAGGAAGCGAACGCGATAACGTTTGATAGCTATTTTATCGTGTCAGGATTTTTTTTTTTTGCTTTGTATGGGAAGTTATTTTGTGGCCTACTGTGTCTATTTTTCTTAAGGATAGCTATATATTTCACATTTGCGTGTACTATTCCGACTTATGTTATTAAATACAGCATATGTTATTCCCGATGACATACAATAGCCTAAACAATGACTGATACGTGCCATTCTTTACATTCCCAGCAAAATACGATTATGAGACCCTACCTACTCATCACTAATATTTTCCATCCATATAATTATTCTTTTCACTGACTCCATCCCTAATTTTTAGGGGCATGATTATTCCATATGCTTGTATGATAAAATCCAGGTCGTGAAGAATGCCTTATTCATTATAAGTGAGTTTTTATTTTCCTTAATAACATCCACACATTTCCTTTTTATATTTAATGTATTACTGTTTTTAATTACGTATTGTGTAAAATTATGTTTATCAAGATATCATTATGTAGTGCAGGCATATTGCATGTAGTAAGCGAGCGCGAGTATTATTACCTGTATAATTATCCATTGCGTTTTTATTATATTCCATACTTTACCACTTGTTACATGAAAGGCATGTTTTTTTTTTTTCATTTCGATATGACCTTGACGTTGTTGTGAACTAAAATGAATTTTCCCAAAACGCAGTTCACTTCCTTTATCTCTAAGTTGTCATTTGTACTCCCCTGCAGTAAGTTTTTCACTGCCCTCTCACGAACAACTGCTGCTATTTTCTGGAGACACAGAGAGAATTACTTTCGGATATTATTATCGTTTCAACTGACCGCGATTCTGCTAAACAGTCTTACCAGCTACTATGCAACGACATTGAATAAACGATTTTTAACATTTCCTCTAATATTTTAATGAGATTACTTTTACTAGGGGTTGGGCCCCTTGGGCCCCATTAGTCGATGCATAGCTCATTTAATGAAAGTGTGTATTGATCTTTTCTTTCAGTTTCGGTTGATTTAGTGTTGCATTAGTTTTTCTTTTATTCTTCTGTTTTTATTTTTGCACTGAGTATTTCAGTTTGTTTTAATTAATAGGTGTTTTCTTTGTATTGTGAAAACTTTTTGCAGATGCATTTTCCGAGTTTGTATCTGCTTGGCACTGCTACCTTGCGTCCTCCCAAATGACAAGCTCGACAGATCTGTGCGAGTAGTCACAGGTACGGCTATGCGGAGGCTTCCCAAAACTATTGCCTATCAAACCTCTATCCCCTTGACTGAAATAAGAAACGTTCCAAAATTATATTAATTTAGTAAATTATGGTGCTCCTCAACGGTGTATGTGACACATCCCCGCCGGCTAACAATCGCCGCCCCTGGCGATAAAAAAAATAAAAATACTAAAGAATAGAAGCAACCGACATGGGGAAAAAAGACACAGAAAATGAACTGATAGTACAGAAACCCAGAGTAAACAAAGCAATAAAAAAACATACAATAATAACAAAAGCCTGTCGGGCATACAATACAAACCATAGTCACAAAAGCATGAAAAGGATGTGTAATAAAGCACCTAAAAGATGGTAAAGGAGAGCAAAAAGGGGGATAGAAGGAGTAAGATAGCATGGAAATACAGGAAATGGGCCTCAACAGAACACCAGCATCGTAAACAGTCGAGCACACAGTACCAGCCCCAACAGGAAAACTACGTGAACAGTAGGTTTCCCCGTCGCGAACGTGTCTAACACATACAGCACACGCACACAAGAAAGTCATCCGGAAGCCATGTTGTCGCCACTGATAACGTCGCCTCTTAAAAACACAACAAGAATCACCGTCGAATAGGCGTCCAGATGAACGAAGATGCACGGACGACACAGGTAAGTGTCCGAGCACAAAGAAACGCAAAAACTACCATCCTTGGCAGCATATGACCCTAAAGTGGTCAACGTGAATGAGGCAGTGGTGTCGTCCAAATGAGGAGGGCCGGAAAGCAACAATGAGAGCCATATGAGGAACGACTTGTCATTCCAGCACATCGAAGAAAAGTGTGATGCCAGGACAAGCTGGTGCATGAGGCTCCGTAGCGGCGAGGGCATGGAACACAGACACAACGTCAGGTAAGATACAGTGAGGGCAGAATAAAAAAATAAACGAGAAAGGGAAGGAAACAAACAGGATAAAACCAGGAGGTCGAAGGAAAAGGTAGGAAGACACGAAGGGCAGGGAAGGATAACTACAGGAAAAAGGACAGCGGGGATAGGTGGTGCATTTATAGGTGCAACACTAAAACCCAAAATGATAACATGAAACGTGTCAAAGATAGTAGGTGAACCTAACCACAGACATAAACATGAATATATTTAAAAAACAAAAACGCGCTACACAAATAAATACAATTAATATAAAAAATGGAAAAACTAAGAATTACACATAAGTATCCATCGTATTGGTGTATGGAGCGAGGCAGAACATGCGCATGCCAGTAATTGAAACAATGGTCCCGCCCCGGTGAATCGTGACATCATGGTATCCAGAAGGCCAAACATTTGTCATAAAATGAGTTATTGAACAGGTTAATAAAATAACTAAACATTCTGACCTTTTGCAAAATGTCATACATTGTGGTATCAGATATAAACAAATTTTCTTCACGTGGTTTATCTGTAAGTAAAAACTGTGATCCAAAGATCGATTCATCACCTTTCAAGGAGTTATTATTAGAATGAAACAGAGAAAGGTGATCATCTTGAATATTAGAAAATTTAGATGTGAGCCACGCACAGAAAGCAACTGCGCTGGCGTTAGTTTTGCAATAGCTAGACACAGGTGAAAAAAATAAACAAACAAACAAACAAAACCAGCAATGGCTTGAGAGGAAAAGAACAGGCACGGAACTCTCATAGAAAGACATATTAGGCAATACATAAAAATCTCCGTCAGCTTTCACCTCTATTGGTATATTGCCGTTAAGTTCATTTGAAGCCGAAGGAATAACAGAAGGCATAGTATGCTCAGCCGTAGCATCACCATGGTGGCCATTTCACGGAAGTGCTCCCCAGCACGTACACCTTGCGCTGTCTATTAATTCTATATTAAAAGCGCTTTAAGTCGTGAACGAACACTCGTTGTACATCTCAACTATGAGTGGTATACCACAAAGTAAACTCTCAGCTAAAATTACAGTTTAATGACGCAACCAGCGCGTTCATAAAAATTAAATCAATAGTGTAATGAAAATAACGCAACCAGTGCGTTCATAAACATTAAATCAATAGTGTAATGAAAATAAAATAAAGTATCTCTTCGGAATAGTACCTCAGTAGACCTGGCGTTCCATAGGTTTCAAAAGTAAAAGAATGCATATATATTTAATAGAAATGTTATAATATGTGCCGCAAGAAGATAAGATAAAAATTATGACAAACTGTGTCTCCCGCGATAGATAACAGGATGTGGGAAACCGTTACTTCCTGATGGAAAGTCACTATGCGATGCAACAGCATATATGTTTTATGTTTCATCACTGTAATAAAACCAGATGGTCTACCAAACATTTAGACTGTAGTCACTTCTGGTATCACTTCCAGGGGGCGGATGAAATCCGAGGCGCTGCTACTGGTGGCGTCGTTAACAAGAGAACGCCACTGGTTCCGCGATCATTGGTTGAAGTCGCCTCCACCCATGTGGTACCGTGATTGATACGATACACCTGCAACCCTAACTTAAAAGATCTATAAGCCACAGCAGAGGTAAGAATAAGAATTATAAGAGCAAATAGAACGATCAACACATCTTAAAACGTATCTGGAACATTACCAGCAGCCAGAGCACCAGAAAGGCTAGTTGCGAGTATAAGTTCCGGGCACAAATATAATGAATATCGTCCTCCAACTGAACTAACGTGTGGGACGAAAAACGCCTCCCTATCGGTATTTTGGTGATCAGGTGCTGAAGATCGACCCTTACACGCTACACCTGGAAAGTCAAAGGGATAGAGGTTTGATAGACAATAGTTTTGGAAAGCCTCCGCATAGCCGCACCTGTGACTACTTGCACAGGTCTGTCGAGCTTGTCATTTGGGAGGACGCAAGGTAGCAGTGCCAAGAGTACAAGCAGGTGCAAAAACGGAAAATGCATCTGCAAAAAGTTTTCACAATACAAAGAAAACACCAGTTAATAAAAACAAACTACAAATATTCAGCGAAAAATATTCCAATAATGTCACCACTAATTTCGTGACGTGGGGGTGAGTAGTGGTGATGGGTTTGATGAAAAGAGGCTTAACTCGCTTGGCAGATCTATTTATTAGTTATTTGGGTTATACTTGGTTATACTATACACCCGTGGGTGTTGAATTGACATGACTGAAGGTTCTGTACAGGGCTTAGTAAACCCGACGCAACCTGTCGATACAAATCCCTACATGCCGGATTCCTCAGCTTAGGGGAAGTGTCAACCGTTGTCGTCGATCCGGCAGAAGCGGGCAACTACCGCGGGACCCAGCGAACGAGGACGTGGTAGATGAGTCTAAGAAAGCCGTCAGTGAGCTCTGCACTAGGGGGGTCTCTACATTGTCATGTCGGTTTTGCCAATCATGGTGTACTAACGCCATAGATTTAAAATATACCAACTAATAAAAGAACTTTGAGTAGGTGTTCTGAATACTTCCTAGTGACGCATGGCAGGTTCCGGGTGCAGTATGACTTTGCATGGTGCTAGGTGGCCGCTGATGTCATGGTAAAGCCCCTTAGGGAGCCCCATAGGAAGTGGTTAACCAATTGTTCCTCTTAATATCCTTTTGCTCTCTGGGCCAGCAATATGAACTTAGTTAAAGTACATTTATCCAACTGATATAAGAAACGTTCCAAAATATATTAATTTATAATAAATTATGATGCTCCTCAACGGTATATTGACAATATCATAAGAACAGGGCCTTTCTGAAAACATACAGTTTTAATAAGGAAATTATAGCTAGTTCGGTTTTGCGACATTAAAAGGTTATATTATATAATCAGATATACCACTGCATGCAATTAAATTTAATAATAATAATAATAATAATAATAATAATAATAATTTATCTACGGACGCTCTATAACATCTCCGGTCATCAGCGTCCCATTCGAATCAGGACGTGAAACGGCGGACAAATTTTGCTCAGAGGTCTCTTTTTTCAGACTTGAGGTTCTTTTTCGTGCCGTAAATGTACGACACGGGACCCACGGCTTTACTTCCCTTCCGAAGGAAGCCATACTTACGATTTTTACGCCCCGAAAAAAATCCATCGATTCTGGTCGGGTTCGAACCCGCGATCTTTGGTTTAGAATGCAACTATGGTTACCACTACACCACCAGGACCAACATGATGATGATGATGATGATGATGATGGTGGTGGTGGTGGTGATCATGATGATGATTCCAGGACTAAAATAGGATTATGCAATGGCGAAAATATGGTGTTTTGCGTTCTAAGTACTAACTTCTTTCAATTTGTGCTGTAGTTGCTCGTTAGCTTGATGGGAATGCATTTGGTGTCAGTTGGTTTGTTGTCAAGTTTTCACCGTTTATTGTTTTCAGCCCTCTTGTTCTCAACAGAATAATTGTTTTAATAGTTCTAAGTAGTATAAATTTCGGCATGAAAGAAATATATTTAAAAAAGCATTATGTTAAAATAAGAAGCTGATTGCTTATAATCAAAACAAAATGTTCAAATGGCAGTTTAACTGCTATTACATAGAAAGGTTATATTTTGAATGGGAATTGTCTTCACTGTTCAGGTGTATGGTTTTAACGGTGGCTTTGTTCCGGTAATTTACCATTTATTTCTTGTACGAGTACATTGACATACTCCCTATCCACGGAGAGTCGAGAACGAACGCATGGCAAGGTCATAGCTTGTGTCAGGAGAGACATTCACATAGACAACAGCCAAAGCTAAATACTTTCCGGATTATTAAAAAGATATTTGTGTACAACAGCGTCACTTGCATGGATGTTTCTTGTTAAAGACGCATCATTGACACCGGCGTCAGTGAAGAAACTGCTTTGAACGCTGTCCCGGAACAACCTTCATACTATCCCACGGTGAACATCAGCCAGTGTTTTGTGATGCGAATAAGTTTCATCCGCATAATTTGTACATACACATATAACTCCAAGGGAGAGTTTTAGAAGACCGAGTGATCTTCTGTGAAAGTATGCTAGGCCAGTGGCAAATGATGTAGGGTTCGTGTCCAGAATCCTGTTTTCTAACGAATTTCACAACGTGGAACAGTAAATTGCCATAATGTGCACTATTATGTCGTTTATAACCCCACTGGGTAAGGGAGAGAGCATTCCAAGTGCAATGGGGAGCGAATGTCTGGTATGGGATCTTGGATGACCACTTATTACACTATTTTTCTTTAAGGTGCATCTAACAGGAGCACGCTACCTGTATTTTCTCCGTAATGAGCTCTCATTGCTGCTAGAATATCTACCGCTGGCTCAGATTCCTGGCCCCATACCACATGATCTAAAACATCTAGACTTCTTCCTTTAAAACAAGTTTATGTACAGAAGTTAGAAGATCCCGATAGCCTTCGCCAATGTATCACGGCGGCCTGTAGATTCGAAACACTTACCATGTTACAAGGGGTTAGATTTTGCATTCAACATCTTGCTAAGATATGCATTAACCAAACAGATAATTATTTCGCGTACTTGCTTTGTTAGAAAATCGTGCTGTTGTATTTTTATTCCCACCCACCGGCAGTCCTGGTCTAGTTGAACCTGTTAAACAATAGTAATTTTAAAAGTACAATAACATTCAAACACTTAAAATAAGTACGCGAAATAATAATAAAAGTAATAAACTTCTTTAAACTGTATCATTGTACTAGGGAATTAAATTTTGAAACGCTGCTATTATACTGACATTCTAAAATGTACTTTGTAATTTACTTATTGTCTTAGATCATCTTATATTCCTTATTACCCTCCGTTAGTTAAAATTTTTATCTACTTGAAGTCTACCAACAATAAAGAAACACTAAATAATAATAATAATAATAATAATAATAATAATAATAATAATAATGAATTCATTTCAAATAAAAATCAAGTACAAATAATGGCAAGTAATTTAAAATTAAAAACATATTCCCAATGTAATTATATTTTATATTATGACAATTTATTAATATTATAACATAATTAAAGTCGCATAGCTGGCGTGAACTGCCTTTTAAATATTTATTATGCTACTCACATGCTCTTTCCAACTCATTTGTTGATTTGTTTTATTTACGGACGCTCTTAACATCTCAGGTCATCAACGTCCCATTTAATTTAGAGCGTGAAACGGCCGACAAATTTTGCTCAGAGGCCTCTTTTTCAGGCTTGAGGTTCTTTTCCGTGCCGGTTTTTTTTTTTTTGAGTAGTGTTTAACGCCCGTTTTTGCTACAGAGGCACCAAAGGCGGTGGACACTGATGATACATGAGATGAAATGATATATTGGAAAAGGATTTTTTTTTTAAGGAAGGAAGCGTTCAGGCCTAGATTTAGGGTACCTCCCCGGCATTTGCCAGTTATGAAGACTGAGGAAAACCTGGAAAAAACCCCAGTCAGGGAGGACGGTCCTGGCGGGATTGGAACCGCAGACCTCCCGCTCACGAGTCCGTGCCTTAACGACCTCGGCCACCCCTGGCGGTTTTCGTGCCGTAAATGTACGACCTTTCCAACTCAGATACGTAGCACGGTGAGAGAAGGGTAATGGACGATACTATAATATCTGTCATAGTATTAATTCTTTCGCTAAGCGTAAAACCAAAGGTGTGCATGATGTATTTGCATGTCATAGGGACCGATGTTTTCATATTGGATTATACCGAGGGTGCAAAAAATATGTGCACACTCTCACGGTAGGTATTCATTTAATATATTTCAAAGTTGGACCGAAAAACAACAGTAATGTGTAGTATGATGTTCTATAAACAGATGTGACTCACATACATTACGATAGCGTTGCTACATAACAGGTAAATCAGCAATGAATAAATGAAGCCAACATTGTCGTAAATAAACGATGAACAAATGAAGCTAAAATTATCGTATGGTGTCCTGTAAACAGATGTGACTCACATTACGTTATGCTAGCGTTGCTACAACAAAATGGAGCCAAGATTATCATATGATGTTCTGTAAACAGATGTGACTGGCATTACGTTATGCTAGCGTTGCTACAAAAAAATGGAGCGAAGATTATCGTTTGAACAGCGAAAAGCAATTTTTAAGTGGTATTGGAAAACTGAGAATGTTGTTGAAGCTCAAAGGCAATGGAGACGTGTGTACAGAACAGAACCGCCAACGCGAGTAGCAATTGCACGCATTCAAGACAGATTTGAGACTGATGGTACCGTAAGCGATGTTCACAAGGGCAAATCTGGAGGACCTCGCACAGCAACAAGCCCCGCGCCCTGGTTATAGTTTTGGAACGTTTTGAACATTCACTGCAGAAATCTACAAAGCAACGTGCACGTGGGATCGGGATTAGCAGAACCAGCGTACGTCGTATTATTAAAACAGAAAAGTTGAAAGTTAGGCATTTTGAGCAACTGTTGTAACTGTAAAAATCTAAGACTATTGATGCTCATCATTTTCTGTTTGTGTGAATTCAGTTTTGTTATATTTACACAGCTTTTTCTTTGCTTGAAGGGTGAATACATTTTTTGCACCCTTTGTATATTGCTGTTTGCATAAAACCGCAACATAAGGGGCGGCTGACTCAAAGGGCCTGAAATAAACAAAAAAAAAAAAAACTTTCACTAGCAGGGCATTGTGCCCTAAGGTAATCCATTAGTCTGACCATCAATCACGGCCATTAGACTCTTCAAAACCAAATCGGTAGCAGGATAACGGGTTCCCTCCTGGGACTGTCTGATTAATCAGGGATAAACATTACAGGGAGACTATGACGGCGCATTTCACTTTATCTGCGTCGTGACGTCACACATAGTATAAATACCTGATTCTGAGAGTAGATCGACAATTTACACTCCCTACGGAAATCACTAGTGCTCCTCATGCTGCCAGTGCAACGCCCGAGCGGCCAGACCCGAGCGACAGCTGAGAGAGCCGAAGGTAGTGACTTGCACGGTTATAGCTAGTAATAAGGCTTCATCAGCAACGGTTTGATAGCTCAGGTGGTTAGAGTGCCATGCCATAGTAGTAAAGATAATAGGTTCGAATCCTAACGTGGAGTTACAGGAGATTTGCCACAATTACAATGATTTATTTGCTAAAATACTGAGTCCACCGGTTTCTTGGATTTACCCAAGGTTAGCGACTGGTTAGGTTAGTTTGTGTGTAAATGAATTAGTTGCGAAGTCAAATAAGAGCAGATTTTCCACTGTTTATTTTTTAACTAACTAACAATGCCCTTGTTACCGTGATTTACTCTCTTCTGTCAGTTTACATTAAGGAAAAGAAGCAAGCGCAAGCTAGTGAACAATGCACTATTAATTTATATTTTACAGGACAACACATAGGTGACATTGTTTTTAACAACAACAACACATTTCCACTTGAGACACGAGTGCGTGGAGTGAATTAAGTACCGCTCTCTTTGCTGTTGCCCGAGACTGGCCGCTAGGGCGTTGCTCTAGCAGCAGGAGGAGCACTAGTGATTTCACTTGGGCGTGTAACGTCAAGTAATCGGCACATCGCGAGGGGTGGCTCGCGACGTAAAACGTTGGTGCAGCCCCACCTTCACATAAGAAGTAAGAAGTTAAATTTGAAAATAACTTTGAGTGACTATTACGCAATCTACGTATAAAAATACTGCCAAGGGTGGCCGAGGTCGTTAAGGCGCGGACTGGTGAGCGAGAGGTCTAGGGTTCAAATCCCGCCAGGACCGTCCTGCGTGACTGAGGTTTTTTTAAGGTTTTCCTCAATCCTCATAAATGGCAAATGCCGGGGATGTACCCTAAACTTAGGCCTGGAACGTTTCCTTCCTTAAAAGAAATTATTTACCAATATATCATTTCATTTCATGTATCACCAGTGTTCACCGCCTGCGGTCCCTCAGTATTAAAAACGGGCGTACACTAATCAAAAAAAAAAGAAAAACGTATAAAAAGAAATTTTTATATTACAGATTATAAAACAATTATCTAAATCATTATACCAGTAAATGTAAATAAATTTGTTGAATCTAAACGAAGTCTGGAAAAGTATATTTAACAGGCAGGCAATGCTCGCCGGCCAGCGCATCCTGTTGAGTTGCTATGGAAGGGGTACAGCCAATCAAAGACACACGTTTCTCCCCGCTAGATGCTGCCCACTGTCCGATTCTCAGTTTTGGCTGTACTCGCTAATTTGAAGCATAAAGCAAGCGTCTACCAATCATGGCAACCGCTATGAAACAGGACCCAAGTGTAGCCACATTTGTTCTGACGGAAATATAGGTTATAAGTTTATTTTATTTAAAGGCGCTCTTCAAAAACATTTTTAATCATTAGCGTCTCTTCGCTATTCAGGGCTATTTCTGCTCAGGGATCTCTTCTTTCAGGCTATTTAACGTGCTCTAAATCTACGACAGGGGACCAAAGGCCTTATTTCTTCAGAAAGAAGCTACACATAGGATTTTTAGGTCCAAAATATACATCGATCCTGGTAGGGCTTGAACCCACAGCCTTGGATCAACGAGACATGCATGGTTATCAGACCACCAGGACCAACTCTTATGGGAGTGGGTTGTACCAGAGATGTAAAAACCATGGCAAAGCAACGCGCTGTTACCCAAGTCAGCACTCAGAAATAGTTCAAATTTTAGTTAAAAAAGGAAAAACATGAAATTAATAATTACGCACATATTTACTGGTTAAACGAAATGCGCACCGCACGGTGCCTGTGGCAAACGAAAAGCCGGCCCTGTCTACCGCATCGTCAACGAGCTTTATTGTTAAGCAAGTGGAACCGTGTTATCGGCTATCACATTCATTCTTATTCCATTTCTTTAAACTTGTAAAAATTGTCATTTTAGTTGGGCCCCTGGTTTCCAGGTGCAAAATTTGGAATTTTCTTTATTTTTATTTTCTCACTGTAATGGAAATGCATGCGCTTCTTATGTGTGCGTAGATTCACCTTGTTCTCTAAGTAAGTATAGTAATACTATTTTATATCTAAATTGATTTGCTGCTTCAAGGGATTTTAACTTTTAAATCCTACCTTCCACGCAACTAAGAACGATTTACAATTTATATAGTCATCTTCGGGTTGTGGAGCGTCCTTGCTCATGTCACATTATTATGTTACGCGACGTTACAGAACTTGTTTCATTTATGTACAAATATGTTTCAAGATAAAGCCACAAGGCAAATCAAAAAAGTGATAAAATATAATTCAGCGTCATTCAGGGACATTCTTAGAGGGCATTGTTGAGATTGTTCCAGAAAATTCTGGATTAGGTGTTTATCTTGTACTCTCCCGAACAGCTGAGCTCTGCAGACATTATCTGAATTACTTATTGCCAAAATGTTCTACGTTCACTTTTGTTCAAAAATGGGTTAAGAATGATAACGAATATTTACACTAGACAACACTGATTTAGACCCAGTCAAAATGATTCGTATTAAAATTTAGAGTATTCGTTTTATTGAAAGTGAAAATATATTATATCTAGGATTATGGTTGATTTTGTACTCAGTCCGTAATTAAAGGACGTGATGTAAAACATATAAAGCTTGCTTCATTTGCTGGTAAACAATGTATGAAGCAATGCGGGCCCAGCAAAGCCAAATTATTCATCTATTCGGCCCTAGTTTGAGAGAAAGAGATTGAGGTATAAAGGTAAATGTCTTTTAGTATACTGTCTATTTCCGAAATAAGTGCAGATTTTTGTGGAATAATTGACTCGGTCTAATCAATAATTTAAGTAGAGAAATATGAGGTCTCCAATGCATAATTATGTTGCTATGCGACGCTAAAAAGTAATCTGCAAGATAGAGAGTCACGATATATCCGCCACCTTTTGCGGATGTATACGATGCAGTTGACTCATTTAGTAGTATGATGCTCCACGCCGAATTTCTGGTTTCATCCTAGACATGCTCTTTCGAACGTAACTATCATCAAAGGTCTGTAAGGTATACAAAGTCATTTTGTGTGTCTCAATTTCTTGCAATTTTTTTTCATTTAAATTACCGTATAATTTGTTGATTCATTGCATTTGTAAATAACATTGTCTAAATTAAGTAGTACAGTACTATTTGGTATGGAAGAGTTCACATGGGATGAACTTGCTGACATGCGCTTAGTCCTCGGTGTTGCAAGAAGCATGGCTTTGGCACACCATATGCACGCACAACCGTGTCCCAATAGACGACTTCCAAATCCGCGAATTTATAGCTGTAGATTATTGTTTGCAAGAGAGGACACATTCAAAGGCGTTGTTTAAGCACATGATCAACAACTATGTTGTCGTATCCTTGCTTTCGGGGAAGCGCTCAGAAAGTTTGACAATAATAATTCAAAGAGCGCACTTTACGTTGCCTATGACCTTTAAGTTAGTCCGACAACTGTTTGTTGGCTTGTTTATGAGGAAGAGTGTTAGCCCTGCAAGCGCAAAAAGGTGCAGTCACTAAGGTCAACTGGTTTTCCACGTCCGCTTGCGTTTTGCACTTGACTTTTGCAATGAAAAGCAGTTAAACTCGGCTTTTCCAAGCAATATAGTGACGAATCACAGTTTAATGTGTGGGCACATCAAAATTCTTATGCCATGGTTGTTCACAGCTTTAGCGGGGGTTTGCAGTTAATGTTCACGCTCGCATGGTTCACAACGTGTTGCTGGGACCTCAAATCCTCTCTCGCACCCTCACTGGTTAGTTGTAATTCGTTTTCCTCCGTGGGTTTGCCTGAAGAGTTCCCTCATCATATCAGCATGCTGAGGCACCTGCCCATTTTAATTTGAAAAGAAAGGCTTTCTGTGAGTTGGATTAATAGTGGTGGACTGGTTTCTTGGCCAGCACCGTCACCTGATCTCATGCCAGTACGCATTTATTTGTGGGAACAAAAGAAGACGTTTGGAAGACGTTTGTGAACGCGGACTCTTCTGTCGACACCCAGGACCACCTTGTAGCACGCACTTCCTTTGCTCCTGGTTAAATCTGAGATGAAGAAAACGAAATACTTATCAATTTGCAACTGCTCATAGTTCGGTCATTTGAATTGTGCACTCAAGACATTTCCAACACATCTTGTGGGATTCTCTTAAACGTAAATTTAATTAAAAAACTGTTTTTGTAAACAGTACTGTTTGTTTCTCGTCTGTTTACATTACTGTGCTTAACAACCCACTTAGTGTTGTACTTTATTCCATCTTTCATCCCTTAATAATGTACCACGGCATTGTTGGTTGCTTATCCTCCACATTATGCAATGACGGCTTTAGTAACGTATAGCTCCATAATTACATGTCGTAGACCCTATGTTCCACTATAGAAAAGTAATGCCGAGATCCAAACATTCATCTCTTTTAAAATCGTAATTTATTTCGGAAATACTATGCATATGCTGCTACTGATTAGGTTAAGCTCTCTAAAACTGGAAAATAAAACCTAACACAGATGGAAAACCACAGCTTTATGTTTTTGTTTCATTCGAAATGTTCAACTTCCCCGTGTTTCAGGACAGTAACTTTTATACTTGGATTTGATTGATTGATTTATTTATGGACGCTCTTTAACATCTCAGGTCATCAGTGTCCCATTCAACTCAGGGCGTGAAACGGCCGACAAATATTGCTCAGAGGCCTCTTCTTTCAGGCTTGAGGTTCTTTTTCGTGCCGTAAATGTACGACACGGGACCCACGGCTTTACTTCCCTTCCGAAGGAAGCCATACTTAGGATTTTTACGCCCCGAAAAAATCATCGGTCCTGGCCGGGTTCGAACCCGCGATCTTGGGTGTAGGAGGCAAGTTTTATACTTGGAACAAGTATTATCTCAATTTCAGTAAGACAGTTGGGAAATAGTGCTTATTTTCATTTATAATATTGAAATACCAGAATATATATATATTGAAAGCTATTCGTGTTTATGCTCTCAAGAATGTTAAAAAATTACATCTGTTTTATGACAAGTGCTCAAAATAGAATAGCATCGCAACATGTTTCATGAGATCTTACTGGTGTGGTATTAATATGATAATGTAGACCACATCTATCCTGTTCATTGTCATTTATGTGCTTTGGGAAAGGACGTTTGAGGGTGATAGATCCCTAAATATAATGGACATCTGCATAGTGAAATTGATTGTATTATAATTTATAGTGAGCTACAATAATAAAATTCGCAGTGCAGTGGTGGACTGAGATGAAACCACGGGCTTTAAAAAGTTGAGGGCCAACTGCTTGCAAAAAAATGTGCTTCCCGGTAGAAAGAGCAACGAATAATGTGCTAAAGGTAAGCAAACTCCCTATATTTTTAAGCATTTCAACGTATTTGCTGTAGTATATTAATACCTTATAAGAGCAAAGTAGTACATTTAGAACTGCAAACAGCAATTTCCCTTTGGAGTTTGATTCTAGAAACAATATTCAAAGGATGCCAAAAATGTATACACAAATTCACAATAGATATCTATTTAATATATTTAAAAGTTGGATCTAAAACCCAAGTAATGTGTAGCATTATTTTCTTAAAAAAGATATGACTCACATACACTATGATAGCGTTGCTATGTGACAGGTAATTCAACAATGAACAAACCGCCACGGGTGGCCGAGGTCGTTATGGCGCGGATTCGTAAGCGGGAGGTGGAAGCGTTTTTTTTTTAATTAAATGATATAATATAAGAGGGGTTTAATTAGAGCATGGGGATTTATCAATTAATTATGAAGGATTAATTTATAGGTGGGGTTTATCAGAATGGGATCTCAGGTTATTACTTGTGATAATGAGGACAGAGAAAGAAGAGCCCCATCGGTTATAGGCTCCGAAGTTGGAAGGAAGAAGAGGAAGCGGAAGTAAATGCTTGTTCGTATTTGGATGGTGGCTTCTCGTTGTTGTAGCTGCCTTCTCTTCCTCCCTCTTCAATCTCCCCACTTCGATGATGTGTTCACCATGTCATTATCACAGCGCCGGCACATGAGAGTCAGTTAGTTGTCTTTGATTTTAGGAATGTAAGTTACGTTACCAGGGAGACAGGATATGGAAGGAGGATATCACCTTCTTAACGTAAAGAATTTTGTGTAAGCTTCTCAAATAATGTTTATTTTATCTATTTACACAAGGATAGAGGAATCTCTTTATACCTATATCAAGTTTTTGTTCGCCAGAAGAAACCTTGAAAAACCCACGCGGATGTGTTTACGATACTATATGCAACGGGCCTATACACTTGAAACTCTTCTTAGGCTGCTTCTATTTAGGCGCAGACACACGCGATCACCGATCACTCTCTTACTACTACTGAATTGCTTACGACTGCCTAAAATAATCCACCAATTTACTGAATGCTATAGATGAAGATCGCAAGAATTCTCTCTTACTACTGACTATTACTGCTCTACAGCTGCCACTGCTATCTTACTGCTACTGCTCACGACTGCCACTGATTGCTCGTGATACTTCCTTTGATTACGACTGCCGCGTCTGATAATACTGCCCTTGCTACTCGGGGCTTTTTGGTTCTCCCATGACTTTTATTAAATTTCCAGTCGGGCGGTCCTCCACGGGTTCAATCATTTTAGATTTAAATTATTGCAGCGTCTTATTATCTACTACACGCTGATAGGCTACATAATATTCACGTGGTTCACGGTTCTGTTCTCATAGGTGAAGATTTTGGCACCAATTTCTCTAGGAGTGTTTTCCCACTAACGAATCTTTAGGCTCTCACTCTCCCTCTCTCTCCCTTGACTCTCCCCCATGTTACTCTTACTTGAGAAATATGTCCCGTTATATTTTGTCAGAGTTGCGTCTTTTTTCAAGGTTACTTCAGACTTTTTTATTCACCCTCACTAACAGTATCTTGTATTTGACTTTTATGGCCTGGCTTCCTTCAACCTTGAGGGTCCTATTTGTCCCTTTAGGTAAGAGGGGACGACCAAGGTCGTGAGGTCCAGACTTTTAGATTTTTGCTAAAGTTACATCGAATATATATCGCACAAATGTCTTCTACAGAATTTTGAAGCATGTCTAAAAACTTTTCATTTAATTATACAAAGTACGGATTAAAATGTTTAGTATTAATTAGGAAACCCTTAATAATAACTATATAATACCTTAGATTAATTAATCTCGTTGAAGGTAGGGAATCTTGCTTCAAGGTCTAGGGTTCGAATCCCACCAGGACTGTTTTCCTGACTGAGGTTTTTTCCAGGTTTTTCTCAGTCCTCATAAACAGCAAATACCGGGGAGGTACCCTAAACTTAGGCTTGAACGTTTCCTTCCTTAAAAAAAATCCTTCCCAATATACATGTACCACAAGTGTACACCGCCTGTGGTGCCTCAGTAGTAAAAACGGGCGTTGAACACTATTAAAAAAATGAAAAAATGAAGTCAAGATTATCGATTGATGTTCTGCAAACAGATGTGATTCACATTAAGTTAAGCCAGCGTTGTTACAACAAAATGGAGTCAAGATTATCGTTTGAACAGCGAAAAGAAATTTTGAAGTGGTATTGGAAAACCGAGAATGTTGTTGAAGTTCAAAGGCAATGGAGACGTATGTACAGAACAGAACCACCAACGCGAGTAACAATTGCACGCATTCGAGACAAATTTGAGACTCGTGGTA
Source organism: Metallyticus violacea (assembly GCA_030762175.1). Classification (NCBI taxonomy): domain Eukaryota; kingdom Metazoa; phylum Arthropoda; class Insecta; order Mantodea; family Metallyticidae; genus Metallyticus; species Metallyticus violacea. Next base: position 272,250,068 of record CM060846.1, on the reverse strand, counting down.
CCGTATGGGACTTTCACAAGGGCAGATCTGGGAGACCTCGCACAGCAACAAGCCCCGCGTCCTCGGCTATGGTTTTAGAACGTTTTGAGCACTGGGGCCGTTTGTTGATTTAGGCTGGTAGCAGTCCGCTCGCGGGAAGAGGTGTCGTGGATTAATTGTGTTTCTTTGAGTTCTGGGTTGGATGCCCCTTGTGTCGGGATCAGGAACCTTTATCTCAGGGAACTCTGGAATTTTGTGACTCGTCTGAGTCAGAGGGAAGGGAAGGAAATCTATAAAGTTACACGGAAACACTGGAGTTCTTATCTGACATCATTTATTTACACTTAACAGAATACTGGATTGTTCGCGTAAGCTTGGAAATGTGTTGAACTGACTGACTATTGTTCTTCTCCTACCGACTTCGCTCACTTTGATTTTGATTGTCTATTCTTTTGCCCGCTTATTTAAATTGACTCTTACAGTTCCGTTCTCCGACTATCCAACTTTTAGCTCTTAGCCTCGAATCCCGGACCGCTAACTTTTCACTGCTGTCGAATTCCAGCTGCTCTCTCTCTCTCTAAGTCTCACTGCTGTTGAAGTTCTGCTGCTCTCTCTCTCCAAGTCCCTCCTGTTCTGTGTCCCTTAAATTATATATCAGATGTAAAGTTTATTGTTTATTAGGAACCTCCCATCGTGAAAATTAAATCCGCGAAATTTATGGAGCTCAGTTCGATTCTATCTGCGTTATTGGTCCTTCCTTAATATCTATAATTATGCAGGCTCGCTCCGATTCGTTCAATTTTGTAAGATTTCTATTGGTTGTGTGGGACCAATTTCTGGAAATACCTCTCATGTTATAATATTTCTAAGAACGGACATTCCTGTCATAAATGTTGGGAAATTTTTATAATCCGACATATCCTTTCACTTTTCTGTCCTTTCAAATTTGCTCACAATGAAACCTCGGCCATAAATAAGGAACATCTATTTGTTTTGCAAAGTCATGTCAAAATCTGTCGACGTTTGAATGTTATTGTCATGAGGGGTTATAAACTTGAGCTGTCATATGAGATTGACATTTGTTCCTTCTTCGAAAGAAATCCACCCGTAAATTCATTAGTGCCTTTACCCTTAGTTATTGAAAGAATATGCTTCTCTGCTTTTGTCTGCGTCTCGGTAAATTGTTTTCTTTAAACCCTCTGAAAAGAGTATTGCCTCTTTTCAGGACATAACCCTTTTCCCCAAGGTCAAAACTTTTAACATTTCCAAGCTTAACGAGCCGAACCGTTTTCCATTCACATAAATACACAATGGACCTTTATTACTGTTTAGCACAGGTGCTGTCTAATGACTACAAACTACATACATGTATCAGATCATATTTATGTTAATTATTACTAGCCTTAATAATAACAATGTTAGTTTAATCAAAGATGGCATTTAATTCCGGCTACAGCACTCACCGCAGAAATCTACATAGCAATGTGCACGTGAGACAGGGATCAGGAATTAGCAGAACCAGCGTACATAGTATTATTAAAACAGCAAAATTTAAAGTTTTCATCCAAAGACTTTTGCATGGATTAAATGAAGATGACCCTGATCGGAGAATGCAGCACTGTCAGTGGTTTCTGAACATGGTGCAAGAGGGTGAGGCCTTTGTACTCAGAAGTGTATCGACACCGATGGTGGGCATTTTGATCAACTGTTGTAACTGTACAAGCCTAAGATGATTAGTGCTCAGCATTTTCTGTTTGTGTGAATTCAGTTTTGTTATGTTAACACAGTTTTTTCTTTGCTTGAAGTGTGTAAACATTTTTGGCACCCTCTGTATATACAGATGTTAACAGAAAATATGCACAGAGAGGGTAAATTAATAATCGACACTAAGAAGATAGTTGGTATGATAGTTATTATGTTTCAGTTTTCTAGAAATAATCACTTAGTTGATTATGAATCCAATTTTTTAATAGTGTTTAACGCCTATTTTTACTACTGAGCCACCACAGGCGGTGGACATTGATGATACTTGAAAAGAAATGACATATTAGGAGAGGATTTTTAAGGAAGTAAACGTTCCAGGCCTAAGTTTAGGGTACTTCCCCGGCATTTGCCATTTATGAGGACTGGGGAAAACCTGGAAAAAACACTCAGTCAGGGAGGACGGTCCTGGAAGGATTCGAACCCCAGACCTCCCGCTCAGGAGTCTGCGCCTTAACGATCTCGGCCACCCGTGGGTGTAAAATCTATTTGAAAAGCGGTATCTTACTTATCAGTGACCTTATAGAGCTACTTTAATGTAACATGTTCTCTCTTTTTTTTTCTACATTTAGTTATCAGCGAATGTTAGAAAATACATAGTTAGCTATTTGTATGTGTAAAATGAAAAAAAAAAAAAAAAAAAATTATAAGAATGCTCCACTATATTAGTTTTAATGGTATAATTCATGCAAATTATAAGTTTAACAATTAAACAGATTGAACTTATACGAGGATAGATAAATAGGTCATGCTAAGAGGCTTGAAAAAAACATTAATTTTAAATAAACGTAGAAACAATTTATATCCTGGTGAAAAATTGTCGCTTTCTTTATTTTGAAAATGTTGAATTGAGTAACTCAACTCAATTAAAATGTTAAATACATATTATTGGTAACGATTAACGAGTCAGTATCTGCAGCTATGTTTTGCCTGATAACGGAATCAGTAATGAAGTATAATATTCAGTCACATAAAATAGCTACAAGTTACATATTATTCCATTCAGGGAACCATGTCATATTAATAATATTTTAAGATCACAAACCAATATTTCAAACTTATCCATCACACATATCATGGAAACACTAAAAGTGACCTGTATGATAATTGAAGGCGTGTTAGCTGCGATGTAACAGCTTCATTATTCCATAATACAGAAATAAATTGAATGTTGGATTAGATTAACTTTATCTTTGTATTTATATCTTCTTTATTTATTTAATTAGGAGTTAAAATGCTTTAATTTTCCGAACTGAAAAACCCTGTGCTAGCTTTGTGCTCCAGCTATTAATTACTCGCTATCTGTCCGTTATAACACTAATTCCTGTATGTGTGATTGTATGTATTGTATATGTGTATATTGTGGACCATTACATCTTTATGTGTTTGATGTGTCTTCTTTTAAAATTCATATATAAATAAATGTTTTTAAAAGCTAATACGGTAAATAATACCGGATCTTGAATGAACTGGAATGATGAATTGTTCTCCAAGTTCTTATGCAAAACCTCCGCTTGTTTAGTACGCAGCTAGCAGCAATTATGAAAGACAATTTAAGGGCCCAGGAAAGAACTTACTAAGTATTCCTTTTAACTTTTTACAAAAGCAAAATTTAACTTCCAAACATTGCCAAGAACTAATTATTTTACTCATCATTTAAAGTTATGTTTTTTCCTTTTGTTTTCTTTATTTATGAACGCTCTTTAATATCCTAGTTCACCAGCATCCAATTCAATTCAGGGAGTGAAATAGCCGATAAATATTGCTCAGAGGCCTCTTCTTACAGGCTTGAGGTTCTTTTACGTGCCGTAAATATACGACATGGGACACACTGCTTTACTTCCCTTCCAAAGGAAGCCATACGTAGGATTTTTACGCTCTAAAATTCGTCGACTCTGGCCGGGTTTGAACCAGAGACCTTGATGCAAGTTACTGCTTTGGAAAGCAATAATTACCAAGATATAATTTAGTGCTGCCCTAAAAATTTCCAGTTGTTTTCTTCCAATTATATACAAGCCATGTTCGTGTAAATAAATTAAGGGAACGAATATGCTAAGTTCTGACTATTTCATCCTGAAATTTGTAGTAAATAATAATAATAATAATAATAATAATAATAATAATAATAATAATAATAATAATAATATTAATAATAATAATAATATATTTATTCCTGAAAACCAGTTTGCATGTTCAATAACATTCTCCTATTGAAAACGTCATAAATATAGAAAAGCAAGAAAAGAACACAAAACATTTTGATAATAGTAGCAATAATAATGACAACACAAGTACATGTGCTTTCAATAATACATAGTAATAATATTAGCAATATATGAAGTTGCTAGAAAGGCAACAAATATGGTGTATCATTTTATGGCAAAATAATAATTATAACTAAATAAATGTTACAAGTCATAATTTAGGTAATCAGAAACGGAATAGAAACAAAATTGCATTCGTAGAGACTTCACACTTAATTTTAAAAGAGTTGTTGTACTGGACAGGATGAAGATTGTACAACTTGCTACCTACATAATACGCAGTTTTTTTTGTGCAGAAAGTTCATGTTAAACTCTTCTGATGAATGTTTGTCTTCTGCCTTGTATCATTTTTTGGTGAATTTACTAGAGTATGCTATAGCAAATACCAAGAACTCATAGATATACAAAGATGCAAGTGGTATATTCTAAACTGTGAGGCAGTATTTATGAGCTGCCACCCCCATATTTAATTAAGAGAAAATGTAGCAAGTAATTTTATGTAACTTCGTTATAGCCATGAGTGTAATGTCATTTTATTTCCTGTACAAGTGTACAGTTATTGTGTATAAAATGTTTTTTTCTTGCCAGATTGAAGCCGGAAATAAGGCTGCCTTTATTAATTTAATAACTTGAGGCTGCAGAGTTATACTTCTAAAGGCATTAGATTTGATAAGGGTAATTGTTATGTATATGTATAATGACATCATTTAGAGATAGGTATAATAGGAATTGAAATAATTTGAAACTTGTACTTATGTGTATGTCATTTGACAGGTGATTGTATCTTACAAAAGGGTTTTGTATACATTTTATGGTAAAAGATGTGAGAAAGAGACAGAGATGTATACCTGACGCCTCATCCACTGACCGCTCCTTAGACAAAGCTGAGGAAAGGGTAAACTATCTTTTGTAAGGTCACGAAACTTCTGCCCAAGGAATACTTAGGTGTTCACAATGTGGCTGTAACGAGACAGTATTTGAACAAAGTCAGACAGAGCAATAATTAAAGAGAAAATGGGAATGTCAGAACGGAGACGAAAATGTTTTATTATAGGAAAGTCGGAGGTACAAGGTATTGAAAACCGCCCATAAACACGTGCGTTATCTCTGAAAACATTTGGAAATCTACAAACTAAGGGAGGAAAAAGATGTTTCAATAGAAATCAGCATGTAAGCAAAGTGCCGAAATTTATGACAGGTTGTTCTTGGAAAATTCAGGCTCATGGGAAGACATTGTAGATCAGGAGGGAGAGAATAATTCTAGCCAAGGGTCATTGGATAAAAGTCAACGAATAAGGAGAACTTAGATTCAAATAAATATTTTTAAGATAGACAATGATGAACATATAACACGGAAATAGGATAATATACGAGGGAATTTAATTTAGCGAGAGGCGTGGCGATGTGGTAGAAAACTGGTGTACAGAAGTCAGACAGAGATACATCAGACGAGAGACACACGAGGGCAGGGACGAGAGACACACGAGGGGATTCATTCAAGAGAGATACGGAAGCAGGCAGCCTAATTCATTCGAAAGCAATCAGTCTAAATCATTTCTAAAGTCAGTTGAGGGCAGTGTAAGTTATTTCTAAAGTCAGTCTAAGTGAGTAGTGAAGTCAGCGACGAGCAATCAGGAAGTAACCTGCCAAGTTGTAAAATAAAGTAAATGTTCAACCAGTGCCGGACTTATTAATACAGCGAACAATCTCCTTCCCCACCCCTAATGACTTTAAGTCATTAAAAACAGTCCAAAATTTACTCTGAGATCCCAATCAATCCCCCTGCATTAAAACCACACTCAAACAACCAACCCCGTTACAAACAAAAACAGTTACAAGGTGCAGAAAGCTACCCCAGCCATAAAATCTGACCTGGGAATTTCTGTTGCTTGTTGTAACAATATTTGTAAAGATGACCCAAGCAAACCGATGTTTTGTGGAGAAATTTCTAAAGGAGAATCCTTGAATAAGATGTTTATTTGTATACTGTTAGGAATTTGTAAAGCAGGGTAAGCATAATAAAGCAATAAACATATAGGGATGAAAAGACAGGCCGATAACTTCTTCAAGGGAAGAAGCTTCAGTTAATATCTACATGTAAAAAGTCACGTGGGCCATGTTTATTTAGTCTTGTAACTTTGCCCCCCGCTGTCAGTTTTGCAAGAGTATTCAGCGGGGCACTTTCTCAGTTCAGTTCAGTTCAGTTCAGTTCAGTTCAGTTAGTGGAAATCTGCAGTTATTTTGGAAGGGTATTCAGCGCGGCATTATCAGTGGAGGAGCTTTATTAGATGAGTTCAGTTGCGTCTCAGAATTAGTTGACTTTAGGATCAGTCTAAATCAAATTAAGAAACGTCGGAGTGATCGTTATAGTTAGTGCGAAAGTGGCACATATGCTCCACAAAATAACAGCAGTACATTTTATGTTTATGAATAATAAATTGCGTTCCATCTTCCATAACGAAAAATCTTATCAATCTCCATATACTCCTTCCCCTATGGTCACACGACCATAAAAGTATCCAACATCAGAATCTCAACAGCCGTGGCAAAATATAAGTCAGCGGAAACCAATCATCGGAGAGGAAGAAATAATATTACCCCTGAGAATCCAAATCAATCAAATTTCCTTTTCCAAATCGTTCCCTCCACCTATTACATATTTAATTAACACACCCCTTTCTTTTTTATTAAATACCGCTGCAACTGTTGATATAAGCGTTTTCACGATTCTCTAGGTTTAATTCCACCCATAGTTCTTAGCACTCATTTTTGTAAAATAAACAAATTCTAGTGAAGGACGATACTTCCTAGAAAGTCAGCCCATATTTTAGCCTAGAATTAAAATTTGATTGATGCAGAGTCAGGACTGTTGTGGACATAATGCAGATTATAATCAATGTACTCAATGCATAGTACTTTGCAGTAAGTTTTTAGTACATAGTTTCAACATGGGTTCGTTTATTGTTTGTATCGATATTGAGGTCAATAAACAAAGTCTGCTGTGCGTAAGCTAAGATGCTGTCTTAAATGTTTGGTGCAGATGTGTTGATTTATCAGGATTGTGAAATACGATAGTCAACGTTTTGCAACCGTTGAGTGGAAGTTGTTATTTCGAAATTAGTGCTGATGGCACTTCTAATTAATTCTACATTTAATTAAAATATTAGTATCATCAGCGTACAGATGATACTATAACTTTTATCGCCAATGGTAGATCATTGATACTAAGAAAAAGCCTTATTATTTGTGGAGATTTCAGTACTAACACTCTCGAGTCTTCTAATGATTTCAAGTCCTTACTTAATCTGCTTAATCAATATAACTTGCATCCAATAATAGACAAACCCAGCTGCACTACCGCGTATTCCTAAAGGTGCACTGATGAAATAAACAAACATAAATGTCATCACGCACATCGTTAATATTGTTGACGCAGGTGTATCATATCATGGTTATCAAACAATTACTCTGCTTACCCATAAGTTTTCTACTCACCATAAAACACATTATTAATTAAGCCGAGCATAATTAATAATGCGCCCATAAAATAATTTAACCTGCTAATGAGCTCAGAGAGAAACTTAAATGTACATTCATCCAAAAATATAAATGGTAAATTCTTTATTTTGCAATTTCTTGTAACATTACTTTGAAACTGCCTTCCCACTGAAAAGATCTAAAATTCAAGTCGACAAATGGAATTAGATTTTCTTATGTGAGAAAGAAATGTGTATATCTACAAAAGAACCCTATAAGAATGTTAGAGGCATGCCAGTACCCATTGCTTGTTATTTCAACATACTGAAATCTATATGAGACATAGAACCTGATCCTGTTGTTGACTAGGCCTCTTAATTACACAACAACTTAGTTTTTCAATTAATACTTTGTGATTGCACAATTAAGACTTTTGTCAGAACACAAAATTTGTTAAATTATTTTATGGGCGCATTATTAAATATGCTCGGCTTAATTACAAATGTGTTTTATGGGTAGTAAGCTTATGGGTACGCAGAGTAATTGTTTGATAATCATGATCTGATATACCTGCGTCATCAACATTAACCATGTACTTGGTGACATTTATGTGTGTGATTATTTCATCAGTGCACCTTTAGGAATACTCGATAATGCTGCTGGGTTTGTCTATTACTAGATGCAAGTTATATTGATTAAGCAGATGAACCAAGCACTTGAAATCATTAGAAGACTCGATAGTGTTAGTTTTGAAATCTCCATAAATAATATGGCATTTTTCGTTCTATCAATGATCTACCAATGGCAATAAAAGTTAAATTTTAAGTTCACTGCATCCCATGACCTTTTTGTAAGAAATCAAAAGTAACTGTTGACATGAACCTGATTTGCATGAGATCATGTTGACTTGATGTAATAATCTTGCACTTAAAAATGAGTTTTATCTGCTCCACATGAGATTTCAAGGATTTTAGAGATTTTTTGAATAGTGTTTAACGCCCGTTTTTACTACTGAGACACCACAGGCGGTGGACACTGATGCTACATGAGATGAAATTATATATTCGGAAAGGATTTTTTTAAGGAAGGAAACGTTCCAGGCCTAAGTTTAGGGCACCTCCCCGGCATTGGCTATTGATGAGGACTGAGGAAAATCTGGAAAAAAACCCTCAGTCAGGGAGGACGGTCCTGGCTGGATTTGAACCTCTGACCTCCCGCTTCCGAGTCCGCGTATTAACGACCTCGGCCACCCGTGGCGGTGGATTTTAGAAGCCGCATAGAAGAGAAAGAGGGCGATAATATCAGCACAATGAACATCACCCTTTTTTAAAATGGATTTAACTTTAGACAGCTTAATTATATGAAGAAAGCATCCATCTATAAGTGATTCATTCATTATGCCAGTTAGCATCCTTAGCAAGTTTTATATATATATATATATATATATATATATATATATATTTGGGTAGATAATCAGGCACGTCATCGTAACCGACTACATCATCAGGTTGACTAATAACATTATCTTCTTGAATTATAAATGGGCAGCTAATACTAGAAGATATGCGTATATTACTTTTACATTACTTGCCACGTGATTTTTACATTTGATTTTAGACGACCTGGTTTTGTTGTCAATATTGAGTTTCTTTGTAGAAGTAATTACACTTTTGAAAACTTTGACATACTCTTTTACATCTTTCTTGAGACTAGGATTGTTAGAATTTGAATTTGTTTGTAAAAATATTTCTTTCTCACACTAGAAAATCTAATGCCTTTTGTCAACTTGAATTTTATATCTTTTCAGTAGGAAGGCAGTTTCAAAGTAATGTTACAAGAAATTGCAAATAAAGAAATTTGTATATTTTAATGAATGTACATTTAACTGTCTCTCTGAGCTCAGCAGGAAGTTACAATTACAATTATAATTGCAAATGTGTTTTTATGGTGAGTAGTAAACTTATGGCTAAGCAGAGTAATTGTTTGATAACCATGATCTGATACACCTGTGTCATCAACATTAACCATATACTTGGTGACATTTATGTTTGTGATTATTTCATCAGTGCACCTTTAGGAATACGCGGTAGTGCTGCTGGGTTTGTCTATTACTAGATGCAAGTTATATTGATTAAGCAGATGAAACAAGGACTTGAAATCATTAGAAGACTCGAGAGAGTTAGTTTTGAAATCTCCACAAATAATAAGGCATTTTTCTATGGGAAAGGTGTTGAGAATATATTCAAGGTAGTGCATATAAACATTCACGTTGCTGTCAGGTATTGAATAGCATTTCTGTAGCATTAAGGAACTGTAACTTACTACCAAAATATTAAACTTTTTTTTTTCTTGTTGACCTTTTCATAAATTAATTTCTCTGTAATCTATAACTCTCTTGAATAATAATTATAAAACCACCGCACCCCTCTTGAATAGTGTTCGAGAGAGTTTCGTTGGCTGTTAAGTTATAGTTTACCAATAAAATACCTTGGAGATTTTTGCCATTAATTTACTCTTCAGTTCAGCAAAGTATGTCAACTGATATTTGATCAAGATATATTCTAATTTCAGGATTTTCCTAATGCACTTTTAATGATCTAGTTGGCCTTGTTTTAAGTTTATTTGAGAATCAATGTCATTTTAATTTTTTTTCCCTTATCTGTCTTGTTGTTTGAGTTTACCTGATTTGGCATTCCTGTCTTAATAAAATATAAGACACATCTTTATGGTTACTGGTGGGCTCTGCCAGAGGGTGCTTCTAATAGTAAAATTATTTCAAACGTTATTATGTAGAAAATTAAATTGAATTTTGGATTAAATAATATAAAAGCTCTTCAAATTCGTAGTGTATTCGTCGAATTAGCTATTATGTGGAATACTGAAAAAAAAATTCTTTGCCTCAGAACTGCAGAAGCGCCTTAAGACCTACAAACCTTAATTGTTTGCTTGCGATATCGTCAGTGGCCCTATTTGGAACAAAAATAATCAAAGCTTCATACTTTTTATACTTAACACCTCTCAGGTTACATATATACAAAAATGCATTAAAAGGAATGCATTATTATTATTATTATTATTATTATTATTATTATTATTTTACATGCACAAGCCACATCCCACAAGAAGAATTTTGTAAGACGAGACAGTGTTCCATTCTCTTTTGGCAACAAGAATGGAACCCACTGCAGATATTTTGATAACTCATTAAATTTGTATGCTTATTTGAAACTTCAAAGTCTTGGTTATAAATACAAAATTGGACAATTCCTGCTTTCTAAAGAGATAAGTCCATCCATTAATGATGCATGACTAACGATCTACTTCTACATACGTTTATGACTAGCATTTCCAAACATTTCTCCCCTGCTTCAGGAAGCTCATCATTATCTCTGTGATTTGTCTGCTATTTTATCCTATGTTAGATACGAATGTTTTCTCATTACCCAAAACACCGAATTACTTTGAATATCTGCTGGATATTTTCCAAATAATGAGAAAATCTGAAAAAATGCAGCGTTTTTATGTTCTCCAGTACGAATCACGAGTCCGGTCAAATTGCACATCAAGACAATTGTTCATAAAATATTGCAAAAAGCAGCTTACTTCATTACATCTCTTGTTACTAACAATTTCATGATACGTGTAAAATACACTCTTCTCAGTAGCCAACAACTCATATTAAAATACTCGTATATTCGAGAGTTGCCTTTTATAATACAGTTCGTTAGTTGTAATATTAGGACACACGAACATGTTGCAGTAATCAAAGCGAATGTCATTTTCTGGCCCTGAGCTTTCAATAGTTTTTTCTTTTCATAAAAAAAATCACTTTTTCTCAGACGAATTTCGTTTGTGTGAAATTTGTTTAAGTTCCTTCCCTATCACCTTCTTTGTGTTACCACCCTGTGCCAATATTAAAAATTTCAAGACTTATTCCTAACAGTAAGCTGATCACATGTATGCATGGTTTTGTTCTGGGATGCCCGAAAATAATATTAAAATCCCTGGTGAACATGGTTCTTTATGTTTCATAGGAAACGGGTGTTTGAATGAGTATTCTGGAACATTTTTTTACCATTTTTTTACATTAAACTCTTCGTGTAGACACTTTTTGTTAAAACCGCATTCGTCATAGTAGTTGGATCTGTATACTGCAAAAAAAAAAAAAAAAAAAAAAAAAAAAGTTCATGAATAATTAAAGTTTTAGTCAAGTTTGTGAATATGGCTGGAATACTTTCTCTGTCATTAGCTGTAAAATTTAAGCAGTTCACAATGTAATAATTGTTAGCTTTTCTAATACCATATAAAAAGGAATGTGTATACACAGTATATTCCTCCATTTTTCCATCAACAGTAACATAAGCTCTATAACTGTATGAATTCTTATTGTGGCCGTCTCTTCTGCACTGGAAAAACAGTAATCAATTCACGGATGTAAATTTAACTCATTACGTAAATAAACTTTATTCATTATCTTAATTGTTTCGTTTCCTTTTTTCTGAACGAATTAACTGAAGGTAATTTTCCTTCGCACTTGCATCCCTGGAGACTCATAGTTCTGTTGCCCTATTTTAACTTAACCACTTTCATTGTTTCGTTACCATTCCTTTTCTTAGCGCATAGAGGTATGGAAGTTTTATTTCCAGCCTTAGACCAAGAAATGTTCAATTAAATAGAATCAAAATACTTACACAGCTCCATAAATACACACAATAATTTTCTCTTTTAATAACAGCAATGAAAAGGTGGAAGGAAAACAATATAAATAGTGTGGCCACCAGTGGCGTAGTGTCAAGGTAAGCACATATACTCGGCGTTCCCTGACTTTTTTTTTGTGTAGTGTTTAACTCCCGTTTTTACTACTGAGGCACCACAGGCGGTGGACACTGATGATACATGAAATGAAATGATATATTGCGAAAGGATTTTTTTTTAAGGAAGGAAGCGTTCCAGGCCTAAGTTTAGGTACCTCCCCGGCATTTGCCAGTTACGAAGACTGAGGAAAACCTGGAAAAAACCCCAGTCAGGGAGGACGGTCCTGGCGGGATTCGAACCGCAGACCTCCCGCTCACGAGTCCATGCCTTAACGACCTCGGCCACCCGTGGCCGTTTCCCTGACTTAAAATGAAATTCAATGAAATAGATTAAAACAAAATGTTGTATTGACACGAGGCAGGCAAAGGTAGAAAGATTGTGCAAATAAATCCCCGCTCTAACAGCAGGAATCTGTTCATACCGGCCTTTACACAAAGAAGCTTTGGCATACAACCTTGATATCTCTTCACTTGGATGAAAATCAGGCCCTCAACCAAAACTAGCTCCTGACCCTGAGGTTGAGTAACTCCTCACAAATTCCCAACCTGAAAACCAGCCAAAGGCAAACCATGCAGAGAACGCCGGCTGACAACCAACGTTAAGCAGCATCGGGCGTGGTCAGTACTTGGACGGGTGGCCGCCGGACGCTGCGCACGTAGCGAGGTTAAGTCGCCTCGAGCGTGGTCAGTGCTTGGATGAGAGGCCGTCCGAGTGCTCTACGTGCCGCTGGCACGAAAATTTGTCACATCCTTCTTCCTGGTTTATAAATGAAATCCTACGTCCATTGAGCAGGTAAGGCCGCGCGCGGCTAGGTACTGCTGACACAGAACACCCACTTGGGAAATATTTTCTCAAGTGCCCCGAACTGGCATCTGGCTTCTGGCATCTGCAGTGGAACACTTTGCAGGATGCATGTGCTGAGCTAGTTTCTCCTATGTTTCGTTCCTGCATGTTTGGATTTCAGCGTGCCAGTTTCTGATTTAAATTGTTGTGCCACGCTCTCTTCTTGTAAAGAGTTATTATTTTCTTTCTTTCTATGCAGTTAAGAGTGTGAGTTTTCTTCTCTTTTTGTGTTTGTGGGGTGCTATATAGTAAACAAGACTTCAAATAAAATAATTCTATTTTCTAAACATACGCCTCTTCATAATTTAAGATGTTAACAGCGATGGCAGTTAAAATTTAAAAGATCAGCAACTAACTGTCTATTAAAAAAGCAGATAAAATCGAACAAGAACATTTCAGTCCTTATGGTATAAAGATTTTCTTGGCTGACTGGGTGTTTGAAATTAATAAAATGCTATATGCATTAAGTTTGGAGAAAATTATTCAACATGCAGTAAAGAGGGTGTATCTGATTTTAGCAATCTCATTAAGCAAACGCAATGAAACACCAGTCTGCTAAACATCATTTCCTATCTTGCGAGTTATTTCATATGCCAGTTAAAACTCGCATAGATCACGCATTATCGAAAGCTGCCCAACTTCAAGCAATTAAATATAATGAACCAACAGGCAGGTATTAAAGAGAATAATCCCATCTATTATATTCTGAGGTAAAGAGGAATTGGCATTCCGTGGACAGGGAGAGGATGATAAGGGTTTTTCAATAAAGGAAATTATTTACAGTTTTTGGATCTACTGTCTCAAAATGAGGCATTGACCAAGGAATTTACAGATCTCTTCAGCATTCAAAGGAATATCTCTAGATATACAAAATGGCCTAATTGGAGTTTTGAATCATGTTCTAAATGACATAAATCAAGCACAGAACAAACAATTCTCCATTTAAGTTGACGATATACCAGATGCGAGTCGTGAGAGCCAAATGAGTATAATAATTTGATTTTATATGGATGAGAGATTTTAGGAGAGATTTGATAGCTTTTATGGCGTTTCTATCAATAAACAGCCACAGGACCTTCAGATACTACACTTCAAGTTTTTAGTGATTGGAAAACGAGCGAAAAGCGGGAGATTTCTTCCCAAGTACTGTTTTCATTTATTGCTATGCCCACCAGTTAAACCATGTGTTTCCGTATGACTATAAGTTACTTATACAGGTTCATTGTTTATCAGTGCTTTGATAGCTTTTAACATTTTACTTAGAAATCATGCAAAAGAACAATTCTGCTGATAGAAAAGGGTTTCAAACTTTCGAATGCTAATTTCACGAGATGGAATTAATTTTAAAGGGCAGGTATGACAGTTATTATTCTTTCCTAGAACTATACAGTATTTTTATGAAATAATTAATGACAGGGATTTAGTGTGTGATGTCAAATCTATAAACCACGTTGATTTTGATTTGTTTTATTTACAAGACGCTCTATAACATCTGAGGTCATCAGCGTCTCATTCTATTCAGGGCATGAAACGGCCGATAAATTTTGATCAGAGGCCCCTTCTTTCAGACTTGAGGTTCTGTTTCGTGCCATAAATGTACGACACGGGACCCACGGCTTTACTTCCCTTCCGAAGGAAGCCATACTTAGGATTTTTACGCCCGAAAAAATCCATCGGTCCTGGTCAGGTTCGAACCCGCGATCTTGGGTATAAAAAGCAAGTATGGCTACCACCACACCACCAGGACCGACTATAATATATAAATGTAAACTGCGTGATAGGACTCAAGCGGTACATGGATGATTCCGTTTTTGTATACCTGCGTTGTCTTCGAAGTTTGCTTTGTCTTCATTTATCCTCTCTTTAATATCCTATAGTCATCCGCAGCGGTTTTTGCAGCCTGCCACAAGAAAATGCGCTTTACCATCAGAATCATTGAAAACATCGAAAATAAAGTTTTACTGGTAAGGGCATTGAAAATGGATACAATGAATGAACACCTAATGATTAATTTTTTGAGACGGTTGGTGGTTGAAGTGATAGATAACCATACTATTTAAATTAAATGTAGAGTTGAAAAACCCTCCTCTTTTGATTTTGTGGAATTAGTTACTGAAAAAAAAATGAAAAAATAAAGCACAACTTTTCTTCAAAATAAACTGGTTAATAGTAGTAGCATTTAATTCTGACCGGCTATAAAATGTGAATTGCATATTATGTATGCAGTTTTTAAGTCCCCAACTAAAACATTTTATATTGAATGGCCTTTACTTCATCTATCAGGGAGTGATAAAATTACTCCGGTTAGTGCTGACAATACCCACAGCTACAGCAATTTTTAACGCCCGTTTTAACTGCAGAGACATCACAGGCGGCGGACAGCGATGGTACATAAGATGAAATGATAAACTGGAAAAGGATTTTTTAAAAGGAAGCAAGCGTTCCAGGTGTAAGGTTAGAGTACCTCCCCGGTATTTGCCATTTATGAAGACTGAGGAAAACCTGTAAACACCTCAGTCAATAAGGACGGTCCTGGTGGGAACCGAACCCCAGATCTCCCGTTTACGAGTCCGCGCCACAACGACCTCGGCCACCCATGGCGGTTAAGTACAGTCATTAGTGAAAGAAATATGTTACTATGAAGAGGATCAAAGCCTACCTTAGAAACACCATGGGCAACGATGCCTGTCTTGTTTTAATACTTTGGCAATAGAACAAATGCTTTTGGGCAAGCTTTCGTCAGATCCAGCGTTACTTGAGGAAATTGTGGATATTTTTGCAGAGAAGACGAAAAGGCAACTGTAATTAATATACAAGGTTTTGTATGTTATGTACTATATTTATAATTTAAAAATAGACTAATTTATTTCCCGTTCTAAAAGGTTTCTGATACACTAAGTTACATAAAATCCAGATTCACTCGATAATTATATCAAAATTTCTTATTTTTTTTTACAGTTTTCGAAATTTAGAGTTGTGATCCTTTATCCCACTAGAAAGTATTAGCGTCCCCATTTCAAGAGGTTACAACACACAATGGTAGCTATATAAACTCCAACATGAAACAACATATGCTTTTCCACGTTCACAACGGCTTAAGGTATTCTCCTTGCAAAATCATTCTTTATTCTTTTGTATAGTATGATTTTGAAGAAATTTTACATTTCTATTTTAAAAATAAAACATTCTAAAATCTAACAGATAGAACCGAAAAAAGAATTTTGGGGGAAAGTGATAACATGTTCTTTCTGTTTGCAATTCAATTTTGATTTACCGCGTACTACGCATTGTTTTTCCTAATAATGGATTGATAAAAGCAAAAGTTATTTTCCTATTCTGTAAAAGTGATTTTAAATGAATTTAGTTAAAAGAACGCTTTTAAAGAGTTTACATATGTGCTACAAATTTGATTTTATAGTTGTAGTGTTAAATAAAATAAAATTCAATTGTTTTAACAATTGAACAACATTGCATGGCCTTCTTTTAAACATTAATTATTTTGTTAAGAAACAAAATGAATGAATGAATGAATGAATGAATGGTGTTTAACCCGTTTTTGCTACAGAGGCACTACAGGCGATGGACACTAGTGATACACGAAATGAAATGATATATTGGGAAAGGATGTATTTTTAAGGAAGGAATCGTTTCAGGCCTATGCATTCCGCCATTCCTCCCCGGCATTTGCCATTTATGAGGACTGAGGAAAACCTGGAAAAAACCTCAGTCAGGGAGAATGGTCCTGGCGGTATTCGAACCCAGACCTCCCGCTCACGAGTCCATACCTTAACGACCCTGGCCACCCGTGGCGGTTTTAAGAAACAAAACCTCATATAACTTTAATATATATTTTATTGACGAATGAACAGCATTTAACAAACATTTATTTGTATGGGGTATTTGGGGATATTAATATCATGAGCAGTAATGTTAAGCTCTTTTTTGTCATTAACAAAAGTTGAAATATTGCTTGATATATTCTTGGGGTTTGAAACACCATCATTTGAATGGAAGGGAAGAATCTGGGTAGTAATTTTCTTCTTATTTTAAAAAGGATTCTCTATATAACCTGCAGCAACTGTTGAAGACTTCCATGTCCATTGCTTTCAAAAACTACATAACTATATATTAATGCTTGGTCTACAATTAATATTGCTAGTATTTGGTTAAGAAAAGTAGAAGACGGAATAGATAAAACGAAATGACTACAAATATAATTAATTTATAAAATACTGAATAGCTGTCAAAATGAATGTATGATGCAGACAATAATAATTTTATTTTGTTTGTAGGCTATGCTCAACTCGGCCTTCGGCTGTTTTATAAACATTATATTTATAATATATCATTTTAACAGTTATATCTTGATTAATTATTAATATTTTTAGATACCAAGGATTTTCCATTTTCTTCATTTTAGCATTTTAATTACTTAATTGAAATGCAAGCATACCTAGCATAGTTGACAGTGCAGTTTGGAATTCATATTAGATTTAATGATTCAAATCGTACTTCCCAGATATTTGGATGAAATGTTTAAGCAGCTTTAGAGCTTTTTGTTCTCAAAATATACGTACTGCAAAAATCGGCCTTTATTTATTATAAAAATTATTATACATAGTACCTCATAAATTATTTGTAAACTAAAAATAACTACATAAACAAGTAATTAATATTCATCCTATTATGTTACTGCTCGTCAAATGGTGTTTTCTGTTCTTTTGACTTCTGTTTGTTCCAAAGATGGCGGCAAGCAGTGCTTGCATTATGAATGTTTTTAAACCCACTGTGTAGCTATTTGATGGAGGTGCTCCTCATAAAAAAATAGAAAAATAAGTGCAAAAGGACTAGGAAAGGAAGTGTACATGTGTGAATTTATGGGCAAGAAAATTATCCTAACTTATCGGAATTTATACTTTTTGTAGCTTTCCATATGAGTGTTCATGTTTTCCACTGTTATTAATTAAACATGTCTGCAATAGCGTTATGGGATGGAACGAATTCAGCTCATTGATTTTAAATTCCACACTTTTTTGTAATTTTTAATGACCTCTGGTAATTTTTATTATTGTTCATTGGTCACACTGCTTCTGCCAACCATTGCTATTGTTAATCTATGAAATTGCGCAGCAGACAGGGTAGTTGCATTTGCCGGTTACGTTTGGAAAAGTGGAATAAGTAGAGGGTGGAGGTTCATTAACAACTTTGGAGCTTTATAGAACAAAAATGATTATCCTCAGAAAAGGATTAGTGGATTGTATTAGGTAGGTATATACTTCAGTATATAAATATGTGCCCGGCGAGTGAACAGAATCTTTCGGTGCATTAAGACCGGTGTATTTTGTAGGTTATTTTAAATTCTCTTGAAGGTAACAATCACAGTCATATAAAGTAAGTCATAGCCTCAGGAACTTTTAAGGAGTTCAGTGTGCATGTATCTCGTTCTGTAGAACTTTAATGACCTGAGATGTTAAGAAAGCGTCTGTAAATGAAATTTGTAGTTCCGGAATTGCTCGAGAGTGTCAAAGAAAACGCAAAATATATACATAGTTTGCATGAAATGAAATATTCATCAGTGCTGTATGTGTGAGCTATTAAGAATTCTTTGAAAGAATTTTTGAAAGTTATAAATTTACTTTTGTTTCATAATAATTTAATTTTCCTGGGTAGGCCATTATAGTTATATAAATTGCAAAATAGTAGGCACACTTCTGGCTAGTCTGCCTATACAAATCATTCCTCTTTCTAATATTGACTATGTAGGCTGATATTAGATTCAAACATTTTTGAGATTACTACGTAACTCATTTAGTCATTTATATATCTAATATATATTCTCCTGTGAGAGTAAAGTACATTTAATTTTTTTGAAAAGAGGTCTACAGGATTCTCTTCTCCCACAGATTATTCTCAAGGCTTTATTTTGCAAATGGAAAACTTTTTCTTTATAAGGAGAATTACTCCAAAACACAATTCCATATTTCATTACAGATTGAAAATATGCAAAGTATATCATATGCAATGCTTCTTTTGGTAAGAGATCATGTAAAACTCTAGAGCAAAACAGGCTGAAATAAGTTTTGGAACTGTCATTTCAACATGTTTCTTCCATTTTCTATAATGCACTCAAGGTTAGGTCTAGTTTATTCTATGTTTAATTAGGATTTGAATTATTACCGATTATTGAATTCATTTATTTGTACTTATGAAAAGGAGGCCAACCTGTTATTCTAGGTAAGTTAAACATTTTAGTGATGCACATCAGTTTCACAGATTCATTAATAAGAAACAATCACAGCAAATTTACTAGTGACTTAATTAGTTGCCTATTTATTTAATCATATCATAAGTTCTGTCACAGGTTTATACTTCTAATTGAATGAATGAAAAATGCAAATTTAATTCAATTTAGCACTTTCAAATAAACATTATAGATATAAAATTATTAATAATAACCATCTTAACCCTCACCATTTAAATGGGATGGTTGCTGCACATATACATCGTAATCATCTGCTCACTCAAGGAATTTTTATGCTCATAACAAGGGGCAGATGTTGACCTAAAAATATTTGGAAAATGAGCAATAGAATGTCCTCCCTTATATTTGCATAAAAATAGCCTGAAAGTTTTAAAAATATAATCCTGAAAGTTTAAAAAAATAAATGAAAAGCAGAGTGGACAGTTTTTAAAAGAAATTACAATTTCTTCATGTTTCTTTTTCTGTAAGTGTTGAAAGTTAGCTCTGAATTATTACAAATTCAGAAACAAAATAATGAATAACTTTTGAAATATTATTTTTTATCCTATCAATTGAAATGATGCATCATAAATATTTAACTAAAAGGAATGTTGATGTATTACATATTGTGTGATAAAATAGATTTTACATGTATTTGTCCAGCAGTATATTGAAAATAATATAATTGTTGATAACAATGCAAACAATGATGTGCCTCACTTTCAATGAAGGAGGATTTTCTTAAATTACATATATTTAGTCTTAATGCATATGATGACAAAGTCTAAAAGAAGAAATAAAAAGTGTTTTAACAAGTTTTCATATTGTTGTGAATAAATGTAAGTTTTACTTTAATTTAAAAAGCATACATATGTTACTGTTACTTTAATTTAAAAATCATGCAATATTCTGTGCATTTTACAACTGTGGCCATCCATACCACCACAGGTCTCTGAGGTTGTTAAGGCGCGAACTCATGAGCAGGATTCGATTCCCACCAGTACCATCTTCCCTGACTGAGGTTTCTTCCAGGTTTTCCTCCCCTCATAAATGGCAAATACCATTCCCAATTTATCATTTCATCTCATATATCATCAGTTTTCACTCCCTGTGATGGCTTCAGTAGTTAAAAAGGGCATTTAAAAAATATGTTTGTAAATTTTGGATAGATATTCTGGGACAATAGAAATTTGTTGATACTTTTGGATGCTCTTTAACATCTCAGGTCATCAGCGTCCCATTCAATTCAGAGTGTGAAATGGCTGATAAATTTTGCTCAGATGCCTCTTCTTTCAGGCTTGAAAGTATTTTACATACCATAAATCTGTGATATGGGACCCACAGCTTTACTTCCCATCCAAAGGAAGCCCCATACTTAGAATTTTTACACTCAAAAATCCATTGACCCTGGCCGGGATTGAACCCACAATCTTGGGTTTAGGAAGCAAGTATGACACTAAAAAGTGTTTTAATAAAAAAAATTTTTATTATGATTAAATATTAGATTTAAAACTTAAGCATTGATAATCAAGAGATGCAACTCCTGCAGATGTAGCAAATGTATTTAATGATTACTTTCCTAATGTAACAAACAATTTCCACACTTAATAGTTTGAATTAATGTAATAGCTTTTCTTCCATCCTATATAAAATGATGACTAACAGGTGATAATTTTGATATTCTACATTTATGGTATCAGCTTTAAATTGTCATATCATTAAAAGTGCACAATGGGCCTTAGGGAGTAAAGAATAGAAAGATTTTCATTATGCAACTGAGAATTTTAAGATTTCATTTTTAAGAATCTGTAAATAATCTCCAGTCTTTAGCCATGTATGTCCCATTAATGTAGATAACACATTCACAAACATCACGTAAAACAAAATTATCTTCTATAAAGAGCATTACGTAATTTTTTCAACATATTTTCTTTTACTAACAAATAGCTTAAAGTGTAAAATAAAAACAATGCAGTGCAGATTTTTGAAAAATATACATTTATATCATCAGACCCACTTTTACTGAGCAATTTTTATTTTTCACCCGTTGGTTCATGTTCATTTCTGGAACATATGTTTTTAACTGCTACATTAGATAGTAATATATTGAGAGATGTGAAGGTGTCAGTTTCACAGGATTCGTTATTATACTGTTTACATAAAATGTCGTATTCAATAAAATACTATAGACATGTTGACAATCTAAATTTTTTTTTTAATAGTGTTAAACATCTGGTTTTACTACTGTAGCATCACAGGCAATGACAATCTACAAATCTACATTCATTTTTGTACTGGTGAAATTGAAGCTCTGGCAAGACTCAATAAAGACCTTTCATCGTGGGCAAAAAAATTTGGACTTAAAAACTGAATGAGGAAATTTGCAGATTATTGTATTGGGTCATCAATGGTGGTTAAATACCAATGTACAAACTTTATCTACAGTTAAAATTGGAAATAGTACAATACCCTTTACTGAGCCAGTAAAAAACCTGGAGGTACTGCCTATAGAGACCTAAATTGAAATACCCACATTGCAGAAATATGCAACAAAACATTTTCAATGATACATGTGTTAAGACAATTTAGCTTCCTTCCACTTTCCCTGGAAAAAAATTCCTTGCATTATTGGTTTTATTCAAAAACTTTTGACCATCCATCCTAATGTCTAGACTTGGCATTCTTGGATTTTCACCTGTTTTCTAAGATGGAAAATTATTTGAAAATGATGACATAAAGGATTGTGCTGTGGACTATTTAAATCAACATGCACCCATTTTTACAATTTTTTTAATGGTGTTTAACACCCATTTTTACTGCTGAGGCACCACAGGCGGTGGACACTGATGAGGAAATGATATATTGAGATTTTTTTTTATGAAGGACATGTTCCAGGTCTAAGTTTAGAATACCTCCCCAGCATATGCCAGTTATGAGGACTGAGGAAAACCTGGAAAAAACCTCAGTCAGGGGGGGTGGTCCTAATGGGAATCGAACCCCAGTCCTCTAGCTCATGAGTCTGCACCCTTAACAACCTGAGCCACACTTGGCAGTGTTTTTACAATGAAGAAGTACTTAAACAGTTTAAGATACAAGTGTTTAAATGTCCAAAGCAGCTGTTTGAAGAATTTGTGGATTTGTCTTATTTACAGAAGCTCTTTAACATATCAGGTCATCAGCGTCACATTCAATTCAGGGCATGAAATGGCCAATAAATTTTGCTTTTGGAGTTTTTTTTACACATTCATATACAATGATTTTTATAGAACTAATAAATTTCTTTCTTTATTTTGCTGGAAATTCACCCAGTGTCCCAAGTTTAATATCAAATTAAGTGGGATATATGGGAATTTTGGTCCGCTGTCATGAGGTAGGCAGATATTTATTCTTTATTGTTGGCTTTTATGTTTGACAACTGTTTTCAATATTTTGTTCTAGTCACTGTGAAAATGCAGTGCCCATTAAATCAACAGCTCTTCCTTGTGAAGCAATACTGGATTATGAATTCAATTGCAGCTACTCGAAGGGCATATCAGAGAGAATTTTATGTTCACAATTAACCCTATGCTGTTACTTAAAAGACAAGAATTTACACCACACATCCCCAGACAGTGGACAATCTGAAGCACAACATTACACAGGGAATTAATGGTATTGACCACACAGTACTCCAATCAGTAGCCAGTAACATGGAACAATGTGTTGAGTTGTGCCTTAAGCAGGAGGGAGAACATTTTCCAACATTTTCTCTACAGGTTAATAATCTCCCAAAGATACTCAACTTTTGAGATATAATAAGTTGTGGCTAGCATCATTCATTTTGAAATAAACAAAGAAATGCATTTGTTGTATAAATCATTTTGTATATAAATTTCTCTTTAATATTAAACACATCTTTCAAAATTAGAAAGTTGGATAATATCACAGAAACTGGTGCCTGCATCAGCTGCAATAAACATGCATTGAAATTTCATAGCTAGGGATACTGTTTCTGAAATGCATCAACCAAATTGTAGATCATTTTAAAATTAGGTATTTGTTTTATACAAAGTTTCACAGCTACTACATTTGAACAGTTACTTGTAAATGTTCCATTGTAAAATAGCAGCAGTTCTGTAGTTAATCATAAGGAAAGTTCCAGTAATTGTATGGGCTATACTTGGACTGAATGGTTCTCAGTTTTCACAGATAACTTTTATTTTTAGTTGTTTGATAATCATCATTTATTCCTATCCCTTTATTTCCCGTACTCTAATGGATGGCTTGCAAAATAAAACTACTGAATATTACATATGCCGAAGAACCTTAGGCCACCTTAACAATCACTCTCCGTTTCTCCACAGTCAATGTATAAGGAAGTAAGAAAGTGTTTGCGGTTGATCTTTTGCTATACAAGCTCCTTCTGCAGACATTTTTGCGTGCAAGAAGTACACCTATTTGCAGACCTCGGTGCTGTATTGAGCTATAACAGTAACCATTACTGGATGCAAATTTCATGACTTGCTCTACTCATGTTGCTGCCTGAGTGCATTCCTGATAAGGAATGCATTATGGGAAATAAAATGCCTTTAATCCATATCATAAACTTGTGGATTAAAGGCCACTTGCTTAAGGTCATCTCCTAAAGCATGTGTTTTAACTGTGGTAATGAAATTATGCTAATTAAACATGGATAACACAAACTTATTAGCGTTTGTAACTGGTTGTAGCACGTAGGAAGGCAGAACTGTTGTGACTAAGGTAGCAGCTTAGCAGATAGTTAGTGCTATAATCCAAGGGTGAGAAAAAACTTAAAATAAAAATGCAGTTGTGGCAGATTTTCCCAATCTGGGATATTAACATGCCAGGAAAATAACTGACATTTGAACAGTAACAGCAGACTGTAACTATGCTAAATAATTAAATTGTTTTGCCAATTATGCATTAATTATGAGTAGTTGAAACAAAATATTTAATCATTAATTACTTATATATCTTCAGGAGAAGCCAACCAAGAATTTTATTCAAAACTGCTCAGCATGAGAAGCATACTTTGCCTAATCTTCCTTATGATTATGGGGCACTTGAACCTGCCATCAGTGGTCAGATAATGGAACTCCATCATTCCAAACATCATGCAGCATATGTCAACAATCTTAACATAGCAGAAGAGAAATTGAAGGAAGCCCAGGCCAAAGGTAACATTGCAAGAAGTGGTTTATTTCTGACTTTGTAAATAGATTTCGGTCAGTCATGTTATTTTTATGTGGTAATCTTTAAAAATGTCGCTAATGTTGTGAACTTATTGTAACTGAGGCAGTGAGATAATTTCCCATGTTATGGATGAGTGCTTATTTCAGTTTTTTACCTGCAAGTTATATGAGCTCTGAATCTACTCGGCCTCTGTAAAACCTCTGTGAGGTTTACTAACAGAGATTTCACAGCTTGCTGGGAGCATTGATGTAGTCACCAGGAAATTAAATATTAGGTTCACTAACATAAAATACACATCTATTTGCATTCATATGAAATTTGTTATTTTTGTATTCAATTAGGGTTCTAATAATAATCATTTATATGTGTAAGAAGCTATTCATTTTTCATGTATATTTGTGTAACTAAGGGGTACAGACTTGCCATTAAGCATAAGTATATGTTTGCCATTGCTGCCATTGAGTACTTTCTCTCTGGCTTTCCACCAGTCCCAGAAGTTGAACTAAAATAACAGGTGAAAATCTGCCAAATACCTGTTGATCCACATAGAAAAATCATTGTTCACTCTGATTTTGAATTTTTGAGCCATAAATGCCAATTTTACCAAGCAATCTGCTAGAACATTGGTGATAAGGCTTTGGTTTGCAAGAAGACATTCAAACATGTCATAAATGGAGTTCCATAAGGTTGTTACCAACACAGGTGGTCTGGGTACGATTCTCACCAGAACAGTCATCCCTGATTGAGGTTTTTTCTTGGAGTTCCTCAGTCATAAATGGCAAATGCCGATTAGATACCCTAAACTTAAGACTTAAATCCTTCCTTTAAAAAAAAAAAAAAAAGAAGAATCCTTTCCTTCTCATGCATCATCAGTGTCCACAATCTGTGGTGCCTCATTAGTAAAAACGGGGATTAAGCGCTATTTAAAAAAATCAGGTTATTACTCCCTGTGTGAGCTTATGTTTGGGTAGCCCAAACTTTACATATTTATTGATCAAAGCCATGATATGCACATTAAGTGGAAGAAGTAACCTGAACACTCGCTCCTGGCATAATCTATTGATTGCCATGAGTGGCCGAGGTCGTTAAGGCATGGGCTCTTGAGCCAGAGGTCTGAAGTTTGATTCCTGCCAGGACCATCCTCTCTGACTAAGGCTTTTTCCAGATTTACCTCAGTTCTCACAAATGGCAAATTCTGGGGAATGCCTAGAATGCTAAAACTTTCTCATTTTATCATTTCCTCTTTTGTATCATCAGTGTCCACTGCCTATAGTAGCTCAGTAGTAAAAACAAGTGTTAAACGCTATTCAAAAAGAAAACTGGCAAGTGCACCAGCATCTTGTTTGCTGCAAGGTATACAGAGTGAGTGGTGCAACTCACCACAGTGACCACTTCAACACAGTTCATTGATTGCATGGTGTTTATAATGTTTACAGCATTATCTATCACAATGCCTGGTGTTCTCAGTTATGTTTCGCTCTGCTTAAGATGCTTTCCAATGATTAACAAAAGTTGGCCATTTTATGATTCTGAACATATTGATTCATGTGAGGAATTTGGGGATTCAAGCAAAGTTGATAGTATGAGGTGTTACAATCAAATAGAGTTGCTATGCAAGAGATATTCATAGATCTGAAGTGCAAGCAATGTACAAAGTGTCTCAGAGCTCCTCTGCAACCATATCTGTGCACGAATGGCTTATAGTTGGCATTCATAATGAACAAAACCCAGATGGGGTACGGAGAGCAAGCAGTGACATTCCTGGGTGCAGGGATGATGGGAACTTTGCTGAGCATTTGGAATGACATGTTTCTCTTTTTATCATTGGCAGGATGCTCAGGGTGTCAATAAACTGACAACATTGGCAGATGGTGATTTGGGTTCTGGGCTTTACATGCATTCTCTCTTTTTCTAGGCGCTTTATTGCATCTAAAAGTGCATTTGATTCATTTACAATGCATGTTATTACTATAGCAATCCAGTATACCAGTATATACCATATTAGGCACCATTTGATAAGAATGGCTTACAACCAATGACTCATTATTACAGTAGTGAGAATGCTAGTCTAAAATTGGCTTTAATGTTTACTATAACAAATTATTATTAAGGAAATCACTCAAATTTCACTAATTTTATTCCACTTACTTGGACATGGTCCTTGGACTTGGACTCGTCATGGTTCCACATCTTCACCTTCATCTTCATCATGCTGAAGATGAAGGCAACAGCCTTTGAAACATGTCCGAGTAAGTGGAACAAAATTAGTGAAATTTGAGTGATTTCCTCAATAATAATTTGTTATATTATACTATATTTCACTCTGAAAATTCCCATATTCAAAACTATTTAATGTTTACATTCACCATCTAGCAGTTCCATAAGAGAACTAAGACAAACTGCATCTATCAGTGATGAATGTTTTGGAGTTTATGATGAATTTTCATAAATGAAATGATTAGAAGAAACATTCTCTCTCTCTCTTGTATGGCTGTTAAAGAACAGATTCAGTTGTATGGCTGTTAAATGAACAGATTAAGGTAACTAAAAATAATTTTCAAGGCGTCAAGGGAAGGAAGAAAAAAAAAGGAGAGATTTTTATTTGGTAAACTGTATAGCAGTAGAAGTTTTAATGCCTTAAAATGTGCACTGTACACATGCATGCCTAAAGCCTAAGTTTCTCATAAATATTGTACTTCCAAAGCTGTTGACAATGGAGTGGCAATATAACCTCAACTTGGGTATACCCAAGTTTAGGTTCTAGTTTCTCATATTGAAACATTCTTTTGTGGCAAGATTTTCTGGAAGGTAATGTCCTAGATTTGGCAAGGAATTGAGCAGATGTTTGTTAAAAATGCAAATAAATAAACAGCAGATGTATAAAATAGGTATATCTCTTAATGTGATGTGATTATAATTTGTTTTTGAGGTTTTACAGTTTGAAATTGTCCATTCATTTGTTTTTGTAGTGGCTCAGTATATGCATATTTTAAAAACTAAATTTGCATCTTCATAACTAAAATTCTTCAAATTAATATAATTCCTACAATTAAACAAGCTCAAACTATTAACTGAAATTACAACTGTTCACTATTACCTTAATGTATACATATTTTAAAGTACAATTCATACTATAAATTTAAACGTATTTATACTTTAATATTTGAAAGGATGAATCTTTAATTTTTCTTGACACAAATGTATTATAAAAGAATGTAACTAAATTGCATTTCAGTGTGTGAATATTGTTGGCACAAGGATACATTAATGCCAATTAAATGTTTAGATTACTGTATTTAGAATCTAAAGGTCTTACTCATTTGAAAAGATTGATTCCAAAAGGATTAATTTCATATACAAAGTTTTGTAAAAAATAACTGTGTTCGGAAGCAGTTTCAAAGATGGTCCACTGATAATCAAGAAGCTTTGATATGGTTATAAATAAACCTTGTTTGCACATGTGTACAAAAAATGGTTTCACTTAAAGTTCTTATTAATTTGAGAAGATAGATCCTAATAAATTGAACTTCATAATCAAGGTTTTGTAAAAATAGTTGTGTGTTCAGATGTTATTTCAGAGATGGGCCAACCCATGAAGCTTGAATATGATTACAATATATTTGTTGTTTGCAGATATGTACAAAAAATGGTTCACCTGGGATAAATTACACAAGATTTTACTAATCCAAATCTAATGTTCTATGATGATGTATTGGTTAGATCAGACAACTGTTGGTTTTCATATCAAATCATTAGAATGGAGCAGTTGCATTGTTGCCATTAGCTCCAAGTTATTTCTTGGGAATTTCCACTTTTGTAATAAGCTATTTTCATACAATTGGGTTTGATAACCATTAACCTGATCCATACTTTTTGTTACTACAGTTGTGGTTCAACAAATAAATTTTCATACTTGCACAAAGCAAGGTATACAAATAAGCAAGAAAAGCCATGCACTGGGAACTCTTGAAAATTTTCCACATTTGATTAGTGCAAAAACAATAAACATAATAAAAAATGTGAAAACTAATTGACAAATAGTCATAGCAGCTTATGATAATATATAATCATACTTACTAGTTCCAGAGCTAGAGGTTGGGTAAATCCTGTCTATCTTCTTCAAATGACTACTAATAGCTCTGAAGCATCCACTATCTATCATGCACACAGGCCATTAGTCTGTATTTCCTCTAATTTCAACATCAAACTTTTTCATATAAGTGCTTTCGAAAAAATAAGAAATTTTTAAAAAATTCTGTTGGAACTCTCACAGTGAAGCTTGTTAAATGTAAATTCTATCTAATCTGTCATCTAACACACTCTTAAGCTTCACTTTTAAATACGATGGGACCAGTTTTGAAGAGACATCCTCTCCATCTTTGACCAAGTTGAGTCGTCAAGTTGGTTGAAGATAGAGAGGATGTCTCTTTGAAACTGGTCCCACCATATTTAAAAGTAAGTGAAGTATAAGAGTGTGTTGGAGGACATATTAGATAGAATTTACTCAACTTTTTGTTACACAATACCTCATTCATTTTAATGAAAGTTTAGTATAAAAGGTCATACAAAAACATTTTCAACTCTGCAGTGATCATTGTTTTCTTTTTAACCAAATATTTTCAAAAAAAAGTTTGTACTGCAGCTGATGGTGTCTTAACATCTCATATATATTTGCATAGTGTGAAATATTTATGACTTTATTTTTCAGGTGATGTAAAAACAATTATTAGCCTAGGACCAGCATTGAAGTTCAATGGTGGAGGGCACATCAACCACAGCATTTTCTGGCACAATCTTGCACCACAATCTTCCTCTGGTGGTCCAGAAGGTAAGATGAATAAAATAATGAATTCTTGATCAGCTGTGCTTTTGTTAGCATTTGTGGTTAAATTTTATATTTTCTAGGTGAACTGGAGAAAGCCATCACCAGGGACTTTGGCTCAGTGGAAAATTTAAAAATCCAGCTCTCAGCTTTAGCTGTTGGTGTGCAAGGTTCCGGTTGGGCTTGGCTCGGTTTCAACAAGCAGATGAAGATCCTACAGTTGGTAACTTGTGCAAATCAGGATCCTTTGGAACCAACTACAGGTTAGTTTTACATTATGCAGATAATGATATGGGAAAATGGGGAAAAATAATTACTTGCTTGTTATGAACATTATATAAATTAGTAAATGTGTGTTGTCATCTCCTTTAAAAGCTCCGGAAAAAATAATTGTAAATTAAAAGGAAAATATTGCTTTTAAATAATTTTCAGCTTATTCTTATTTATTTATTCAGCTTTATTGCTTAATAAGTACAAACTTATTAATTTGGCCAGTAGAGTAAAATTTTTAAATTTTAATTTGGTACCATGTGTTTGCTGTGAAATCAAGTGTGATAAAGGAATACTATAAATGACTGAAGTAGTTTAACAAATTACTGTAGCTATATTATTTGACATATTACAAGTGCTTCATGTGTGCCTACCTACTGACTATGCAGATATTTCTATAATGAAATTCTTCCCTCATTCAATCCAAATATTTCTGTCTATTTGTTTAATGGCAATGTTGATAAGAGATCGCAGTTCTGGTAGGTGTGCTGGTAAAAGAGGCAAAAACACTGATTTTTTTATTATTTTTGTTTTATTTTTTATTCTGCAATACTTACATCCTTATAACTTGTTTCTACATCAGAACATAATACACCACTGATTTTAAAATCTACAATACTAATACTATAACTAAACAAAACTAAAACATCAATGCAGCACTATGGCTATTTTAACTATGAATTATAATTACACCTGCAATTGCTACTGGGTACCAGCAATTACATTTAAAATTAATTGACTAATTTATAATTGTTATCCAATTTAATGTCTACAATCTTCATTTCTGCTAACACTTGGTATCCAGGACATCAATGGAGTTGCTGCTGGTCTCAAGCAGCAGCTATACTGGACCATGGTGTGTTGACAGTGCAGTTTTCTTTCTTTCCTTCTTTTGATCTCTGTCTACCTCTTCTCTCAACTGCTTCCTTTCTGCTGGAAAACTGCCATTATTCCCTTCTTCTGTCAATTCTGCTCTCTTCTTCCGATTCAAATTGGGTGTTATCTTCTTTATCATCTTTTTCTTTGACTAAATCTACTTGTAAATATCTTTCTTGCCTTTCCCTGATTCTATGAGATCTTCTAGGGGATTATGTGATTTCTGACCTTTGAATTTTTTCTCTTGTTTGATTTTTGCTGTTTATATACTCTTCTGCCATTTTGCATGATATTTTATTTGTTAGTTCATTCAATACCCTAAAATCATCTTCATCTCTTATGATGTTCCAGATGTTTCCCTGCAAGTAGTCATCTTTCCTCTGATACAATTGACTGATATTTAGGGCATTCAAATGAGACATGTTCCAGTGTATCGATCATGTTACAACCCGTACATTTATCGATTGCTTGTAATTTATATCTTTGCAAATATGAACGATATGGACTGTGTCCTGTTACATAATGCACTAAACCTTTATTGGGGTGAATGTGGGATGTGTGGGATGTTTACTAATCTATGGACAAGGCTGTTTATAATGGCATGTTGATGTGGTTTAGGGTTGAAACTGTTATTCTTTGTGTGATTATCTGTATGTGTAGGTTTCCTATATATGCCGAATGAAATTATGTCATTTCTCCTGTATATTTTTAGATCCAAAAATGCTAAATAACCATTTTCCTACAATTCCATAGTGAATTTAATATTTTGGTCCTGTAAATTTAGTAATTTTAGGGCATCTTGTGGTTTGTTTTTTGATACTATTGCCAGTATGTCATCCACATAAAGAAACCATGCTTTGAAGGTAAAAGGGAGTGCCTTAGTAGTGTGTGTTTCTACAGCACTCATGAATAAATTTTCCAGAAATGGAGAAAGGAAGCTACCCATAGCTAAGCCAGAAATTTGTTGGTAAATTTTCCCATTGAATGTAAAAAAGTTTTGGTTTATACACAGTTTTGTGAGATTGGTATAATCCTCAATTTCTTCTGCAGTCAAGTTTATCTTTTTAGCCAATTCTGGAGGATTTAGGAGCAGTTTTTTTTAGGAATACTAGTAAACAAAGATGCAACATCAAAAGAGAACAAGTCGTCATTCGGCGAAATCCACTCATTATTAAATTGGTTCACAAGTTTATATGAATTGACGATACTTCTACTTTCAAATTGTTCTAAAGATGTAAATTTCTTTACCAACCACTTGGCCAAATTGTAGGTTGGTGAATTGATTTTGTTGATTATTGGGTGCATGCTCTTGCTGGGTTTGTGTCCTTTGGCAGGCCATAAATCCTGAGCAAATGTGGGTTATTTGTTTTAATTTTCCATTTTTCGTTTTCTGACAATGTTTTTATCGGTTTCAAGGAGGAGCTAAAAGCTTTAATACACTCCTTCAATGGATAATGGCTTATCACTGCATATTCAGGAGTGCCCAACATGTTCTGCATACGTTCGATGTAATCATCTTGGTCCATTATTACTATCTTGTTCCTTTATCAGCTTTGATATATACCACGGGTTTACTGTTAAGAGAATGAAGTACACATTTGTAAAGGTGTTGAATCTGATGGTTCTTGCTATATTGTTTCATTTTATTGAGTACTTGTCCACATTGATTTATGATGGCCGATTTTTTGGAATCATTCAAACCCTCGGTAACAATCTCTATGTCTACTATGTAATCTTCCAATGTGTTGGAGTAACCCACACATGTTTTAAAGCCTTTGTTTAAAAACTGTAGTTCTTCGTTGTCCAAAGAGTATTGAGATAGGTTAACCACATTATCAGTGCTGCATTCTTTAGGTTGGCAATGGTTTGTTTTTGCTTACTAAATAATGTGTTGAATTTTTTTCTTTAGTTTAAGCATTTTGCTTCTCATAAACATGGTTAATTTACTATGCATATTGTCTTCCAAGTTTTTCCAAATTATATGCCCTAATGTTTTTGATCATTTCAAATGTAAGTTATATAACTTTAAATCCAACTGCCCCAAAGTTTTGTAATGATTGTTCATTTCAACTGTGAATGCCTTGCTTTCGATCGCTTATTGAATGGTACTATAATCGTTGCATTTAACGAACTTTCTTAAAAAATTTGGAGCACGATTTTGTTTGTGATACATCGTTTTAGGAAACGTATTTTAGCTGCAACATTTCTTCTTTTTTCGTGTAATTTTAAGAAGAGTTTTATATCTTTTTTGCATAGGAAGTCTTCATTAAAAGTAAAGTAAAACCACACCAACATGCCATTATAAACAGCCTTGTCCATAGATTAGTAAACATCCCACTTGACAAAGAAGAGTATTCAGAAGAATACCGTTACGTCATCAAAACAGCCCTCAACAATGGATTCAACAGCTCTTTAGTTGATAAGATGATCAGACATTTCGAAAGACAAAAAGATATTAAAAACTCCACAACTCTCTCCACGATAAAAAAGGATGTGGTTTTTAAAAGATTCGCATATCATCCATGGGCAAACAAGGGCATTCATGAAGATCTTTAAAAATTATGATATACGTTATAATAAAATAATAAAATAAATAAATTTAGTATTGGAAAGCTTCTGAACAGCATCAAAAAAGACGTTATTCCACCCAGCAAGAAGTCAGGAGTGTTTTGGATAGATTGTTTGGAGTGTGATCAGATATATATAGGCAAAACAATACAAAAAAGGACCAAAGAACACTTCAGAAATTTAAGATATAAACAAGTGGATAAATCTGCGGTTGCAGATCACTTTTGAACTTAAGATCATAACATTGCAGGAGAAGCCAAACTGTTAAAAGCTACCACCAATTCTAAGGAATTGGCAATATAGAAAAGATTTATATTTTAAAAAATAAACTTAGAGTTATGAATTTTGACATTCCACCAATGGACTGCCGTTCTATTATCTAATGGAACCACCAGATACCACTACGTCATCTGCTACAGTTAGTCGGTCCCCAGCTGAAGATGAGAGTGAATGCTCTTGAAACATGTTATGAAGAATTAACCAGTTAGTGAAGTTTTAGTGTCACCTAATGCTGACTCATTTGTATATGTAACAACTTCACTGTTCCTAACTTCTTTTAAGATTACAAGACCTATAGGATTTCGGTTGCGTGGGATTTTTGTCAGCCCCTATGTTTAAAATGATCACATTTGCTTCCTTCCAGCAATAAGGCACTCTTTTCTGCCATAGACAGTTACTAAGCAGTTGACAAATGTATGGAGTAATCTGATCTTCCAATTGTTGTAGTACTTTGGACTGTATTTCATCAGGTTCTGATGATTTGTTCTTCTTTAATTCCTTTATAGTTTTTCTTATTTCAACTTTATGGTAGGGGAAAATGACACTTTCATCTATTTTTAAAGTAACAAGTTCTTTTCTTAGTTTCTTGCGCTCTGGGTTATCATTTTCTTTAATTCCTTTATTGTTTTTCTTATTTCAACTTTATGGTAGGGGAAAATGACACTTTCATCTATTTTTACAGTAACAAGTTCTTTTCTTAGTTTCTTGTGCTCTGGGTTATCATTTTCTTTAATTCCTTTATAGTTTTTCTTATTTCAACTTTATGGTAGGGGAAAATGACACTTTCATCTATTTTTAAAGTAACAAGTTCTTTTCTTAGTTTCTTGTGCTCTGGGTTATCATTTTCTTTAATTCCTTTATAGTTTTTCTTATTTCAACTTTATGGTAGGGGAAAATGACACTTTCATCTATTTTTACAGTAACAAGTTCTTTTCTTAGTTTCTTGTGCTCTGGGTTATCATTTTCTTTAATATGATTAGGGAGTAGTTTTAGAAGTAGAAGATTTATGGAATCTATCCAGTTGACAGTCACATTTTATCCTCCCCTTTATGCAGAGTAGATATTACTTCTGGGGTTTTTATTTTCCCCATTATTATTTTGTAAGTTGTACCCCATATATTGTTGGAAAGGTTTACCTCTACAAACTTTTTCCATGCAACTTTGCGATATTCTTCTATATTTTCCTCATATTTTTTTCTAAATTCTGTATATTTATTTAAGTTATTCTCTATTTCTGAGGCAATGATGGATTTCTGATAAATTCTTCTAGCTTTTCTAATTAATCTTCTTAATTTTAACAGATTATTGTTCCAAAATGTTGCTGAAGTGTTGTGGTTTTTAATAGTTCTGGGTATGCTGCACTTCATAGCTTTTTGGATGGCTTTGGTTAGTTCTAATGCTTTTATTAATGTCATCTTGAAGTTGAGGCATAATAGGCAATTCTGTTTTTAGTTTATATCAAGCTGCTTTCTTCATATTGTGGGGTCTTTTATTCTAGTTCTATCTTTGTTCTAACTTTGTATTAATTTGTAATTAGAAATAAATTAATATTGTGATCACTTGATCACAATGTTCTCGAAACCGGTTCTATACATTTATGAAAAGTAAGTGAAACTTTAAGAGTGTGTAGTTCAGCTGAATCATACAATGATATGAATTAAAGGATATTATTTTGACCCTCAGAACTGCCTGCTGCTGAAATGTTTTCTTTTAATTAAGATAGAGCTGCCCTTCATTAGCTTTGTTAAATGTGGGGTTTTAGCCCTCTGATGCTGCTGATAGACATGACATATCAGAGCACATGTTACTTTCCCAGTTTTTTACAGACCATAAGGAAGTGCTGCAGAGAGGTATGCTTAGGGAACTACTTAGTTGAATGTAAGGAGGTGCTGTAGCATTAATATGCTGTGGACCATTTGGAATATGCAGTTGATACTGGGAACATCAACTGGCAGAGAGTAATCTTCATGGATGAAGTTGTAGTGTTGTTACATAATGGGCCAATGCACATGTACCAACCACATTGTTACTGACATTATAGACATTACCTACTGCCATGGTTGGTTGAGGTTAAGGCGTGGACTCGTGAGCAGGAGGTCTGGGGTTCGAATCCTGCCAGGATTGTCCTTCCTGACCGAGGCTTTTTCCATGTTTTCCTCAGTCTTCATAAAATTGTATATGCTGGGGAGGTACCCTAAAATTAGGCCTGGAACTTTTCCTTAAAAAACCCTTTCCCAGTATATCATTTCATCTCATGTATCACCATTGTCCACTGCCTGTGGTGCCTCACTATTAAAAACAGGCGCTAAACACTATTTAAAAAAAAAGACATTCTACTGCTACTCGTGTTCACAGTGGTCATATAAGAGTCTGTTGTTGGGGCTGGATTTCATTCAAATATGGACAACAACGAATATGTGGAAGGTTAAGCAAGTTGACTAACCATGACTTTTTGTAATTCTTTTGTAATTCATTTTAGTCCAGTCTGCCAGAAAAAGGTATCCTGATGGAACAGTCGTATTCCTATAGGCTAACCATAGTGTTCAGAACTCAAGGTTAGTTCAGCATTGGTTTGATAGGCAAGAGGATATCTTACTGGTACCTAAGATCACTTGCTCTAAAATGCTATTGAGAACATTTTGATGGAAATGTTCTCAAATACTTGTCTCCCATCTCCCTTGATATTTGTCAAGCTATGGTGCAGCGTTGAAAATGTATGTGATTTTGTCATAGAAAGACCCAATTATTTTGCGGGCTGGTAGACTCAATGCTAAGATAAACCAACAAACCATTGGAGCTGAAGGATATTGTACTGGGTATTAGGTATTTTGTCCTACACTAATGTATTCAACATGTTCACACTAATTCTACTTACATAACATTACATTAGTGTAGGATATATTAGCACTCCATTGTGTACAGCTTTGTAAATCCAATTTATTTAATTAGGTATTCTGTTTATTTTTATGTTTTGATTTGAGTTTTAATACAGAGAGGACTGTGTCTCAAAATTAAAAATGTATTGTTTAAGGCCACAGCACATAAGTCTTATGGTAGCAATATACATTTTAAAGCTTCCTCTTATATTTAAAAATTAACTCTACACCAAGTTGCTGGTTATGCAAACAACGAAAAACTTAAAAATAAACAAGTAAATTTTGTTCAGGATTTAAACCCACGTTTCCTAATACATATAATTTATCAAGTAATGCCTTAAACTACTCTGACACTTTGAAGCTGCAATGTCAAAGCTGTTATTTTCAGTAAACTTTTATTAGAAAACAGCTGCTGATTGTATCCAGTTTATATCAAAATAATCCATTGCTACTTTACATTTCTGGCTTTAATGAAGAAGGCGTTAATCTTCAATAGTTTATGTGAATAAACAAATGTATCATTGAACGTTAATTTATACATCAATTCTACTTGCAACCACATTATGTAATACATCACTTGTAGGACCCTATCGGAGACTTTGGTTATGTTTGGAATCATGAAATTATATTTTGTTACCGACGAGCAGTCTTTCATGATTTGAGTAAGTGTACAAAGAATATAAAAAAAATTAGGTGCTCTGGGAAAAAATACAATTGTTTCATTTTTTGTTACTCAGTTATAAAAGAAAATCCACATTACCAAATGTAGTCCCTTGCCTTAAGAGTCATTCCATGCCAAATCAACACAGTTAAGTGCAATTTGTAACCTTTTGATTTTCATGAAATTTGGTGAATGTATAGATAGGCACTAGATAGCTATGTAATTGTACAAAATTGTAACTCTCTTAAAGCACCTTTTTGAGATACAGTGTTTCAAACTTTGAGAGAAAACAAAAATTTCTGCAAACCCATTTCCATTGATGGACGTAACTTTTGTGCTAATCGTTTCACCAAGTTGAGAGTAGTATCAATCAAAAAAATTAGGTGCTCTGGGAAAAAATACAATTGTTTCATTTTTTGTTACTCAGTTATAAAAGAAAATCCACATTACCAAATGTAGTCCCTTGCCTTAAGAGTCATTCCATGCCAAATCAACACAGTTAAGTGCAATTTGTAACCTTTTGATTTTCATGAAATTTGGTGAATGTATAGGCACTAGATAGCTATGTAATTGTACAAAATTGTAACTCTCTTAAAGCACCTTTTTGAGATACAGTGTTTCAAACTTTGAGAGAAAACAAAAATTTCTGCAAACCCATTTCCATTGATGGACGTAACTTTTGTGCTAATCGTTTCACCAAGTTGAGAGTAGTATCAATCAAATGCTGGTAAGAGTGCATTTCAAATGACATGACCATCAAATTTATCAATGCAAACATGTTTTCCACAATTAAACTTCAACATTGTTTCTCTTACACACTATTTCTCCTCATACTTTAGTACAATAATTTTCATGTTAATCCTTAACAGAAGGGCACATTTTTAATGTTGATCACAAAAATTACAATTCTATTCTCTGCTTAGCCACTCACAACTTGATCATTAGTGAGGTGTACAAAAACTCTCTGAAAGATCTCCTCTACTTAATCAATAGAGCAATAAAACTTGACCAAAAACCATAATGTACCCTTGTAGAATACTGCAAAGAAACTCATTCTTTATGACAGTGATTCAAATATATATTGCAAATATATTGTTTCCTTGAACTGCATGCTGTTTCAAAATATAGCTTGCTTCAAATATTTAAGTATAATTTCAATATTTAAGAAGATGAACTTATACTCTTGAAGCTATTAACAGTGAAGTAGTAAAATAATGTTGATACCAGGGAAATCAATGTTACATTAAAACAGTAAAAACTTTAACAAATAAAGAAATAAAAAAAAAATTAAGTCTAACAACCCGAGAATCACAAGAATGTATGGCCTACAAAAATCCATAAAAAAGACAATAGTATGAGACCCATTATAAACAACATTGGCTCACCACAAAAAAATTAAGTCTAACAACCCGAGAATTCCAAGAATGTATGGCCTACAAAAATCCATAAAAAAGACAATAGTATGAGACCCATTATAAACAACATTGGCTTGCCAACCTACAAGTTAGCAAAATCACATTCCCGAAATTCTGTTCATTAAAGTTTAGAAGTTTGGAATAAAAAATGCATTTCATTTTGAAAAATTTAATAATGTACTACATATTTCACCTGAAGACCACCTTGTATTCTTTGATATCTCTGAATTATTCTCCAGCATTCCTACAGAAAGAATATCTAAATTGTTAAAAAACTCGCTTATATCCATACAAGCACCTGTTAAAATAATAGGTCTTATCAATTTGATAGAACTATGTATCAGCCAATATTATTTTAGTTTTAATAGTAAATTTTACCAACAAATTTCTGGATTGGTTATGGATTTGCACTTTCTTGGCACATTTGTTTGAGTGATTTTGAAATATGCTTAACTGACACTTTTTCTTTGATATCTCTGAATTATTCTCCAGCATTCCTACAGAAAGAATATCTAAATTGTTAAAAAAACTCGCTTATATCCATACAAGCACCTGCTAAAATAATAGGTCTTATCAATTTGATAGAACTATGTATCAGCCAATATTATTTTAGTTTTAATAGTAAATGTTACCACCAAATTTCTGGATTGGTTATGAATTTGCACCTTTCTTGGCAGATTTGTTTGAGTGATTTTGAAATATGCTTAACTGACACTTTTTCTTTAATTTTTAAAACATGGTACATAGTCAATGACATATATCAGCAAAGAGCGTGAAAAACTGGGTAATTTCTGTTTTGCTCGAAAATGAGTTATTGGCATCCAGCAATTCTCTGTGAGGAGTTTCACATTGTGAAAATTTGTGCAAGTCTAATTCCAATTAGTAGCTGAGATATTGAATGGTAAAAAAAATGTGTAAGATGCAGTTTGCGATAACATTGTAGGTAAATCGACTATGTTAATTTTTCACCAACAGAATGCAAATGGGAAAAATCATGCTGGTCCTGTTACTTGAACAGTGCCTCCCTGTTTCTTCATTTTGATTGTATGAAAACATGGGTTAGATGATTTACCTCCACCCGAGGAAGTGAAGGAGGCAGTTATGTTTTTCATACCCACACGTGCCCGAGAGTGAATGTAATTTAAATAGTAAATATTATATAGCCTATAGTAACAAGAATGAATATTTCATGAAAATGTATTCATGGTTACCTGGACAATGCCTCTTTAACAGTAGGGAAAAGGCTGCCTATTGTAATTTTTGTGCTCTCACTGATAATGGCTTGGGCAATGGATCTCTCTATTGTGATGAAAGCAAAGTGCATGCAGGTATCGTGCATGAACCGAACAATATGTCCTTTGTATCTTTAGTTGCTGGAGATGCTCTGAAATTCCTTAAAGTTAGAAAGGGAACAGGCGATGACGTCATTACATCTAATGATCATGAGCTCCCCAACAAGGAGTCAAAGAATTGATAGATTTAAAGTGAGCATGTTTGGGAGCACAAGAGCTGACCAATAATATTTTAATGGTTCAAACTCCATGGGCACTAGTATGCGGACCCTGTGAGTTCTCATGGCCACATGGGGGCAATTTGAATTTAATATATAAGTGGAAGACGATGCCGCCCTGAGGGTCAGACAGAGAGTGGAGGATGGATCAGACAGTAGGGGTCGTCACAGTCCCAGGCATCTTTATCTTCTTCGTCAGTACTGGACAGTAGAGAACAGGACAGTAAGGGCATTTTCAGAAGGTATCTCCAGTCAATATAGTAGTTACCAGGATACAGTCCCAGATACAGTAGAAAATTATAGATAAGAGGCACACGGCTGCAATTTCAAGCATCATATGTAGCTCGTGGCATTAAAGTCATATAGGTAGCAAGGCGGGTGGTCGAACAATGTGTCATGTGAATAAACACTTCTAGGCATTTAATGAAACAACAAACTGTCCTGTGATTTGAACCCTTCCCTTTCATCTTCCTCCTCCTGTGACCACTAAGGCACAAAAGGCGACTTCGAGTCCCTGAACGACAGCGTACAAAGCGGGGCTCTCGGGTACATCCAGCATTATATTATAAAATGACTTCAAATTTGGCGCCCAACATATAGTGGGCAAATTTCACAAACAACTAATGCGACCTTATAAAATTACTTCTATTGCCAGGGCAGATGCTTTGGACCATATAATTAATTCATATATTTTTAGTCTTATTTCTCATGTACAATATTAGTTACAGTGGCCATCTTTTAAATTTGATGCAAACTGTAAGACGGAGAGAAAGAGGGGACAAATCCTGTTAGCATTCATTTGTGACATTCACCATTCATGTACAATATTAGTTACAGTGGCCATCTTTTAAATTTGATGCAAACTGTAAGACGGAGAGAAAGAGGGGACAAATCCTGTTAGCATTCATTTGTGACATTCACCATACAAGTAATGTACACACAAACCATTGTAAATAAAATTCTTGTCAAAGAAAGAATAATATACAAAGATTAATAATGTTAAAAGAAACGGAATAAAATATATAAATGATGTTTAAATTTTTTTTTTTATTTGTTTAGTGTTTAACGCCAGTTTTTACTACTGTGCCACCACAGGCATTGGACACTGATGATACATGAAATGAAATGATATATTGGGAAAGGATTTTTTTTAAGGAAAGAAACGTTCCTGGCCTAAGTTTAGGGTACCTACCCGGCATTTGCCATTTATGAGGACTGAGGAAAACCTGGAAAAAACTTCTATCAGGGAGGACGGTCCTGGTGGGATTTGAACCCTAAACCTCCTGCTCACGAATCTGTGCCTTAAAGAACTTGGCCACCCATGGCAGTGATTAAATAAAATGAAGCATGTAAACAAAAGGAATTAAAAAATTATATTTATATTGTAAGAGAAAGAATGAGATATAAAATATTATTAAAGGAAGAAAATATAAAGTAAATGGAGGTAATGAGGAAGATAAATTCATATGAAGGGAAAAGAAATTAATTATGTAAAAAGAAGAAATGAAATAATAGCATTAGTCTTGTAAAAGAAAGAAAGAAAGAAAGAAAGAAAAAGCCATAATATGCTGTTAGAGAATCAATAAGGTATGAAAATTGATATAGATGTAGCAGAGAAATAAATTAATTATGAAATGGGGAAGTATTAGATAAATATGCAAATTTGCTAGAGATAGGGAAATTAATATAAAAGTTATAGAGAAGCATAATGACATTGGAGAAGGAATTAGATAATTGTGGTAGTAATGTCAAAAGGAGAAGTGAAAATTAAAGATAAATGTGACAGGGAAAAGAAAATTAATCATGTGAAAAAAAATTAACTACTTATATCAATGTTGTTACAGAAGGAGTAAGATATAAACTGGAGAATGGACAAGATGTGAAAGTGAATAGTTTTAACAGGGAAATAAGTAAATTAAGTGTGTAATAATGAAGTATTAAATAATTATTAAATGTGCTGTAATACTCCCCAGTTTTTAACATGAACATAAATAGGTAAGTCACCAAAACAGCTGTACAACAGACGAGAAAAGCTGATTTAGGTAGAAAAACTGCCACACATGTAAAATGTAAACATTTCTATTTGAAAGATTTTGTTTAAAATGCTACATCCTCCAAAAACCATTTTGTTAAAAAATTAATTCATGATTTTGGGGGCAGTTCCAAACTTTGTTTCCTTTCTCCTGTAAAATTTATTTTGGAGACTTACCTAAGCTTTCTG
The DNA here is from genome assembly GCA_030762175.1 of Metallyticus violacea. Lineage (NCBI taxonomy): Eukaryota > Metazoa > Arthropoda > Insecta > Mantodea > Metallyticidae > Metallyticus > Metallyticus violacea. The sequence continues at coordinate 272,207,997 of CM060846.1, read as the reverse complement.
CAGATATAGGGAACCTACACACAATGAAAATACATTAAAAATAATAGCTTTAATCCCAAAACACATAAACATGCCATTTTAAATAGCCTTGCATACAGATTGGTAAATGTTCCAATCAGTAAAAAAGGTTTCAAAGTGGAATACCAATACATCATCCACACATCACTACATAATGGCTTCCATAAAAAATTAGTAGATAAAATGGTTAAAAGTTTAAAAGAAATAAAAGATTTCAAAGACACAAGTTTAGTATTACAAATTAAAAAAACTATGCAATTCAAAAAAATTCTTATACCACCCTACCATCTTCAATCAATTTTAAAAAATTAAAAAAAAAAAAAAAATAATAATAATAATAATAATAATAATAATAATAATGTTGCTCCTCAAAATGCCCACAATATTAAAAATTTATTACAACTCCCTGTCAAGATCCCATACTTTCTGACAGGAAGTTGGGTATGTACCAAATCAATTGCAAAGGCTGTGATCAGTTATGTATTGGAAAAATGAAAAGAAATTCGGAAACCCATACTAAAGAACATTTCAGAAATATCTATAACAAGCAGATAGAGAAATTGGCAGTGGCAGCCCACTTTTGGTCAGAAAACCATGAAGTTGATAAAAAAACAAAATTATTGAAACACATTTGCAAATCTTTGGAACTAATGACATGGCAAAAAAATTTACATCATCAGAAGTAATACATTTGTCAGACCACCTAAGATTATGCTTCTACCAATTGGTCTTTTTCTGATGATGGGAGTTCACTTTCCCAAAACATGTCCAATTAAAAAAAAATCAAATTAGTGACAGTACATGAACATTATTTGTAAGAATGTTTTTCCTGCTGTATACAGTAGCGGGCTATTTCCATTTCTGCATTTGACAGTTTCTGTTTCATTTAGAAAAAAAAATAAAGCATACTAATAAAATTTTACACATTGAATAGCATTCTGGGATATTTAGGTTCCAGAATAGTCAGATTAATAATTATTAATGATTATATTAACCATACATTTTGCATATATTACATAATATTGGTAGGTATATAAGTTTTATGAATTAATTATCCTTAATGATATGTGTGTTGAACTATTGTGTTATAAGTTACATCAATGGATGAAAGTACAGAATTAGGAAAAAAATTACACAATTAGTAAAAAATATTATTTATCATCATGTGTGTAATGTGGATTTGTACTGTATTTTACAGGGCTGGTTCCACTTTTTGGGATTGATGTCTGGGAACATGCCTACTACCTCCAATATAAGAATGTGCGACCTGATTATGTTAAAAAGATTTGGGATGTTGCTAATTGGAAGGACATTTCAGAGAGATTTGTGAAAGCTAAATCTTAACTGTTTTTCTATATGGAACACTGGTTTTATGATAAACGTGTAAACGGAACTACATGTAATAGTGCAATTGCTCTAAGATGGTATCATTCCGTTACTGTTCAATGCTTTTGCTAATTTTGCGCTTGTATAATGTTATATTGTTTTGAAGTGACCAAGAGTAAAAATATATAAATATCATTTTCATTATTATGTAGGATTTGGTGCACCAGGGTTAACTTGAATATTCATAATTCCAAATGTAAAAAGTATTCAACAAAATGTAGATATTACAGCTTTAAAAGCTAATTAGCTTTCTTTAAATACTAGTGAGAAAATATTGGAAATTTTGAGCTCAAATTATACAATCATTTCTGAAAAGTGGATTAATTACTGCAAATTTTGTGTTGCATTTTTGTTTTTATGTACGCGGTTATCATTTTTTCCACTTCCTCTTATTGTATTAAAGCTTTACAGTTGTGCCCAAATAACTACTCAAAGCAGTATAAAAATAAGTTTATCAAACTTCCTATCCATCCTCAGCCTGGCACACATATTCTGCATGGCTGTAAATGACCAGAAATATAATTTTAAAATAAAAGGTTCTTGTAAGTTTCTCATTGAAATTTTCACTATTTTTCTTTATTTACTGCAGTGTAATGCTCCAAGCAAACCAATTAGATTTCTGCTGACTAAGATATTACAGAAGAGTAATTTGTATAATGCAAATTTATATATAATAATAGTACCTACACACAATCACTTCTAAAATATCAAGAGAGATTCTATTGATTGTTCATCATGAAAAGAGTCACTTTAACAGAAGGTTATTTTAGTCAGGCACATACCATTTTGTAAGTTCTATATCAGTGTTGGCAGGTTTTCCCATCACTTTCAGCCTTTCATTATTGTGCAAAGCAACCTGTCTCAGTTTGCACAAGTCAGTTCAGGTTTGGTGGTAGGATTTACAGCATGAAACTTTAATAAAAAAAAATCAGAATATATAGTATGTTCATATAATTAGATGCAGTGTATTGTGAATTTGTTATTCGTGTGTTTTGTGTTGTCAGAGAGGCGCGTAATTTTTACTGAATAATAGCAGTTTTAATAAGATGTGCATGGTTAGGTAAAAAAAAATTATTTATTTTTCATTTATTAAGAAGTCTTAAGTGAAAAAGGTACCAGTGATTATTCAATGGAAAATTCCCAAACTCTCTCATTTCTTTTAGAACAATGTACAGATTAGTGAAGAAATATAAGCCATTGGATCTATTATGGATAAAAGAAAGTAATGAAAAAAATTACTTGTAAATTATCATTAATCTCTCTTCTAACACACTCTTATGCTTCACTTACAACTATATACATACTTACAACTACTTACAACACAGATAACTATATAAAAATCAAAGGGCTTAACCCCATAGCTCACAAGCACTCAATTTTTAAAAGCTTAATATAAATTTAAATTTAAACTGGTAAATTTACCAATCAGTAAAGAGGAGTACAAAAAAGAATTTGAAAAGATACAGGAGATTGCCATTATAAATGGTTTTAACAAAAATTTAGTAAACAAAATCTTAATAGATTCCTAAAGAAGAAATTGATCAAGAATACCATGACACTATTAACTGAAAAAGAGAGACCGGTTTTTAAAAAATTCACCTATCATCCAGTAGCTATGAATAAATTCCAAAAATATTTTAAAGATATTAACATTAAATTGGCACCTGTTAACAGATACACTCTGAAAAATGCTTTAGTGGACAACAGTTTTAATAACATTCCACAGGAGAAAAAGTCAGGCATCTACAAAATAACAAGTAAAGAATGTGATAAGATATACGTTGGAAAAACTAAAAGGAACACCTCAGGAACGTTAAGTACAAACAGATTGATAGGTCAGCAGTGGCATACCATTTTTGGAAAGATAATCACAACATAAAAAGAGAGAGAAAGTTACTTAAAGAAGCACATGGATGTACAGAATTGGACACGTGGGACAAGATTTACATTCATAAACATAGGGATCCTCTTACGAATTTCGACATTATAGGAAAATGTAATACCAATTTCCATTTTATAAAGGAAAAAAACACCACCAGGACAGAGCCACAGGTCCTCATAGATGTCAGTTTCTCATACCAGTCGTCAAGTTGGTTGAAGATGAGAGGATGTCTCTTCAAAACCGGTCCCACCATATTTAAAAGTAAGTGAAGCATAAGAGTGTGTTAGACAACAGATTAATTATAATTTACATTAACAAGGTTCACTGTGTGAGTTCCAACAGAATTTTTTAAAAATATCTTGTTTTTCGGAAGTTCTTAAATGAAAAATTTACTTGTTTAAAAAGAGATAAAATTAAATTAGATTAGTGTGCTTGAAGGCCAGTTCGAAAATCATTGAAGCATTTGGACTCTGGTGAGTGTGTCAACATCTCTCTTGCAATACCATGAATCTTAAATTTAAGCCTCATTAATATTAATACCACCAGACTTGGTAAGAATTATTGTTAGTGATTTCAACACTCCATTCATTATGGAATTATCAAACCCTTCTTAATTTTCTATAGCAATGGAATATGCTTCACCTCATTGGTGCATTGGCAGCCAGAATGGTCAGTATTGGAGTTCCAAAAATGTGTAACAAAAAAGTACCTGGTTATGACTTAAAAATAAGAATAAAGTATACAACAAGTGCACCCGGAATTATTAAGTCATATTTCTTTGATAATACAATAAACTCAGAAAGATATGTAAGTTTAATATTGACTCCAGTTTTTATTGAACTAATATGAGAAACTAATGATGTATACCTTAAGCAATACAATGCCACTGCCTATACATAGAATCTTTCAATGACGAATTTGCTTAGCCTTTGATGATCAAATAGTAATACTGCTTTCTTGATCTGTCATATCATTTCAATCTGTGGATGCTATAATGAGTTTAGCCACCACTCTAAAGTGTTAATCTAAGGCTAGTATGTAGATTTCATCAGATATTATGTATATTATTTACATTTGATGAGATTGTCAATCGTGATATTTGCAAATTTTAACTATGGTGTAGTTTGTCAAAGATTGTCAATCGTGATATTTGCAAATTTTAACTATGGTTTAGTTTGTCAAAGATAGTAATTTTTTACACAGCTTATATAGATAGTAATTTTTTACACAGCTTATATTAAAATACCATCTTAGAAAGGTAAACAAACTCCTTTTTTATTATTTTATTTGAACAAGTAAAGAGGTGTTAATGAAAGGTATAGAGAGGCTATATAAAGAAAGGGTAATAGAAAAGATGGGTGGAATCCCGCCTATACACTCCTGTTGGTAGTGGAAAGTCAGTTATGAAAATTTCAGCATTCATAGGATTCCCATTGCAGGCTATGAGCTTTCATTGTGGTTTTAGATATAGCTAGTGGTATGGTAGTTGGCGTGTGCGTCATAGAGTTTGTGAGGGTGCCAGTGGCTCTTGTATGAACCATTGTCCTTCTGCGTACTTGCGTCCAGTTTTCATTATTGGTGATAACTGTTGTTAAGAGTTTGTGTAGCTGATCTAACTTCGTATGAATGCCTGTTATTTCCTGCCAATGGTTGTGCAACATGCTTGCCAATTCATTGATTTTTATCTTTTCTGTTTTTTTTATGTCCTGGATGTAAGTTCTTGCGCTGTTGGCTGAGTGGCATGTTATGGTGTATAGTTTGGTAAATGCAGTTTCCATTTGGTCTTGTGAATTGGTCATCTCTTGCAGTGTTCCCATTAAGAGGATGGTAGTTGTAGTGAGAGTTCACAGATGGAGTCTGGATGCAGGCTCCTGAGGGTATTGCCAAATTCCTGGATTTGAGTGGCTACAGCGTTAACTGGTTCGAGCAGTTTAGGAGCTGCTGTGCTGATGCTGTGTGAGGATTGGCATTAGTTAAATGTAAATTGGAACTTGCACAGTGAAGCCAATCATATTAATGGATATCATTGTATGATTCAGTTGAACTACACACTCTTAAAGCTTCACTTACTTTTCATAAATGTATGGAACCGGTTTCGAGAACATTTTGTTCCCATCTTCAGCCATGCTAAAGTTCAACTGTCGGATCATTTGTTGAGCTGTGGGAATGTATATTCTGCTCTGGTGGCGGTGTGATAAACTTGTAGTTTATGTTTTCATCCCCAACAATGCTGAAGTTCATTATGCTGTCTTTGTATTTGTAGATGTAGATTTTCTCCCAGGTTGCTAATTCCATAGGTCCTTGTACTGATTTTAATAATTTTGCTTTATTTATTATGTCATGATTTTGGGTCCAAAAATGATATGCTACTGCTGATTTCTCTATTTGCTTGTACTTTATGTTCCTGAAATGTTCCTTTAACCGTGTGCCAACATTAAAGGAACATTTCAGGAACATAAAGTACAAGCAAATAGAGAAATCAGCAGTAGCATATCATTTTTGGACACAAAATCACGACGTAATAAATAAAGCAAAATTATTAAAATCAGTACAAGGACCTACGGAATTAGCAACCTGGGAGAAAATCTACATCTACAAATACAAAGACAGCATAATGAACTTCAACATTGTTGGGGATGAAAACATAAACTACAAGTTTATCACACCGCCACCAGAGCAGAATATACATTCCCACAGCTCAACGAATGATCCGACAGTTGAACTTTAGCATGGCTGAAGATGGGAACAAAATGTTCTCGAAACCGGTTCCATACATTTATGAAAAGTAAGTGAAGCTTTAAGAGTGTGTAGTTCAACTGAATCATACAATGATATCCATTGGCATTAGTGTTTCTGGTTGATGTAAATGTTGATTGATGTGAATTGGATATTGCTTTGGATAGCGCGAGGACACATGGCTTGACCGGTAAAGTGGTCCTGGGCATGGCAAGTGGCACATAACATGGTTTGGCAACATAGATCATGCCCGGTTTACTCCATGTTGAGGGATGCAGTGCTGCAGTTGTGACAGCAGTGTTGTCGATTACATCCCTCAGCCACGTGCCTATATCGGAGCATCTCTGGCAGGGTTGGAGGTGTGGTGTGTTGCTCGCTTCAATATATAACAAATTATTTTTGAGGAAATCACTCAAATTTCACTAGTTATGTTCCACTTACTTGGATATTGTCATGTGACATCTACAGGTGAATTTTTGTCAACAATGAAAAGCTAACCATTTTTGGCAGGCCTTGCCAACAATTAACGTGCTTTTGATTAACATTTTAAATACCACTCATTTTGAATGCTTCAGTTTCAATGCGCAATACATAGTTTAAATTTCATTTCTAATAATTCTCTTAATGTATGGGTATGGTGCTCATATCCTGTATTGTGTCAGTTACCGAGTAGTATGAACAGAAACAATATCAAAATACAAGTATTCCAAAGGTTCTCTTATTCACTCCTGGGTGGTGGATTACAATGATCTTATTTAAAATGTAAAAGAATTGTTTGTCATTTATGTAATATAGAGGAGAAAATTAAACATTTTCTTCCCTGAAGTTATAAAAATTTAGTAATAATAATAATAAATTTAAATTAATGTTGTTGTTATTATTATTATTATTATTATTATTATTATTATTATTATTATTATTATTTAATCCTGAATTTGAAGGAAAATTAAATCTATTAAAACTATTAATTCTGAATGATACTTAACAAAAGCCATCCATTCTTTTAGATTTCATACAATAGAAAATCTCACATTAAGTAGCATGTTACTGGACATACAGGAACAGTGAAACAGACTGTACTGACTCAAACTTCCGCAAGATGATTTTAATTTAGTTCTTTGCAGGGTAGTAGCTATTATTCCATAGAACATGCTGTAAAATCACATATTCTGTAAATTAGGGATATAGATAACCCTAATATAGATTGCTCACAGCACTTTTAACCATTGATTCTCAAACATCAGTGACCTGTACCTAGTGGGGGAGTAGTAAATGATGCCCACACTAATAATAATAATAAATAATAATAATAGTTTGTTCACCATTTGGTAATTACAATAACTATAATAGGCTTTGTCTAAAGAAAAAAAGGAGAAAGAGTAACAGCTTATTTACATTATAACTTTTTTTTATTATTATTTCATATTACTTTTATTTTCTACTTCAAATTCTTGTATGTTGTAAAAAGGATGTTTAATTAACCATTTATATACTCTTTCTTTGAATAGCAGAATGTTTACAGCACTTATTTCTAAAGGAAGTAAATTGAAAAATTTTATTCCTATTATTTTGTAATATACAGAGGTCTTCTGCAACCTGTGATATGGCATATCTACTCTGCTCCTACTAGCACCTCTACCAGCCTTTACACAAACTATTTAATGACCGGTAATGTACTATAGGTCTCATATTGTTTATATGGCTAACAGCTATGAAATAATGTTACAACAGCTTCTCATAAATGGAGCATACTTTTTAACATTTAAAAACCCCATTTTTCAGAAACTGTGATAACATGATTTCCCTACTGTAAACAGGCTATTAATATATTTCTTTTTGCAGATTGCAAAAATTACGTACAAAAAGTGAAAAATTCAATTAATGTTACTTACTGCAAAATGACAATCTGCATTTATAATATGTGTAATATATATTGTAGTAAGCTATAGTTATTAATTCCTAAGAAACTGATGCTTCTACCAATACTACCTGGAACAGAGAAGAATTTATTATAATTACTAAATTATTGTGAAATTACTGCTTCTACCAATGCTACCTGAAACAGAGAAGAATGAAGAATTTGCTATAATTACGAAAATATTATGAAAAACACTTTCACCAACACCACTTAAAACGGAAAAAAATTAAGAATTTGCTATCATTACTAAAATATAATGAAATTACTGCTTCTCCCAACACCACCTGATTGACAATTCTTCAGTGTACAAAATTGAAGGATTATCATTATGAGAAAAATTCCCTTGATGGATGTATCAGTTTCCCTTCTGCAACTCTTGCACCCATGACGTCAGCTCCTTCCCTGGCTTTGGTGATGTCAACATACTCCTGCAATCTTTATAATGCCTATTAGTTAATAGACATTAAGCAAAATATCCACTCACTTAATGAACAGACTGGCCTTCCACAAATCTTAAAACATTCAAAGAAACATCATCCATAATATTGGAAGAACTGCTTGGCACCAAATCATCTATGTAATCTCTAGTGACATTATCTATTCGAGAAAGCAGCTGCACCTCATCATCCTCACAGTTCTTGGACTTGGAATTAGAAGAACAAAGCCCACTCAGCACAAATAATTTAAAGATTGAAATTATATGAGAACAAGTTGGATTATTATCCATGCTGATGGATTACTGCAAAGAAATTCTCCAGGCCATCTTCTTAAATCTAAGAATTATTAGATTTAAGTAATTAAATCCAGTATTTATAAGTTCATGCCACAAATATTAATCTGCTTGCATACTAATAAGCTATCCTTGAAAAGCAGGCCGAATAATCTTTCCTGTAACAGAATTAACAAACTCCATATTAGTCGGAACCGTAAATGCATTCTCCCAAAATGTAAGGTGGCCTGGTGTTGGAGATAAATGACCCGCAATGGACACTGAGGAGGAGCATATTTTCTGGAACCATGAAGACTGTCAAAAAGATTATTCATAAATAAGAAAAATGAAGCTGTATCTCTTGCATCAGGAGGTGTATGCTGTGGAAAACCAAGTAGCATGAGCATGGCACTGGACATTGTCTTACTAAAGATCTGAGCAGTCAAACTTACCTGCATCTTATCCTTTCCTTTGGTTTCTACATGTGTATCTGTAATTTTATTAATTAATCTACATAAAAAATTTAATTTTCAGCCACCACAGCTTCATATGTTCCCATTTTGCCACACCATATCCTGTTTTAACATATACTTTCACTTAAAGAGAGTTTTAATGTGACGACATGATTTTTAGTGTTTTACTTTAAATCAAAATAAGATTAACAAAAGTTTCACTGTGTAAATTCCGACATTCTGTAAACACATCATAAAAGGTTGCAATTTTCTCTTCACCAATCTGAAAAAAAAGTTTACATAATTTTCTATAGAAAGTTGTTTCACTAATGTCTTCAATGCTGAACAATTTGTGCTGCCCTGATCACATACAAGTCCTGCAGAAAACAAGGCTTTAATTATATTAATAATGAGTTCTAAAATATTAGCAGATGTAGTAGACCGGCAGAAGTAGCACCCCACAGGCTGCTTCCACTGCTTTTGCAGACCTCTAGCCATGAACACCAAGGTATGGTCAGCTTGCTGCTTATCATACCTAGTTCTGCATAATCCTCAAACCCGTCAACTCTATCAAAATTTTTGCCTTTTAAAACAAATCACTTCTAAGAGAAACTTCATCAAAATAAAGTACACAAAATTCATGGTTGCTCTGGTTTTGATTCGGCTTTTGTACCTCACATCCAAGATGCTTTATAATGCCTTCAATGATACCTGAATTAAAAGGAAGTGCATTTAATTGTCTATTCAATGACCTAGATGGTAGAACAATCAGCAAACTTAAAAATGTGTAAGTCTTAGAACTACGTTTATACAGAACAAGTGTTAATAACATTTCTCTTATTGTCTAGCGATGATGCTGGGGCTTCATGAATCGGTTCCTAGCATCTCCACGGGTGCTGCTGAAAAAAATTCATATTAGTAGTGAGTGCTATCTCAACCAGCTCCTTCATTCTGGTATGAGTCATCTGAATGTGCTAGTTCCTCATAGATTTCTCTGCAACTTAAGAATCCTTTTTGTTCTTGAAGTCACTTCATTTTGCAGGAGAGCTGTATGAGACATCAGAAGAATCATTAACCTCCTGAACTTACATAGAACACTGTAAAATAGGCAGATTAATATTTAGAATAGCATCGTGCATTAATAATTTATGAAAAACATTCATATACTTATCTTCTGTGAAATGCAAATGCCAGTGATGAATCAATGTGCTGAATCCAAATTCTGCACCTACAAGCAAATTTAACTACTATTGAAAGCTTGACAAAATTAAGTTGACATTTGTTCAGTATGCAGCCCAAAATTTTTGAGGAGGAAAACTGACAAAAATGCCTAAAAACACTTGTTTAATAGGCGGATGTGTATTTCTTTAAAAGCCTGTATCCCTCCAACCCAAATTTTTACTATAACTTATTTTATAATCAACAATTACTTCCTGCTTCATTGCCTGCGAAGAAACTCCCAGTATATGCAAGCTCTCAAAGATGAATATACTCAAGGTGAAGGAGAAGTTAAAAATTACATTTCCCTGAAAAGAAGTATCTATAGGAGCACTAACATTATTCCTGCCTATTGTTGATACACAAGCATTAAAACTAACAATAATTCATTTAAGAACTTTCAAAAAATAAGATATTTTTAAAACATACTGTTGGAATTCTCACAGTGAAGCTTGTAAATGTAAATTATATCTAGTCTGTCGTCTAACACACTCTTATGCTTCACTTACTTTTAAATACGGTGGGATCGGTTTAAAGGATGGAGAGGATGTCTCTTTGAAACCGGTCCCACCGTATTTAAAAGTAAGTGAAGCATAAGAGTGTGTTAGATGACAGATTAGATATAATCTCTGTGAGTTGGAATATTAAAACTCTCTTTTTGGTTTCACTTAAATGAGATGTTTTCCACAAAACACATGTCCTGAGTAAAATCTCATTTAAGTGAAACCAAAAGGAGAGTTTTAATATTCCGACTCACAGAGATTATTAATGCATGTTTCACTGTGTTTGATTCCAAATTGAACTAATATTGAGATTAGATTTATTTACAAATAACATTAATGTTAATGTAGTGTAATATTTATACTATGTTCACGAAGCTGCAGCTAGAAATTATATCCATCATACTGCTATATCATAGCCATGCTCCTTTATAATTCTTTTGAGCTGCCATTATGTGTGCACAGACTTTTTATATTACAATTAGTAACTGGATAATCTGCTACATATCTATGCATTTTTTGTTGCTTTACCTTTCTTCAGAGTGGGGAAAGAGGTGAAGCAGTGTTTTGCTCCAATGTTCACGCTTCCAGCCCTTACTCTCATAATTTCGAATGCAGCAGGATTTATTAACCATTATCTGCAACAATAAATGAGCTCATGTAGGATAATTAGCTAATAAAATGCAACATGCATGGACAGAATTAAGTTCTACCTAGAAAATACATTTGAATGTGTATCTTAAATTTCAACAATCACATACGTTATATTTCACCTCATTCCAAATGTTACACAGAACTATTTTATCCCCTATATATTTTGCATCCTGTATCAAGCCAAATAACTTTACAGAATATGTTATGAATTACCACAAGCTTAAGAAAACAGTTCTTTTTTGGTGATGAATCTTCTTCCTTTGGCTTCACCAATGGAAAAAATGCCATTACATATGATGCTAACAATAAGCTAGTGGAAAGCAGTTTGCAGCCTCCAAAAACAAAATTAACATATTTGAACTGTGTGGATTTCATAGAATCACATAGCAATAGCTTCCAAAATATGGCATTAATAAATGTACAGCTTTTTTAAAGCTAATATTTAATGTTAAAATAATTTTATTAATGACTAATGCTTTTCCTTGACTTCATTTTGAAGTTGGCACATCATCTGCTACACTAGCAATATCTGCTCTCAACAGATATATATATGTCAGTCCTGGTGGTATAGTGGTAACCATACTTGCCTCCTAAACCCAAGATCGTGGGTTCAAACCTGGCCAGGACTGATGGATATTTTTGGGCATAAAAATCCTAAGAATGACTTCCTTCAGAAGGGAAGTAAAGTCATGGGTCCCGTGTCATACATTTATGGCACGAAAAAGAACCTCAAGCCTGAAAAAAGAGTCCTCTGAGCAAAATTTGTCAGCCATTTCATGCCCTGAATAAAATGGGATGCAGATGACCTGAGGTGTTAAAGAGCATCCGTAAATAAACAAAAAAAAAAAAAAAAAAATCAACAGATATATTGCAAATATAATAGTTAATAAACTTGATAATATGCTTTCCTCCCACATCTTGTAGCAACCAGAGAGCTCCATGAAGTCAGGACCAGTCCATTGCCTTCATTGTAAACAAAAGTTTAAGAGAGTAGGATTCTTCGTCTTTGCACAGACTCTGCCTTCTATATGATCTCAGACTCTTATCTTCTGAAAATATACTACCCTTACCTTATATAAGTCACCTGTTGGGCCCATGCCTTTCACCAGCAGAAACCACAAGGAATGAATTTCCTTAAGCCAATACCCTGATGTCCAATATGAAGAAAACTTTCTGCAAAGCTCCATCTCACATTGTATTCTTTTAAGAAAAAACTTCCAAAAATGACATTGCTGTTATGGTAAAAGAACTTTCTACTGAGAGGACAGTTTATGTTTTGTCTGCAAAGGAACTGTTGAAAAATTTAATAGTGAAGTAAGATCTTGTTTACATTAAGGCCAAATTTTTATTTTTGTCCTCAAAAATGGCAAAGTCAAAATGCAAAGGAAAGCCTTTGTCTGATCAGGTATCAGAAGTGCAAGAAACTCAAGTGAAAATTAATGCTTCAAAGGGAGAAGTTGGGGACAAAGTAAGGTGCAAGTAGGAGAGAGCAAATGGGGAGGGGTAAATCCTGGAAATGCTGTAATGGTCCATGTGGTAAATGTTTTTGTTGGGGAAATTCCAGAATAAATGGGTATGAAAAATGTAACAAAATAATTTTGTTCCTCTAACATCTGTGTCAGTGGAAATATCATTTTCAGTCTTTAAAATAATTTTAACAGATAAAAGATATAGCCTAATTGTGGAAAATTTGGAGAGAATCTTGATAATATGTTGTGCTGCAAAGTATGAACGCAAATAACTTGTTAAGCTTGTAGTCATACTCGTAAAAATTTTATAGCCCATTTTAGATGCCAAAAACAAATATTTTTTTTGCCTTAAAATTAAAAAATTGTGGCTAATTAAATAATTATTTAACCATTTTTAGATGCCTAAACATAAATATTTTGTGCCTAAAATTCCAAGGTCAAGTGATAACGCATCTTTTAACACTAACCTGAATTTATTTTTATTGGTATGCAACTCCTTTATAGATGATAGAATTCAGTTAAATAATGCTATATCATTATAGTAAACACCATTTTGGAGTGCTATGTTTTCAAAAGTGCTTTACAGTGAGTTTTATTGTTTTACCCCTGCTATTATTCTTATTACTCTATTTTGCATAACAAGACTTTTTTTACCATTTACTAAATTTTCCCAGAACTTAATTTCATAAGTTATTAAGGAATGAAAGTAAGCATAATATATACTAAATATAACATTTAATTTCGTGTCGGAACCAATACAGTGAAGCGACTATCATGTTCTTAATTATCTAGTGAGTCGATTTGATAATCTTATGCTCCACTTACTGTTGAATTATGCAAAACTAATTTTCAGTAAGGAAGAAATGAAGTTTTTAAATAAAGGGCTAAAAATGTGTGTAAATTATTCTAACAACGTAGAAGAATATCTAGTAGATCTGGAAGCGGCGATCAACAGGCTGAGTAACGGTGATAAGAACATCGCTAGAAGAAAAGGGGAAGAAATTCTTAATCACATCTACAAAAGTAAGGTTAGGTTTAACATACAAAAGCAACTCTTGGAATCGCTTAGCAAAAGACCGGTGGTATACAAAAAAGCAGACAAAGGAGACAAAATTGTAGTAATGGACAAAGCAGAGTATAAATCAAAGATGGAGGAACTTCTCAGGGGGAATGAATACATGAAAATAAAAGCAGATCCTTTAAAGGGATGCATACAGGTCATTAACAAATCTGTTACTAAATGCACAATCATACCATCCAAGGAGAAACCAAAATTAAAAGCAGACATCACCTCATTAGCAAGGATACATGGTCTACCAAAAATACACAAACCAGGAAATCCCATGAGACCAATTATCAATTATAGAAACATCTTCCTACCAACTAGCAAGACGACTCCTCCAGAGATTTCAAAAATTTCCAAAATTTGATAGCTTAAGTGTAAAGAATTCTGAAGAGCTGGTGGAGAAAATCAAAGGTTTGTCTCTCCAAAAGGATGATCTTTTAGGGTCTTTTGATGTAGTCATTTTTTCTCAGCATACCAAAATGCAAATTTCCAACACCTCTTCGAAAATGGTTACAGTTGGTGAAACTGAGCAACAAGGAGATTGAGGAATACATTCAACTAACCGAAGTATGTATTAGTCATAATTTCTTCAAGTACAATGGTGAATTTTACAAACAAGAAGCAGTTTTAGCTATGGGGAATCTATTATCACCTTTTCTGGCTGATTTGTATATGAGTAGTTTAGAATTGCATATCACCAAGTCATTTCCATACATTTCCAAAGTATGGCACAGATATGTGGATGATATCTTTGCAGTGGTCAACAAGAAACTCTTTGATGCTTTGAAATTGCTAAACCTACAAGATAAATTAAATTCACTTCCAAAACAGAACAAAACAACATGATTCCCTTTCTCGACTTAAAGATTATAACAACAGGCAACAAATTGGAATATACAGAAAGGACACGCAGACTGAGAATTATATAAAGGCAAGTGGATTCAATCCCACAGCACACAAACATGCAGTTCTCAATAGCTTAGCACATAGACTCATCAATATACCTATGAATGAGTTTGAATACAACAAAGAATACCATCATATTACACAAACAGCAAAATTCTTTGGGTATGGCCAGAAAATTGTAGATAAGAGAATCAAGAAATTCAAATAAAAGAAGAGGATAAGGCAGGTTATAACATTGACAGCAATAAAAGAATCTACCATCCACATGAAATTCACTCATCATCCTTAGGCCACCAAAAAATTCCAAAAAATACTCGGAGAGTTTGGGATTACTTTGTCCCCAGTGAACAAGTTTAGGCTAAAAAATCTGCTCAATTCTGATGATAATGATAGAATACCAGAGGAGAAGAAGCCAGGAATATACAAAATCAACTGTTCGGAATGTAACAAAGTAATACAATAATAGGGTAATTTTGATAAGAGTATGTTATGATTTACACAGTTAATAGCTTTTTATAGGTAAAAGAATATTCCTAGTTATTAAATTTGTTATCAAGGAATTTCAGAGCTTCATTAGTTAACTTGAACAATCAGACTAAAACAAAACAACTTGCTTTGAAATGGAACTTTGAGTTTGACATTCAGTGAACTAGAAATTTTTTCATCCCTTGCAGATGTAATTCCTGCAGGAATTCCTAAAAATGCTCATTTTGGTCTTTTTGTAAAAATGAATTTACTCACAGAAGAATCTGACCACCACAGGTGGTCAAGGTTGTTAAGGCACTGACTCATGAGTGGCAGGCCAGGACCGTCCTTCCTGACTGATGTTTTTCCCAGGTTTTCCTCAGTCCTCATTCATGACAAAAGCCAGGTACCCTAAACTTATGCCTGGAATGTTTCCTTCCTTAAAAATAAATCCTTTACTAGTATATTATTTCATCTCATAAATCATCAGTGTACATTCGCCTGTGGTGTCTTTGTAGCAAAAATGGGCGTTAAACACCATTCATTCATTACTGAAGAATCTAATAGATAAGCCATTCATGTACAAGCAAAAACGGCAGATCTAAAATGGGAAGATAAAAGTTCAAGGGAAATCCAGGCCTACTTAGATATTTTGATACATACAGGGATGCTAAAATTACCTTATATTGGCATGTTTTTACTAAATCCAAACTTTTCACTTGTCAAAATATTAATTTTATCTAGATGGTGATATATTCTTTTAAGCATTAGCTTTCAAATAACTTTGGATGTTTTTGATTTGTTTTTTTACAGATGCTCTTTAACATCCCAGGTCATCAGCATCCCATTCAAATCAGGGCATGAAACGGCCGACAAATTTTGTTCTTTTTCGTGCTGTAAATGTACGACATGGGAACCATGGTTTTACTTCCCTTCTGAAGGAAGCCCATACTTAGGGTTTTTATGCATGAAAAAATCCATCAATCCTGGCCGGGTTTGAACCGGCGATCTTGGGTTTAGAAGGCAAGTATGGTTACTACCATACCATCAGGACTGACAAATAACTTTGGAGAAAGCTGTTTGTAATGATATTGGTCTGTAGTTCTACATTAGTAATTTTTTGCATTTCTTATATAATGGCTTAACAACTGAATATTTTAACCTGACTGGAAAAGTTCCAGTTAAAAAGACAAAGTTACATAGGTGACTAAAGAGATTGTTAATATTGTCAGCACATATTTTTAGCACTTTTGAAGTAGTTGAATTCTTGCTTTTGAGAGACTATTACTTTATCTACTTAAGTTGTAGTGGGTACTATCTCCAGAGAAGTAAACTTTTCCAATTGCATTTCATTTAGGTATGGTTAGCATGGTTTCTATTGTTAACATTGTTGACTGCGGGCTAGGAGGTCCCAGATTCAATGCCGGATACCTGCTGAGAAATTTTCTAGGTTAGAGAGATTTAGAATGGTGTCACCAAACCTCATGATGACAATTGGGTAGATATATAATGGTGAGGTGGCAGTTCCAGATTGAGTGCAACATGGCTGCAACCAGCAGACTGCTGTGTGCTGATCATGTGCATCCCTGCGGTACTGGATTCTGTCCATGGTTTCAAAAGAAAGAGAAAGATGATGCATCTGTAATGTGGTAAGCCTTTGCACCAGGGGGCTGTTGGGTGGTGGGGTTTTTTCTTCTTCTTTCTTCCAAATAGTAAGTTCTAATTTGTGGCCATTTAGATCTCCCAGTTAAATGTCTGCGTTGCTATAACAGGCAAAATCTGTCCAAGTAGCAGATTCCAGTACCACAGTAAAATAACCTCTTTATCTATCACAAATAAAATATACATCCTAAATTAATATCTGACAGTATTGAAAAGTTTTTCAGCAAATGCCAGGCAACTCGTAATATTGTACAGGAGGAGGAGGTTGTACCAAACAGTAAAGTTTGCTGAAAGAAACCAAAGATGAGGATAATATATTATATTTTGCAATATACATGTGTGTGAATTGCGATGCACCACTTTGTTTGGTACATAAATGTTAAGAATACCTTTTATATTTATATTTGGTAATCCATTGCTATTGTGAAATAGATATAACTTTTTCACAAGCTATAATGTAACAAGTAAAGTAGAAGTATATTGCTGTTCCTGAAAAACTAACATACATAACTGAGCATTACATTTTCTACGCCAACAAACTTTTTATGTAGGAATACTAGATCCAATGTGGCATATTTTCTTACACACAAATGTTAAGAGTGATATAGTAGATATTTACTACAGTAAATTTATTGTACATATATTGCAATTATAGTCATCTGGTTGCATAAATTTTTTTGTAATATAGTCTTGAGTTCTGATCTACTTTTGCATGCCCTTCATATTTAAATGCAAATGTGGCAGCGTCTTTAATTCCTTAATCCTGCAGTATATAATGCAGTAAAATTATATAAGGCTTGCTCTGCATAACATAGTAGAATGTAGTAAGCTTGCATGTGCACTTTCTTCAGATCTGTTTATTCTTATATGAGTCCTGTGATTGAGAACATATTCCAGCTCTACAGGGGAGATTTTATCACACAAATGTGTCATTTTATCCATGTTATATCTAAGTTCACAAATTTTGTTCATCTTCTGCCTGACCATACAATAAGTCACAATATTCCAGAGCTCTACCAAGCAAAGCTGTGCCAATAGCAATACTTTAAGGACCAGCATTAGGGGAAGAAGATTTGGCATAGTTTACAATCATCATCATTTACTGCAATTAATAATCATTCAAACTTTTCACAGATGGCGCAAGCTCTTTATATTTATTCTCATGCTGTGTTTGAAGTTAGTTTAGTACTATGGGGGTTAAAGCTAGTGTGAGCTGGAAAAAGTTGCAGTAAATAGACATTGTTGTCTAAATCCACATTGGCACTACTTGCTCTTGTGGATTAAAGCCTGCTCATTTTCTGCACAGCTTAAGCATGTGATTAGTAAAGTAAATGTTTTCTGAATTCTATTTACAAGTAATAGATTATACTAAATTCTTGTTTATCAAATCTTTCCCATATGTGTACATAATAATGTATCATTCAAGGCTACCATGCCATGGATATGAATCCATTAAAATTTCTAGCACTTTTAATGGTTTATTTTATTTAATAATTTTACAGAACATATATTATTGTCATTTTAGGTATTTCCCTGTTCACCCCCTTTGTCACTGGTTTTTGGGTTATATAATAAATCTGCAGAAAGCACAATACAAAGCTTCCCAAGTTGCATCATTTACGATAAAAATTTATAAAACTAAAGCTGTACTCATGAAACTACTTACCTCACTTTTTTGTATTGTGATATACACATATACATTACATTTGCTCTGTTAAACCTAACCTAGGGGTTTATTAGAACAAATAATAATAATAATAATAATAATAATGAACCTAAAATGCTTGATTGCCATTCAGAAACTGCAAAAGTACAACCAAAACCAAAAATCAGAGTAAAAACTCTTATTTATTCTTGTTCATTAAGGTAGCTTTCTGCATAATTACATTTTATTTCAATAAGAAACTATAATTTCATAAAACAAAAAGTAAATTTTATTGCAGTTAATATTTAATTAACAAATCCATATTTCATGTTTAACAGCTGATTGTCGGTCCTGGTGGTATAGTGGTAACCATACTTGCCTTTTAAACCAAAGATCGCTGGTTCAATCCTGGCCAGGGTTGATGGATAATCCTAAGTATGACTTCCTTCGGAAGGGAAGTAAAGCGTGGGTTCCCATGTCATAGGTTTACAGCACAAAAAAGAACCTCAGGCCTGAAAGAAATAGCCCCTGAGCAAAATTTATCAGCTGTTTCATGCCCTAAATTGAATGGGAGGCTGTTGACCTGATATGTTAAAGGCATCCGTAAATAAACCAAATCAACAATAACAGCTGATTACTAAACATATACATTAGCTGTGGCAATAGATGCAACATTAATTGGATTCATTGAGAGCTAAACTTCATTCAAAGCTGGTTTACCAGCAACATCATCAAAGGTACTGATGCTATATGTCCCTGCTATATGCCCTTATAATGTGATCAGATGTATTTACAGCTTGGCCAAAGCTTAGCAAGTTTGAAGTATAGATAGAATAAAATGGATTTTAAACTAAAACTATGAGCACCTGTTTCTTTTATTGGTTTAGTTTAATATTATGTAATTTGATAAATTTGAATCATTTAACTAATACATACTATACATATGAGTATATATGGTTGAATATTTTTAAAAAAAATAAAAGGTACTTTTCAATATATCCTAAACTAAGGTATTCATTTTTTACACTAAACTGCACTTACTTACATTGTACTTACATTCAAGTGGAGTTTAGTGTAAAAAATGAATACTTAAGTTTAGGATATATTACCACTCCATTGTCAACACCTTCGTAAGTACAATATTTACTTTTCATAATATTGCAGCAGAAAGTTATGCAAGATTTCTCAGTCTTCTTTGTAGCAGCTGCCACAAGAAGCAGTGATTTCAGAATTGTGAGTACAGCAGCAGGGATTGGATGACACTTGTGTCAGAATTACTTAATGAAAATGGATTTTTATCTAGGCCCCAGTGTCATTTTGTTTATAGCATGGTTAACTGTTTTGCTTTCAGTCATTTAAATGTCCCCACACATCAGCCAATATTATTTAAATCCCATTTTATTTATATTTTTAGGCATTCCTTAATCTATAATATACTTTTATTTTCCAAGATATTATATAAAACAAAAAACAGATATTAATTTAAATTTCAAACTGTAATATTCAACTGTAATTTCAACTTGAGATAATTCTCAAGTCTTAGAAGGCTGAAGACCCAAGATCAGCAGAGGGACAGAGCTGTCTAAATGCAATCACCATTTTTTAAACTGCCACAAAAACATAACCAGCTGTTTGGATCTTGATGATATAGCCAACCAATTCATCAAAAGAAATTAGTTGCAGGGACAGATATATCCCAGGCTTTCGTCAAAAAAGCACTTCTTAAGTTTCTTTATTTTTTAAATGTTTTTTATTGATTTGAAAGTTTTTGGCTCATAGAATTTTAAACAAACTTTAATAAAGTTATTGAACATACATTTAATTTTAAATTGTTTGCTTATTAATGCATGCCATTAATAGAGATACATTTTTAATTGCATTTGAATGAACATTCGCGGACTAGGTTTGGTTGATGTCACTGATAAGTGCACCCTTTGACAAAGATATGAATCATCGCCAGATTCTACACTTCGATCGGAGAACTTCTGGAATGATCATAACACTATGCATGACGCACATATAGCACCTGGCAGGTACTTTGCCTGTAAATGAGGGCACAATCATAAGCATCTAGAAAGAGAACATTAGGGTAAATTAGCAGTGGCCAAGCAGTTTAGAAGGCATTGCTCTTCTGTGTAAGCTCCTGGGTTCAAATCCCACACACTTGATTTATTTTATTATTATTGGTTTTATAAGTGTATATGTAGAGCATCATGTTGCCTAAATATCATTATATATTTTAATGTATCATTTGAGTTATGGCATTACCTATGCACACACAAAAACATAATCACAAACTAATGTATTCTTTACAAATAACTAAATAAATGCTTGAAAAGAAACATTTATATTCTAAAGTGAAAACACACAGAAATTAACACAATATCAGGTGTATGAACCCTCAGGCATGTATCATATATGCCCTCAATCTTTGGGGCATTGATGATATCATTTCTACAGTGTGGACGAGGACTTAACAATAATTTTGGGTTCAAGAGATGACTCGTCAAAGGATGCACATTTATAAATCTTGCAGAGAAAGGTTATGCCCCCCTCCTCGATATATTACAGAAATCGGCGCGTATGATTAATATATGTTTCACTAAAATTATCTATAGTGTTTTAAAATATTTTATTCAACACAATAATTGTTCTATATAACAACATGATGAAAGGTGACGTTTAGGTGGTGCATATCCATAACGGCTCTTATGGCAAGAAGCTCCTCCCACTTATTCTCACTTCTAGCAGACAAAAAAACTGCACAAGCTTACGGAGACATTGAAATGCAGCGCGACTGCAAACCACCTTCGCTACAGATGACCGATAGAAATATCACGCGCAAGATTGAAATTCCTAAACTCTCTTTCTCTCTCCATTCCTTCCTTCCAAGCAATGGGAAAGTAACCGTTGACATTTTTGGGGATAGCTCAAACCAGCAACCTCCTTTAGAGGAGCCGGCCGCTACACAACAACAGTTTGCTGTTTTTTTTTTTTTTTTTTTTTTTTTCAGTAATGATAAGTCGCGAAATTTTAAGCACCTTATACGAGCTGCTCTAAACATTGCCTCTTCCTTTTCTCCACATAAATTGGAACCAAGATTGATGTGGCACCCACTTTGCACACATTTTCCACATGTTAAATCCCTCCCGTAAAATGCGGTACTTTGTTTTTGCCGGAATTCCTGTTTGCTCTTTTAACTGAAGAGTACAGTGCCTGTCATCGCTTAAGCACTGCTCCACCATCACCCGTACATCATTGTCCGCGGACACAAGACGTTCACTGCGCGGCAGTCGGCATTCTGCCTCGTTTGAAGGCCTCTGTGCGTCTCGCCAAAGTTCGATAGAGCAGGGCACGCGCATCCAGTGCTTTCCGTAGCTCTCTGTGGCAATCTCGTGCATTCCTGCCGAGGAGAAATGGTATTTTCACATACGCACGTTGTTTACTCTTTGTGGCCTCCATTCCTGACCACTGTTGCTCACTAACTGGCTTCGGGTTGTGCTGAGATACGTAGCTCTGCTCACAAACATCATCTGATGTTTTCAAAAGTACTTTCCGTACACTTTCAATCGTATATGTTAGATTTTTCATGTTCCTTTATCGCGAGAGAGAGAGAAAAAAACATAGTTTCATGATTTATTACTTATCTCTCGTATCACTATCTGCAATTATAGATATGGTGGAATTTATAAAATGAAAAATGTAACTCCTACTAAATTTGGATCTGTGATTTTGTTTTCATTAATAGTCAGCTTTACAGGTGCTGTTTGTACTTTCATTCGTGATTTTCTTTAGTTGTCCAGGAATTCTTTATTTTGTAGTGAGTTTCAGCGATCCTGTGTAGTGGAAAAACTACATCAAAATAATTTTTAAATCTACAAGGAAGCTATCAAACTTGTTATTTAAATCGCTGGTGGTATAGACACCTTCCCAAGTTTAATTTTTTAATAGGTTCAGAAAAATTATGCTAAAGTCATCTAAAACCCCTGACTGTTTTGGTTATCTAGTTTGGCACACGCTTTAGTAGAAGTGTTAATATCTAAGCATTATGATCAATGAAGTTCATTTTAAAAGAGTCTGTTTTAAAAATTTACATCTCTTTAAGAAAATCTGATCAACTATTGCGGAAATATTATTTGATACTCGAGTGGGGATGTTTATGGATGTTTATGTCTAACATACGTGGACATTAGGTTGATGTGATCAGATTTGTACTTTAAGTCACTGTTAAAGTCGATGTTTAAATCTCATAGATTGTAATATTTTTCTGTGGAAATGTAATTTTTTCAAGTACTTATTCAAGCCTGTTTAGAAATGAGTAGATATTCCCAGCTGGTGATCTATATATGCAAATTATTATATAATTAGGAACTTGTAATTCAATGGCAGAGATTTCTATATATCTTTCTTTGAAAAGGATTGCAGTTGTTCAGTGATCTATACCGTAAATTATTTTTACATAAAAATAACTTCCTTCACATTTGGGCACCGTTCTGCTTACACGTCCAGCAAGTTTATGCTTTGGAATATTTATATTTTGTAGTTGGTGCTCTTTGAAGCACATGATTGATGTGCAGAATAGTTCCTTACATAACATAATTTCAAAACCATTGATTTTTATTGGATAGGAATTAAACATTTTATAAGTATCATAAATTTGATTCTGATGGCATTCCTGTTTGGTCACTTACCTCCTGCGAACGAAGCCTCTCATATATAGTTTACACTGAGCTATAGGCTTAGAATTGTCCTTATTTAATGCCTTTCTTTTTGCAGTTTACGTAGAACCATCGTTTTGGAAAGTTAGTTTAACGATCTTTGCTTATCACTTTAACAGCATTTTCAATGGTTTTGCCTAAGAGATAGGGTCCCTTAAAGTTTGGGTGCAAGTCATCCCTACCTATTCAAGTATGGTGCAATTATCTTCATCGATAAATATTGCTTTTTACATATTACATGCCCATCGTATGTTTTCGTTTACCTCATTGAAGTAGCTCATAGAGACATCGCGTCTTTTGATAATACTATATACTGCTATAAGGGGTCGGTCCTGGTGGTGTAGTGGTAACCATGCTTGCTTTCTACACCCAAGGTCGCGGGTTCAAACCCGGCTAGGATCGATGGATTTTTTTCAGGGCGTAAAAATCCTAAGTATAGCTTCCTTCGGAAGGGAAGTAAAGCCACGAAAAAGAACCTCAAGCCTGAAAGAAGAGGCCTCTGAGCAAAATTTATCGCCCGTTTCACGCCCTGATTTGAATGGGACGCTGATGATCTGAGAAGTTAAAGAGCGTCCATAAATAAAAGAGATCAATAAACTGCCATGAGGACCTATGAAAACCGTGATTTGGACACTCTTATTAAATTAAAATTTTCACTCATATATACGTTGTTTGTTTCCACATGCAGTAACCGTTTTTATGTTCTGCTGGAATTGCCGCCATGTGTATTTGGAGTTTATCTACGTGATATGTTTTTCCGATTTAGTTCTAGTGTTTGCCGCGCATCTAACCCTCCCACTTTTTTTTTCTGAATTTTATGATAGGTTGTAAACCCTGGATTTGATTTTGACTTCCTGTTGGTTACCATTGTTCATTATTAGCCGTTGAGATTCGTTCAATATTTCTTGTCTCCTTGATTTGCAGTTTAGAGTCACCGTTTTCTTTCTTTAATGTGTTAATCTCATCCTGGGCATATTTTAAATCTTTACTTAGAATATCGATCACGGTTTGGATTAATGCAATAATTTCGGTATCACGTTTTTTTGCAAATTCTGTGGTGTTGCTCGGGATCTGATATTGGCTTTTCTCTGATGAGTTATTTTGTAACACTTTGCCTTTATGTACACAATTTTAGTTACCACTTATTACTGTCTTTTATTCTCGTTATTTCAAGGATTTTTTCAGTGTAAATTAATATATTATTGGTATTTTACGCGTTATCACGCCATAGGTTGCCGCCATTTTAATATATGAGGTGTTTATCAATTGAATGGTTGAAGTAAAAATGGGATGCAAATGCAATTTTTGTAAAAATTAATACTTTAACACAAATATCAATTTGTGTCAATGCCGATAACAAATAAATATCAAAGCTCAGATAATGTTATTGGGTACCCTAAGATTGCAGGGTGTGTATTATTTGGTGATGAGAATAAGGCAAGCAAGAAGAATGTGCTACGTAAACGTTTTCTACCCTCCTCACTATGTTCACGTACTTTAGTGCCGATAAAAATAAAGTGTTGTATACACTCGCCCATAGTTAGAAATTCAGCGGGCTTGCAAGGCATGAGTTTCATGTGGCAGCATGGAGATGAATTTATCTTTGAATAATTAATTTATAAAATAATATTTATCTTTACAATGAAAATGTAATGTTTTAATAAACTAGATGAGTTTAATTTTGATTGTGTTTGTTATAGCTCGTACGTGTGCAGATAAAAAGTACAAACCCCCCTCGCACTTCAGTCCCCTCTTGCCGTCTTCTGATCGCCAGACTTTATATACCAACTATTGTAACATATGCTAGGTATAATCAAAAAGTTCTCGGACTGGTTCTTAGCACGCCAACAGATGGCACTAAACGGTTGCACATGTAGCGCTAATGAACTGTAACCTTGAACTATAAGTGCGCCAAGCGACCGCCTGTATTTGTATTGGGAGTAGTGCAATCAGTGTTTTTATCACCACCTACGTGTACTAGCCTGCAATTACAAACGATTGTTTATTTTCCAGATTTAATACAATATAATATGGGCAAAAGTCAAGTAGGCAGAAATTAAAATCTAATAATATTACTGCAGTAAAAGTTTTCATAAGTTTATAAAAAGGACTATTAATGATTAAGATTTTAAACAACCTTATATCTATCTAAACTAACACAGTGGGCATCATGAGGTAATCTGATAAAGAAATTATTCCTAGTAGCATATGAATGGTTGTCAAATTGACTCTGCACTTGGTGCAGATTGGTTTTGACCATGACTAAACAATTAAAAATGTACTGGTTAATGATAGTTAAAATTATCGATTCAATAAAAATGGGACGACATGAACATCTTCCTATGGAGAAGTAGTTATAATGCGGATAATCTTTTTCTGCAATAGTAAATTTTTACTGACTTTGGATCCGTTGCCCCAAATGTGCAAACCATAAGATAAAATATTATGGAAAAAAACATAATAAGAGTTCACAACATAGTCCCTGAATACAAGTCGTCTTAATTGGCTAGTTAGTAAATGACACGAGAAAGCTTTACCACTCGTGTGCAAGTAACTGAACATACACACAGAAAGAGAGAAAGAGTTTAGTAATAATGTCATAGTAATGCCACTTTTAAACAAAAAATTATTTCTCCTGGTTTTTATGGTAACAAACTTATCTACGACTCCTTGATTAAGATTGGAAATTACAGGATGAACTCTGTCTCTACAGAAAATATTATGTACTTCCTATGTTTTAATTTTGACTAAAATTAATATTTGGAGTTGGTCTACCCAATTTTTTAATTTCAAATTTTTCTTCCAATAGTTGCAAAGAAGAAGGTTGTATATTTAATTAACACAGCATTATAAAAAACAACAGCTTTACAAATTCACACAAAACTGAACTAGTCTATCATTAAACAACAACTTAATACTAATGAATAGACTGTGTCTGTGTATATATATGTACATATCTATTGATATATATCTGTATGATAGCATTGTTACTTCAAATGTACCATTGTGTGATAATGAAATAACTACGTTTTCCCATATGTGGTGTGTGTGTTAATGTATGTTGCCATTAATATACTGTTTCACTATAATTATCTAATAGTATTTTAAAACTTTCCTGGGAACACACTTAACGAAAGATGACAATTCAAATGGTACATACATATATTGACTTATGGGCAGGAGGCTTCCCCAATCAAATTACTCCACAAACATATAATACTAAGATCATGACAACAAAGCAAGTCCCCTAGAGATAATAACGAAAATACAAACATCAGGTGCAAGATAGACTGTTATACAATTAGATGGTTTAAAAATCTGTAAAATGCTAGTTCATGTCATTCCTTTAAATAAAGCGGTTTAAGAGTTCATATGCAATATGGATACATGCAATTATCATTGTTTTCCTCAGGCGTTGTATTTATTGTATTCTTTTTTCGTGAATATATCATTTGTATACTTAAATTTGCCATAATTTCGCAAAAATATTTATCTTTTGTTATTTGCAAATTAAATGTGCCCATAGAGCATTCACATTCCTACCTTTGAATAATTTTTAATTTTTCGTTATTTGCTAATTAAATGTATTCTTAGAACATTCACATTCCTGCCTTGGAATAAATTTTTTTTTTCCATTAATACTAAATAATATTACACAACTTTACAGATACTTGTTTATTATTCTCCACTTTCTGTTATTAAAAAATAGGGATTTTATTATAATTGTTACTTACATGATGAAATATTGCAGCGGTATCGGGTTTTGTCTTATGTAATAATATGTTTTCTTTAAAGGGGTTGTCAGAAAAAATATATCTCAAATATTTAACTATGTAAATCACAAATAACATTTCAAAAACACGGAAGCATTTTTATTTTCACATATTCAGAACTTTGATGCTAAATTGTTTTACATATTTATTGTATTAAAACAAGTAACCTAGTTTACGATTTGTGTTTGTTATCATTTTATATCCATTCATTTTCCTTCCACAAAAACAACGATAGATAAGCAAGAAAGTTAGACGATTAAAATATATACCTCCCTTAATGTCACATATAAATTCATTTTTTTCCCGTCAACTTCG
Source organism: Metallyticus violacea (assembly GCA_030762175.1). Classification (NCBI taxonomy): domain Eukaryota; kingdom Metazoa; phylum Arthropoda; class Insecta; order Mantodea; family Metallyticidae; genus Metallyticus; species Metallyticus violacea. The sequence goes on along the minus strand of CM060846.1, from coordinate 272,180,505 downwards.
TCGTGTAAATGCGCCTTTGTCAATGCAAGCTTTATCCTTGAAGTTATAAAAGGTAAATCAATATTTATTTAAGCGTTAAAGGTGAAACATTTTGTGCACAATGTTACAAATTGTAAATCAATTATTGATTACTCGTTAAAATATAGTAATAATTAAAATATAATATAAAACATTATTTGTTCGCAAAGCGAAAAAACTGCTAGGCCAACAACATGAGTAAAATTCTTTTTGAAAATCACTTTTAAGAGTGCCAAGTGAAAAAAACATCACTTTTAATTACTTATTTTGTTCAAAGTGAAAATAAAGTACATTAAAAGTTAAAAAAGTTAATTGTAAAATGAAAAATATTCTTTCCATTTTTCGTCAGCATTTTAGTTCCAATACTTACTTCCAAATTGTTTCTCCAACCATTGTGGTACCAAATTTCACAGCATGTGTAAATATGTGTAATTCTGATACTTAATAAATAAAGCTGATCCAGGATCATCTTCTTAAGGACTAGTGAATAAACTGATTGCTGGCACCGTGCATTTTTACACCGATTAAGGGTAGGCAAGCTGCAATAAAGATCGACACTTTTAGTTCCACTAATCACAATGGTTTTCATTTTAACTAATCATATTGCTCTATTTCGGCTTATCCACCAATCACAGTGCAACACGTCACTTTAAGTCTGTCTTACATTTTTACTGCTTGAATTCCATCAACACCGCCAGTAATTGGTAGACAGTCTATATCATCGCTTCTCTACTTCACCTTGAAAAAGATAAATTAAAATATGGTTTGAAAAGTGCTACATCCGCTTCGAAAAGGTAAAACTTTTCTGAAGTCTACTAAAGCAGTTAGTATTGCCCAACACATCACATCACATAACGTGACTTTCCTTACTGCTTCCGCATATTGACAGGGAATAGTTCGCCCCATTTTCTAAAACTAAATAGCCAGCAGCGAGTAACCACCGACATCACACCAACAACAAATAAAACAACAACAACAATAATAATAATAATAATAATAATAATAATAATAATAATAATAATAATAGCTACGTATATCAAATCAGCAAATAACTGCGTAATTAAATAAAAGTTTAAAACAGAAGCCCACATATTTAATTGCGTAAATGAAATAAAATTTAAAAACAATAAACTTTTAAATTAGTGCAGTGAATAAATGCTTGAATCAGAAGAGTTGTTAAATCAGAAGCGCAAACACTGCTTGGCAAGCTCTGTTAGGATTTCAGCTTCTTGCCGATTTACATTTCCCTCCCTGCTAATATAAGGTAACAATTTCGAATGGAAGTAACGGAAATGAACAGATATGTTCCAAGTGTGACGAACTGCCGTTCTGAACCTCCCAGTACACCTTGAGTGCATAACATACTTAGCTTTCATGTATCTAACACTCTCTCACAGTCTTTGACGTGCTAAAGATCTCTGCATCCAACATGTACCATTGCAAGATAGGGTGAGCATCAGATTTTAGTTTTGGTAACACATCTTTAGAAAGGGTAAAAAGACAATTTTAAAAAATAGGCACATACATTACGTGAGTTTAGATGATTGGTCGACGCATTGGACAATTTGTAAGTGTATTGTTTACCTTTTGTTAAATCACAAGAAATCACCACCTCAAAAATGGAAAGTGAAGAAACAATATTTGCATAAGTTTAGTTTTGATATTTGCCACGTGTATAATTATTAACTGTACCATTTTAGTTCCAATTCTGACCACTATGCAATTCTCCAGAATTTTGGTGCCAATTCCCACCATCATGTCATTCCCACTCCCCATTTTAATTGCAATTTCCAACCATCATATTATGTCCTATATCGTGTATATGTGAATTTCCTTCTCCATGTGGTGCAACATCATATATATTCCAAATTCTTCCTCCATAAAGTTCAAATTCCCGCCACCATCATGCAATTCTTATTCCCCCATGTATATAATTAAAAAGTAAATAAAATGGTCTGGGCTTAGATATTTGAGTTTACATCTTCGCCGTTTTCTAAAAATCCTGCCTGGATGAAGAGTTAAAAATTTCAGCTAGGATTATTAAACGACAATAATGTTATCTAGTAACATGATTATCGTTTATCCAATTGCTTAAGTTGGGATGTAAACTGCTGACTTTCACGTGAGAAAACATGTTTTATGTTAAAGAAACCATAATTTGCTCCCCATAATTGGTAATGTCTGACCTAACTTAAAAAATCTTTCTCTCAGTATCTACTAACACAAATCTTTGGCATACATTTTCATGCATCTACCAGTTAATGTGTCCTGGATTGTTTACATTTTACTCAATGAGAAAATTATTTGTTTTTACAAGCATGTCACTAAATGTGAATTTGTAGTCTTGAAACTATTAGCAGTATAAAGAAGTGATAAAAAGTTGATATAGATTTGAGAGAGATAAATTAATATAATCTGTTACCAAACAACTCTAAACAAACTTTATGGCATAACGTGCTGCTTAAAATCTTAATACCCAGTTGTAAAATCCCCATAAGCAACGCATTTTGTTGCCCACGAATATTAGTGTCTTTTTAGATACACAAGAAAAGACTTTTCAACCAAATTTGTGCTTTCTTTAATTCACCCAAATGTGCTCCTGTGTATTCATTTCATCTCTAGTTGCTGCACATATATTCTTTACATCATATGATAGTTAAATATGGTTTCCTTTGGAAAGGAAGTAAAGCCGTTGATCTCTTGTTTAAGATAAATGGCAAATAAAAGAACCTCAAGCCTGAATGAAGAGCGAAATATGTTGGCTATTTCACACCCTGAATTAAATGGGATGCTAATGACCAAAGATGTTAAAAAGCATCCTTACATTAAAAAGTATTAAAAATAACCTGTTATGTTGTAATTGTACTATTTTGTTAGTTTGTTTATAATCTCCCCTATAATAACTGTGGGGTTCTTTCAAATGGGCCTGGTTGCCTTGGTTGTTACTGGGTTGACGTGGGTCTTACTGTTTCTCATAAATCGGTCTGACAATTTGCTGGTGATATACAGAAGAATCGTAGTATTAATGTCTATGAAATGTTTGCTAAATGACAGGAATCTATTGAATTGCTGCTCTAGTAAGAATAACTAATACGATTAACAGACTTACTTTTGCAGTGCAATATTGGGACTACAAATTGAATGACTGGTCATAATGGACAATGAGAGTGTTTTTAATTAATTTTGTTTTTAAATTTGATATTCTTGGTTAGTTTAAAGTGCATTCATTGCTCAAACATTTAAATCACACCATTGAGGCCATTGAACAAACGGTGGAAGCCATGCATTGCGTGAGGATGCTTTGTATTAGAGGCATTGATCTACGCTGTGTGGAGGCATAACGGATACTCGTACAATAATATATAATGCACACATATGACTGAATATGCTTGAGAAAACCATACTTTGAGACTAAATATATCAGCAAGATAATAGCCCCAAACACCACTCAAAACCTCCGTAAACTCAGTTAAGAAGAGAAATATCACTGTTGGAATGGCCTATCCAAATTCCAAATTTAAATGTTAGGACAGTTATAACACAAGCTTATTCAAATAGTAACAATTCCTCATTGCCTTTCAAAATAAATGGAAAATAATTCCCTACATCAAAATATAAATCTCCTAAATCGTTGTATTGTATATTAAATACTGTGATATCAATTAAACATGTAATTGGAATTTTGTTTGTGGCTTGCGTTTTATAATAAAAGAAACATGCACATATTGGATCAATGAAAATATTGACAAAATAAACTTATAAAGGAAGCTATGACTTATGAGTAATGCTATATATTGTCTATGTTTGTAAATTTTTGCTCTTCTTTTCTGTAGACCAACGGTCTATGTTTGACAATGGCAGTGTATTTTAGCCTATTATACATATTTTGTGAATTCTTTGCAACCTCTATTATTTACAGTGTTTCAGTTTTAAAATATCGATGTTATTGTTGCATAAGCTTGCTTGCCCTCTAGTCAATTTTTAAAAATTATTCTGTAATTGTGGGCACTTTAGTCAGAGACCTACTGAAGTCTATGTGTGCTTAAGTTAATCTGCCTTAGCTTGATCCATGTTACTGTGTATCAGATTGCATCAACAATTTTGGATTTTTCAGCCCAACCTTGTGGAACTTACTATAGGTCATGCATTGGCTTATTCTTGATTTATTTTATATAACAGCCGTTTGGGGTCTATAACATTCTGAGCTGTCCATGATTGCCTATATCTTAGTTACCCATAATTGATTGCTAGGAGCTGGAAATGGCTTGTCAGAGGAATGTGCTGATAACGCAATGGTGACATAGGAGCGCACTATTCATGGGTAGCACACGTATCTTACTCTATATTTTCAGCGCCTGTGTTTGTGCTATGATGCGTTTAGAAAATATTGACAACTTACAGGCTTTAGTTAATATGATTAACAATTCCTAACTTAATAACGAGTTAATAAAATGCAATTGTAAAATCACTTTCTGAAATTTCTATCTGCTCTAATTATTTGCTGTCAGGCAGAGTAGTGCCAAGATTAGAAAAGTCTTCACCTTTCTTACTGTGTCACTTGATTCATTCATTTTACTTGATTTTCCTCGCAAAGAAACAGCGAAGCAGTCAATGACGCTACACCTACTACTGGCGCCTATGGTAACTCATTCCTTTCCCAAAATTGTTTATCTATCCTTATCGTGTGCTTTCATTAATCTAGCCATCTTCAGAAGCATAGGTGCCGACTCCTAGAGGCTGCAAGTGCTTGGACCCCACCCCCCAAAAAAAATTCTCAGAGGGGGCGAGCTCTCCAATATTTCCAGAGCATCACGATAATATCAACATATATTTGATATTTAATTTGCATGTACTAACTTCTTCCGGAGTTAACCAAATTTGTACGACTGGATTTAATTGTTACAGTGTCAACTTGTACAGCTGTAAGATAATTTTTTAAGTCTTAGAAGGCTGAAGAACTATTTAATATCATCGGAAGGACAGGATCGTTTTAATAAATATGCATTTTAAACTGCCACCGAAATACAATCCATTCCTTGAAATTCGATTATACAGCCGACCAGTTCATCGACAGAAATGAGTTGCGGCGGCAGATGTTCGCCAGGCTTTCGTTAAAATAGATTATTCTTAATTTTTGTGTTTTTTAAAATGTTTTTTATTCATTTGCATTTTTTCAGTTTATAGTTTTTATTTAAACAACATCTAACAGTATTGAACAAATACATGACTTTATTTCAGTTTACTACGTATCAAAATCCTATTAATTTCTTTTAATTTATTTGCTTACTAATGCATACCATTAGTAGAGATCTTATTTTATAGTTACCGGCGGATGAACATTTACAAACTTTGAGTTTAGATTAATATCACTGACGCGTGTATTTACAATAGTCACACAGGGAAGTTGCCCCCTCATCTCAATATATTATATTCAGGAAAGAAGGAAGAAAATGCCTTAAGTGTACTTTAAACTTGCATATTTATTTCTCCCCTAACATTTTTCTCTCTTAGCAGTTGGACCTTCAGTTCACACGTGTATAGGGGAAAACTTAATGCTTCATAGCCATGTAATTTTAATATTTTGTCAATGCGAAACACTTTTTGTGCCCGTTTTGGATCTCTATCAATATGTGGAGTTTACATTTTCTCATGTCTGTCGAACGAGGAATGTTATTTTGCAGCCATAATACCACTTCCTCTTTTACAGCATATTTTGAAGGGGGTTTGTTTTCCTGAATATCGGGGAGCATTATCAACAACAACAATCTTTTCTGGGAGGATGGAAAGAAGCTGATTGTTAATCCAAAATTCAACGTTTCTGAAATTCATTTGACCATGATAACCTCCCTAGATTGAAAAATTAATAACGACTTCTTCATAAGCCCCATTTTGGATATGCATAGACGACCATGAGACCAATTACTGGACTTCTGCTTAGTCAATACACCGGTTGAATTTCATTTTCCTAACATTTCTAAATTGTTAAATTATTGTCCACCTAAATCTCATCTATAAATACAATACAGCGAGTGTGCTCCCTAAAGTGGCGTATTGCACTTAGATACTTGCAGCTCCATTTCATTTATATTTGGCTTTTCAATTAATAATTTCCTTTAATTTTGACAATTTTTCAATTTGTTATGCATTTCTTTAAGAACTCTTCTTAGTCTGTGATCCCCCAAGGAAATGCAATTCATATAACATTTTTGGACGTGTAGGAACGTCTTTTCTCACTAAATAAAATTCGTCTATGCAGCAGCGTATCCCATTCTTGTCAAAAGCATCCAAATTGACATTAGCATACTCCGGACTATTTCTATGATTTCCTGGAGTAGACAGAAAAGACTCGCCGACTTTTCCGACACCTTCTCTTCTTATTTTGGTAATTGTTCTCACTGGGACACCGGTATAATGGTATATGCGTAAGTGTGACTGTTGTAAATTGTGTTCTAGTTTTCCTTATCTTGACTCATCACGCGCAGCTATCACTCACTCTTCTCACTACTTCTCGAGCTTCATATGGACAATCTTTCATTTCTTTCGTTGTGATGCATCCATTATTTGGATTTATATATAATTAGTAGATCAATATATATGTAAAACTTACACTAACAATAACTAAACCATGCAAAACAACGTATCCAGCTGTTCAGTAATAATATACTGTTTTTGTTAATGCAATGAGAAAGAAACGACTCTTAAATATTTGAATAGCTGATACATATACGCGCATTTGTGTGTAATGTTTTACTTGGCAAATAAAGCTCCTTTCTTCTCGCACACATTACTAGTCAGCTCCCAGTAGCATGTTTTACACTTTTTGTGACATACATTTATCTGTTATTGAGTTCGCTGCATTTTGGCAACTTCCACAATTATAGGTGTTTTACCTTTTCATTCTGAAGCTCTCAATGGGTTATACTGCTGAATACTACACATTTCGGTTTATTTTTGCATATTTTGTATTTCTTCTTTTCACAGTCATAATTTTAGATGTTTCAGTCTGCATTGCTATGGCAGCCCATGTATGGCTATAACAGCCTGTATTTTTATACGACATATATTTTCTATTTTTTTTCCCTAGCTTGAAGGACAGCATAAGCTAATAGGTTAGCTCCAACTACATCCAGTTGGTCTTCAATGTGTGCTCAGTGAATTATTAGCTTGTCTGCTCCTGATCTTGATCTTTTTGTGGTTCGAAAATCTTAGTTAAGATCAACAATTATCTGAATTTTTTCACAGAACCCTAAAATTTCCAGTATCAAATTTTTAAATTCTGCACTCACAAATTTGCAATGTAAGAATGTTCAAGTCATTCTTTTCTAGGCCAACATGGAAAATACTCTTCGCAATTGGAATATACTTGCCTGTCTCAGGTATTTGCATAAAAAATGTATTAAGTGTCCGAACAAGCATAGGTATCAGTGTTCTCCAAAAAGCATATTTATGATTCTACATTGATATAGGTCTTCTAAGTACTGGTTATGCTCCATAGATGAAGAAATGAGCATTGACCATCTGGCAGTATGTGGAAATATAAAAATTCAAGAAGATTTAGTTTAAAATTGGAAAGTATAAAGGAAAATAGTTGAATAGGTTCTTTCGGAAACTCCGTAAGTCAAAATGTGTAAATATTCAGGAGAAAAAAAATGAGGTTAATATAATTCATTTGATAATGTTTTACCGATCCTTTTGAATATACTGGGACTTAAATATCCTGTGAGTGCATTAGTGTAGCCACAGTATTATTTTTAAATAATTACCTAGGCAATATTTTGCCAAAAAAAATTGGAACAGAAAGGCTCTGTAGGATAAAAAATAAAAAAAAAAAAAACTGTACGTCACAATGTCTTGGTTATTTTAACATTTTAAATAACTGAATACATACCAATATTATAAAATGCGTTACGAAATTTCATAATATGATAGCTTTAGCTTTATACCTTACTGTACGAAAGTGTCACAAATTTAAGTGTTTTCTCGTCATTACCGTTCTACACTTACCAATAGCAAAATCGCAGATGACACCGAGAAATTTAGCAGTAGAAAATACAAAATCTTATATTTGTCCATCTCCACATCACCCTTTTCAGTTATTGGCCAACCGGAAAGCTCTGAATTAAATGCATTAATGTTTTCATCCTGTGGTAGGTGGTGCTTGAACTTTTTAATATCATCAATCTTTTTCTTTTGGATTAATTTACATCCTAATGAACATGCCCTTTCTTTAGGAAGACAACTGTAATGTTCCAATTTTTAAAGCAAACGTATGTGTTAAAAGACCATCGATAAATTCTGTAGCACAAACCACTTCTGGAGTTTCATGTGAATAATAAAAATGCCTGAAACTTATTCCTTTGAAAGACACTTTCTGATCTTTAGGTATGGATTTATCCATACTTTCAGTTGACAAGCATGTACATTTATAAAATTTAGGCCACCATTTTCTGAAATCTAATACCACATCTAAATCAAACATGATGATAAAATTATTCCTGGCACTAGAAGAAGAAGCAAGTTCTACATAATCTTTTACTGTATATATTCTGTCAATTTTTTTCAATTTTTTTTTTCACTACACTGAAGTCTCTATTACATGGTAAAAGAATGACCACAGGTAGACAAATACTGATTTATTGCGTAAAATCTGTTTAAGTTTACTAGTGCCATAAAGAACTTAGTATGACACTATTTCTGTTTTGAGCAGAACGCCCATTCGAATATATATAGGTGTTTCACTTTAATTGGTATATAGCTGTCAATGTAATCTTTTAAAATGCTACATATATTAGGGGCTGCACTTGCAATGCCTTCATGATATACATAAAATGTTATTTTGGATTCCTTAAGAAGACTGTGTATCTACATTGACATTAATTTGCGCTAAGTAATATCTCTTTTGCACCGATATTACATTCTGCATGAAATCTATCACAATATCGCATGCTTTCTTATTTATTTCCACTATTTCTTCAACATGCGTCATCTGATTATAAATTTTTTAGCTCTCCTCAAGTAAACTTTTTACTCTGCTACTGCAACCTGGCATGCCCTTTCATTCAGAAATTTATTCTTTATTTTCATATCAAGCTCCTCACATAGGCTGCATGAAATTTTTTCCCTATAAAAGCCATACTTCATATTGATATCTGGACATTTTTCAATGAAAAATATGCATTATTTTGAGATGGAGTTTCTCATTTAAGTAACTATATTCCCTGTTTGAATAATGAAACATTTTTTAAAAAATGAGGAAATGTATTCCATTACACATTGAACTATATCATTTCCTTTTGCATTCACTGAGGTCCCCTTTCCTCTCATGTCTTTGGGTGAACGACCTTTAATGAGTAAGGAGCATAGCGTATGTATCTTGTCAAAAGTGATGCTATGCAGATTCGCGAAAGCTGTCTTACAAACTGCAGTGGATTCTGGCGATATAGACACGTAATAATTAATTGATGCACCTCTGTCCAATTTAGCATTTTTCCCTACGATGGCGCTGTTTTACAGGCTCCAAAATATCAGTCTGATAAGGTAGGAATCTTGTTTATTTTTGGTCCTAAAATTTGGAGTAAGCTCAATCCGCTTTACCTGTTACCTGTTTACCTTTTTAATAACAATGCTTCGTATATCTGAAATGGAAGAAAAAATAATCATTGTGGTGGGTCATTTTAACATTATTTAAATATTTTATGGCATTTTAATCGTAGTAAAAGGTTTTTAAATCTAAATTAACATAATGCATTTAAATTCACTTCCAATTTAACCCCAAATTAAGCTTAAGACATAAAGTTTATATATTTCATTTGCACGCCTCTCCTAGTTTTCTTTCTGGAACGCTTTATGTCACATAAGGTAAATTTTTTACTCTTGCCTCCTTAATTTTATAAAGTTTGTACCTCTTTGCCTCTCCTTTATTGGTCATTTTTACAAAACAAGTAATCTGACCATTCTCATCCACAATATTGTGCATAATACCACCTATTTTCCGGTTTTTTCCTGATCATAGTGGTACTGTTTACTAGGCTGTCCTTGAAGCAGCAATTTTATGCATAAATCCTACAAGTCACTGAATCAACAGATCTGATTTCTACTGTGATTGTGCTCTGACTTATAGAATATTTGCACACAATATGAAGTTACCTAAGCACAATTAAGTTTCGTGTTTAATGCATTTTTGCAAAAAACTTGACTTACTGGATTTCTGAAAAAAAAAAAAAACTGACACAATTTTATTATTAAATCTTGAGCAATAGACACATGCAAACAAGCATTCGTGTATCCACCCACATGAATTCTTGTTAGCACCTTTGCACGCACACGCACATTGGTATAGATTGAGAAAAAATAGGATACCTAAGTTATATGTGTGTAAGTAGTACTATCTAGGTGGGACATACAGGAAAGCTCTCAAAATAAGGGTCTATTACTAATCCTATGTTTACTAGGGTAATCCCAGAAGTACCCTATCTAACAAAGAAAACGCACAAAAAATAAGGGGAAAATATATTTATTTCTCTTTCCTTTAGCTCGATACAATTTTCCCATATATGTTCAATAGTACCGATACCCTGTTTATAGTGAGATTCGTCGAGCTCCTCAAAATGGCCGTCAACTGCAAACTCCTCAATTTTTCAAGTTTGAAAGCAGAAAATAATCCGAGGAAAACTAAATCTGGTGAATAGGGTGCATGAGGAAGCAATTCGAACTTTGATTCATTGATTTTGACCATCGCGATAACGGATGTGTAAACTGATTCATTGTCTTAATGAAACAAAACTTTCTTTTTCGCCAAATGCGGTTGTTTTTTCTTGATTTTATCACTCAAACGCTCCAGTAAGTTCGAATAATACTCGCCGTTGATTATTTTTCTTTTTTGAAGATAATCGATGAAGATTATCCCACGCGCAACCCAAATAACAGACGCCATGATCTTGCATGTAGATGGAACATTCTTCACTTTCTTTGGAGCCGATTCTCCCCTTTCAGTCCATTGTTTTGACTGTGCTTCGTCTCAGGTTGAAGTGATGGACCCATGTTTCATCCATGGTTAAGAATCGAGTGAAACATCGCCAAAAACTCGATTAAAACATCCTCACGACGCTGTTTTTGTTCCATTGTGAGCAAACGCGGCACCCAACTTGCGCACAGCTTTCTTCTGTCCAATTTTTCAGTCAATGTGCGATGTACATCGTTTTTTAAAATTCCTACCTTGTCTACTAGCTCGCGCACTTTCAGTCGACGATCATCCAATACCATTTTGTGGATTTTCTTCACCATTTCTGGCGTAGTCACCTCACTTGGTCGACCATTTCGATGTTCTTGGCAGCTCGTTCGGTCTCGTTTAAACTTTGCCACTGAATATTTTATTGATATAAAGGTTTGAGAAGACACTCCAGAGTAGAATCTAGCTCTATTGTTTGGATTGAAACCTTTCAAATTAAAGTATTGTATCACATAACGATGACCAATTTTTTCCATGTTCACAAATTCACTGACAGCGTTCCCTATTGATGGCTACAAAACAAATACTAAAAAACGTAGTGCCGTCAAACTTCAAACTTAAGCTTTATAAGGTTGGTACTTACTACCACAGGCATTTTTTTCAACAACCGCCATCTATACGTCGGGTCGGGTACTTCTGGGACTCCGTCATACATTGGTTATATAATTGAATTACCTGATTAAGGATTGCGTTGATCACCAGCATAGATAAATTATTACTCAGAATGAAACCGCTTAACCATTATTTCTCCATTTGTTTAGCTATTGTACCGAGAGAGAACACACATATCTGAGATATATTTGAACACTTTAATAATATTTTCTTATTAAATTTTTTTCATCTGATCCTTCAATATGTAAGAAAAGAGCTAAAACTTATAACAATGCTAGTAATCTTGAATTATTGGTAAATCTTACCATAATTTCCTCTCCAGCTCTTTCTTCTTTCCCAAAACCAATTCCTTGAGAACACTCATTAAGCACTCATAGCTCATTATTCAGTTTTGTGCCATTGTTGATCTCAACCATATTTTAATTTGGCTTAAAGTTCTTTCAACAGTATTCATGGGGCAATGCTGTGCTATTGAGATTATCATCAATTTTGTGGCAGGAAAGAACATGTTAGCTTTTTTTATCACTTCACCTATTTCCAAGTCTTTTAATTAATTAGATTAATCTTATCTTTTATTATACACATGATACTATTATTCTTTTCTTTAAATTTATAAAGTACATGCTTTTTTCCCCGTAGTTATGCCCATGGTCATTTAGGATATGCTATTGAAATCACTAATAGGAAGGCTAGTAATAGGCAATTCAAGTACGATTATTTTGTCTTGCAAATATTACTTATGAGCAGCTAGGAAGTCGTAGATTAATAATTAATAAAGGGATATTGAGATTGATACCCAGAATGGCTTTATGATGATTTTTATTATGAAACAACATAAATTGCAGAAAATGGATAAAATATGCAATGGTAATCTGTCATAAACAATAACAGTATACTCTAAAATTTTGGACCTAGAAATTCAAAATTGAGGGACTAATTTGAGATTTACTGATAAATTAAAAAGATATCATTGGTTCTGTTAAAAGAAGCATCTGGCTACTTATTTTATCCCCTTAATTTCTTAAGCCAAAAATGCACCTTATTCTCCTCTTGATTTTTTCACAGTAACATTATTAGTATCCCACAGCTTTTATGCTTCAATGGTCCATCTTAATTCAAACTGCAATAGATTTTCTCATCTGCTTGTCAACTGGTCGGCCTGAGTTTAATCCCCGGTTTAGAATTTTTTTGTAGTTTTCCCTTATCCTAAAAAAAGGTGAATACCAGGTAAGATTAGACTCTGGGCTCATTGTGTCATCATTTCATTCATTCCTTTCAATCTCATAAGACCTTGGCAGTTGGCAGGGTGTTATACACTTACCCCCAAAAAAAAAAATCTGGAGTTAAAGAAAAGATCGTGAAAGTCAGATAAATATGAGCAGCATTCCATTTTTTAAATTTTATCTTTAAGAGAATAGAGAAGATTTGATGATTGCACTAAAATGCTAAGCTTGATTGAATGTTACTCCAGTAGTAACTTATGATAGCAAATGTCTATAATCAGATGAAAATCGTATTATCATACACTAAATAAATCAAAATGAACTGCCAAAAGCCTGATAATAGACTGTTCTTGGTCATTTGAAAATGTATTTGAAGCCTATATTATCATCTTATACTACATATTAGGTAAAAGTAGTGTTTATACTTTGTGGAAATGAAAATCTTGTTTTTGTTATTTTCATAGTAAAAGAAAATCAAATCTTGAAACCATTTTTAATATATTATCATATTTAAATGCAATATAGTTATTATAAATGTAATACACATAAAGAAGTCAGAATTAGGTGGCACTATACTTCACTAACTGATTAATTTGTCAGAACATGTTTCAAGAGGTTTCTTTCTCATTGTCAGTTGGGGGTTTACTAATGCTGGCAGGTGTCAATGTGACCTCTAGTGGTTCAAATATGAAGTGATACAAGAAGTCCATTGGTGAAATGTCGAAGTTCATAACTTATTGAAATGAAAATCTTTTCCCATATTGCTTATTGCTTGGGATTGTTGGTAACTTTCAATAAATAGGCTTCTTTTGTGATGTTATGGTTGTGTATTGTACATCCAACAAAACAATCCCAAGAAATTAGCTAAATCGGAAAAGATTTTCATTTTAAAAAGTAAGCATCATGTTATGAACTTTGACATCTTGCAAATGCACTTCCTGTTGCACTTTAAATTGAAAGCACATCATCACCTGCTAACATTAGTTGGCCTATGAGGATGAGAGTGAAAGCTCTTGAAACATGTTCTAATGAATTAATCAGTTAGTGAAGGATAGTGTCACCTAATACCGAATTCTCTATATGTATAATCAATCTACTTTACTGTTTCTAACTTCCTATTATGTTTCCAATTGTAAATGTGTTTGTGCATGCATGGATATTGCCCTAATGAAAGTGTGGTAACCAGAATCAGTGTATAAATTCTTCATTAATCTTTCCTTTAAAAAATTAAGCTTATTGCTTATTTCATTTCAATTTTTATTTGCATATTATATCAACTTTCCATATACCCTGCTAATAAGATGGCAATGTGGGTGACTATTTCCTCACCACCTAGATTAACTGTGGTAGCCAGACATGAAATCAGTGGTAAAATCACATCTGGATGCATTTCCTCTGCCACTCATTTTCAATGCCTCCTTCTCCTCCTGCAGCTTCTGCTTCTTCTTCCTAGTACTCCACTAATAGTTGTGAATTGAAATATGCAAACTGCCATCAATTTACCACAGGCAAGCTCCAATGGCAATAAAAGAGTAGGTTGCCATTCAACATTATTATCATTATGGTGCTTACTTAAAGGATTAAAGGCCTTGAGGATTTAAAAAGCAATACTTCAGAATAGCACAGTAAAGCTTTGTTGCACAATCTTTCCAGTCTACATTCAACACCAAAACATCAAAAATTATAAACACTTTCAAAATGTAGTAATATGAATTTATGTATATAATATTTTCTTAGAAATTATAAATATTAATGATGGAAAACTGCTAGGAGAGAAATAACAAACAGCAATATCTGACAAACTAAGGAAGAATTCAGTTGCAGGAATAAAAAATTAAATTACTTTTTCAGTGGCAATATAGCCGAAATTATTAGGTTAAATTTGGCAGTAACCTAGTGATCTGGAAAATTAACTGAAAATGTACTATCTTGATGAGCAAGACTTGGATATTTATGTAATCACATATTCTATTTCTTGCAATGTGCCCAAATATAAATTAAAAACCTTTGCAAATTATGCTATTACCATTAATATACTAAAATTTAACATGACATATTTTTACATATTTATCCCATATTACATATTGTTTATATGACATAAAACTATATATCCAGGAATTTAACTACTTTTTACATCAATTAATTAAGAAATTAGGGAAAGTAATTTTTGGAAGGAGGATTAAAATTTTATTCAAGTGACTAATGAAAGTTTAATCTGGTAGAGCCAGCTGGATATATCATAAGTACTGTTAGTTATTTTTACAATTGCTACCATGTACAGTGTACTTCCCTGACAGTACTGCATATGATCACATCACATTCCTTTGACTAGCCATCTCTCCAGTTCTCAGAAGTACTTTGCCATTTTATTCATTTATGGGTTTTCAGTAACAACAGATGACAGCATTAGTTATCAACTAGTTCTTTTATGCACAATGGCTTCTGTAGCATCATCTCGACATGGTCTTGGTGAAATTAAAATAAAGGATGTTGATGGATGAAGTCTTCACAATGGATAGAAAGGTGGTAGTGTCAGGTGTATAATTGGAAATTGGATATTATATGAAATCACAATTAAAACAACATACACATATATAAAAACAAATAACTATGCTCATCCAAAAAGCAAGTACTTTTTACTTAGATGCAACGTAAGTGTGGCATGTAATTGAATTATTATTGAAGCTCTTTTACTGAGAAAAATAATAAGCTCTAAAATTATTCCTTTTTTGTAGATTAGCTGGATTCTTCTGTCTTTAAGACGAGAATTTTCCTATGATGCTATATAATTTAAAGGCTTCCCCATTTTAATTAAATATAAAAGTTATCACTATGAAGTTTAGTTTAATACAACACCAATATATAGCTACAAACTATAATTATATTTATCAACATGTAGTTTATAATAGCAACACAAAATCTGATACCACAACTACTCTAATCAAAACTATTTTACAGACTGAAGCAAAGAATAAAAGAAATTTTCTGAGAACCAGGGTTGCTCACAACTCCAGAACTGAAATTTCAAAAATATCATTTAATCTATTAAAGAGGCTACAAGGGTGGTTTTAGTGTTGAAGTTCTAAATGGCCATGTGAACAGGCACCGTAGCCTTACAGAAAGACCTACTGTGAGCATGATTTTCTCTTCATTACCATGGTAACCAATGTAAAAACACGGCTATTTTTGAGGATGAAAATCAGAGCTTCAGAGCCATAACCAGTCTCTACATTCACCTCCCTCAAGCCTTCAGTATTACAAACCCAACAACTGAGATCTGGGTTGATGGAATGCAGGAATATGAATGCATGAAAATAGCTAAAAATAAACCTAAAGAAAATTAATACAAAACTATTAAGCAATTAAAGTAGCAAAGAAGGTGAAGTGGCACTTCACTATCTTCACCTGAATAGCTGCCTATGATACAACAATCTTCCAAAGCAAGAAATGAATATTTAAAGATATGTAATGTGCCATACATTTTAGCAGTGAACATTCCATGTATAAGCTCCAAGATCCTCAGTATTGCTCTTAGAAAAGATCTGTGGTTGACAATACTTAGAAAGAACTACCTGGATTTATGTTATAAAGAGATTAAGAGAAGTGCATCCTAACAGGAATTTTCATATTTGAATGACTGTCAATGAAACAATGGATGTGATGAGATGCTTCATTGCCAATCTCATTGATGGAAAACTTGACATTCAAGAATACTCCAAGCCATTCCTGATCAGCTCTGAAGTTCTAGAATGTACCAATCATGAAACCATGGCACAGTTTGTAAATGCTGACCTAAAAGTGCTATCATCAGAGGGCATTAAATGGCAAAAGAAGCCTATATTATATTCTGAATATAAATGCATGTTAAAAGTGGCATCTGTTTCCTAACATGTTTCATGGACTTTGAGTTGCCAAAGAAGTATGAAGTAATTTTCCTGATGTCAATAAGCTCATTTTGTCACCAAAGAAAATATTTGTATAAAGTCCATAGCATGTGTAATATTATAAATTACAATTAACCAACACACCCTTACCACCTTTTAATAGTGTTTAACACGTATTTTAACTACTGTAACACCACAGATGGTGTAAATAGATGAATATGTGATATGAAATGAGAAATTAGAAAAGGGTTTTTTGGGGGAAAGGAATCATCTCAGGCCTAAGTTTAGGTGTTTTCCCAATATTTGTCAGTAATGAGGAATGAGATAAATCTGGGAAAATAAAACTGTCAGGGAGGATAGTTCTGGCAGGATTTGAATGGTAGATCTCCCATCCATGAACAATCCCATCTTAACAACCTTGGCCACCCATGTTGCTTTCTAACCCTTGAACCAGTTCACACAATTTTATGTTTTTCGTTAGAAGCTGTAAATTTTTGTAATAAAAACTAACCACTTAAAATCTGTTGTTGATTTGATTTATTTATGGATGCTCTTTAACATCTCAGGTCATCAGCATCCCATTCTATTAGGGGCCTGAAACGGCCGACAAATTTTGCTCAGAGGCCTCTTCTTTCAGGCTTGAGGTTCTTTTCCGTGCCGTAAATGTACGACACAGGACCCACAGCTTTACTTCCCTTCCGAAGGAAGCCATACTTATTAAAATCTGTAGTGTAGTTGTTCCCTGAAGAATTTACCAGCTGTGTGAGTATAAATTGTAGAATGCATTTAATGGGCCAAAACTAGACGACTCCACTGCATACATTAAAAGCAATTTTTGCTTTATTTCAGAAATGGTATTATGCAACTGGAGACTGTAAAACTTTCTCTATAAGAATCATTGGATGTAATGAAGGTTGCCAAGGTGAAATTTTCTCCAGTGAGGGGAAATGCTACACAAAATATAACAAATGAATTTCTTGCAGTTATGAAAAGAAATTCATGATATAAACTTTCATTATAATCTACAGAATCTTCATTGGAGAAGAAAAATATCCTCTTGCTGCTCTAATTTCAGGAAACTTTCATTTCTTGATTTGCACCAGCAGCATCCTGTGATGTAAAGAGGCCATTTTGGCATTTATGTGAGCATTATCAAACTACATGACATGACACAAAATACTCTTAAAAATACTTGATACTTCACTGCAATCAAAATAAAGTAAGAAAAATAATTTTGTTCCTCCTATGCATGCTATCACTTGCTATTGTCACATATTTTCTAGTAAAATATTTTCTAGAAAAATAATATTTAGTATGTTAACCAACCCAAACCTCCCTGTTTTCAATATTATGCAGTTTTGTGATTATTACATATTTCAATAAATATTTTGTCTATTTTTGTTACATAAATATGTACATATTTTGCAATGTGATATTACTTAAAAATCTGGGCCTTATTGATAAGAGTGCAAAATACATGATGATGTGGAGTTTTGGAGAAACTTGAAGAGAGAATTTCTCTGAAAGACCATAACTCAAAGAGTTTACAGGGTTCAATGTAAAGCAATGTTTACAGTAACATATCATACT
Organism: Metallyticus violacea; assembly: GCA_030762175.1. Lineage (NCBI taxonomy): Eukaryota > Metazoa > Arthropoda > Insecta > Mantodea > Metallyticidae > Metallyticus > Metallyticus violacea. The sequence goes on along the minus strand of CM060846.1, from coordinate 272,162,170 downwards.
GTAAACACTTAATAAAAATTAAAAATAAAGTAACTCATAAAGAAGATTATAGCTAAAAATAATGAGAACTAGAGCAACAGAAATTAATAAAACACTGAAACAGATAGTACAAATATTTTGAAAGCTATGGTTCTTCAAAGGTAGAAGACAATTGTACTATTTGTGTGATTCAAAAGTCTAGTGCCATAGGACAACTCCATTATTAGTGTAGATACCAAAAAAGGAAAGAGGGAAAAATTGTTAAAATATGTAGTTTTAAATTCATGTGCTTGAATGCAGTGATGTAAGATGCATCATTCAGGCTATTTATAGCAATTATTAAAAAATTAAAAGGTGATAAAATTATTAGTCTACTTTGAAAGCACAAATAACCTAACAAATACTTGATGCTCAGACAGTCACAATGACAAACTGATTAAGGCAACTGATTTAAATCTACTTTAAAACTATTTCCAACACTTTTCCCTCTTTCCCTTTTTAGTACCTACACTAATAACAGAGTTGTTCTGTGATACATGACTTCTGATTCACTCTGTGTATGTATATGAAAGCTGGAAATGTGACGATTGCTTTGTAGCTTTCTTAAACTGCTTTTCACTGACACGTTTTGGTAATTCAAAGACTCACTGATGTGATTTTTAGTAATTTTGAGATTGCACATGTGTATACTAGAAATAAAGGAAGAGTGGAATACATATCTGTATCTGTGTAACGCTGACCACATGGTTTAAGATGGTATGCTACTGTGGCCTGAGATGTGGACAGTGCCCTGTGTGTTTGTATATATTGAAAATTGATTGTGATAGTAATCTTTTGTGACATCTTTTACCAGGAGTTTGACAAAATTTTGGTCAGCAAGAATGGGAACAACATGGATTTTCTAATCACAGAAAAGTATTACAAACTTGAAATGCTAATTGGAACTTGTACTGGGACTCTAAACATATAATTATGATTATGGTTTGATTGAGTCAAACTATACATTCTTATTGATTCCACTATTTATTTAAATGTAGAACATGTTTCACAGACCATCATTCATATGCTCAGCTAACTATTGACTGCTGGATAATTAAACAACACCCTGAATTATGCATCAGACTTCTTATGAAACAACATTTGGTACCAAAGTGAAATGGCAACTTTAAACTTCAGTTCTGTTTTGTGAAAAGATTTTGCCCTTGAGTTTGAAGTGAGTACTGGTTATCTAATTAATTAAATAAATGAGCAAGATGTGACAAATAAAATGAAATTAGCTGAAATGGAAATTATTTCTGAAAAACATGGAGGATAAAATGAAACTTTATCTTCAGGAGAACCTCTAACTAGTGAAATCCCAAAAAAGATGGAAGAATGCATCATTTGTGTTAAAGAAATGCTAAAGTGCTCACTTCTGTTTACAGTGTACATGACCAGTTTATTCTATAAGTGACATATCTAAAAATTAAAGTTATGATACTTTGGTATGTATGAGTGGTGTATTAAAACAGTCAACAACCAGAGAAAATTAGCCAAAGAAAGTTTGTGTAAATAAGCCAATAAATTATTGTGCAATTCATGCTTCAGTCATGGATACAATAAGAGTTCCTATATCTGATGTTGATTGCAATAAGACTGATGCCTCAAAACATTCTGGCAGTTGTAACTGTAGTGCATGATGATGCTTTCTATCATTTTGGAAATCCACATGGAAGTATCAATAAACTGTGCACTCGGAATAAGTTAGTTATCTGCAAATAAAAACTTCTTGAGGTGGAAGATGTTTAATCAAAAAACAGATTTCTCTTTGATAAATCATGTTTTTTAAGTAAATTGATGAAAGACAGGAATAACACTACTGCTATTGTACTATGAAAAAATCAAGAAGCACAACTATAAAAAAACATGGTAACCTACATAACTCTTAAGTATCATGATGGTGTGTCTTGTTACAAATTAACTAACTTTGAAATCAAATGTTAGAAATATTTTAAATGAATATCTATCTAACAACTATAAACAGTATTGTATAATGTATTTCGATTTGTTCTTTTCAACATTGAAGTTATTACTTAACCTTCTGTGTAATTGAATGATTCTTGCTATGCATCAATGTTGGTTAAAGATAACTCCTTGCTATGCATTAATATTGTTTAAATCTACATGTTTTTATAGTTATTTTTGTTCAATAAGCAATAGTAGCCAGTTAAATAATACTGTAGTACAAACAATTAATTGATGTATTTTTGATAATAGCTTAATCTAAGTCAATTCACTTACTAGTTACCATGTGTCACTAGATCTCATGCGAGTTTAATATTCAAGGTTTTCAATTAGTAATACCGATAAGTGTAATCTTTACTATTGTGTTTTTTCAAGGTCCACAGAGTGCAATCAACAACTTCTGAAAACCACAGGTGGACATTGGAAATTAACTCTCATTTCCAACATTCACCAGTACATAGCAGTAAATGTTGGTAATCATGGCTGATTACCAGCAATTGTTATATTTCCAACTTTTACAATAACATATGTATGCATACAAAATTGCCAGTCATATATATTGAAGAGCAAATAATAATGTTAGAGCTTGTACATACCTGAACATAGAGGAAATATTGTAACTTGCATTTATGGCTGTTAAAATTTAAGTCTGCAAGCCTGCAGTATCATAGGCACATTTTTAGTGACTGAGCAGGTATCATATAAGAGCAGAGTGATAATATGCTGGAGTTAAGTTTTTAACTCTAACGATTCAGTTAAGGGAGAAACAAAGGAATAGAGAAAATGCCAGAATTCTCCTTGATGCTTTCTTTAGGTTGCTTGCTACTCCAAGGTGTATATATAAAAGGAAGTATTCCCAACTACATTTCTTTTTCCTTTAGCTAAATGAATTTAAGTTTATCCATAAAGTAATGAAGTGAAGTATCACTGAACTTATATGTATTTTATTTTTAGAAATAATCAAACTTTGTTTCTTCTAATGCTTATTAAAAGAAATTGCCATTACTATGGATATATTGTAAGCATTGTAGTGAATATGAATGCTATACTTGGTTAAATTTTTATGAAACAGATGTAAAATGATCTGTGGACCATGTAAGTAGCTATACTTTACTACAATAAGAAGAAAATATATATTGTTACAGGAAATGGCACAAACACTAGGCAAATCAGAGGTGAGAACATTGCGTTAATGAAATACATGTTTACATTCATTGGAAAAATAAGAACTTATGATAAGATGCTAGGAGAACTCATTTAGTTATGAGACTTAGTGCCATGCAGTTCCAGAAGCATAATGAGGGAGAAGGCTGGGAATAACAAATGCTATTTCTAGGAATGTGTGGCCTTGGTAATCTCATTCTTCTAATTTTTAACAAAATGCATAAAAACATGAGAACTACTTCACATATCATCTGTTCCTTTCATAAATTAGAATGAATACTTAACAATAACTCTGTGATTCAAATTTAAAACAAATTGTAGCTTAAAATACAAATATAATTAAGCTATATCTTTCTCTGTTTAGGTCTTTATGTGGTCAAGTGTAAATCTTTCTAAATATTTAAGTCTTCAATAAAATCTGTACTTAAATAGTAAAAATCAAGCTTATGTTTTCCATATTTTAATTTCTTTTTCTCTTTTCACTCTGAACACCCATTCCAAGAACTCACATATATGTCAGACACATACACTTAAACAATTTTACTCTTCTACAAATTTTAAACTAGCATTGGGGTATAGTCTGAACAAAGGGCTGCACTAAGTGTACTGTAAGAAAATCTTATTAAAACAAAGGTGAATTTGCTACAGTTCATTTAAAACTGTCAATTGCAAAACAGAAAAGTTTGCACTTGGACACTTTAGTTTTGCAAATCAATATTATAGTAGGTTACATTATCATCAAATGTTTGCAATGATTATATTTTCTTTTTAACACAACTTTGTTCTTTTAACACATTACACAAAGTGATTTAAGCATTTATATCTTAAAATTTCAAATTCACAAAGTCATTTCCTCTTATTTAGTTTAACATCTTAAAGGTGTTTCCTTCCATACTGCACCACAGCAAGTTGTGTATCCTTATTTCTTTCTGGAATCTTAAGTTGTACTCCGAGCATGAAGTATCACTCTAAAACTGCTGCAGAATGACACTTCACTGCATATTAAATAGTTAGTTATCTACGATCTCGATAGAGAAGGTAAACTTTCATGGCATGTGGCAGGCTAAGTGCTGCAACACGTTCCTCAATTTGGTGTTTTCCCACACGTTGACGAATCACTCTTCTACACAGATCCATCAATGGCAAAGGCTCCGCTAATGGGAAAGAAAGGAATTAAAACAATTAATAATGCTACACTGATAATATTTTATAAATATCACAAGGAAAACAGAGATTTAAATCAATAAAATAGTATGTCACTTTAAAAAACGATCCAGTTCCAGAATATTATCTCATCTAATGAAAATTACATAATAGCATAATGGTTTAGAAATATCACAACACCCTTTTCAACCCAACATTTTTTTTTAATGGTGTTTAACGCCGGTTTTTACAACTGAGGCACCACAGGCAGTGAACACTGATGAAATGATATATTTGGAAAGGATATTTTTTTTTAATGAAGGAAACATTCCAGTACCTCCCCAACATTTGCCATTTATGAGGACTGAGGAAAACCTGGCAAAAACCTCAGTCAGGGAGGATGATCCTTGTGAGATTCGAACCTCAGACCTCCCGCTCACGAGTCCGTGCCTTAATGACCTCGGTCACCCGTGGCGGTCAATCAACCCAACTTGAAGTTACACAAAATATACATTGGAGCAAAAACAAAGAAACTGGGTTTTGGCAAAAACCACTAAATGTCAGCTGCAGTATCTAGTTAACATTTTACTGAATGAATTAATATGATATTTTTCTATCAGTTGCAATTACAGTTATTTAATACAAAAGATACAAGACACAATTGAGAAAATAGCAATTATAGTATAATGGAGATAACAAGTTTTTTTCTTTTGGATAGTATTTAATATCTATTTTAATTACTATGGGATAACAGGCAGTGGATACATAAGATGAAATAATATACTGGTAAAGAAAGCATTTCAAACCTAAATTTAAGGTGCCTCCCCACCATTTGCCATTGATGAGGACTGAAATCTTTTTACAAAATCTTGTAAAAAATCCCTAACTGAAGGAGAATGGTCCTGGCAGGATACTACCTGTAGACCTCCCATTCATGAGTTTATATCTCTGTAACCTTGGCATGTTGTTTATGAAGACAGTGGTGATAATACTCATTATACTATAAACTATTTTTGTGTAATATCTTGTCATGTATAGAGGATGAGAGATGGTCTAGCAGCGTATTCAACATATGTGCAAAAATGAATCAAAAGGTATTACAACAGTATGTAGCTATAAAGAAAATTTGATGGTAAATTAAAGTTGTCATTATTTCAGTTTAGAAGAAGTTGATCACGTAATGAAAGGTCAGTGATCCCTGACGTGCAATAGCTTTATAAAACCTCCAAATAAAGAAAGTGTTTTTTGTATGCTGGCTGCACATTTAACCTCGCAAATCTGCAAGTTATGCAAAAAATTCTCAGGCCCATGACAATTCGGGTGTTAGGAACGTTAGCTGTATTTTATTTCTCAGAGGTACACTCTAAAGAGTTCCACCAGTTAAGAAAGAAATGATGCTAGCACAAAGGCAGAAAACTGTATTGAAATATAATATAGCACATTATATTAAAACAGAAAAAGAATATATTTTGTTTCATATTGATTTTTTTTAAATTCAATTATAATTATTTATAAATTTTAGTGCTCCTACCCTATCACTGAATTTGTGGAACACTTCAGAATATTCCATGGCCCCTTTATTTTATATATTTTTCTCACAGTCTCTCAAAATTGCTGTTTTCAATGGCAACTACTCTTGCAAAGAGAAGTTTTGTTTACCTCTCAGCAAATATTTTATAACAACATAATTTTCCTTAAAACCTCAAGAACTTCCAGCTGGATTCAGATTGTTGTAAAAATGTATTTTAAAACAGGGACTAACATTAAAATATTGTTCGTTAAGTATTAAATAAAAGAAGAATTTAGCAATACTTACGGTCCAAGCCTCCAATATATTTTATTGTAATTTCACAATGGCCCCATACGGCACTGACAATTGGATATAGCTTCCGACCTTTGAGGCCACGGAATGCTACTCCAAGATACTGGCCATCAACCACAAAAGAAAGTGTTCCATCATCCATATCCAGCACAACTGTAAAACAAAAATATTTTTTTACAGCAAATCAAGTGTTTTATTAACTAATTATGCTATGATCAAAAAATCTATGAGATACAACTTTTAGGGTAATTTCATTCAGTAGCAAAAGCAGTCCAAAGTCAATCTGTGATTGAAGACTCCAGTAATAGGGTTTGTTATAAAAATAAAAGAAATGGAATTCAGGTTGCAGGCAGTTAATAATACACTTTGTTTATTGTATTTCATTGGTTACTGATGGTGACAAAACTATAGCAAAATTCTCTTTGTAAAAGTACATTGCAGGTAGAAAGAATCAATAACTGAATAATTTTTGTAATTTAAAATATTTCAAATGCTAAAAGAAATTAGGCTGGACTGTGCATGTTGATGGTTATGTTCAGGTGTTATTGTGGATCATAAGCAATAATATATTATGTTTAAGTGCTCATGACAGTATATTGTTTTATAACTTCAAATTGCAGTGGTCCCTCTTCTCTTATGTGGAATAGGAGTAGAAGGAGAAGGGAAATGAAGAAAAGGCAGAAGATGATGAATGAAGTAAAACATTTGTATATTCTTTTACCAAAATTAATGGACATATTCTTTAAAAAATAGAATGTGCTGGAACTCTGTCAGCAGCAAAGCAAAAAAGGTTTCACCATTTGCTTTAGTAATTTATGTTATGTCATAATGACTCAACAGAATTAAGTGTTGTTATTGTAATGCTCATCATCATCATCATCATCATCATCATCATCATCATTCTCTCTAATCTATTGTTAATAACACCTATAATGTGTGTACTGAAATGTAGCAGAAAAGGCTTAAGGTTTCAGAATAGAATCACTCTATGTAGAAAATGTTATTAAAGCATTGGCTATGGTTATTTAATGCAAAAAAAAAAAAAAAAACTGCTTCAAGCCAACATCACAAGTACGTGATGATTTCATAACATGCATTTTAACATTTTAATGATAGTGTAATAAAAACAGTTCAAAAATGTTTATATAATTTTAATTTCACACTTGCATTAAATTTAAATTTTATTGCCAATAGATATGACTGAGAAAACATATTTTCTTTAGTGTATGGAGCTGATCTATAGTTTTTTTCTAAATGCCTAAGAGAGTTGAGAATGGTAAGATAAGAATTCATGAATCTGTAATTAGAAGTTAGTAATTATCAGATTGTATTTAGCTTATTGTTATATTTTATTTTATTAAGAATTAGATATAATGTTAGTATTGAAACCTGGTTCCTTAGATATTCTAGAAGGCTACTACTGACAAACTGGAGACTAGGGTTCAAAATTAATAATAGTATTTGTTTATTGGTGAAATGATGGAAATATGTAAATTTTGACTGTAATGTTGTTTGTGTTTGTTGGAAACAAATTTATTCATACCATGAATCTAGGAATTTTAAGAATTATATAGGAAGTAGGGGAAAGTAGGTGATGTTTTAGATGAGTTTAATGTAAACTATCATGCATTTCTTCGGACTGTGGGCTGTTTATAAAGAGCAATTCTAACCTCCACTGGTCATTTTAATCATACATCTGCCACATATCCTTGTTCTTTTGGAAGAAAACAGATAATTAAATATTACTTGTAAATATCTGCTGGTCAATTGTGTTTGTTTTGCTGCCTATGCTTTTATAACAGTTTATGTCATGTTAGAGTTGCTTGCCATTCCGACAACTTTTACTGCTTCATTAAAGCAGACAGAGTATATTAAATTATGGTAATGACAACAGCAGTAGTGGAAGTGGTTGTGATTGTGGTTTAGGTTGTGGTAGTGGTAGTAGTGAAGCTTATCACATGGAGTGAAACTTGGTGAGCAAGACTCCACAACATAGGCTTTATAGAGTATGCATTGAGAACAGCTTCATATATGGGTCAACAGTAAAAGATCCTTTTAGAATTCCAATGGAATAGCCAGAACTATTACAGTATGCTACTTTTTCAAAGAAAAGGATACAAAAATAAAAAGGGCATTTGGTATCCAAATTACTGCTAAGTTATTTTATTCATTGTTTATAGGTCTAAAGTTCTAATTTCAATATAATTTGTTTTATAAAAAATTAAATCAATAATTTTTAAACTAGAAAGTATTTTTAGATACAGCGTGTAATAGAGAGTTTTAGATTTTTGTGCAATGTGGCCTGGAAGACTTGTTTAACTCCTAAATCTTCCTAAAGATCACAAATTTTAGAAATCACATTTTTATTGAAAAGGTCATTTGGCTCAAATTCCAATCATGACCCAAGTTTTCAATTTTGATCCTTCCTTTCCAACTAATGTCCTACACATGGCTTAGTTCTATATTTAAATTAAGCCCTGGTGGTTAAACTAAAAGCTTGGGTCAAAAGTACTTGTAGCATTGACTACTCTTTTACTAGAATTAACATGTATTGTAACTTGGAACTAACTGGTTGTGGGTATGAGTGTCTATATGTATATAGAGCATGTTATATATAACTGTAAATAAACTGCCAATCATTTTTGCCATTGATGTGTCCTACATTATGTACATATTTGTGTCACCTATGATTTACAGGATCAATAAAATATTAGTCTATCCAATTATCCATCCATCCATCAATCAATCAATCATTTTGAGTAGCCTTCTAAGGAATAAATCTCTAACAGTACAGAAAATCTTAAGGAGGTTTCCAGGATATTATAGAATCAGATGAGAGGGGTTTGTGGTTCTGCGCTTGGAGGAGGATGCTGTGGCTCTCATTTGGTTAGAGCGTTGGCACTAAAGGCTAAAGATTTGTGGTTCGAATCCCGTCTGTGGCCTGAATTTTTCAAGTGTCATTCTTCCTTTCTAAAGGACAAAAGGTTTCATCAGGATAAAAAGAAAATTGATTCATCAACATATTCACCAGCTATTGCTGAAAGTAATCAAGAAGTTACATAAGGCATGCAAAAAGAAAAAGAATGAATGAAAGTTTTATAACTGAAATGTATAAATTATTATATTTGAATGTTTTAATTTGAAATAAGAGGGGCATTCGGAAAATGATTTACAATAGTATTTTTGTGCCTTATTTATTTTGCAACATGGTTCAATGCACAGGGTTTCTCAATATACTCCCCACCAACATCAATGCACCATTGACATCTTCTTGGCAACTTCATTATGGTATCGCGAAACCGTTGTTTGGAAGTACTATGGCACTTGTGGAAAGCTTCCGAAATTTATCCTTATTGCCGAATTTATTACCTTGCAATGAGTCCTTCATGAATCCCAGCGATGCCAACTATGTGGTGGTAGTGATGCTGGTATGGGGTCGCGCATTGTCATGTTGGAAGAACACTCCTGTCAACCACTTCCCCGAAAGCCATTGCTGAATCCTATGTCTAGGATTTCCCAGTATACCTTGCTGTTGAAACCCAGTAAAATTATTATCATTATGCCTAAAGTGTCCCAAAAGATGGTGATTATCCACTTGCCTGCACATGGAGCAATACTAAATTTCTTAGGCTGGGGAATGCCTGGATGATTCATTTGCATGCATTGTAATTTCTTCTCTGATGTATATTAATGACACCACAACTCCTCACAGCTTCTTCAAAAGGTCAGGATCTTCATTATACATTTTCAGTAGCCAACGACAGACTTTGCCCCTTTTGCCCTTCTGTGCCTGTGTCAAGTCCCAACCAAACCCAATGTGCGCACACCTTTTTCATATTCCAATTGTCATGAACAATGGTATGCCTGTTGCTTGGGCAAAGCCCGTCTGACTCCAATTCATCAAAGGTTATGCGCTATCAGCCATAATCAATTCAGACACAATCTCAATATTCCTGGGAGACTGAAATGTTCACTGACGACCAGTATTGACATTCCCTGCAGCTGTGAACCCATTGACCCAGTTGTAAACGATCTCCTGTGCAGGAGCTTCTTGACCACGTATGCAGCTAAACATCTATGAATATCTGCAGTTTGATGCCTTCCTTCGAGAAAAACCATGCATTTCATCTTTGTAGGCACCTTCCATCTTGTCCATGTCTTACTCTACTTGATAACAACTGAACACTGTCCTTTCGCTGCACACTCTGCTTACAACCGCCATCTAGCGTCTGCATAGCATACTAGTATCAGTCCACTGCCCAACAAATGGATGTGCTCATAGATTGAGCATATTCGTAAAACACTACTATTACAAATCATCATTTCCGAATGCCCCCATACAATGTTTTATGTTTTTATTCCAGGTTTAACAAAAGGAATGAAAATTTATTAATAAAATTGATCATATTACAAGCATTTTCATGTACCAAATAAAATAATTTTTAATTGATGTTTCAGACTACAAATATTCTAAAGAAAATTCCAACATTTTATTATTTATTCTATTAAGTGTAAAATTTATTTCTTTCATTTAGTGCATGCCATGTTCACATGCCATAGTATTATAAATATTATTACTGCTTTGCCCACAATTTTTAAAGCAAAATAAAGTCACTTTCAAATTCAGTTCTTCAAAATAATTTGATTAGATTCAGTAAATAATTACAAAATTTCGATTATAAGCCTTTGAGGCTTTCATGGTTTTTTTTTTTTTGCAAAAGAGAAAAATCTTACTCTATTATAAAGCACTACAACACAGCTGATATTGCACGGATAAAAACAGAATTTCCAGGAGTAAATGTGCTCAATGTATCCAATTTCCATTTTATGTTACATATTTACAGAGTAGCAGTTTTTGAGGATTAATATGTCAAAATGTGTGTCATGCAAAACTAAATATGAAAAAAGAAATGAGCTTTCAGAAGCTGTGTTTTGCAAGAACTCACATCCTATTATGTAATGCAGAAAAGAAATATATATTTTTGTAATACATATTGTCATCCAATGAGAACTATGATTTTAAGTTATCGTCTTTTTTTACAGTTGCACTTTTTAATGACCAAAGCTTATAGGGGTTTCTTTAAGCAAAGGAGTGTCAATGGAATAATTCTGAAACAGTGTATTCTGAACAAAGAGATTTTGGAAATATGTTGCTTTGACATTAAGTAATGTATCAGCATCATCAAAATCATCAGCTTATGGGTGTTAGGCATAAGGTCTATTCTGGTTCCTGTAATAATTTTAACAGTATAATATTGACGAGACATTGGAATTTTGTTAAATAAAATGAACACACATATAATGGCAGGTTTTAGCAAAATTGCAGTCAGTATGCAATAACAAACTCAAATATGCCATTCCTCCCTATTTTTTTCTAAAATAATTTGCAAGCTAACTGCATTTCTTTCAGTGGATAGGTACTTCCAAAATATAATGGTACAGTATTTGTATTTTGCTGATGAAAGGAATATGTTTTGATGCACAAACTTTGCTATCAATCTTAAATTTTTCCTTCTTTTCTTATTAGCCAATGAAGTGCAGCAGTTGCTTCATAGTCTACAATATATCAATAGTAACAAATTTGGAATAATTGTCCAATGCATCATCTCTATCTCCTTCTGAAGACAAAGTAGAATGATGTGTCAAACTATCTTTGAAAATAAATTAAAGATGAGGAAATTCAAAGGTTATAGCAAAGGAGGACACTTGGAAAAGAGATAAATGGAAATTATATTCTGCTGCACATATACTGAAGGTCAAGGAACATAAAGGAATTGCAGTTGACCAAAATAAGGAATAGAAAGTGAGGAACAAATGAAGGTATTGAAGGAGAACAAGTAGGAAAACAATATTGAAGATGAAGAAAAAAAATAAACATTGAATAAAACAAAATAAGAAAAAAAAATAGGAAAAATAGAATAGAAGCACTGTAACCCATCAATGATGTCAAGAAAATGTATTAAAAAAGTGTTTTATTCATATATCTAAAATTCAGGTGAGTTTATGTGTATTGGGTACTTTGATTGCTTGACTCATCATCGTCGTTGCCATCATCATCATCATCATCATCATCATCATCATCATCATCATCATCATCATATTTGTTTTAAACGAACAACAAAATAGCATTTTCTGAATTTATATTTAAAATACTTTAAAAATCCATAATCTATTTTTAAATTACCTACATAAGTCTTCATTTTATAGTTAATAACTTGTTATGCGAAAGCAATATTTCACAGCATTGTAGATAAATACAGAAATGCTTCATGAAAGCATGCTTACCCAGAAATTTGTCTGGCACAATGAAGGTTTCATCTGGCTTGAGCAGTGCAGGATAAGTTACTCCAGCATTGTTTTTGGAATCATGGTAGAGTTTATTTCGACCAAGATCCCAACCCCATGACTGATCATTGCTGCCCACTAAACTCTGGGAAAAAAACAGAAAAAGGAAATGATGAACACTTTTTAATGTTTGTATATGATAATGAGATAAAATGAACTATTATTAATGGATAATATTGAATTTGTCTGAAAGGGACGTGTATTATATTTTCTTTCTTAAAAAGCAAGTATTTTTTTCTACAGCAGAGCTGAATTGGACAACATGGACTTTATTCCAGCTGGTTAACAAGAGAGTGACTTAGAATTGAGATCACAATGTCTTCCACAAGTATAGCAGTTGAGGCATTGTTTATCTGGAAGTATGCTCTGGGCCTCTTACTGTCTGTGCAAATACCATTTAATTAAATGTGCATATAAATTGAAATTTGGCTTGCAGCAGTACTAAAAATAATCTTTACATAACTTAATAAAAAAAAATATTTCAGAATAATTACTCTCTACATTAGGCATCTATTAGAACTATATGATATAAAGATGGTGAAAAAGTAATTATTTTGTTTCAACAGCCCACCATTGTGGATCAAATGCAGTACATCTTCTTTTAAAATGAAGGTTAAAAATACAAAACTTTTGAGCCTGAAGACTCAGATGCAATACTGGTCAGGCCAAGCTATTTGTATTTTGAATTTCACAAATTTTAATTTTTCTGAGAGTATGAACTTGAACAAAATAAGTAATCAGCCGATTCTAGGTTTAGAGATCAGAATTAGTTGTGCAAATCTTTTAGTAAATAATGGCAGTACAATGTTCTGTTGTTGATGCAAATGATGTTAAAACCATTTGGTACTCTAACAGTGCTTTCCAAGGCTTATGTGTGTAATGGCTGCATCCCAATGCATAAATTGCTTCTTAAGCCCCAACATTTAACAACACAAACTCTCTGTAAATCTCCTCTCTGTATACATATATATAGTGGTTATAAGTTTATCATGTTATCATTTCTTTCTTGAATGGAATAGGGGCAAGTAACATCACTTGAACTGCCACTTACACCAGTTATCTTCTCAGACTGAAGTTGTATTTTCTTACACAAGCTTCTGCCAGTCTAGAAAGAACCTTTTCTTTTATGCCCAATGTGGTTCAATTTATTGTATTATATTATTCTTCTAGCTAATGCTAGTCCTCATAAAGATCTGATAAATGATAACACATGTTACTGAAGGGAGCATCAAAATCCTGCAACTTGATAATACAATTTGGCAGAAACTGGTGTTTTCTATGGATATTTCTTTCAACTTGTACTGCACGCTTCCCCCCCCCCTTCTTAAATTGGAGAACTGCCCAACACATAATTAACATTTTTATTTGTTCTAATGTTTTGTGGCCTCCCAGATCATACTAAATTATGATTTGTATCTGAGTATTTCTACCCAATTCATAATAGTACTGATCTCTGACAATGCTCCATAAAATTTTTTGGTGACCATGGAAGAATAAGAAAACATTCACCCTCTAAATAGTATACAAATACAGAAAGAGATTTTTGCATGTTGTCTCTTAACCACAATGCGCATCCTTATTTTGATTATTAATTAAGATATTGAGCTAAAATATCTCCATATCTGAACTCAACCATTTATCAGTTTTTTTTTCTAAATTATTGCATAATTTTATGTCATGTACATTACTGTTTGAATATTATTTATTACTTTAAACACAATAAAATTTGTCATAATTATACTATATATAAGGCAACTCATTTCATTACCATTACAGTCCTATACCAACAGCCCATAATTAATTAGTAATTACAAAGAATGAGCATATTAATGCCAGGCAGCATAAATATCTAACATTACCTTTAATTCATTCCTTTAACCCCAGATGTATATCTGAACCAAGGAACTTAATCCATTTATTTTATATTAGCCAAATAGTACTCTGATAGTATAGTAGTAGCATTGTGTTTCACTACTGAAATAATCTGGAGACAAATATAGTTTTTAATTACTTTACCTGATACCCAACAGAATGCAATGGTGCGTCCTGCGTTGCCACACCTACTACTGCATGTGTTCCTCTCTGTCTAGTTGACCAGTGCACTTCCCACACATGAAGTCCTTTGGTAAGTCCCACCTTACCTCTAATACAATCTGTGCTTTGGGCTACAGGATGTCTATGGAATGTAAGTTTATCATCATCCTGAAATAATGAAATTAAGTTCCTCTGTAAGATACTGAAATAAAGCTCACCAGTCTCATCTTAAACGTATAATGTGGACACTTTGAAACAGATATTGCATAGAGGTGTTAAGTAAAGAAAACCAATGGAGAAATATTCTACTGCAAAATCCCTTCATATCATACTAGTGTGAAAGGAATATTTCTATTTATTTATATGATGAATAAAATAGGTTGCAGGTGATTTAACTGGAATACTTTAACTTGCAGCCAAATACTTTGTACAAAAACATGCACATTTTAAACATAAATTTGCCTTTACTGTTTGTTAACTTTTCTTTAAAAATAATGTATAAGAGAACAAATTTTTGGAAGTATCATGACATCATTACTTCTGCTGGAATACTTTGAAAAACAATGTTGAGATTGATTTCTGATTTTAGTCTCTACACACTTATATGAAAACATTGCATTGCTGTTCAACAACTCTTATGAACAGAATTAAATATAATGTATGTCTTAAGGTGAATGCATCAACAAGAAAAATATCCTAGGACCCTTAGTTGTGAAAATCTGAAACAAGCAAATAAATATGCAAAAATTGAGAATGAAGACAAAATGTACCATGACTCAAAGTAAATTTCCATTTTGCAGAAGAGCACAGGTATGCATTAATTTGCAAGTGATGCCTAATTTCAGTGACAGGATCTAGCACCACCCACTTTTGGAGGACTTTTACATTGATCATTAAATTTACTAGTCCATTTGCAAAATCATGTGATGCATATTGGTAATTTCACTCACTGAGTACATTCTCTTGTGATCTCTTCACTCAGCAAATGACAAAAGGCAATTAAACAAGGGAAAACAAATGTCAAAGAAGAAAGTTAATAGAAAATGAAAACGGTATGAATCAACTACTCAGCAGTTAGTGTACGGGAATATTCTTCATAACTTTGAAATGAAGTATTTTAAGTTTATATGAACTTTTTGTTGTTAGGAACATGTCCCTAACGTTTTGACACCAATTTTACATATACTCTGTAATTAGGTAAGTACCATGAAGGGAAAACATTCTGGAATAATATTTTTTAATCGTTTCGTAACCCCTCGGATTTCTGTTTCAGTTTTTTTTTGTCTGAATCACGAACACCATTGTAAGCAAATGACCTGTAAATGTTGCACAAATAAGTGAAATATTTCAACTTTTTGCAAAAATGTTACAATTTAACTTACAATGTTTCATAAAATACAATATAAATATGAACGATATATATTCATACCTTAACGAAGATGTTCAAAGAACGATCCTCGGCATTCCAAGCATGTTTCATCTGACAATCACGGCTTGCTGGCGGCATGTCCAGCAAAATATCCAGACGAGCGGGACGGGCAAAGTCCTGGGCTAACTCACGGGGGATTACTGGCTTATATGGCTGTGGGCTTTCACGATTCACAGTCTTTACTCCTCCTGTAACCAAAGTGCACATTATACAAATTTTGGATTGGCCATAGAACTCAGATGCATGGCAGAGAGAGAGCAACAACTAATGGCTGTGTATGTGAAAAAAATTAATAATTGACTCGCCAAGGCAGAGAATTTATGGAAAGCATACATGTAAAACTGAAACAAGATCAAATACAAAAGCTAATAATTATTTTAGGGACTTAATTAGGGATTGAAAATCTGGTACTGTTTTACAAATACCTCAAAAAGGAATTATTTAGTTTTGATAGATTATTGAAAAGTTTTGAATATCTGTGATAAGTACCCTTTTGAGAGATAGGATCAAAATGAAATTATTGATTGATAACATGAAACAAGCGCAACACTACACTTTTCTCTTATTTTAGTAATAATATACATTATTCCTAGTGTATTTTCCCATATGTAAAACCCGCCTAACAGGGATTGTTAACAAGCAAATGCTTCATCCACTGTAAGAAAGTGATTTTATAGCACATTGCCCCAGAAAAAGTAGCGTAGCAAGAGCTAAAGTCATGTTGGAAGCTCTTATGTAGGTAATATGCAAATGGTTTAATATTTTGGATTTTCATATGAAAAATACTTTGCTCTTAAGCGAGTATATCTGATCTTTACCATATGACACATTGCTTATTATTCTTGTCTTATGTACCTTGTTTTAATTATTTGTGCAATTTTGCGTATTATGTTATATAATATTTCTTTGGTAAAGATGCGCACATGACTCTTATTATGGCAATACTAATGACCTTAGCAGTTAAACGTTCTAAAGCCAAATTTGTGCTTCTACGATTTTCATTGTTCTCCAATTTTAACACTAAATACTGGGGGAAAAAATGAAAGTGGAAAAGAGCAATAGTAAATGAAAGACGTGTTTCAAGAAAAATGTTTATTTCAACATAATATATACAATTAATCGTTCTGCAGCTTTAAACGGCGCATACATTTTAACTTTCTAAGCCTGCGCACAGGAGTTAGTAGTAAGTAACTAGCTGCCTGCTCTCGTTGCTATTCAAGGACGCGCATACCTGATACGATGGTTCTCTGTTAATATGTGTAGTATTGCATTGATTTCCAGAATAGAAATGCGGTTATTTTATGGGGCAGTTTAAAAGATAGTATTTATAAATCCATTCCACAAAATTTGGATTAACTACAAAAGAGCATACGAGAAGGAATAACCAGTAATTTGGAAACTCAGCTGTAACTGTGAATCAAAATGTATTTAGGCGTTACAACGCCTGACTTATAGCAAACGGGGAACATTTTCAGCATCACATGTGAAAAAAGTAAACAAACGCACGTTCCGTACTTTACTGGTCGCGCGCCGGGCGGGTTGTGTGAGGTTGCTTTTTTTTTTTTTTTTTTTATTGTTTTATTTATGGACGCTCTTTAACATCTCAGGTCATCAGCGTCCCATTCAACTCAGGGTGTGAAACGGCCAACAAATTTTGCTCAGAGGCTTCTCTTTCAGGCTTGAGGTTCTTTATCGTGCCGTAAATGTACGACACGGGACCCACGGCTTTACTTCTCCTTCCGAAGGAAGCCATACTTAGGATTTTTACGCCCGAAAAAATCCATCGGTCCTGGCCGGGTTCGAATGTGCGATCTTGGGTTTAGGAGGCAAGTATGGTAACCACTACACCACCAGGACCGACATGTGCCGTTGCGCTAAGTAATACCGCTTTCACCCTACTTCCGCGTGTAAAGATAAAATTTACGCACTGTGTTTTTAACATCAAAATTTCAAATGAAATTATTCTGAAGACAACGTTTTTAAATTACTCCATATGTTCCAACATAAGGTCTTTTATAAAAATATATTAATCCGTAGTACTAATGGGCAAGAGCTTAAAATTTACATAAATATAATGCGAAGAACATAATTTCGGTTCCTAACTTGAGGCATACTTTCTGCTGGCTTCTTTATCAGAGGCTAAGAATGAACTTAGGACAAATATAATGCTTCTAATGTGCTTTTTTTTTTTTTTTTTTTTTTTTTTTTTTGCACAAATCCATTTCTTCACTGTTATAAAGGTTCTCCTGAAGATTGCACAATTAAGGTTACTGGTATATAATTATTTTTAACCCATAAACATATAATTAATCTTAAACTATATACAATACTCAGGTAATGTTAAGCTTGCTGGTGCGAGTATTTCAGTATCGTTTAATTTCTCTTTAACTTACAATGCTTTTTGAAAAACTAGAATAGAGGAATTTTGCTGTATATTTATTCAAAACCAGTATCTCTGTTAATACGACCCTTCCTCGGTTTGAAACATTATCTTTTGCAAAGACACATCAGTTATTCCAACATGGTGAACACAGTACTATGAAGGTTTGTTTTTCATTTCTATTTTATCTTAAAACCCACTTTCTCACATAATCACATTTACCTTGTTATTACTGTATTGTTTGGCATGTAAAAGTTTTTATTTCAGGTCAAAAAATAAACAACTGCTTCTTAAGTTGAATTATAGCATACATAAAAGTACATCATATATCTGTTCTCTAACGGGGGGAAAAAAATTAATGCTGCATGCGTATGATTAACGTACTGTACGAAGACTGTTCAATAAAGAATAATCGTAATCTTTATAGGCATAATTTATCCAACTAAAATTTAACTTTACTATATTTTGTCAACTTAGTGCGTTATGTACACATTGTACGTGTTTCATTGTTGTCACTTTCGGTTTCCACCTGTAAGAGGTGTCCAAGTTGAGACATGTTCAGTTTCGCCTACAGCAAAATTGGGGTGACACGCTACGAACAATTGCTGTTCCGAAATTCTGATTTCGTCTCAACAAAAAAGAGAGTTTGTTCTTCCCTATAGCATAATTCGAAGATGGTTTAAAATGTTAAAAGAGGGGAGGCAATCAATCTCAAAGGAAGGTGAATCCCACGCTCCAGTTTGTGCTGTAACGGAAGAAAACATTAACATCAAACCGGTGCTGTCATTGCGGGAGACGATCGTCGGAGCAGTTTCAGTAATTCTTAAAATTTCACTGGGTGCCACTAACACTTTGGTAACCGAAAAGATGCACTTGAGACATGTTTGTGCACGGTGGGTTCCAAGACTGCTGATTTCTATATATTTCAAACTACAAACATTCTAATTAAAATTCCAACATTTATTATTTATTCTATTAAGTGTACAATTTATTTCTTTGATGTAAGTAAATGCCATTCACTTGCCATAGTAATATGAATATTATTACTGCTTTGCCCACAATTTTTAAAGAAAAATGAAGTCACTTTCAGATTCAGCTCTTCAAAATAATTTAATTAGATTCAGTAAATAATTACAAAATTTCAATTATAAGCCTTTGAGGCTTTTCTGAATTTTTCTTTGCAAAAGAGGAAAATCTTACTCTGTTATAAAGCACTACAACAGAACTGATATTACACGGATAAAAACAGAATGTCCATTAATAAAGGAGCTCAATGTATGCAATTTACATTTTATATTACATATTTACAGAGTGGCAGTTTTTGGTGATTAGTATGTCAAAGTGTGTGATTATAAATCATAAATCCAATATTCAGGGAACTGGAAGATAAAAATTTATTACAAAAGTATGGCAATGGTCGAACCCAGAACCCCAATTAAGGTGTCAATAATATTACATGGTTCAGATGCCCTAAGGCAGATTTTGTATATCTTGACACACTTAATTTGGGAGTATATGATGCTGTGGCAATATTTAATAGTGGGAACATAATCAGAAGTCATGTGCTGCAAAATATGGGCTTTAATACAATATAGGCAATGTTCAAATTGGGAAAAGAAAGGATTAGGGTCTCTATTAAAGCCTTCAGAGCAGTGGAGCAGAGGGCAAGGTAGCACAGAAGAAATTGGAGGATGAAATGGAGAATGTATGGAGCAGGAATGCACTGAAAACTTCAGAGACCTTTTTCACATATAATGTAGCTTTTCTGATCTTCTAGAAGGGACATTATTTCAAAACCTTTAGGGCATGTTTATTATAATGTTATGCATATTTTAACATTGACTTTTTAAAAATATTAATTATTTTCTGGTTTATACCAAAACATTGGAAAATGAAAAAGTATATGTTAGTAAAAGTATGTATATTTAATTAGAAAAATAAAATTTTACAAAAGCCCTCTGTTAAAGTTGAGATAAAGCACAGTATTACTGCAGTGAGAAATTCAGCTGGCTATTCACAATAGATTCAGAAAAAAGCTACATTGAATATGGTTAATTTAACATTGCAAAGATAGGGCCTTCCGGAGTGCCTTAAAAGGCAAGTGAAAATTCCAGTTATTAGTTCATGCTGGAGCCATCCTTTAAGCTTTTCATTGGTATTACTATTTGAAATTTGGATGCTCCTTTTGGATTCTGTTTTTAGCTTTTGCCGATTTCTCTGTAACTACCTGCTAATTTTTTGAAACATTTTATATTCGTTAAGCTACTATTCACCATATGTGCAATATTCTTCAAGGGATGATTCGTTACTAAAAACGATACTTAAACTATATAAACAACCATTAAATACTAAAGTTACTATTTTAAACATTTCGTTATCAAAACATTAATTAATTTTGCAGCGCCTTTAATAAGGCATATAAAATGTTATTCTACGAGAAAATCAAATGAGCATAACAAGAAGTTGTTTGTTTTTAGACACTCATACTAAAAGTAGTTCTTTTAACACTACGCATTCAAACAAAACGCTGCAGTTTGAATCACTCAGTGCAATAAAATATTTATAATCTTCCAGTGCTATTAACATTGAATCAAAAGAGAACGTGATGATTATTTATTATTCAATTTAATCGGATACAAATTACATTTTTTAATGTTTACATTCCTAACGGCGGTTTCGAAATCAGATCATGGTTCAATTAGAGTTATTACATAATAACCAGGATTTATCTCTCTAAGTAACCATGTTGGTAACTCAGGAACCATGTAAGGCTTGAAGAAATTGATCCCATCATTGCGCATGTCCAAGCTCATACTATAACTTTTTTTCAGTGTAAGAGAATTAAACATTTAAAAACAATTTACAATGACATACCAAGAGAATGCAATAATAATGATGGTTATAGTAACGATAATAATTGTCATCCTATTAACTTGTAATTTCTCCTTTCCAAAATACATTTAACCATTAATTACCAACACTGCGATATAGATAGTATTATCCAGATATTTACATAGCATATCTTCCACTATCTTCTTAGTAAAAATAGCACGAACTATTTTTTTGAAACAAGAAATGTTTCGGAATGAATGGAACAAATTTAATTTGTAATTAATAATTTATTTATAAATGTTAGGATCTGTCCATGTTAGGATCGTGTGACACGTTTTAATAACATATCACTTTTAGCTCTTCCATCATAAAAAACTTTTTTATCAGTATTTCCATTTTTCCTTTGCACATCTTGGTAGTTCAAAGTGGAGAATAATTGTTTAAAGAAGCGTACAGACTTTTGTTGGCTTTCAGTGTCTAGCGACACAGAAGTTCTCAGAAGCGGAAATGACTTCCTGTCTATTCAGAAGGAACAGTAAGGTATCTGTGTATGCACGCATATAAAAATGTAATTTTATAAAGAACGATACTGAAATAATAATGGAGTAATAGTCCTTTTGGCTCTAAAAGACGCCTAACCACTTTTAATAACTTGAAGGGAGGCGTATGATATATATGTAGTACCATCCCCTACAACTTAAATAGAGCGCGCGGTGTCCACAAACTTTAAGAGTATCGCTTTAAATCACGAACTGGCCAATGGAGAAACTACTACTGTTGACCAAAGAACAAAGTACGGTAGCCATTTATGTACTGCATGGCATTTTTGCAGTAATAATATTTGTGTGTCCTATGGTAATAGTCAGGATAATACTGTGAAGTTGAAAGTTGAACAGTGATATAATTAGAAAGCATCATTTTCCATAATTTATAAAATGCATGACTTATAAAGTACAGTACTGTATGGAGTAGGATGATTATTATTGTTAAAGCAATGCGCTGCGATCGGCTGCAACTCCAAAGACGCCTATCGGGGAAAAAACATATTTTTTTCTTTTCCGCAAGGGAATTCTGCAGACTCAAAAATTATGGTATGTACATACATAATAAGCAAATAAAATAAGTAATAACTTAAGCACAAAATGCTTTCATCAATCGCGATGTTCATCATCAGGTTGTGTAAAGTTTTACACAACCTGAAGTAGCACTTACGGCCCACCACCCTTACGGAAATGTAAATATAATATAACATTTATAAGCAAACCTATTCATATTTAGTAATGTAGACATCATGTATATATGCATATATACATATACATATATATAGGTATAATATATATGGTATAATATGATGTAGCTTTAACATGTGACTTGTATGTCGACAAAAGAGAAATTCTCTGGTGTTTTCCGTTACGGTAGCTTGGAAATCCTAACAGACCATAAAACTGTATACTAAAGGGCAAGAGGAAACCCAAGGGTCGAGTGTGATGTTACTTTTAAAAGGACTGCTTTGGAGGGTTAATAACCCCAAGGACTTTTAACTTTGCTAGGCCTTTGAACCCGATAGGCGATTGTACAATTAGCCTTTAAACTAGCCAACGTCAACAAGAGTATTAAACTTTCAAATAATAACCAATGGCACGTGCTGGCAGGTGAATTTAAACCATCCAATGGTAAAGGTATATTTTAAACTTTTAAAACAAGGCGCGAGGCTTGCGCTTGCTTTTGGCATCGTTAAGCCAACGATTGCTAGATTTGAATTTAATATATGAGGAGACGTTTGCTCCACTGGAGCATCAGAAAAAAGTTGTACTTCAGTTGAGGCAGTTTAACGCAGTTACTGGTTCACGCAGACACTACAGTTAAAATAAAGTATTCTAAGTTTCATTCTGTAGGCACTTCTCTATAAGTTTTACACTATTCGAGATATATGCTGAGGCATTTATGATACACTCAATTTCAGGCGCGGTTTTCATATTCAGTTCATATCCGCGGAAGTCACGGTAGCTGAATTTATATACGATGTACAACATCATTTGGTTATTTATACTACTAGTCTTTTCTACCAGTCCTGTTGAGTACAAATCAACAAATAGCAATAACCCCCTGAGAAACTGTTGTCACCGAAGAATAAATAACTACTTACCAAACCTCTTCATAATTCCGCAACCAATGTGAAACCAGTACCAAAACCATTTCATAATTTGGCATCACCAACGTGGGGCCAACAAAAACAACGACAACAACCGCACCGACAAATCCATTTCATAATTTGGTGCCCAAAGTGACTGCCATACAAAACCATTTCAAACCTTAATCTAAAATCACATATTTTAAAGGACATTCTTATCAAAATAAATGAATGAATATAAACAAAGAGGTGTGTCACACTAATCAAGTGCGTATACCTAAACACATTTCCTATTGAATACTTGTTTCTACCGCGCAAGGTAGTTTAGAACTGCTACTGAGTACTTTGTGATATACATATTATCCTAAATTACGGTAATATTCTTAGAACACGATGCTACAAGACAATTAACAAAATGTATGCTCTAATAACAATAATTTGTGCCCTAGCATATGTTTCCCCTCTCTTCCAAAAGTCAAACTTCACCTAACAATTATGCCAAAACGTTCAATATTAAATTAAGAAATGCTGCATATCTGTAATCCATAGTGCAGTGTGATAGTGCAAGACAATAACTAAACAGTCAATGGGCGCATGTCAATACTCTACAGAATTGAAAATATAATTTATAAATAGCTCGTTAAGTTCATAAGTAATTAGCTATTATACCAAATGAAAATAATTAACCGTCAAACATGTAAACTGTGACTAAATCCATTTTATTGTATAATATATAAATGAAGAACGTAACAAGATTAAATTTTTACTATAGATAGATGCCTGGCGCAGCAGGCATTCCATATCTGAAAGATAAAGGAAGCAATTCAGAGATACCAGCAACGGGAGCTGCTCCATTACCAAACGCTGGGATTTCCTCTTCAAGATCTTAACCAGCCTTGCACTTCCACTCCAAAATCATTCCAGCATTGTTGCCCAGATAATGTGCTACAGTATGGCAGCATACTGCATTAGATAGTCCAGTAAGGTGAGTGTTTGTTATTATGGCTTTTACTCAATGAATCTGCTGATATTTTAAGTAAAATGTCAGCATAGGATATACAGCAAATTTTACCAACCCTACAACTGACATCCGGCTCTTCATTTTACAAAAGAAAATTATGGAGTAATAACTTGGATTATTTGCTTATCTGGAGCGAGGATGAAGAAAAGCGCAGATTTAACGCGACAGAAAATTGCCTGATAAAATCCCTAGAGATGGAAAAATTTCAAGTATCCGTTCTTCACATCAATAAAGATATTTGTAGAGGTCATGGTAAAAACTGGGCAATTGTGGCACTAGAAAGAATAAGATGATTTGGTCTTACACCATTGCCCTGAGACCTAAATTTCAGTCAATTTGAAACGCATATAAATCCTGTACTGTATTTCCCTGATGACTTGGTTGCAGTCATTAAAATTTTCTGCAGGAATAAACCAGTTTCAGACACTTTGCAGATCAATTCACAGAGAAGGAGAAACATGATGATGGATCTCAGTTCCAATTTTCAAAAATGACAGCTCTTAGATTTGATGAAGGCATGCCATCACAATTAAAAGTTAAATATTATTACATGAGTGTTGAAGACTTCAGATTCGTAAATTTGACCAGAAAAGGCTTAATCCATTCCAATCATTTAGGGAGAAGAAAAATCCATTCAAAATTGTGAGAAAAAAATCTGAAAGATTCTATGGCATTAATGAAATATATACCAGACTTCTCATAGGAGTATTTAAAGGGTACGTCTGAAAAAAAGAGGAAAAATTAAAAAATGAGACACATAGGTGGTGAAATTTGATTGTAATGTTGAAGGCATTACAGTATGAAGTGTTAGCTTAATTGTGAGTAATGTTATTTGTATATGTTCAGAATTAGTAGGTAAACGCACACTTGTTTTAGTATAAGACAGACTAAAGCCCAAAGTTGTGTCACCCAATGATACAATATTTTTTATTAAGTTTGCGTAACTCTTTACACAAACATCTGTATGCACATGTATACCGAGGCACAGAAGAAATAAATTGCCTTTTCCAAACTTTAAAAATCTCTCCTGAAAATTTTATATTTTATGACTTTGGACTATGTCATTCTCACCCTTTCATATACTGTGATGAACTATTTTTCTTTTATAAGACAAATACACAAATAGCATAATAAAATTATTGACTCTAAACACATTCTAGATTCTCATTATGGTCGTCTGGTGGTAATCACACTTGTCTCATAGACCCCAGATTGCGCGTTCAATCCCGGCAAGGGTCAATGAATTTTTGGGCGCAAAATTGCTAAGTATGACTTCCTTCGGAAAGGAGGTAAAGCCGTGGGGTTCGTATCGTTGATTTACGGCAATTAAAAGAACCTCAATCCTGAAAGAAGAGGCCTCTTAGCAAAATTTATCGGCACGTAAAAACCTCAAGTCTGAAAGAGGAGGTATCTGAGCAAAAATTATCAGCCGTTTCACGCCCTGAATTGAATGAGACGCTGATGACCTGAGATGTTAAAGGGCGTCCGTACATAAAACAAATAGTAATAATTCATTCTCATAAGGCTCAGTTATTGTCAGTTATGAATAGAACTCTCGCGCTTCAACCAAAAGTTACTGGCCTAATAAATATCGTACAATTCAAGGCATACAATTGAGCATAACTATAAATAATATAAAAGTATATGGCATTTATCACATATAATCTTCAATAAAATTTACTGGCTATTGCATTTATATTATTCTTTTAATAATATTTTTAATTTATAGGGTTATCGGAATGCAAGATCTAAATTATTACAAATGTAAATACAGAGGAGCGCGCATCACAGCTCATATATTATTGGGGGACTAATCGTGGCTCATTACATGGCATGTTAGCTGGTTAAAACCACGGCTGTATATCACTGTCATTGGATAGGTTACTGTCTTCTACATAACATAGCTTTCAATAAATAAGTTTGGCAATCCAGTTGGTAGTCCTGTTATTGAGCGCAATTTGGTAAACATGGGAATAATTAGCAAATTTTGAGCTTACAGGCTTTTATTTCTACATTAAACACTGCTAAAGCACAACTATATCGCGAACTGAAAGAAGTCAGCGTATATTTAATGATAAACTAATAATAATAATAATAATAATAATAATAACAATAACAACTCAGTAACATCTGAGTAGTTTTTATTTTCAAGAACTTGCTTGTAATTAAGGCGTACAATCCATTTAATGAAGATAGCTTACATTCATTATCGTCTACATTGGCAAGTTATGCAAATATTTAATAATTTATTGAGAACTTTGAAAGAAATTTGAAATAATTCTGGTAAATAATCTTAACTTTTAGTAATGTATGCAATTGAATTGAAATAATCATAAAGAGTTACAGAAAAATTTAGAGTATTTATGACGTGTAATATGGATATTTTAATTTTAAATGTGCCACAACTTGTTTTAAATGTATTAACGAATATAGGAGTACATAGTAATTAGGCCTTGACTTTTCCGGAACTAGTTTATGGTGTACCTTTACGTTTTTAAATATTTCCAAAATATTTATCTAATTAGATATGTACTGGGAATAATCGTGATACCCGATGTGAGTAGATCTTTCGATGTTATTCAAGTTTTTGATATTTTTGTTACTTGTTTGTCAGAAAAGTTGAATTTAGGAAAATGGAATTTTGAACAAGGTAAATAAGCAGATTCAGAACTTACACAATTAATAAGAAAGTGTCGGGTTATAACGGCATTGCAGTGAGTGAAAATGTTCTAATCTGTGAGAATATAAATACGGGCGCCTTGAAATTGTGAGTACATTTTTTTTTTGATTGATTAATTTATTTATGGACGCTCTTTAACATCTCAGGTCATCAGCGTCCCATTCAACTCAGGGCGTGAAACGGCCGACAAATTTTGCTCAGAGGCCTCTCTTTCAGGCTTGAGGTTATTTTTCGTGCCGTAAATGTACGACACGGGACCCACAGCTTTACTTCCCTTCCGAAGGAAGCCATACTTAGGATTTTTACCCCCGAAAAAATCCATCGGTCCTGGCCGGATCAATTAAATTGTGAGTACACACAACACTAAAGAAAATTATGTAAAGTTATTCACATAGCAATTAACTCCTTTCTTCTTGAAGGTAAAAGGTATGTAAACACTAGCATTTCATTTTGTTACCGAGCGGGTTGACTCAGACGTAACACTTGGGACTCCGAGTTCAAGTCCCTTAAAGCCAGCCATGCTGATCTTGAATTTTTCCGTAGCTTCCCTTGGTCACTTACGCGAATGGTGCGCTGGGATTGAAATTTCCTCTTCACGAATTTCCACTTTCCGATTTCATTCCGTACTGTTGTTGCAGGGTAAAATGTGGCAGGCAGGCGCTGTGCGGCGGGGTGATATATTCGCAATTGGGGAATTCTTGTCCTGGAATCTGGCGGGTTCAGCTTAGGGGCTTCTTAGTGC
This sequence comes from Metallyticus violacea, assembly GCA_030762175.1. Taxonomy (NCBI): domain Eukaryota; kingdom Metazoa; phylum Arthropoda; class Insecta; order Mantodea; family Metallyticidae; genus Metallyticus; species Metallyticus violacea. The sequence goes on along the minus strand of CM060846.1, from coordinate 272,134,464 downwards.
CTGGTGAACTCGTACCCCCCTCAGCGTGTCCTGTGTCTCATGCCATCTATCCTAGAATTGTACTTTTGCAGCACGTATGAACTATTTCTCCAAAGGATGTGACATCACTTATTTGTGTAATAGTTTCAGCAAACACAAGGAGTTTGATTCATTGCTAGTTAATGAAATAAAGTTGCATAAGTTACGGAAGTATATTATAACATGCCATGCTTAAAACAATACACGTATATCATAACCTGTTCAGAAAATACCAAGTAAATTAGTGAAAGAAACTTTTTTTCTGTTTATTTATTGTCGCTTTGACTGCATTGCTCTTTTTGCGATGCTGTACATTACGAACTTGAGTATTATGGGTGTAATCCATAGGGATATTAAATAAAGGCGCTGTAAGTCCTTGGCGCCTAAAGCTATGTCATATTCACCTTCTTAGGGTAAGGAAACACTAAAAAAACCCGTACAAACACAGCTTGGCCTGACCGGATTATTGGTCGTAAACGCTGTGCTTCCACTAGACAACGGGGGTCAATTGGTAAATTTTTGAGTGTAATGAACAAGGAAAAATAACAAGGGATTGCACCTTCTACACCCGATAGTAAAATAAAAAATGTAATTTAAGGCATTTTGTAGTTTTTGAAAAGATTGAATTTGAATTCAAATGCTGTAGTACTCGCGAAAGGCACTTTTTACCACTGAATCAAATTACTCTGAGCACAAGTAATGGAATCTATTGCACTTTTCAGAAAATTCAATATAACATTTTCTTACTATACAGTTTCACAATGATAACTTATGTACATTACTCGTTGCAATATTTCACATAACCAAGGCCTTGGATCAAAGAAAAAATGAGATTGAAGCACATGTGAAAATAGACAACTCGTAGAGGCGACATACAGAAATATCAGAAGGGACAAATGTGGTTAATAAGCTGATGTGTATAGTGCAAAATAGTCCTGTAAATCGCACATAAGTTTAACAGGCACATTTATAGTTGCACATACGAGAAATTTAAGGGCTTCAATCATTTCAACCAATGAATATACGTATTTGGTATTTGTAGCACATGGCTTACCGTGATAATTTTCTGTATAACCTTCTTTAAAAATGTCAACAAAAGCAGTCATTAAGTTAATTTGTAGCACGAGTCTTAATCCATGTCTATTATAATGTTCTAATACTTTACGTCTAAACTGCGCCATGAATTCTTATTCTGCATTCACTATGCGATGTGAGATTCTGAAAAACATTACTCTGAGTAATAGTCCAGCTTTAAAGAAAAGCATACTCTGACTCTAGGCTGTAAGAAATGAACTACTTTATATTTAGTGACGCAGGGTTGTATTTTATTGTATTTATATTGATATGAGGTATTATGCAGGCTTTATTTATTACGTTCAGTATAAAAGTTTATTTAATATATGTTTATAACTTATTATAATGAATAATATTTAGATGTAATTCATTCACTATTAAAGAAAGACGTACAAATATGGAATACCATTTTGCTTTCGGCTGCTACTATCAAGGCAAATGTGAAAAGGCTCATGAAATCTGCATAACATGTAGCCACATCAAGATTTTAAAAAGTTTATGGGATATGACTGAATATTTATAAAATATGCATTTTTCAAAGAAACAGCATTACCACTCTTTTGAAAAGTGGGGTGCAAATATGTAATACTGTTGAATGATTAGTATAGTTAAAATTATTTATTAAAATGATACAGCGAAATTGTTTTTCAAGTGAGTCTAACAAATAAAAAAATAAACACGTGAATCTAACAAATAAAAAATAAGCATGTGAATCTAGCAAATAAAAAAGCACATACATCCGCTCTTGTCCTTCATTTTCAGTAATCACAATCAGCACGTGTTCACAACCCATACATTTAATACAAGCGCTTGATCATTTTTTCGCTGGTAAATCGAAAATAAGTATCTGTGTATTTCCTATTCAGTTTCTTTTCATTAAAAGCCGCACCACACACTTCCTGCCCTCTCACTTAAAAATTATGTGAGAGAGAAGTAGTCTCTTTTTGTTAACTGGAATGCCATGGTCTACAGGCCATTTCTTGTTAGCCTAAATGTTTTTTTTTTTCGTTGTAAGAGCATATTGAGGTAATTTTTCTTGCATTTCAGGAGGTACCACTGTTTTTGTCCCAATTTTTAGTTGAGTGGCCTCATTTGCTAACCTTTTATAATTTTCCAACATAAATATTTTCTTTTTACCACTTTAAATATTTGTTTTTTGTAATAGAAGAAAAATGTGACACATTCAATGTTCCAATTTACATCCAGGATACCGCAACGGGTGGCCGAGGTCGTTAAGGCACGGACTCGTGAGCGGGAGGTCTGGGGCTCCAATCTCACCAGGGCCGTCCTCCCTTACTGCGGATTTTCCCAGATTTTCCTCATTCCTCATAACTGGCAAATGCCGGGGAGGTGCCCAAAACTTAGGCCTGGAACGTTTCCTTTCTTAAAAATAAATCCTTTCCGATTATATCATTTCATCTCTTGTATCATCAGTTTCCATCGCCTGTGGTGCCTCTGTAGCAAAAACGGGCGTTAAACACTACTCATTGCTTTCTGCACCGCATGTAATCCCTGGAGGGTGATTACTAGTAGTCCATATTAGTGACAGTGTATCTTCGAAATTCTAACCTCAAAACACGCGAACACGCGTATGCAGACAAACAAATAATATATGGCAATGATGGATGATATATGTACTACAGCATGATGTACGATTCACTTCAATAAAATTAATGAATAGTATGTCACATCGCAATAACTATTTATTCTCAAACATTCTTGGCTCAAAAAAAAAAAAAATTAATTCACCTCAGATTGTGAAGTGTGACTTCTACCACGAAAAGAGAGGCTTGTAATGGCCGGGATTCACGTTGTTTACCATTTCGTTTTGCCTCTATCAGAGTGCAGCACATACTAACCAAAAACCTTGGAATTCCATGTTAGCCCCCCCCCCCATTCCTTGTTTGTCCCCTTTACTCATATTATATCGTAAATTCATTATTTAAAAACAATATTGAATAACACCATTTATTGGCAATAAGCAGGGTCTACCGTACAGGAGACATATTTCAGCTATCAGCTGCGTTAAAACTGTATAAAATAAGATGCAAGTATTACAGACATATAACACTGTCTAGATACATTATTATTTTTGAAAACTTGCGCAATGTCTTTAGCAATCTTGTTTGTAGTGTAGTAGGCCAAAAATGATTTTGATACTGATGTATAGCTACAGAATTGCGTTTTTCATCTATTTGGAAGTTCTAAACAGTAAAATATTATACAACCATTCCACATCGAATGACAGGTAACGCGATGTTGCGTTTGTTCAGCAATTTTGTTTATTTATACAAACGCGAAAAGGCAAACATGACGTAGCATGACCCGGGTCGATGTACTATTTTAACCAAAGTAAAGGTGAAATACTGATTTTCACACTATGTCTACCAACACCTCCAATAATCCTTCTGAATACATTTTACATTCCATACAGGCCGAACAACTAATAAATTAAATGCTGACCGACACGGGTGGCCGATATCGCTAAGACACGGAAGTCTACGGTTCTATTCCCGCCAGAACAGTCCTCCTTGGGGCATCTTTCACGTTTTCCTCAGTCCTTATCAGTAGAAATGCCGGGGAGGTACTCTAATTTGTGCCTGGAACGCTTCCTTTCCCAACATTTTTCTTTCCCAATTCGTCATTTGAGAACCTGAAATTCAAAAGGCAACATGTTCTCGTGAAAAATCTTTCCAGGAAGGGAGTAAAAATTATAAAAATGACAAATAAAGCTTTGCAAATCATTTTATATGATCCACATACTCCAATAATATATCAAAGACAGCTTGGTGTAGCAGGAAAAAATTATAAATATATTCTTTTTATCTTTATAATGTGGCTATGTTGCCCTTTAAACGAATTTGTTGGAGAAGATTCAGAATGACTGAATAGCCACTGTAACATATGTATTGCATTGTGATTGCGCAAGTACATAAGCCTTATTAGAAGATTTTAATTAAACAAAATAAGAATTTAATAATAAAGAAAAATATTGTATGGCTAAAATTAGACTAAAGCATGAAAATCCTTTCATAATCTTCACAAAAACAATGTTTTAACTGCTCACGGTCCTCCCCAGGCTTATCATTTACTGGAGTGTCCTGGCTTCTGTTGCCATTCATTAGCAAATACTTTTTTTTTTTTTTTTTTTTTTTCAGAAATGCGTCCAGATCCTTGTGTTTCAGTGGAAATAATATGAGTTAACGACACAGGCTACAAATGCCATGGCAATTTATTTCCATTCTTTAACAAAGTAATGTACTCATTTTGAATGATATAATCATAGTAATTAGAGAATTTAATACATATTTGAATCCAGATTTATATATTTATTTTTTAAACTTAATAGTTTTACAGTCACTAATACCATCAATTTTCTTCAAGCGTTCACTTAAACACTTTATATTTTTCAAATTTCCAATCGATTCCTAGCATTTTGACAAAATTACATTTTGACAAAATGTCAATGTATTCATTTTATTTATGTGGTTGGGTGTTTCCTCAATTTTAATTCCACTCTTCTGAGAACTCTGTCTGCTAGGAGGAAACTTATGTCCTAGTATTGAAAATATCCATACTCTTTCCTGTAAAAGTTATGAATTTTTTAAGCCGGAGCAAAATAGTACGCAGTACAACATTATTCTGTTCTGGTCTCCATATGATACATTCTGATTGTAAAACGTGCAAAATGTTGTCTTTTGAATGAGCGCACATTTTTATTTCATTGTTTATTTATTTATCATGGAACATGATGCTATAAGGATGAATGGCGCATATCTAATAGTGACGAAAGCAAATAAAATACCCGTGCAATCTTTTATCTCATTTTTAAATGTTTGTGGACATATTGCATTTTGAATACCAGGTGCTCTTTATCTCTTATACCATTAATTTCTAACGCCATGATGCCACATTACATAAAATAAATACATACTAAATATTTACATTTATTGCTGGCTTATGAAACAACTTCAAAATTTGCAATGGTTAGCTACACTCTTTCGCCAAGGCCTTTCTGAATGGCTACCCTGTTCTTTTGTATCCAATTAACAGATTTAAAGCGTGTCGAGGGTGTCGAGCTGGGTAACTCGCACGGTATGAAAATTCCTATAAATTTTCTTGATTCGCAAGCAGTGAGCATCTAACTAATTTACCCACATCCAAGAAGAAACTTTCAGCAAGGTATAGATGCGTCCCGCAACACTCTTGAGAAGCATTCTCCAAGATGAAATTCAGTGGCTTGCTAATACCAGAGCCAGTATATTTCCTATCATGCAATGGCAGGCAAAAGAACTTCAGTTCATGTCATTCTGTGTAACGCTATTGACATCATCTATATTAACCTGTTAATGCTGAACAACCATAAAAGTATGCCGGTTATAAACAAGTGAACTTCATTTCGCCGAATGTTTATGACAATGTGTTCCAGGAACAATTTCGGTGCAAATATATGAGTAACCCACCAAGGAAACATTACAGTTTTGAAAAAGTAGAACAGTAAACTTCATATCTAATGTTTGCACTAAGAATTGTGATATACGTGTATATTCCGTTCAAGTATTAAGCTGTTTATGGTTGAACTTTGCACTTTTTTCTTTGACTATAAAAGAGCAGTACTTCATTTCATGGCAAAAGATTTTAATTTATTATATTAAGATCATATGCTTTGAGTAGAATGAAACTTATTATTGTGTGTCCCTCTTCTGCTTCTATATTGACATAGGTGTAATTTCCTGCTTTAAAAAGTGCATGCAAAAGTCTTCTACCAGAATAAATCTGTCTACTTCACGTAGCAAAACTCAAAATCAGAAAAGATTGTTAAGGATTGTTAGCTAGCAGCAAATTATTGAATCCATAAGTGTTTTAAAATTTTCAAATTAATAATAATAATAATAATAATAATAATAATAATAATAATAATAATAATAATAATAATAATAATAATAATGACCCATATAAAGAGGCCGATTATTTCAATTAAACTAATTTAGAAATACCAAATGACAGTAATTTTTACAGTTATATAGGTAGATATGTAAATATGGGTCAGAAGGGGTAAATGTAAATATATAGTTTACATTTAAAGGTTTTAAGTGTTTCGTTTTTGATGTGAATGTGCCTATTGTCATATAATAAACGAGAAACAAATTATTTTATTTTTCCCAAGTCATCTAATAATAATGAGTGGAAGCATAAGCGGGTGGTACTCAGTTTTACGTTATTGCACCTTGATTGAATGCTTTAAAAGCATTTTATAAGTAAGTGAAAAAGACTACAGAAGCTATTCTCAATCTGTGGTCCGCGAACACTCCCATGGGATCCACGAAGCATTAAAGTCTGTGAACAGCAAATATTCTTGAGTGTATAGATACAAACAATGTGTTGGGAGAAAACGACAGGTAATAACAGTTTATGATATGTATTTATTGGCGAAAAGATAAATTTAATCAAATCTAAGGCGATTATTTGTTCGGCAGGGAGCTTTCAAATACACAAGCCGGAAACGTGAAGCAGCAAATACACTTATTTCCCTGGCAACAGCACACATATTTCAGCACTGAACTATGTAAGCTGGAGCACGCCGGCTTCAGACTATCCCTGCCTATCAAAGAAGGCCATGACCTTATTTATACCTTTTGTAAAAACTCTCCTATATGAAAAACCATTTCTCTGTACTCGTTTGTTAAAAAAAAAAACAAAAAAAAAAAAAACATAGAAACCGTTTGGAAAGTGTATTATCAACACTCCGAATATAATTCATATGCATCACGGCTTGTAAGTGAAATGCAGCATTATCCTTCTCATTCAGACCTTAAAATTAGCGAGTAATTTTGTGCCATATATTGTTAGTTGCTATTATTAATATTTTATGCGTTTTATATACCTTTTAATGTAACATTCTTGTTATGACTGTAAGGATATACTATAATAAAAAGGAAAATATCGAAAATTATACATTTATATGTTTAATCTTCTAAATATTGTAAAAGAAAAACAATGGGCGACTTTAAAAAATATATAGGATGAAAATTTAGGATATTAAACGTTTAGTTAAATCTTAAGAATCAGTGAGAGCAAGAAATCATTAAAAGGGGTACGCATTCAGGTAAAGTTTGAGAATCGCCGGTATAAAGCATAGTATAAATCTTAGATATTTGTAATGATAAGTTGTACATATATACATATAACGAAAAGAGTGTCCAATGTTGCAAAAAAACCAACTTAAAAACGGAACGAGCAGCAACAAACATTTAGCTGCTTCCGTGATGACGATAAACTGAACTGTACTTGCAGCAGGAACGATGTTGGTGAAATTTTAATCAGGGTGTTAATGAACTACATTGCACTACTTTGAGAGATTGTAGGAGCGTATTAGATAAGCAATTTGAGATATGGCTTCTATGCTTCACGAAGAAAAACAACGGAGTTACATGGTGATGTTGAAGATGAAATTAAATCAGTAGTAAATCAGTGTTAAAACAAAAATTGTTGTAAAAGTTTGCCAGAATGTCTTCAACCTGCTTTGTTCAGTAGCGCATCATAAACGTTTTCAAGATTCATTGCTATAAAATCTTTAACATCTGGTATTATTCATGTGACAACAATATGGCACTGAACAACGTTAACTGATTTAGCTTAGTCTAGAGGCAGTTATCTGCCGACTGTGCGGTCTAACGGATAAAGCAACAGACTGTGGTTTCGAAGAATTCATAGATTCTGGTTCTGCAGAGTAGGTTATTTACTTTTATTTTAAGATTACACATGGGATGGAAGAAAAATTAACAATCAATGGCACCTCAACTCGATAAAATGATTCGCTTTCACTTGACGCCAGTATCATTACCGACTACGCCAAAAAGTCGCGATCCACAATTTGCGTCCGTTATTGAGTGGAATCATTTCGAATAGGAACTTCATTAGTCATTGGCGTATTGGCACTTTAGAAATTTAGTGCCATAACTTAAACTTTGAACAGACATGCCAGAATACCCTACCTCAACTTGCTTATATAACACTCCTGTAACCGAGCGGGAAGACTCAAGGCTGTAAATTATTTGCGAGATCCCGAATTAAAATACCTCGAGGTTCGCCATCTTGACCTTGGGTTATTTTTCGGTTTCCCCTGGTTGCTTAGACGAATGCTCGGAGGAACCTATCTTTCCCACAAATTTTCTGCTCTCCCATTTAGTGCTGTTTTCTTCTGTTACAGGGTCGAACTTTCCAGGGCGAGGTGTTCTATCTGGAAACATGTTAGGGATCCCATCTACATCCGTGGTTTACGGCCCATGGATTCTGGCCGTCTGTATCTCTCTCATTTCACCCCTTTGTGCAGAAGTACTCCGTTGGGAGTGTATGCACAAACGGCCAGCCGTTGAGGGAGGCGGAAGTGCCGAAGTATCCTCCGCTCACCTTATCCAAGACCCCTCTACGTTGCAGTGTAGCTCATTAGCTGCATATAGTCCTACACAATTGACCATTATCTGCCTCATCTCAACTTTGAAAGTTATCTAAGAGTTCACAGTGTCGCGTGTTCTGTTTACCTACTAGTTTTCGTTTTCTTTTCTATTATCTTATTTATTGGACCTATCAGAACATCTCGTTTTGTTGGTAACTCGTTTTATAGTAATGGTTATAGTCATAGCCTATTAGACATCATAGGATGGCATAAAAACGGACGATAAACACATTGAAGGCAGAGCTCAAAACCGCAACCCTCTTGGTATCCATATGCGCGTGACACATTCTTTAAAAGTAAACATGCTCTTAGTTTCTCTCTCTGTCTATGAATTGTTAAAATTACCTTAAGGTTCATTAAAATTGAGCTGGATATGTTGCGTATTTGTTACAGAATACAATTCATCCTAGTTGTAAACGTGTGGCATAGAGAACTACAGATTTAAATAAAAATTAACAAACTGAGAATATAAAGTACATTAAAAAGCAAGGGCCAAACATCCATAAAGAAAAGCATTTCTTGTTTAAACATGCACTTGCCTCTAAAATAAACTTAAAAATATTTAAATTGGGACAGTTAACTCATTTCCACCCAAATGTTGTTTTTCCAACGCTGCACATTTCCAGTTGCCTGTATTATATTTGCTTGCGATGTGTGAATTCATAACGCGCCTTTGATGACAAACGCTTCTATTTAAGCATTCTCAGAGGAGATTGGCGCCCCGGCAGCAGTAAACATACAGGTCATAGAAGTTTTTCCGAGTGCACAGAAAAGACACAATATTTTACTCTGTTTACAAACTTTCTAATGGAAACCTATTTATCACGAGAACTGTTTAACATACAACAGATATCTCCCGTTATTTTAGAATGACTACCTTCTAGGTAGTACAATTAAAGTAAAACTGCCTCATTTCTGCATTGTTGTTTCTGTAATTAACATGACAAGCCTTCCATTACTTTTAAGAAAAACTATTCAATGGAATATAATATTTGAGGTTTCCGCCCGTTAGTACTATTACACATTTATATAATAAGCGCATGTGTTAAGTTGCAAGCGTACTGGGTATTTTGAAAGCTGGTGTCTCAGGGCTTCAGTAAGTGCGACTTCAAGATTTCTCAACATTTTTGTAAGTAGAAAGCAAACGTTTAGGAATTAAAAACAATGGTTTTCGGCACCATAAGCTCTAAAAAGTTAATAATGTGAACTATGTAACTGAAAATAGCATACAAATAATTAACTTTAACATTCGTTTAATTATTGACTTAGTTATTAAATTTCATTTATTAACACGACAATTTCAAGTAAGAAAAATTGTAATATATTTGAAAAGTACATGAATTAAAATTACTTGAATTTGGTGCTTGAAAAAGGCAATTATAAAATATTAATATGAAATATTGTTTTCAACATAAGAATAATCACAGCCTCTCTGTCTAATTAACACAGTTTACCATATTTTGTTTTATTTTTCCAGTAAGCTACAAAAATAACTTTTCGAAATAAGCCTTAAGTGAGTGCATGATCTGGTTGAGATAACTAGGAAAAAGTAATGATAAAACGGTTAAACATTAGTTTGCCTAACAAAAATAATATATTACAAGTAACTTTTGCAAATTTTGTCATATAATTTGCAATTATAAGTTTTAAGAGAGAGAAAAAAAAAAAAACAATCCACATCTACAGATGTCACTGTCATATATATATCTTTTGGTTGCGTTTGCAGTTTTATATGTAAATATGCACATTTTAAGCACTAAGGTGAAAAATGAATTTATATGGACTATTAAGCTAAAAATTTAAGCATTAAATAATGTAAAAAATAAATATTTTGATTTTATTTATAACATCCAATACAGAAAAATATAGGCACTTGCCTGAAGATTCGGTGTTTAAAAGCGAAAAGGGGAGTGACAAATGCTTATATGACATACTAAATTACAGAGTTGTCAAAAACTGCAATGCATTTGTCGATTCATATACTAGCCTTCCAACCAAATGCTAAAATTAAGCTATTGTCATTAAATATAGCATTACAAGAACAGGAAGAATGATAGTCGCTATCAACCGTAAGGTCACTGAAGTAGTTAGTAGCTTATGAAACTACTAAACGTTAGCAACACGCTTCTGGCCTGAGCAAAACCCTTGCAAGACACTTAATTGTAAACACGTCAAAGAGGTAAAGCGTGTATGGCATGTTCCTCTTGTAGGTATTTCAGAGGTGTTACAATCAGCAGCCAGTCATGCGCCGTTCGGCAATGCCACCACTACAGCATTCTGGTGGGGAACGTTGTATCATCATGCTCGTCAGTTGATGAGGAAGTGAAGTACTCCTACACTTCCTACAATTTTAAAATGAGCCAGTAGTCCGTTTCATGGTATGCATTTTTTTTCGCGGTAATGTAAAACTCCGAATTAAACTTTACTTCATCAGGAGTCTAACTCGGGTCCCCAATTGTCAAGCAAGCTTCTTCTGAGCCACGGTGGTGACCTGGACGCAATTATCTTACCCATAGTTGTTCTAAATATGTTGAAAGCGGAAATAAACATTATCTATAAGAGATAAAGAAAAAGAGTGGCTTACAAGTTTGAGTCACGCACTCATAGCTAAGGTCAGGACTTGACGCGAAACCAGATGTATTGCGATTTAGTTTTGAGCATCACACCCTCAGGTGTTTGCCTTGTGTTGGATGAAATTTGGGGAGGCACCAACCTCCGATGTACCAAACTGAGACAGCAATCTCGACTGTTTGTAACAAATATACTTATGTCTTAATTGGTTAGAACTACTTTCGATCTTTAGTTAGGCCAAATGGCATTATACTTTCCTAGAGTGATAAGAAATGGAATAAGATGCTGTAATAGATAATTGACAGAGAGATGCGTGTATGGCGGGTGGTGATGCTTTGACTCACATGCTTTAGAGTCAGTCGTAATGAAGCTGCGGAAAGCGCAGGACACGTAGTGCACTTGTTATCCTCCTTGCTGCCAAGTTTTGAACTCGTATACTCTAGGAAATGTATTTTGACTGCAAAACTGCAAGTTTCACATTCACATAAAATGACGGCTAAACTCAAAGTATGAAGTTTTCTTCTGTTTGAGTGAAAGTTTAAAACTGCGGTAAAGTGGATATAGTTGTAATAGTTTTGCATGTGACCTAACTGCAACAGAGTCCATATGTTGTTTGAAAGAGAGTCCGGAATCAGGGGTAGCTGCCTAAATATTTATAACTGACTCATAAGGAATAAGAGCACCAAAATGAGAGCTTCTGTGATCGTTCCACACCACGCATAGAGAAAATAACGGCTTGGGTATTGCAGTGATTAAATTAACTCTTCATTTCGTCAGCCAATACTCCGGCAAAATGCGAGTAAAAAAAGGATGACCCATCACTGAATGGTATACAAAAGTGTCAAGTGTGCGTAGAAACCATTCTGTGTATATTAGATATAGAATCGGTCAGAGGGGACGCCAGCTTTCACAGATGTAGGAGATGACGCTGCTAGGTAAAGTTGAGAAGTTAAGTATGGTAGTCTGCAATACAATGTACCATCGCATTAGTGAACTCTAGATTGAAGCTTGCAGAGATGTCGGTATGCCATACTCTTATCAAAAACCTCTTTAACATGTAAGAATATGACCACCAACATACTAAATGTTGTACCTCACTTTAATTATTAATTACGGTTCAAAACGTAGCATAAATTAATGCGGGTTTTAAGTTGATAAAAGTTAAAAATAACCCATCTTTAGAAATTTGCAGTATTACTTGTTGATCTGTTTGAAATTATCAGGTTTGTCGAAGTTACTCGATACACAATCAATGATGCAATGGTACAGATAGATGTTGTATTTGTTTACTTCCGTTCTCAACAGAACTGGAACAGGCAGTAAATCTTGAGCACCTGTTGTTTTGTTGGGGTAAATGAAAATATGAATAATAATTTAGAATAATGTCAATGGCACGACTGATACTTTTGGAGACTACACTCAGCATTTCAGTATATTACACACAGGATGTAACAAAAAGATATGCTAAAACTTTGGGAAAACATTCCTCAAATATACAGGATAAAAATATAACATGAACATGGGTCAGGAATTGCATTTTTTCCTTGTTAGAGCCCCTTTCCTACACCTGTTCCACATAGCAAAATATTCAAAAACAGAACTGTGGGAAACAGAAAATCATATGAAATGTTCAAAACGTCTTCAGTTAGCACGGGTACATCCATCAACCAGCCGTCTCATGGACTCCCTGATGATCTAATATTTCCGAAGTATCTTGTATTGTCTGGCAACCTTGCAGAATACGAGTGCCAGGACTCTCTGTGGACTAACCCATAGATCTTATGAGCATCTGCTAACTCCGCATTTGAATACCTCATTTTACAGTACCCGGAACGAGGTTCGCAAACAAACAGAGCCTACACTACGTGTTCGGTGCTACGTCAAGCAATGACATCATAGCATAACAAGCAGACTACGTGGCACAGAACAACCACAATAACTAGAAACTAAGAGTAGTTACAACATCCACGCCCCATTTAACCAGAGTTAAAAGCAAATGTTAACCTACGGTATATATTAAGCTACTGTTCTCTTGTGGGGTTATTGCACAGACCAGCTATACTGGCATTCTAGCGTGCATACCACACCGTGTAAGCGGTGTTATAGACAAAGGGCTCTAAAACATTTCCGAACCCATGTTAATATAGCATATTATTCCTCAATATGCAAGGAATGTTTCCCCAAAGTTTTGACTTACCTTACCTTTCGTTATATCTGTATATATACGAGTTTATGTATATTCATTTTATTTGAGCAATACAGTCTTAAATTGTGAAGAGCACTCACTTTGTTAGATATGTGTTCAAAAACCACTATTGGTATAGTTTATGATGATGTTTACAATAATAATTTTGAACATTAATATTATATAATAAAAATGCAAGATCGTGATCTGTGCTGCTTTTGGTAAAACAGGACTCGTAGAAATGAAACCCAGCACTGGCATTGTATCAGCAATATCGTCCATCTGTTTGCCATGTAAGTAAAAGAAAACAAGAGCAACTATATTTTTATGGCCACCAAGCATGGTGTCTAACAATAGAAGAGATCAACAAATTGAAATATTTTGGATACCTGTTTATGCAACATTAATGTGGGGCGTAACATTTTTTTTTATTAATTTATTTATGGACGCTCTTTAACAGCTCAGGTCATCAGCGTCCCATTCAACTCAGGGCGTGAAACGGCCGACAAATTTTGCTCAGAGGCCTCTCTTTCAGGCTTGAGGTTCTTTTTCGTGCTGTAAATATACGATACGGGACCCACGGCTTTACTTCCCTTCCGAAGGAAGCCATACTTAGGATTTTTAAGCCCGAAAAAATCCATCGGTCCTGGCTGGGTTCGAACCCGCGATCTTGGGTTTAGGAGGCAAGTATGGTAACCACTACACCACCAGGACCGACTGGGCGTAACATGAAGTATGAAGTAAGCCGGCAATAAAGCACAAGTTCGCGGGCTCAATTCCGGCCAGGATCGATGGATTTTCTTTTGGGCGTAAATATCCCAAGTATGGCTTTTTTTTTTTCGAAAGAGACGTAAAATTCATAAAATAATTACTTAAATTCAAAACAACAGGAACAGTGTTGAACAAGAAAGCAAGACACTGTCGTCATGTGTTAACAGAGGAAAAGCTGGATGATATCGCTGATCGATAAGAACAATAGACGCGAAAATCTCTTACAAAGTAACACAAAAAGCGAGGGTCATCTGTACATCAGCACAGTCTGCTAGAAAATTGCAAATATTTCATTCTTACAAGGTTACTGAAGTGTATGCCTTATAGTCCACCGACTCGGGAGGAAAAAGGTAAGCAAGTTTACAGTACTTTACCGATCGCACAGCGAACTGGGTATGGTCAGCTACTCTGTGTGCTCCCTGTTCATGTGCGCGAAGACCCGATATAAGAGAATAAGAACATAAGAATTTTCAGAATACCTGAAATGAAGAGTGTACAAAAAAAACTATCAGAGCAAGATTCAGGTAAGGAAACGAAACGTTAGCCAACAAATACTGGAATAAGATAGAAAGGGATGCAGAAATATTGAGATAGAAAGAGACCTTGTAGACGAGTGTGCGGCGATGAAAGTGAAGGACCAAGGAATAATCTACCAAAAGGACACCCTGAACGAGAGAAGGAACGGAGAAACGTGGGCAAGAGATATCTTAAAGAGAATGCTGTTAGTAATTATAGTATAAATATCATGAATTTTAGTGCCAAAAGGCAGGAATTGAAAACTGCTACTACTATAGTACTCTAGATGTAATTCAGTCAAGGCAGAAAGCTGAGAGTTTATATTCATCATAGTTCTAGGTGAATTCTGCTAAAGTTCAGGTCTCGATATTGAATTATTTTCGCACAGTTTTATGTGTATCATTTCTTTTTCCTTAGAGGTATGAATCCTGTAATGCTGCGAGATTGTCACAATGATTATGATGAATGAGGCGATTTAGATCGTGCTGCCTAGCGCTTGTTATAAAGCAGCTTAATAGGGCCGTAGCTCAAACCTTAGGCCGGTGGATTAAGAGGCAGGCAGTGATGGTCCTTGAGTGTGGAACCGCATCCTCATTAGTAAAATGAGGTGAAACCCGTCTCTCTCCTCGTCCCAGTGTGAAGATAGTGTTCGCTTATCTGAAAAAAGTGCATAGTGTACCTGGCCTCTCTCACAATACTTTTAACCAACATTATAACCAAGGGACTTTTTCATGCTCATAATATGAACAACACTTTTTTAATTAGTTCCAAAGACGACAAGACTTTTGAAACCTTTGGCTCAAGGTGCGGTATTCTAACTCAGTTTCTAAGAAAGGCGCGAGATATACCACCCATAGTTTACTTAGCATATGGTGTGCTCTTTTGACATCGCGCCTTATCTCAGCCTTTCAACAGTCTGATAAATGTGTGTGATATCCCCTTCCCAATATTCACAGACGTGAACAAGCTCAAGCGTATTGTGATAACGAAGCTGCCAGTCACCATTTGCGGCCATTTTCTATTGAATCCCTCTACCAACGAACAACTTCAAATTGCACATTTTATTTATTGCCTGGCCTGGAGAAGCGAACTCATGATTGTCGTCATCAATGATTATGGAATTTCCAGATTCTATTTTCTTCTTTCATTATGTTATTATTACTCTGTTATAGATGCTATGTATAAACATGCACAAATTATGTGTACTATGAGAAAATGTTGTTTAACCCTATTTAATAAGCATAAAGTTGTTCATGAATTAATTCTTCATTTCCTTTCCCATTCCTGTTTTGCGTTAAGCTTTCCACCAGAAATCTTCAGTACGATGAAAAGTTAATGGCAGATTATATTTTTGGAGAAATGTATTTGAACTGTACTTGTGCTGAACTTAACGACAGTCATATTTTTAGAAAATTTGTGTTGGATTGCATTGTTAACGGATGCTTTGGCACTTTATGGTAGGCACCATTGGGAGGAAGAGATGAGATCAGGGAGACGCCAGACAGTAAAGATCTATGAGCAGTGATACGCGGACATAGACGGAATTCCTAACATGTTTCCAGATAGAGCTCATCGATCCCGGTGGAACCCCCACCCCAAAGACGTTAGAACCCCTCACAATGTCCGCTTCCATGCCAGACACCGAAGCAGAAACCTATCCAGTAACACAACTAATGGAATGGAATGATATGAAACGAAAGAGCGAATTATTCGTGGAAGAGATTCACCAGGGTAAACCACGAAAAAAAAAAAAAAATACCAAGGTTAGTATAGCCAGCTCCAGTTTTGACCCGGAATTTCCGAATGCGTGCTCCAAGTGTTACCGCTTGAGCCACCGTGCTCGGTTCAAGAGAGTTACTATAGAGTTCGAATCTGGATGTGCTGGTGTGAGAAGCAAGTCTCTGAGCGAAGCAAACTCATTTTGAATCCATTTCTGCACGTATGGGCAATATCCTTCATAAACACTTTGAGCTAGTGCGATTAAGAGATAAAACATCAGGGACAAAAGTTGTTTCACTTTTTAATCTTGGAAAATATCTGGTATATCAGATAGTGTCTCCTTGTGGCCGTAGCAGTACTATTAAAAAAAATTGAACTGAGTTTCTAAAATGTTGATATGCATTAGACCCATTTTTACCAGTAATAACTGCAAAACTACATTTATATCATTGATTCGCTGGTTATAAAGTTTATTACTATAGCTCAGATTATTGCTAATCGTCATAAAAATCTAAGCGAATTCGTAAACTATCAAACATTAGGGAAGATTCTGTTTTGTACTTTGTTACTTATTTTGTACTGTTTTACCTGCTTCTGGCCTTTTGTAATTCATTTTTTTTTATTTTTGCAATTTTTACCTTTTTAAGTAAAGTGCTTCATTGATGGAAATAAGAAGCAATTGTTGTTGTTCAACTGTTGTAACGTTTTGCAGCAGATTTCATTTCATAAAGGAAGTGCTATCAATGTGTTCATACCTTTTAAGCACTGAGTGAAAGCGTTAGCTTGAGACTTGCATTCGGGAGGTTCCGTGTTCAAATCCCTTAGGGTTGGCGTTTTTTCATGGTTTTCCCATGTTGCTCACGCGAGTGCTGAAATGGATCTTTTAATTTCCACCAGTTGTCCGCTCTTCCATAGTTTATTTTGTTGGTTCTGTTATAGGTCGGAAGGCTTGCACTTTGGAATGATTTGTGCCCCTATCTGGTGCGGAAGCGAATCTTCTGACCCTTTAACTCCTTGGGGGAGGGGAACTCCACCAGTGTCAGGGTATTCCGTCTGGAAACATGTTACGGATCCCGTTTACGTCTGCAAAGTCATCGTTCGTGGATTCTGCCCACCCGGTGTCTCCCTCACCTTATCCCTTCCTTCCGTAGATGCCTCCATTGGAACCCCCGGCCGTGAGCAAGACTGAGGTACCGAATATCCTCCTCCTGCTCTCCAAACAATTCAATCCAGTTCTTCTAGGAAGATCAAAAACAATGTAAGTAGAGTAAGCAGTCTCGTATTCTTGTGGGCTAGGGGTATTCGCTTGTCAGCTGTCGATACACATAATTGACTTGTAATAATAAACGCGGTACAAATTTATCCAACAGCAATGACGCGAGAGGAAAATCAGTTAGATGCCGGTTGTCCGTAATGAAAACGAGAGCACTACGCCTATCATATACATAAGCAATTTTATATTATTACTTTAGAACATTCTGTAGCACACTTTGTTAAACTCATTAAGGGATAGACAAAGCCGCGTTTTTTGGGTATTGAGGATAACGCGAAAAAAGTTTTACAACTCTGGTCTGAATTATCTTCATATTTCATGAAAGTGTAAGTCATTTAAAGCTATATATTCTACGCGAATTTTCACAAATTTCGGATGGCCTCACAAAAGTATTTATTTGCGAAAAAAACAAACAGTAAAATGGAATGTTTTAATTTTTTTTAAAAATGAATTATGTTTTGATATACTATAAACATTTTTAAACTTCGGACATCTCTGATTTAGATAAGGAACGCAGATATGTTGCTCTACACTTTTATGGTTGCCGTTAGGGTAAACTCCGCATATTTTAACACAAAAGGAAAGTTTTAACGCTATTTCAAATATTATTCTATTTAGAAACTTGGATGCATTAGCTAGTAGTTATAACAAAGGTATTCATTTGTAGTAAGAAAATGGGCCAAGCAAGTGAAACTGCTCGCGCTACCGAATATCGCAGCCATGAATTTTATTTGAGTGTAACTAATGTTATTTAACGTAAATCGTATAATATCAAAATAGAATGGAAACGTCACGATTCATGAGAGAAATAGGCAAAGTGTAAACGTCCCGAAAGGTGCTTGGATGAAAGCAAAGGAATAAACAAAATACCAAAGAGACAATTAGGTATTGCAAGCTCGTTTGAAAATCAAAAGAAAACTAAAACAAAGTATGTGGAATTCGTCTTGAATACTACTGAAAGTATGCAAATATTTTATTGCTTTAATAAGCCAGATTTCATATATTAAACTAACACGTGAACAACAGGTAATTTCAATATTCATATCACCGAAAATTATAAAAATTGACAGGAAAAAATAATTCGCACTGAATTATGGTAAAAAAATGTAATTAAATTGACTTTTGCTTTCTTAGTAAAGGCTACCGACGTCAAACATGGGCAGCAAAATATTATTTTCTATCTATAATTTCATGTAATCAATTCAACGAGTTTTTATAAGCTAATATTGAGATGTCCCAATGACACAGTTGACGCTGCAGCTTTGGCATAGTTAGGAAAGGTATGTGTGAAGGGTTTAATAATAGAAAGGATATTGATTTATTTGTTCTGACTACAAAAGCTACCTGATAATGGTATTGTGTAAATATGCCTGGAATATCAAAGGAAAAAAGCTTGGCATTACAGCTAATACCTGGTTAGGGAAAGTTAGAGAGCAGTTGTATAAGAATTGTCTACAAGATATGTTTTATGCTTCCAGATTAGGGAAAAAAGTTCATTGATATGGTTCAAGGATATAAAACATGGTCCAGGCGAGTATACCGTAATTTGTAGGAAGTATGAAAGGGAAGGGATGGTTTAGTTTCGATAAGTCTTTGGAAATTAAGGGGTTTGAGGGAGACGTTACCCCAGGGACCTGTCCTTCTGCGGGAAAAGGAGAAGAGATACATATTGCTTTTCAGTGTAAAGAAACAATTGAATGGAAGGTAAGTTTGATAAGCAAGAAATGGTTATTGAAGAATAAGGAAGTTGTAGTAAGAAAGATATTTGAAGAGCATAAGGGTTTTTTTATTAATGGTAAAGATGGAATGGATATGGTGAGTATAGAGAAATAAGAAATAGAATTAGAATAACTAAATTGTATTTTATTAGATTATTAGACAATGTGATGTTATGTATGCAACTATTTATATCTGTTGTATTTTAAGGTAGTTGTGGTTTTGCCCAAATAAGTAAAGTTAAAATGGAATTATAATTTTGTATTTACTAAGCATTATTTACTTTTTTTTGCTATGAAGAGAATCAAGAGAATAGATAGAAATCCAAATGGGTGATATTAATATAAAATATGCCTTTATATTTAGCAGTACTCATTTAATTCACCAGATATTGCGTTTATTTTAAACATAAACAAGTGACAGATAAATATAGGTTTGGTATTGTATATATTGAAATATTATAATTGCATTTGCAGCAATGATAGTATTATTTAACATTTTGTAAGTAGTATGTAATATACATTAGCTCTATATTTATTTGCATGTCCATATTAATATATTATATTATGATGATGAATGGTTAATACCATTAGAAACATTTTTCAAAGCGAACAAACTTATTAACAACAATTTATTATAAACTGATCAAATTCATAAAACGAGACCTCGAAAACAAATGCAAGTCGATATTCCGCAGGAGTGACTAGCTGCCTATGAGTGGATTACTATATGTTGGTTGCTCAATCCTGCCTCAGATTCGCTCTTGAATTTGTGAACGCTGGGTTACCTCAAAGAAAGGGAAAGTTGTACTACTACTACTCGTGAGGAACTGAAACAATAGGATCCATTTATAGCATAGAAGAACTATCATTTCTTAATGAATAACACGGTGGTGGCAGTGGCGGCTCGCGGCCTCTAAAATAAGTGGGGCCTATGAGCTTTTAAGTTGTAAACTTTTGTCATCTGTTTGTTTTATTTCTAAACATTTCCACCATAGAAGAAGGAAATGTGCATCTTTCCACAACAGACCTTGAAATTCTGTAAATTTTAAATGCTATTTTCCCAAAATCATGTTTTTGTGTATGTGTGGGTTATAGGATCCATGGACGGTGACACAGATTTGAAGTTGTTATAAAACATTTACCTATAATTTCTTGTATAGAAGTTCAACCTTCCTAACTTTCATTTGAGCGAATTCCAGTACATTTATTCATGCATTTTTATGATTGTTTCACGCGACAATGAATCTGAAACTACAGGTCCCTGTATTGACGCACACGTCTATTACACAGAGAATTAATTTCACTTTACGAGAAAATTTATTACAATTTACTACTTAACGGAAAATTTAGAAATTGAAAAGCATGCTGGCCAACGGGAAAACTGGCATAACCTTCACCTAACGGCATATCTAACCACCATGAGCTGGTAGGGTAGGTAATTTTTTCAATGTGACAGATTATAGTAAAGTGACGCCTTATGGCTTTGGAGATATACGTGGAACCCATAAAGGCGTACCTAATATATGTTATCGTTTAGGTTCTGAAGGCAAGTACAGAACACGTGGATGATCTGGAAAAGACTTGTTATCATCCTTATATTGCCATGATGTTTAAGAAAAGTGAGTGCTCTTCAAAAGAAAGTGAAGCAAATATTAAAAAAGAGAGAGAATGCTACATTGTTGTATTTACTTTATTTGGAAAGTTGGAAGAATTATCCTAAGTAATGATGATCACTGAATTTATTCTTCAACATGTTGATGTATTTGAATATATACCTTAAGAAAAACGAAAAGGAATACATAAGTTCAAGAAGAAATTATATTAAACTTCAGAGCAAAATTCAAACATTAGATTCTTCATTTCAAGGCACAGGCAGAGGAGGAATTTTTCACTTAATATCAAGTGACTCATTCATTACAAACGGCGAAGCGTAATGTAAAGAATCATGAAAGGAAATGGAAAATGAGTTCAAGGGGTATATTGACAGCGTGAGGAGAATCTACAGATGATTGCAAGGAAGTCAATTCTCTAATTAGAATTCCTACAAGGACAAAGATTTGTCAGCTAGGCTCCTGAGTTACCTTGTACAAGAAAATGATGAAAGAGAGAAAGTGAATGAGTAGGTTTTACTTACCTATAAAGAAGCCATTAGTGGTCCGGGTAAGGTAAAATGGTTACGACCTATTCAAGAAGAAAAGAAATCGCTTATGAAAACACTTGGGAAGGAACCTGTTGACAGCAATGAACCCATTAAGCAATCGAAAGGTCTCCAAGTCAAGGAACAGGGGTGATATAACTAAGCCTTTTAATTACAAGCTTTACTGTAAAATAAATAAACAAAAGGAAATTATTTGTAATTTTTATAAAAGAATGCCTAAATAAAAGAATAATATAATGCGAGCTTCTGTTCGCAGGTCAGGCTCTGCTTCATAAAAACACCACGCACCTCATCCAGCAGCCACTATCAATTTATATTTCTGAAGCTTTGCATTTTTTATTTCTTAGCTCTTATCAACCCTGTCCTCTTCCTCTGTCAATCAATGTACATTTTTTGAGATTGTTTTGGCATTAAGTAAATGTATGTTGTTTTCTGCGACCAAGTCCTTAGATATAGATATTGCATTTGTATTTGTATTATTTAGCATTTAGCATTTGATACGACGAAAAACTCGAACTACAGATTTCAATTAAAGCTCTAAGACTCCAGGAGACTGGGTTTTCTATGTATTCGTTTTAGAGTGTACGTTTTCAACATTTCTATCATTTCTGAATGATGAAGGTGGTTCTGAGGCTCCTTCAAGAACCTTAGAACCACAAAATTATATTAAATCAGCTCTATAAATTAACCTCAGATTAGGGAGAATGATATATCTGCATTGCATTGCGTACCGGATATAGTCAACCGTTTGATAGTGCACCCCACCCCAGAGTAACATTACTTAAGGGTTTACTTTGACAGGTACATATTTCTACCAATATAACACCCGAGCAGCATGACTCAGGAGGAAACACTTGGGGTTCGTATTCGGAAGGTCCCGGTTACAATTCCTTTGAGATCGACCATCATGAACTTGGGTTTTTCGTGGTTTACTTAGGCGAATGCTGGGGGTGGATCTTTACTATCTACGAATTTTTCTTCGTACCATTTCATTCCGTTGTTACAGGGTAAAAGTACCATGTACGCTGGTGCTGTGTACTGTAAGACGGTGCATTACACTTTGGAGAGTTTTGATCCGGCGTCAGTTGTGAGAGGCTCAAACATCCAGTAGGGGGATACCGCCAGTGTCGGGGTATTATAAGGAAACATATTAGGGACCCCAACTTTGTCCGTGCCACTACTCCTGGATCCTGGCCGCCCGGTGTCTCCCTTGTCTCATCCATTTCTTCCGGAGGTGCCCCCATTGGGGTAGGCACAAATGGTTAACGGTTGAGTTAGGCTGAAGTACCAAAGTATCCTCCTCCCCAACAACACAATTCAAATAATATTGATTAGCAAGTGTTTTTCACAATATATTCTACCGAAATTTCGAAAAGGCACGAGAGTAGGTCCATAAGTTTCCGGCCTAACTATTTCCTAGGTATGATAAAGACAAAAACTATGTTTCACTTTTCAATATAGCTACCCTTTATTATAATGCACTTCCCACATCTTTGAATTAACCTTTCATTCCCCATCCAATATCTAGTCAGAAATCTTGTCTGCAAAATGGACATAAGCAGCATCCATCACTTCTTCATCCTTCCTCGTAGGTACTTCTTGCTTTTTGAAAGGAATAAATAGTCACTGGGAGCTAGATCTGGGCTATAGGGTGGGTGGTCAATCTCCTTGAAGCTACATTTCTTCACAGCTTCCTTTGCAACAAGAGCTGTGTGCACAGGCGCGTTGTCGTGAAGAAGGCGCATACCACAACCCAGCTTTGCTCGCCTTTTCTCTTTGATGGAAGCACATAGTCTGTGCAGTAGGCCAGCACAATACTCCCCAGTTATTGTGGTGGTTTCATTTCCTGTAACAATGCTTTGTAGAACTTCTCTGTCTTTGCCACGACAGAGCTCCAAAAATGCCTAACAGCAGATGACTTGTTGCTGCTTTTGGACTGAGGAAAGAAGTCTAGGCACCCTTCATACACCTGCCTTATTCATGTTTAAATTTTCATCAATCATCTTCTTCAATGCTTTTTCTGCCCATTTGAAAAAGTTTGGCCCATTTTTTAACATTAAAATATGAGGGAGATGCTCCCTATATCCACCGCCCAATCGCTGTTAAATTTCATTTGCAGTCAGTCCTTTTATGAAGAACTTAATGACAGCTGGATACTCCATTTTAAACATGTCACAATCTTGTACAGATAGGCTTCTTTCTACAACTATATCTGAACAACTGAACACAGCGGAGCGGAAGTTACAGTTGCAATTGTTTACTTAACAGATAAGGTATGCCTTCAGATAAGGGTTTTGTGAAGGCGATAATCCTTATCGGCGAGGCCGGAAATTTATGGACCTACCCTCATAAAATACTTTTACATGCTTAATAATATTACTAACAAATATTTTAAACAGACCCTTGGATAATTCTAGATTCATAGAAGAAACACTGGCTGAGAGAATTTGCATACACGATTGCTACAATAAAGCACAAGTATATTACTAATATATTACATCACACTCGTTTTAGTTAATATGTACACTATCACTAAAATCATCACAATTTACTTAATGACAATCAAAAATGTTTTTCATGCCCCATCACTAGATAATATACGAGAAATTATTTATACATGTCAGTAAACTTTCGCCTGGATTATGAGAGGAAACATTAACATAGAGTGAAAAAATGCAGAAACTAAACGTGGATTTTGAAGTCATTCAATGTATTATCGTTGCACAAATGAATTAATGTATTTTATTTTTAGAACTTATGTGCATCGAACCTGTATCTTTGTTTATACCTGGCTCACTGTACTGTGATGTCGTAGCTGATATCATGGAAACATAAACAATGAATCGTGTGGATTGCATAGCATTGTTCCTGCATGCCAGTTATATATTGCATGTTTGCTATGTCCTAAAATATTATTATGTGGAACACACAACACCGATTCGGCCACGGCGATTCAGCTTCGAGGGTGCATACACCCACTCGTGAACCACTCTGTATAACACATTTCAAACTGCGATCTGATTACGGAGAGTATTTCATGCGATTAATGAAGTAGCATGAAGTGTAATGCACACCGTTTTCTCTGAATCTTCCTTTACTACAGAAAGCACATAGTTGCAAAACCCTCATCAATATATGTACCTAAGGAAAACGTAGGAGCAGAGAGAGAGATAGATAAAGCTCTGTTCTAAAATATGTTGCATTAATGTCTCCTTTTTATAATAATCCTTATAACAAGTAATTCATATAAATTTCATAATTATCTTTCATACATTTTTGAATAGTAATAACATAACGTCTTCTCTAATTTATCTATTAAAACCATTAGACATCAATGATATTGGCGAAATGTTTCATTTACCTATCAAATTACGCGAGAAGTCTTGGAATTTTGACTGCATGTCGCGCGGGAGTTTTAGATATTTATCAAGAGATGGTGCAGTTGGAGGTGCAACTAGCAGTTGCTCATTGTTATTGTCGTTTGATCGTTTGAAGCGCCATTAATGCTTTATCAGTCTCGTTCAAGATGCAGTGCCCATTACAGCAATGGGTATTTCTTCTTAAAACCTATTAGATAACGAACTCGCTCATAGCCACGCAAAAGATATAACATAGGGGATTTTGTATTCGCAATAGTCCAGAGAGGAACACAATACTGGCATTGGTACACAAGTTGGAAACAACCGGACATCTTGCGAGTGAAACCGGCAAGCATCGTTCTTTCCATCGGTTGCTGTGGACATTCAGGATACTACAGTCTCCCCGTAAGTCTTTAAGGCGTCTGTCGCAGGAGACTGGGTGCTCATATGCGATGTGTCAGAGAGCTGCGAAGAAAGCAGGCTTAAAGCCGTAAGAGTAACGTCTGTTCATAAGCTGCTTGAGCCACATAAGGCTAAAATGGTGGAATATTGTCTTTCGTTCCAGATGACCATTGTTCAAAATCCTGGCATACTGTCCATTACATGGTTCACAGACTAGGCATGGTTTCACGCATTTGGTCAGCACAAAATCCACATAGCATTAAAAAAAACACGTATGCACCCATTGAAAGTCGCGGTTTGGTGCACATTATCAGCAGAGAGAATATTGGGTCCAATTGTTTTCGATGATACAGTGAACTCCGAAGAGTATGGACACATTTTCAGTCAATTCATTGAACAATTGGATGATATTGAGCTGCGTCAAGGGTTCTTTCAACAACACGGTGCCACTTGCCATATGTCACGTGGGCCTATAGCGCTGATCCAAAGTTACTTCGACGACAGCATAATCTCCAGGAATTTATGGCCTCCAAGATCACCGGACTTGACCTCACCAAACTATTTCCTGTGGGGTTATCTAAAGAGAAGAGTCTACGCTACACGCCCTCGGACTTTGGACCATCTGAAGGAGAATATTATACGCGAAATCAACGGTATGCTCCAGCGAATTGCCAGAAACTTGGAACGACGTGTTCAGTTGTTCCTAGAGGCGGATGGAGGGCATTTCCACTACAACCTTTAACGGCAAAGTAATCTCCTCTACATTCTGTGCATTTAAGATGCAATAGCACGTTGTTGTCAAAATAAACATAAAATTAAAATCATGAGTTTTATGTGAATCATCCTGTATATGACTATGAAATATATATTGTAAAACTTAACACAATATGACAAGGGCTAGGCTGAAAAGCATATACATACATATATCTAATGCAAATACGATGAAAATGTAAATAGAAGCTGAAGCTAGTACAAATATAATGTAAACATTTTAATTATAAATTAAATGAGCGTGGCTTGACATGAAGACACCTAAACTTCTACTTAAACCGTAAGTGGGGGAGTGGAAGTTCAAAGTTTCGTACCCATCTCTGAAACCACAAACGCCAAAATCGTGATTCCTAGAATAAAATATACTTAGATTATAACATTTATTTTAAGACACAAATTTTGTGGGAAGTTTGTTAATCATCCTAGAATAATTTAATACATGACTGATGTTTTTTTTAGTATTTATTTCTACCTCGATTAACAAACAAAAATTATTCTTTAAAAAATCTTGATACACGTTACCTATTGAGAATCACTTGAAAAACTGGACAAGCTGCGCGTGGGACCTCTAGTAGCGCAGAATTAGTTGAGACATAGACCAGTAAAAGAGAAGAGTATTCAAAGACGCTCAGTTAATCATGGGTTCAAATAACGATTTACTTAAATATATTAATTAAATATGTTGTTATTAATGAATTAATTTTTATTTAAATGCCATACTGGCCATATATAATAGATTGGGACTTGACAGCAAAACTACAATATAAAATTAATATATTAAAAAAAAAAGATAATTTTATTCAGATTTTATAGTAAGACTTTTGTTTAGTAATCATAGATTTGCGAACCAAAGTGTTCTTTTTTCCAGTCAATGTGTATAAATTTGCTACGAACATTTTATTACCATTACATAAATTCTTTTGGCAACAAAATATTGTTAGCAAACTCAATACAAAAGTTACTGTTAAATAGTGAGGCTATTTGAGATGCGGGCTATCAAAGCGCGGTATAGTATTGGGAGAAGTCAATGGTCATGGCCTAATGCATGTGAAGGTATCAGCTTGTTGTTAGTCTGAGGGAGGCTTTGCCAGCTAGTGGTTGTGCATTAATGTTACTTGATGCTTTCATTGTGTGTAAATTGTTCTCTAATTGTTCTTCGTTAGCTATGTCACTACATAAACGTGTTATTGTAGAGAAGTTGTAAGGAGATTCGCAACAAAATATCCTGGCAATCGTGTTGCACGTAGCGAAACTATTCTCCAACTTGTGAAAAAGTTGCCATAAACAAGATCTCTCAATGAAAGAAATTTGTTCCAAACGCAGATGCTGGCTGGCAATGTATTGCCGCTGATTTTTTTTTGATTGATTTATTTACGGACGCTCTTTAACAGCTCAGGCCATCAGCGTCCCATTCAAATCATGGTGTGAAATGGCCTACAAATTTTGCTCAGAGGCCTCTCTTTCAGGCTTGAGGTTCTTTATCGTGCCGTAAATGTACGACACGGGACCCACGGCTTCACAGTTTTCAATATCTTATAGTACAAGTTACTATGAATTTTAAACATAGTATAATTTTATGCTTTCAGTAAAACTGTATATATTAAAATAAAAACACTAATTTTAGTGGGGCGATTGTATTTCCCCTTGTTAATAGCTTGCGGCGGCTGTATTTCCTAGTAAACAGTCGAGCATATGCGGCCTATAACTCATTAACCTCAATGTAGCATATGAGCATGTTTTAGGCAGGGTAGAACAATGTGATTATCTTTACTTTCACCTGTGATTAGTGTTATTAGTTTGTACAATGGACTGAAATAATATTTTCTCTCGCAAGAAAAATGAAACGCCCTTTATTTTTCAACTGCTATAATTCCCTTGTTTGGCGCAACTTCATCTAAAGGCAACTGAAAATAGTCTCCGGATTAATAACAAAATTGAAAAGAAACTATTTTTGGCATCGAAAGTGGCAAAAAAATTGCAATTCTTAAGATGGAAATACGTCTAAAGGAAAGCTGAAAATTCCGAAACTTTGAAAATGAAGTAACTTGTTTCAGCACTGAGACGTGGATGTCTGTAATGAAAAATAATTTTAGGTTTAACACAATCATAAAGTATAATGTTATTCTAGAGTATCTGAATACTTACCACTTCCAGTCACTGAAAACACGCCGCTGGACTATTTTGAAAAGTGAACTAACTTAAAAAGTTTCAGACAGTCCTTCAATGAAATTGATAGTATGGAAAAACCATAACACTTTTACGAAATCAACCGTATGAATAAAAAAAAATGGAACAAATCAAATACTGAAAGCAGTCCGGATAAAAGATACACACTAAGAAAACATATTGATAGCTGTGGGATTTGTTATGGCAATCTCGGGAACAAATGCACCTATAAAAAGAAATTTTCACTAATGAGTGCATCTCTATAGACCAAATAATCTGTGAGACAAATTTTTATTCAGATAAATATATTACAACGGTGATACTGCAGTGATTCTAAATTTAAACAAATTATTTCTGCAATAATATTAAGAAAAGATGTAAATGAAAATGGTAAACAAATTCAAAATTTCAAATTTGCAGTAATTATTATACGCTTTAGTATGTGTGATCTGTCGCTTATTTTAAGTTCGGAAAAACTACAAATGTTCCGTTTTTATTTTGAAAATAGGTTCACCCTCGATGCATTTCATATAAATAATTGCATGCAATATTTTTAGACAGAAACTTGTCAACCTTCATGCATTAGGTCGCAGGAACTGCTGTGGATGAACCACTAAACAACGACTGGAATCCATCACCATATGGTCATCGCTGTTAACTAACACCGTATATATGCATCCCAGACAAGAGACAACCATACTGCAGGCGACATCCGTGGTCTTGTGGTTAACTTACGAGCAACTATGAGACAGCAATAAATGGCAAAAGGGCAACACGCTCCAGCAGGTTAAGTGATTGTTGCTACCTGTGAATTTTGAATAGGGTGGTCGCATTTAGTACATATTACTATTTACTTAATATGGCACAATCAAAATGGTTTTTACAATTTAATAACTAAAAACAAAGGAAATTTATGAATGTTTTTGTTACTGATTGTGAAAACTTATGTCTTGATGTCTTCAGCGCAGAAAGATCTAAAATATGTACTTGCGAATTAGCTTATACATGAACAAGCTTTGTATTCATGTGTACAATAAAAGTTTGTTTTTAATTAAATTAAATTAGGTGTAATTTTGTTTTTGTTTATGTGAAATGAGTAGTGATGGCTTAAATTTTGATGTCCTAAACTTTTATCAAATATCACTTGGAAAATAGAAAAATAGAAATAGAAAATAGAAGTATGAAAATCTTAGTGCACATTTTGTTTATTGACTTAGTTTTTCTACAGCATACTCAGGTTATAGGGAAAATTTAAGAAAAAATGGAATATTTAAACATATAATATATATTTTTTATACGGATGTTTATTTTGTTTTTCGGCTATGTTAAAACATCTGCAAGCATAAAGTTTCTTATACATGTCTGTTGCATTTAACATAAAGAGAATTAACTTGGCACAATTTTGAAATCAATTTTGACGTAACTACTTTTTATTCAGTGGCGATAACATTGGTTTCAACATTTACTTCTGGGCGATATGAGCACAGAAAAAGACTGCAGTTGAACAGAGTAAGACAAACAAGGTACAATCCGTGAAAATGAGGAACTAGAAGTGGGTGTACAGTATTTGAACTGTGAAATTATTCTCATTTAACCAATACAGTTTCTGATCATTATATTACCTTTCGAGCAATGTTTGTCAAATTTCTAATTTATAGTTCTGAAAGCTTAGCTGCATTAAATTTACTTTAATAGTACAGAATCATTCTCCTCGTGTTCTTCGGTAACCTGCAAAACAACGTCACATAAATTCTGTTTTTATGCTCGACAATGACATTTACTGCTACCCGGACTGCCTGCCTCACGGACTTCTTGTGCTGCATATATAGCATCAAAAATGTGTTAATATCCTAAACATGTTCTCCTAAATACAGCGTTACTTAAATTGCAAATGTTAAGTTACAACTTTTAAGAGATATACAAAGGGACTGATAGATTTTATATCTTTCCTGTTTCACGTGCATTTAGACTAGATAAAGAGAAGAGAACCGACTGGCATTGGGTGTGAAAGCTGCCTAAAAGTTGAGTGAAATGATGCTGAAACTAAATACCACGAGTGCACTGGGGATGCGAAATGTTGCGACAAAGTATGCACAGATGGCAGCAATGAATTTCTACACATTGTAGCGTTCAGTAAAGATGAATGTTAAGTGTTGTACCCTCTCTCTCCTTCAAAAACAATTCAGCAAGCCAGTTAGTGTTCCATCTCAATCAAATGAAGCAGAAATACAACTTTTCGATAAGATCAAAGTTCAACACGAAGGAGAAACGTTCGACACTTTAGACATTAACCACTTCACTTGGCCTTTATATGGTAAACATCCTAAAGATGAAGACGGCTTTAGTGACAATGGAACTCTATTTGCTAACTCATCTCCACCGAATCCTCTCAATGTCAAATATCTCAAGCTCAGCCCTCATCCCCCTATTATGAACCGTCACTACCAAAAGTACAGCCAGATTTGCCGGAAGACGAATACATGTCTAAAACTTATAAAGTTCTGGACAAAACAAAACAATGAAGAAGAAAGTGATACAAAAAGACTCAGAGAATGCCACTTAAAACGGTTCAACGCAATTTCACACACACATCAAGCACATGCAATACTCTACCGATTTGAAACCGGTCATGACAAACAGCTAGTGTCAAAGTTAAATCGTAAGTTCTAAGAATTTTCATACAGAAAAGAAGAGAGTAAGCAATTATTCATAACAGAATTACCCAATTATGAGCGATGCAATTAAAAAGATTCGAAATACAGTAAACACACTCCAGTTCAGCGCTAGTAATTCGTAGGTACGCTACTTTAAAGAAATGAACCGAATTGTTTATATCAAAGAGTCAGTTGAACACACAATTTGGGTTACACAAACTGAATGTAGGGCGAAAACCTTTGTCGAGATAATTAGGCAAGCCGTTGGAAGTACAAATTCTTATGCTTACGCTGAGGGTTTTGAATATTGATAAAGTAAAAAAATGTGCATAGTAATAGCTTTAGAAGAGAAAGGGCAGAGAAAGTAATCGCTTTCATTTATTTATTTTAGTTTCTGAAACTACTCATTCTTACATGATCATGGTTATCATCTCAAGGTATGGAACATGTTAGAATCAGATACACATGTATACCTCCGAAACTTCATGTAATCATCTGAAACAAACCCGCTGACCTACCAAACTCCAGGACATTCGCAATCAAATCAGTAAGTAATGAATACGCAAGATGTGTAAACATTTTACACAGAAGTGTTTCGGCCACAGATCCAACATTAGAGAATGCTATTGTTGCAGGGCTCTTGGTCTCTGAGTAAAAATGAAACTTTATTAGATGAAAAGAAGCCTACTCTTAAAGAATGTGAGCACCACTTGATTCTTAAAAATGCACTGGTATATGTCAACCTCTTCATATTCGCTTCTTCTTCCCTTATGGAAAATTCGTTACAGATTCAGTTGTACCCGAAGATGTCAATTTTTAGCAAAAAAGAAAATATAATCAAGTGACAGTCACTAGTCCCCTCCCAAATCACTGCAGGTCGCCTCTAGCCAAGGATTCAACCTACGCATTTCACAAGTCTAGTACATCGATGTACATCCAGGAAAAAGGGACACCCACTTGAGTTCTGTATTAAAACTGTGGTTGCAAAAATCTGACTAAAATATATTTTATTTGCTGCGCCACTGCTACAAGTGTTTATAGTCTTAATAATGCTTTATCTAATGAATTGCACGTAGGCTTGATATAACTTTTACATTAAATTTCTCTTCAGCTACTCGAAATTGGGATTTTGTTTCGCCTCTACTCTTTCTTTCCTCATGCACTTTCGATCGATGTATGGACAAAATCTACCCTCATATGACACAAACATGCACCTTCTTTGTAAGATACTCCATCACATCACAACTAAACAGTTCTAATCAGTCTGACATACATTTTACAACTATAAATTTATTTGTCCCGTTGGTCTGAAGTAAACATGGCACAAAACATTACAACTTTTACAGAAAAAAAATATATATGCCGAATGGCAACGAAATGTTTTTTCCTAAAAGTGAACTCATTCAACAAATTCACGATGATATGGCGGTTACATTTGCTGCTAGAATCCTTCCTGTTATATAGAAAGGAAGATGGTTTAAAACTCTGGATTTATCCCTAGAACAAATAGCAGATTTAGACATGAGGAAGCTTTCAATCAAATAAGTTCTCAAATAGCTGATTAGAATGGTGATCAAGCGCTTGCTTTACAATCTATTTTGGATCGAATCCACAGGTTTAAGTACGGTTTTTGAACTGTATTGTTACTATAGATAGCTATGAAAGTTCCAAAACAAAAAAGTAATCCAGCATGTATTACTTTGCACTTCTCGATAAAAAGAAGGTGTAACTGATCTCCAAATAACGATAAAAATAACTTCTAAAACAATATTGTGTCTTGAAGACAATGATAGAACTAACAGGATGGCCATTATGACGAATGCACAATACGAGGTTGTGAAACACGCAGCCTACTCACGTGTATGATCCGCTTCAGATTACCACTTCTCTCCTAACTTCAAGAACATTTCAACGGAAGATATTTTTCAGATTTCAGTAGCTGTGACTGTATAGGTTGCAGCACTACCAGTATCATTTTTCTTGTATCGTTAAAGAAATCATGTGTGGGTGTGTTTGTGGAGGTCACAGTAGCCTATGCAGAGTAAATACATCCTTTCAGTTCTTTGCGTAGCCAAATGTTTACGTAGGCTTCTCCTTCATTTTTCTATGGCCGTATGCTCACGTGGAATAAGGACTTTAATATTAAGCAGCAAGCGATTCCAACGTACCAGCTACATGCATTTGAACATGCTAAAGAAAGCTTCTGGAGAAATACTCACCTGATATCTTTTGACCCATGTTCATAACCCGGCTGCTGCGGGTACGACGGTGTTCCAGATACGAAGCCGATTTGTTGGGTAGGACGGCAGCCTTATAGTTGTGGCGACGTAACTCCCGTAGCTCCAGACTGGATGCAGCAGCAGTTGCAGCTGACGCTGAGGCTGAGGCGCTGAACCGACCGGTCCGCGAACAGCTATTCACGCGACTGTTCTTGTACCTGGAATGTAAACAATGTCGATAATAGTTTCCGCTAAGAAACATGAATATATTTGAAACTACCCGCAGCAGAAGTGCTACATTTTATATTCACAATGTTAAATATACATTTTCTATGAACTATCAATCCCGTTTTGTGACATTTTGTATGATAATAGTTTAATTATTTATACATTTCTTAATTTTCTTAAGCAAACTGAGCTCATATGTTTTATAACAAAATTGTATACATTTATCAAAATACTCTATTCCATTACTTTGTAAGTAGGGACTTGCAGACTTTAAAAAAAATGCCAGTACTTTTTCCAACAGTAAGTAAAGATTTCATCTTCCTGGAATAATTAGTTTCTGAGAAAAAGGTACATTCCTCGATCTTTTGGTTCATCCCAATTTTTGCACGGTCTTTTTATTGCTACTGGAACTATTTAATGACCATCTTAGTTTGTGTATGTATTTCTTTTTCGTGACTTTCACTGCAAAATATTCACATGTTATTGCTAAGATCAATGTCCAGCTTTTCTATCACCTTCACTGGACCATATCGCGTTCATATCCATGTAGTGTCTGAGCAGAAGTGTTATATTTTATACACTTCTGTATAAACCTAGCTAAACATTTCCTGCGCTTATAAACCTCACACAACTTCATGATATTTTCTTCACTGCAGGGTTTTTTTTATACAAAATTATTCAGAGGATAGCAAAGTTATTCAGCAAGAATCATGTAATTTACATGACATAAGTGTTATTTATCACATTCGGTATTTACACTATATCCATTATTTGTGAAGTATTTTCTTTTTGACGAACTAGTAAGATTCTTGCTTAGTACTACTACAAGAATTTTCAGGCGTCACATAACCTCAAACTTACATCACTACTTTCACTAATACTAATATTGGGTAACGTGGTATCACTAATATTTACAACTGTTTTTCGTTTTCTTCCTGGACCTGCAGAAGGTTTCTTCAACTTATGATCTAGACATATTCAATAAAATATGTTATCACTCAAATAGTACATGTGCACTTTCTTCAACCTGTCGTAAACTCAGCTGTAAAAATAAATGCAGCAAATCGTAACCCATTTCTTCATAGGTTAGCCACACCGCAAAATTTCCCTAGAAAAAAAGACGACGCGAAATTTGCAATACAAATTCTGATGTGATACAAACAGGGGGGCTAACCTCAAACGTTACTATTACATTTTAACAATATTTCCAATTTTTAAAAATGAACTAACAAAATTTATAAACAGTATGTTATAAAATGGGCTATGAAATATTATAGCATGTAAGAAAAAACACCCTTCATATTTACCGCATCCCTTAAACACAGTTTTCGTGCGTTTTTCATAACATACGTGGACGTATAATTTCCCTACAATACGGTGACTTAACGTGTTTATTCTACTTAGAACTAGTTTATGGATGAGACAAATTTTGAAATTGTAACCGATGAACATGTAATTTCTGAAATTAACATTCATAAGTTTTTTAAATGGCAGAAAAAGTAACGTGTGTGAGAAAACGTATACAAATGGAAACTTTAAAAAATAATTCCATTTTGATCGAAGCAGTGGTTTATTGAAATTTCTCTTTTAAAACTGCAAGTATGCTGAGGTTATACTCAATCTTTATTACAATTCCATTTTCTCGTTCTTGAGGTTCTTCCGGTAATAAAAGGATTTTCTCCGATCGTCGCTTTGTATCATAATAAGGCTGCTCAACGGACTTCCGTTGTCTGGTGGATTTCATATCCACTTCTTAGAAGTAAGCATCTTCATATGCTTTATGATAATATATTACAAATAAATGAAAATTTAATCTTCCGTTGCTGTTCAAAATGTTGGGATAACGCTGTGTTAAAAGTTCTGTCTTTGGAAGTTAACTGGACGCTATCCTAGCAGATTTCTTGAAGTCAGTTTATACTTTGATAGCTATCAGTAATATGAACAATCCATTATTCGTGTTTCATCTTCTTGTTGACTTTCTGTGTGTTTCAACCATTAGTTTAACCTTGATATTTTTGCCAGTAATCATAAGTATAAATAAGTTTCAGAGTTCCATAGGTGTTCTTACATATCGACATTTAAAACAAAAACATGTCACTATCCTGGGATTATCTTTTAGATATAAAATGACTATTATTTTAACCATCTACCCTAAAAAGTTGTGCTGGTTCCAGCAAAAGTTCAGGGAACTCTACAAAGGAAAGGAATGCTGCGGGTATGATATGCGGGTCATCATAATAAACAAACTTTACTTAACTTCTGCAGCATTGGTGTGAAATGAAAAGCAATCTGGTACAGAATACACAAGCGGACTGAATACTATACTTACATTCATTCCCTAAAAGTGATATAGGGTAGAATACTGTAAATGGATTTTGGCAACTATCTAAATACTAATGTTTCAATGCATTAGATGGATGTTATGCGGAAGCTGAGAGCTAAGGCAATGGCAAATTCATCTGCGGTATAAAATAGCATTTCGGCAAATCTTTAATAAAAATACATTAATACATTACACATTTTGGATATCTAGTGAAATGAAGTACTTCTGGTGGCATTTAATATCTTATAGCTTTTCACGAAACATTTGCACTCTGGTTGGCATGTTAACAAATTATTTCTTCTTGGATGCAACCAATCTTGATATGGGGAAATTTTAGGCGTATCTGCTCGCCCAAAAGATATACAGCATGTGCCATGCAACTGATGCGTAGAGATGGACTGAACGCTCACAACAACGTATATCATCGGTATAAAATAGCAATACTTTGTTTTTGTCGAAAGGATTTGCTAAAGAGTAATTGGGTTTTATTTTTCACAAATTGCGCGATGTTTTCTTCGTTGACTTTTGATATCTGCCGGCTGCAGGGGAAATACGCTACTAGTGGAATATCAGGATCTAGTTCACCAATAATGAAGTGAGTGCTCCATGAACCTTCCAAGTCTATCGGTTGTTTCTTCAACTAAGATTCTCCGAGATTCTCATGCCTCTTGTTCATCGTCTTACCGTATATTTCTTTCTCAAAGTAGAATTTCTTTCTCAAAGTAGAATCTCAAGATAATGCTGTATGTTTGTAAATTTTTCTTGAAATTGGAACTTTCTTACATCTTGCGAAAAGCAGAGAGAAATTTAACTTCTGCATTCGAGCTGTTCATATGTGGCTGAATTAGGATCTGCTTCGTTGCATTCTTCCGCTATGCGTTGAATTTATGAGCAGTTCCCTTGATATGTTGCAATAAATATGACATTGACACGAGCTATCCGCAATATAAGACAGGGAATCTGATGCATCAGATCTTCAGTTATGAAAGGGTTATTAAAATAATTACATTAATATATTTATTTTTCTCCCTGCAACATGCCTGGCTGAATACTCTTCTCGCATCCACAGAGAGTGCGGGAAGATATTGAATTCACTGATGGGTCATCGTAGTCTTTGGGCACTTATATTTTGGGAATTTATTAACTTTATAAAACGACAATACAGTATCTGAAAGAGTGAACTTTGAAAGTCAAGGGTTTGTTCAAATAGTGCGGCAATAATATGAAGAAACAATATTGCTTTCTCACTGTCGACTATAGTTTGAACTTGTAGAAAGTTGTTGTTTGAATCTTCAATTTCGGCTTTTCATTGAGTAGCCACACGCCTAACTTAGCAGTTATTTCTATATTTTGGTTTCACTAAAAATATTCGGAGCAAAACATACTCAAATACACGAAGAATTAAAAATGAAATTATCTTTAAAATCTTAATAAATAATATTAGGTTTTTAAGTCCTTTTAGACACTTTAGACTCTATAAAACTGCCATGTTGAGCATAATTACTTCATAGATAATGCATTTACAACTTTTTATTCATGTAACATTTTAGGAGTACAATAGGATTTTTACCTATAATCCAAAATCTGCTTATGATTTCACTGGAATGAAATTCACGCATATTTTACGCAAATAGAATATTACTGTAAACTTTGCTTATGCTTTATAAAGGGGGGAAAGCGACCGTAATTAGAACAATATTACGGTTGTTAATATAAACTTTCTTTAAATGCTGCAGAAAACGGCAAATTATTCAGAATATCAGACTGTCCAAAATGGTTATTTCGAAAGGTGAACATGACGCCAAAACCTCACAGTGCTCTGTATAATCCTATGGTAGACCTGTGTATTAGTCCCGCAACTGCAATGAACGTTCACAATAGTTTCCAGTGGTGGCCAAGGATCGATTTTAGTGTAATATATCCCAAGTGTTCTCATATTTCTGTTATTTTGTGGATATCATTCCTCCAGCAGCAAGGGCCTAAGGAATATCTCTTTGGTATAATATCAGTGCAGCACAAGTCATTTGCATATTTAACTTATAGAATGTCCAGATTCAAGCTAGGAAAGTAGCCGTCACGCGGCAATCATTAGCGATTTTCTGCCTGAAAATGTTGTCGCACTTTGCTATGCATTTATACGCAAATATCCTGGCTATGTAAAATGCTATTGATTCGTGTTTAAAACGTGTCATTTAACTGCATGTGTACAGCTACGAAAATAATTCGAGGGAAGATCGATCTTCGCTTACCGACTGAAAGGACAGGAATGAACTGGAAAGCAAGCTTTATTCATTCAATAACTTCGAGATCCCGAGGAGCTATTATCAAAATAGCTATAGAAACACAAAATAAGGAACTGTCCGATATGCTTTAACTTCAAGGAAGTGTAACAGACATTGAATTCTACTTTTCTAACATCGCAGAAGTTATTTGAGAGCTCTAAACTTAATATTGTTTAATGATAAATTCATTATTTATGAAAATAGTTTTGTTTTGAAAATAAGCAGGGCCTTTAGAACGTTAAATTCAAAAAAATAATATTATACACACATCTTTAAATGGCAGCATAAAAGGAAGAAACAATAATATTCGGTCTTATCGAAACGCAAATAGCTAAGACCCTTAACTCTGGAAGTTTAAGATAACTAGCTAATATGCTACTGGACGGTTCAGAAATTAATAACCGGCATCACAGTAAAGACGATGAAATTGTTTAAGCAGATACATGTTAAACCGCCCGAGAATTCGCTAAAGAACTCAGACTTGTACCTTCAGCTATTTGTGACCGCTTGAAGAAAATAGGAAAAGTGGAAAAACTTGATAAACGATACAATGTGACTAAAACATAAAAGCGTCTTAGGTTTGAACGAG
Source organism: Metallyticus violacea (assembly GCA_030762175.1). Lineage (NCBI taxonomy): Eukaryota > Metazoa > Arthropoda > Insecta > Mantodea > Metallyticidae > Metallyticus > Metallyticus violacea. The sequence continues at coordinate 272,096,012 of CM060846.1, read as the reverse complement.
GTCTTGTTCTTTACAGCTATCCTATTTTTTAACGTATTGTGACCAGTGATGAAAAATGGATTCTCTACAACAACCACAAACGATCGCTACAACGGCTGAAACTCCACGAAGCCCCGAACACCTGCCCAGCAAATATATGGTGGTCTGTGGGTTGTTTAATACACTACATTCTTCTGTATTGTGTAGGAAAAATTACTTCAGAGAGGTAATTTCAAGGAATTAGCAAAATATAGGAAACTGCAGAAAAAAGAACTAGCCTACTCTCCTTCATGATAACGCCCGGCCAAATATCTCGTAAAAGCCACTCCAGAAGCTGAATGAACTGGGCTACCAAACATCATCCATATTCACCCGACCTTTCTCCACTTATTCAAAGACTTTAACAATTTATTCAATAACCAATAAGAAGATCAGACGGTATTTAGAAATTTCATTCTCTCTAGAAGTCACAATTTTTATTGAAATAACCTGGCTACTAATTGGCGAACATGTACAAATACCGATGATAGCTATTGTGATTAATAAAATTCATTTTTAATTTATTGATGCTCTATTGAAGTTTAAATAATAAAACCATCATTAATTACGCAACAACCTAATGCAGTGCGGTTATCTGAGTTACGGGTCGGCAGAGTATGACTGCGTCCTGGGAGAGGCTAGTCATAAAGGTCGTATAATGCCTGTGCAGGTAGCAGTCAGGTTGCAGTCAGTTTAAGGGCAGCTTTGTCAGCGAGTGTTTGTGGGTTCGTGTTTTACTCTGTACTTTCATTGTGTACTAAGTGTATACTAATTATTTTTCGTTAGTTACATGATATGTTCTTGAATGGGGTTTTATGTATGAAACATATGGGAAAACGGACTCTTGCATAGAAATGCTAAGGCAATTTGCAAGAAAATATCCTGGCAATCGTGTTTCAGTTAGAGACACTGTTCGCCAGGTTGTTGAAAGTATGGCAAGAAATGTTCCGCGTTCTTATGGAAGAAAAGTTATATAACAACATTAATTTCCTACTCAGATGCCGGTAATGTATTGCGGCTAAGGGGCATCGTTTTTACATCTCTTAAAACACAAACTAATGCTTAGTATTATCAATAAAGTATCATTTTCACTACTGATACTTGAGGAAAATCTGGAAAAAAAAAAGAGATATCAAGGGGGCAGTGGGAATTGAACTCCAGACTACCTGTACTCGAGTTCGTGCCTTAACATCCTTATCGGTTCTTCATTGTATTATTCAGCATTTTATCTCTGAGCGTTTCCTAGCGCTTAGAACTGTAGTGGCTAAGTAAAAAATCGTTCTATAAAATCTATAATTATTCTGATCTATTGTTTCCAGTACCTAAGCATTTTATTTAGAAATAATTTTGGTTTAAAAACTTCGTTAAGTTAATCCTTTTGACGTTTTATGAAATTGTTCTCGGGCAAATTAGTGAGAGTAATTAATAAATAACAAGCGGCAATGCTAGCTCTGCCACAAAAGTACCTTTTCCTCTTATTCTGCTAAAAGATAAATACGAACGTGTTTCACGAAATGTCTAGTGATTATGCCATGTCGTTGATGACCTATGAACTTATTTTAGCAGGGAACACAGAGCTACTGTATCAACACATAGAAGCATAAAAATGCACCATTTTTGCATTTAGGTTTAAATAACTGAAAGATGATATCCTCAAATTATCTAATGCATATGTTGAAAGTTTCTTCGGGCGATGAGTGCGTAAGTGCCAAGCTTAAATGGAATGTGTTGGTCACATAGCCCGCGTGTTCAATGAAATGCAACGTTTTTATTTACATAGTTCTCAAACGTTGGATGACAAGATGCCCTAAGCGACTTCGTGTCAAATGTCTTGCAAAATCTTTACGGTCTCCTAACAGTGCCAAATTGTAATGCTGTCATGGAAAACTTTCAAAATTTCCGCTTATTGCTTTTACCAGAATAAGTTGACAGCCAAGCATTCAACAGATACAGCGAAACACTACCAAAAGTCTAAGGCTTCTGATTCTGATTGAAATAAGAGAGAAACAAGGTTTTAGGCATTTTTACAGAGTGTCCACTGTTATTTTTTTCAATGCCATAACTACATGCAGTATGTTTAATTTCAGTTCTTTGCATTTAAACCTTTCAGTGACTTACTCTCATTTCCCAGACTTTTTTCCATTTCTCGTTACTCTAAACAATTTTGGTAACCTATGATCATAAATATCATTTATGTTTTGATTATTTCACTGACTAACATACTAGGGCTGATATGTCCGAGCAAAAACAAAGAAGACAATAACAATATTTTTTTGGGGAAAAATCCTTATATTTCTCAACAAAGTACCCTTTCAAATTTATACATATAGGAATACAGCAATTTTGTAATTTGTTTATCGCGTCCATAATCTGTGATTTCTTCAGCTCTGCAATATACAAACTTGTTTCGGCAACAACTCCTTCATTTGATACGCATTTCTTCACTGCTAGTTATTTCTCTACATTAGGACCAGCCAAGGGAGCCAAATCCGTAATGTACGGGAACGAGGAAGAATTTCATACATTAAGTGCAATAAATTTGAAGTTGCGCGCTGGCGCGTTATTGTGACGGAGTAGGAATTTTTCCTTCGCCATATGAAGACCGCGTCGTTTAATTACTGCAGTAGCATAGTTTGATATTCATCGGTTGTGAATCTGCTCTTTCCCACAAAAGCAATTAAAATTACACCGTGGCAATTCCAGAAAACGGTCAAAATAAGCATTCCCGCCGAGGGAATTATTTCTGCCTCTTTCGGAACGCTTTCACCGGTTGCAACCCATGGTTTCGACTGCTTCTTCGTTTTCGGGATGTAGTGGTGGATCTACATTTTACCACTGTCACATACCGTCCGGGAAATTTACTTGCATTCCGGTCAAACAGCTCAAAACTACGCGGAAGTGAAGTCTAGTCAATAGTTAGCAAACACGGAACACCACCTTGCTGATAGCTTTTCTCACTTGCAAATGATCGCGAAAAAAATCATGGACTCGATCTCCAGAAATGTCCAGCAATCTTTCGTATCTTCAGTCTCCGATTACCGCCACGGGTGGCCGAGGTCGTTAAGGCACGGACTCGTGAGCGGGAGGTCTGCGGTTCGAATCCCGCCAGGACCGTCCTCCCTGACTGGGGTTTTTTCCAGGTTTTCCTCAGTCTTCATAACTGGCAAATGCCGGGGAGGTACCTAAACTTAGGCCTGGAACGCTTCCTTCCTTAAAAAAAAAATCCTTTCCCAATTTATCATTTCATCTCATGTATCATCAGTGTCCACCGCCTGTGGTGCCTCAGTAGTAAAAACGGGCGTTAAACACTACTCAAAAAAAAAAGTCTCCGATCGATCAGCACCATGTCGTGGATTTTTCCAAACATTTCCGTAGCCGTTACTTCGACAGGACGCCCGAAATGTTACTCATTGCTTATGTTCGTTTGGCCACACCTAAATTCACCGAACCATTTATGCACCATTCTATGCATATATAGATTCGCCCTAATGTTTGTCCAGATTCGTCTTAGTTTCTGCGAGAGTTGCCTCTTTCAAAAAGTAATGTTTACTGGTACACGAAATTCGTGTTTTTGAACACTCAATTACATATTTAAGAATAAAATGGCTCTAAAACAAGGACTAACTTTGGAAACTGTTTATAAACATGTATATTATAGTGTAACCATATTTTTAAGTTTGCAGCCCTCATAGATTTGTGAAACGAACGCAATCTGAAAACAGAATTTTATTACAGCTCAGTCTGTGAAAATACTTAAAATTGCATCTTATTAAAGGAATAATTACATCCAATGTACATTTAGCAATGTTCGTATGTACTGACTTGACAGTGCACGTTAATCCAGTACATGAAGAGGCATTTACTACCACGTGACCTGCATTACTGTATACTAATATTATGGCCCACTACAGTCTGCCTGCTACATCCAGACATAAACTTTGTTCTCCACCTTTAAAAGCTTAATTTTCATTTCAATTTATTGAATGTTCCTTCAATCAGAAAATATTTTTATTATTACAAGAATGCAGAAATGTAAGTATAAACATTTTGGTTAAACATTTATGCAAAAAGTCTAATGTCATTTTCTTAAACCAATGTTAATATTGCTACAAATAAATAATTTTGCAAGAAATATACAAACAGTAATTCCGAAAAGGAGCAACACATTGCTTAGGCTTGTATTTCTACCAAAAAAATTATTAACAATATATAATGCACTTCTGTATTTTGAAATATAGAAACGAAGTATATTTTAAACCAATTACAACTTTAAAAATGCTAACTCTATCGTATTTTTTGCCCATGAGTTGTACTCTTTGTTCGCTTACCTATTGTGATCGACTCTGTTGGCCGTTGCTTTTATTTTGTTCCTGTTATCCGTAACAGGCATGTAATCCTGAGTAACACACCCGTTCCTCTCTGTACAAAGAAACAAAGGAATGGTGCTTTTACACTCATGATGATGACACGACTGTGTCCGCGAGGGCTAAGCTGCATCAACACAGTTGCCTTGATCACATATGAGTCTTTGCCATGACTTTTATGCTTTGGTTCCTACCTGCTTAACGTAGTTGTATAATTCGTTATATTTTCCTACTTCCTACTTCCGCAATAAATACCACTAATAGTGCACACAGAGTAGTCATACTAGAAGGATAAACGAAAAGCAATAGGCGTAACATTCCAAATTAAATGCACATAAACCAATTTTCAGAAGCTATAATTGAACCTTAACATTTGTTACTGTAGTCCTATTGATTTATTGTGGTACTTAATATCATGCAGAAAACCGCTAGTTCTGGATTTCTCGACAAAACTTTACAAGTGCATCTTATCGATTGTATAAAAACAACTGTGATGCCTTCACCACAGTATATACAATAAGGATAGCTTGCGTCGGCAATTTTGATTTTGCCCCTAAATCCGGCTCCAAGTTAGGTGTACTTCTGATTAAATTCACTTGATGTCACGGCCATCGTCGCAGCTAACATATAGATGATTAACTAACAGCTAATAAACGTATAAGTTACAGATTCATTAATTAAAATGTTAACTGTAATAAAAAGGCACTTATTCTTTTCAAAATAGTCACTGAAATAAAAGGTAATTATGTAGAAGACCAAATTAATTAAGTGGGAAAACCGTATTTTTGCTCTGGTTTTAGGTTTTGCTTTGTTTATTAATGCTTTCTGAATAACAGTCAAGCAGTTTTAAGCGTTAATATTATTACTTTATTTTCTGTTCTAAATCTTACATTGTGCTAAGCTGAGAAGACATTGCGTTTTTATATAAAAAGTTAGGTTAAGCAGCTGGCTTAGTTTTATAATTATCGTAAATATCGAAGAAGGGAAGAATATAAAAAATGAGAGTGGTATTCTGTAAAATTATTATATAAAAATAAGCCATTATCCAGGAGCAACTTTCAAGGACAAATACTAGCTGAAATTGTTAATTTTTCTATATTCATTTTCTTGGCAACATTTTACCACATAAAAATATCGTAATATAACCTGAAATAATAATAATAGTAATAATACATTCATTATTATTATAAATATCAATTTATAATTTGTTTATGCAATTTGTTAATATGAATTAATTATTATTCAGTGAAATAATTTTCAGTGTTTTTAGTATTTTGCAGTGGTGAAAAAGTATAAACTTGAAATTTCCAGAATCATTTGGTCCGAATTATTCAGAGGAATTTGATTCAGCATAAACTGTTATTATTTCCGTAATTTGTGCAACCATAAAATTATGCTGGGGCTTCAATTCACAAGAGCGGGTAGTGCCAACATAATCGCTAACCGCTACCAATTTTAGAGTCAATAGTAAATATTTCGGGATGCTTACATTCAGCAATAATTATTATTAGGATTTCAATGGTATACACATGTCTGATAGATGTTTAATTTAGCAGTAATACCTGTTCTCGGTTTGTATTCAATTATGTCATCCCTTTATTTATGCAGAGCCACCAGAAGAGAATACAGATAACATAGCAGCTTTCATGACATGTACAATCAGAATTTAATCCCTATCCCGTTCCTAGTGTATATACCTACTCTTCCTTCACCCAAAACAGCTCCAAAGATGTTCTCGTTAACATGGGTTACGTTTAAGTTAGACGAATATTCTTGTAATAACGAATATTTGGTTAGGTGTTTCATAAGTTTGGTTTACGAATTTGCTTTAAATTTGGAGAGGTAACCATTACAACCAGCCTTAAAGCAGCAGTATTTAAAATGCATTCTTTTCTTTTTAAAAACTGTTTTAAAATACATGCTTATTTTTCTCTGCTGTATATTGATCGATAAATATATCTTACAGCAATGGAACGTAACTATTTGTTACAGTAATCACTTTCATATATTGTTGTATTCAATATGCAGAAAATACGCTAGTTGTGGTTGTCTCGACAACCACTCTCTAATATAGGCAATCTTCCATATTGTGTGCTCTTTCCCCAAATATTAAACAGCAGTGAACAAACGTTTATATGACTTTTAAAACATGAAACACGCAAATAGGTATGTAGGCCTTAAAACAAATGTTTATTCCTTAAAGTCATACAATTCATAAAACCGAAATCAGCAGCAGTGCAGCTGCTGAGCTAGGAGGAAAATTACACTGGTCGTAGAGCACACAGTCAAATCCGAATTATACTGTTCCCGGCAGGACAGTTCTTCCTGACTGAGGCTTATTCCAGGTTTTCCTCAGTCCTTATAAATGACCAATGCCGGGGAGGTACCTTAAATTTACGTCTGGAACGTTTCCTTATAAATATATATATTATTTCATCTCATGTATCACCCCACCGCCCCTGATGCCTCAGTAGTAAAAACGGGCGTTGAACACTATACAAAATTACTATGCCCGCAAAGCACAACAGCAAAGGATTATAATGAGTTATCGATTAATGGTTTATGTCGAATTGTCGTTCGCCATTTATAAATGAAGCATTGAGGGTTGCAAATCTCTAGTTTGACTCGGCGTTCGCTACCCCTATCATAGAAGAGAGCGAGTTGTCATACAATATGGTCGCTTTTGTAGTTGCTACAGACTTTTTTGTAATATTTGCGCGCCTTTATAGAAAATGTAATATTATTTTTTTTTAAATGAAGCTTGCTTTAGTGGTTTCTCGTCAGTTAACATTAAAAATATATTTTAATAATTAGACGTTAAAATAAGCAGAGCTTATTCAAGTAATAATAGCAATTCACAGTGACTTTAGACCATAATAAAAACCATAAATAAAAATGAACAATTTCGCACTATTAATAAAAATAATAAAATGCCTGGCTAATCTGGAATTAGGAGTCAATTTTGAGCATTCTCTCAAGCATTCCATTCAAAACCTAAGTTGTGAATAAGCAAAATGACCTCGGCTGACACTGACAAACAGCCCGGAAGGCACGGCTATAACAACAACAGAACAACAGAAATATAATAAATAAAAACTATAACATTTAATTCCCAGAATAAAGTCGAATTTCATATGCTGACGCTTATACTTGTGACACCCTCTGAATTTTTATTATTTTTCTTTTTTAACCTGAGTAAACAGCAAATATATTCTAAGTGCATACATTGACATTCCATTTCTCATAACAGATCTTTAATTCATAGTATGACGCCTTATAAAATTTGATCAAAGTCGCAAAATAACAAATAAAACAAAAGAAACATTTATCTGCGTTAAACAAATATAAAATTATGATCAATAGCATTTTTCTTTTAACATGGTTGTCTAATTTACAAGCATTGTCAAATTTTGTGAGAATATCAACATTTTCAACAAGAAATGCATATTTATACAATCTTAAAGCTATTAAGTCTACGTCGCTCTGCAAATCCCATTCATTGTAATGAAGGAACATTCATTATCAGTTCATAAATTCATTTAAAATAAAATATCTCTTCAAAGCTTTTCATAAGAATTGCTGCGCAGCCTGCTGCAACATTCTGAGCAGTAATATATCGTATAATAACGTTCATGGAATTTCAGAATTGAGACACGGCATTCCCAGGAATCTCAACAGCAATACAGAGACTGACAAATAACCTAACATGGCTCCGGCTTCACGACGCAAAGCCTGGCCGAACCACCAGCTGGGGGAGTCACCTGCTTCCGGTCTTTCTGACGTAAACCGTGCCAGGCGTGACGTCGCACGTTGTAGTTAGTATCTTGCCAAAGGAAAATGCCAACGAACTATTATAAAGCTGAGCCCAGAATGGAATGTTCGTTAACTGTACAAATTTGAAATTCAGTCTTAAACGAATGTTTTATTGTAGTTTAGGGCATCCTTTGTATTCAATCTAAGCGTTTTTAAGCACTAGGCAATTTTTAACTTCTAGGTCGTATGGAAGAATGGCAAACATAAGAGCTTTGGGCACTTACATATACTTTTCATTAGCATGTGCATTCATAAACAAAAAAACTGTTATCAATCCGCACGCAATGCAAGGCCCAACTTTTTTTATCCCCGGACAAGTCAATCATTATTTAATAACTTTCAGACTACTTAAATAATGTTACTTTGTGAATATATTCAATAATATTAACGATAATCCGTTTATCCGCCATTTGCACAGTTTTCGTGTGTTTTGCACTTCATTCGGACCAACTTCGTTGGCGCCATGATGCATTTCGTATGCTTTCGGGAAGCACATGCGTTCTATATGAAATTCATACAAATGTCTAACATTTATGAATTCACTGACTTAAAAATATCTACAATTTAACCTTTATTAAGATATGATAGAAGTAAAATTAATTAGTTTTAGGGCTGATATAGCAGATGTACCCCTCAAACAATTCCGATGCATAGTGCAGCTCAAAGTTATTTTCATAATAAAATAAAACACCTAATTCGCATCTTCCTTCACTACTTGAAAACACCATAAAGTTTTGTATTTTTTTTAGAATTATGCACTGCTCATAATAAAACAAAAATTTGCCGCTGATCTCCAGTGAGTATCTAAACAAATGAAAATATAAACATCTCAAAACTTTTTGCATGGACAAGGTTTGTTGAACATTTTCACGTTCCTCTGCTACTTATCTCGTTTAATGTGCGTCTTGCTATCGATGTTCAAGTACAGCAATTATAGGAGAAAATCTAAAACTTTTACTTCTGATGACAGTAGATAAAGATTGAAAATTTTAGAAATGACAAGTAAAAAACGCCACCGGTCAGTCGGACATTATTGCAGTAGTTCTTTCATTGTGGCTTTTCCATAAGGTGGAATTGCAGGCAAAGTTTATTATGAAATTGTTAATTTTAATACAGTAGTACATGCGTCTACTTTCAAGGATGGAGCAAGTAATGTAGTTACGAGGATGCCTGAATGCTGTTTGGAAACTAAATATTGCAACCTCGGAATCTCCAAGAACTTACCAGAAATACAAAACACTACATCAATAATGCGCAGCTTAAATCATGAAATTTGTGCATATGAGCTGTAACAGTGTCGCTATATTGTAACCTAATGTAAAATAGTTATTTCTCTTTTGATAAAGTTGTGTGTATATTAACTGAACACTTAAATATTCTTAACAAATGCACTTATTAAAGAGATCGCGTAATTTACAGAAACTATAGTGTCCATACAGGTTACTGCTACACGAGGGCGGGCATGCCAACCTCTTTCGTATGATGTATTAAATATTATATCACATATACCTACCTCAATTGAGGAATATACGTTGAGATTAGATAGTCGACTCATGTTTCAAGCTTTTTTGGATCTGGCGATGAAATTAAGCATCACTCACTAATGTGTTTTTGACCAATGGTCAACAAGAGCAAACCTTGTTAAGTTTTTCATTTCTAACTCGTCCGTTGGAATATGGTGTCCATTTAATTGAAATAACAATTTCTGACTATATTGCTAAGCAATATTGTGCAATTTGTGAATGGTTTCAACCATCGTTGCCATTTTTGACGAGTATTACACTAGAATATTTAGTTGGTATATACGAAGTACACCTCCATTATATATCTAATTTCTTTTGGCTTTAAATAATTTTCACGATGAGCTTATCCATTTTCAATACACCCAGCCAAATCACTTCCATTAAAGAGCAAAAAGCAAACTCCCATGAATGATGAACGAAAAACTGTAGTTTTTATAGAATAGACACCTGGAAAAGACAGTTGACGCACTATTCCAACTGTATTTTTGAGCTTTATGTTAATGCCCAAATACTTGCAGCTAATCTGCACACTGAAAACTGTGCGATTGCATGCACACGTTCGTAATATTTCTCCCGGGTTTAACTGGCGGACTGCGTACTATCAAGTACATTTGTGTCAGCACCGACGGAGATTAAATGCTTTTCATTACTCCCTCTAAAGCAATGAAAAAATTTCATTACTCTCTCTAAAGACAGCCGTCCATTTCGAAGTCATAAAACCGCCTTTATTCTTTATAATCTTTGACTCTTAATTCTATCACCGGAATAAAATATTTTATAGCCTCGTCTGCAGCATTATAAAGGGACTGCATCGTTTCTTTAACATATAACAGGAATTTCAATTTGTTTTATTAGCGTGAACCAATTCACACACCTCTTAGATCTTTGATAATTGCTGCACTAGAACTAAAGTCAGAGGTATTTACGCCATATATTTTCCCAAATTTCACTTGAAACTTCGTATACTGAGAGAAAATGTGGTGGTAATTTTATTGCACAGGCCCATATTTGTGAATTTCTCTTGCTTGCAAGCACAAATAGATAATACTGAACAAAGAGGACCCAGAATTAAGGTGGAGAGTGAAAAAATGAGGGTTTAGCATGCCTTGTATTTAATTTTTAATACCCGGTGTGCACTGCAAGCAGCTCAAGACTCCAGAACCAATCACAGTCAACGAAATTATATTAAAAAAAGAAAATAGTACGTTTTTTTCTTTCTTTGCTTTTAAGTGATTGGCGAATACTGAACAGCAAGACTAGATTGGTTAGACCCCATTGTAGGTGAACATTAAAAACGCATAAAGAAGTAAAGCAATATACTACATTTATATGCCAATTTCTACTGTGGACATAGCAGATCTAAAATGACAACTATGTAAATCGATTATGGAGATTATTTATTAACGTCATGTGCCATTATTTCGATTTTCATGAATGCATGTTAAACGAAGAATGAAAAATGGTTTTGCACAATACGATTCCGGACACTTGATATGCCAAAGTTGCCCAATGTTTGCACTTTAGACTGAAAAAAAAAAAAACCTCAAAACAAAAGCTGCAATCAGACGACTTCCGCTTTAGCAGTCCACTTCGGACCGACACACTGAAGTTGAAATTGTTGATCAATCTGAAACTTTTACTTCCTTTTATTTTGCAGACTTCTACTCATCTAAAATGCATCTCTTGCATTGTCTTGGACATGATCTCTGTAGTGATTTAACGCACAAAGTAAGAATTTTATAAATCCAGTTTAGCACATTCCCGACTGAGTCAAGCTCACTATTGTCGACTTTGTCTTCACCAAGTTGAGGTGGTCATCAAAGAGTAACTCTTTAAAAGAGAATCGTCTGAAAAAGCATAGTTAGCATTTCAATTAGCGGTCCGATTTTGAGAAAACAAGTGCTCATAGATTCGATATACCTGTGGCACCCCCTTCAGATAACATTTATATTTAGGTACCAATTATGGTGCCAAATTTAGTTCTGGCGCAATGTTGTGTTGAGTGCGTTCTGTTCACAAAAAGGACAAAATATTTAAAAAAGTTGAGTCTTTCAATTTTCCTGAAACCTCTCCATTTACCCATGGTTTTGTCTGCCTTATCATTTAACTAAATCATCGGTTTCGATCTTGGCACATAATGGGTCAATTTGCCGCAATCGTGGTATGGAAAACCTCCGGTAAGCGTTTCCCACATGTTTTTACAGCACTTTTTCATTATTTCCCTTGTGTTTTAGAGGTGCGTTTCATAGCTCTTTATGTAAATAAATGCGGGACTCAGTATCTATTGGTGACTGACTGTTTACCAATATCAAAATAAGCAAACGTAGCTGTAGGTGGTAGCCCCCTGTTCTTTCATTCAGTTCTTAATATCTCTTGTATACTATGCTGACTAGCGCTAATATTAAGAAATATAAATTTGAAGCATATTCGTTTCTTTAGAGTGCAGTAATTGCCACCTGTAATAGCTTCCTTGAATCTTTGCCATCTTTGTCCAAACTCCATGTCCATCTTATATTTGTTCTATCTTTGTAGGTATTACCCTGAAATATATAGAAATACTAATTGTCTTCATACACTTCTGCATGTACAGATAGCATGCAATTACGACAAGTGTACCGCCCGTGATGCCTCATTAATAAAAACAGGCGTTAAACACTTAAAAAAAACCGACAAGTGCCCAAAAGACAAATATATACATGCAATATTTCATTCTATAGTATTAAAATGAGCACAAAATGAAATGGGAATATTTACGAACTATATTTTGAATGACAATTATCCTATTTTTAAGCGTAAGATACTATAGGGCAGTCTTATTTCACTGATTAGTTTGAATGAGTGCCACTAAGAAGAACACGCATATTTAATAATTCATTCATGGTACAAGTGTTACAAAGTAGCATTTGAACATGTGTATTATTCGTTATAATTTCTGAAGGTTTTAATATTTATGAATAAATTATTAATTAAATTTATGTCATTTATTCCGAAACGTTACTTCTTTTTAAAGAGGTAGTTACTGTATTTTTCACTAGGAGGAGCAAGGAACAAAGTTATCTAAACCTGTGAATAATGTTATAATACCGCAGAGGTGATAACTAGTAGCTTTAAATATATTTTGGCAGAGTGAAATTACAAAAATATGTTTTTATTACTGTTACATTTTATTTATTTATTATTCTAAATTACTGCTTAAAATGCACTGAAAAGGTACGGTGTGCATAATAATGAAGTCAGCTAGCTGTAACTAATTTTCCTCCAGTTTGACATGATTCCAGGGTTGTAAACATGTTACTTACGAAAATAAATGTTAAGAAAGCGGTTTAATAATTATTATTACTATGCAATATTCCTGATTGCACTATGCCATTTCGAAACTGCCATGGGGAACCTAAAAATTAAAAATATATGCAACAAATTATAAAATAGGTAATTTTAATAGATAATAGGTAATTTTTATTCGCTTAAATTTATTAATTAGCATTGCATTCTGTATTAAATCAGAGCTCGTATCACTAGAGTGTTATAAACATTTATAGTATCTAGTGTAGTAGTACGCAGTTTCTAGTTTGAGTTTCTTGTGTTAAAATAGCTGCTTTTAATATGAATTTTCTTAACGTTAGATTTGGTAATATTAACTATTAATTTACTGTAATTACATAATAAATAGAAAATCTTTTTAAAAATAAAACGAGCGGTTCTTTACTTTATTTTTGAGAAATATGTATGCATATCTTCAACTTTGAATACTCAGAGCATATAATCTTCATGTGGTTATGGAAGTTTTATCATGTTCCTATATATATTAACGTGTTTAACGCCTCATACATACATACATACATACATACATACATACATACATTTATTTATGGACGCTCTTTAACATCTCAGGTCATAAACGTCCCATTCAACTCGGGGCGCGAAACGGCTGACAAATTTTGCTCAGAGGCCTCTCTTTCAGGCTTGAGGTTCTTTTTCGTGCCGCAAATGTACGACACGGGACCCACGGCTTTAGGCTTTACTTCCCTTCCGAAGGAAGCCATACTTAGGATTTTTACGCCCGAAAAAATCCATCGGTCCTGGCCGGGTTCGAACCCGCGATCTTGGGTTTAGGAGGCAAGTATGGTAACCACTACACCACCGACCGACATACATACATATATAAGGGGCGTTAAACACTATTAAAACTTTCTTTATAGAGGGCGCCAAGGCATGGAATACTTATGAGAAATAGAGAAGCGTAACGTTGTTAACTTTATGCAGGCCACCTTATTTTTATAAAAAAGAATACATATTGGTTGATGAATTGAATCACAATTTTCTAAAATTGTATAGGACATATTTTCAGTTGGTGAAAACAAAAGCACTAATTCTGCTTTCCGACAGTGTTTAAATATATGGCTATTTATTTGCAACTCTCTGCTTAACATGCTATGATTTACTGTCCACCCATCGCTATTGCTTAAGGTAGTTTGTTGCTTTTTCACTTGGAGTGCCGCTAATAACGTTATAGTTCCAATAGCGCGCATATGCTCAAATTTCCACTCAGAACTTGTAGCAGCCATAACTATAGTTTACATTTACAGAACAAGAAAAACATTCAACTAAAAGTGAACTTGGTTCTGCTAGATCGAGAAGCAGAATTAGACTATAGTATGTAAATACTCTGATTCCCTACATAATATAATTTAATTCTGCTTTCCATCTAATTGCTTTTCATTTGCCTGTGTTTATGTGCTCCATCAAATAGTGCCCCATGATGATGTAGGGGGGAGGGAAGAAGAGAAAATAAAAGACCTTGAAGTTTTAATTGGTAGTTATTCAATTTATTTGCCTATAAATAAAATGTTATCCAGAGATGAACCGATGAACTGTATCTCATATTCTCTTATATGTACCAATACAACCAACCAACTCTGGCTAAAAGAGAGAGAGGGAAATCATGTGGGCTCGACCGAGAACGTGTTGAGCCTGACGTTCAAAAGCCATAACCATGAAGTTGCATATGGTTCTGTATAGGAAACCCATCGCGTTGCCAAATTATGTTTCTCGAATGCTAAATTATTTAAATACGAAACGCCTTGTTTGTGTTTTGATTTTCTTAATAGTCTCCGTACAGGCCTGCAAATATATTTAACTTGCCTACTGTGGCAAAGCCGTGTGTTTATAATCAATAGGTTGATAATATATTATGCTCGATCGCTCTTACTGATGGCATTATCCAATACAGGTTAGCACAGGCTTTGTATATCCTTCGATTCCGTACTTTTTTCGCACCATTGAAACGTGCACTTTTAATGAAAAATAAGTGAACCGTGTATTAAAATTGCGATAATTGTGTTACATTCGTAAAATAGTTTAATTACTTTAATACACAATCACAGTAAATCACAATACTGGTAAATCAATTCCTAAACATGAAATACAGCTTGGTAAGTTTGGAGAAGTAATTCATAATACACATTTGTAAAATTTATAATTGCAAAATATAGTTTTTGTACAAAGTTCTAAACGCAAGGCACTCAAACTAGAAACTGCATTTTGTAATACTAGTGGTATATATTTTTTAAACAGTCCAATGCTAATATTTTAGATTAATATGAAATGTGATGATACATGTTATTTTTAATGTATTATGTATTTTTATAATATTTACATTCCTCACGGCGATGTCTTAATCAGGCCATGGTGCAATAAGTGATATTATATAATAATCATTAAACTGATTTTAAGATTTATTTGCATAAGTAGCCATGTTGGCAACATTTGAGTCATGCAAGAAAATCAATAACAGCTGATCTCATCATTGCTTATGTCGAAATACATAGTACAGTTTTTAGCACTAAAAATTACATTTTTAGACAGCAATGTAACGAAATATATAATCGAATTTAAAAGATTTAATTAAGCGTATTGTTCATTGTATAAACAATTATTTTGATTCTTCATCGGTGTGTATTATAATTTTCGAAATAAAAGTTTCCTTTGTTTGATTTTAAAAACAACCTATCTTATAATCTGCGCTTGAGAGCATTGTTTGAATATAGAAATAAAATTCCCATGCAAAAATCCGAAAGTATTTCAATAATTTTGTAATTGGTAAGCCTAATCTACTGATACATTTATTATATATTCTAGAGGACACTACATGTCCTATTAAAATGGAGCAAAACAGACGAAGTAAATAAACTACACTGATTGCATTTATCTTAGGAATAATTCAAATGTTTTGTACCCTAATGTACTTCAACACATTAAATGCAGCACAGTCGTGTTGTCGTATTCCACATAAGAAATCAATACGATTAGTTACATGACGTGGTTTCTCATACCTATAAGACATTCTTTTCGTGAATGTAGTTAGCGAATGCCTAAAGCAGTAAGTCTTTCATCTTATATTCGAGTTCTTTCAAGGCACAAAGATGGTGAAACAGAGAATTTTTAATTTTGCCTGTGGCACTGCTGTAGACTAGCAGATCTTCATGCGAGTACATACATTCCACGTTAAGGGCGAGTCGCTTTTGTTTTGAACAAAATACCTTTATGAACCATGACATCATGCCTAATGCAAAGGACGATTCTTGTTCTTTGAGAAGACACTCATGCTCCTCATTAATGTTGCGAATGAAAGCAGGAATGGAAGTCCCACTCGGTTCTATTTTCTCTGCCGAGCCACTTGGCATTTGCTAAATCTCTTTCAAAACAGGTATTTACCCATTAAAACTGCATAGCTCGTTATATTTTTAGACTTCGCTAGTACAGACAAAACGTTAAGTCTCGAATCTATGACAGATGCTGTAAGCGCTTAATATCATACCCTTAATAAAAATTGCATTTTGGAACCAAAATCGTTAAGAGGTCTTTCGTTGAATTAAAGCAAGAACATTTTTAAGGTAATGATTTAGTTCTGGCTAGCGATTCGTTTAACAATACTTGTAACGTAACATAATTGAACCTGGGCCTCGAACATTATGTCAGTAAACTGGATTAATCGTATGACATGCTCATATTAACTTTAAAATGTAGGCCTAATAATACATACACGGTGCCCCAGAATCACAGTATATTTCTTCAAGATACATTCTCGTGTAGTTTCATGGCACGAATGCCATAATGGTTGCATCTAGCGGGAGTTTTAGGGTTGGAAATAAATTAGACTAATGTACGTTTCTTTTCTTTGATTTAGTATGCAATATTCTTCGAATAAGTTACACAACTAACATTAAATCGATACACAGTTACTAAATACATCATCATTTCCTCCTCTGCTGTACACTTGTATTAAATATAGTTTATTTTAGCTGTTATTTACTCTTATCTGCTGAATTTAGTGTCAGTTCACACGGGTAAAGTATTTATACAACGAGGAAGTATCTGTAACACGTTCCCAGTACTAGTTTTGACGGTTGTTAAATTAACTGCTGTTTTACAAACCGTTACAGCGTAGTTGGGTTGCCATATCCTTAAATTTATGTGGCGAATCAGGAACATATTGAAATATTAAAACTTTTATATTAAATTATATTAACATACAATGTATGTATGCTGACGTCCCATGTCTTCGAGATGGAATGGAATGAATTTATTATGGCAAAAATTGAATTTGCCTTTTTAGGATGAGGGAAGCTTCCGTTTGGCAAAATGCGGTTCAGCGCTCATTAAAATGAGAATGTATTTTGTGTTGGGTAATAGTGAGTAAAAAATGAGAGAGCTGAAGCTCGCTCAAACTCCCCAAGGGAAACATTATCCTTGACGTGTTTGCATTTTAATCACTCACCATTATACAGTCTAATCTGTTTATGGCATGTATATGTGGACCGAACAACTACGATATTTTAAGAAGGAACAGGGTTTGTGTTGTTGCCTCACCGAAAGAGGTGACTCAGGTGGTAACGCTTTCGACTCGTATTCGTAAGGTACCGGGTTTAAATTTCTTGAGTCGGAATTTGGGTTTTTTCGTGGTTTACCCTGGTCGTTTAGGCGAATCCTGGGGTGGATATTTCCTTTGGAGAATTGTCCTCTCTTCCATTTCACATTTTTCATTCCGTTGGTTCTGTTACAGTGTAGAAAGTGCCAGGGTGAGATGGGTTGGTGCGGTGCGACGGTGGCGTACGCTTTGTAAAGGTTTCCATCCCGGCGTCTTGTGTGGAAGTGGCCATTCTCAGAGGCTCAATCTCTTTGCAGGGGGCTCCGCCGACATCGGGACGTTCTATCTGGAAACAATTTTTGGAGCCCCGTCTACGTACGTGCCTCATCGCCAGTAACTCCTGGTCGCTCGACGTCCCCCTATCTTCGTCCCTTATTCCCGGAGTTCCTATTGAGCAAGATTTAAGTGCCATCAATCGCTAATTATTTAGTTTTCTTGTTAGCTATGAAGTAGTTCTGTCGTACAATAACATAGAACTATGTTGAAATAGCGGTGAATAAATTTTGAATATTTCTAAATTTCCATTTGAGCCAGAGATGAAGGCAAATTACTGCTACTATGGGCGGAGTTTCAGGTAAACTTGTTTAGAAATTATTTCGGGCCTTGATCTTTATTTAGAAGTGCATCACAATGCTTCCATTTTTAAGGAATACGTAAGAATCATTAGCTTTTAAGCTGCTATTTTCAGAAAATAAATGCAATAAAATACATCACAGTTGTAAGCACTGCCGTTTCCCTAAAAGGGATATTAATTACAGTAGCATCGTATTGGGATTGCCTAAAGCTTCTCCGAAAGGAGAGACTTTAGCTGAGTTAGGGAGGTTAAAGGGGAAAGGTTTGCTGATGGAGAGAATTTTCAAATATTGGCACAGGATTTTGAAATTAGGGGACCACATTGTTCCAAAAGAATGTATGAAATATCAAAGGAAACTAATGAGAGGCAACAGCTGTATGACCGCCTGTGGTGCCTCAGTAGTGAAAACGGGCGTTAAACACTACTCAAAAAAAAAAAACAGCTGTATGAGAGAAGTGGGGGAAATATTGCAAGAAATTGGGATGGTGGAATTTGGAGATATATGTAGACAAGGGTTTTGGAAGGAAGCAAGGCAAAGAATTGAAGATAAAGAGAGGCAAGAGATTTGAGCTAGTTTTAGAGATAAAGGGTTCTTTAAAATCATACAGAATAATTAAAAAGGAATAAAGAAAGTAGAGAAATATATAGATAGTCTAGATAAATTTGGGAGAGAAGGGTTGGTCTGGATGCGAGCTGGAGCATTGTTTTTAAGGGATCTCAGAGCAGGAAATGGGGAAGGATGTGTTATGTGTAGAGAGCCTGAAGGAACATTTCAATGTTTATTAGAGTGTGAAGGGGTAACGAGATGAAGGGAGTGTGTATGAAAAGGAAAATGGAATAAATTACAGAAAGAAAGTATAGCGCGTAGAATGTTGATGATGATATGGGGACAAAGAGAAATACAATGAAACGGAAATACGTAAGAAAAATAAGGGCGAAACAGTTTGGAATAGTTAAGAAGGGTGAGAAAATTTGGGTATGATTGATAAAATAGTGCTAACAAGGAAATACAAGAAGTGGGATATTTTATTATGTCGATAACCTGGGGGTTGCATGTAATGAGGCATCGCATAGATGGATGTTAGGTTTATTAATAGTATAATAGTACTAGCACCAACCGCTCATTTCTGTACTTAGATATGCTAAACTTCATATCACTGTTTGTTAGAAAATGTTTTGCTTCCATCTTCTCTGTCGAAAATTAGGCAATCTACCATTCCCTTTCCGCTACGCACTTTATATGTATGTGTTATCTGTTTTTCTCAAACGAAGCGTGGCATGTTGGAATGACGGTACGAATTCTTTCACTCTTCAAAGATGCATGAACCAGATCGTTGTTGGAAATGGAGGAATTGGTAAGCCTGAATGTGGCCTGTAACAGATATGACCACGGAACAAGTTGTTAATGGCTTCGAGGCTACTGGTTAAGGTTGTTGATTAAAATAGCAGCATTATCGTCCTTGGACATTAAAAGTGAAGGAAGAAACATGCTTAGCGGGTCTTTCGTACTCTACAGGGACCCCAGTACCACTGAAATAAACAGGATGATAAAGGGAAGATTGACTTATGTGATCTATTGAGAGACCCAGAGCTTGGAATAATTCAAGGGGCAGGCTTAAGCTTCTGGGCTCTAACACGCACTAGGCTTTGGCAGTTTCATCAGCATAATGCATGGCATTAATACCTATCTAAAGATAATACACATCGTAAAATCCCCGCTTGCGATGTATTCATGCTTTGCGCTAGTTTAACCAAAAGGCTCACTAGATCAGTGTTCTAAATACAAACTTTATCAACTAATGTGATGCTGGAACTCTGGTTACAAAATATAGAAACTCGTATAATGTAGAAACGTGTGGCTTAGCAGGTATCATCTCGAGAGAGCTTTCCAATCAGAGATAGATGAAATATTTAATTTAGCATTCCACGCTAAGGACAAAAATATTTTCATTAAATTATTACAAAATGAAAGCATTTTAAAAATACCACTTCTATCGTAAAGTGTACTGCGTTTTGTTTAGCCTACAAATGTATATATTCTTACATTAATTATACCTTAAGTCATTCACAACAATTTTTAATTTGTTATGAATATGTATGGATATATTTGGCAGTTTTTTTGTCAGAGGCAATATCGCAAACATTCACGGAGGACCGATATGTTTTTTATAGAAGAGTAATTACTTGGAGAAAAAATCTTAAATCTCCCGTAGATTAACGTTAAAGATGTTCGGTAGTATTTACTTCAAATAAAACTTTTTGCATGCACTTATCTTCGTCCGAGTTAACTACACGATACTGGACAGAAGCTAAGAAACCACTGCTTGATTTCTGACCGAATATAGGCCTGAGAATCAGTATTTAGGGAGTTTGAATCTAAGCCAACTTTCCACGGATAACATTCTATCTGCTAAGGAGAATGGTATACAATTTAAGCAACATAAACGTCAATTTCTGCATTATCCTTTAGTTTTCTCAATGACAAGAAAAGATAAATCCAGAGAGCGAGAGGAGAGAAATGGGAAGAACAAACAACAGAAAATAATTTTGGAACGTGATTGAATGTAAGAACCTATTAAAAGCGACTTTCTTTCATAACTACAAGAGACTTTCTTTCGGTAGAATTCAAAATTGAAAAAATTGAGAGGGCGGCATTGCAATTTTTATGTTTTCCAAACCGTTGCGTGTAATAACATTTAGTGTGTACTGTCTAAATGATGTATTAGTTAATACCCGTTGTTCCGTCCCGGAACATGGGCATCTCCGGTTAGGGAGGTTTTAACTACCATGGACAATTTCAAATACCGTTATTTCCCGACAGAGGGAAGGACAGATGATAGGCCCATCGCCTCCAACGCCATTTAATAGAGAATTACGGTCTTTCTTGTCGTGAAATAGTCAAAAACTGTGTTCAGGACCCTCTTTTTTCTTCTTCTTTTTCTTCCCCTCAGATCTTTAATGGAAAAAAAAATGATGGGAAAAAAATGAGTCACCTCTTAAAGGCAATTTTTTTAAAAGCATACAGAGCGCGTATTACAAGGTAGGCAGCAAAGCTATGTAGCCACTGCACCGTTGTTTGTATGCACTAAAGACGCTGACTAATGTGTGTGTGAGTGTGTTTCGTTAGCTCTGTGGCAGATTGTGCAGCGATGCCGTGGTTAAGAGCGCAGGTTCGCCTCTCGACATGAGGAACTTACGCAGAAGAGCAATGCCCTCTAAAGCGCTACTCCCTAATGCTATCTTTTCAGGTTCTTATGAGTGTGTCCATTACGTTTACAGTACGCTGCAAGCGTGTTGTAAATACAGCGTTTATGATCGTCCTCGAAGTTCTCCAATCGACACGTAGAATCTGGGGATACTTATTTTTTTTTTTTCCAGGGGTGTACCGTAAATATACCATAGGAAACTCGCGGCGTAAAGTCATTCCCGAACATATGCTCGAGATTTATACGCCCTAAATATTTATCGACCCCGGCTGGGACTGAACCCGTAAACGTTGGATCCAGAGGAAAATGTATTACCTCCAGACAACCAAGGCAGTACTTTTGTGTTCCTGTATGAAACAGTAGAAATATTCATAATAAATAACATTTTGTGACAACGAACACAGCAAGGCAATAAAACTATGCTATATACTTGTCATGATACAGTAATAATTTAGGAAGCATAACTCAAAATGTAACTCTTGACAAGACACACACACTTACTTACACACACATCCACCAAAGTATCTTATCTAATAATAAAAACAGCTTGGAGTTAGTTAATGTTGAAATCTAGTTTTTCCTGTTGTTGGTTTAACGATTTTCAGTTAAATTTGGAGTGATTCTTGTCTTGTAGTCTTTGTGATAAACAAAAAGTGTAGAAGAAGACACTTAAATAAAAAATGGACTGGAAACTAGAATTATAATAATTTATAGTTTCGACTGAAAACTTTGATGCTGTTCTATTTTTTGAAGCGATTTTAATGATGTTGATGTTGTTATTGGATATTTACCCGGTGGTCCCGCTTCGTACCCCTGGTATTTCAGGGTCCCGAAGTCGCCTTTTGTGCTCTCGTAGTCACGGAAGGAGGGTAATGGAAGGAGGAGGTTCAAATCACACGGCAATTTGGTTCATTAAACGCCTAGAAGTGTTTATTCACACGGAACTTTATTGTCGGCCACCTGGTTCGTTACCTGTTTGACGTTAGCGCCACGAGCTCTATACGCTGCTTGAAATTGCATCTTCCGCCCTAACACTATATTGTGTGCCTCTAGTCTTTCACTGTCTACTGTATCTGGGACTGCGTCCTGGTAATTACTGTACTGTACTGACCGGAGATGCCTATTTGGCAATGCCTTTACTGTCGTGACTGAAAATGCCCTCTACTGTCTGGAAGTGCGACGTCTTCCACTGTTTATCTGGAACTGCAGTGCATTTGCAAAGTTGTTTCCCCTTATATACTAAATTCAAAGTGCACCCCCATGGTCTTCAGAGTTCACGGGGTCTACAGTCTAGCGCCAACGGAGTCTGAGACTTCAAAATATTGAAATGTTATTGGTGAGCTCTTGTGTTCCCAAACGCGCCCACTTTAAATCCACCAACTCTTTGACTCCTCATTGGGAAACTCACGATCACCTGTTCTCTCTCTAACTTTGATGAACTTCGGAGCATCTCAAGTAACTAAGGATCCAAAAGGCCTATTGTTCGGCTCATGCCGTACACTTTCATGCACTTAGCTTTGTCACAATAGAGAGACCCATTGCCCGAGCCATTATCAGTAAGTGAGAACACAAAAGTTACAATAGGCAGTCTTTTCCCTCTCGTCAAAGAGTATTGTCCAAGTAGTCATGAATACATTTTTCTGACACAGGAAAGGTTCCTTCTTGTTACTATGGGCTATATAATATTTAATAATTATTACTATTTAATTTATATAAATATATTCACTCTCGGACATGTGAGGATCTGTCACATATTTAATGATGATAATTTGGAGAGAATAACATTTTTAAAGCGTCTCAACATTCCCTGGTATTCGCATAGTAAGGGAACTGCAACTTTGGCAAGAGCCAACAAGGTGTAATTTGCAGTTGCGTAAAGCACCAAAGAGGCAAGATCAAAATAAAGGAAAGGGCTTCTAGAGAATAAGAACGCACAGCAGGGAGGCCCTGAATATATTACTGGGTGTTGTTGAGTGTGTTTCAGAATATCTGAGCGATTCGTTAATATTTTATACTAACTCAATTTTTTCAATTTTAAATTTTTTACATTATGTACCTTTATCTCCAAAACTACTTAACCTTTGATTACTATCTACTGGAGCAGAACTATAACCTGGTAAATTGCAGAGATTTCCATTTAAGGACTTGAATGTAAATGTATTATATGTAAAATGAATGTTTTTTCAACATTTTTCTTAGATGACACGAACATAAATTACTTAATTTTGTTCAGTGTGCAGAATTAATATGAAAGAGACAGTTCTAAGTTCAATTTCTCATGATTTCTAAGAAAAAAGAGCATAATCATAATTTATTTACCATTTGTGGAATAGACCTTTCAAATCCCCCCGATAATACATTTTTTCTAATATGCACAAGAATGTTTGAAATATTTTAAAATGACGTTTCAAGATCACATGGTTTTCGGGACTGGAAGCACTAAAATGTATGATGCCAGAGCAACCTGACATGATATTTATTACTCTCTACTTTCTGAATATCACAGATTTCAAGAAGAAATGTCAATCCTGAATTTTTACTGACTGTAAATAAACCCTTAAATACTTAATTAAAAATCTTGAATTAATTGCTTAAGCGATACATGAAAAGACACCAACATTTATGTTACATAGTTGATAAATAACTATCCCATCATTTGCTGAGAGTCAACAATGCTTTTACAATAGAATGCTTTGTTAACTGCTGTTTTTCTGCCCATGATGATTCGGCGACAATAGCGCGGTGTGCTGATTGCAGTGGATGTAATAATAAAATTTGAATATGTTTCAATAGTCTCCGATTGTTTTATGTTTTATTATTTCGATTTTACGTATTCTTGAATTTGGAGTAAAAAATATTCATATGCACCAAATGCTGAAATATATACTAATTTCTAAAATATGTATGTTTATGTACTATAATGGTCATTTGTTTGCAAATGCATTTATTCGTACAATATGATACAGTACAGTATTAGCACGTGATTTGAAACTATGGAATAATATATATGTGCACCCCTACTTATGTGTTTCAAGTATTGCACTGTATATGAACATGTTTTAATGTGCTTTTTCGCGTCTTTGAAACAAATTAATAGCTGATGGCAATGAGTAAAATGCATCTGACCCCAAAGTATGTGCATTTCAATTGTTTGGCACATTCTGATTAAGAGGCCACAAAGCTTGTAAACAAATAGTAAATCGAAACAATCTACACACAAGAAACTATTCAAACCGTTGCATAACGCAACATTTTTTAAAAATCCTACACAAAAATACAGCCTCATTAATAAAATTTTCTAAAATATTCATTAGCCTTTTTTTCACTATGAAAGAGTATTTCTACTTTATTTCAAAATTAAATTTCGCTTGAAATTTGTTATTAAATTTGGAGAAACAAATATTCCTACATACAGAACTTTGTTTCTTGGAAGTTCAAAATAAAGCGAATAACTTTTCCAACAGAAGTTGTAATTTGTTTTACTAAACATGTAGGGTACTCTTGTAAAATATTTTGAATTCCAGAAAGTATTTTATTTTGATTTTACCTCTAAAAAGTTCTCAGAAACGCATTATGTTTCTGAATATATTTTCAAATGAGTAACTGAGATAAAGCAATATTCCTTTAGATATGTTTTGAAGAAAACCTATTCTGTTAAATGCACGTGCGACCGCAGCGCTGATGCAGCAAGAGTGCCCACCGGGCCAGCGTGCAAACACGCAATACATAATTCAGAAGTAGCTTTGTGTGGTGCTTTCCTTCTTGCAATGAAGCAGAGGAACTGTTGGAAGGCAGCCCAGTCCAACTGCAAAGCAACGCGTGGTTTATGTGAGATACTTGCCCATTACTTTAATTAACTTTCATTAACACTGTTAACCGTAGAGAATTTAGTATCATCAGCCGGCCAAGACCATACTTAGGAAGGCGTGGCCTCCATTATCCAATGAGGCGCCACTAGCGATTACACGCTGCTACAATTGTACATTTTTACGGCAGTCACGTCATTGCGCCTTGTCCATCATGTTCATAGCGTAATCATGACCAGTTTTAATTGTTTTTATATAGTAAAAACAGTTTTAATGGCGTTTCATACACATTCGCGACCGGTTAAAGAGTTTCTCGACCAAGCCAAAAAGAAAAACATCGAACTACTTAAAATTCAGCATGCACGTAATATAACAGACTGTTAGAATAACGTGTGGTTTAAAAAATTCCAACCAATACATTAGCAAAACCATTAGCTCTTTAAACGTCACTTTAGTTGAATAGTTATGACAGAGTCAATTTCTGCAAATATCTCTAAGAAGAAATTAAAACGTACTAGCCCCTTTTTTAAGTTTTGTGCATATTTAAATAATTGAGAGAGGCCAGCATTATGCTGCATTTAGGCTATAGAGGATGCAGAGAGTATAAGGTAAATTCAGTAAGTTTTATTAAAAATAAATTAATAAGTTTACTGTATCAGTAAGCCAGCTTGTAAAGTGGAGTTATTTTTGTCCGTTCTTGGAAATGGAGCGTACAGTCACAGCTAATGATGCCCTCTGGAAAGCAGAGACGTAATTAAAAAGAACCTCTGTGTACACTACACCACATAAAACGCAAACACAGCACGCCTATCAAATTGAAATTCGAGCATGACAGTGCATGGTAAAGTTCACTTTCAATCTCATAAGCCTGGGACTAAACTGAAACCGCATGTCCACATAAAGAGGGTCTGCTGCTCAACAAGCCAATGTAGCAGGCATTCCCTGGCCAGTCTGGTGCTTGACACTTGACTCGTTCACACGCATCAGTTCTTGCTGGAAATACGCAGATCGGTATTCAATATTAGTCAGTAGAACAAGAAATGATGTCAGTATACCATTACTGTATCTTTTTAAAAAATATAGGCTCTATTACTCTGTATGCGTTTACTGCGCACCATACATCGTTTTCTTATCATGCAATGTCGTTTCGTGTATATATTCGGAGTTTTCTGTACGGCAATATCTGTTATTTTGGTACCACGAAAATGGAAGCGTGCATCATGAGTAAAGAATATTAAGCATGAACAAATTGCTCTATCATTAACCTTTCCATAACGTACAATTACAGAAATTTACCCGATCTGCAATCGGGGCAACGGTGACCTTGTATGCTTTCAAGTTTAAACTGGCTGAATTTGGGAAGCTGAACCGATGCATTTGAATGACAATTTTATAAAAAATATTCCAGAAATATGGGGATGTAGCAGGACAACTTTTCCAATGTCTCCTGTCGTTATAATTGTGAGAACTTGAATCAGTTTCGCGGATATTACATTTACCTCTCCGGGAGTTAAACTTTTACTGCAGATCCGCCAGCTGCCGTAAAAGAAAAAAAGAAAGAAAGAAAGAAAGAAAGAAACATTAAATACCATTGTATATGCAACTTAACGGATATTCTAATATCAAATCGGATAATATATTTAAAAATTGACTCATATTTTAAAGTCAATTTTTTCAATACATATTAAGAGATAACGGTGTCAAAAAAAAATGAAACTACTGCTTCCAGTATATTTTGTTGTAATAAATGCTATATATTTAACATTTTAAGAAAAATTGAACCATTTAAAATAAATATATCTGAAAATATGCACTACAGAAGCCCAAACTATACATTAATAACTTCTAAAGCTTAATGTCATATAACCAAGGGTTAGCTATTTGATTATATCGCATTTTAAAGAACTGCATTCACTCTATATAATACGCGTTATAATATTTTACTTTGAAAATCGAATAATTACCAATTTTTAAAAATGTGGTTCGGTATCAGCAACACCGTACAAAAGTAAAAACTTATGAAAATTCAATAGCGCGCGGAGGAGAGTTGTTGGCATGCAGCGCAAGCGCCGTCTTTCTTGTTGAGAGTCGGACTTTCGCTGCAGTTAAACTCTCGCTGCACGGCCACACAGCAAACGTCACTGGAGAAACAGCGCGAGAGCGAAAGTGATTTGAAACAACCCCCGTTCTATTCGGGATTTATTTTATATTTTCCTGTTAAAAATACCAGTAATCTGATAAGTGTTACCTTATTCTATATAAGTAAAGAATCAACATGGATTGTAAAAATAATTTAAAATGGTTGCAAAGATGATAAAACAAATTAATTCCAAAAGCAACCCCTTAGAACGAAATAATATTTAGTAAAGAACCTATTTTTAGCAAATAGCTCAGGAGCTTTCCTTTATTATTAATTTGGCTCTTAAATTTGGAAACATTTCAGGGTTATTTATTTCGAAAGTTTAAAAATATCTAGCTTAATACCCTTCTACCACAGAATCGATTAGTGTAAAATTCTGCATGAAGATTACTCTCGTCTGTTTCTTTATTAAAGTGTTCGCAAGTTGAAAATGTTTGGGAATCACTGCCTTAGAGAATAGCATTAAGAATGAGATTCAGAACATTGATGTAACATTTGAAGAACACGCAGCGAGTCAACTGCCTCGCATAAAACGGTAACTTCCAATACCTGTTGTGATGCGATGTATTCAATTTAAGTGAAAGGACATTCTCTGAAAATCTCACCAATTTACTTTTGTTCACTTTGAATTTATAACAAAATTGTGGGTTTGGTTCTACACTGTAGTTTATATGGTTTTAAGAAGCATTCGAACTAAAACAAGCCATTTCAATTTTAATTTTCTTAGCATGAAATAAATAAATAAGCATTCGGCAATGACAGTTGTTCTGAATAAATGTCTAATATATTAACGAATCTTCATGATTACTTAAAAATTATATATGGATAAAAATATAAAAACATTTATTTTTAAGTGCTGCAAGGCAGCCACTGATAGAAACCATTCAAGCATGTCTATAATTAAATACTATTGAAATGCGATGTTCATCTGAACATTGCTAAAATATATTTAAGCATACATATTTACACATTAGCATAATTTATATATATATATACGCGCGCGCGCGCGCGTGTGTTTGCCAAAGTTCTAAATATGCAAGAACTTAATGTATCTTAAATCCGTTTACATATCTCATAAATTCAATACAAGAATTCAGCAACAAATGTGTGTTTGCATGTTATTACATACGTATTTATGGACATTATATCAGCATGCCTTCCCTAAGAATTAACTTCTTTTATTGAATTTTTAAAAATTTTTATTCTATAACCTGCTCTGCCTGAATTCAATCACTGATTAGAAAAGGGAGGAATGTCTATTCAACCATGTTTCGAGAAATAGCTTTAAAAATGTACAGTTTTGCCCCTATTTTTTGTGATGCATTAAACACAGGTAGAATTTAGCCATTTGAATAAAAAATAGTGATTTGTTTGAATGAATTGACGAAATAGATTTTAGTACAATCAATTCTAAAGTTGATGAACCTGCTTTCCTTTTCCAGTCACCGAATCAATTGGATCGGATGGCATGATTGATGTAAGAATTCAAAGATGAAGTTAATACAGGTAATTGCACCAAGCGAAACACAACAGATAAATGAAAATACAGCAGGATTTATTCGAAATGAACATAATCAGCCAATAGCAAACATCAGTCTGAGTTACGATTGCTTCATCCATAATATCTGCTTTAATGCATGCCTTCTCTTACTTTCTAAAGCTGCAGAAGAGGTGGAGGATGTGAAGAGGGAATGCGATCAATGCGGACCACCACGTCGAGTAGTGGGGGTGTGTTGACATGGCAACTGAGTCTTTCTCTCCACTTGCTAGAGGTAGGAAGGCCAGGATTAGCCCGTAACAATGTCTATGAATCCACGAGGTATAAAAGCAGGTGCTGAACTACAACCTTGGGTACATATTACCCACGGATGGGTGCTCACGCAGCAACAGCAAACTAGGCCATGCCCATGATCGTTAAACCAAGTAATTGACAACCAGAGGGTCGCAGGTTTGGATCATGCCAAGAGCATGAGAACAGCTTAGATATGTCATGTGTCGTCGAGCAGATGGTGTCCCACCAGCCACGCATTTCCCGATTGTGTCTATTGCTTATTGATGATGATGATGAAACACCAAAATACCTCTGGTGACTCAAAGGCACGATTTACAACACACAAGTAACGCCTTATAACGTAAATTTATAATTACCAGCATTAATGACTGAGTAATTTTAAAAATAATTTATTTATGATTGCCGAAAACACAAGATTATTTTAAATTTAATGAAAATTATTGCTTTTTAATACATTTACAGAAATACAGCTTAGAATTCCCAGTCAATTCTCTTTCAGATTCATAATTAGCTGTTAGGGAGAAATTTAGAAATATAGGGAATTAAAAGAGAAAACTTTGTACAAATAAATTTAGTTAAAGATTGAATATATTGAAGTGCAAAAACATTTTATGACTTTAATAATGAAAAAATCCTTAAGTTTATGTAGGTGAATGAAAACTGTTTGGAGTAGGGAAAATATTTTGAGTGTTACAATAAGGATGACAGAGGAATTTGTGTGGGTCAAAACTAGAGTTGTAAACTGAAAAGGAGTATGTGGAAGAACCATATGGAGATATATCCAGCGTCTGGAGAGAAGGATAACATCCGGTATAGTTTATTAGGATAATTATATAAAGAAATTAGGATAATGAGAGAGAAATCATTTTGGGATAAATGGAATACTTTTTCAACATAAGTAGTTTGGCATAACATAATGAATTTAAGTTCAGAGAAAAAATGTGTAAAGAAGTAAATTATAGAGGAAAAGGAGAAAGAAATACTTGAGGGGAATCCACAAACAAGTAAAGGATATTAATATGCGGTAAATTATTATAAATGAGATTTTTAATTGTATGAATTAATTCCATATCGTAATAACGATGATGTTATCGATATTGGATAAATAAGACGGTCATCAACTAAATTGATATAAAATATTAGTATCACAATTTATAATTATGCATACAATATAGTACTGCACTATTATAATTTACTTTGTATTTAATATATTGAGTAATGAATAAATTCATTTATTAAAATTAGCTGGACGAGCAAGACAAGATTTTGCGGCTGAATTAAAGCTAATTTTCACATTATTCGACATTATCTGTCCAGCATCTTCATATGAGCGTTGAATTACTAAGAATGTCTACGAAATAGGAACCCATAGCATCTAAAGACAGTTGTTTAATTTATATCACTCTATGGTTTTTGGACCTATAATATGTTAAAGAATTAATATTACATTTCATATAATTAAAAATATTGCTTTTAGAGTATCCTCTGTGTCTATTGGTTTTCAAAGACATTTGAATAAAATATAATGCTCTATGTCTTAAAGCTAGGTCATATTGCAACTGAATCTACAACACAGGATTGAGTGGACCGAACATTTTAAAATGTTATGTACAAATACAAAATGAATGAAAAATAATGTAGTTATTATTTGCCTTTGCTGTAATTGTTTCATTGTGTGGTCTTTGAGCTTAAACACTCCAGTTCCAATAGTACGTTTATTGCACATCAGATATAAGAATGCATTTGCACTTAAATAACTGCTTTATTCAATGTGAGGTGAGCTATTTTTAGACAACTTATCAACGTTAATCCATTTCTGGGAAGGCTATTAAAAGACAAAGTACCATAATTGATTCAAACAAATTTCAAAGTATTTGCGAGATTTTATTTGAAGATATGAAAGACGAAGTTACATCAGCTATTGGCAATCCCCCTACTTACATCTGGCAGAGATAACTAGATAGTGAACATATGTAATATTCAGAAACAAAGCATTTAAAATTTGAAACAGAATATGCTCTTCTTCAAAGTAAAAGACATAAGCACTAAATCAGATAATCCTGTATGGTTTAAAACAGACTAGAAAGCACAAAGAAAATTGGTATGAGCGTATTTCAAGAAGGGGGAACAGGACTATGTAGCAGAAAACTAATAGTGAAACATTCCTGTAAAAATGCATTCAATATGGAGACTTAGATAGTTTATTGTTACTGTTCAGTAAAATTGTGTCCACACGAACATATCTAGCTTTTTACGACTTACTAGTCTACAGACATGGAAATATTGGCCACGAGGAATAAGAAAAACAGAAATGTCATTCCTTCAAGTTATTACAAAGAAAATTCGAAATTCTGCTTTTCACAGGCTCAGACCACTGTATTGCCTTCCAGAAGGTAGCGTGTAATAAACAATCGACGAGTGGGAGGTGAAGCCTCTTACGTGTGTTTGAATAATATTCTTTGTGAAGCCTTTCAGAAATAATAGCACCACCAATTGTACTTAAAAAATTCTGACCTGTTTTTTGTAGTAAAAGATCTTCGTCTTCGCTAAGCTTACTTTTTATATACTTTCTACTTCGTTTAAATAGAAGTTCTACTATGAGGAACAAGCATTGTCCATTCACACAGAGACTAAGACACCAGGCAAACTTAACCTTCAAGTCTCGTACATCCAATGCTAAAAATGTACCTCCCCAATATCAGCTACTTCCTTGAAATATTTGAATAAATATTCAGCTTGGTAATATGAATATTAAGTATAATTTAAATTTCAAAAGCACTTAAGTATATGTGGAATATTTTCCTTTTCTTGCTTGTAAAATGCGGTCATAAAAACAAGGCCTAAGTTCTCAAATTATTTAAATAAATAATCATATGAAGTATTTTTATAACTCATTAATGCTTTTTATTCATTATAAACAAGCATTCTCAGATTGCCAACAGTGTATACACTGAAGAAAACTGATTCGGAACTTTGACGATCGAAGCAAGGGGCAGTTGTTGTTGATTTGTTTTATTTATAGACGCTCTTTAACATCTCAGGTCATCACGTTCTATTCAATTCAGGGCGTGAAACGGCCGACAAATTCTGCTCAGAGGCCTCTTCTTTCAGATAGGTTCTATATCGTGCCGTAAATTGGCGACATGGGACCCACGACTTTAGTTCCCTTCCGAAGGAAGCCATACTTAGGATTTTCACGCCCGAAAAATCCATCGGTCCTGGCCGGGATTGAACTCGCGATCTTGCGTTTAGGAGGCATCTATGATTACTATTACATCTCCAGGACCTGCAAAAACAAAGGGATGTGACTTTCCTTCCATGAATCAATGCATTTCCTCTCTCTCTCTCTCTCTCTCTCTCTCTCTCTCTGAATGGTGTTTAACGCCCGTTTTTACTACAGAGGAACTACAGGCGGTGAACACTGGTGATACATGAAATGAAATGATATATTGGGAAAGGATTATTTTTTAAGGTAGGAAACGTTCCAGGCCTAAATTTAGGGTACCTCCCCGGCATTTGCCAGTTATGAGGACTGAGGAAAACCTGGAAAAAACCTCAGTCAAGGAGGACGGTCCCGACGGGATTCGAATCCCAGACCTCCCGCTCACGAGTCCGAGACTTAACGACCTCGGCCACCAGCGGCGGTTTCCTTTCTCTGCACAGACTCACTGGCATATTAAACTATAACCATTTCGATGCCCGAAAATATCTAGATTAATGAAGAGTATGATAAAGATTTGAAAGATAATTTATTATGCATAATAAAGGAATACGATACCTGCCTGTTCTTGGGATATTGAATCACAACACACAATGGCACTATGAGTTATTGGAAAAGAGTCAAATTGTATATAACGCGTTTTTGGTAAATCAGTCAAGTATTATGCAGAGTGCAGCGAAACATGGACGATGAATTAGCAGGCCGGAGATTATTAGGGCAGTAGTGCTAATTCCCACGTTTGCATTCAGCTTTTCTAAGATGTAAATGTAGGAATATGATTAGATTCTGCAAAGCATTAAAAGCTAACAAAAGCCAATTGTTAGGATTGAATTAGATTGTTAGGGACACAAGGGGATATTTCGATACTTTAGCCTTGCTCAAGGACTAGCCGTTTGTGCCTACGCTTCCAATGGAGGCACCTTCGGGGAAGGAAGGGTTGGGGCGGGGTAGATACAAGGCGGCCAGGTTGCACGGGAGTGAGGCAATGAGCATAGACAGGGTCTCTAACGTTGTTTACAGATATAACACTCCGACGGCGGCGGATTCCCCCTCCATGGAATTTCAACCCCTCAGAAGAGCCTCTTCCATACCAAATGCGGGGCAGAAACATTTCCCAGGCTCAAGCCACTTCACCTGACTCTTTGGACCCTGTAATAAAATCAACGGGATGAAATGGGAGAATGGAAAATTCGCCTAAACCACCACGAAAACACCCAGGGCCAAGATGGACAACCTCAAGGGTTTTGAACCTGTGACCTTCCGAATACGAGTCTCAAGTGTTACCATTTGAGCCCCTCGCTCGGAAGTGTTAGGATAATATGAATAGGAGTATTTTTGTTTTGTAGCAGTGGAGGAAGCAAGACAAGAAAGATGTATTACTTCATAAAAACGTATCAACAGCACATTGAACTTGTAAAGCATGTCAAACATCAGGGTTGTCATTGCTGGTGCCACAGAAAATATCATATTGAGCAGTAAGAACTATAAGGGAAGGAGGTTATTTGATCATTGCTATTAGCTAAACAACCTCTACATAAACAATATGGCTTCGTTCGTTGATGGAGCAGCCTCGCTATGAGAATAACAAATTAATAAACACGTTAGTGTTTGCAGGCGACCAAATGGAACGATTTCGATAATTGCACAGTTAACGAACTTCATAAACGACTGCGATTCCATACCTGCCCAAGATACGTGTTACAAAAGTCATGAATGGTTGTCAATGCTCTCAGAGGAGTTGCAACTGTACTCACAGAGCACATTCGCTACAAGTAAATCCCACAATAGTTCATAAAACCCATGGCTCCATTATAAATTACTTACAAATAAGGGGCTACAAATGCAGTCATCCAGTCTGTCGAGCAACGGTCTATGGATGGTTTATTTTCAAGGCAACTACCAATTCATCTCGACTGCTTTCTAAGGAAAGTTACAATATTTAATTATTGGCTTTGATTGAAGTTGACATCGGAGATGTTGGTAATGGTGATTTTTAAGACAAATTTTATGGGCTTATGGATGAATATTTGAACCCGATGGCAGCATTAATCAACACAAGCACAGCATAGTCATCATTGCAGGAAGGAAGCGCATATCCAGAGTCACATCACTGTAAATGTCTAGATGGGCATAGTAAGGGAAAACGTTGAAGCTTACACTACAGGATTTCTTGAAGAACGGTTGGGTAACCGGAGCATGCTCTTTCTACACTATGGCCACCCAGCAAACCTGTCACAAAGGATCCATAACATTTAGAACAAGAAATATCTCAGTAAATATAACCCTTTACAAGATGTCGCCATGAACTCTGCGGTAACTCTGTGAGGTAACCTGCGAGACGTTTATCGCTATAAACCTGCACGCAGAAATGACCTTATAAACAGAATTAAAACAGAACTGGTACTATTGCATTCAGAACAGAGGGAGTGGATTTTGAATATCTATTGCAAGTTGTTTCATTTATCCTACTGACAGCTCCTTTAGAGCCAGAGTAAGTCTGTTGCACTCTGTATGTGCCCTCAGAGCCTGCAACTCGCTTAACCTTCTACCGAGATAATTCTACACAAAGGCTCCAGAAGAATAACTGCCACATGTTCATACAACAGGACTTTAGCCAAAGGACATTCCAGTTTTGACTAGAAACAGAAGTTTATAATATCATTCCATACCGCTCAGGAGTCACCGTGAAATTAAGTTCAAACAGCACGTGTTTCATAAAAGCCTTAATAATTTTTTTAAATGCCACTCATCAGCACGGGCCATTTTAATAGTACTATGACGTACTCTGTTTTGTTGCGTTAGCAGCTACTCCACGCACATGCATCCGCTTCATTATATGTTCTCCTCCGTAGCAAAGAGCTTATTTTTTTGCTACGAAAACGATATTTTTCTATTAGTTATTTTTCAACCACTGTTATGCTTTATATAGAATGGAAAGGAAAAATCAGTACCATAAATAAATATGATAATAGAGCTTAATAAGGCAAATAAAATATGTAAATATTTTTCTACCTCTCTTAGGATTTTTTAAAAAATATTTTATCCGAAACATATAACAACATTCTTTAGTGTTCGGTAGTGTATAACTTATTAATTTAGAACACTAATTGCAGATACTCCGTATGTATTTCATTATAACCTTACTGAAAATAATTAACAACTAGCCTTGCTAACTATTAAAACTATTATTAACTTTAGGCTCAGTGATGTAAATCTAGTTTTGTGAATCCACTTGATTTAGATAAAAACGTTAAGATAAATTTATGTCAAAGCGTTTTAATTTATGAAAAAATAACAAAGAACATAATCGAAATTAAGAAATTCCAACTGATTAGAATATTACAGCTAATAAAAGGTAATAAATATTTTTTTCGGCCAAGCATGCCACCAGACAAATGGTATTAGCAAATTTTATGCCATTTATACATGGAATCACCGCATGAAAATATAGCACTGAGTTCCCTTCCATTTTGCATTTAAATTATTAAAGTATAAAAGAAAAAATATTACAATTATTTATGCCAACTTTTTAATAGATGAATTATTTTATCATATAATAACAATTCATTATTCTGTTTTGCGTGTTACTACTCACACTAGATCTAATTTTATGCTCATATTTGGTGTACATATATATGAAAATGATAAAATATATAATTAATGTGTGGTTATACTGGCACAGACGAGAGATAACTTTACAATAAGGAAAGGCAGCATAGATTGCAACTCAAGTTCACATAAAATATCATAATAATATAACATAATAACAAGAAATAAAAGTTAGGTACGTAAATCAGAATATGGAATTGACATTGGTTTTCGGCATCTTGAGAGTTGATTCATTTGAGTAAGGGGAAAAGGAGTTCGACAGAGCCTTTGGTGCTGGTGTATTTTTCTGATTTTCATTCACATGCTTGCTAGATATCAGTATTTGAATCTTCAAGTTTAAAAATCTGACCCAATTGCTCACTGAAAATCTACTTGTGTATTCTTATTTTGTTCATTTCACTGTATGAAGCTTGCTATCTGCTCTATTATTCAAAATATAGATAGTAAATCCACTTAAAACAGAAAAAGCAGACATTGCATGATCAATGTATGTGCCATGCCCTCTTTCCGCTATTCAATCGGAGTTTGTATACACTAGTGGAAGCTAGTTGACCTTCAGCTGACACGTGGTTTCTTGTAAGGCTGAAGTCAAAGTTCTACAATTGTGCTTGCTTATCGTGTTTCTCATGATAACTGTTTTAGTTTCAGTTCTATAGGAAGTACTTGCTAAACTTTCTACTGTGTATTTAATTAATGCCAGGAAGAGAGATTTACGCTAGAGCAAAGAATAATTAATTATTATTATTGTATGCAAAAGAAATCGTACAAGTGCTATAGGAAAGAAATTCGTGCTAAATTTCCAGGAGCAAAATCTCTATCGGGAAGTGAATTTTCAGATTGGTGACCAAAGTTGAACCCAAGGCGTTTTCATTGACAAGAAACTAGAGAAGAACCTTGATAAATTGGCTGATGATTAGAAACTTCTCCTCGAGAGTCTTTAACACGATTAACCCAGCAAGTTGGTGTGTCAGTCGGTAGTGCGTATAAAGCCACTCAGCTGCTGCATCTTCATCCATATAAAATTAAATACCTGAAATTAAACCAGTGGAGGCGCTGAAACAAAATATTCTGGAGATATTTAAAAAAATTGGAGAATAAATGCAAGTTGGTGTATCAGTCAGTAGTGCGTATAAAACTATTCAGCTGTTGCATCTTCATCCATAAAAAATGAAATACCTGAAATTAAACCAGTGCGGACGCTGAAACAAAATGTCCGGAAGATATTTACAATATTTGGGAGAATAAATTGCTGTAAATTTTTACATTTTATTTCAAAATAATTCAGGCATATCTCAAAGCGGAGTGCAGGCAGTTTATGCATCTACATGATGGCGAGTACAACATTAATTTCCATAAATGCGCGCTATGAGCTCTGGCTGCGCAACATGATTTCCCTTCACTAGTTGCCAGCATTTATCTGAGACTTGGCAAGTTTGTACTTAGAAAGAAATTTTATTCAACAGCAATAACAATAACTTCTGTATTGTAACATGAACATGAGTGCCAATACTTGACATGAACAACATGGAGATCCTTAAAAATAATGCTACTTGTTGACGATATGTTGAAGAATTCTCAACTTCATTCCTCTTTTCTTCTGTAAAATCAAGTTTTGGCCGAACATATTATATGTTCACTACATTTGGTAGACTCTTTAGTTGCAATAATGCTGGATAATGAGATGGTCAAAGTCGTTTCCGGGATAAAAGAATGTCAATTAAATTAACCGCGAAGTATGTACTTAAAACCTGTACGACAAAATTGCAATACTTGCATAAAGAAACGGAATATTATTATTTTAATTGTATAATAATTAATGCTCGATTCTGTTTGCAAAGCTCTTTGGGGCATTACAACAAGTTAAAAGTTGATTCTTTGGTGTGAATAATAATCCAAAAAAATATTTCATTTGGACCTTGTTCAACAAAGTGTTTAAACACTCATCCTGTATATATAAAACAAGGAATCAACAACTACGCTTTAATAAAATGTTTCAAAGGGGTCGTTTGATAATTACATGTGCATGCTGCTTGTTTGATGTCTAACATATCTCGAATTTAGATTTGAGAATATCATTTTAAGTTTCTTTGTGTTCAAACAAACATTTTCTGTCCGGAAACAAATTTTTACAAGAATGAAGGACACTCCTAATTTAGGTAGAAAATAATCCAAGATGGAATGAGGATATTGGTGGAAAATGAATTACAAGGTGTCTGTTTCAGTCAATCTTATATGTAGAGGAGAATAATGCACATATTTCTATGTCCGGATTTCCTTTCACTTCATCACGTTATTGTATACTCGTATTTCATATACATAACCGTTCATAAATTTCAATACACCATAAAATTTTATGATTCTTCTAAGTGAAAATCAGACATACAAATAAAACATCACAGAAATATATTTATCTGGTCAAAATATAACGATAAAGATAAAATTTGTACAAAATTAGAGATTATGTTCATTAAAGTATCTACCCTTGGCAATAACTATTTAGCAATTCTAGGCATTTAGTTTAGAAATTCTCAGAGGTATTCTGATCTTATACTCTTCCATAATTATTGCAGGATACTTTCCAGAGAAGGTTTAAACTTCTTAAATTCACTTAATGGCTACCTGTAACCAATTTGTCTCATAAACATGCCGATTTAAAGACATTCTAAGATAAAAATTGACCCCATTTTGCTTTAGCCTTCTAGTTGTGTTCTAATGCAATTGGAACAACTTGACTGT
This sequence comes from Metallyticus violacea, assembly GCA_030762175.1. Taxonomy (NCBI): domain Eukaryota; kingdom Metazoa; phylum Arthropoda; class Insecta; order Mantodea; family Metallyticidae; genus Metallyticus; species Metallyticus violacea. The sequence goes on along the minus strand of CM060846.1, from coordinate 272,057,284 downwards.
CATCTATTGCTAATCGCTCTGAACTATCAAATTACCAGAAAACAGTGGTTAATTTAAATTTTAAATACATTAACAATATGGAATATAGAACAATATTAGCATTTAGAAAAAGTAATGGTATATTCGTATTCAGTATGTACATGTTATAAAGTACACCTAATAAGAAAGAAACAAACAAATGTTATTGCTTGGTGTACGTAGTGAACACAGTTTGCCATGAATGTAGTTGCTCTCACTCGTTCTATGAGTTACAGCAAGAGTAAGGCTTAACCGAAAACAAATAGCAACAATAAAAAGTGTGATTAGCAGAAGTGCGCAGCATCATCTCCCTCGTCATGGATGACATTATGACGGGTTAGCCTCCCAAACTTTTTATTTAATCTTTGTTCGCTGTGAAGTACGAAAGTCCTAATATGTGTGAGTTATTTCTCCATTCTCAATCAGTCTGAAAATATTGCCCGATATAATTAAATATTACCGTGGAAATATAACTGTCCTCATCTTGCAAGCATTAGATTTAATTGTTTTGCCGGTCCTAACGAAACAAATGAAGCACATATACAGACTATATACATGACACATGATCGCCATTCAATACACTGTAATGAGAAGCGCAAAAGCGAAAAATTGCCTGATGCGGAAATCCGCTGCGTTGCAACTATCAACTTTAACCAGAGAACACTGAACCCAGCGGATATTTCCTATTTTTCTTTTCTCGTTAATTTACGTAATACTAGACTATTTTTATCTTATCACTCTTGTTTAAAATTGTCCTATGGCTAGGTATTAAATTGCTCCCGTTTACATCTCATGGGGACGTTTTGACAAAGTATCGTCTTTTTTCTTTGTCATCCAATTTAGAGAATATATCGTGCACTCTCTCAACTGATTTGTAAATGGAAAAGTTAGCAGCCAAATGTTCCCCATTCGCAAAGAGCAGAAGTGGAACGTGGACATAACTGCTTCGCGTACGACGTATTTATCATTTCACAAATTATCCCTTCGCCATTACTCTAGTCAAACCTGGTGGTCTAGTGTTAACCATACATGCTTCGAATACCCCAGGTCGCGCCAGGGTCGATGGATTTTTCAGGGCGGAAACGGGAAATAAAACCAATAGTCACGTGTTCTTTTACATGCAACATTTATTATTATTATTATTATTATTATTATTATTATTATTATTATTATTATTATTATTGTTGTTATTATTATACTATTTTGAAAAACCAATTAACACAGTGTTTAAGATAAAACTATCAAATTATAATATATTTACATTTTACACAATCAATCACAACAGAAAAACACGTTAAATATGAAATTATTTATTTTATGTTAATACAAGCGTTTTATTAAATTCAATTTAAATTTTGTTTTCGGTGAGAAACTGGCAATATTCTGATTTATGAGGGCCGGGATATCTGCTTCCATTTCTGTTGTCGGATTCCAGAGAACTTGTTCCTCAGCTTCGATTTAAACATTTTCATTTTTGAAAAGCACAGGTTTGCTGGTCTTCGTAGTTTTACGATCAACAAAGCTGATATGTGTTCTTCAAAATGAGGAAGTCGGAAATTTTTTCTTTAAATTCTTCCTTAAATTGAGTTATATGCTCTGCAAAACTGGGGCTATTTATTTCACTATTGATCTCATACATGCGTTGAAGAATTTTGGATAACTTTTCCTCAAATATTGCCAACTATTGTCTGCACTAATATGGTTCATAAGTTAATATTTTCTTTTCTTTTTCTTGTGCAGCTAATGCAGCTGAAATTATTCAGATGTTTGGTAATGTCTGTTAAAAAAGCTGATTCTTATTGACTGGCTGCAGTGCCTCATTTCACACTAAAAACGAGCTCATGTGCATGGCCATTTTTAGTGTGAAATGAGGCCCTGCAGCCAGCCAATGAGAACGACTTATCAAAATAAATAAAACATTTGAACACAATTAAATTATCTAATCAATTCAAAACAAGTGGTTAAAATAAGTAAATAAATAAATAAAAATGCGTCGATATTATGCTTTTAGCACCACCTTGGTCTTCATGAAGAGTGAAAAGGACAAATGCATATGTTTACTAAATTTTTTATTCAAATTTCGTCAATATACATTGCAAATTAAGTAGCGCATTTTTAAACAACTTATAAAAGCAATTAACATTTTCAAATATAACCTGGCCTTCGTTCCAATATTTTCCTAAATAATATAACAGCCAATAAATATAAATTAAGCAACAGTGTTAAAGTAAGCCGTTTAAAGCACTTGTTATAAAAGATAGTAAAATTATTTACGGTGAAGCAAAATACAACATTTAGAATCAATGATTAATTCACCTAATTTTACTTAAAAGAATATACGTTGTGTTACATCAGACTTTCGTTGCCATCATTCAAAATCTACGCAATCTTCTTAAAGTACTGCCTTTTGAAGAACCAATTATCTATAGAGAAGTGACATGTGCTGGTAAATGATACTGTCTATAAAACGTTAGTATGATGCTTACAGGAACCGGAAAATGTTATGGAAAATTTATATATTTTAATAAATGCAGCCTTCAAGAATTGTTGCTAGTTTTTGCCATATGCGAATTCTTTCTTCTAGCATTTATGCAAAACGCATGTTTACCTGCTGTGTAAATACAACATTGAATTTTGAAGAACGTAACTTGTGAGAAAAACAGAACTGGTTTTTTAAAACTAGATTTGTATTACATTTTATTCTCCTAAGAGATCAAGGACTGTTTTTTGTTTGACAGTACTTCAACTCAGTTCGTTTCATTATTTTTTATTTATCTCTTAGACAGCCATATATTAACTATTATTTTCTGATTACATTTGCCGAAACTTTCAACAACGATCATTTGATCAACAAAAGATGTATAAATTAGTGTACAAATCTTATGCATATGTGCAATTATATTTATTTATGAATTACTGAAATTGTATTTTTAGAAAATTGACAGCTGAAAAACAATATATGTGGCACTTTGGTTAAAAATACACTTTTTTATGTTTTCATTTTCACCGTTGTTTCGATAACGGTGTATGATGGTGGATTTAAGCTTCATTTGCGGTAATAAGTCGACGTACAAAATCAAATCTGTTGCTGTAAAAACGCTCCAAACACCGTTGGAATGTTTTCATTCGAACACGTTTATGATATACTGTAAGTGCGGCACCCATCTTGCGCAAAGCTTTTTCATGTGCAATTCTTCAGGCAAGATAGAACCTATAGGTTCCTTTAAAATTCGTATAGCCTAGCATTTTCACTTTATCTCGCCGATCATCTAATAATACACCGTGTTTAGTGCGGCGATTAGAAGAAGGAGAGTGAGAGCTGTAGTGCGAGGGGGGACTTAAATTATTTATCTGAATACGAAGAGTGTATGTGGCATACCCATGCTGCTACATGTTAAACTATCGGACTAAGTATAAGATCTTGCACGCCTGATGAACGTCTAACCATGGGAGAGTATCAGGCAACGCTGTTAATGCTACGTAGCACATTCCTCTCGCTTGCCTTCTTCTGATCGCCAGACTATATTTGTTCAATGAATTCTGTTGTTGCTATTATGGATGTCCTTCATGTGTATCCTCTTCAAGATTGGTACGTCATGTTTAATAATTAATTAAAAAGGAAGCAAAAGATTTCCACAAACATTTATAAAATGGGGTGAATTTACAAAGAACTTTGTTGGTCCTGGTGGTCTAGTGGTAACGATACTTGTCTCGTAGACCCGAGATAACTAATTAAATCCCGGCCAGATCCATGGCTTTTTTGGGTCGTAAAAATAAAAAATATGGCTTCCTTCGGAAGGGAAGTAAAGCCTTAGATGTCATGGACTTACGGCACGTAAAAGAACCTCAAGCCTGAAAGATGAGGTCCCTGAATAAAATTTATCAGCCGTTTCACTCTCTGAATTGAATGGGGCCTAATGATCAGAGATGTTTAAGATAATCCGCAAATAAGCCGAATAATTATTACAAAGATCTTTATCACTGTACGATATTCTATTTCATCAATTTTATGGAATAAACATTAACGTATGCTTTAGAAAGCTGTATTAAACAAACTATTTGAAACAACAAAGTACTTTTTCAAATTAATGCTTAAGACTGATGTGCCGACGCAAAAATAATTTATTTTGCTAATAGCATGACCGGTTGTGGTTCAGGCAAAGAACTTTTCAGGCCGTCTCGTGTGTACTACCTATATATATATGCATATATAGGTAGTACATAGGTATATGAGAATTTCTCTACCTGAACCTAATTACAAATGTGTATGTATTTCAATTCTCCGCAATTTATTCTATAAGAAAATTAATGCAAAAGAAAACATAAAAAGCAAAGGCTTCCAAGGCAGGAAGGGTGATCTTACACTCCCGGACACTTCTAAAATGCTGTGGATATATATTTTTCATCGTAAAATGCATTCAAATATTTAACTTATTTTTCTGTGCATTTCTGCCGCATTCAAAACCCCACTTCTACTGGATGAGCAGATTACGAGCTTTTCGTGCCGGCTACATAAACCGTGCCCTTACTCCCGGCCGTACTGCAAAAAGAGTCCACGGTTTGCCAAACTACTACAACTTCAATACTGGAGGCACTGGTTAGTAATATTATAAAAAAAAGTACTCCTCGAGTCACGATATTGGAATTTCCTTCATTTTCTAACATCTATGTCAATAACTGGCGAAATTGTCCATCACTCTTCTTAATTCCCTTTGGGAAACTGGAACTGGAATTATTTCTCGAGGATGCTCGTCTTAACTTCATTCAAGGTGTGTGGATTTGTCCTACATCCTTATTTTTTTTATTAACCCCAGAGATAATAGTCACAGGGTGTTAGATCGGAAAAGTGGATTGAAAAAAACATTCTTACTGACAATATTGTTGTCAAGCACTCATTCAATTGCTCGCATTGAAACGTTGGCTGTATGAGCCGTCGCAGAGTCTAATTTATGAATTGCGGCAAGACTTGGAAATCGATCATCAGGGAATTTTTCTTCGAATAATCCCCTGACGTTAATAGCAGGAGCTGATCCTGTACGTACATACGAATCTTAAATAAACGCTCATGGAATAGAATAATTAAATCTATTATTAGCCGTAGCTCCCTTAGTACATTACTGTACAAGTGCGGTTTCAACAACCGTTTAGCCGAGCCTGGGTACGCGTTCCCACGAAGCTCGCGATTCCCGGTCGTGGCCTTGGCCGACATCGGAGCTGAAATTACTGACTTACAGAATAGTGCGAATGCAGGAAACTCGTGATCTCTCACTCAGTATATACATTGAGCTACATGCATCTTCTTTCAGCTGTGTTACTGTAAATTACTTTAATGCTGGTTTGAATTTTTCTCTGAAATATCAAAAATTTTGAAAAAATGTTTTATTCCATTATGAGTTGGCATTTTTATGTAAATTAACTGATAAATATATATTAAATAATTCAGACCATATTTTAATCATCACAGCCTACGCAGTGTAATTGATAACTTTGGTTTTAAACTAACATATTAGCGAGAAGTAGCTTTGTTTGCGAAACAATATTTTTTTTAAAAAAAATGGAGAAACCTAAAAAATTTGTAAATTAAATCTAAAAACCGGCGTTTACTGCTCATAGCCTCCACAATCCTTGTACAAAAAATTAAAACTCTTATTATCAATGGTTTAGACTTTTCCATTTTCATTTTGTGTACTGTTAAGTTAATACGAGAATGATCGTGACTCTTGAAAAATAGTACTCTCTTATATAACTACTTTGAAAACCTCAAATTTCACTACACGTGTAAACATATCTGTGATATATCTTAAGTTAGTAGTAAGTTTTAGATTACATTAATTCTGTTTACGAGCAAAAAATTGTGGTAAAAGTGCAGCAGTACAGGTGGTCAATTCATTTACACTGAAGCTAACAAAGATGCAACCACTACAGTCGATTTGTTAATACTTCCGCAACATTTTCTAATGAAAATGCACCTAGTGTTTGTTTTGCAACAGATGGCCTCCGTGATCAAACAGTCATGATGCACTCACAACAGGATGCACGTCAGATATTTGAAGGATGAGTTCGATGATTAACAAATGGTACGGCAGCAGCGGTTTGTTTATCGTCAAGGTCAAATAATGACTTTCTCCTTCAAAGGTCAATGTACATTTACCTGCTAAATTCTACGGTAACTTGCTTTCAGGGTCAAGCAGTGCCATACACGTCACTCCCGTGTAGTCTTTCAGCTGTGTCGATGTTCCTCAATATCGAAAACACGATTTATAAACTCCTAAATTGCAGTTCAATACAGATCAAATCATCTTTGCATTCAATTATCGCACCGCCCTTGATTTTTACATGATGAACCTACAGAGTACTACTAAATGAATTTTCGATCTTCACCCCAAATTAATAATTTCAACATCTTCTATTTGTAGAAAATATGCGCAAATGCAAATGCTATGCTAAATCCCAGATTTAAAAACTGGGGAGAAGTTATTAATATCTGATTTTATGTAAATTAGACATGACCATATTCCATAACTTTCATTCAGATTTTGTATTTATTGCTATGTGCAATTATTTTACCGTGTGGTATCAAATTCCCTTTAAGCAATAAAAATTAGATTATTTTATAAACGAATTTAGCGTTATCATTTTGCATTTCAAGCCGCTTAAATTTAATGTTAATTACAACAACAACGTTGAAAACTCTAGTCCTCGTTCTGTGTTAACAATGAACGTAGAACTGCATTTTGGTGTAACTGTTTGCAAAACTGCAATATTTAAGTAGCTATTTTACAAAGAAAGAGATACACACAGAAATGAATATATTTCAGGAAACAGTGGCAAATAGCAAGGATGTGGTAGCCTTTAAGAATATTCAGCAAGTCGCAAGAGAAGCTGCGTAAATAAATTAAGCACAAAGAAGAAGTTGGACCGCTGAGAGCTTTACGAGGTTTAGCTCCTCAGGAGATACCAGCAAAGCGAAATCAAATTATGTTAGCAGGATGGGACAGAAAGTTCGCAATTCAAAAGTTAATAAAAAAGACAAAACTCGGGCCAATATATTTACTAGATTATTTAATTTCTTTCGTAAAAAGAGCTTAATGGTGTCTGATGCCAAGAAATGGACATGTTTCTTTACTAACATACCTTTTGTGCATATATAACATTTCAGCACACACAAAACCACAATCTATACAAACCTTAGACATATTCTGACGAGTTTACGGTAGGAAATTCCTCTTGATCTTCACTGCACAGAGTTACTTCATGCTGCATTTAGAAACCCAAAGCAAAGAAATGGACACTAGCCCCGAGAACCATAAAGTAAAAGAGAAATTATGTCGTCGAAGAAAAATGCCCCATGTTTTCCCAGTGCAGTATTTTTATAGATTTAAGGAATATGAGGAAAACTTAAGGCACTCGTTACATCAAACCTTCACTAAACAAAAGTTCTTTACAAACTTCACTTTTAATTTCATGCGAAAACAAAGGCATTCTATAGCACACATGTGGTAATAGTAGCGGTAGCAGCAGCAGCAGCAGCAGCAGCAGTAGTAGTAGTAGTAGTAGTAGTAGAAGGAAGCCATACTTAGGATCTTTACGCCCCGAAAAAATCCATCGGTCCTGGCCGGGCTCGTGAGATTGGCCGCAAAGTGTACATATGGGCTCACCCAGGAAGAATCCCATTTTCTTGAGATGTTTCCTAAATTGACCATGTCCAGTAATTAATCCCACTAATCTCCTTAACTTTTTCCTTCCCAACACTAAGAGCGTTCTGGTGTGTGTGGAAATGGGACCACTGAAAAGGCTTTTCCCAAGGGCTTGAGCTGGGTGATTGGACCATCGTATTTTATGTTTATCTCTGTCCTATAATTTAATGACTGTCCTTAATGTGGACTTATTAACCCCGCAGGCTAGTTCCGGTCCTATTAAGGGGCTGGATGCTCCTTTCTTGGCCAGTTTATCCTCTGCTTCATTCCCTGTTACTCCTCTGTGACCTCGCACCCACCTCAATTGAATAGAGTTGTTGTTCAACAGGACTATTTTAAGTTTTTGCAGGCACTCCCATACTAACTTGGAATTGAATTGGTCAGAATCAAGTGCTCGAAGTGCAGCTTGACTGTCCGAGAGAATCATACTATGTTTCGCATAGTAGCCCTTCTCTATGCCATTCTGCACACAGGTCATTGTTGCTAAAAATTCTGCCTGAAACACGGTACAGTACTTCCCTAGGCTTATACTAATGTTGGTCCAGGGAGTTTCGCCGTAGATGCCGGCTCCAGCTTGATTATGAATCCGTGAACCAACTGTATACCATATATGTCTGCTAAGTAAAATGCAATTTATGGCTACCCATATTTAAGTCGAATACTCTCAAAGATCGATATATTGTCTACAACTAAAGGTTTAAGGTAAATTACTTCCAGTCACCGCTAGCATACCGTGCCTACAGCTTGTATCTTCAGAATGAAAGCTTGATAATAGATTAAGATTAAGATACAGGGTATATATGCACTATATGACGCCAGAACAAAATTCCAAAGGAACCACTAGCAACATGTACCTAAAATCGCTATTTTCTTATGTTTCATTTGGATTGGATTAATATGTGAAATTTAATACCAGAAATATTCATTTTCCGAGACTACAGAACGGCGAGGAAATGTAAAATGATGTGTTATTTCGCTAATGTAATGTGTATGTTGTGGCATTATTTCTACACATTTAATGAAAACAATGAGTCGTCACCAACAATTGACAGCAAGGTAACGTTGTTTTTCCTACTATACTGATGTGCATTTACATATTGAAGAGCGGTTAATTTAAATTTAAAAATGAATATGGAACGGCTAAAAGTTTTGAGAAATTGCAATTTTGGCATAGGTTTTGAGGTGCCTATATATAAAAAATAATAAAATGCATTACAGCAAACCTGAAATATAAATACTTTGCTAAATCCTTCAGAAAAGTACGAGAAAGAATTAATTAATGAAAATGTATAGGGTATAGAAAGAAAATTAATTTTGTTTAGGATCGCTTCCTAATCAACACATTACACCTGAGCTCTTAAATACTTTGCTTTATTTGTAAAGTATTACTTTAGGCACTGCTAGAAAATGTGTAAATATATTCATTGCAAAGATGACAAAATAAAAGTATCATATTTTCTACATACTCCCCGATTGCTGCTCAATGATGAAACGATACTGATGACTTGGGAGTGGCAAGGACACAAAGAGAGTTTTATCCCAATCTTGCAAGCACAATATGCTTCCGTTCTCACGGCTACAGGAATAAACTCGACTTCCGGTTAGGTCTAGTGTTGCTGGTATGCGTAATGCATGGAGCTGCTACTGCATTCCAGGTACATGATCACTGAACTCCAATTTTGCATTTTTGTTAACTCGAGAAATCTGACAACTGATTTAAAACACTGAAACCTTTGCAAAAGCAGCAACGCTGATTATCTTACGAAGTGGGACGCAGGTTTCTGTGTCTGACATTTACCTTCATAAGCTAAGTTAAAAGGATTACTCCGCCTGTCAACACCAAATGCTACGCGACCGCCATTTTCATGAGCTGTGCGTGGTAGAGAGTGGGGATGAGAGCGGAATTGTAATGGTGCTGTCTGAATGTGCGGCGTGTGTAGCAAAGTTTGTTCAACATGTAGTAACGCAAGTAAAAATTCTGAGGAAAACACAACTGAAGAAATAGTAAATAATACTTACTATAACCCAATGGTGAATACTGGGGGTGGGGGGCTTTTGGAAGTTCTTTAGAAGCAACCAGGCAAAAATATTAATACCATCTATTCCTGCTTCAGCTATAGGTCTTTATTTACGCTCGATGGGAATTTGCGTTCTATTTTGTTCATTGCTATATATATCACTGCACAATTTAATATTTTCGATATACATTAAATAATGGATATTTATTATATCTTAACTGACAACAATCACCAGCTACTATATGATCTTCGACGTTTCTCACCAAGTTATTGAAAGCAGAAAAGAAATTAAATAACTGTTTTCAGGTATACAATAATTAAGTGGTAAACAACATTTCAATACTTCATGAACCAAAAAAAAAAATAAATAAATAAATAAAATAAAATAAAATAAATCGAAAACCTCCTGTGGAACATTTGACTATGTACAGACAACATAAAGTAAGCGTGTATAAACTTATTCCCTGAAATAATGAAAAGAAGCTGAACAAATTTTAGCACAGATTGCTGTTCAAGTTCTTTGAAAATAACTTATTTATTTCACTGTCTATTTTGTAAGTGTACAAATTGGAAGGATACTAAGTGCTAAAATAAGGCTGGTAATAGAGTTTAATGAGGGGAACAAAATAGTCTATAAACAGATTTTTTCAAATCTGATTCTTCATTTCCAACTTATGTCCTACACGCTAGTTCTATTTCTATATATAAATTGACCCCAATATGATTACTAGAAGCCTGGGTTATAATTACTCGTACCATTACGAGTTGCTTCTTAAAGAATGAAACTCTCATCGTAGAGAAACTTTTGGGAGGTCTTCTGGGTATATAGTATCTGATGAGAGAGGTTAGTAGTTCCATGCTTAAAAGAGACATGTTAGCTAAGTTGATAGAGCGTGTGGTTCTAGTTTCGGCAATGGCCTGAGTTTTTCAAGTCTGATTCTTCATTTCCAAGACTAAACAGTATTTCCAAATGTTCTGCATAATAAACTTATAAATTTATAATGTGCTAACTGCATATAACTAGTAAGTGTTTGTTTACATAAATTGAGTACAAAAACTAGCTCTTTCGTTACTAGCTTCCTAACGTTACTCACATTTTAATATTTGTTAAGAGCAACGCTATAACAACAGTATTAAGCTTAGTGATGCCCAGTCTAAACTTATGATTCCAAATAATTCACATAAAATTTCTGAGGTGAATTTAGTCAAAACCTCCAAGTTATAAAAAAGAAGAAAAAAACCAAACAAAAATATTGTTCTATTACTCTTTGTCTATTCACTGTGTATGAATTTCGACGCATCAACATTTTGCAGCACATGTAAGATAATACAGAAATTGCCATTGTTATTATTATTATTATTATTATTATTATTATTATTATTATTATTATTATTATTATTAAGGCCAAATAACATGCCAACGGTCAAAATGAAGTTAAAAACCGCTCATTTATAACAGGAATCACCAGATGAAAGTATGGTACTGAGTACCCTTTCACCCTTTTGGACATGCGATAAGCTTAAAAACATTAACTTCCTAAAAGTAACTTTTATATGCAGAACAGAAATACTTGTAGGAAATATGTAAATGAACTAAATAAGAATATAAAATGAGCATAAACGAATATCTAATGTTTATAATTTGACAAATTATAAAGAACAATTAAATAAACTAACATTTTTATTCTGCAGGATAGGTAATATTGTACATGGAATATAATTAAGTATTATTGTTTAATCTTTTTGCAGAGACATAACTATCATAATATTACCACGCATTTTAAAAACTTAAAAAACATAAAGGTAACGCCTATACAAAATTTTTCAACATAAGACGAATGATTTTATTTACGCAAGCAAGAATTCACTCTTGCTCAAGGGACTAAATGGACTTTTTAATAAACGTATTAAGGAAAATTTGTTGAAAAATGAATACGCTTGTTATTTGCGCACAAATTGTCAATTTCCTATCAAATAATGCTTCTAAGTGCTCCATATATATGATGTAACATTATTCATGTAGAACACAATATTCTTAATGTGCTTTTTATTACATTTTTGTAAGCGTTTATCTAATGGTCTGCTAACCGCTAGGGTCTTTAGAGTCGATAAATGAAATTATGCAAATAATTATACAATTTTTGGCGTGTAAAGTTAATTGGAATTCCCCTTTTTACAGTAGGAGAAAATCCAGAAATAACTGTACCCATGCGAACATTCTGTTTTCTAGTGCACAAGCAGGGGCGCTAAGCATATCGGAAATCCATTTATTTCCAATGATTCTAAAATATTTACATTTTATAGTATTAGGTGATACTTTAATTTGTTTTCCTGGCACTAAAAGAATACAGTTTAAAGGCAATTGAAATTCGGCGACTTGCCGTATAAAAGATTCATTTTCTAATATAGACACTCGTTTTATACCTTTTTAAAATGAACAGGTCGTGATGATTTGTTAGCGAAAACGATTTTTTAGCATTTAAACATGTGTGACGCATTTTGTTATTTTAATTTCAATTAATCGACTGTGTTTTTACAAACAATTGTATCGAATTTATTACTCATAATCCGAATAGCATACTTTTATGATGAGAAAACACTTCTTCATAAAGATATTTTCTACTAATTTTACTGTAATCATACTTTCACAGGAAGTATATCCACTATGCGCTTAGAAAAAAATGACAAATGAATAAAAATAATTAATAAACACTTAACTTCAACTCCAAACTTGTACAATTCTTTTAACAGAACTTAAAACCTAATAGAAAACTAAGAGCGTATAATCACCTCAAGTATTTCCATGGAATAAACCGACACACTTCATTTATCTGCTGTGTTTGATGCATACAACTGCAACTGATGAGCAGAAAATCATTTAACAAACTTCCCTGTGTTTCGAGATTCAATCGTAAAACAAGCAGCATATAGTTTCAGTTGTTCAGCTGTTCAGCACTTCTTTTGTATATGATTCTAACACAACGCAAAGCTTTGACAGAAGGCGAAAGGGGGAAATGTTGCTACGTCCAAAAGAGATTTACGCTCTTGTGTATCAATTACAGTATCATGAAAATTTTCCCCTTTTTTTTCTTTGTTAGGGAATCCTCTATTATTTGTAAAAAGAGTTCAAAGTGCATAAGTTAGTCTCCATACAAAGCCATAAATTTTGCTGTTCTATCCCATAAACGGAAATTATTTTGTTCTGCGCCTATTTACAGAAGAATTCTCTTTGTTCAATTTTCAACGACTGGTTTCACTGGGGCAGAATGAAGGTCCGAGCATACAGCTGATCGCTAGGTAAAGAAAACTTGTTGAAGGACAAGCAACACATACTTTAAAGAGAAGTTTTGCAAATTCCTTTTGTGGTACCCTCAGGCAAGGACAAATTTTAAAAGAGTTGCCAAATATACTTTTTGCCATACACTAGCACCACATTTTGATTTTGAAATTATTATTATTATTATTATCAGTATATTAGTAATTGTGTTTTGTACTATTCACATGTTAAAGGCTGGAAGAAATACACACTAAGATAGTGCAATTAATATTTAAGATCTTTATTTGCAATTCAACTAACTGCGTTCTTCCTCATTTTCCAAGAACCGGTTTATTTTTTTACTTTAAAATATGTACATGTAGCTCTTAGGGCATTATCAAGATTCACTTACTAAATTGTCGGTCCTGGTCGGGTAGTGGTAACCATACTTACCTTCTAAACCCAAGGTCACGGGTTCAAACCCGGCCAGGATCGATGGATTTTTTCGAGCGTAAAAATCCTAAGTAAAGCAGTGGATCCCATGTCGTAGATTTACGGCACGAAAAAAGAACCTCAAGCCTGAAAGAAGAGGCCTCTGAGCAAAATTGTCGGCCGTTTCACATCCGGAATTGAATGGGACGCTGATGACCTGAGATGTTAAAGAGCGTCCTTAAATAAAACGATCCAAAAAAAAAAATTTACTAAATTACACATTACTTTCGTTTAGAAAATAAAATCTCGTTCCTGGTGGTGTAGTGGTTACCATACTTGCCTCCTACACCCAAGAACGCGGGTTCGAACCCGGCCAGGACCGATGGAATTTTTCGGGCGTAAAAATCCTAAGTATACCTTCCTTCGGAAGGGAAGTAAAGCCTTGGGTCCCGTGTCGTACATTTACGGCACGAAAAAGAACCTCAAGCCTAAAAGATGAGGCCTCTGAGCAAAATTTGTCGGCCGTTTCACGCCCTAAATTGAATGGGACGCTGATGACCTGTGATGTTAAAGAGCGTCCGTAAATAAATGAAACAAAAAAAAAAAAAAAAAAAAAAACTAAAAATGCCTAAGTTTTTTTATCATTGTTATTACAATACTGTGTGTTTCAAAAGGGTATCTAACGCCACGGGTGGCCAAGGTCGTTACTAGTGAGCGGGAGGTCTGGAACTGTCCTCCCTGACAGGTTTTTTCCAGGTTTTCCTCAGTCCTCATAAATGGCAAATACCGGGGAGGCACCCTAAACTTAGGCCTGGAACATTTCCTTTGGTAAAATATATCATTTCATCCCATGTATCATCATTGCCCTGTGGTGCCTTAGTAGTAAAAACGGGCATTAAAAAAAAGGGTATCTGGAGTAGGTTAGAAACAATATTTTACTGCTGTAGGGCTACTAATACAATAATGGCATGCAGCATCTTGTTTCGGCCATTGGTTCGCGTGCACAAAACCCACTCTTCGATCATAACTTACCCTTTCCACACTCATTTATGCAATTTACCAATCAAACTTAGGTTACGCTAAACCAGAGCGTATACAAGAGAAAGTTTGGCGATTTCCGCAGATTTCCATGGTCTATGGTGGACTTGAAAAAATATAGCCCGAATATCGTACTGGGCGCTGGAAATACCACTTGTCTCTGGTGTTGCTCGTGACGGCAAACAGTTTTCTAAATGATATATACTTTTTTTCGGAACGTGCATTAAATTATTGCCAATTTCTGTGTACTATGAAAACTGAATTTTTAGAACCTAATACATTCGTAGTTTCAAACAGGTAATAGTAGAATAGTTCTGATTTAAGATATTAAAATAATAGTAATAATCTGCCATACAATGTGTAACTTGAAAAGTGCACAAGTCTAGTAATTTCAATTCCGTTTAATTTCCGAGTATGGTAAATGATAGGAGGTTGATTGATTTATTTAAGGACGCTCTTTAACATCTCAGGTCATCAGTGTAAATGATAGGAGGAGTATGCTAAGATAGTATATTGCTTCTATTATTACTGAGTCCACATGCCGACATGTTTTGTCCCAGGTTGTTATTCATGCTAAGCGGAAACGCCAATGTTGTTTTTTTTCAGGATACCTAAGAGCAAAACCTAGTTTTGTGAATTTTTAAAGGGGATTAATGTGATATTACGTAAAGTTTGCCAAATTTCAGATAAAAGTACAGTTTGTGATTTACTGTTAAGATTCTTCCATGGTTGAAGGTAAAAATGTGGAAAGATCCAGCGTGCGTTGGAAATAGAAATCTGAGCCTACTTCATACATTCTATAAATTGGCGAAATATTTTACAGCAACGATTAAATCGCGAAGTCAATCCGTAAACACTACAAAAGCCTGGTGAACACGCTTTTAAAATACCGCAGTTGATAAAGTTTGAACTTCAGTCCCCTCAGTTTATGCGTCGGCAGAATTTCCATAAAGAAGGAGCGAGGTAATTCGTTTTGGACCAAATGTTAAACACTTTTGTTCAGTCATCATTTCATTACAACAAATATTATAAATCGTTTAATACTTGAGATATATTTTGAATACACTAATGTAAAACTTGTAATTATGCATCTCAAATATTAACATATCTAATGAAGGGGCAGTGAACATTTTAATATACTACACGTATTAGAATTATACAATATCTAGGGTTTCAATAAACGCGTAAGGTACACTATACTAATTTCTGAATAATAAAGTATTTACTAGCATTTTTTTATTTTATATTACCATGATCCAGGGAGTGCCGCGACCTCCTTGCCCTTTAATTTGTTAATTTATTTATGTGAAAGTTATAAATGATATATATACCGGCTAGAGTAGACAGCTCAGCTAGAAGTTAGCGCTACTGCGGCGATACCATGCGCGAATCACACTATCTCTTCTATACGTTATGGCTGAACTAAAGTTGGTATCTTGAGATGATAGAGTAAGATGATATGACCTTGAAACACATATTTCTGTGACAACACTTTCATTGAAGAAACCATAGGCATTTACTGAGGGAGGTCAAAAAATTTTTTTTTTTATTTTTTTCTCAACAAAATTTCAGTTTCGTGTCAGTGAAATAAAATTTTCATTATCTAAATAATTAGTTCAGTTATGCATTAAATATTTTAGTGTGCGATTACAGTCGGTTCTTTTAATGAACCCTAACCCGTCCCTTTCCGTTTTAGGTTACTTATCATCTATAAGTTTAAATTTCGTGTTGTCGCAAAATTTGTTTCATTCTAGTGGTGCGGCGACTGTCAGTAAACAGGAAGCAACTATTCAGCTGTTTATTGTTGTTGATTTTAAAATGGAAAGCACATGCTCGCAACATCATTTCTATTTTGTTTGTGATATTGATGAAGTATCAGCAAATATGGGTAAAAGAAAGTTGCAATATAAATAAGAGAAAAAGATAAAGAAAAGGCGGATTTAAAATAATCAGTAAAACAAAGGTGTTGCTGAAGGGAAACCCAAAAATTGCAAATTAGAATTGCAACTGCAATTAGGTCAATCTGTTTGCCGTTCGTTTTCCCATAAGTGTATTTTTCATAACTGATTACATTATAACTTCTACTGTTTTCAAGATAATTACATGATATTTTGGATAGAGATTATTTTAATTGACGTTACCAACCTGAACATCAGTTTTTACCTTACGTTAAATAGAAAAAGTTTACAAAACTTAATTATATGAAAAGAGAGTGCTTAAAATTACAATTTTAGAAAAAATAATTTTCCCACGCTTTCATTGTGTAGTACGTTTTAACTATTGAGGTCCAGTTTATAAATGTAGATGTTTCCTTTATAATAAATATAGAATTAATTAGAAAATTCTACAGCTTGGGAATACATTTAATTCAAATATAAAAATAGATATTTTGAGAATTCATAATTTAAAAGGTTCAAAAAAGTGGAAAACTTTTTATTTGATAATAAACAACATATTTTAAACATTAAACACATAATTCATTTATCACAAAAACATATGTTTAAGTCTCAGTGTCCCCCTTAAGTGCACAACATATTGCACGCCCACAGTTTTAAGTCCCTGGGAGTCAAAGGATTTATATACTCAGTATGATAGACTGTCATAAAAACAAGATTCAAGATGTAGCGAAAGAAAGACATATGTACAGAAAGCTATGTAGCGTAAAATATGGTACCTCTAAACGATAACATAACTTGGTCCTCTAGTAGCCAGGTTATAGATCAAGCTCAACAGTTAATGATTTATTGAAAACCGGTCAATTTTGAAAATCTATAGGGGCTATCCAAATGCGACACTTTCTGGACTGGGTCACGCCTTTTCCGGAGATTATTATAGTGCACTTTCTGCAATACTCTATTTTAATGCACATATTACATGCATTCTTTCTTGAACTATAGAACGTGCTTATATAATGGAAGTGTATAAATTCAGGTTTCTCTCTTGCTCCCACAGAAACACATTTGGCAAATAAGATAGCGCCTATGTTTACATTTAAATATGAATAGGATGAAACGGGTGGAAAAAGATTCAGGTAGTGAAAGCCTTTAGCCTTAGTAAGGGTGGTAGAAACTTATACCTGATAGAAGGGTCTTGGTCCGATGGGCGTTTGAAAAGCAGGGTGCCTGAGTTTCTCACAGTTGGCAGCAACTGTCTCACGAAACTGAAAGCATGCGTCATGTTAACTTGCAATGCTCCATCACCTTTTTTCAACAAAAAGGTATGGGACCCCACTAGCTCACCTACGTACTTTCATGTGCTGGAACTTTCAAGCCATTTTGTTGTATTGTGTTGCTGCAAAGCCCTATACCTTTTAAAGTACATACCATGTGAACCAGAAACGATATCGTTCTGAGTTTATATTATGTTTTATAACACAGATCCAAAAATGAGACAATGTAAAAACGCTGGTGTGGTGGAAAATGTTCTCATGATTGCATTAAGATATCTAATGTCTTATCCATTAAGGGGTAGGGATTTACAGAATTTTCTGTGCACATCTGAATCGGGTAGCAAAAATAAATAAATAAAAAGACAATTTCTTTTTCCAATTGTTAGGTTTGTCGTTTAGAAATTGCAAATCTTAACACATGATCCTCGAAGCACCCAGTCGTTACTAGTCACTAGAGTTTAGAACATGTTATGTTCTCATATGAGCGAAAAGTGTCTTGCTATGATGCTATTTCTTGTTAATGTTATCTATAAAAATTTTAATTTTAGTTCTACTTCTAGTGATTTCAGATGATAATAACATACGATAGCTGCAAATGTTAATTACGTTTAGTAAAGCATTTTTCCTCATTCTAAAACTGACAGTCATCAGGAATAAACTTGTCAGATAACTCAGCGATTCATTCCCAAAACCATTCTGAAACAATAGTCATCACAATGTCAAAACCAGCAAAAGGGCGCGCGGCAATCAGTCGAGAAGCATCCTTAGGAAAGTAAGAACATCGCAAATAAGTGCTTCAGGAAATCTTAACGCTCCAAGAATAAGTACAATTAGGTTATTTGAGTTACGAGCCGCCTGACCTACTTACCCGGGAACTGCAGCAGCCGCCGCAACCAGGTTAAAGAAAGGTAAGGACGCTGCGCGTAAAGTTAGTATTTTTAGTGTTAATATTTTTATTGAAAGTATAAAACAAAATACTTATAATAATAAGCACTGGACTGTTTTGTAAAATATGCTGAAAATGATGCCTCTCAACAATAATACATTGCCGACATCTGCATAGAAAATTCTTGCATTTCATGTTAAGTATTTTTTCCGTAAGGGCATACCAGTTCGGAACACGTTTCTTTTCATTGAGAGATCCTGTCTCTGGTAACATTTTTTTAAAAAAAATTGCTGAATAGCTTCTCTTCTTGAAACACGATTGCCATAATATTTCTTGCGAATCACTAGAATCAGTTTTCACATATGTGTCTTACATAAAAATCCGTTCTTCAGAACCCTATTTATGTAATGGCACAACTAACGAAGAATAATTAGCAAACAATTTACCCACAATGAAATCACCGAATAACACAAGAATGCTGAAAAGCCTGCCTTAAACTAACTACAAGCTGCTACCTGTACACGCCTTACACAGCCTTGTAAATTGGCTTTTCCTTCGCGCTCTGTTTGCCCATAACTCACAAAACTAAATTATTACAGTAAGATGATATTTATGTCCCGTTTAATTACTAAGCGGCTTGTTTCCTATCAACAGACCTTGGTTCACAAAAGCACAACCTGAAAGAACTGTGCAGTATACGGTCGCTTTTAGAAACGATACTGAGGTCCAAGATATATGGAAGAAAAGTGCATTTGCAGTTATTTTAATCAACTTTCGCTTTTAATTGCATGTCGGATTAATTTACAAACGCTCTGTTAACAATAAACAAAATTAAAAATAGAATGAATAAACATCACAGTTTTTGTTGTTTATTATTTTAATGTCAAAGTTAAACCTTCAAATAAAATAAATATATGCATTTTCTCTTAATATTTATGGACATACATGGTGTCTCGGAACAGCCATATAGCTTTTCGGAACAGGCAAACCAAATTACGCCCTGAATGTTGGGTAAAAGCAGCAGCAGATTTAACAACCGTCAATACCTTACTACCGAGAACATACAAATACTTTGTACATTGCTTTTCTTTGAAATTTGTTCTTAGTTTCATTGTCATTGCGTACTTTACTCACATGAACTACACTAAATTCAGTAGTTCAGAGTCAGTAACATATAAAATATATTATACTTCAAAAGGTATACATTAGAGGAGAAAACAACAATTATTAACAACTGTGCATCGATTTAATATTAGTTTTGTGTTTATCGGTAATGGAAATATTAGAAAAAGTTAAAGGAAAGAAACGTACATAACATCCATTCCTGAAACTCCTGCAAGACACAAACAATATGGCGTACGTACCATGAAAATACACGAGGGTATAACTTGACACCGTGTATACACTCGCATAGTATTTGCACTTATTATGCCAGGCCTTTCGAGTCAATGCACATTACCTTAGGTATCACCGGCAAAAAATTATAGAATAGGTAAAAATCCACTATTATCTCTAAAGATAGAGAGATGGCATGTGGAACAACGTTACTTATTATTCAAACATTTTGCTTCCGGCCTGTTTCTTGTTGATACAAACCAGTTATAGTGCAGCTCACATAGACAAAATGGCGGATACACTCCACTCTGTCTAGAATACATAGAATACAACAGTCGCTCTGTTTACTTCAGGCAGCTGATAAGAGAAAACGCCTGCGTAAATGAACAAAGAAACGTTTTATATATGCACTCAAGGCGAGGAACAGGCCTGCTGTGAATAACCTCTAGAATTAATTACGTTCAAGGTCTACAAGGTGACGCACAATGCCAACAACTTCACTGGTAACCCAAAACATTTCCGCGCTCCCCACGCTTCTTTTGTTCGATGTTTGCGGATAACTAATGATTTCTTTGTTGTTTTTGTTTCATATCAACACTATTGGTCTTGCTTTTTTCCAGTACCTACATGGTATATTTATTCCTTTTTTTGTTCTAACTCGTCACATCGACAATACTCCGCATTATGTTAAAAAATCAATAAAGATTCACGTTGTTCGGTAGTTGCAATGATTATCATAAACACTTATTTAGTGAAATGCATACTTACTTAGTTTGCTGAATAATGAAACATTTATTCCTTTTCTCCTTTAATTCGATTTCTCTATAATGCTTAATAAACCCTTGACTATTTTATTTACTCATGATGAATGTTGCTCCTTTTGTTGCATAAGTGCAATATTCAGATTTATTCGTTTTTCATTTCCTCTTCAACATGCAAACTTCTCTTGCGGTTCTCTTTCCTCTAATTTTTTTATACTTGCTGTACTTACTGTAGTTTTCCTTTAATTATGTCTGAAACATATATAAGATTCCTTCTGCTTCCATTCTACGTATGTTTCAACACTAGATGGAATTTTCTTTGCTATTTCCTTAAGAGACAATACCAGAACGTAGCCATCTTCCTGAATTTGCAGAAACATCATAAAGGCGCTAATTCTTCCAATAACTACTTTATTTTACAGTGAGGTTATTTGAGTTACGGGCTGGAAGAGAGCGATTGCTTACTGGGAGAAGCCAGTACTCAACGTCGTACACTGCATGTGCAGGCAGCGGTTTGTAGTTAGTTTGAGGGAGGCTTTGTCAGAGAGTGATTGTGCGATAGTGTGTTACCCAGTGCTTTCATGGTGAATAAACTGTGCGCTAATTGTTCTACGTTAGGTATGCCACTACAGAAATATAGTCTTGACGAGCGGGTTTTATGTAGGATATATATGTAAAAATGGATTCTTGCAGAGAAACGGTAAGGCGGCTCGCAAGAAAATATCCTGGAAATGGTATTCCAGGCACAGAAACTGTTCGTCAACTTGTTAAAAAAGGTACAAGAAGCAGAATCTCTTAATGACGAGAAACGTGTTCCGAACTGATGTGTTCTTATGGAAGAAAAGTTAGGATTTCCTACGCAGATATGGGCAACTTATTGCCGCTAAGAAGCATCATTTTAAACATTCTTATAAGATTATTGATTGTGATTATTATTATTATTATTATTATTATTATTATTATTATTATTATTATTATTATTATTATTATGACCATCAGTTTTGAACGCAGTATAATTTTATGTTTTCAGTAAAAATATAAATACTAAAACAAAAATACAAATTTTAGAATTATTAGTTCTATCTTCCCTTTTCTGGTTACAGTGGCTGTACTTCTACGGTAAGCAGTCGCGATCAGACACAAATAAACTCACTGTAGTATAAGTATGTACGTGTTAACTACAAGAACAATATGTTCAAATGTCAACGAAACAAACTCTGAAAAGTGCTGCATGAAGAAACCCCTTCGGCCACAGTTAGACCCTGGTGGGTAGCTATTTGCTGATACGGGGCATTCCAAGTTCTCAAGTCCCTACACCCATTAGGACTCTTTCGGAGTAAATGGGTTTACCCGGTCTGTCGAGCTTGTTTCGAGAAGTAGACATTCCGGTCTAGAAAGCCGAGGCTAAGGTCTTTGGTATTATTGCCCTGGTTATAACATTCAGTGACGACCTTTGAGAGCAACCAGCTCGACAGGCCTTGGCTCTTTAGAACTGTTGTGCCCGACACGTAACATCGTTATAGGTGAGCTAAGTAATAGTTAACTTGGAAGGTACAAAATGCAACTCGTTAACATTTACCTATGGCCTCTGCACTGTTAATCAATGTCTACGCAGCTATGCAAAATATTGCGTGCTTTGTAGATCTGGATTTAATGCGTTTTTATTTATATTTAAACATCTTGTTATGTTTATTAATTCATTGCATAACTCCGTTATATTTATTATTTTTTCAATTAGCATACACATACCTGCGTAAGATTATAAACTTTAGGGGTGTTTATTAAATATGCAATGTTCTTTGTAATGTTTGTATGGTCCCTTTCTCGCTTTTGGCGGGCTGTTCACCGAATGACGTACCTAGTTACTAATGATTCCCCTCGATATAATCAGAATAGACCAGGAAGTAATTTTACATGTGCATTAGGAACGATTTTGCTTGGGCAAACTGTACTTCATTATGAAGAAACTGTACGTATAGAAATATACTTACGGCAGATATGACATACAAGAAGAAATGCTTTGATGCAATGGATGTTTGCGTTTTGGTTCTGCTCAATAAATGTACTGTATATTGTAATAGTATTTGGTGCAATATTAAGAGCAGCTAGATAATTCGTGCATGCTTGAATGTGTAAAAGAGCAGTTGATTTTGCCATTCTGTTTCGTTCAACGCACATGTGTCAGTAGCATGCTTAATATTAGTGAGTTTTTACTCTTTTCTGTTTTTTTTTCCTGGAGATTTTATTTATACATTTATTCGAAAATACGGTATGTTTAAGGGAGCCACAGTACAGAATATATTTCATAAATAATTTGAGTTGTATCAGAGTCTGTCGTGCTTTTGGCCAATGAAATCGGAACACGAGAACAAAGATGCAAGAGATAAAGCGTTAGAGGAAATAAGGAACATATGCACGCTACAAAACTGTATCCATTTATATTTGCTTACTACTAGACTTGCCTCAGCCATCTCATCTTGGATAGCGTTCAAAAGCCAGCTTAAAATGAGGGAGCGAATTCGAAAATTGAACATCACTTTAAGATGCAATGTGGTGATCATTGTGCATACTTTGGCAAGCTTCACTGTCATTTCCCTGCGGAAAGTAAAAACTGGTTTTCTTAACTTTTAAAGAGAGGCGATGAAAGCATCAGATTGACTTAACACACTGATCGCTCTTAGGTTTGCTTCTCCAAGACGAATTAAAGGCTCTTCAAACAGATAAATGCTACACACTTTGAAGAATTTCGCGTGATTTGCTATTCAAGACAACACTTTTAATAATACAATTCAAAACGGAATGAAGAAAAATAAAGAAAATTTTGAAATTAAAGTTCAAAATCAAATAGCAAGAATGTTAGAAATGAATTCTAACAGATTTTCCAACTTTTCTTGAAGTCTTAGTTCTTTACCACTTTATAAAATAAGTCAATGTGCCGCGATAAACGTCAGTCATTTCAGATACATAACTTTAAAGTACCTACTATTTGTATTGACATTATATAATTAAAACTTAATTAAATTTTTTTGCGTTTTATCACATGTTTCATGTACTTTTAGAGCTTAAAAATAAATGCGTTTTTGTTCCAGTTACAGTCCCTTGTATACTACCACCATTGATATCGTGCAAAGAAATGTATGGTTTTTTCATACAGAGGACCCATCTTTGATTCTGAGTAAGACTGGGCAACGTTTCTTTAAAGTTTTTTCTTAGTCATTACAGAAAATGTATACTTCTGCACCAGCAGAACTTAACTTCACTCTTCAAATTATTAATGCATTTAATTATCTATCATTAACCATAACGATTTTATTTCAAAGAAACAACGTCCAAAGATGTTTGTTGACCGACATAAGGTATTAAAACTTTCAAAAAACGAAAACTATGAGTGACCCTGAAAAAAAATTATATGGGTATATATCTATTCTGACTGAGCAGTGTGGCTCAGACGGTAATGCTTGAGACTTCCATTCGGGAGGTTCCGGGTCCATAGAACCGACCATCCTGTCCTTGGAGTTTTTCGTGGTTTCCCCTGGTCACTTAGGCGAATGCTGGGATAGATATTTACATTCCACAAATTTTCCTCTCTCTCATTTCATATTTCATTCCGTTAGTTCTCTTACAGAATCTAAGAGTGCTGATGGCTTGCTTCTCAAGGTTTCTCAAATGGAAGCAGGCATTCTGAGGGTCTCGTATAATGTCGGGGTGCTCTATCTGGAAACATGTTAAGTACCCATCTGCATCAGCGCAGTTGCCACCAATGGATCCTGGCCACCCTGTGTCTCCCTCACCCATCTCTTCCTGCCGGGGATGGCCCAATGGATACGTATGCACAAACAGTCTGCCCTGAGCGAGGCTGAGGTGCCGAAGAATCCTCCTCCGCCCCGATCAATGTCTAACCTAACTCTGAGAAAAGAAACGACTGTATTCCCTATGCGTACAAAGTGGTTGCATGATGGTAATCAGGGATTGAATACAATTGCATTAAGTAGGCTTTATAAACTCGATATTTATCAACAAGTGTTGACATTCTCTGCAGATTGTCTACCCAACTACTGGAAATTGCAACAGTTTTGTTCTTGGCAGGACTTAATTATTTACTTCAAGCCCTGGGCAACTGACCGTAATGATACATTTTTTCGGCTGTATACAAGCATTCGTTTGTGATCGGGAATACCTTTATATAATTACTTCAATTTTCAGCTCTAGCCTGGCATCGGTAACCAGGTCGATAACCATTCTGTCTTCGAAAACACTTCGCTCTAGTAAAGATAACGCGAAAGAAACTGCTAACAAAGGAACGGAGAAGCAGACACGGGTGCTATTCTCCGTTAACTCTGCAATTTTTCTCTCTGAAAGGGTTTGTAGAGCTCAAATTTCAAGTTGTCAACAAACTCAACTGCTTTCGTTGAAAGTTGTGTTTTGATTAAATGAAGCGCATAGATATTCAGAGTAAATGCCTTTTTTTAAATTTATGAAGTGTCAGTTTATAATCACTCGTTATATTATCTAATGATGGTGGCGTGCGATATGTTGCATTTCAAGTGTTTAGCAACTTTAAGAACATCTACCTATCACATCGATTTCGAATTTGAAGTTCGAAATATACGTTACTTTTCACTCGTGCCATTAGGAACCCATTCCGTTCACGAGAGCCCATCTAGTACTTGTTAGAGCTACCGAGAACAGGAATTTCCGAAGGGGAATGTAAGTTCGCTTTTATAATAACCAATGGAAGGTAAGCGAGAATCCACGCTTGGGTTCCCACGGCAGAGTCAACCTTCTTGAAGGGGTGTGGGGAAGGAAATCGTTAGTACCATGCTGGAAATGCTGCGGTTAAAAAATGCTGATGTTCAAGCATTCCCCAGACTTATCATCACAAATGTTGCTCATACCTCCGGTCGAACGTCCAATATCAAGGATATAGGGTCTGGTTATCCACCAATGGGATATCTGCAGCGTTCTTTCCGCACACCTGCATTGCTTGTGACTGAAGGGCTATGAAAGCATCATTTTAAGATTTTCTGTCTTAGGCACTGTTCTTAAATTCAAATTAAATTATAGTTAAAAACTATAATAGCTTTTAAATTATAACCAGAAGGTCTTATTTAAACTGAATTATTTAGATACAGAACATACCCGTATTTTTAGTTAAAAAGCGATCTTAGACGTTTTGTTTAGTTTTAGCAAATGCATGCTCGTCAGCACTTTGAGAAGCAAAAAATGAATAAAGATAAGTGATTATACAAATAAACTATTAAAGTTAAACAAAAATGCAGATGTCCTTAAATCCTGCTGATGCTTTAAGTCCTGTACATGTTTCAAATTAACGTAAGAATTCTTCAAAAACCTTTATTCTTTAAAATTTGCATTGCAAGCTTATTGATGAAATTAGCAGTACATCAAGTTGGAGTCAACTTAATTTAATAACGAATGCGTTCATGCTTGCAAACATCTTAGAAATACACATGTATGAAACCAAATTAAATTACAACACAGCCTTGATTTATGCTTTAAGCATTTCTGAAATGATGAAACGTACAATGATTTATACTTTTGCAAATGATAGAAAGGTGCCACTAAACGAAGAAGTTTTAGCTGGGTTGATAAAGTAAAAATTGCAAACACAACAGCTGAGAGGTAGAGGTTAGTTATTGAGAAATTTTCGCTTAGCGAATATCAGTCAAACTCGCGTAACGTTCATGAAATGTATAGCATATGATTTGTGTGAACATTGTACTTTGTGCACTCTTGAAAGCAAATTGATAGGATCTGAAAGATGTAAATGAGGTTCCTAATGACGACTTTGAAGTACATGCAACGCCCGCACAATTCACTTTACTTAAACCTTGATATAAGTCCCTGTGTTTCAGTCGTATTCCATTTATGTTAGATGTAGATCTGCCAACTTTTCAAATGGATTATCAGTAATCATAGCGTGCAACACCCGCTTTCCGGCAATGTCATATTTAAAGAATGTTGTGCATAGTGCACGTTACCTGTCAGTTCTTCTGTGATAAAACTGTTTTTTTGGCATGCTTGTATCTACCAGCTGCTTTTCTGCGAATTTCCTTTTTGAAGCATGCTTTTTCTTGTAATATGATCTTGATCTATTGGAGGGCAAGGGATTCCAGTATTGATGTGCTTAATGAAGACCTGAAATGTGTTTAATTTTTATAACAACAATAACAACTCTTTCTGTTGGAAGTTACTAAGAGGTAAATGCAGACAAAATTTTATATAATCTTTTATACTTTGCTTAGTACTGGAAACAAAAATTTATATAATGTTTTATACTTAACTTGTCCACTTTCATTTCTAATATCGGCAAATTTGCGCCAGTTTTCATCTATTTAAAAGACAGTGCGGAGTGGTAGGCTGCAGAAAGGTTTCGAAAAGATTTAACATCCATCTTCTCCAGACTGAATTGATAAGATATAAATTTCTTTACACACTTGAACATATTTTCCCCATTATTTCTCCCGCGCTTCTGTTGCATAAACCTGAAATTCAGATTGTTCAGGGATGTTAAATCGTCACTTTATGGACTACGATTCTAGACTCAATAATTCTGCCAGACTTGCTCTCGGAATGGATCAACAATACTTGTACTGTGCAACACAGGTCTGATATTAAGGCACTATACCTACGCGCAGTTCAGTAGATTGAGTTGACTGTAATAGTAGGCGCTTTGCCGGCTTTGCTGGTATTGATAATATGTCAGTAAAACTTAAAATTATAAAGATGAAATGTGCACATACATAAAACATCCAGGTTGATCTTTGTTCCCCTTTCCATTTTATAACGCATTTCGACAAAAAAATATGCTTTCATTTCATAGACAGGCACATTGGATGGACGTAAAAGAGAAATTAATTGTATTACCAAGACTATTTAACCCTTAGACACCATTTTGAAGGTTCACACATACTGCTAAATGGAATATGTAGCAAAAATGAAGGAGTAGAGAGAAGATGCACAGAAATTTGTTATGTGCCCCTGATTTACGAAACCTTCTTTCGTTAAGAAACCGTGCCGATTACTCTTGCACTTTTACAGAGTGAAACTACATGTAAAATAGGCAGATAACTATCCCAAATGTATCTGGGCCTATGTGAAGAGGAAATGTCGCATTTAAGTGGTTTAAAATGTTTAACCCTTTTGATATCGTTATGAAGCGTTCCATTAATTTGATTCCACTTGGAGATACATTTATTTTATTCTTCCCTTCTAGTACGTGTTCAGCAGGTGAATTAACTTTCTTAATTCCTGGAAGCTGCCTCGGCATGGTGAATTAATTGATCTGTTCGAGCAGGAAGATGAAGCGTTTTCTGTATGGAGAAGAACGTTTCTTAACATTCATTTTTCAGAGATTGTGCCACACTTTTCGCAATCCATTGTTGTCACTCTTTTATTCCCAAAGTTCATAATCCGAAAGATGTGCAATTCCTAATTCATGCTTTCCCTTTCTGTTTTTTCTATCTTCATTTTCCTTTCCCTCCGGTTGCAAAACCTAATTTCCAATATGATATTTTTCTCCAACTTGATACCTATTGTTTGCAGTGTATGTACGTTTCCGTAGCAACACTTGTGTTTGTTTGCTATAAAATACGTTGCAGTTTCTTCTTAGTGATATAATGACGGAATTAATTAATACTCTCGTCAGAAAACTGTTATTATAACTATTCGGAAAAAAAACCTATTGAAACTATAGAAGGAAAACTGAATGTTCTGCAAGAGCCGTAACAAAAGCCAACGGCGAAAATATAATAATACTAAATTAACCTCAGTAGTCTAAACATCTGCAGGCTCTAGACATTGAAGATGTCCGAGCTACTTTGAACTGTCAATGAACATACGAAAGTACTTAGACATGAATGCTGGCACATCTATGAGAGCATCAGAATAGGAGATAAATAATATACGACTTTGAAGTTTGCAGGAGAGTGCGATATAAATGACACATTGCAAGCGTTACCTAAAAGGTTTGAAAACTTTAACAGGTGAGACGTTTCTTCTAAGCGAGTCTTTGAAGATCGAGAACGCGGTATGTTTTGAGAATCCAAATGTAGTTTCTCGATTGGACGTTTAAACAACTTTGTTATTGCGGTTCTTGATTCAGTGAGTCAACCTGGATGAAGAACAAATGTCGATAATATTCGTTGTTTTAGAATCAAATCAAGAGACCGTTTACAGAAAATAATAGGTGTCACAATTCAGGTTGCTATAACTTTTGGGTTTATTTTTTTTTTTTTTGAGTAGTGTTTAACGCCCGTTTTCACTACTGAGGCACCACAGGCGGTGGACACTGGTGATACATGAGATGAAATGATAAATTGGGAAAGGATATTTTTTTTTTTAAGGAAGGAAGCGTTCCAGGCCTAAGTTTAGGTACCTCCCCGGCATTTGCCAGTTATGAAGACTGAGGAAAACCTGGAAAAAACCCCAGTCAGGGAGGACGGTCCTGGCGGGATTCGAACCGCAGACCTCCCGCTCACGAGTCCGTGCCTTAACGACCTCGGCCACCCGCGGCGGTCCTTTTGGGTTTATGGTGGCAATGCATTATCACATACTCTTTGTTTTCGAATTAGCAATTGTAAATGTTGATAGAAGCATTTTTGCCTAAGGCATGTTTCCTTCACCTCAACCAGAGCGTTTAGAGAATAGTCCGAAAGATTACAGAGAGAGTGCAACGAGTAACTCAAATTATATTTGTGCCCCCAACGCACGTACCATTTGCACTTTTCACGGACATTTCTGAAGAATTCACACATTTAGCAGAATTCTTGATGTTAATTATGCTCGAGATCGTCCACCACGGAGTGCAGGAGTGCGTACCAGCTGAAATTTGGAATAGTTATTTTATATTTTGGAATAGCGTTTAACACCCGTTTTAACTACTGAGGATATCACGGTTGATGGACACTGCTGATACATGAGACGATCTGATAAAGTGGGAAAATAGTTTTTTAAGGAAGGTAACGTCCCAGGCCTAAGTTTAGGGTACCTCCCCGGCATTTGCCATTTATGAGGACTGAGGGAAACTTGCACAAAACATCAGTCAGGGAGAAAGGTTCCGGTGATAATCGAACCTTAAACCTCCCACTGACGATCTCCGTGGAAATAGTCATGACTGTGTTCCAGCCAGTGGCGTGAACAACCTACTGAAAATTGGCACTATAAGATACAAATTGTTGTTGGACAAAATTATCCCAGCTTTTGCCAGTTCGTCAGAGAGCAGGAACAAAGGGATACCGAAACAATGGTAAATCGATTAAAACTTGGACAGAGGGTAAGAATTTTTCGAAGGCGTATGCAGCAAGCAGCTGAAGTACTCATATTTAACATTTACCAAGAATTCAAGAACAATGAGGATATATAACATACTTGAGTTCAGCTGGCTATCACTTGTCTTTTTAAGCCATAAGTATTTTGCAGTTAGAAGATTATTAAATTGCGAAATGTGCTCTGAGAGAAAATTTTATTTTGGGAAAGTTGTCATTTGGAATATTTTATTTGAAAAATGGATTGGGAAAAATGCTCGCCAAAGTTCCTAGAAATCCATTTCTGCAATGGTAGGTGTTTTATTGATTTCAGCTATTGAAACACATGACAATAATTGAAAATCGACTGTAATAATGAAGCTCCTTATTAAATGTGTGTAAAGTAAAATAAGACCCAAATATGTTGAGTAAGAACTGTTTCCTTTCTTCATTATTTGATATCTACATCTGAAGAACTGTATTATGTTTAAAACATTTATTTTGTGTTCTTAACAATCAGTGCTATCCTTTAGGGGATTTACGCTTTACGGAAGCCTTCTGCACAGTTGACCCAAAAAGTTCTGTCAGTTTTTTCGCGATGTTAGCTTTGGCAACAAATAAAATTAAGACGGAAGCCAATTGTTGCCTCGAGTCAGACTGTTAAGTTGGTAAACTCAATTATTCCTAGTTCGGAGAAGCGCGGTCAAACATGAGCATCCCGAAAGGGATTGCGCAAGCTTGTATACTCTATTAATTGAAACTGAGGAACAATGTAATTGCAATGGCGCGGAAAATGCGCTGGACCTTCGGTGCTGATGCTGTGAATAAACGGACGGTGCAAAGACGGTTCGCCAAGTTCCAATAAGAGAATGAAGCCCTCGTGGATGAGTCACGGACAGGAAGACCAACAACAAGGGACAACAAGGCTCTCTTAGGGACTATTGAAACAAATAACAGTCAGACTGGTGAGAACATGGCAAAGCAATTCAACATCAGTTACATTGGCTATGAAAAAATCATATAAACTCGGTCGCTGAGTTGACAATGGTTCAAAGACGGCATGATCTGACGCTTATTTTGCAGAGGAATCCCTTTCTTGATAGATTGCTGACATGTCCTCTACGACAATCCAAGACTGGTTGGCAGTTCACGAATCTATACCAAGAGATGCACTGCTGTCTGCCAGCCATTGTTTACTCCAATCGTTTGGAGCGTGTCCATGAAACACTAAAAACTAAGGACCCCGCACTCTTGAATCGCGACCAAGTTATTCTTTTGCTTGATAATGAAGTTCACATTCAGCTAAGGTGACATGTGAAATCATTATCCATCATGGTTGGAACATTCCAGTGTACCCATCATATTCTCCAGACATGGCACCATTAGATTATCATCCTTTCCTTTCTTAGGAAAATCATCTCCGAAGTCAGTAACTTTGCCGATCTGGATGAAACCGATAGAACAATTTTCAACTAAAAACACCTTAAATATTAAAATAATAACAAAATATTAAATTTAAAATTTGCCACTGTATATTTTGTGTGTTTAACACATGTACTCTCTGCGACACTCTGCAGCATGGGTCCTTCAAATAAAATTCAAACTGATTGATATGTACAGAATATGTATGAATCTTACCCACATTCTTACAAAATACATTCATCCACTACTTAGCTATTCAGACAAAACTCATTGACTTTGTTGCGCTCCAAACAGCCAGAACATTTCTGGACACCCTCTGTGAGGAAGTCGTTTATTGTTGCACTTTCTCTTTCATCTCGTGATTGCAGGTAAAATGACTTATTTCTTAGCAGCCCAAAAATGTGGATGATCAGGTTGAGAGACTCAGCTACTAAGGGTGATCAAGAACAATTCATTGGACATGTTTAAGGATATTTGCTGTTCTAAAATACTTACATTTTACATTACCATGCACAGAGAGCCAAACTTTTTGTTGTGAGCTTTTGACGGTTTTGCGGAGTCACTAACCAAAGCAATTCTTTGTGTCGGGTTTACAAAAACTTGTTGACAACTGGGACTGCAGTCTAAACAGCGAGGGGACTACTTTTAGAATCAGTAGCTAAGAACCCGTGAGTGAGTGTTGCAAGTGTGTGGGCATAAAGATATATTCTCTTCATATGAACCAGCTTGTATTTTCCTAGAGCGCCCTTTTCTCATGTAACAGATTCTATTTCGTCAAGGAAAGAGGCTTGATGCACATTTCTAAATTCCGTTCTTTCTGGATTAAGCGTTTATGCAGTCATATTAAGTGATCTGAAACGCAAGAGTAAACGAGGGACGAAAGATGAGAGCATATATCTTGCTTGAATAGTTGTTGATTATTCTATGGAAGTTCCGCAGTATTTTTTTTTTCATTCCCTCTTCTTCCGCTCCACTCTGGGATGGCATGAACAGAGCACTGTTTTTTTTATTTTAAACATTTAAATACAAGCATGGAAATTAAAGAAATATTTAATATTTTATCTTATCTTTCGTAATAAATATAGCTATATGCCAAAAACTTAACGTCAGCCGAGCAATATTGTAATTTTTGGGGGGAGGAGGGAAAAATGGAAGAAATATGCTATCCCCAAGTGTCAAACTTGCCTGCGTGCCAGAATATTTAATAAGGTAACCAACAAATTGACAACTGTGTTTTCCCTTCATGCGAGTAAGTTTACTCCCTAAATCTGAAACGTTTACACGCCCAGTTTTTGAAACCTAAGGTCCAATAACGAATCGCTCAGACACCTGTAGTTTCACCAAGTAAAAGCACGAGAAAATCGATTATTTACTCATGGTGCCCTATTCTTGTATAGCTCAATTCAAAAGTTAATGGCGGAATCAAAATGATCCACTTAGCCCACTGGAATAAAACATGCACTGGTTGCATTTGATCGTTAAGTATTATAAACCTTATTTTTTTATTCAAATTCTATTTATACACTATTATTCGTATTCCAGCTATCATTCGACAAAGACAACTTTAATGTTGCTTTAATTTAATTATTATGAATAAACAAACAAACAAACAAAAAAAACGAGAAACCAGTTGCAGTGTGTATACTACGAGAAAACCACGAGTGATATTAAATTTGTTTGAGGTTGTCGTAAAAGAAGTACTAAATGATGATATTCCTTAAAATATTCATTTGGAAATTTGCAAGATTGCAAATAATAGTTGGTTTCTCCAATGTTCGCAATAAAAATATTTTTATTGTTGAAACTTCCATTATAACAATCTCTTTACAAGTTCTTGATAAACGGAGAGTCTTGGCGGTTTGCACGAACCTAACACGAGTCTTGTTATCTTCCAGACCGTATTTGCAAAGATCTTCCCATTAATCTCGAAGCTCTTTTCCAGGCAATGAGCTACTCTGGCCAAGCTCTCCAGAACAATGGTATCAGTTATGCATGAGTGGATCTTTCCGCCGAAGAACAAGAATGACACTATAGCAATTGGTACACCCTAAGGGGGGGGACGCTGATGGCCTGAGATGTTAAAGAGCGTCCATAAATAAAAGCAAAATAAAAATCTAAGGGGGGGGGGGAAGAAAGAAAAAGAAAAGAGAGAGAGCACCATGACCTATTCGGAAAACATCGGAAGCATTCACTTACGCTGGATTCACGATACACTTAATGCCGCCTTCAGTTCATGTTTAACAGGAATTTTGATTGTTCGAGCCGGCTGCATTGATGACTGAGCGGTCAAAGCACGTGTCTAGTAGTAAAAATGATCTAGATTAAAATTCTCGTTATGCTTGAAAGTTTGTTTGTTAGTTCCTACAAGTAAAACTAATGTTTAATATACAACAATAATATATCTTTTAATAGAAAACATGTATTTGACTTTTAAACCCAAACAAGAAAACAAAAATTTGCCATCTTTGTTTTTAAAATAAATGCCACATTAATAAATATTTTAAAGTGAAAAACTAAATATGAAATAAATTATCTTTATCAAATTTAAAACAATTATTCAATTTCCTATTTATTTTGCAAATAAAAATACTTTATGTTTTATGTGAATATAAATGTTTGAAATTCAAATAAGCCTTTGCAAGTGAAAACTATATTATTATGTATACCAACACGTTATTTTGGCTTGCAAAAAAAAAAAAAATCTCTAGGGGAGGGTATTCGAACTTGGCTAGTTCTCATTGCTAGAGAACTGTTTTTAACCACTCAAGTATCAACGTACGCCTGTCACGAAGAACTCGGTGTTACTTGTGATGACAGAATGAAGCTAAAGGCTGTGAATCGAGCACTGAGCTGAGTCTGCTATTATTTATTTATTTTTTGTCTTAGGAAATACATGACAAAGTAAAAACCTTTAACTAATACGATAATCTTTCTACGATCTAGCAAAAATCCTGGCTTAATTCAGTTTGTGCATCGCCTACTTACATAGGCAACCCAACTTACTGACCTGTATCTTGTTATATCACGTTGTATAGCTGCCAACGCGAGAGGCAAACATTTGCCCACTAAATAATTACAAAACGAGAAACGTAAAATGGCTGTACATTTTCGAAATAACTGTAAGCGTGTTCGAAGTTAGCTCAGATAATTTAAGAAACAATAACAGCAGAGCGGCTATTGTAGGAGAGAATAAATCCGACTGGAAACTGACAACGGCTAAACCGCGTATAAAGCAGAGTTGAATAGTGAGGGTAATGCTGGTGCTTGTGGCAGATAGATAAAGCTGAAACAGAATCAAAGGAGGCCACTACCTGTGCCATAATGACCTTATATAGAGCGCTTGCGCTATAGGCCGGCAGGGTCACGTAAAGGCCACGAGACTCCGCAATTAACCATAGACGAAATCAGAACTTGATCTAACTTCACTCAACATGCAACGCCGTACACCCACGTTCAAAAGTTATTTGCAACATACGGGGCATACTGCAATGTTAGTGGCGGTTTCGGGCGAAATTTCACATTAGTACTAATTTTCAGTTTTTGAGAAACAAAAGATTAAGGAAACTGAAACGCACTTGCATAACCGAAAACCAGCCAAAATGTATCCCATTGTGCGCTCGCCCACGTCCAAAACCGAAAAATAATATACGCAGGCTTGCGACTTGAAAAGGTTTTCTACTAACGAAATTTCATATTGCAATGGCTAAGTACTTAAATGAGATTTGAACAAACTGGTAACTGTTACGTGTTTTATTCCGTGAATATGTAATGTGCAACGTTATAATCCTGTTAGCAGCTTTACCTTTCTTATTTGTGTTTAGGAAGACCTTTCGGACATGGCTATCCTGAGGATCTCAGCACCTAAGTATGGATATTATGGGAAGGGTCACTCAAATTACTGTCACTAGAAATGTACTCAGGCTGCAGAAAAATACACCTAAAGCAATAAACGTAATTTTACCGGGATTCCAAACAGAATCCCTGCTTTGCGAAGCGAGAATGCTGTAAATAAGTTACAAAGACTCATGATTTACTGATAAATCTGGTTGTAAAACAAAATCAATAGAGGGGCGTATGATCGCAAGAATTTGAATGAGCTTGTACTTCGCAGAGATCAAATGCTGTATCCTTGAATCCGATTTCCCAACTCAGCCCCATACATTTCCACGAAGAAAAGGCGAGAGGTACATTCTTAGTAAAGATTAGGCTAAGGTTTTTATTCCAATTATCGAGAGTTATTTATCATACAGAATTAACAGTTGAAGGTCACAATGCTTGCACCAAGGATTCGAGTCATGAAGTACGAGTAGATAGGAGATAGATCTTTCTATTATTTGGTTCCTGAGTATCAGAGAGAGAATATTACACTAATTTCACTGATTAAGGTTTTAATGCTGTGTTGTGCTGAATGACATACTTATAAAAATTAGGGATACAATTGTTCCTAAAGTATTGATTTTAGTTACGACATTTATCCCAAATCTTGAGAGAAAGGTTGTGATTAAATTAATGCAAATTATCTAGCAGTTCGGTTCCGTAATTTGGAAATTAGGGAAAGAATACGAACTCAGAGCACGTTCTTTGTAACCCAGTGTGATGCGATCATCAGCAATTTCTGTTCTACAATAAGAAACTGTACTTGGAACTATATCCACGTTTAAGCAAGTACTCATTACACTAAATACGAGAATACTACTTAAAGAAAGAAAAAGGGTCGAGTTTGTTAGGGAAGTTTCTGAAAGAACCCCAAAAATTTATTACTGCAGTAGGGATTTATATTTCCTATGTTTTAATGTGTACGGAGTATTGCTCTTTAGTAAAGGGAAAGTTGGGTGAGGGGAATGGGTTGGGCAGCCCAGCGTGCAGTAAATGTACATTTCAATAATGTAATATACCCCCAAAAATAATTTCAAAGAACACTGTGTGTTACATATCATGTAATATAAACATAAAATATACTAATTATTTATATAGCAAGCTATTTTAATTTATAATGTTATATAATAAATGCAATGTGTGGTGCTTTAAATAGAAAATTTATTCATCTCTAACAAAATGTTGTCACTGTGTGGGCACAGCAACAAATTATTTTTTCATGAGTATTGTGTTTTGTGCAGGTTCAACATACTAGAATAGTTTCATAATGCAGAAATTATTGTTTGGTGTGTATTACATTCCTGGGAAGGAACACAACTTCCTAACTCGGTGTTCTTTCCGCACTTCTTCCATTCACTGCAGCGTACGAGATGAAGGGATGAAAATCTGCACATGAATGAAAGAAACAAGGCGAGGAAAGAAAAATAAAAGGAGAAACATTGTCTAGAGCAAAATAAAACTTATATATCCAAATTTTTCCTGCCAGACACAAGTGTTAATTTGCTACAACAAAACTATCGTACAAATGCAATCTTAATTCCACATTAAAATTTTCGAGGAAAACCGTTCTTAGAGAGACATTCTTGGTACCAGAACTTGAAGATGAGTGGCCATGGGCAAAATGAGGTTGGTCAGCTCTTGCTGCACTTCGCATAAGACACGGACGAATCCTCGGAAGTTTGTCCAGTATATTCCAGTGATTTGTATTGTAAACTACTAACGGTTGAAAGATAAAAAATATCGTGTTACCATTATATAGTATATTTAAGCTAATTCTCATGTTCCAAATATTCAGCCATTTAAGCAGAATAGTTCAAATATCTACACGGGTGGCGATGACGTTAAGACATGAACTCATAAGCGGAAGGTCTGGGGTTCGATTCCCGCCTAGATCGGTATCCCCGACTGAGGATTTTTCAGGTATTCTTCAGTCCGTAAGGTACCCTAAGCTTGTGCCTGGAGCTTTTTCTTTCCTAAAAAAAACTCTTTCTCAATATATCACTTTATCCCAGATATAATCAGTATTCACCGCCTGTAGTAACAATGGGCGTTAAACGCTATAAAAAAAAATACAGACGTGCATGTTTAGAAGGTATATATACTTTTAAATTGTTCTCGCAAGATGAATTATTTCCGCTGTTCCAGCAGGAAGATGGAGCTGCATATACACAGACGGTGCCAAAATTGTATACACACTTCAAGCAAACAAAAACCTATATTAACATAACAAAACTGAACTCACACAAACAGAAAATGATGAGCACTAATCACCTGAAACTTTTACAGTTACAACAGTTGCTCAAAATGCCCACCATCGGCGTCGATACACTTGTGAGTACGTCGAACTACTGACTAAGCAACATTTGTGAAAGTGTCCTCAGCGATTGCAGCATATGCCGTCAATTTCTTCCCGAAGTGCTGCTAATGTAGCTGGTTTTCTACGGTATACAACATCCTTAAGAGTTCCCCATAGGTAGAAGTCCAACGAAGTTAGATCCGCAGAACGTGGTGGAAACTAAATCGGACCTCTTTGTCCTAGATTTGTAGATTTCTGCGGCGAATGCTCAAAACGTTCCAAAACCTTAGCCGAGGACGCGGGGCTTGTTGCTGTGCGAAGTCTCCCAGACCTGCCCTTGTGAACATCACAACATGAATGTCAAATTTGTCTCGATGCGTGCAACTGTTACTTGCGTTGGCGGTTCTGTTCTGTACACACGTCTCCGTTGTCTTTGAACTTCAACAACATTCTCGGTTTTCCAATACCACTTCAAAATTGCTTTCCGCTGTTCAAACGGTAATCTTGGCTCCATACTCTTGTAGCAACGCTATCATAACGTAATGTGAGTCACGTCTGTTTACAGAATATCATACGATAATCTTGGCTTCATTTGTTCATTGTCAATTTACCTGTCACGTAGTAACGCTATCATAACGTAATGTGAGTCAAGTCTGTTTACAGAATATCATATGATAGTCTTGGCTTCATTTGTTCATTGTTAATTTACCTGTCACGTAGCAACGCTATCATAATGTATATTAATCACATCTGATTACAGAACATCATACTACACATTACTGTGGTTTTTCGGCCCAATTTTGAAATATATTAAATATATATTTCCTGTGAAGGTGTGTATACATTTTGGTACCCTCGGTATGTGTGTGTGTGTGTGTGTGTGTGTGTGTGTGTGTGTATATGATGGCGTTTTCAAGTTTGCATTATTCGCGCAGAAACAACCATTTTTTTTGTCATCGAAATTGATAGCTTAAACTACTCGGTGATATGTGTCATACATACAGTTTAAACAGCATCTTCTTCTATTGCATATTTTAGAGCTATATTGAGATGCATTAGACACAACAGCAGCCATCAAGTAAACTTTATGTTCCTTTAGAGCAGTATTCTTACTTTTGATAAGGTGTAAAATCCTCTGCACACACCATAGATAATCAAATGTAATAAAATTCAGATTCAGTATGGCCTTCAATTGCCCAGATTATGACAAAATTATCTGTGGTGTGCTGTCAGCCTTCACGATTTGCGCCTTATAGCGGTTGAATCCCTTCGGCTACTTTTGATAATTATTTATGGACATACATACTAAATCTAACCTTGCACACGCATGACCGTACATAGGAAATGAAAATGAAACTCGATGTAAGCTATACTAAAACGTCAAAACACACTCCTAAGTAACTTTAGTTTTAAATAAGTTTGTATACTCTCAAATACTGGGTCGTAAAATTGGAATATGCGGAATCTACTCTCAGGACTAGGAGGTAGAGCTGACGTACGATAACTCTGCATTCGGCATACGTCACACAACTGAAGCCGGTTTCTCTGCTACTTGCTATGACGACATTGACTGCTGCCTGCATAAAGTAAACTAAACTGTGTATCGCATTCTAGTGAACTGTTTGGGTGCCTAGTCACTTAAAAATAGCTAATTACGTAAACTAAAAATGGCGTACAAACACTTTCAATTGTTCCCACGTGCTTACTTTTCTCACTCATGCACAGAACTCTGATTTCTGATTTTAACCCTGAAGAATCACAGGAGGTAGACAATGATGATACATGAGGTGAAATAATAAATTGGGATTTTTTTAAGGAGAGAAGCGTTTCAGGCCTAAGGTTAGGATGCCTCCCCGGCATTGGCCATTTATAAATACTGAGGAAATCCTGGAAAATTCCTCAATAAAAGAGGACGGTCCTGGTGGAATCGAACCTCAGACCTCTCGATCAAGAGTCCGCGCCTTAACGACCTCGGCCACCCATTTTAGTTTCCTAGAAATTATAACTGCTACAGAAGGAGGTTGTGCGCAGGCATAGGATGCTTCTATCCCATCACTAAACAGCTTTCTCTTTCCCACAATAAGGACTCAAAGTGCAAAGTTACCGTGCGGGAGCTCTACACTTGATCTCGAAACTTTAAATTCGGTATATACTGCATGACGAATGGAAATAATAGCACGGGTTATTGGGGTTGGAAGGAAAGAGGATTTCATAATACTACCTGCTAACAACGTAGTCACTTATCTTGCGGCCGTGAAGCAAGCTCATTGTGAAAATAAACTTATGCAAATTGAAAATAGTTTTATATCTCACATAGTTAAATAGAAGGTTTATTCTGATTTCCCCCCCCCCCCCCATTTTATTAAGGATGAAACTTTGCTACTCTATCCGTTCATTTCCTTAGTTTGATCAAAAGAGCATTATTGGCAGCCTCTTCATCACAGTAGTAAATTGTTCTAATAAATTCTCTTGTACCAATATGTACCGTGGCACCCTTTTGACACACCTCTGATAAAACTAAAATATAAGAGGAGTCGGAAAAGTTATTAGTTCTAACAAATTAATAACATTAATGATGAAACTGAACAATGATTATTGCGTAAACAAGAAATCCAACATCTAAATTCATAACACAAGCCACAAGCAAACTTATAAAAAGGGCCTGGCGTTGTGCGCTGGTTAGTACACTATAATTGTAAGAGCAGAACTAAAGTGAGGGAAGGTATTTGAGTATATTGGGCTGAGCGCCACCGCTTACTGGGAAAATGCAGCCGCTGCAAAGGGGGGGGGGGTTAGTATTTATATTCTTAATGGAAGCACAAAATAAAACGTTGATAAAACTGATGATAAATCACCTCTATGTTATAAGATACATTGAAAACAAAGTCTCTCAGCAGCAATACATTGCAGGCATCTGCGTAGTAAATTCCTGAATTACACCTGAGTTTTTTCTCTGAGAACACGGCTGTAACATTGAGCAATCATGTCTCTCGTAACTTTTTAACAAGTTAGCGAACGGTTTCAGTACCTGGTACATATTTCCGGGACATTTTCTTACCAATTCTCTGGAAGAATCCATTTTCACATATGCATCGCGCATAAAACCCAAATTTTCAAGACTATATTTATGTAGTGGCATAACTTACACAAAATGAAAGCATTGAGTAACACAAACGCACAACCACTTGCTGACAAAGCCTCCCTAAAGCTAATTGCAGGCTGATACGTGCATAGGCACTATACGGCCTTGATGAATCGTGTTTTGCCGGCCCGTAACTCAAACACCCTCACTGTATATGGTTGTCTGCATGCCCAACGTCACTAGAGGACGCAGGTCTACATTTTGCTGTTATATGCAGTAAAACGGTTTATCTCAAAGATTTTGAAAATAACAACCCTGTGAACTATTTTTTCTGTGTTGTTGAACTTAATTTAAATAACTATTGAGCATATTATGTCATTTTTAGAATAAAAGGAAGTTTTTTGAAAATCCGACGTTCGTGATAACGCAATAACATTTGTATAAAATAATCTATTTTTTAAAGTTAAAGGTAACTGGTTAGGACGAACTTGCGTTGTTGGCAGTTGCTGAGAGCGCTTTCACAAATAACATTGTCGATAAACATGGCTTACAGAGCGTCATTGGGATACTCCAAAACATTGTATATAGAAACAAAACAAGATTAAATCATTAGGGCATTAATGCATTTTACGACAATGTTTGTAGCCACTTTGAGGTATTACAATGGCGTCGAAGCTGCTAGAGGCCAAACACGGAAATCTAAAGTTGAGGATCTCTTTGAAGTTGAGTTCGTGATTTTGGTACCCAGTGCTGGTTACAATTAGAGAACTAGACCACATTCTAGCCAGAAGCATACTCCCAGACCCACGCTAATCGCCTTACCCTAAAATAATCTTTTGCCCGCACTAATCTCATTAATGGCTTATGAGGGCAGCATCTATGTATACTTTGTCTCAAGGCGTTCCTGCAGCTAATGACTGTGTCTATCACTGCTAAAATACCCAGCGCAACTATGGAATACTTTGAAAAATCGACGGTCTAATAATTACAAGCACTTCAAAGCCTTCAGCATCAAGATGAAGATCGAATTTAATACTGAGCAGAACAAAAATATTATTTAGAACAAGTAAAGCTATAGCTTAGCAGTGTTATTGGAAGATCGCGGGAAAGGACAACGAAGAAAGCACGAATGAAACAAAAGAAAAAAGGAAGCAAAATAATTTCGATTATAATCGAATGGGCATACTCCCATTGCACAGGATTCGCTCTACGAATAAACAGAATGCAACTTAAAAATACAGAAAACGAGCTTTAGGACGATTGACTTTGGATGTTTATTTAACAATTTACCCTGCTGTTGAAAACGCAGAAAAATCCAATGCATTACTACAAACTGTGTCTATAGTTGCAGAATTCTTTGCAAAAAAGTTTTTACAATCTAACGTGTACTACTGCACATGTTAGCACGGGCAGGCCCAAGCAGTAGATTTAACACATCGGAGGTCATTCAGTGGACATCAAATTTGTGGTTTAGCCTAAAGATTCTTATGCTTCCAAGCATTCGTTAAATTTACTTCGGAAACAATTCTTGTTCATACTTCAGGTGTTAAAGCTCACGTACCAATATTAAAAAATATACAGGTATCTTTTTGCAGCTTCAACGATGTCTTCGCATAAGAAATGTCTAAATGCTTCAAGTGACACATAAATTACTCTAATTCGATTTCTCAACATTTGGGAGTGCAATGATCCCAGTATGGTCTAATAATGAATAATTAAAAAATAAAGTATCTTAAAAGTACTTCTAAGTATTATATATTTTGCCAGTTGGTTATTTGTTACAAATAAACTGCTATCTACTCACAAGACAATAAAACTAAACTTTATAAAACAGTAATAAGACCAACTATGGTCTATGCAAATAAAAATTGGTTTTAAAAGACGCAGTCAACATAAGCTTTAGTTTAGAAAGAAGAATATTACGAATACTTGGCCCAATTAAAGACAAAGATAAAGACAGCACATGAAGAATGAGAAATAAATGTCAGGAAATAATAATAGAAATAAAATTAAAGCTTAAAGGTTAAGATGGTTTGGAAATATAAACAAATGGCAAAGGAAACATATAAATGGAAACATAAAAACTCAAGTACATTAGGGCGAAACAAAAACAGATGGGTATATGATATTAGAGAAGATATTAAAGAAATTAAAAAAAAGGAATTTGGCGGTATGCGTTTAGGATAGAAATGAATGGAAGAAAGATGTTGAGGAAGTCAACATTTCATTAATTAAGAAGAAGAAAAATTTTGTCAAAATATGGCAATAGAAAGTGGGCACAATGAAAGACACCAGTCAAAGGTAGGTAAGCGTTACATTTTGTTAAAACGGTAGATCCCACCAGAGTGATTTAAAATGACAATTTACTTCAAGTGTTTGAGATCAGGGGAATATATTGGTGGAGTTTTTATCTGTTGCGTGTTTACGAAAATATGTTACAGTGGTCAATAATTGGTTAATAAAGCACGAAAAACTACTCCAATAGCGTAGTTGATTTAATTCTAAACAATCACAAACACTTGTAATAGACTTATATGACGTTTATGAAGCATATTTTGCAGACTTTTTAAAATGGTATGCCTCCTTTTCTTAGAGTGTCTCAACCAACTCACTCCTGAGTCGTGCCCTGTGCCAAAGAAGTCGGTACTGGTGGTGTAGTGGTTACCATACTTGCCTCCTAAACCCAAGATCGCGGGTTCGAACCCCGTCAGGACCGATGGACATTTTCGGGCGTAAAAATCCTAAGTATGGCTTCCTTCGGAAGGGAAGTATAGCCGTGGGTCCCGTGTCGTACATTTACGGCACGAAAAGAACCCCAAGCCTGAAAGATAGGCCTCTGAGCAAAATTTGTCGACCGTTTCACGCCCTGAGTTGAATGGGACGCTGATGACCTGATCTGTTAAAGAGCGTCCGTAAATAAATCAATCCAAAAAAAAAATGTGCCAAAGAAATTTTATCATGTGATTTTTCATGTACTGATAGCCTACTTTTAAAACAGCATAAATTGCTATTATCTTCATTTTAAATTAGAATTAACGGAAGATTGGAAGAAAATACATTTTTGTTTTTATAATAATTGATCAACATCAATGCTATTTTTATAATAATGTAAGTGCAAAAGTCGTTTTACAATATAGGTAATTTGTATAATCTCTTTACTGCTAACTGAAAAATATTCTTGAATATTATGTTTAGAAGTATGTTAGTGAGATTACATATGGACATGAGAAACATTTTGCAGTGGAAATCCCGTATCTCTGTGGTTCTTAATAATACTTTACCCACAATTCATTTTAGTTTGATTTTTTCGGACTAATCCTCGATTTTAGAAAATTAATGTTTAATCAAGGTTACAGAGAACCACAAGGCCAGACCTCGAGGACCATTTGTGCCCCTCAGATCATAGTTTGAGAAAATATGCTTGCCTAAAACCACAGACTCTTGATTTTACGAACATTAACAGCGAATATACAATTATATACATTTGTTTTTCTGTTACTGTAATAAACGAATTAAAATAGTTAAATGCAATATTTTGTTTCGTAATATATCTAATTATTTTATTAAATATTTTAATATATATTTAAGATGCACGTATAATAGACATTACGTCATTTACAGCGCTAATGATTACGGTCATTCAATAAACAGCAGAAACATTAAACAAATAAACAGTTGAAAGAGGGGTAATCATGAAGAGAGATTCAGATAACAATTGTCAGCTTTAAAAAGAAGTATTAGATAATGTAACTTAAAAGTAATGTGCTAGAACAGCATCAATTTAGTAAGATATAAAAAGTCAGTTAGCAAGCGTGAGCAATAAATTTCTTGTACTTTTTCCGCAAACACGGGTTATTCTGTCGACGACTGTGCAAATGTTGAGAGAAAGTTGACAAGCTGCAAAGACAATAATTCGTGCTTCACTAACAAGCAAAACCTCGAGCAATTGGAACACACAACACTGTCATATCTAGTCTGGTTATTCAAAGAGCTTCTCGGAACAAATTTAAGATAGAAATACGAGGTGATCAGATAGGTAAAACGCTGCATATACTGGGCGGATTAATTAGGCGAATTGTTATATTATAATGATAGAAACCATTAATAGTAATCCTTAGTTTGGGAGTAGAGTGAAACATTTGAAATACATGCACTGGTCAAAGCTCTTAGAAAATAGTTTTTGTATATATTAATAACCACTGGATATTACGTCATGATT
Source organism: Metallyticus violacea (assembly GCA_030762175.1). Taxonomy (NCBI): domain Eukaryota; kingdom Metazoa; phylum Arthropoda; class Insecta; order Mantodea; family Metallyticidae; genus Metallyticus; species Metallyticus violacea. Next base: position 272,012,516 of record CM060846.1, on the reverse strand, counting down.
TCTTCTTTGTAGAAATAAAAATCACATGTAAATGCAGCGTTTTGAGATTTTTGTCAAATTTAATGAGTTCTATAATTGTAAAAAAAAAAAAAAAAGCTTATAAATGGGGTTTATGTGGTGTTTTGAAACCAATAGAACACTATATATTGTGAGTGCCTTATTAAGGACATCACATTAATTTACTCCAACATGAATGTACTTCAATGTAACACTAACCTGAAAGAAACAATACTTTTGTATTCTGATATCTGCCTTCCAATTTCAGACTGTCCGATGCTGATGGAAGTGTTTGGAAATAGCATTAGGCTTGTATACAACTTGATTATCTAAGAGCTACATAAAAGGGTGATGTACATAAAAACAATTTTTATTTCCTTGAAGAAGACTGTGATGAGCACAACGTTGAAAAATGTAATTTTGAACTATTGTTGTTAAGGAACTACACTTATCAATACAAAACTTTCACAACGATAGATCATAAACTTGTAGTATAATTATGGCATGAAAAGCAATATGAACGAAACAAAGCAAACAAAACTGAAAACTGAGAATTTTGGTTATTCTCAGTGTTATTATAAAGCTTGAAACTCTTAACCCATACAGATACAAAAATGGGTTTATTAGGAAACTTATGAAGTATTTTCTCTGTATTTTAGCTCAGCAAAAAAGAAAGAACAAGAAAGAAATTATTAATAGACATTTAGAAAATTCTGTTTGTCTTTATCTTTTTTGCCCCTTGATCTCTTCACAGTTTTACTCTATATGCTGACGTAATAAAGCGTTAAAATATTCCAAAATAAAACCCCAAGACTACAATAGTACTTCTGATTTCCGGATAGGTTCAGCCAGCTTTGAATTTTTATTAAATGGTGTTTAACGCCCGTTTTTACTACTGAGGCACTACAGGCGGTGAACATTGATGATACATGAGATAAAATCGTATATTGGGAAAGGGTTTTTATTCTTTAAGGAAGGAATCGTTCCAGGCCTAAGTTTCGGGTACTCCCCGGCATTTGCCATTTATGAGGACTGAGGAATACCTGGAAAAACCTCAGTCAGGAAGGACAGTCATGGCGGGATTCGAACCGCAGACCTCCCGCTCACGAGGCCGCGCCTTAACGACCTCGGCCACTTGTGGCGGTGCCTGCTTTGAATGTGCACATATCTGAGATACTATAGAAATCTCCAAAGAGAACAGAGTTAACTGTGACTTATCATTTCTGAAGGATACAGTTGTGATATTTCTTGCAAAATGTTGATACATTGAATATTCGATTCTACATTGGTTCATCTTCTTGTATGACCGTTTTCTTTCATTGGGACTTTTCTCACTTAGACAAGATGAATATGCCACCTAACTTCATGCATAGATTCATTCTGCTTGACTTTTTGCAAATAAGATTCCTATCAAATAGCATCACTCAATTGTCTTAACTATGTCAGGAGAGTGAACGTTATTTAATTTTGTATTCTTTTTATTTTGTTTTTGTTTTAACTGGTTAGTGCCAGTTTTTACCAATGAGGCATCACAGACGGTGGACAATGATGATTTTTTTAATAGTGTTTAATTCCCGTTTTTACTACTGAGGCATCACAGGCGGTGATACTGTAGATACATGAGATGATATTGGGAAAGGATTTTTTTAAAGGAAGGAAACGTTCTAGGCCTAAGTTTAGGGTACCTCCCCGGCATTTGCCATTTATGAGGACTGAGGAAAACTTGGAAAAAAACCTCATTCAGGGAGGACGGTCCTGGCGGGATTCGAACCCCAGACCTCTCCCTCACGAGTCCGCACCTTAACGACCTCGGCCACCCGTAGCGATATATTCTTTTGTAATAACCTCCTGTTTCATTATAACACTTTCCATGAAACACTGTGTTGAAGAAGAGCAGGAAAGAGCACCTTTGTCACTAAATCATTGTAAAGCTTGAATGTAAGTAAAATCAGCATTTTCACAACGATATTATTTTATAATATCCGTACTGTTCACATTCGATAAGAGAATAGTGGAATGACGTAACACACTCGAGTCCTTTGCCATAGTCTGGACACACTGAAGCCTTCACCGCCTGAAATATGCAGCGCAAAGCTCTCTTGCATTGAAAGTTGCCGAGTCCACTTTGCCACATTGTTATCTCATTATCGGAATTCAACATATACCACTTGAGGCCTGTCAACCGAGAGGTTATGGATGATGGAAAAGTGCAGAAGAGGATAGAAACACGAAGAAGGCAGTTAAATACGCATCGCCTTATTAATCTCAGAGAACGTTCTGAAGTAACCTTCACCGTTAGTTTCTCTCGCATACTTGACTTAATTACTAACAGTGTTTCACTCTCGTTTTCATACAGGATATATATTGGGATCAAATAATAAGTTGGTAAGGGACTTTTTATTTGGGAAAGAAGCCTTCCAGGCATAGGTTTTTGGTACTTACACGGCATTTGCCAGAGGAAAATACGAAAAAAAAACCTTAGTAAGGACGGTCACTGTAGGAATCCCACCCCAGATCTCCCGTTTACGAAAGAGGGATGTGGCTCAGGTGGTAACGCTTGGGTTTCGCTTTCGTAGGTTCCGGGTTCAAATTCTTTTTTTTTTTTTTTCGTGGTTTTAACTAGTCGCTTTGGGAAATGCTGGGATAGATCTTTCCTTTCCATGAATTTACTGCTGTCCTATTTTATATATTCCTTTGGTTCTTGTACCGGATCGAAAGGGCTAGAGTGAGGTGGGCTGGAGCGAAGTGACAGTAACTTGCGCTTGAAAGGGTTTCTTCTTCGACACCTGGTATGGAGCTGAGCTCTTTGGAGGAGCGATCCGCCGGTGTCGGGTTGTTATATCTGGAAACATTGTTAGGGACTTTGTCTAAGCCTGTGGACTCTGGTTCTCCATAATTTCATTCCTTCTCTTCCGGATGTACCCCTAAGGGGCGTTGGGCAAGGTTGTAGTACCGAGCTATCCTCCTCCTTCCCAAACAATCCAATCCTATTCACCTTAAACCTTCGGTTACCCGTGTCAGTATATAGCTGACTTTAGTGATATTCCTACAAAAATGAGATGTGCGTAAAAAGCTGCTATTTTAAACTTGTACTTTACGATAATTTGTGAAATAAAAATTACCGGTGAATGCATTTAATTCTAATCATAAATGAAATATAATTTTAGCGCGCATGTGTAACAGGAAATGATTTCTGGACTTGTGACATTCATAGATGCTTACTGGAATTAAAGTATGTCCTTTCGATTGGAAGTTTGAGCTTGTTTGCTTTCTTTAAATTTGGTATCAAACTTTGATGAGGGGGATAAAAGGCCAACATACCCTCTGCATATCTCTAAGAATGTTTATGAAATCAAATATTTTGTCTCGAAACATATGGCAACGCTGCATGGTTATCTAATAGAATTATAATGCACTATTTGTAGATACTCAGTATGTGTTTGTTTACATAACCTTACCGGGAAAACAAGCTCATACCTCTAGCATTATTCACTTTCTAAATCTTTGTTAACATTAACGCTATGACAACAATGTGAATCTAATTTTTCGATCTCAAATGATTCACATAACATTTTCAAGCAACTTTACATAAAAACGCTTCGAGGTATGAAAAAATAGCAAATGACATAATTAATTCTATTTTCTGTTTGGCTATTCATAACTGTAATTAGTATATATGCATTCCTACGCATTAATACAAGACAACGTATGAAAGATAGCTATGCAGAAGTTAGTATTTTGGATCAAAACCAATGGCTAAAATACTGTTAGAAAATGTTGTTGCATTTACAGCATAAAATTACCCTATCAAATAATGGCGGTGAGTTAATTCCATCTTTGAACATGTCATAAACTTCTCGATGTCGGATCTAGCAACACATATCGTAATGTCATCAAAACTAAGTCGTTATGAGCTAAACAAATATGCCTAATGATTGTTTCTTGTGGCGGGGAATAGGCTCAAGTCCCAACATGTACATGAGAGTTTGTCAAGGTATCCGTGGGTAGAAATGCATAATGCAGTCAAGTATTCTGAGCAGGCCTTAGCCATAATCCCTGAAGTGTATGATTAAATAGATGGACTTACATTTTCATAGCTTCGTAGGCCTCTCTTTTATAGCTATATGTACATTTTGTTTCATTTTATTTCTCCTCCAATTATTGCCCACTTTTTTTTTCATAATAGTTTGAATCTCGCCAGGATCGCTGATTGAGGTAGTTTTCCAGATTTTCCTCAGTAATCACCATCAAATCCCGATGTGGTAATCAAAACTTAGGCCTGGGACGCTTCCTTCCCAAAATGAATTTCCCAATCTATCACTTCATCTCACGTTTCATCATTGTCCACCGTCTGTGATTGCACAGGAGTGAAATCGAGCGCTAAACACTATTTAAAAAACTGCAGGATAAACAAAAATATCATTGCTAATAATGTTCATGACATAATATAGTACGAAACGGTGTTGCTATTAGTATCGCCAGGGCCGGCATTTTGATGTCATCCTTTAATTAGTGCATCAGTAAAATGTATAACTTTACACAAATTCCAAAACATGTAACCAAATTGATGAAACTTTAATTTATTAAGTTAGTTTTAGTAGTTTAGAGAAAAATTATTTTAGGTCTTTTCTCAATTCTGGCTTTATAAAAATATAGGTATTTTTTAATTCTGGATAATCGCTTTTTATTTTGGGGAAATTTATTTGTCTGTTTTGCTATTTTAACCATATTTCTCATATTTTAGTAATTATGCAGTGATTTACATTCATATGCACTAGCTGAATATCATCAGAATTTTAAATAAGCTTGCATACTAAACACCATAACTTGTACAACTCATCGTGAATCTGGGAGATAAAATAACTTCCGAAATATTACTGGTGATATTGAGCTTCTGGTATTGCGAAAAGTGAAACCCGTTCATTGGTAACAATTGAGACTATACAGTTTTGTGTTGAAAGGCACAAAAATGCGCTGGCTGAAACAAATAAAGTGTTGATTATTGTTTCAAAAAGAATGATTGGTAAATTGATAGTAAGGAATTTCAGTCGACCCACTTTTTCCTTCGAGAACGTACCCATGGTCACGGTCATCAATAAGTTGAGAACTGAAGTCTGTACACATAGATACCCCCCCCTTTCCCCCCCCCCCCAGAAATGTTTCCATTGGATAATGCACTTAATTGCCTAACAGAAAAAACTATTTGTTTTTACAAATATTTTCAACTAATGATCGCATTACGGCCTAATAATGACAGCTTACAGTTAATTATAAATATTTTTTCTGTAAGAATAGAAAAATAAAAATAATTAAAATATTAACTATAATCATTAGAAACTTAAATTTGCATCTCTTAGTTGTTACTAATTTATAAAATATGTTCTAATTTAGTAGAAAATGCTGGTATTTGTATGTTGTTTGCAGTTCCCTGTTTATCAAAAATAGTGCGAATAACAATAACTTATATTTAAATGAATAGACTGGTATTTTCATTGAGACGTAAAGTTTTCCGTGGGTCCCGTGTTTAAGGCACGAAAAAGAACTTCGAGCCTAAAAGGAGAGGCCTCTGAGCAAAATTTGTAGGCCATTTCACGCCCCAAATTGAATGGAACGAAGATGACCTGAGATGTTAAAGAGCGTCCGTAAATAAAACAAATCAACAATCAGTGATGCTTTCCTCCGCGGCGCGGGGCTGTTCTTAAGAGCGAATCCCCACTCATTTGCCGCGCCGTGGAGGGGGTAGCAAGCATGTTTGCGTACTTGTTGACCCTGCTTACCGTCGTAGTCATAGCGCGGCTATTCCCGGATGTGTGTTGTGTTGTTCGTTTCTTAATTCGACAGTATACATAAAGTGTATTATGCCTTGTGTCTTTACAGCCGCACAGCGTGTCTTTATTTACAATTCATATGAGTTAACTCAGTGGTGAAAGAATCATAGGACCAATATTTTAGCACACAGTTGAATCAACAGTTGATTGTTGATGAATACCATACTAACCTCTTTTTTCATAGAATTAACCGACAGGCGGTGTGAATTTGCATTTATTCAACAGGACTCTGCCCCTGCTCTCACTGCAAATACATTCACGAGAGCAATTCACAATGTGCTTCCACAAGACAGAGTTATTAGTAAGGATTTGTAGCCCTCTTGGTCCACCAATTAACATACTGCAATTATTATCTCTGCGGTTAAATAAAAAAATCCTTGTACAAGACGAACCCGTACCCCATTAAAGAGCCGAACAATTACATTCGTCTGGAACTTGTCCGGATTTCTCAAAATGAATTTCATCGAGTAATGAACAATTTCCTAAAGAGATGTCAAAAATGAAGGCGGCAGTTTCAACACCCCCTCATTTGATAATTTGATAATGAGCCTCTTTAATAGGTTTGTGTATTGTTGATGTTTGACTAATTGTTTTATCCTCCCGCTAATCATCGAAACTTGGCTGGCCGGCTGCCGAGCGACGCGCTCGCCATAGGCAAAACACTCCAGAGGAAAACAAAACCCATCGCACAGTACATGTTTGAATGAGGCACCTGATGTTATCACCACTGGCAGCATTAGTCCGGTAACAATTGGCGACATCCTACATGAAACAATTGATGTTTACAATAGAGAAACAGCAACCGCAAGATGGCGTGAGTGTACAATCCTTGAGCAGCACTCCGTTATAACATTTTTGTATGTAAAAGGTATGGAATCAAAGAATATTCTTAAACAAATGCTTCCCATTTACGGTAAGAAATGCCCGTCCAGCTGTTTACAATTGGTGCAAAAGTTCTCTGAAGGGTGGACACGTATCGCCAACGGATATTGGCACAGAGACGATTTTTCAATGAATTGAAGACTTAATCCGAGCAGACAGAAGGGCACTTTAAACACTATAGTCGCTGCTAGGTTGTTCACAAGGCATGTTTTCACATTCTGTGTAGGATGGGTGCCGCGCATGCTGACCCCAATATACAAAATGCAAAGAATGGGTCTGGTATTACTGCATCTGAATTGCTACCTCGATGAAGGGCACGATATGCTACCCCGTGGTGATTTTTGAGTTTACCATTACCAGCCCAAGACAAAGCGTACGTCAATGGAATGGAAACATCCTGCGTCGCCCAAGGAAGAAGGAAAAAAAATTGTTAAATGAAGTATCTGTTGGTAAAGTGATGCTCGCAGTCATCTGGATCACGAATGCATACTGCTCAGAGCATTCCAGACTCAAGGACAAAATGTGAATGCCGACTACTGCTATAACATCTTCAGGAAACTTCATTAGGCGACCACGAGTGTTGCTTTTGTATGACAATACGCGTCCTCATACTGCCAGCAAGACAAATATGACGCTGGGGAATTTCAAGTGGGAAGTCCTCGAGTATCCCCGACCTTGCTCCAAGCGAATCCAATTTGTTCGGTTACTTTTAAACATAAAATTTTATATGAACATTTTCCAATGATGGACAGCAGCCTAAAAATATTTAACTGTTCAATTTTAGGGGCTTGTGAAACGATGAGACAAGTGTCCCAATGTACATGGAAATTATGTTAAGAAATAAAAGCATGTTTCAAATCAGTACTCTTATTCTATGTTTAAGTTATATATATTTGTGACTTACATGTATAATGACTTACCCTCGTATTTTTAAATATTAAAATGTAATGTCGCGTGGTTCAAAACTTTCATCCGCTCTGAGGTGAAGAAAGGAGTAAAGAAATGGAAGGAATTAGTATGTCAGAAAACCATAAATTTATTTCACATAGTTTTACATAAACTAGAAACAAAAGCAAAACATTATGCTTGAGAATCGGGTTCCCAATGTAGAAATTAAGTACATTAATATTGTTACTATTATTATCTTAAAGTTAGAAGACAAAATAATATTAATAATCACAGCAGAAAGTAGTAAATTTGAAGCAATTCCTTTTATCTTTACGACAAAACAGCTGACTACTAACTTAGTATACTTCTAAGGATTGTTCTTCGTGCTTTTCTTATTGCTATGTTGCAATTCAATAAGAAAATTACCAGTCTGAAGAAAAAGAAGAACTACATCTTTGCGATAAAAGGGCAAACCAAGTGAGATTAGAAGATAAACTCTTCGCATTTGTAATACCTGTTTGTATCGCATTCATGTAGAGAGACCGACAGTTTCACAAGCTTAGGGATAAAGCACAAGGGCTGAAAATGTGGTACACCATTGCAGTATTTAAAATTAAAAATTAATTTTACGTACCTGTAGAAGTGGTTGGGGGAGTTTTAATTGCTGCTCTTATAACATCCATATGTTTGATCACCTACAAAAATTCAATGATAGAATAAGCAAAACAGAAGAAATAAAACCACTATCGTTTCATTCTTAGAAGAACGTTTAAAAATTAAATAAATTATTATTTTTATTGCAGTCTTTATTTAACAATGGATTGACGACACACAATATTTTGCAGTTAATTTGTTTACAACATTTCTTGATAACTCCTCTCGAAGCTTGTTACATTCGTTGCTCAGAAGGACTGCATCCATAAGGTTTTATGGATGAAGAAAACTTCTACAAGTCTCTTTAGACCAGTGCAGGTACACAGTAGACCATAAAATACAGACCACTTCAACAATATTTATTTCTTTTACCAAGAAAGGGTTTCAATTTTCTTACCCACAAAGACTGGCTCAAATGGCTCTTTTCAGCTCGTGAAGTAGGTAACATTGTAGGCGTGCTTTTTCTTTATTATTTTATATCCCTTATACCCAGAAATATATTACTGGGGTTTTTGGAGGACATTGGGGTGGGTTGTAAATTTTGCCAAAGCTATCTTGGGATATAATCTTTTAAAGACTATGCCGCATACCAGCACGAGACCTAACTGTTAAGACAGAGATAATCGGTGCGGTTACACCAAAAGCAGAGGGAAGATCCTAACAATATGACTAATGGAGTTCCAAAGACATTTTATGACCTCTTCCTACCTTTGAGGGTCTTTCACTCACTGCAGCTACATTGTCCATACCAGCAACTTTCCTTTGTACCCGTGTTTCAGCGGATCTAAGGCACAAAAAGGGTAACACGACAAGTCTTTCTTCGGCTGATTTATGTTCTCCATTTTAGAGGCTCATTTTGCCGCTAAATTCATCCCTCGCTTATCGTTGTTTTCGGCAAGAAATTTAAAGGAAGCTTTCCGTTTATTTTTTCATCTCACTTGCTTTCTCTGAGCAGCATATGGTTAACTCCGAGTTTCGGGTATTTACATAGCATATATGAACTTTTCTACCATGTAGATGAATGCATCTGAATATGGGCATTAAGCTTTTGTCATGTTTTGTGGTTTAAAAATGAAGAGAAAACAACGAGAAGAACCTGAATAATGAATTTTTATCATCCACAACCTATGCCGATTGTCAAGATTTTTAAAGAATAAATTACATTCACATTACTTGAGGGGCAAACAATGCAAGCTAAAACTACCCAATTTTCTGTATCCCCATCTTCCTGAAGTAGGATATACTTTTTGAGGAGGCGGCATTTTTATATATTTGATACCCGAAAAAAAATATACGAATATATTCAGCTAAGCACGTATACTATGACGTACCATAACTGCGGTGGAGTGAGCAATTCTTTTGATGCCCATTACTCCGAGGACACAGGACTGCAATTCAATTTATCATTGCAAACATTGAATCCTCCCATTTTCAGTACTATTTTTTCATGACTGACTATTCCAGAGCGCTATATTGTATACGCATAAAATAGAACTTTTGAACATGCAATATATCTAACAAAACACTACAAACTCTTAAATATTCTTCCGCTGGCTGTCAAAGAAACGTTCAACCTTTATTTTAGCTTATTTTTAATTGAAATAATGTACCCATGTATTGAAAATAATCTTTTTGACAGTTCATTGTTCATGCGTTATGTATTTGCAATATCTTACTTTTATGAGTTGTTTGGAAACGTACTGTAGTAATTTAGTCTTGTGTTTTTGTTTTCTGCTAGCTCCTAAGTCCATTAGGATGTTAGTTTAGGTATTTTTGAGGTCATTTTCGAGGAAATATCTTACCAGAGATTCTAGAAATAAAAATAACAGAGTTCCATTTGACATAGGCATTGGTTTTGAAGTCCTTTTCATGGAAAATGCTCAAGATAATTGACTGAAATTTGAGCAAGGTCTTTTCTAGCCCATCCCTTGTTTATCTTTATCTTTACAACGTGAAAAGGCACGAATTGCTTCTGCAGCTGTTATGTCACAGTGCCTGAGCGAGACGTGGTATTTCTCGAAGTATTTTACGCATAAGTTGCAAAATGTAGCAGATAGCCAACTCATGCTCGTGGCATGTATCATCATGTTCTCTTGGTGAAAAAAAAATCATATCAACCATAGAGCGAGTGAACATGTACAGTTTCTATTGTTTAATACAACGGTATAAAAGTAAAGTTAATATAGGCAATTAATGTATGAATAATAAAGAATGAGCATTTTTCTTAAGGAACAAAAACACACGATCTTTAGAATACCCCGATGAAAAAATGTTTTTCCGCACTAAAATAGTCCAAATACAAAACTTACATAGACTTTGAGCAGTGTTGTTACTTTCCCAAATTGAAAATTGAATCGTTTATAATACTTTAATTATTTAATACCACATTTTAGATTAGAGGTTTTAGTGACCCTTAGGCTTATTAAAACACGGCATTTATTGCTTACTAAAGGGAAAAGAAGTTATAATAACCGGATAAATTTAAAGGAAAATAAATTAGCATTGTACGTCGATAGTCTGTCCATTACGTTATTTCAAAAAGGGAGAGAAAAATAAATGAAAATAGGATATAAAGAAGGGAAAAGGAAATACAGAGAAAGGGAGAGAGAGAAAGTTAGTCACTGTACTGCTATAGCGTAACAAGATTCCCAGTATGCAATTGGCTGTGAAACATATAATATTTCTACAGGGTTATACCTGAATATTATAACTTATAAAAAAATAGCCCTAATACGACCTAACAGCCCAAGGGCCTTTAAAATAATGATGATAACATTAATAATAGAATAAATGCCGATAAATTGGTAGAGCATATCATCCTATCCAAATATAAGTTCTAAGCAGATCTAAGCTCACAAATGTGAATGAATCCAGAAATCAAGTACTGAAGATGAGATCCCAAACACCCACGCCGGGTCGATCCTTGTGATTTAACGTACTTGCCTCGTAGACCCAAAATTGAGGATTCAATCCCGTCCAAGGCCGATGGATTTTTTCGGGCGTAAAAATCCCATGTATGGCTTCCTTCGGAAGGGAAGTAATGCCGTGGGTCTCATGTCGTTGATTTATGGCACAAAAAAGAACCTCAAGCCTGAAAGAAAAGGCCTCTGAGCAAAATTGATCGATCGTTTCACGCCCTGAATTGAATGGGACGCTTATGACCTGAGCTGTTAAAGAGTGTCCGTAAATAAACCAAATAAATAATATCAGTGGGAAATGGAGCACTGGGACATTTCTAAATATTGCAGACAATTATACTTTTTCAAAGAAAAAGTGCAATGAAAGAAAGAAAAAAGAAGACATTAAATTCGATAGAAAGGAAAGAGTAGCACCGAGCAATAAGCAATGGTTGCAAACTGCGTATATTTTGGTTCTAATCCAGAAAGTCAAACTTCGCTTCTCGGTAGTCAAACGGGACTTGATTTAATATTTGGCATAATAATGCGCGTTTAAAGAACTTGGAGCTATATGCTAAATGAAATGGATTGTCTGTGGTGATTGAACAGTTTCTAAAAGAATGGGTTTTGTTACAGCTTTCCTGTTTTTAAGAGAACTGCTCTTTGCTATTACAGTTACAGCTGCAGTCGTGAAAATGAAAACAAACCTTGACAGCTGTATTTCACCATGGAAAGAATATAGGAGTGCTTGAGTTCTGTAGTGAAGATATCTGGATTATGTTAGATGTGTGATTCAGGAACACAAAGAGCTGCTTTGTGTATATGTGTGTGGGAGAGTCAAACAAAACTCATTCATAGTGACAAAAAGATTCCACCTCCCCTATGGAATGTTTTACCTGGGGAAACTTTTTACCTCAAAACCACTGGCAGAGAGGTATAAAATAGGCACCCCTCACTTCCCGTTAAATTAAGAATTTTACTGAAAGCTTTCTAAAAGTACAAGCTAGGTTTCACTTATTTTCAAAACAAGGACAATATTACAAATTTGGATTTTAGATCACAGAAAAACTAATGGTGATTAATTTCAAAGGAAGTCACGGTGTATTTAATTATACGTTTAATTGTCTTTCATATTGTTTAAGAGCTCTTGTTTTGATCGAAAGGAGAAAAACAGAGAAAGAGATATTGACTATGTACAGCCTTCCACCCACGAGAACATCCCAGTCGGTCCTGGTGGTTTAGTGGTAACCATACTTGCCTCGTAGATCCAAGATCGCGGGTTCAATCCCGGCCAGAACCGATGGGTTTAGAAGGGAAGTAAAGCCGTGAGCCCCTTGTCGTACATTTACGGCACGTGAAAGAACCTCAAGTCCGAAAAAAGAGGCCTCTGAGCAAAATTGGTCGGTCGTTTCAGGCCCTGATTTGAATGGGATGCTGATGACCTGAGATGTTAAAGAGCGTCCATAAATAAACTAAATCAAGAAAGAGAACATCCCAAGAGGAATGTGCTGTTTATACAACTCTGTTTCACTATGAACAGTTTTTACTTTCTTACCAGCAAACTAAATCTGCCTTAATACTGGTGTAAGATATGTTATTAACCTAACTATTACCTACATTCATACATCTTAGCGCGAGATATCTATTCTTCCTTGCATTCACTGTTCCTCCGAGTGAATTTCTGTTAATTGGAGGACTATATTACTGCAGGATCAATAATTTTCAATGTACGAAAATATATACTTTTCACAAAATTTTAACGCTTTTTTAAAATCTTATAAAATTACGGAAAATATGCGAGATAGTGTAATCATAATAAGTGAAATGCAAAAGCAGTTCTCAAGGGCCAAGATCTAAAATATTTATTGAGTACTACAGCAAACGTATTGTGAAGATATCTCATTTATTGCGTAGTAAAATAAATTACTGATTTTTTACAAACTTTGTTAAGCGAGTGTTAAGCAAGTTAGTATTAGTTTTGGTTCCAACACATATAAAATGTTAAAGGAGCGACCATACTTGTAGTACAGATGGTTATTCTATGCATCTTAGTTAACTGAAAATGCGGATGGAAGTAGATCTGTATTTCACTTGGTGCAACTATCTAGTGAGTTTATTAAGGAATGTTTAAAGAGATACAACATATTTAAAACAATTCTGTCATTTGGGCAACATTAATGACACAGATAAAATACACGTTAAGGTTGCATAGCAGAATAAGTACAAATAATTGTGTTTTATTATTTAATGTGTACAGACTAGTTCACTATGTCAACCTAACATTGGTTTTGGTTGCGTTGCTTTCCTTTAACTAGCAAATATTAAAGGTTCTATTCTATAAGGGTATGTTCTTTTAAAGTGAAGCTGACTGCATAATCTGATCCAGCAAATATGGAAAACGTACATATTCCATTGAAAACAAACATGCACATTGAGAATGCATTACATTCTAGAAGCAAATGCACGGATATTTCAGAATTTCCATATAAGGTAAATATTCCCATACTGTCAACTGCTCTACTTGACATATTTTAGTACATAATTTGAAACAAACCATACCTTTATATAATATTATGTAATATAATATAATACGAAATGAAAGAAAACGATTTTTAGTTCTTAAACTGGAAATGGTAAATTTTCCTCTTTTTGAGCCCAGGGATAGAATAATTACATAATGTGAAATGCACTCTTTATGTCCATCTCTGTAATCATTCTTACCTCGTAAACTCAAGACCGCGGGTTCAATCCCGACCAGGATTGAAGGATTTTTTCGGGCATAAAAATCCTAAGTACTATTTTCTTTGGAAGGGAAGTGAAGCGGTGGGTCCCGTGTCGTAGATTTACGGCATGTAAAAGAGCCTCAAGCCTGAAAGAAGAGACCTTTGAGCAAATTTATCGGTCGTTTCATGCCTTGAATTGAATGGGACACTCGTGACATGAAATGTTAAAGAGCGTCAGTAAATAAAGCAAATGAACAACATGCCAGTGTCTAGAAATTGTCAAGAACGATTAAGATAAGTAGTTTATATCTTATTTGAGTAATATTTTATGGATAAAATATAACATTTATTAAATTTCTGCTCTTAATGTCGTATTTCTGCAAGATGAATGAAACTAATTTCTGATGGTACAAAGAATTTCCGAAGACGCAAATGCTTAAAAAGTATGTTAAGTTTGTTTTTCATAGCGAAGAAGAAACGCTTCAGAATAACTCATGTAGCATATGCTTGAAAACAAACCATAAGAAAGAAAGAAAAAGGTATTTTACCTCAAACTTAGACACATAGTATTCTTTGCAAATTTATATTATGCAATTTCCACAAATAAAATGGTCATACTATAAACTTTTTAATTTTTCTTATTCCCTTTTAACCTAAGCCTATGGGTACCTACATATACCTAAGTGATGAACATTTGTGATCGATTTTGAAAACAAAACATTGAGAATAACACCCACCTTTGATAAACAAGTAAACTAGCGCTTCATTTCTTGTCCTTCAGTCTATCGTGTGTCGTGGCGTCCGTATAATATCTGCAAATTCTTGCCCATCAAACACAATAAGAAAGAAAACATACTCTCGTACGAATTATAGGAAAATGGTTTACAAAGTAGAACTTAAGTCACAAAATCTACAACAAAGGCGACAGAATTAAATCCGCAAACTTTTAGAGTACTCTCTCCATATATTATGGATTGTTCTCCCTTATGTTATTATTCGATAAGATTAAGATCATGGACCATATGTCGATGTTTAGTTCTGGAATTTAAATAGATATTATAAAATCATATTTAATAATGTACACCTATTATATAAAATGTTGCAATTATACCTTCAAACTTTTGCAACACTAAATAAATCATTCAAATAGAAAATGAAACCAGGCCTTCACTGTGGAATGCACCATCTGATTCAGGAAAGAGAATGTTTAAGGTCACATACAAATTGGTGAGTGGAGGTATAGACAACGACATAGTAATGGAATTCCGTGGAAATTTGGATACCTTTACAATGCAACTAAAGAAACAATTCCATTAATAAATAGCATAGTGCTAAAAAATAATAATACATATTTTATCAAGTAGTGCTATAGCCCCAAAATTTCAGTTTTTTATTCCCAGGAGTTTTCATTCTTATTATCCCTGATTCGATTATTTTCCTCGAACTTATTATTAATAAAATTAAAGGCTAAGATCGTTGTTCTGAAATTATCTTGTCTAATACAACTCTATAAACTGATAGGGGTTCTTGAAGTAATACAAATTGGCTTTTAAGGGAAATATTAAAGGGAAGAGCAGTAAAACCCGTATTATTTATTAATTTTTACCATTTTAATATCTGGACCTTTCCATTTATTTTAATATGATTTTCATTAATGTTCCTTGGTTATGAGCATGTTTAATACATTTTTAATTATGCCACCGCAGAATTCGTTTTTTGGGGAGGGGGACTTCGCGAGCACTAACAGTTAAAATTCTATATCTTAGGAACTACTTCCTCTTGAAGGCCGTAGTTTGTCTTAAATGACAGAAAAAGTTGTATTTATTAGTTGGCAGCATTTATTTTTATGATATCCTTTGTTTCTTTTTTTTTACAATGTTGGGGGGGGGGGTTAGCTGGTGTTTTCCTTGAAAAGTTAATTTTTGTGTACAATTTGTTTGGCTGCAATTATTGAAAACTTCAAGTTTTCTATAAGTTTCTTTTACGATCTGTATAAGCTATCAATTTGAAACTTTTACCACTTATTCATGATATTACTGTGATGATGTGGATATATTGTGGTTAAGCCAAGACAGAAAAGATAACGTAAAAATAAATTTTTTTGGAAAAAAGTAAACAATTGAAAGGAGTTTATAATTTCCTTTAGAGTCATTGTAGAGTAGTGAAAATAGATCAGCAATTTTCAATTTTTGGCAACTTATGCTGTAAAAGTTTCACTTCATTAGCTTTAACACTCCTTGAAAAAATAGAAACTGAAGTTGGTAAATTTAACATTACAAGGATAAGCCTTTTATACTCCCCTTAAACTCATGTTTTTTGTCGTGTATTATAGAAGGCAATCACATATATTACAGCGCCTTTAATCACGTCAGGTACAAATGCCATATTAAAATGTGTCTATGCTATACAGCTTTGTTTTATTATTCATTTTATGGGCATTGTATGAAATGAGTCATATATAAGTATAAGGTCGGCCACCCAGTTCTCATGACAGTAATGATAATAACGACAAATGAAACACGGAGTATTTAAATAAAAAGAATGGAATTAACATTGGTAGAAATCAGGTTCCTTAGAATAATTACGGTGCGTGTGAACTTACAAACAAGAAACGGAATTAATAACTAGAAGAATTCCAAAGTATTAAAGTACTTTCCGAAATTTCTCACTATTCTAAGTAACTGCTGCATTACTTGGAGACAATGGGGGATAGTGGAATACCAAAGCAGCTTTAATTACCACAGTCTGAAGAAAAGAACGGGTGGAATACTCATTGTTACTTAAATATCCGTTTATTATTATTATTATTATTATTATTACCTCGTCAAAAATAGCAATATATTATAATTAATTGATCTCTTCTCACTCGCTCTGTAAGACAGGCTACGCAATGGAAAACCTTCGTTGGAGCATGGAGTACTGGTCTGAAAAGCAACTTGCCATTTTTTTCACTTATTAAAAAAAAAAATATCTACATATGTTTAGAAATCGTAAGGCACTATAGGGGTACAAAATTTGCTGAACATTCGGGAAGTGCTTCTCAGGAGCACCAATGTGTTTGTTACTTTACAGCGGTTTTATATTACAACCGACATTTCACTTACTCTGCATTAGACAGTGGTAATGTAAAGAAGCTTTGAAGCTTATTCTAGGAGGTTTCTCAGCAGGTAACTTGCATTCTGCGGTTACTGTTATGATAGATATAAATCGTTTAAATGTTTGATCCAACTTCACAGAAATTAAGAGAAGGAAAGTAAATTGCCCTTCTTTACATTCAGCTGATGGACGATAATATGCATATGTGAAGAAATAGAATGATGATACACTCAGTGAGTGCTTATGTCCAGCAGTGTTCTCTCAATTTTACCATAAACCCCCTGGAACATAGACCGTCGGCAATCCAAAGAGTGAAGAACACGTCTAAGATGTTCTTTCCAAAGAAACATTAGAGAAACTTGCTAATAGGTATACAGGAAACAAATAAATTCACTCCCCTCATGATGCCAGAATGCTGATTTTCAGGTTTGTTAACTGTTATTTACTCGGTGTGTTAACGATCTGTGCATACTCTTGCCTTCCCCCTACGTTACACACTGTGAATTTCAGGATGTTAACAGCAAAAGCAAATCAACCACATCATAACGTAAATTAGCAGTATGAGACCTCGCTTCATTACACTACATTAGAGCACACTTTAAGCACTCAGAGTAGCAATTAGTATTAACAGCAATACATCTGCTCAATTCTAATCAACAGCGAGAGCACGTAAAGTGTACGCTATTTCTAATTATGTTATCAGAGACTAGGTAGCTTTTTCTAACTAAGAAGTCTGTAGATGAAAGTTGCAAGTATCTGAAGACAGTTTTTTTTTCCAGTTTGACTGTGTTCAACGTAATTTCCAACAAATGCTCAAGAAAGCACCCCAAAATTTATCCGTTCTAGGTCATGTCTCAAAATTTTCCAGAACAAAATGCAAGTTATATGATTATCATTCATATACTATTTCTCGCACTCATCAAAAGAAATCCCAAAGACAGTATACGTTTCCTTCGTAGTTATGCGCATTTTGAACGACCTTTCATGCTTATGTGTGAAGAGCAGTCGTGAAAACAAAACAAAATTTAAGTATATTAACGTGTGACTGAACCAATTAGACTTTAGCCATTTAAGGTACCAAGAACTATTTAATCTTCTCCTTCATATGAAAACACCTTCTGGCATGCTAAAATCGACAATAATTGGAGATACTTGCAAGAGTTTAGTATCTGACGAAGTGAAAACGAGTCTGGCGGAGTCCGATGACCAAGAAGAGGTAAAACCCCCAATAGGAACAAAGCCAGAGTGTGACTCATACATCAGCGCTCAGCAATAGGTGAATAACATGCCTCGCTAAAAGACTCCCTTTCGTTAAGTGGTTTTAGCCATTAAATATCCACACTTAAAGAGTTTTTGAAATGAGGAACGTTAAACTTACGGCCCAAATGGCCAGTTTGTGTTGTTGTTCCTATTGACGAACAATAATTGCAATGCAATGAATGCATGCAATGCATGCATGCAATGAATTAATGACGAATTTATCATTCGTTGGACCTAAATTTGTCCACATTTGTCTGATAAGTTGGCAAAATAATGGGCAAACACTAGAATGCGGTTCAAACGCTTTCATTAATAGTAACTAGGTATGCATGTATAATTTTAGGTATCGTAATAAACTGAGCAACGCATTATAAAATGACTATAATTACGGACAATTCGTTTTGAGAAAATAAGCAGTGCTTCCCACGCTACCCTTTTGGCTGCTTATACTTCTCCATGGAACAAAGAACAGCAATGGATAAGGGGAAAATTCCACAATATAAATATGTGTACATTATTTATTCACTTGGTACATAAATTAATAATACAACGTTTGGTCCTGCATAATTTTCCTGAAAACACCACCATACATTGCTGGTGGTTGGTGTAAAATATTATCTCTTCCTACTACTAAGAGTAGAAATCCTTTATGTGAGGGGGGATTCCTAAAATCTTTCTTATTTTCTACCAAATTATCATTTATTTATTATTTTCGTTCTTTTTCTGCACAAAACTTTGTGCTATCAGTTGGAGTAGTAACCAAGTTGGTGTACTACTCAACATTTCATGTACAACACAGCTGTTTTGGACACTGTAGCACTTAGCTAGGCAACACTGTCCGATAAGCTTTGGCAACGCCGATACGAACAAAGGCCCACGGCTTTTCTTTCTGTCTCTGTCCCTCATTTATCCCGTCCTTTCAACTCTAAAACTCTTCTTTTATTTTAACCCATCTTCAATGGAACTGCCAGCTGGGAGAGTTAGAGCAGCATAAAGCCTTCATTTGACTACGCTTTAGAAGAGGATTGGTGTAACACCCTTCTGTAGTAGGGCTTCCCTTCCCATGCAGGCCCCCTTCCTCTCTCTCTCGTTGTTGGAGCAAGTTTTTCGACGGAAGGCAGACGCGCCAGACATGACTGTCTGCATTGCTGCCACTTCATGTCCTAGACAAAGAACCACTCACGCACACAGGGAAACCCACCAAATCACTTGTGGAATTTTAATTCCTGTCTACAATAAACTGCAGTGATATTATGAATGTAAAATATTAATGCATGCTAACAATCAATTACCTGGTCTCCATATTAGCGGCGAAGAGCTGGAGATGGAGTGTAGCCGGAGGGTAAAGCGTCCAGAAACTAACGACATGCGGACTGAAACAGTAATAACAGGAGGGTGGGGGCCACCACCAGCGAGAAGACGATGACGAAGGTGACGATGGTTGCTGCAGATGATGGGGACCACACGAAGACGACGTCGACGAACCGGAGGAGTTGGGTGCGGAAGACGAGCACTGGGGCGGTGGAGGCGGCGTCAACCAGTACACCGTGCAAGAACCCGATGGCATGACTCGGTGCCAAGACACCGCATTCACACGCCACCACCCATTAGCGCATCTGTCTCCCAGCTGCTATGCGCGAGCGACAAGACAACTAGGCAGACCGAAACCCAGGACTCGCTCGTCCCCGATGCTCTCACGCACACACTGCCTCACGCAATGCTCTGCTGGCAGTGACGGGTCGGCCGCACGAGCGAGTCCGTCACAACGAGAGGGAAGCCAGTACGCGTCCTGCGATTGGTCGCGGAAACCACCACGGGACGCCGCCTCCGTCAATGGCCGACGGCATTCGAGCGGCCGCGGAACCCGTTTGAATGAAGCGCCCACGCTAGGCAAGCAAGCCGATACAAGAACGATTTCCATTGGTGGTAGGATCCCGGCATAATGATTAGAGCCAATAGCAAGTATTGATCCGTTTGCCTACCCTACCATAGCAGGCTTTCGTGCACATTGAGGGTGAAGCTGCGTAACGCAAGGGGAGATTGTGATACTCAGCACACGAATGAAAACAGGCTGAGTGGGCATTTAATGAAGCACACTTCTTATTGTTTCTATGCAACCAAAGGACGAACAGTTGTTCAGAGATACTCCGTTCGTTTTGTAGAAAAGAAAACTTTTGGTGGATTTTAGAAGTTTATAGTTCAACATTCAGTGTTCTGATATTCAAAATTTAAAAAATAACATTCTAGATGGGGTAACGCATAACAATATATATATATATATATATATATGAGCACGAGCATTAAATGAAAAAAGCATGTGCTCTATTCAAGAAACTGAAAGCTATTAAGCAGTTTACATTTACAAAAAAGCTCAAAATTATTCAAATTTATGAATGTACTTTTGTAATTTATTTATTTATTATTACAGAGTTATATGCAAAAGATAATACTATGATTTTTTAAACAGTAGCGATTTTAAGATAAGCGAAACTTTTGCAGAAAAACAAATTCAATGTTATTTTCATTGCTTTTCTTCTGGCAGTCGCAATTGAACTAATTGTGCTATAAAAGAGACTGGATATTTAGGTATTAAAATTGTAGAAATATGCAGGCAAAAATTCACAACACATTTTTTATATGCAGTAAAAAGGCAAAAAGGCAAGGTAACTAAAATTAATTTAAACACAATGATCATTTAATTAATTATTGTTTTAAATTATTAGTTACCTGAAATTATATGTAACTCCTTTTAAATTGTAAGAAAATAATTTAAATAATAATACTTATATATTTTATAAAGTAATATTTTTAGGAATAAAATCACAGAAATGCGTAAGATATTTAGTTCATAGTTGATTTTTCTTCTGAATATTTTTGTATTAACAACGTGCAGAATGTGAAAGGAGAGTATATCCTTTGTTTACTCTAACTAAGGTTGCCGCCGAAAATTATAAGGCAATATTGCTGTATTTTGGCATTTCCAAAATGATGGAATATCAAGTATAATAGGCTTGTTTTCATTACGGAAGAGCTGCATCTAAAATATTTTCAATATAGCATAATTGTTGCTGTTACTTTTTTGAAATCGGACCGTGTCGCACCATATTTTTCAAAGTCAATAATGCAAACTGAGCTCACAACCTCTCTTCCACAACGAAAAGGTTTACTTATTCGACTAAACTTTATATGAAGGTCTTTTAGAAGGGAATTTTTAATATTATTAACGCCCGTTTTTACTACTGTGGCACTACAAGCTGTGGACATGATATATAAGATGAAATAATTGGAGAGTTTTTTTTATGGAAAAAAGCGTTATAGGTCTAAATTAAGGTCTCTCGGGCATTTACCATTAATGAGGACTGGGGGTAAATCTGGAACAAACCTCAGTCAGCGAGGACCTCTTGGCGGAAATCGAACCCCAGGCCTCCCGCCCATAAGTCCGTTCCTTAACGACCTCGGCCACCCGTCTCGTTTTCTAAAACGGATGAACACATTTTTAGCGATAGAGCGTTTCATGATATCCGTCGCAAAATATTATTTACAATAGCAGTTTCAGAAAAATTACTTTTTATTTCCGCCAGTGAAGCACTAAACAATAAAGACAGAAAAGTAGCAAATAAGGAAATAATTATGAAAAATGCAGAAACTAGCAGAATGACATGAAATAAGCAGCAAAGTACAATAAAGCAAAAATAAAGCCTTCCGAATATAATTTCTGCACACTAAATTTTTCTGACGGTCACTAATTGAAAAAGGCATTCTGCTATACCGGTATACACAATGCACTTTGCTGGTTCACGAGTAGACTTAATTTTTATTGTTAATATTATTGGAACTTCAAGCGGTTATTATTCTTTTAAAATATTAATAAACACATTTGGAAATAATCAAGTCATATGCAAAACAATCTGAGCCTATCTGATGGAAAAATGAAACGTTTTATTTTTAAGACATCGTATGACTAGGATTTATGTATTGGCATGCCAGCCGTTAGTTACTATGTTAAACAGTTGATTAGACCATTGAAAACTCATTTTCTTCCATATGTTGCTATAGAATTTCAATGACTGTTCTAAATAAGGAAGACAGCTTATTCCTGTTCAAGGTCTTTGAAATACTTAATGGGACTAGAAAAACTGCATATTTCTTCAAGTTGGATAGAGTGGGAGAGAGAGAGAATGTGTGTGTTTTTGTGCACACTTTAGCATTTTAAACACAAAACACACATGCTTCGTCGTGTACATTGTGAAATATATATATTTCGACTCTGAGCTTGGTTTTGTATTTAAGCAGTGTATTCAAAAATCTAAAATAATTTCTTCACTTCCTTAAAATTATAACACCTTTTTAGAAATATTTCCAAGTTAGGGAAAATTTTAAAAAATTGTTTAATATTTTTAGGAAATGCAGATATTGCAAACAGAATTATGCGTTTTACAGAGCTTTCATTGCAAAACTTCAGAGTGTAAATAACCACCTATTTAACACGTAAACAATAATTTAGGTGCTGAGAGGGAAGTTTAAAGCTAATGTTGAATGAATGTTTTGTTTCATCTACTCAATCCCAGCCACTCGCACTTAGAAATTTAAAATTATTTTTTTTTATTCTTCCTGTTTAAAGAAGCTGCAAATCTTTTAACATCTTTTGTTTGTCTATCGTTTTCTGGCAACCTGAACTGTGGTTTTGATCTTGAATTTGGACACAATATTATAAAAGCTGCTGTGCATTTAATGTAGAAAAAAGCGTGCTTTGGTAATAAAATGTTTCAAAATAGTGTATATTCTACAATAAAGAACAGAATGTAAGTGGATTGCTCAAGAGTTCCAAAATGGAAGTTTTATTGAAATATTAATATTAATTGTAATTTTACTCAAAATATTTTTTTTTGTTCTACAAATGTTCTACAAATATTTATTCTGGTCAAATTAAAACAACAGTCCACGTAAGCAGGCAAAGATAGGAAACAGTATACGTGATAGCAATTTAATCCTCTTTAAAATGTAAATATTAAAAAGTAGAAATGCCTTTTGAAATTTGAAAGTAAGATGGCTCAAGGTAATTAGGTGAAATCTAAAATTAATCAACTGTGGTTTTAAACACCAGGCTGTTGTTTGATTATTGTTTAAATTTAGACCGAATAAAAATAAGATTACTTCTAGGATAAGAAAATTTATTTTGGATAAAATTACAATTAGATAATATCGCAATAATACAGCCTATTTCGGAAATCTGAATAGTCCTTTCTTCCTTGTAGAGTACACAGCATTTAGAAAAAAAAAAACATATAATAAAAAAGATAACTATTATATAAAATGCGCAATAGTTTTATAATAGATATTATTCTTTTAAAGTTCAAACAACAATAACAATAATCCAGCTTAGTAAGCAACAATAAAAAATAAAAGATGTCATAACGAATGTATCCTCTATAAAAATTAAGCATCCAACGGTAGGGATGCTATTTAAAATTTAAGTGGGGTGAACGGATCGGAGGAATGAATGAATAAGTGAACAGTGTTTAACGCCCGTTTTTGCTACAGAGGCACCACAGGCGATGGATACTGATGATACATGAGATGAAATGATATATTGGGAAAGGATTTATTTTTAAGGAAGGAATCGTTCCAGGCCTAAGTTTAGGGTACCTCCCCGGCAATTGCCATTAATGAGGACTGAGGAAAACCTGGAAAAAACCTCAGTCAGGGAGGACGTTCCTGGCGGTATCCGAGCCCAGATCTCCCGCTCACAAGTCCGCGCCTTAACGACCTCGGCCACCCGTGGCGGTGGATCGGAGGAATGAAACATAAAACGTAATTAAGTATAGTTTTAAATTTCCTTCTCATTATACATTCACGTGTTTTTCTTTAAAATTTACGTTAAGTAGTTGGTTATTCCGAGTGGGAAGTTTTGAAATAAAACCTCTATGCGATCAAGCGGGAGGTTCTTTATTGTGCCATTTAGCTGGCAGCGACACATTTAATGTTTCATTGCTGTGCATTTGAGCTCAGATTTTTATAATTCAAACTACTTTTTATGTAATATGGCAGATCCAGAAGCATTTCGAAATTCTGCAAAGCACTTCCTTCTACATCTTTGCACTCTTATTCATTGAGCTTTTCATTTTCATCTTATGCCCCACCGAGGCAGAAATGATAAGATTTATTATGATAACATTAAAAGAATGCTAAACATTTTCGTTTTTAGGGATTTTTCTAATAGACGCTTAAGCACAAAAGAAAGAAGTGGTCTTGAAAATGTGAAAATGTGGTACAAATGGAAGCCAGAAGACCTCGGTTAGAGTTCCGTTCAGATCGAGCTTCTTAGATACGACCATTTTCTTTCTTCTGTTCCCTCTCTCTCATTCAGAGAAAGCCGACGCAAGGTAACTTAGGTACCAGCAGGCTTCGGGCTCATTTACTTCCAAAATATTTCATTCAACGTTCGTCCTTTGTCTGGAGATCTCTCATAGACGTTACTTCAGCAAAATAAATGCAAGTACTAAAAAAAAAAAGAGCACACAGAAAATAAAGAAATGCCAGTATAAGGAATTTACTCCAATAGTCAAGGCCACTACTAAATTAACTGAGTGAGTACAGTTGAAAGTGTTTAAACCTCGAGGATAAGAGAGAGAAGAGGAGAAAGAGTTACCCAACCAAATGACATTGAACAGGCAATAAATCAACGTGTTTCCAGCACTCTGCCGTTAACCTTCCTATGAATTCAATTCATTGATTTTAGCAGTAGGGGTGGCAATTTTCAAAATAAGCTCCTTTCAAGCAGAGAGCTAAAACTGTTTCCGTGTCACAAACATGAACAAAGTATCGTAGAAAATTTCTCAATTGTGAACCAACAGGTAGCCAGGTGTTGGCACCGAGATGCGCTTAATTGGCTCTTACTTATAAATTAACGATTAACGGATTCGATGCTGTTCAAAAACGAGGTAGGTTAATGTATGAGAAAATTCTTGATTATTTACCTCGCCCCAATAGGAAAATGTTGGTGCTGCTGTTTCAAAATCATACAGTGAGCCAACATTCATTAGAACCCACAGTTCAATTAGCCAGGACTTTGTTCGGGAACAGTCCAACCCACTAACTGAGCGGATAGGTTCAGGCGGTAACGTTAGAGATTGACATTCTCCTTGGGCTGGCCATCCTGACTTCGAGTTTTTTCGAGGTTGCATAGGCAAATGCTAAGATATTTTTTCTAGGAATATTCACTCTTCCATTTCACTTCATTTGATTCCGTTGGTTCTGTTGCAGGTCGAAAATGTCAGGCAAAGTATGCTGGTACTATTAGCGTGTAGATAGGTTTCTGCACCCTGGCAGCTCGGTATCTCGAAGTGCCTCAGTTGGGAGCGTACGTACAAACGGTCAGCTCTCAAGCACGGTTGAAGTACAACTCACGCACGATACATTTGCAATTGTAGTCCGTTATTGCAGAAAAGAGAAATCAGTTCAGTAAGATAGGTGGAAGATGCGCCTGCAGCAGATATCGTTTCTAAGAAAATATTAACTATGTGCTCGAAGTACTCGAAGTGAAAATGTCTGTACACCATCTTAGTTTATGAAAGTAGCTATTTTTGTAATAATAGGCATCCAAACAGTTCACTGGAATACAATATTTAGTTTAGTTTATATGAGGTTCCGGCAGTTATCCGAAAGGTCAATATTATCATAGCAGGATGTAAAGAAGCCATCTACGGCGCAAAGTCTACTGAAAACTCCTCTGTCCCTACCAGTCCAACAATCTACTAATTCATATGTGCAAGAAACAAAAAATGCATTAGTATAAATGCCTCGTGAGCTGAAAGCGTTACTTTTAAGTTGCGCAAATTTGTATTATATAATAATAATAATAATAATAATAATAATGATGGTGATGATAATAATAATAATAACAATACTACTACTACTACTACTACTACTACTACTACTAATAATAATAATAATAATAATAATAATAATAATAATAACTAGATTCGTTTTCATCTAAGTGCCGATATATACAGATATCATACGTCAGTGAACTACAAATTTGATGAGAAAGTGAATGCAGGTGAACAAAGACTCCTACCATATTGTTAATATTTGTAAGCAGCTAGTATGCTGAATAGTGAAATGTAGGGGGAAGGAACTGACACATTTCTACGAAATTACAAATATATTAAATAACTTTTGAAAAACGAAATAGGACGGAACTGTTGCTACGATTACACAACAGAACAAGGGAACTCAAGTTGTTGTACAATGGAGAAACTTGGGTGAGAACTAAAGCAATAATGCTAAAGATGAAAGCAGTCACAATTAGGTTTTTACTATCATTATCAACTGCAGGATTGTATGAAGAATGAAGAATAAAAGGACTACATGTTGAACGTGAACAGGGCCGCAATTATTGTGCCGTCATCATAAAATTGACCAATGAAATCAAAAATATTTTTGAATTTTGACCAATCACAGCCCGATATCGCAGTGAAATTATCGTAGAGTTTTATCTAATCCCTTTACCACGTGCAGTACATTTGTCTCCTGGTCAATGTAGCCCACTGTGTACCCTCCTGAGCATTATACAGATTATTCAAAAACATCGTTTGAAAAGTACTAAATAAAGTGGGGAATTCTACTTCCACATCATCATCTACTAATTCTGTATCCAATGCAATTGCATCCCCTTCATTCAAATTTGATAACTGTGTCTTCAATAATTGTACATTTAACTAATGTTTATTCACTCAAACAATTATTTTTGTATATTCAGTCACACAGTCTGAAGTCATTTTGTAAATTACGTAACAATACCTGCCTAAGCAACCATCAATTTTAATGAAAACGTTGTTCAGGAAGGCAAAAAGCAATCTATGTTTTGTTTTTCTCAGTTGGTATTAGTAAATTGAACGGTAGCAATTGTAACAATCCGTTATTTTCGTCTGTTTCAGTCTCATGGTTTCTGAATAAGCAGTTACTCATAAGTAAGTGTAAAATTTTATATAACTGCTACTATTCTGTGCGCCAATGTTAAATATACACTTTTCTTTTTATTCTATGAATAAAATAGCCATAAACCCGTATTTGGCTCTTCTCTATTGGCATTACTGACAATCGATATTCGTCTGTTTCAAGATGGCTTGAAAAGTAAGTATTAATAATACAAATATAATATTATTACAATTATGTTAGCTAAGTTTAGGGAAATATATTTATATTCTTATTTTATTCATGAAATAGTATTCATAAATATCATTGAAATATCTGAGATTTCCTCTCACTATATTAGTGAATTTATGGGCAATGTCAGACACCCTTGTGATAATTTTAAAAAAATTTTGTGAAAAGTGAATAGACTATCGTAATTTTGGTTAAAAATGAAACAGTAGATAGTTTTTCAGTTTGTAATATCGTACAAGCTTACATTCCCTTTTTTAGTAGTAGTAGTAGTAGTAGTAGTAGTAGTAGTAGTAGTAGTAGTAGTAGTAGTAGTAGTAATAGTAGTAGCAGTAGCAGCAGCAGCAGCAGTGGTGGTGGTAGTAGTAGTAGTAGTAGTAGTAATAGTAATAGTAGTAGTAATAGTAGTAGTAATAGTAATAGTAGTAGTAATAGTAATAGTAGTAGTAATAGTAGTAGTAATAGTAATAGTAGTAGTAATAGTAATAGTAGTAGTAGTAACAGTAGTAGTAGTAGTAGTAGTAGTAGTAATAGTAGTAGTAGTAATAGTAGTAATAGTAGTAATAGCAGTAGTAGTAGTAGTAGTAGTAGTAATAGTAGTAATAGTAGTAGTAATAGTAGTAGTAGTAGTAGTAATAGTGGTAATAGTAGTAATAGTAGTAGTAGTAGTAGTAGTAATAGTAGTAGCAGTAATAGTAGTAGTAATAGTAGTAGTAGTAGTAGTAGTAGTAGTAGTAGTAGTAGTAGTAGTAGTAGTAGTAGTAGTAGTAGTAATAGTAGTAGTAGTAATAGTAGTAGTAGCAGTAGTATATTGAATAGATATTATATTTGCAACCTCTATAGTGAAATAAAGCTCTTAGTAATAATTGTACTTTCGCTAGCTCAACGTCATATTTAATTGACTCAGTTTTATACAAAATTGTTATTTAAAAAGAAAATTGTATGCAAAAGAAACAATCGCTCAATTCATTTGAACGTATTAATCAAATACAAGCATGTAACATTTACAAAATTCTGCTCCTTCATACTTGTTCTTAAATCTAAAACTACAAGATTGTATTTTGTAAAAAACCGTTCACTATCGGCATTTGAAATTTGTAACCATAAGGACTTCTTGCATTTACCAACAAATTTTAAATGAATCGCCTTTTGCTTTACAATGCTTTTAATATGTAATTTCTTGATTTCACACTTTTCGTTCTCATTGAATACACTCGTATCTAAATTGCACAATTCTACATAATACAGAAACAAATCACACTATTTACTAATATTCACAAACTGTGCCGTTTTACTGAACATTACTTTAGCTCCATTAACATTATTCACCCTTACCTTCGAAACCAATTTAAAGCTCTAAATATATCAATATTACATAATCTTGTAATAGTAGAACTTCCAGTTTATTAATCGTTAATAAATAAATATTATAATGAACCTTGGGCTGTAACTACACTCTTACAATCAAATATATAATATGTATAATATCGTTAATATGGTTTTAAAAAATATTTTTTTTCGTTTATATCACCAATTTATGCAAACATTTGTGAAAAATATACGGAAAATTTATGATAAAACCTCTTAATACTTATTGGTGCAACTCTAAGTTACATTTCTCGTTTACCGTCATTAAAATACTGGCCCCGAACATGAAGTACCGAAAATTACGAACTACAGTCAAGCTTGGCAAAAACGTTAATAGAATACCCAGCACAGAATGGCAACATTTTGGTGTAAGAGTTATATTAGTATAAGGACTAAAAAAAAGAGGCTTCTGAGCAAAATTTATCAGCCGTTTCACGTCCTGAATTGAATGGGACGCTGATGACCTGTTAAAGAGCGTCCGTAAATATACCGAATCAAAATATAAAGACGCCTAGAAGGAGACCGTGAAACAAGTAACAGGAAAATTAAATATCCAGTTCTTCATTAGAAGGGAGAAGAATGCTTAGTACCATCAGATAACTAACTCGGAGCAATTTTGAAGAGGCATATCAGGGAATTACCTTCATTAGAAGGAACGAAGTCTCACTGTAGTTTTTCCGCGAGGAATTAGCAACACTTGTTTATTGCTGAGGAACTGTATCGAGACGCAAGGACGCTATTTACACATTCAAGCAAGCCTTATGCTTTAGCATCTACGTGATAATTGCATTGCTGTTTTTAAACACGTGGATTCATTTCTGAACAAACTACTAATTCCATTTCTATCCTATTGATCTTCTGTGGTCCCTTTCACTTAGTGATGGTGTAGCCTTTAAGTCCTTCAACCTATGGCAATAAGGTAGGCACAACATACTCGTTTGTGTGCAAACCTCCCGCAAATAATCGGTGAAATGTTCACCACTTTAGCATGATCTTAATCTATTCACTTGGCATTTTAAGATGCTTTTCAATTAAGTTTTCTCTTACTTTTTGAAACATTCAGGTCCAATAAACACATAACCGTCACGGGTCGCTGAGGTCGTTAAGGCGCGGACTCGTGAGCGGGAGATCTGTGGTTCGAATCCCGCCAGGATCGTTCACCCTGACTGGGGTATTATCCAGGATTCCTTAGTCCTCATAAATGGCAAATGCCGAGAAGGTGTCTTAAACTTAGGCCTGGAACGTTTCCTTCCTTAAAATCCTTTCCCAATATATCATTTCATCCCATGTATCATCAATATCCACCGCCTGTGGTGCCTCAGTAGTAAAAACAGGCGTTAAACATCATTAAAAATTTTTAGCGTTTTATTGCTCATGATGTGGGAGAAAGAAAATATGCATGAAACATCTCAGCATATAATTTAAAAATAACATATCATTCAATAAAACATATTTAAAAATGACTGCTTATACATATCTATTATTTTAGCGTGTATAACTTAATAATTGGTGTACACAATCTAGTAGTCAAGATGCCCACAAAATCATAGTATAGATTAATAGCAATATAATTATATTAACACTATGGCAATGGTGGATGGTCTGAGACTGAAGAGTACACTTTCAACACTCGAACCTTGCTAATGACAGGTCCTATATGCCTAAGCCTGCATCTTCGGGAGGAAGGGATGCGGTGACGGTGACAGCAAAGGGCTCCCCTCTCAGTTGTTCAGCTCCTGGGAAGATCGGGTTCCATTCCAGCCGCCCAGAAAGAAACGTTTCCAAAGCACAAGCCAACATCACACCGCGCAAGCCCTGATACTTTCTACTGTAAGAGAACCAACGAAATAAAATGATGTGAAAAGGTTGAGTGAAAACTTGGTGGAATATAAATGTACATCCAAGCATTCACCTAAGGGACCAGGGAAAACGACAAAAATCTCAAAGTCAGGATGACCAGTCTAACGAGAATTGAACGCAGGACCTACTGAATGCGAGTCTCAATCTTTACATCCTGAGCCACCCAGCCCGGTCACACATGTCATACTTCTTCAATGATTTCGAGCAAACCAAAAAACACAAGTGTCCCCATACAGTGAGTGAGTTGAAACGGTTGCATACTGTTTGAAGTGCAGCCGGTGCAACTGGAAATAAAGATAAAGTCAACGCGCGTAAAGTTGGTAGTATTTTTGGTATTGTACTGTATTTAAAACTAATAAGAAGAAGCACTTTACTGTGATATAAGAGATTATGAAAATTGCACCCCTTGTTGCAGGCATCCGCGTGGGAAGTTCCTGATTTTCATCAAACTTTTCTTCTGTTAAGGCAAGCGCGTGGGAAGTTCCTGATTTTCATCAAACTTTTCTTCCGTTAAGGCAAGCGCGTGGGAAGTTCCTGATCTTCATCTAAATTTTCTTCCGTTACCCATAACACGATTGCCGGAATTTTTTATTGCGAATTCCTTACCACTTCTATGCAAGAATCCATGTTCACATATGCATCGTACATATTAGTTGCTTAAAAACCTCCCTCAAAACTGCTGCTCTCTGCATATGCATTATACGGCCTTGACGACTAACTTTTCGCAGTACACAACAACTGCGCTGTTTGCCCCTAACTGTTATTACGGTATCTTTGTACTGGCATGTATGTAAAATTTGGACTCTAACACAAGCTGATATAGAAGACTGAACACATTTGAGGAGAATCTATGGATTAATTAAAGAGAGAAGAGAGTGGAAAATAAGGTATTATAATAAACTATATCATTTGTATAGATCACCCAATATCACTAAATCGGTTAAAATGACATGGTTGAGTTGGACCGATCAAGTGGAGAATTGTTGCGGACTGAGGGTTCATTCCTGTCACCGACTAAGGAAAAGTCTATTTTACCTTTGTGTTTTCCGTTATCTTTGCCAGATTATATCTTCTTATATTCTTCGTTTTTCATGTTCTATACCATCTTTGATGTGACAAATGCACAAGATTGCGACGGAATGTGTTTGTTAATATTACAGTTAGAAGTTAGCAATCCTCATAACATTTTGATGCCGAAACCCGAGAATAAGGCAAATATCTTGAAAACAAAATAACTACCTATACTCATGCTTTGTATTGGGTGTGAATATCACGCAAGAAATCAACCCTTCAACAGATGAGAGAGTTTATTGACTGGAAACAATGGAGCTCGCTAAGCAACGACGTTACAGCTAAGTGGAAAATGAAATTAAAATTTTACAAAATTTGCGTTTGTTTAGTATGATGCTAATACAAAGATTAATTAGCAGTAATAACCAACGCTCGTTCTGTTAATTTGGTGTCTGCATGCTGTATTTTGTTTTATTCATTGATATATACCACCACAGCCTATTGGAATTCTCGAGGTGATGCTAACATTACTGTAAACTGAGTATGTTAGACTCTCCTAGAACTACGAACAGCTTAGTCGATAATACAGACTACAACACTATCGCTAAACATTATCAAGCGCGCAGAGTGCCTCTTTCATGTATTTCGAGATCCATAATCGATAATATACGTTGCCACTTATCTACCCACCGTCTACTAACTCTTCATGTACAAACATGCCTGAAAAACAGGAACTACATAAACTCAAAAGGAAACCACTCGAGAAGGAGGTAATATCATTTGATTTGCAAACACCGTAAGTTCTTACACGGATTGATTTATTTACGGACGCTCTTTAACATCTCAGGTCATCAGCGTTCTTACGCGGAGAGGACGGTAGACGATTATGACCACCACAGAGACCGCCTCTCGAAATCCTTGGAGCCTATACTGAAATTTACCGACGAAATTCAAGACCTTCCCCCCTACAATGATTATGACTCGGATGTCACCATTTGCGAAGCGTACTGCCAAGAGCTTCAAAGAGCATCCAAAACAAAAGCCCTGCTGCTGAAAGATTTAACATTGAATACGCCCACGGCTGCCGCGACTTTGCCTACCCTATCAATAACTCATTCTGTTAAGCAACCGCCTATTAAATTAGAACAATTCTTCGGAGACATCCAGACATGGCTATGATTCTGGGAACAGCTCAAGTCTTCCATCAATCGTGATTATTTCATTTCCCTCCATTAATAAACACATCTTCCTTGGAAGTTATCTGGAGAGAGAACCCAAGACGCTGATAGACAAAATTGCTAACACTGTTTCTATTTATGAAGAAACGAAGAGGAAATTGAAGGACAGATACAGACCACGGCAGAATAATTCAGGCTAAGCTAGACTACTTTGAAAATTTAAAACCAAGCCGCTCTATATCTCCGGAATCTTTTAATGCCACATTGACAGAGTGTAACAGGAGGATGCATGCCCTAAGGACGTGAGGCGAAACATTTAGCATAAACAGTTATCTTCCCAAGAGCAGTTTGCACCGATTTAGAGAACACTTCCCCGTCCACTGTTCTCTCTGTTTCCACTTCCTTTAGAATAGACACCATCCTTCCAAGTTTTACTTATCTGCATACAGCGAAGGTAAATGTGATAGCTCAAAAAGGATTGACTGGACGGACACGCTATTTACTAGATGCAGAAAGTCAGACCCAACTTCATTAGCAAGAATCTGGCAGACAAATTAATTCTGACTGTAGCCGGGTTCACACGGAATTAGCTGTCACTGCGTTTGAATAGTGGTAACCATACTTGCCTCGCAGACCTAACATCACAGGTTCAATCCCAGTCAGGGTCGATGAATTTTTTCTGGCGTAAAAATCCGAAGTATGGCTTCCTTCGGGAGGGAAGTAAAGCCGTGGGTCCCCATAGATTTACGGCACGAAAAAGAATCTCAAGCCCGAAAGAAGAGGCCTCTGAGCAAAATTGATCGGCCATTTCATGCCCTGAATTGAATGGGACGCTGATGACCTGAGATGATAAGGAGCGTACATAAATATACCAAATCCACAAATGCGTTTGAAACCCGGAGAACGACTCGCTTCATCAGCAGACTACTTACTTTTACTCACAGCGGAGTTTCGAGCAAGACAAAGATACGCTTGTTCATTTGAAAATGAAAAGACTTATTTCACCGCACTCACACGTACCGCATGACATTCGTTATTACCGCCATGGCCGTCCGAGGTCGTTAAGGCACGGACTCGTGAACGGGAGGTCTGGGTTCGAATACCGCCAGGACCGTCCTCCCTGGCTGAGGTTTTTTCCAGGTTTTCCTCATTCCTCATAAACTTAGGCCTGGAACGATTCCTTCCTTAAAAAAACAAACCCTTTCCGAATATATCATTTCATCTTATGCATCATCAGTGTCCATCGCCTGTGGTGCCTCTGTAGCAAAAACGGGCGTTAAACACTATTCATTCATTTTACATTCATTATTGCCACAAGTCCGCAAATTACAATTTGCAGTCTCTAGAGATAATGCAACTCTTTAGTGAGTTTTTGGTAGCAGGTGACCATAATGCAAATAGCGAAAAGGCAGCCTATGCGTTTAACAACTCCCAATGTTCTTCTTCTTTCCACATTTAGTTGAAATCTTATGGGGAACAGATCAAAAGTACTGGTCAATCATACAGCCGTTAATTCTGTCAACTTCATTGACATTCGTCAATTCTGGCACAAGGAAATATTGGCATTCAAAGGACAACAAGAGAGCTCGTACAAGAAAGGATGCCACCATTCCACAATAGTCTAACGACACCTTCCTAAGTGAGGATGGTGGAAGAGTCCTTTCTTTGCCCGGAAAATGCCATGCGGTTTTGCTTTCAAATATTGACAATGCCAGGAAGGTTTTTCTGCTTTACAGAGAAGACGAGAACAAACCATTCATTCCGCAAGGAGCATTATATACAGATGATAAATTACATAAAATGTAATCACATGGAGACTATCACGGATGCAGGGTACTCTAGGAATACGTTTTATGTACCTCATCATGAAGTTTGGGAAAAGAAACAGGGTGAAATAATATGAGAATTGTCTTCGATGCCTCATCACATATGTGCGACTCGCCCTTTGTTAACGACGCACTTAAACTTGATCCCATTTTACTACCGGAAAATCTGTCAACGTTGTTTTGTTTTCGCTCACATCGCCAAGTCCTAATCGGAGATGGTACTCAAACCCTTTTGCAATTAAGCATAAGCAAGAGAGATTGAGACCACACACGATTCTGTTGATTTCGAGCCGAGGAAGATAAAAAGATTCGCGTCGGCCTACAGATGATGTCACAAACAGATTTATGCTTCTGCAGTTCGGTCTCACACGGAGTTCTTTATTTTGTCAGCAACACTAAGAGAACTAGCCAAATATTACAAATTTCCTACAGTAGCTACACATTTTTTTAGTACTGTTTATGCCCGTTTTTACTACTGAGGCACTGATGATACATGAGATGAAATGATATATTGGGAAAACTTTTTTTAAGGAAGGAAACGTTCCAGGCCTAAATTTAGGGTACCGCCCCGGCGTTTTCCCTTTACGAGGATTGAGGAAAACCTGAAAAAATAAAACTCAGTTCAGGGAGGGCGATCCTGGTGGGATTCGAAACCCAGACCTCCCGCTCACGAGTCCGCACCTTAACGACCTCGGCCACCCTTGGAGGTGGCTACACTTTTGAACCAAGTCAGGTTTATGGACAGCTTTACTACATATACCGAAGACGATAATGAACCCATAATTGTATACTATGAGATCGTTGGTCGGCTGAAGCAAATAAAACTACCAATGTCTAAATGCGTCACAAATTCGGTTCCGCTGACAGAATTTTGGCTTGCTGAATGGCGCGAAATAAAGAAAGAAACTGCGATCCTGGATGTTTGAGTAGTGTTTAAGGCCCGTTTTTACTACAGAGGCACCACAGGCGGTGGACACTGATGATATATGAGATGACATGTTATATTGGGAAAGGGTTTTTTTTAAGGAAGGAAACCCGGCCAGGATCGATGGATTTTTTCGGGGGTAAAAATCGTAAGTATGGCTTCCTTCGGAAGGGAAGTAAAGCCGTGGGTCCCGTGCCGTGCATTTACGGCACGATAAAGAGCCTCAAGCCTGAAAAAAGAGGCCTCTGAGCAAAATTTGTCGGCCGTTTCACGCCCTAAATAGAATGGGACGCTGATGACCTGAGATGTTAAAGAGCGTCCTTAAATGAACAAATCAATCAATTTAAGGAAGGAAACGTTCCAGCCCTAAGTTTAGGGTACCTCCCCGGCATTTGCCAATTATGAGGACTGAGGAAAACCTGGAAAAAAACCTCAATCAGGGAGGACGGTCCTGGCGGTATTCGAACCCAGACCTTCCGCTCACGAGTCCGGGCCTTAACGACCTCGGCCACCCGTGGCGGTGGAACTCCGGGAATATATGGCTTGCTGTACTTTGCAGATGTAGACTATAAATTGGAAGAAGGAAGGAAAGTTGGAAGACTAAAGCTTAGGTGGGTTATGGAAGATGTGGGGGATGTGCGAAGGATTGAAGGGAAGGATTTGTGGATATTTTTGCCTCAAAAATATTCTTCCTTGCCCACCCGAATGCACAGTCTCTTCAAATGAGTAACATCAATTTCATGTTAGCTGCATTTGTTCTTATTGATGCTTCACCTTTTCTTGCAAATGAACAATGACAAACCGGGTGCGAAACTAATAAAAGCTTGTATAAAACTTCGGTAACAAAGCAGTACTGGGCAACAATAGGAATGCTGCACAACAATAAAACATGCTGCCGGTTAACAATTATAACGGCTATCAGTTTGCATACTGAGAGTGAGTTTCTTTACCATGTTTGATTATAAATAACATCAATAATAATATCAGTGAGTGCTCCTATAGAGATTAAAGATTCAATATAAAACAGACGCAGTTCTCTGGAGCTTCTGAAGTCCTTTATATGCATTAACATATTATTGGTTAATAGTTTAAATTATATAACAAACCATGAAACAATTCGGCTCAGATTTAGTTAGAGAATTGCCAAAGGTAAAGAAAATAATTGGAAAATCTGGAAGACAGTTCTGAGGGAAGCCTTGGCCTATCTAGAACTGAAGTGCTAATGTCATATGGCAAATATGTGCACAATTTTTGTTCATTGAAACTTGTTCTGACTCTGCAGTTGCATTATTGCATAGCATGCACGGGAATTAGAAATGGAAAGATAATGTTTTAGATAATTTCAGAAGCAATTTTGTGCCAGGATCGCACTCCCTATTGAAAATTTAACACTTCTTTCCTTTCTCTAGTAGCGGTACTCGAATTTTCCTATAAAACATAAACAAATGCATGCACATTTTATCACCAATTGCCTCTTTACTGTAGTGTATCCTTATGCAACAGTAATAATCGAAACAATGTTTAACGGCCGTTTTTACTACTGAGGCACCACAGACGGTGGACACTGATGATTCATGAGATGCAATGATATATTGGGAAAGGATTTTTTTTAAGGAAGGAAACTTTCCAGGCCTATGTTTAGGTACCTTCCCGGCATTTGACATTTATGAGGACTTAGGAAAACCTAGAAAGAACCTCAGTCAGGGAGCACGGACCTGGCGGGATTCGAACCCAGACTATGCTACTATATGACGGTACATATGAACGTTCTGCCTGGTCCACGTTTCGACTTACCTATTTGAAAGTTCCTCCGGAACAAACAGTCACATTCAATTTGATTCTAATGTTACTTTACCTCAATAAATACACATCTTAAAGTTTCTTATCTTTCGTTTTCTTGCAATTCATGTTTATATCTATGCCTATAAGAATACTATAAACTACTCTTAACAGTATTCTTACGTTTTGAGGACCCCTTGGAAAGACTTCGCAGGTCCGCGGACAACATTTCGGGAATCTTCTCTAAAGGAAGAATCTTGGTATATATCAGAAACTTGTAATTGTTTATAAACATATTCACTTTGCAGGCTTACGTTGTTTTACAGTCAATAATTTAAATTATTTTTGAAACCAGTCCTTTCGGTAATAATTGTCAAATTTGTTTACAAAAGGGAATATCTCCAACAGTGTCTACAAAAAAAGCATAAATTTAGAACACTTTAAAAACGTATAGTGGAAGCAAGCGCATTAAAATTATGAGCGTTAACCAATAAAATCGATGATTTTAATGCAGTAACGTTTTAATGCAAGTAATACACAAAAATTACCAAACTTACTTAACAACTTAATATAGGATTACAGGATAATTGAAATAGATTTTATAAATTGAAAATTGGCACTGTTGTGTGTGTGTGTGTGTGTGTGTGTGTGTGTGTGTTTAACATAAGAAAAATATCGTGACACAAAAGAAGATATTCACATAACGCTATATACTACTTTTCAGTAATATATAGCTACAATTCAATATAGGAACACAAGGGGGACAGGATCAAGCTATTATCGTTCATTCCAAAGAAAATAATAAAATTAACTAGTAATCGAGTAATATAGTCTACTATTTACAAACACCACAAAGTGTAAAATAAACATCAATTATAGAGATTAGGCACAAGGCCTGTTTTAAGTTCTAAAGGACCTATGAACCATTAAAATTTAACTACATTTAGCACTGAAGATTTCAGAAGGATAGGTATAAAATATAAACATTAGTTTTAAACGAAAAAAACAAACAATTAAATTTAATTAAATATCAAGATTGAATTACAAGATAGAAGAAACAACTAAAGGAATTATGACCTTCAATAAAAATCAACAGCTCATCGTGAAATGCTACTTTATAAGAGAAAAATGATGCTGTATAGTATTAGACTCAAAATAGCAACAAAACATTATTTTATCCGATTGAAGTAAAATGAACTACGTACTTTAATTTAGAGAGAGGAAGAGGGACAGAGAATAATATATTACTCCTTACCATATTATAATATAATGATAAACAAATATAATAACACGTTAAACTAAAATAAATCCGATCTCTGCAAAATATTATGCAATCGTCATCCAATCTAAAGCAGCCTTGTTGTGCACGATTGCATTCAATGGGCTACAATTACCAGCAATTGTTAAGTGATTATGGGGTTGCGCTAGCTGGTTTAGGTGCCAATCTAGTTGTCCTGAGCTTAGTTAAGAAACACTGAAGAGGAATGGAAAAGATAGGGGGTTGGAGCTGGTAAAGACACCGAGGTCGGTCTATACCAGCTATTTTAGGATTTACCCAAATTATTGATCCTCTAACCCACCTTCAACTTCAGCACGCAGAGACTGGAGTTAATGTAGGACTGTTGGTAAGCATTTAATGATTCTGCTATTTAATTTATAGTTTGTGGTTGCGCAGCAATAAATGAACGAAGTTTTAAGCTAATCTCTTATCGAGATTTATTCCTAACCCACATAAAAAAACCCTGTTGTTATTTCCAGAGGATATGTTTTGTCATGAAGAAAGCATGATGAAAATGACCTCTTTTTCTCTCTCTGGCCAATTGTTTGTGAATGAGCAGCAGAAACATTTTCGTTTATCCTTTTTTAGCAAGAAGCAAATGTATGTATGATTTTATAGACAAGTACGAGAATAGAAGAAACAAAACAATACTGCTCTCCTCCCATTTATTTTATTTTTTCTGTCTCTCTTCCCCTGTTTCCTCCTTTTCATTCCCTCACATTTCTTGTACAGATATATATATATATATATACCTATGTAAAACCAAAGCATTTTTAAAATGTGAATGGGTTATATATAACTCTAATAATAATAATAATAATAATAATAATAATAATAATAATAATAATAATAATATGCACAAAAGCAAAAGCGATCAAAAGATGGGCTGAATATCGGTAAACAAAACATGTGAAATTTCGGCATTTTCTGCAAAGTTTCAACTTATGTGTGTCAGTTTTCATGCTACTTTTTAATTACACTTAAAATTGTTTTTCTTATTAATAGCTATGCAATTTGCCGTATGATTATAATACTCCATGATTATTATGTGCATTCAACATTTATAACTAAAACTCAAGAAAAAGAAATAGTGAAATATTTTGCAATAAGCAATATTTGTGACAACTGGAGCCATACAGTTGCAAGTACTGCGCAAAGCATGTTTGTGCTTGGTGGTAACCCACTGCATTTATACAGCTCTTCTGCAGGTAAGTAGAGGGGAGGCGACACTGTAACTTCAATGCTGTCTGTCCAAAGCGAAGGTTCTATAATCGAAGAACATTTAATCTGTATTCAAAGTGACCAAAGGCAGAGCTCTACTGGTAACCAGAAACCGAACATTATAAATCCTTAAAAATAGTTTGTCGAAATGCATTATAAAAATAAAATAGGCAAAAATGTTTAATGTAAAGCAACTTAAACAATTAATTAGTAGATTTAGTTAACGTGGTGGTGTTGTTTTCTATAGTTACGTTCTTACCTGCCAGATAAAATTTTTTATACGGTAAAAGGATTTCTCAACATCACAGATGCTATTTACGCAAAGCTCAAGCAGAACAACACAGATAAGTTAATTTTAATTACTATAGAATTATAAAAAGGTTTTTAAGCTTTTCAATCACAGTTTTGAGAAAACTCTCTCTTAGCAATAAATTATTTTCCCTTGGAACACTGCATCCAGCAACATTTTCATTAACTTAATCTGAAATCCATGTTTCCAATATTGTTATGGTAGGTAGAGGAGGCAGGGGCATTCCAGGAACAAGTCTTTAAATGTCTGAATTCGTAGCGGGGTTTTCTAAAAGAGTTTAATAAAACTTGAAACCGATTTGTCGACATCTGAAAGTCGGTCCTGGCGGTCTAGGGGTAACCATACTTGCCTCATAAACCCAAGATTGCGGGGTTGATGGATTTTTTCGGGCGTAAACACCCTAAGTATGGCTTCTTGCGGAAGGGAAGTAAGGCCGTGGGTTCCGCGTCAGGTAAAAGAAAGTTCTTTTAGCCAGAAAGAATAGATTTTTGAGCAAAATTTATCGGCCGTTTCACGCCCTGAATTGAATGGAAATGGGACGCTGATGTTAAAGCGCGTCCGTAAATAAACCAAATTAACAACGAAATCTGGAAACAAGCATTGTACCTCTTCCGACATTCTGTGGAAACCGTGCCTAGGCAACTCAGTTATAGTATGCTTGGAAATAGCACTTTTAAAGGTTTTCAGGTTTTATTTTTCTATGAGGTGCAGAGACAGTGCTGAAAAGTAACACGTTGTTGTATTGAATTTCTTTAGGACACATTGACTTCAATGAACTGGTGAAAAACTATGAAATAGTTGATCTGCTGGTTTGGATTCGAGGTTGGAGGAAGTATTTTGGTTACTCAAAGTCTGGCCGTTTGTGTCTCCTGGAGAAACAGATGAGGTGAGATGATACCAAGCCGCATATTCCACGGACAGTGAGGTACACAAGTAGACCAGGTCTTTAACTCTGTTTCTACATAGAGCATCCCGACGCCAGCAGAGTCTCCTTACAAAGAGTTCCAGTCTCT
Source organism: Metallyticus violacea (assembly GCA_030762175.1). Lineage (NCBI taxonomy): Eukaryota > Metazoa > Arthropoda > Insecta > Mantodea > Metallyticidae > Metallyticus > Metallyticus violacea. The sequence goes on along the minus strand of CM060846.1, from coordinate 271,971,356 downwards.
CATAAGGGCCGCTTACATACCAGACGCTGGGGCAGAGACCTTTTCAAGGCGCAAGCAAATGTCGTACCGAAATACCACCAGGTACCTCGGTGACAGAACCAACCGAATGAAATAAAATATAAGCGGAAAATTCTGGAATTAAACTATCCATTCCGGGATTCGCTTAAACGACCAGGAGAGACTATAAAAATCCCAAGGTCAGGACTACCAGATCCAAAGAATGCGAGTGGCAAGCCTGAACCACCCCGCTCATTTTAGTGGAACTGCTGATATTCTCCAGACGCAGGAATGGTTTCACTTATTGCTCTTCTGAAGGAGGATATGACGTTTGAAATAATCCAACCTGTAGGTTCAGTCGACTCCTTTGAGATCCACATCTTGTTTTTAAGTTTGACTTTTAGAGCCTTGGTACCATTCACTTAAGTAAGTTTTTCAAAAACGGTATACTAGGTTGCATATTTGTTCGTACATTTGTTCAAAAATTCTCTTATTGTAGGATTTTTGAGCTTTCATGATGGAATTCTGGCATCCATAAAAATTGTAAGTCAAATGCACAATGTGAATGTCGATTTTCTATCGCAATTGTTGTAGAAAACAGAGAAATCTTCTTAATGACTCAGTCAGGAAGGTATATTTATAATAATATGTCAAGATATGAAACTTTTTTAATTTTGGTACATTAACATATAATTAGTACTTTATACAAACTCTGGTGCAATGAAAATAGTAAAATAAGATAAGTAGTTTTAAACTTTGCTAAATCTTACAGCCGCTCTCAATGTTGCGGTTAAAGAAAGCATGCATTGATTGAAAGGGAAAATCAAGTCGTAGATTAAACCGTTTCTATGTGCGGCACCTATTGTTGCATTGACTGGAAGGCATCGCAACTGTCACTGTTGCGGTTGCAGAAGGAATATCTATGCAAGCTTAATATAAATAACAAAGAAATTGCTAAAGTACGAAAATTATATACATTTTTTTAAAAAAAATAGCGTTTATGTTGAAAAGGCAGGTAAAAAAAAAAAAGCAAAATTTGAGTGTTTCAACCCAAATATTTCATTTGTACAGATTCACTTTTAAATTTAAAATAGATTAAATATATTTTAAAAGCCATTCTGCCAAATTTCCAGCTCTCAGCTAATAAAGATTATTTCCCTTCATTACTGATCATAATGACGGTATAAGTCTATAGCAAAGTTTTAATTTTTCATAATTATCAGTACCTTTATGCATATTACATAATGGTAATTATTTGTTATAGTTTTCTCGTTTCTGCTCATATTTATTTAATTTTAAATAAATAAATGAACAAATAAATGTTTTTATTATTTAATTATAATGATAATTTTCATTGTTTTCTAGGTTGATGCCACAAGGATTGAGTAAAAGCAGCAGATGATATTACAACCGTCAGTACCTGAGTACTGAGAAAGTGTCACAGATACGGCGTATATATTTTTTTTCAACATTTTTCCTTTGTTTCACTAAATGTCATTACGAAAATACTTGACTCACTTAAACTGACACTTAGTTCAGCAGCTCAGAATCATTAGCAGATAAAACAAGTTATACTTAATACAGGTAGACGAGTAGAGGAGAAAATGAACGTACATAAATAGCTGTGCATCGGTTGAATGTTAGTTTTGTAGTTTATTCCGTAATTGAAATATTCGAAAATATTAAAGGGAATAAACGTACATAACACCTAATTACATCCAGTTCTATAATCTCTGCAAGATGCAAATATTATCGCAAAGTGCCAAAAACGTACATGAACAAACTTGAAAAAAGTACTGCCTTTCAGGGACACTACATATACACACGCGTGTGTGTGTCTATGTTTTACTTCCGAAATCATCGATTTCTGCGTTAAATTGCATCAAACTTTTTGGGATAAGTCTATTAAGGGGTATAATGCGTTAGATCTTTAAATGACACCCAAAAAATAATTTGAAAAGAATATGTTGTCTCTCTATGGAGTATCGAATTTCCTAGCCTTCTTGGAATCTTGCTGGCCGAAGAAGAACAAATTGAACAATAATTAATACAAGTATTATCAATAGATTCGTCTATATCTTAGTGGATTCTTTATAATTAGAACTCCAAAGGAAAAGAAAACAAGTATTGCAACATTCGAATTATGAAAAACACACCTATACATTTCATTAAAGAAAATCAATAAAAATACTGTACACAGAAATAATTAACATGCAGTGGAATTTACTTTAAAAACTGCGATAATTTGCGAGTTGTTCTATAACGAATAACAAAAATCAACTAAATAATTAAGCTAGCAGTAAATTATGTTATTTTCAATGTATGTCGACAATACTCTTTAGCAATGTCGCATTTCTCCCTCATCGTTGTATCTATTTTGTTTTTAGAACTTACTTAAACTGTAGTGTTAAACTATCATATGCGCCACATTTTGACTTTGTAAACAACTTACTATACCTGAACAAATCACGGCTGAGAAATTAGGGTGCTCGGGTAACTAACTTCAGACCAGTTTAGGAGGTTTATTGTACAAATCTTAATTGGTGTGGGTGTTTAGACAAACACCTGCACGCAAAAATGTGGTAACTCCACATTGTTGAGGAGATGATGACAGCTGCAGGCACAGTACAAGCGAACAAATGTTTACTTCTCTACAACTGCATTTGGATAATAGTAATTAATTTTAAATTGTATTATTCTGTTTTCTGTATAATAACTGCGAAAAATTCTTGGAAATACAGCATAAACTAGAATTCAGGAATAAGTACTGCTTTTTGAATAAATAAAATCTTACATTTGACTTATTCAAATAAACGTTTGGAAAGTTAGAATCAGATAGGGATATTTTTACATTGTTTTAAATAAGAATTTCTAGGAGAATAAGCATCTGTCCGAATTATTCAGTAAAAACTTGTACTCATTTGAATTAAAAAGAGTACTGTAATTGCAAATACAGGAACATGTTGTTCGATTCCAGTCGTTCATTGGTATAGATAATGCACCAGGGCACTTCTTTTCTAATGAAATGTTGCAAAACGAAAGCTAGAAAGAACCGAGAAAACACAAACGATCAATAAGTATACAGGCAAGCTACTATATTACAGCAGAATAAGAGGGTAAAAGCATTTGCCGCAGAGCTGCTATTGGAATCAAGTTGTAGAACTAGGTCAGAGGAGTAAAACTCAGAAACCAAATAAGCGTCGTAAAGAAATAGGGCGGGTTGTGTCTAGGAAAGGAGTAACAAGGTCGGTATGTACGATGGAAGAGACAGACAAAGATAATGAATACACAGAAATACAATCAATTGCGCCAGCTAGCATCCTACGCACGGTCTACAGGGAGTTCAAAACAGGTTTCAGAGCAGCAATATCGCCACGGGTGGCCGAGGTCGTTAAGGCGCGGACTCGTGAGCGGGGGATCTGCGTTTCGAATCCCTCAAGGACCATCTTCCCTGACTGAGGTTTTTCCAGGTTTTCCTCAGCCCTCATAACTGGCAAATGCCGGGGAGGTATCCGAAACTTAGGTCTGGAACGTTTCCTTCCTTAAAAAAAATCCTTTCCCAATACATCATTTCATTTCATGTATCGCCAGTGTTATCGCCTGTGGTGCCTCAGTAGTAAAAACGGGCGTTAAACAGCATTAAAAAAAAAAAGAGCAGCAGTTGCACAAACGTCAGTAGTTATGTGCATTTTCCTTCTACTACATCATGCTACTATACACCTAAAAAGTAAATATGTGTATTAAAATGAACCAGCTATCTATAGTGGTTTTCTCGTTAATTTTGCTATTCATTTGTTTAGGCTACTTACTAAAGAACATTCGTGTTTTAGATTTATTTTTGTGCATTTTTATTTTATTTGCAATTTATTGAATTTAATTACTTTATGCTCGCACATCAAAACATCATTGTATTTAATTGCAAGTATTGACGATCTGAAAAATAATATTATATAGCAAAATATGAAAGGTATAATTCTGTTGGAAACACAAAATGGCGAACTACTCTAATTAGTAAATATTTACTCTAGTTAGTAAATATTTGGAATTAAAACCCCTCGTTGTATCGAGGGTGAATATTCGGGCCCAGTTCAAAAACCTTGATAATAGGTTTAGAGGTTTTTTTTTTTTTGTTTATTTATGGACGCTCTTTAACACCTCAGGTCATCAGCGTACCATTCCGTTCAGGGCGTGAAACGGCCGACAAAGTTTGCTCAGAGGCCTCTTTATTCAGGCTTGAGGTTCTTTTACGTTCGCAAATATGCAGCATGGAACCCACGGCTTTACTTCCCTTCCGAAGGAAGTCATACTTAGGATTTTTACGCCCAAAAAATCCATAGATCCTGGCCGGCCGGGATTGAATCCGCGATCTCGGGTTTAGGAGGCAAATGTGGTTAACTACCACTATACCACCAGTACCGACGATTGGTTTAGAAGGCGCTTGTGTTTGAACCGAAGGATAATATTGAATATCTTTTGTCTCTTCCGGTCTTTAGCAGAAAAATAATTAATTTATCTAATGTACTATGAATTATTCTGCCCAGTCGTCTTGGTAAATGGGTCGGTCCTGGTAGTGTAGCGGTAACCATACTTGCTCCGTAGACCCAAGAATCGGGTTCATTCCCGGTCATTGAATTTTTTCGAGCGTAAAAATCCTAATTATGGAAGGGAGGTAAAGCCGTGGTTCCCGTGTCCTAGATTTACAGCATGTTAAAGAATCTCAAGCCTGAAAAAAGAGGCATTTGAGCAAAATTTGTGGACCTTTTGACGCTCTGAATTGAATGCGACGCTGATGACCTGAGATGTAAAAGAGCGCCGTAAATAAAGCACATCAACAAATGATAAATGGAATAAGAAACCAACACACGGTGGACAAGTTATTATAATGTTCTTTTGCAAATATTCTACTTACAAAATAAAATCACTTAACTCAAATATCATGAACTATTTTCAGACAGCCTTTTATATTTATAATAAATAAGGAATTATAAATTAAATTGATTTCAGTCATTCCGAAATGTTCATTGTTCCAAAAGAATAGTTCGCAAAATTTTCACTAAGAGCAGGATAAAGATACCTTAAATATGTGGATAATGTTACCAATGTTACCAATCTCTCTGTGGCAACAATTAATGGCTTTTAATAATATTTGCGTGGAAAATTACAAATTAATATTTTGTTTGTCTTAATATTATTATATTTTATTTATATATTATACTAAATTGCGGTCTAAAATATAATTTTCTCACATTGAAGCAAGCTGTAATATACCTTTGGACATGCGCAATGAGGCGATTGATTTTGTTAAGGCCTTATTGGTTTTCAGAATTGGCAATATGACTGCTTATGCAAATAAATCTTAGAAACAAATTTATGTAGTATTACCAATTGCACTACTGCCCGAATTTGAAGTCACAGTGAAGTATGTAAAAATTAAAAACATGTATAATATATTAAAAATATGTAATTCATTTCCACTTAAATAGATAAATAATCACAATTTGTATTTTACCAAAGTTGGTAACGTTGCAATATTAACGGACTTATAGCGTTGTTACAAAAGCAATTTTTACTGTGAGATTATTTAAGTTAAGGGTTACCTGAGCGCGAGTGCAGTTGGAGATAAGAGTAGCTGCGCGTAAAGTTAGTACTTTTATTTTAGTATTTATGTTTTACCGAAAGTATAAAATTTAAAACCTATAATCATAAGTACTAACTTAAAATTTTATTATAAGAGATGCCAAAAATTATGACCCTCAGCAGTAGTAAATTGCCGGCACTTGTATAGGAAACTTCTTTATCATTTAACATACCTTCCGTAAGAACATGGTGGTAAGGAATATGTTTATTGTCATTGATACCCTGTTTCTCAACTTTTTAGCAAGCTGACGAACACGGTTGCTAGGATATTTTATTGCGATACTCCCTACCCCTTCTCTGAAAAGATCCATTTTCACATACGTATCGTTCTTTATGAGTATACACATGTAGTGGTATAACTAACCAATTGAAATTAGTACACAATTTACACGCAATGAAACCACCGAGCAACACAAGAATGTACAACCACTTGCTAACAAAGTTTACCTCAAATTAACCAAAAACTGCTACCTGCACATGCATTATAGGCCTTTACGGCTAGCTTTTATCAGTACGTAGTGGCGCTCTGCCGGTCCTTACCTCAAATAGCCTCACTGTAGTTTCAGTGCTTTGTGTTAAAAATTACTTTTACTATGAGCTGTCTAAAAGAAACGAATTCTAATCATAAAGATTAAAGCCACTGCAGACAAACATGAATAATTAGAAAATATTCAGGTAAACTTTGTGCAGTTATTCGGTATGAGGACACTTATAAACATAACCTGAAGTGGTACGAAACAGATAGGCACCTTTCATGAGGTACTGAATTAGTTCCATTGGCTTGGGGCAGAAACACGTGGTCCATGAATGGCCCTGACCACTACACATTTTGTAAGGCTCTGGCCTATCACGTTCAGAGCTGAATGAAATATGCATTCGTTTCTAGCTATCAAGGGATCTATGCTGCTGCTACCAAAGCATCGTAGAACACAGCCGCAATTACGGGGCCATTTCTCGCTCTTTTTTTAACCCTACAGCACAATTCAAATGCATAACTTTTTCAGATTCACACAATCTTAGGAAAAAAAAATAGCAAAGTTAGAAAAGAAAAGTTGCCACATTCCTGTATAATACAGGGTGTAACAGAAATACGAGAACAAATTATGGGGGCTAGATCCTCATATAGAAACAAGAGAAGAAATCACTTAATCAAATGCCTGTTTTATGAATTATTGAAAAACGACTGTTTTCAATGCGTTTTGAGATACAAACCAACAAAACGAGTTTGTTACAATTACTAATAATAGATTTTTCAGACAATTTAGAGATGTTATCGATAGAACTAATTCCGCTAATGCACCCCAGATGTGGATGTGTTGGGAAGGCGACTAGTTAAGATTTGTTTCATATCTGTGGAACACCTGAACACATTTACAATGACACGTTAACATTTTGAAACTGTCAATTCAAAGGAAACATTTCAAATATGTACACGCATGGACTGTCGCACTCTTTCAAAGACCCTAATATGGTATTGAATATTTTGCATGCGGCACGCTGATAAAGCATCTCTTCCTTTTGAAAGTCCGTTGCATAATCTAAGGTAATTTAGGTTGCCCCAGAGATAATCAAGAACACATTTAAACACGTTACCTTGAAAACACATCATAATCTAACTTCCATTAGCAAATTTGCTTGTATCGATAACATCACTCGATTGTTTGTGAAGTTATTATTATTTGTAACAAACTTAAATTCTTGAATTGTATCCCTAAATGTTGAAAGCAACTTTCAATGATAACTCAAACTAGGAATTTTCGGATGTATGTGTATATGGCATTTCTTCTTATTTTGGTTCAAGGTACTCCCTTTCAAACTTTACCCCATTATTTCCATTGCCCCCTGTACATTCTTCATGAATTTCTTGCGTTAGAAATTAATTCAAAGATGTTCGTCATTAAAATCGAAAGTACACTTTTGTATTTGAAAATAGAATCCTTTAGCTAGATCTAGAAACTTTTTCACAAAACGTTAAATACCACTATGGCTTACTATGCTCGTTTAATGCCTCCAAACCCTTAATGTACTCTATATTGTTTTAATTCACTGAAAGCCTGCGTTTATAATTTTTAGATTGGTGCTTTTATTCTTAGGAGCCTCGAAGGCATTCGGCTATGGAAATACAAGGGAAATAACTTTAGAATTCCTTACGTGTTTCACGTTAGTTGGTTGCCGGCAAGCGAGCAAAGCCATGGTCGTGATAATAAACTTGTGTGCAATTGGAACAGAGAAATTGTTTTCGAATCAAATTGTATACTTTTTCCGGTGAGCATAAGCTTGAAATTTTTGAGGAAAGATTGCGCAATAAAGATTCTCCTTTACTATTTACAATTTTGATTAAATAATGCAAATGACAATAGTGGGTTTGCTTGAAGATTTAACAGTTAAAACCCTTGTATTTTATCTGAAGAATGGGTAATTCGGTAGCCACAGATCGCAAAGTACCTTCGATTAGCCTGATAATTCATGTACAAGTACCGCGTGCGGAAACTTATCAAATCACATTCTGCACTTCACTATGCGCCCTAATTACTCCATCTCCCAAAACATCATTCAAGTAATGTGCTAAGTTAGTCCAGTCGCTAATGCATTGGATAGTTTTCATAACTTTCCGGCCTAACTTACTGTTAGAGGTAAGAGAAAGAAACAATGTGTTCCTTTTCAACATAATCTCCGTCCATTTCAACACTTTTTTATATTTATGAATTAGCATTCTAATCCCTTGAAGAAATAGTCTGAAATTTTGCTTGCAATATGCTCTAAATCGGATTCCTTCACCTTGTTTCCTTCGTGAATTTTTTTCTTAATAGATATTTATTCAATTTTGAGAAGAAAAAATAATAATCGCTGGCGATTTAAATCTGATCTGTTGGCGAACGGTTCAATGCACTAAATCCACAGGTCTTTACAGCATCCTCTGCACTCTTTGTGTATGCACAGGTACATTGTCACTCAGAAGGTGGACGCCATGGCTCAGCGTACCAAGTCTTTTCTTTAATGCATCTCGCAGTTCATGTAGAAGGTAGCAGTAGTAGTCTGCGTTGACACTGTTACTTCTTTGAGGTCAACAAATAGAATTCCCCTGCAGTCGCAGCAAATTGTGGCCATGATCTTTCAAACCCGGTCTCCCTCGACGGCGTTACACCAGGCTCAGACTTTCATTCTGAAAATGCATCAGAGTAGAGGACCATAGATTCATCCACTATCACAATTGATTCCAGGACCTTTTTGACCAAAGATCAAAGCTTTTCACAACCCTTTGCTCGGCATTGTTCTTGAACTTCCGAGAGAAGTCGCGGCACCCACCATACAATGACCTTTTTTCATAAAGAAATGTTCATGTACATTCCCGAAGAAAAATACTTTTTCATAGAGAAATGTTCATGCACAATCCTAAAGAGAAACACTTTTTCATAAATAGATATTTATGCACAATCCTAAACAGGAATGCATTTTCATAAATATATACTTATGCACGATCCTAAAGAGAAATGCATTTTCATAAATAGATATTTTTGCACGATCCTAAAGAGAAATGCATTTTCATAAATAGATATTTATGCACGATCCTAAAGAGATATGTTTACCATAAACATATATTTAAGCACGATCCTAAAGAGAAATGCATTTTCATAAATATATATTTTTGCACGATCCTAAACAGGAATGCATTTTCATAAATAAATATTTTTGCACGATCCTAAAGAGGAATACTTTTCATAAATGTATATTTATGCACAATCCTAAAGAGGAATGTTTTTTCATAAATAAATATTTATGCAATATCCTAAAGAGGATTGGTTTTTCATAAATAAATATTTATGCACAATGCTAAAGAGGAATGTTTTTTCATAAATAAATATTTATGCAATATCCTAAAGAGGATTGGTTTTTCATAAATAAATATTTATGCACAATGCTAAAGAGGAATGCTTTTTCATAAATAAATATTTATGCACAATGCTAAAGAGGAATGTTTTTCATAAAGAGATACTTATGCACAATGCTAAAGAGGAATGCTTTTGAAAAATCTAATTTCTTGAATTTGAATGAATGCAAATAAGAAGCCTACCAATCATTCCAACCAAGCAGCCTTTTACTCCTGGGAGACAATTTCCTTTGTATTGAATTGTATTACAGCGCAGCACTCAAGTTTCTACATTACATATTTAACACATCTCTAGTTATTCACACGATTCTCTGCAAGGCACTGACAGACATGAACGTCGCGTGATTTTTTAATAATAACAAGAAAAGATAAAGTCGTTTTAGTGCAAAATATTTTCCGATTATTGCGCCGCAACTTGGTCAGGTCGGAAAATTATGAATCCAATTTCGTGTGTTTTTAGCGTTTCATCTATTAGGACTGTTGTTTTGCTTACTCTTTAGCACATAACATACTTTTTGAAAGAATAATAAAATTGAATATTTATTCTGATTTAAAGTGCTGGAGTATTTCAAAATTATTCTAGCTGGAGTATCACATTTTGATAACTTCAAAATCTATCTCAGTGAAAGAGATTGAACATGGGTATCAGAATATTGTCTCTTTAGTAACTTCGAGTCCTCCAATAGATTCGTTGTTTTACAACACAACGCGCTTTCGACATCAGTCATGCAATAAAATTAATCAACACAGTGAAAATAAAAAGCCTCTGTTATTCTTCCCACAGGCAGCTGGCGATAGCATGACAGTCGCACTTCGGAGACAGTGCATGGAACGAAGTAGATTTGTATCACACTGTTGCGTCAAGTTTTTGCAAGTGGGTTTATTTTTAGATTAATTGGGGATCCAGCAAAGTTCACGTATAGCAGTTAAACCCTTCTTATTCTTGAACATTTGGGACTTTTTGAAGTATACTTCTGAAACTTTTAATGTGCAATAATCCCAAATGTGTTCTAACTGGAAAAAAATTAATCGCAACTGCTTTTTGGAATACATAATTAATATATTTTGAAGGTTAACAGTGCACTTTAAAACCTTATTTATGATACATTACAAATTAAGTCCCTCTGTTATTTTCCATGTTCCCATAAGATGACAATCGGGCTTTCAAGAGAAATATTTCTGTTCGGAAGAAACCGCTATGTTCATGCCTTGTCCCTCGGGTTTAATTGTTCTTTGAGGACAAATTAAAAAGAAAAGTTTGCTATCATTACCATTATTGTTATGTAGAATAAAGCATATTATTTCATTACTTTTGACAAATTATTTCGGTGGCTAAGCCACGTAGTTGCGGACCTTAAAAATATTAGGGAAAGCAGTAAATAGTGCAGAGTAATGCGATAAGAATACTGAAATCATTATTAGCGTCTATTACTTTTCGGAAGAAGTTACGCTTCTACAGTCCGGTTGCATCTTCTGCGCTGCACGAGGTAGCAAAAATTGAGCCAGGAACGAAGCTCTGCACATAATCCATTTGCTATAGTAACTGCTGAGGCGATAAAATGCTTGCACAGATTTCAAGTAAATTGCGTCATAAAGGTATCTAAGCGGCAGAAAAGGAGGGTTCAAGGAATTCACAATAATGCTCTTTGGCCCAGGCAGCGCAAGCGCACAAATCTTTGATTGCACTCATATTGCAGACACCCTAAAGAGAACGAGGCAAAAATGGATAATCTGCAATGAAACAAACACAAAAATGAATCATTCTGAGGTCTAAAAATAACTCTAAATTTAGCTCTTTCACGTTTTGTATCCCCTTTATCTCAACACGTACATCCTAAAAGTTTTTCCCTTTAATTTATGCGACTTAAGAAGGTGTGCTGTTTTCTAACATTTACGAGGATCACGTGATTAATTATTTTATATAATTGCTCAAGAATATTAGAAAATTACGTCACATGCCCGTAGTTTCTTGTTCTGAGTATGGTTGGTTTCGATCATCTGCACCGTATATCCTTACGTTGGAGTCTGCAAGTTTTCTATTTTGGAATGCGCCCGAGAAAAAAAACCTTTGATGTGTCTGAAAAAGTGACTAAACAATATGGGAGAAGAATGAAAACTCACAAAATTCAGCAGTAGTATTTTGGATATAATTTGCTAAATAACATTAAGAAATGTATATTGCTCATACGAAATTATTTTATATTTGGATGTAATAAAATTTAAAATGTAGCATATTAACCTTTTGACATAAAAAGTATAGCAGAAATAAAAATGAACAAATTTACCAATTGATTAATATTTAAAAAAATTAATTTTTATAACAAAGGATCATATAGTAGAATGTGAAAGAGTTGGCCCATTCAACTGATAAGCTGTATCAACTTTTGGCCGAACAAATGACAAGACATTCAACATAGGTAAAGTCTTTCAACTAAAAAGAAACAAGATTTTAAAATATTGCCAGGAATACAGCACTTTTCAATTTCAATTCCTCTAGCAATTCAAATGCATCTGAAACAACTTGACAAATAAATACAATCAAGAAAATTTATTGCACATTTAATATTTAAACCCTAACAGTGAAAGGAAATCCTACAATTAAAATAAACTTCGGTCATTCAAAAATACCAGTATTACTGCGTACTCACAGGGAAAAAACTCCATGTAAAAATGTAATTAAAAGAGCCAAACGATTCCCAAACATAGGTATTTCTTGGCTGCGACGGAATCGAAGATAAAAAAGCAAAAATGTCTGAGGCACTAACTCCGCAGTCTAGCTGTTCACCCTTAATTCTGATACTAAGTAATATGCTTCAGCCAATAGGGCAACGCTTCCCAAAATCAGGATATGACTAGGTATTAGCGAGAAATGATGATGATGATGATGATGATGATGGTGATGATGATGATGGTGATGATGATGATGAATATGGTTTAAAGGGCGCAATACTACAAATGTTATTAGCGCTCAAACACTCTAATACGGTGCCAAGAGTGAAATAAATCATGTATCTGCACTAAAAATGAAAATAAAAAACAAGCAGCATTAGCACTTTAGACAATAAAATAAAAGCCCCATGACAAATAACAAGAGTAAAATGTCAACAAGAAACATAAGTCTGGTAATAAAACGCATCAGCAAGAGCTATAAAACACAACAGTCCTAAAATGGTCTAAAAAGCTGTCATAAACAAAATGATATAAAATCACACCTTGCTCCAAAAAACACATACACGGATAAGACGGAGCACTCGCTCAACAGCAACCACATCATCTGCAAGTAGTTCCTCAATAGAGGAGGGCAAACCCAGGGACAGTCTAAAAGCCGCTAGATGAGGGCATTCTAGTAAAATTTGACGCACTGTATAGCGGTGGTCACAAGTAGGATATGCTGGAGCTGGATCACCATTAAAAAGGTGACGATGACTAAAACGACAATGCCCAAATCTGAAACGTGCTAAAATCACTTCTTCACGACGGAATGCGCAAGAAGAAGATGACCAATTAAATGGGGCTGATTTACAATGTCGAAGCTTGTTATCTTGGAGTAAACTCCAACTCTCGTCAGCACGAGAGAACGCCTGGACGTTAAGAATGTTTAAAATCCCCCGTGTAAAAATCCTTATATTCAGCAGGGTCTAAAACGGCGGATTTAGCTGCGACATCTGTGGCCTCATTACCTTGATGACCCACATGTCCAGGTACCCATAGCAGTGTCACCCTGACGCCAGCGTTAACAAGCGTAAACACTGCATGCTGGATCTTCTGTACAAGAGAGTGGTAGTGTACAGGATTTTCAAAGATAAAAGGGCACTGAAAGAATCGGAACAAATCACACTGTCCCCCAGCCGCTGTTCAGAAACAAATAAAATCGCCCAATAAACAACATAAAGCTCCGCCATAAAATAGATGTCGCATCGCTAAGACCAAACGTAAAGCTACCTTCATTAAACTCAATGGCACATCCAATATCTGTGTCAGATTTCGGTGAAACGGGGGCCTCTGCTAAAAGCCAAGGGGGAGAAGAGTTTCCCCGGTTAAAAAAAAAAGGAGGTAACGCCACGTCCAAAGTCCTTAATAACTCCAGAAAACGAAAGCGTGCAGGCTTAGAAGTAAAAGACCGATAAGCGTAAAAAGGAGGCACATTAAAAACTGCTCATTCGTTGGTGGACGAGGTTGCACAGCTAATCGACACCCATAAGCAATAAGTAAAAGATCCAGACGATAAGAAAGGGGAGGTTTTCCAGACGCACATAGACTGGACAGGACTCGTTGGGAATCCTCCAATTACAACACGGATACCACTGTGATGAATGGGGTTGAGACGATGAAGAAAAGGTCGCGCTGAGCCATAAACTACAAAGCCATAATCTAGTTTGGACCGGATGAGAGAACGGTAGAAACGTAAAGGAAGTGTCCGGTCAGCTCCCCAGAATGTGCCATTTAAAATACGTGAAAGACAAAGAGAACGTTCACACTTGCCTCTGAGTTGTGCTATATGCGATAACCAGCATACTTTCCGACCAAATACCAAGCGAAGGAACCTAACTTTGCGAAAGCCAGAGCGTCTGGGTCAAGATGGAAAGATGGTGAAGGATACACCGGCGCCAGAAGTTCATGCAGACGGTCTTCTCTGCAGAAACGGAACCCGTGGTTTACACTCCAAGCATAAAGGTGGTCTAGACAGCATTGGAGGCCGCGTTCCAAAAGACAAGTTCTCCGAGATGAAAGAAAGATGTCAAAATCATCGGCAAACCACGACGAATGAATTCCTGGCAGTAAACACTCAGCGATGGAATTGATGGCAAACAATGTGACACTAAATACCGAGTCCTGAGGTACTGCATTCTCTGGAATAATAAAACATGATAAAACTGAACCCGTGCGAACCTTAAAAATCCGATCTTCCATAAACTGCTGAATAAAATTAGACATACGGCCACATATATGCCAATCAAGAAGCGTTCGAAGGATAGCGTTTCTCAACAAGTATCGCAGACTTTCAAAAAATACGGCGATCGTTTGACACTTACGTACAAAACAGTCCATAATATGGGTGGAAAGAGACACAAGATGGTCGACTGAAGAGCGATGACGACGAAAACCCACTGGACGTTCGTCGATAGGCGCCTCGACTCTAACCACCACAAAAGCCGCTCGTTAACCTTGTATTCCATCACCTTGCAGACGCAACTGATGAGAGAAATCAGACGGTAACTGGAAGGAAGGTGTGGGTCCTTTATAAGTTTAGCAATAGGATTGACGGTGGCCACTTGCCAAGCGCTCGGAAACCTGCCATTACACCAAATGCGATTAAAAAGCTGGAATAAAATAGCCTTGCCTTTCGCTGGTAAATGCTGTAACAGCAACATTGATGCCATCTGGCCCCGGTGCGCAATGTCGAGAAGTAAAAAGAGCATGCTCTAATTCCCCGGCAGTAAAGGGGACGTTAAAGCACTCCTGTTATCGGAGGTAAAGCAGAAACCTCTCGACTCTGCCTGCTCCTTTAATGTGCGAAATGGAGGATAATTGGCGGAGCTCGAAACATCAGCGAAAGTGCGCTCTAACGTTTTAGCAATATCAATCGGAGTACCAAGTACAAGACATTGTACCTTAAGACCGGGTATAGGCGTAAACCTAGGTTTGCCTGCAACGCAGCGAGGCTTATTCCATACCACAGACGTAGGCGTGGTGCGGTTAAAAGTAGAGGCGAAAGGTATCCAATACTCCTTTTTGCTGTCCTTAATATTTTGACGGCATTTGGCGCGCAGCTGTTTGTAGTGAACCATGTTTGCTAAAGTAGGGTGGCGACGAAAAACTCATAGGGCACCTCGGAGTGCATGCAAAACATTCCGGTATTTGTCGGTCCACCAAGGAACCAGAAAGCGTCTGAGGTGGGAAGACGACCGGGGAATAGCCTGATCCACGGCTGTAATTATGACCGTTACGAAAATCTCGACCTTAGAGTCAGTAGATGGAAAATGACAACCTGAAAAGATAGCTAACTAACGGAACAGATTCCAAGACTCTTTGACAAGTAGCCATTTTGGCGAGCCTTGAGAACGTGCTTGTGTATATAGGATAAGTATTTGACACGGAAAATGGTCACTGGAATACGAATCAGAGATGACGTTCCAGGTAAAATGTACAGCAAACGAGGTGGAACAAAAAGATAAATCTGAATGCGAAAAACTATGAGTACTGTCAGAAAGGAAAGGAGGTTGGCCAGTATAGAGCAGAGTAAGATGGTGGCGATCTGAAATATCTGCTAACATGGTACCCTTGACACACTCCGTGGTAGAACTCCATAGGGGATGGTGCGCATTAAAATCCCCCCAAAAGAAGTACAGGGATTGATAATGGAGACAGAAGATTATCTAGATCAGCCACGGTGACAGTAGGCGATGGAGGTAGGTAAACAGTGCAGACTGTAAAACTAAAGCCAGAAATGTGAACTATAGCTGCAGCAGCCTGTATAGGAGTCTAGAGGTTTAATGAAGTTCTATACACGTCATCTCGGATGAGAATTAAAACTGCGCCATGCGTGGGAGTATCCTCTTCGGGTGAAAGATTAAATCTCAACGAAGAGTAACCGCGATAGGTGAAAGAATTCAGTGGTCGAAGTTTGGTCTCTTGGAGACTGCGTAATCCACGCACATTCAATGAAAGGATAGCAATTGTTAAAATAAGATAAATTATTTTTATTTTTAGTCGGTCCAGGACGAATCAACCATCCTTTCTTCAGTCCCGATGGGCTCGGTGGTTTGCCTGGAGCAGGCACATCCTGCTCAATGGCATCGTCAGAGGGAGGACTCTCCCGCTGATAGGTATCCACCGATTCCAACACATGGAATCGGTTTGAGGTAGAAATAGGCGGTGTCAGCGACCGCCTAGCGGGCTTCCTCCTATCATGGAAGCTGGACCTCCGAGGAGGAGGAGGAGAAGGACTCTTTTTGTTATCTAGAGGAGTGTACGTCTTCAAGAAGTCGGTTCTTGTATGCGCCTATTTAATTTCGAGGGTATTAAAGACTACCGGCTTGAGCTTCTCGGTAGAGCGTTTCGGAGAACTTTGTGCATTAGATTCCCGAGTAAAAAAAGATCGCAGGTCTGCGTACTACTGTCGCACTTCCAGACTGCTGAAGTAGCTACTGAGCTGTATGTACCGGTCTTAGGTACTATGGGCTGGCGAGATTGAAATCGCTTCCGGGCTTCAATAAAAGAAAGATTTTCCTTAACCCGATCTCCTAAATACAGCGTTCATCGCGATAGTGAGAACAGTCACGGGATGAGGCGGGATGATCCCCTCGACAGTTCACGCAGATGGGAGGGGATGTAAATGCTCCTTCGAGACTTTCCTGACCGCAGGTTTCACAGATGGAAGTGGCACTCTTAGAAGATATGCGTGTATGGCCATGACACTGACAATGATAACATCGCAACGGGCTGGGTATATATGGGTGCACCTCAATCACCTCGTAGCACGCTTGAATCCTCTGCGGTAAGTCTACCCTGTTAAATGTGAGGAAAGAGCACGGTTTGAATGAACTTATCCGTCTTTTCTCCCCTGCACCGATAAACTGATGTAAACCTTCGGTCCTCCAGACAACGCTGTATTTCCGGGTCAGACATGCCGTCAATTACATTAGTAGTAATTACTCCTCGCGACGAATTTAGAGTTCTATGTTGCTCGATACGGATTGGATAACCGTGGAGAATCGTTGCCTTGAGCAATGAGTTACTTTGTGACGGGTCCTGCTATTGAGCCGATACCCTTCTGTATAACATACGGGTTTACTCGGCTAAAAGACTGACCTTCTTCTGTACGATTGATTACTAAGGACCGAGGAAATGGCTTCTCGGTTACTTCTTTTCCATCCACTCGTTTAAGTTTCGTTTGTATATAATTGCCGTTTACCATAGGGATTTTATCCTCCACCATTGCAACTGTCTCCAATGACAGGCTGCTTCCTGGGCGCCACCCCGGCTTGGGTTACTTGCCCTGGCTTGAACTAAGTAACCTTCCTGAGTACTGACAAAGGGACCCAATCACCTGCAGAAAGTGCAGAGCCCATACAATGGCCCTTCTCCATTTACCAGGGGATAGGCTTCTGTCCTACATGATAACCTAGTGGTGGGAGTTACGCCATTACCTAGTCACTTTTTTACGGTGTCAAATACGGGGGAACCCATCAGACAAAGAATAGGGAAGTAGGACGATTAAAAATTAAAATAGAGGCGAAATAAAAAGGAGTCAGTCATCCTGAGCGTGAGCACGCGGGAGTAACTCGGGTACCTCGGGGTCGCTAAGCCCCGTATCCAAAAGTGGCCCCCTGAGGGGATTAGTGAGAAATATAGGGAGAGGTAAAGGAAAGAAACATAGCTTGACATGACAACGAGAGTGCGCAAAAACGGCATGCAGCATTGTGTGAATTGAAATATTTTCGGAATTATACAGAACCAAATTGCATCTGAATTGAAAAGCTATGCAGGCACCTACAATTACGATGTCGTTCACGTTGAAGAACAATAAGTTTACAATGTCCCCATTTCCGACTAATGGTTCGTTAAAGTGTGTAAATATGACGTAGCACATAACATCAGTGCCAAAATGCATACCCTTTAATTGTCGTGATGACGTATTTGGGCACGTTGATATATCATCAAAATTCAAAGTCTAATTCCAATGAATGAAAACATCAAACAGTTGTTACATTGTTATATTTTGAGATAGTGACGACGGAATGCTAGTGCCCATCTAAAAGTAACAATGCATGTAGCTTTTATGGCCTCCATTAAGTATCGCGACAATGTATAGAAAAAACACAATAATGAATGTATATTAGGGAAGCAATATTAGGAACAAAGATCACCACATCTGCGCTAACGGCAATTCAACTACAGTGAGGTTATTTGAGTTACGAGTCGCCTGGGCGTGGTGACTTACTTGCGAAATACAATTATCACAGCCCGGAAAAGGAAGATGGAGTAAACGCCTTTAAAGTTAGTATTTTTATTTTAATATTTATGTTTTACCAGAAATTAAAAAGATACAGTATTTAAAACTGATAAAAACAACCAACCTGTGTCATAAGAGATTTTGAAATTATGCCCTTCGGCGGCAACACATACCGGTATCTACATAGGAAATTCCTATATTTCATATGTCTTTTCTTTTATCAGAACATGACGGCTCGGAACACGTTTCTTGTCATTGAGAGATTCTTTTGACCGGCAGCTTTTTCTCTACCTGAAACATGATTGCCGAGCCTCTTTATAACTCCTCTGTAAGAATCTGTTTTATATATCGTACACAAAATCTATTTTTCAAGGCTATGTTTATGTAGTGGCATAACTAACGAAGAACAATTAGCAACACACAGTAAAAGTACTGAGTAACACATGAACACACAACCACTCGCAGCCAAAGCTTCCCTCAACCTAACTACAAGCTGCTACATGCACAAGTATTATACGGCCTTGACGACTGGATTCTCCCAAAACATAGCCCCTATCTGCCAGGTCATAACACAAATAAACTCACTATACATAATAATTGCGGAAGGTTCCCAAAGGCTTTACCACCATGTCATGCAGAAAAGAGAGTTCCTCGACTCTCTTTACCGCAGTCGCCGGCATTGAGGTTCTTCGCTGACACTCTAGTCGTTCAGGTTATTTTACCCTACAGGTTCACGTGAAACTGGGAATTGATGAAGAAACTAATTCTAAATAGGAAAATAAAAGTAAAGTGCAGCTAACCGTAAAATTGGAAATTTAGAACGGCGAAATACAACCAACAACATGCCGAGTGAGTTCACGAGGGTCACCTGCAAAAGTTAGTACACTAGCAGATAGAATTAGGATAATTCCAGCAACCTAACCGTAAGGCACATGAAAGTTCTGGGTAGTGATGATTTTGGCATGCATTTTGGGATATTAAATTATGCCTTTGATCATTATCAACAAGTGAGCATCTACTGAAAGTCATTTACTTGTAGCTTTGATATGAACGTCCATTGAACGTCCATTATGTCCAAATTTAGCAAATATAAGCTATTTTAATTCCAATACGCAAATGAATGCATTAAATGCTACATGGCTTTCGTATCCGCTGATTGATAAAGTGGGTCTACATTTTAGGAGATATGTGCACTGAGGAGCAAATTCGCCTTGCAAATAAATATATGTGGACTTATATCTTTCTATAATTTAACAGCATAAAGGAGAAAACAGACGTCTGAAATTAAAGGAGATACAGGCTGAAATAGAACATAGTAGAGCAAATAACTCCAAATAAGATAAACAAGAAAGACGAAACAAAAATAAGTAATCTGTTTCATACAAATGTATGTTATTGGACAGTAAGAAAGCCATTAACAACTACATATCATAGAAGAGAAAGCACGAGAGATGGAATCAGTCATAATTATGTTGCATTTTCATTCCTGTGAATAAACTAATTCAAATCGTAACATTTCTCTCACATGTCTTTGCTCTACATGACACCCTTCCGCTGACCGTCTGTGGTGCCTCAGTAGTAAAAACGGGCGTTAAACACCATTCAAAAAAAAAAAAAAAAAAAACTTCCGCTGTTATCTTCCCTCTTTCGATTTCTCTTTGAGGTTGTCAGTGGGCTTCATTGCGTGATCATGTGTGGTCACAAACGATTTTCTGTTTTCATAAGTAGAGGGCTTCCAAATGTTACATTATTATAAGTACAGACCATGTTAATGCTCATTTTGTTCGGCACTCCTTCGGTCATATTAAATTTGAGGCAAAATTGTAATGGAAAGGAGACAAAGGTGAAGTTCCTTGCATTTCTGCGTTAAGAGAATAACCAGCCAACTCAAATCAACAGCAAACATTCCTCAACCCCACAATAACGCTAATTATTTTGCAAGCTTCATCCAGATTATAGGTATTATCAACTGGCAGGTTCGGGTTTGATTCTCATTAATAGGAAGTTTAACTACTGTTTTATTTCAGAACTTTCTCTCATGTTGGAATACAAAAATATTTGAGGCCCTGATAAACTCCATCTCATTTGCTCAAGCGTGCAATTATTCCATTAATGTCTCAAATGTAGCTGACACTTGGTGAGGAGCTAGTAAAGCTTACAAAAAAATTACAACTTCAAGAAATGTAAGAACATTTATAAAGAAAGCACTTGCTGTTTTACGTTTACGCAATCGTCAATGCAGATACGTAATTTATATTTATTTCTTCACGTGCACGAGGAACTAGACGACAAACCCGAGTTGTATGGATGGATAGTCTAGGGAGCAGGATAGAAGTTCGGTAATTGATTCGACTCATGGCTAGCCCTTTGTGTCTCGCCCCCAGGGGGTAGCTCAGGGAGGAAGAGATGCGGTGGGGGATACGCCGGGTGGTCGGAATATATGGGCGGGAACTGCGGGGACGCAAATGAGGTCCCTAGCTGTTTCCGGATAGAAAACCCCGAAGCCGGTAGAACCCCCCTGAGTTTTAGGAGCACCTCAGAAGGCTTGCTTCCTTTTCAGACGCCGTGGCAGAAATGTTTCAAAAGCGCAAGCTACTATCACACCGCGCCAGCCCACCTCATCTTGGTACTTTCGATCTTGCAATACAACAACGGAATGAAATGGGAGAGCGGAAAAGCAGTGGAACATAATTATCCAACCCAGCATTCATCTAACTGATCAGGGCAAACCACGAACAAATCCCAGGCCAGGACGGAATTGAACCCGAAACCTCTCTAATTCGAGTCTCAAGAGTTACCGCCTAAGCCACCCGTTCGGTTGCATGGGGGCTGGTCAAATGCATACCAATGGATTCTTTATTACTCGGTTACTATATGCTAAGCAGCACGTGGGCTGGGGTTGTCATGCAAAACATCACTCAAGAGCTCAACATAGCGCGACGTTTATTTGAATAGCTGTACTTAAACATTTTGATGTCAGACAAAAGTGTCCTGCATTGATTATGTTGCCTCGTTCCAAGAATTGCTCTACCAATTCTCCTCTTCTGTCCCAAAAGATAGTTTCCAAGCCTTTTCTGTCAGGAAAAAAAAAAGTTTTGATGACTTTTGGTTGGTTATTTTGGGTGACGCAGTGCAGTCTCACTCCATTGATTGATTATTTACCTCCAGGCTCACATACTGTACCTAAGTCTTACCATCTGTAGCGATCCTATTCAGAAATGCATCACCTTCCTTTTCATTAAGCACAAGGAAGGTTAGCACCAAACCCGCCTGGTGCTTCTTGGGTTCTTCTGAAAGCAGTCTGGGCACCCATCTGGCATACAGCTTCCGGTAGCTTAATTCTTGAGTAATCACTTTGTGAAGAACAGCACAACAGATCTGTGGAAACTGAAGAGAAAGCTCTGAAATGGGGAATCGGCGGTTCTCTTTAACACTTTAATCAAACATTTGAATCAGAACTTCTCTCTCCATAATCGGCCGACCAGTTCTCCGCTCGTCATTTTTAAACATACGGCATCATTTTCTTACATCACTCTTACCAATTACGTTATCTACAAAAACTTCGCAAAGTTGTTGACGATGTAATTCAGCAGCTCTACAGGTTTTGGCCACAAGACGTCGTATCACTGAGCTTAAGTGTACCCTCACAGCTGACCAACGTCATTTGAACGCCTAAAGCTCAGCAAATATATTGAGCTATGCCTTCACTCTGGCGCAATGAGTGCAGCTACACAGCCGTGCAAGTACCTTGCAGCTACTTCATGCATTTCATGAAAACGGAACTTTATGTCAAGAATTCTTTATTTGTTTCTTTTTAGTGAACGCCTCGGTTATCTAGTAGCCAGCCCTACTCTTGCTAATCTAGAAATGACGATTTTATTCTTATTAGTCAAGAGAAATTTTCAGGCTTATAACGGCTGCCACCCAACCTTGGAGGGACAGCTTGATCTGAGAAGCAGCAAATACTGCTCGACTTTTAACATGCTTTTCCGTTTTTGTTTGTTTGTTTGTTTGTTTTTTTTGCCGCGGTCTAATGGTCAATTTTCATTTGTAATGACTATAGTTTGACTATTAGACCAGGGGAAAAAGGCCCAGAAAAGCATGTTAAGATTCAAGACTCGGCCGTGAAAGCATGTATAAATCCTATTTGGTAAACCGAGACTGAGGTGCCGTTGCGCTAAATCGTTAGGGACGCCCTCTGAAGTGGTGTTCGAAGCAGTGAACCTTGAATATTCGAAGCTATTGAATCATACTCTATAATAATAATAATAATAATAATAATAATAATAATAATAATAATAAAATAATATAATAATAAAATAATAACAACAATAATAATAATAATAATAATAATAATAATATTTTGTTACATTTATTCTCTACTGAGTTCTTTACAGCATTATTATTAAAACAGCCCTAATTAAAAGCTGAAGTCAGAAGCTCAGCCTTTGTAAATTGTAAAGGTATGGGAATTCCTAAAAACTAGAACCAGAATGAAGCAATATGAAGTTATGTTGGTACTAGGCTGTAGACAACAGATAAATTGGATACAGCAGGCCAGAGTTACAAACCACCCTCCTCACTTTTGCTTCTTATTTACCTATCAGTCGGTCACTGGTGGCTTGTGTTCTTGCTTTGCTACATCGTTTGAGTATACGTAACTTGATGTTAAGTTCTTAAGAATTCAGATGTGTAATTATAACATTTGAAAAAGGAGACTATTTCTTCAGGATATAATGATTAAATATTTAATAAACATATTACGTTTGTATGTATTATAATCAGATTAAATTTGTTGAATGTGGAAGTGTGTGGCATGGTATATTTTTAAACCTTTATGTTATTAATGCAATTGCGTTACAAAAGAAGTAAAATAATAGAATATTATAATACATATTAATAGATTTCTTCTTTATTTCTGTTATTTGAGCCATCAATGTAACAACGTATTTATTTAAAGAATCTGCATATAAATAAGCGTGGAAATTCTCAAAGAACTAGGAGATAATAGCCAATACAGTTTTTTGTGGTCCTTCATTTTTATTGTTTGATCTTCAAAGGTTTATTTTAAAGAGGGCTAAACATAGTTCTTTAAGTAGTTATGCCCTCTTACAAATATTCTCATTGTCTGAACAGAAGGGTAATGTTGGAAATATTTTTAGTTCACCACTGTTTGAAGGAGTTTTCAACAATGGCCGTTCGCGTTTTGTGAAATTTAGAATTATACCTTTGCTCCTGTTATGATTTTCCACTAAGATACGGGGAACTGGCTAGAAATTATATATGATGAATACAGCAATTGAGTCATGATGGTACCTAAGAATTTGCTGCCCTCTTATCAACCCACGAGAGTGCTTCTTTACTTGTGAAATTTATTTGAATAGCAAAAGAAATGGGATTGTGGGTTAAAGCTAATCTATGAAATTTCATTAGATATCTTGTGGGGAACTTTTATTTAGTTAAGTAGTTTTTATTTGGAGTTTTCATAAATATGTAATCAACAGTTTCCTTTATTTGAACAAAATTAACGTACTATTGCATAGTAACATACTGATTTACCTTAAAAGATAAGCCAAAGCTGTTGCTAGTAAAATATGCTGCCACTACCCACAAAAATTATGATTATTATTGGCGTAGTGAATTTATAAGTAGCATGTATGAATTTCAGGTATCGTAATAGTGGAGAGCAAGAAAAAGAGGACTTACGACTTGCTGCTGTAAGCCAAAACCAATTGCCAAACACAGTTTTTGTTTTCAAGGGTACAAATAATCTTTAGAAGTGAGGAGTGCAACAGGAATAAATAGAAATGGCATTGGTTCTAATGTGCTGGCACTAAATGATTGGGAACAAAGAACCTCTGAAATCTAAGAGCTTGAACCAGGACAAACTTGATGCTCTAGCACGTTCATCGTCACTTATGACGACATTGTAATAACTCATGCTGAGCTAAAAGCTGGTTACACAGAGTAAAATATTTTTTGTGAGATACGGAACTGATGTCTCCAAAGATTTTATGGAAAAACCATTGTCATTATTGCCTATAGAAAATCAGACGGTTTAAACATTAAATTTGCATGTGATATGTAGAATGGTCCAAGTAATATCAGCAATACCATGGAAATATTAGATAGCGTCATCTGTGATGCCAGGAGAGGCGAAAACTACAAGTGGGGACAATGATAATAATCTACAGAAAAGGTTATTTATAGATTTCTCTGAGAAACGTATGTACATTCAATGGGCTTCCTATGTGATAGTGTCAGTGATTTTCATGAGTCTGAAATTAGGAGTCAAATACTTGCCCTTGTTGGTAACATGATTAAATGTAAATCGTTTTCAATGTTGCGCTGCAAAATTCAGTTTAATCCTCTTTCAATAAAGATAAATTAAAAACCAATATTTTATGCGTGCTACTTCAAAGTCCGATTTAAACCGACCATTGAAACTTTGGACTTGTATTTGGGAGGTTCCGGTTTCAAAACCTATTTCAATTCATTTCATTCTGTTGATTCAGTTGCAGGCCTAACTGGGCTGGTGCCGTGTGCAGTGAGGCGGTGGCTTGCTTTGGAAGGTTTCTACCTCGGTGTCTGATGTGGAAGCGGCTCTTCCGAGAGGTTCGAATTCCTTGGTGGCGGGACTACATCGACCGGCGTCGGGATGCTCTTTGTTAGGTATCCCGCCTGCATCCGTGCCTCAACGTAACTTATCCCTTCCTGCCAGAAAGGCCTTCATTTGGAGGCGCACGCACAAACGGTCAGCCCTTGAGCAAGGTTGAAGTACCGACAATTCTTCCATATCAATTGAAAGAGAACAAAGGTTTCAAGGAGCAAGAGGGAACCGGTGTTTTGAATTTCCACTCTAGACATTCTCTCTCACTCTATTCCTATCTGCTGATTACACAGGATAAAACCATGCTCTTTAAAACTCTTACAACTGCAAATTACAGCAAGAGTTTTAGACAATATGTAAGCGTCTGCTATTGGAAGAACTTTTTCTAAAAATCTGAATAAAAGTGCCCAACCAAATAGAAAACATTTACTACACTGTCACATGAAGTATTTGAAAAATTGGTGAAACTAAATGACACAAGAAATGTTTGAGCATACATTGAATATTAACAGCTTGAAACGGCAATAAATGCAAAACTATTTATGTAGTGCTACTGAAAATTTATTATCTATTTAGTCCCTTATGCCTCCGTGCTATTTGTAATAATTAAAGTAAAATTTACGACGACAAATTGAATTCGAAATTTATTAATCCTAAAGTTAATTGATATTAACTTTAACTCTCTTTGTAAGATATAGAAATCAAAGTAGTAGCAAATATTTACAACAAATAAACATTTATCGTAATCATTTATCCATTTCGTTCTATAGCCATATTTCACAGTTTAATTGGATACAAAAAATACCAGAGTTTGAGTTTATTATATATAAATATGTATATCTGTAATTATAAACTTATTTAGAATAGGATAAAGGAGGATGTTTCCCCAATGTATCTCAGACGCCGGCATGCCCGCGAGAACCACGACGCGACATGGTCCGAATTTAAAAAAAAAGCGGACAAAAATATTTTCCATTAAAAATTGAAATACTTTCGGTCAAAATTTTAAATAAATGTTAATTTGAAGTTAATTTGTTGTTTTAGTACATAATAAACTCATTCGTTTTCTCTGATCCGGATATGATGTCGGCTTCTTCCCCTTTCTGCTCCGTTTCGTCCTCGAATATTAACAGTAAATTATACACTTCTGGAGACAGCTGTCTTCTTTTCTTTGAAAGATGAAAAATACTGCATAGGAGCTTAGCAACAGTCTTTGGAATAAGTCAAAATTATTAGAAACGTTTGAGCATTTTCTGCTATGATCTTCACTTTAATTTCTTACGTCTTTTTTTCTTGACTCTAAGGCCTTTTCCGAAATTTCCCCGATTTGCCAAATAGCTGCTTCTATAGCGGAAGTTCCATGGATAAGTATTTTGTGAATCTGTACTTATGAAGTTACTCTGAAATTTCATGACCAGATGAAATTGCTTTAAAAACTATTCTGAAACGAGTTATTAACTCACAGTCCACCACAGTTATTTTGAAGATTTTCAAAAAAAATTCAGATAGTGTTAGCGGCTACATATCCAGGCTTCGGAACATCAACTAGAAGATCTAGTCTGGTTCTGAATGTCTTGCATTTTTTTTTTCTTCTTTGGAACAAGTCTCGATTACCATCTTTCACGCTCGCTTTCCACTTTTGAAAATCCAGGCGGTATAAAATATGGAGCAGACTTTAAAAAAAAAAAATCGGATGTGAGCATGCAGAAATGAAAATCCAAATTCAAGCTGTAAATTGTCGATGCATATTTGTACCATTTTTATATTGTTCATTTCTGAAATTTTCTCATCAGAATATAACAAGTCATGCTTGAAGACTGTGCTAAAGCAGTGCAAACTTTTCCATCTATCATTGATAGTATTAAAGAATACTGCACTTTGGTGTTATTTATGAACAAATTATGTAATTCCCGATTTGATCATTGATCTCTTTCCGCCAGAGTAATTTCTTATTTTTCTTGACGCAACTGCATTTGAATAGCCTATAGAATCGTGGAGATGAGGTTCTTGCATTTTTCCATGCAATAATTTCGGTTTTACTGTCAACAAGGCGCAGAGGCATGACAGATGACATAAATAAGATCTAATCACTGTTTTCAGTTTCTGATCAGTTTGGTTATATTAGGAATGGCTATAGCTTTCATAAAAGCCCCATTTGCAATGTACCATTCTCATTTGGCAACATTGATAAAATTCTAGAGGCAGTGTGGTCCTGCATTTCCACCCTACATCCGTTTTCTTTAATTATTACATTTTGTGGGTTAGTAGCTTTTGTAGCATTCAAAATAGCAAAATAGCTAGGGTATAAGTCGTGGTTGTGTATATTAGCTAATCTTCTCATTACCGCATGCTGGTGCTTGGACAACTTCTCTTTAAATATGAATGAAAAGGCTTCTTTCACTGACATTTGTACAGATTGTTCGCCCCCCTCCTCCATGCATCGCATATTCTTTTACCCCTAGTGGCTTCTTTTATGATAAGGCTGATGAATCGTCTCCTTCTGCCCTGAAATTCATAACGGTCGAATAGGCAAACTCTGATGAAGTAGCGCCCTAATTTAGGTCATTAATTGTTTTTCTCTTGCTTCTCTCTGTTGGATCTTCAAATTCTTTTGAAGAACGACTCGGTCTTCTAATTTTGAGGAGCCTGGCATGTTCGAAATTGAAATCACGATTTCATTTTTCAATCAGTCTTAGTATTTCTTCAAAAACGCATCTTCTAAGAGTGACACTTTATCCACCAGTCAAAATAGAGCGGGGAAGAAGAAAAAAAAAAAACAGTTCCTTATGTTATTATACATTGTTTTCTCGACACTCTCATCAACATTTAAATGGAACTTATTAATGAGATGTGTCACCACAAACTTTTCTTGCAGCGTTCGGAACTCATATTTATTTTCTGGAATCTTGTTATGAAGTTTGCTGCCACAAACAATGAAACTCATTTTTCATTTTTAATTTTTCACTTTTCACAATACACACAACCACCATTAATCAATTACTTCTCACAACTGAAGATTAATTTGGTTTCCTGGCCGCGAGGCATCCCTTGCATAGAATAAACAAATCTCTCAACAGACCCTCATCTCGGGCGAGAGTTTATCCTCGGAGTGCACATATAAATGTTCTCTCCCTTCTCATTCATGCATCTGACGATGAAACCGTTAATGATACATATTTTCAGACTTTAGTTTAAAACCTGCATATGTTTCATGCTATACACATGCATACATTTTTCCTTAAGCTAAGCAATTTTTTTCTTGAGAAAAAAATGAAACTGAAAATGAGTATAACAGTCCTTATAAATTATTTAAATTCGAAAATCATGCTATTAATAAACAAATCTGATCATAAAGTACACACAAATTACAATATTATATACCCTTAGTTTCATTTTGAAGTGAGAAAGAAATTTCAAAGTTGTGAGGAGTTCAGAAACGAAGATTTACATCCCTTTAGAGTATGAGAAACCCAGACAAAGTGGAATTAATGTATGATGGTAAACATAGTTTACTTGGAATGTAGTTTGGTGTTTCTAAAGTAAAGTTCCAAAGTCGATTTTTGTTCGCTTTTTTTTTTTTTCAAATCCGGACCACTGTGCGACACGACAGCAACACCCTACGGCGGCCCAAGGGGACCTCCAAGACGCCAGATGTCAGGATAGAAACTTTCTCCAAAGCGCAAATCCATTGCCACGCCGCACTGCACTATTTTAGGATAGAGTGTGGATTGTCCGCACTCTTACTAACTCATTTCTAATCTACTTGTACCATATGCACAATAGTTTATGTAAATTATATACTTCACTATAAAACTAATTTATTATGCAAAACTTGTCGGTTGTTTTTACACCCTCGTTACTCAAAAAACTAACCGATTAATTTTATTTTCTGACGTGCTTCTCAAGAAGTGCAATACGCAGGGCCTAGGTATCAAAACTTCCCAGTTTAAACAATTACTTATTTAACACAAATTTAAGTACATCAATTTGTATATCGATGGTATATTGATTACATTTTAGAATTCACTCCCTCGCCGTGTTCTTGGGCGTATTCCTTCCTTTTCGATCGATACATTAGTCTGCATTCCTCTTCGTTGTTATAATGCCAGGTAAGCACGGTGTAATGAGCAGACCGTTGCCATTGGCTCAGGCAGATAATTTGTCCATGAAATCAAGGGAGACCCATGCTGAATGGCGACTTCACTTCACTTCGCTTCTCCTTCTTGGACACAGAGCAGGGAGACCTCGGCTCGGGTGAAATGCAGATATTTTTGCATCTTCAGTTGTAAATTGTTAGACCCGCGGCCTCCTTCGTAACTTACTCCCAGTGACTCCGCTAGGACGTACGTATCAAAATATTTTATTGTAAAGTATATTGCATAATATTATTATTATTTTGACTTACGATTCCGTTGTTATAAATTTGCTCAACAAGGAACATTCGTATTGGCCAGTCAACATATCAAGTTATTATAATTAAGGCACAACATTTAAAGTTTTATTCTTTGTTAATCCTTAAGTACTATGGAGTATTATAGTTGCAACTACTATGGAGGTCTGTGGGACCCCTGTTATTTATTTTGTTTAATGCTTTAAAATAGTTGTTTCTCTTGGATCATTTACTTTTCTATTATTGTACTTTTTTGAAGATCTACAATGGCTAATGAGGTACAATTTATGAAAATCTTAAATTATATAATGCATCTATTCAATGAAAATGTAAACCATAAAATATAACAATTTATACACTTTTTATTCATGGCAGTACGCTTCTGATTTTTAGACTCTTAAATACTCATTAACATAAGTATTCAGGGCATACAGTCTTAGTTTGCAGAAATACTTCAAAATAGTACTGGTAATTTTTTTATTAAATTGTTACAAACGTAAAGAAAATGGCATAGACTTACGAAATGTTGCCGCTTAATGCACATTGGAAAGTAATGCAAACATGATATAATTCCCAGAAGGAATATAACCCATTTCTTCTCAGCACTACGGAAGTAGTTACTATGTTCGTGTAAGTACTTCACACAGTATTTTGCAGCACTCCAAACACATCACTGACAAGGATATCTTGTTAACCTCTTCAGACGCTGAGGGCAGAAAGTGCAGGCTTTTCTTTTCACAAAATACTCTTCTTATTGGATTTGAGACTCATCTCCTACTTGCAGGATTCAGCACCCAGCTATCGCGGAAGATGCATAGTGTAATCCTTCATGGCATATGGATCCCAGAGAGACTCCTTGCCAAAGTTTCGATAAAATACAATCTCGTCATAACTACGGCCTTGGGATAAGCTCGAGCAGCATATAGGAATTAACGCCCTTGCAACATCCCAAGCGTAATCTAGTTCTATTACTTGAAGAATAGTTGACACACTTGTGATTAAGAGCATCTACGCCACCCTCAGTGGTCTTCCAGTTTCTGGGCACCCATTTCTTGAATGGTGCTTTGAAGATATAAGCATTAGGATTTTTAGGAATAAATGAAGACAGAGTCACATCTTCAGTAAACCCATAAAAAATTGATTTCTCTTCACGTGTTCAGTCAGGAAGATATTGATGTGGAATTTCTTGCTTATTTTTCTTCATTGTTCCAACATATTTTAGACCTCTTTTCGAAAGTTCATTCCCTAACTCCACTGATGTGTACCACCAGTGACATTTTTATGATTCTTCTCAATAGGTTTTACTAACCTCACTGCTGTTTGTGATGGAATGCTTTATACTTTTATCGCAACCTGAAAGTGTCTGCCCCTCATTTCCTTTGCCAAAATAAATGTATGCATACTACAAATTATTTGTCCTAGTGTCAGTCAAGCATTGGGCTTTCAATCCATACTTCGCTTTTTTATGCTGTTTTCAATGAGTCTTTGCAGTGTTGTTGATATAGCTGCTGCTTTGTCTTTTTTCTTGTGTTCTTCTTGGTCATCCGGATTATCAAACCATAGGAAGACAAACGCATTTACTATGATATGTCTGCGTGACCGCTCGCCGCCAGCGACAATGAATAAGATTGAAGGAATCAAATGTGTGATCTTGACAATGTGTAGTTAGGACATAATGTGGAATATTTGAGGAAGGGTTCACTTCCTGCTTGAGGGGTGAGAGATATACAAAATACAGAAGAACTCGTGGGGTCTTACAGTCGGTCCATAGTATTTTAGGGTTAAAGTAAGGAATTTTACGACATATTTGTATCTTAGTATATGCTTCCCAAAGATTAGATTGAATATTATGTGGTAAACGTGTCAAAATATTTAAAGATTTTCAGTTCAAATATTTAAGATTTACAGTTTAAAATTTAAAATTTAATGATTCAAAATTAAAAACTTCATAATTATATTCTTTTAGAATTGTTTTGATGAAATTTCTGAATTACGTTCACACCAATTTTATGTTAAAGTGCGTTTCTATTTCATTACTGTTTCTTGTCATTCGAAACCGCCTGTGGTGCCTCAGTAGTAACAACGGGCGTTAAACACTACTCATTCAATCAACTCAATTGTCATTAAATTTCTTTTACATGTGTAATTATTCAGCAAATTACATTAAGTTTTTCAACGTTAGAATTTGGGAGTTTTTCTTCTTATCCCGTTCTGCTAAGTTATCTTTCCATATCTATATCCTGGGGGTTCTCTTCCGGGATACTCCCAAGGTTAAACATGAGGGTCTCGGACTGAGGCTAGTAGAAGCATTTGCTGGATACATTGTTTAGCCACTTTACTCAAATTTCAAATGCTATCTCCGCCTTTTATGTCGATCCTGGTGGTCTAGTGGTAACCACATTTGCCTTTTAGACCCAAGATCGCGGATTCAATCCCGACCAGGTCGATGGCTTTTTCGGGCGTAAACATTCTAAGTATGGCTTCCCTCCGAAGGAAAGTAAAGCCGTGGGTCCCGTGTCGTACATTTACAGCATGTAATAGAATATCAAGCCTGAAAGAGGAGACCTCTGAGCAACATTTATCGGCCGTTACACGACCTGAACTGAATGGAACACTGATGACCTGAGATACTAAAGAGCGTCCGTAATAAAACAAATAAATAAAAACTACATATTGAAGTTTAATTTATAAAGAGAATGCTATCACTTTTTGGTCGTTGCCTAGTAGTTTGAACTAATGCTATTATTGTTTGAATTTGGAGACAATGGTAGTATAAAAATACTGAGTATTTGGTGTAATAGTTTGGCAATAAACGGTTTCAAAATGACATATATCCTACAAAAAAAGATCAGTATGTAAGTGATTACTCCGAGTTCTTAAATTGGTTCTATTGCTGTGGTGTTAAATAATTGTAATTTTATCCAAAAATTATTTTTCCAAACTATAACTGACTTATTTTTTTATTCTCTCCAAATTTAAACAATGAAGTAATGAATTGAACCTTAAAACCAATGTTGATTGCATTTCAGGTTTGAACCGGTAACCCCAGTAACCCCGACTCGAAATTCGGAAAAAGGACTCCTACTTTTTATTTTTAAATTTTAAAGAAGATTCAATTGTTATCAAACCTGTTTTCTATTGTTGTCTGACAACCTGTACTGTTGTTGAATACGATTTGCTTTATTTTTCTTCCATAAATGTTAATATGGTGCACCAAGTAAGGTGATTCAGACATTAACGCTCAAGACTTGCATTTGGAATATTCCTTGAGACCAGCCGTGATAATGATCTCCCTTCATCTCTTAGGCGAATGATGGGTTCATATATTTCCTTTCCAAGTTTTTTTCGCTCTTTAAATTTGATACACTTTTATTCCATTATACGGTTAGAGTCGAAGGTATACGAGGCTGGCTGCGAAGATTTCTGTCATATTTTACTTTGGGGACCTTTCGGATCACCGTCGGTTAATGTCGAGACATTGTCAGTTTTCGCAGACCTGTCAGTGTCTGAAAATGGCTCATCACCAATTTCTTACTGTTATAAATACCTCTGACATGAACTTTCCGAGCTATAATTTAACTGCATACGATAAAAGGCAATAAGTTCCTAAAGCAATCCTCCTAGGGACACAGAAATATATGCGTAAAAATAATGCACTTGAAACTATGTAAATGATATTGACAATGGCAGACTCGCCTATTTTGCTTCGCCGGAAACCGTCACGTATCACCAATCATGTTTCAGTATATTGATCCAAATTCTGCTGACAGTATTGCCGGAAGACATGAGCACTACACGAGACCAGAGAAAGCAACGGCGTTATTCTGCAACTCTAATTCGCTTGGCAATGCAGAGAAATTGGGAATTATTTATCGCACTCTACCTATGGACCAACTCATTATTCAACATATATGTCAGCCAGATGGTAGCCTACGGTTTTTCGAATGAAATTTGCCAATATTATAGTTGCAACCAGAGAAATAATCTTACAAAGCGATACCATGTGGTTGTCATATGAATTTCTGTCACAACAACTCACCTGTTCTTGAGAAACAAGAGTGGGATATTTAATCAAAAAGCGTACAGAAACGATTGTATATAAACATACAGAAACTATTTGTATAGTGAACAAGGTTTGGGAAAAATCTAACACTTGAGGTACATAACCTCCACCATTGTCCAAATGCGAATCCAGGCGAACAGATGAGTCACAATGGTCAAATTTAGGGAATATGGTCAGTACATTTATTGTGCAGTAGGTTAAAATAATAAAATGTATAATTTATTCAACCATATGATTCCACAATTTTTCGTTGATGCTACACTTCCGTCAAAAAATCGCCTGTGGTGCCTCTGTAGCAAGAACGGGCGTTAAACATCATTCATTCATTCCGGTCAAAAATTTCAGTTCAAAAATTACCCCACATTCTGTAAAAACTTACATTATTGACTGATTGACTATCTTTTAAAACTACATCAGCAGCGAAATGGAGTGATGTTAGCACTGAACACTATTATATGTCCATTATATGTCCATGATGCCTTGCTTTATGTTTAGCATGATATCTGACAGTGCGTGCTGTTCTGTGGGAGCTAAAAAGTGCAGGAAAGGAATAGTAAACAGGGTTGAGTACAGAAGAGAGGGGGTAAATTATTGTTAAATGAAGGGTCTGCAACACGCTAATTACAGAGGGAAGAATATACAAGCAAGGAAGCAAAAAAGCCCCTGCATGTGTACACTACCGCTCGTTAATTTCCGTACACCTGCTCATTTACATGAAATCGGCATAAATAAATTGAGATTCGTTATTATGCAGATGCTTCTATTTATTTACTAAATAAATAGCACATTATTTGAAATTATCAATCTACTGTTTTTGTTTTTATGAAATAATGATGTTTTTGCATTTCAGAAACATAAACTACAGAAACTTGGAATTGTATGTTTCATTGGCCCGGTCAAATGTACGTTTCAGCCTTTGTAACTTAGGCATTAAGGTTGTATAAAACTGCTTTAGTAGTTCAGTTTGTGGTGCTACTCAAAGTGGTTACATGATTGCTATGACTCTAAGGGTGGAAACATCAGTTGCTGAGGAAGCTAGACTAGTCGGTGAGTCAAATTTCTAAAGACTTATACAATATACCCTTTCCCTGCACACAACTACTGGTAGCAACCAACATTTACTATGAACAGGCTAGTCTCGCAAAACTACAGAAAATGTTGGTAAATTTATTTGAAATATAAATAAAAGGAATAAATTTAATACAAGTATGTGCAGATCAAGTAGAAATTAACATGAAGACGGTATCTGTGAATAAATAAAAGGAAGATTTTCAAAAGCTAACCTGAAGGGACATGTGACATTAAGAAAACCATTGCCAAAGCCTATTAACATAAATAAGTTACTCCTATAATACTTCGACATTGAAAATTTACTAATTGGCTAACTGCAAATGAATTCAAATGTGAGTGCTTTGGTATCAGAAGAACATATGTCCGTCATTGTAAAGGAGAAAAAGTTTCTCACTGTTCTAACCGTTAATCACGGTGACGATTAATTAAATTTATTTCTTAAAATAAGCTAACTAAAAGTGAAGGGAGGAGAATCAGAAACAATATCACAAAATTCTTCACTGTCGTGCAATACCATCTGCATTGCAACAGCAAAATAACAGTTCTAACATAGATCTGCATACTGCATGAGGTACACTGCATGTGAGAAAAAGCAGAGGATACCATAAGATTGGCTATCCCAAAGTCCTGCAACCTCATAGAATTGTTAGGGAGAAGTGGATTAAGGTAAATGGAAAGATTTTAAAAAATTAGACTATCTCCGGACAGTTATCCAACAAGTATGGAAGGGTATAGGGTTAGAATACCTGCAAGGACCTATTTTTTTATTTATGGACGCTCTTTAACATCTGAGGTCATCAGCGTTAGCAAGGACCTATAAACTAATATACCTTGAGATTGCTAGGCAGTTATTATAGCCAAGGTGGATACTTAGATGAAAAGAAAACTTTAATTTTGTTCATTATAATGTATATATTTTGTCTCCATCTTTGTATTTATTCATTTGTGTTCATCTTAGAAATAACAGGAAAAGCATATTGTGAATTAAAATAACAATCGATTATTATTTGAAACTAGACATTAGCAAGATTTACACCTTCAGAGTCTTATAATGGTGCATGATGTAAATATGTCCTCCGTTAGAGTAGCCAACATAGGTAGCGAGGTCGCTAACTCACGCACTCCGTCGATCCTGCTAGTCTAGTGGTAACCATACTTGCCCCGTAGACCCAAGATCGCGATTCAATCCCCGGTCAGAGTCGATGGATTTATTCGGGCGTAAAAATTCTAAGTATGACTTCCTTCGGAAGGTAAGTAAGGCCGTGGGTCCCGTGTCGTAAATTTACGGCATGTAAAGGAACCTTAAGCGTGAAAAAAGAGGCCTCTGAGCAAAATTTGTCGGCCGTTTCACGCCTTGATTTTAATGGGAAACTGATGACCTGAGATGTTAAAGAGCTCCGTAAATAAACCAAATCAACAACAACAGCACGAGCTCATGAAAAAGAGGTCTGAGGCTTGATCCCCGCCAGAACTGTCTTCTCTGACTAACGTTTTTTCCAGACTTTCTCCAGTTCTCGTTAATGGTAAATGATAGGGCAGTACGCTAAAGATAAGTCTGGAATATTTCCTTTCCCCTCACCCCAAATACTATTTTGCAATTTATCATTTCATCTGATGCCTCTCCAGTGTCCACAGCCTGTGATATATTAGTAATGAATATGGGCGTTAAACACCGTTGAAATATTCCAATAGAAAGTAAGAAACAACATTTGTTTACACTTAATAAATGTAAAAAGAAGATTTTTACCAATCTGCATACACAACAGTGTATACAGTCCTGTGATCAAGAGTAGGAACATTCTAACTTCAAGGCCAATCTCTAGAACCATTTGCCGGTTTGTAAAAAGAGTACGCCGAATTATTTTTTGTGGAGGTTGCTCGTTAAGACTGGATATTTGACACATGCACGGGAAATTTTGAAGTAAATATCCACTTGTTCATGTTAAGTCCGGATTCTATCCGTAATATATCCAGAAAGATTTTCCCTTGTTCTATAAAATACCTTAAATCGATTTATGCTTTGTCTGTGAAGAACTAAACCAAACAGTCGTAGCAACCAATTCCAGGATATGCAGGAAGAGGAGAGAAAGGTTCTATTAGGAAGTGTGTAATATAATTACATGTAAAACTCATCCACTTACATGAAATTGACTACACCCTTAGTAACTCACATTTCAACTGTCCACTAAAAATCGAAGAAGGATTTCTACTAAGGGTGATTACTGAAAAAGATACCATGGAGAAAACCTATGCCATTTTACCTCAACGCAACCATATTGGACTGTATCATAGAAATCCGACATTATACTAATGGCTCGCAAACGGCCAAGTGGATTGGGAATAAACTGTCAACTTATCTAGCCAGGAGGGAAGCATTGGAAATACAACAGCATCCATACAACATTAATAGAGATGGAGGATATCATTTAAGTAGCACATAGAAACCGGTTCTTAAAAACAAATAACTACCACGCCTCCATCCTCCTCCCCTCCTCTTCCGCCGCAAACATATCGATCGTCCACTACAGGCAGACAGAGACGGATCAATACTGTGGTCTTGTTAAGAGTTAGATGTTATTCATCGTCCACTGAAGATGTCAACCGGAGTAGTTGGTGAAAGCTATGGTAGTAATTTAAACCATGGACCACGGCAAAACAGCTCGAGAGATTTTAACTGTTTTAACTACAACACTGGCCGTGACAGCCTTAGAAGTACTATCCCAGCATACCTCAGTGCAAGAAACTACCATATTTCGTTTGATGGGGAAGTCAGAGCAATCTACAGCCTTAAAGCTGGGAGGGTAGAGACAGAATGATACAATTCGAATCCCAATTTTATTAATTTGATAGTTGAGGGTTCATTTATATATTATATTTTTAGTTCTTCATTGTGTGGCTAATGTTCTTGTCAAATACCTCTGAAATAAATAAATATAAGTATGTATTGATGATTAAATAGCGCTATAGTTGATAAAATGCAGACTCTGCTTCAACCTGATATACGTAATATGGTAGAGAGTATTTTATTACCGGCAGCTTGTTTCTGTGCCTGAACATCGGAGCTGAAAAAATATAATTTTATTTTTAGCAGATCCGAGGAATTGTGTCTGCCTGATCCTAATGAAGGATATCAATAAATAAAAGAACCCTGTCTCATCTCAGATGCAGTCAATAAATTAACAACGGCGTGATATCTTTTCTGGCCAGCGCATGCTTCTGAGAAGAGATGCAGTTCTTGTCATTCGTTGATACCCTTCATCAAGAACTGCAGATATCAGAATCTACAAGCATTCAAACTACATGGAATTGATGATAATATACTATCAATAACACAAGTAAAACAATTAGATTGCAAATATTAGCGGCCCGGTTATTTCATTACTTTTGTTCGTAGAGAACCGAAAACATTATCGTTTCCATTACAAATTTAATTATGTTTATCTAATTATAAGATGCCAATACTCTTAGTTAACTGCATTAGCTAACAATTAATGAACTAGAACCACATTTGTTTCAACTTGGAAAGGCAATCATTGCCAATAAAGAAAGTAAACGCCTTATCAGAGTCCATTAATAAAAATGATCAGAACATAAAAGACTGTAATTAAAAATGCGGCATTTATAATAGATTAATAAAGCAACTCACTCTCAAGCAGTGAAAGCGCTGAAACAAAAGTCTGAAACAAAATATGAAATTGTGTTGTGTGCAGTCCTTCTACTCCGCTTCAGGTCGGTACGTAACTTTAAATCTAATTCGAGGACAGATTGGATTGGAATGAAGGTATAGAAGAAAAAAAAATCGTTACTTCAACCGGAGACTGGACGTTAGTGCCTACGCTCCCAATTAGGACACCACCGGAAGGAAGGAAGGAATGAGGGAGTCATCGGGCGGCCAGAACCCAAGGGCAGTGATACACGGCCCCCTAATATTGTTTTCGGATAGAGTACCCAAGGAATTCACTTAGAAGGACCCTTACCAAATTGAAAGCCACCGGCATACCGCACACAGCACCAACCCAACTGGCTCGGCACTTTGGACTCCGCAACAGGACCAACGTAATGGAATGAGGGGAAATGCGAAAGTGAAAAATTCACAGGAGGAAAGCTCCATCCCAGCATCCATATAAGAGAGCAGGGGAAACCAGGTCAAAATGGCCAGCCCTAATGGAATTGAGCCAGTTCCTCCCCGAGTACCAAACGTTACCAGGTGAGCCACTTCCCTCGGGGACGGAAGTTAATACATAAGTTACACCGCCAGGTCATCCAACCCAGGTCCTAATGATTCACGGCCGTGTCTAGCGTTGACTTCCCCAACTCTGCAGGTGAGTAACCTAAGTAAGTCATTGGTTTGGATTATTAAAAACACATATATTTTAATTTTTTAAGGGAAAACGAGTCAAAACACCGTCATATGGAATCGCACTTTTGCTATTATTTGAAATGCCTGTATGCAGTATTGCATGTTTCTGGTTACTAGAAATATCGAGAATCCAAACGATTTGAAAGTGCACAAAGCGATCAATAGATGACATTCCCTGATGTGTATGCAACAAGCTGGCTGTGCTGTTAAATAAGGTTACAACTTACTCTGCCAAGTCTACTAGCATTCTACCCCCTTCGTTTTGTACTACGGTTGCTTAACAATTTATTAATATATTTGTTATATTATTAATAAATTTAAGGATATCTACCTACCGCAGGACAATAGAACGCAGGACAATACTGAAAATGCAGGACAATAGTTGGACCTACAAGATCTCCATGTGGGACCCCGGATAGAAAAAAGGACACAAGGCAGACCCAGAAGAAGATGGACACGCCTCTTCACGGAACATGCATGTCTAGATTGGTCAAGAGTAGCAAGTGGAAAAGAAAAATGGAAATCTCTCGAGAAGCAACTAGTGCAGAGAGAAATGGAGTAACCAAAGAACAAATCAGTCAGAGTGTCTTAAACGGCGTACAAACAACTAGCGTGGAATAGCTCACCACGTTAGGAAAAAGCGAGCTTTCCCTACTTGTTAAGAGGCCTTTGCCCTTAAGAGACACAATAGGCTATCTTTATCTTTAGCATACTTACCGTCACGGTTGGCCGAGGTCGTGAGCGGGAGGTCTGGGGTTCGATTCCCGCCAGGACTGTCTTCCCTGAAGATTTTATGGGTTTTCCTCCCTCCTTAAATGGCAAATGTTGGGGAGGTACACTATACTTAGGCCTGGAACGTTTCCTTCCTTAAAAAATATATTCTTTCTAAATTTATCATTTCATCTCATGTATCATCAGTGTCCACCACCTGTGATGCCTAAGTAATAAAAACAGGCGTTAAACACTATTAAAAAAGGGCCTAGCTGAGCCATTACATGAAAGGGAATATCTGTACTCTGAATGGTACTCACTGCCACATTCCCCGAATTATAGTAACATTATTTACTGCGAAGCAATATTCTAATATCACCTTATAAAGTAACTGGAGTTGATTTTATTACTTAATAATTTTTTTTTTTAGGTATGTCGCATGTCATTTAGTAATTATACTTACTTTTGATTCATTGTTTTGATAATTTTTCTTTTGTCTTTTCGGTTGAAATGTGCTCATTATTATATAAATTGTTTTTAGCGCATAAATGATTTCTTTAAGTTAATCGTATTTTATAATTAGTACCTACTGAAATTGTTTGCTATCTTCCTTGTACATTATTTGTTCGACTTACTAATCTATCGTGCTAAATATTGAATAATAACACGCGATTGTTAGGGACATGATGTTCAGGGATTATAAAAGATAGAAATGGCAGACAAAAAGCATTTGTAATATGTTTGTATTATTATTAAATGGGAAAAAATAATAATTATTGCTTTAATTTATTACCTTCCTGAAGTGTATGTAATTCCTTTTTGGTAAATAAGAAAACAATTCAAATAATTATTCTTGTGTTTTTTGAACAGAAATAATATTTGCAAAGAAAAATCACAAAATACTGGATGCACATTTTCAATATTGCTAATCATTTGTCGCACATTACGACAAGGTATTTCTCCAGATAATCAACACTGAAAGTAGGCCCTCTATCAGATAATATTGTTTTAAGAACATTTATAGTCGCCAAGGTTTTGCTATTAAAATACGGAGAAACTTAGAATGTTACCAATATGTTCTTTCCTGTCGATATAGGCTCTTTGTCTCTGGCCAAACCAATAATATTTCAGCTTCAGCCAGTAGCCGCCTAGGATTTAACAGTAGACAAACTACATGTAGAGCAGTGACGAATGCTGCAGAAGAGTTTGTCTGTGTTATTGTTGGGCCCTTCTTTGACCTGCCGGTGATTAGCGAGAATATCGCGGCTGTAATATTATAAACAACTGCATTTATCCTCAGTAATTTTGTATGAACATTGTGCAGATTGTAAAAGGACAGTCTGCCCCTTGTTGAATATGACAAAGGATGCCGCCGGAAATTTCAAGATAATAATGTTGTAAGTCTGAGTGAAACTGAACGATGGTGAATGAAGCGCACTATTACCATACCATTCACGCCATTGAAATACTAAACTACAATAAGAAAAAGATTGAAAACATAAACAATAATTATAAAAAAGGCAGAATAGTGTGAAATAGGCAGAAGTACAGAAAGGGAAAACATAACTTCTTTCCATAATGTTTATAATGTACGAATATAATTTCTCTAAACTGAAATATATTCTGACGGTCATTAGCCCTTTATGCATTTGGGAGTGGTTGGGGTAGTAACTTTATTGAATACCTTTAAAACACTAATACAACCGTAGCTTTTAAAAGCCAAGAGTCTTACGGAAGCTATTCGGTTTTCATCGAAAAATGTTTAACGTCATTAGAACGTCATGTGTTAACGAGTGAACTCTAAACATGGAAGCGCGAATGAGCATTAGATATAACGTACATCTTTAGGATCAGTAATGCAGACCTGCCTGCTTAGCCCCTTTTATGTGAAATGATGGGCGCGTGCCGGTATTTGACGTTCCTGTTTTCCCAGAAGTGGGAATAATGGTCTATACCACGCCAAACGCTTTCCATATGTCACCACGTCATAAATTACGCAGTAGAGTGAATGAGAACGAGAGGGAAATCCTTTAGCCACTCGTTCCACTCATTTCAATTTACTGCCTTCATCACGCAGTATTGATTTGAAGCGTTCGTTTCATTACACACATACCCACTGTGTTACGTTCATCGTAATGTAACAAAACGACCTTCCACGTGCGCATTAACACACAAACTCCCATCTGCCGTTTTATTTCCTGATGTTGTGTGTTGTTTTATTCTGATTATCTTGGTATCGTCATAGGTGCTCCGAAGCTAGTAAAATAATTAAGTAATAAAACTATAGGCAACTAACATATAAGGAAATATTTCATATTTGTATCATTGGCGTAGCAGCGGAAATAGCCAACTTAAGTAATACACTCAACGCCTAATTCACATATAATTTGACATAAAATTGTTTCAATGAATAAAATTAATATGATTTTTCGAATTTTACACCATATTTTGTCTTAGAGGCTATTCCTTAAATCAGTATGGTTCAACAGGATGCCCCCGGGGCTCTTTTCTCTGGTACTCGAAGGGGATAATTTGTTACGTTTCTTATAAAATTAAACGATACGTTTATAATGAGACCAAGTACTACGTACTAAGTTGCAAAAGTAAGCGAGAATCAGAAAGGGAGGATTCGGGTCAAATCCCTTCCTTCTGGGTGCTTTGTGTCCGAATCCAAGAAAACTACGGGACTTTGAATTCTGTGAACAACAAAATAATCCCAGTGCAAAGTCGCTTCAGCACCAAGATGAATGTCTACAGAAGGCGAAAGCTATTTTTTTTTTTAATTTAACGTTCTTAATAACAGCAAAGGTCTAAAGAGAAAACAAATGACTTTTTAATGCAGTGAGTGCGCAAAATGAGCCCGGAGTTCACAATGTTTAAAGGTATGTACCTGGCGTTCATCTTTTCAGGGTAAGGAAAAACTGCTGAAAAAGTTTTACTCAGGCAACGAACCTTCACAGATTCATTTGATAATTCATTATGGGACTAAGGAATATAGACTTTTCCAACTTCTTGCCTTGTATCTTCGGTTCTTTAGTAGGAATGTACCAGTTCCAAGTTTGCAGAGCGTGTGGAACTAAATCTTATTACAGTTGACTTGCTCTTTATTAATGAGCTCAAGAACCTACAGTAAATGCATTTATAAATTATAAACTTTCACATATATGTACAATTATTATCATTATATTGTAAATTAGTGATTATATTTCGAAGATCGTAGTAAACATTTTCAGCATTATTATTATTATTATTATTATTATTATTATTATTATTATTATATATGGGGAACGTATTTTTATATATGGTTCGTATGTAAAACGGATTTTTATAGAGAAGTCATAAGGCGATTCTCAAGAAAATATCCTGGCAATCGTGTTCCAAGTAAAGAAACTGTTCACCAACTTGTTAAATGTTATGAGATTATTATTATTATTATTATTATTATTATTATTATTACTTTTATTATTATTTAAATTAACTTTGTAAGAGTGACCCCCGATATCTTACTGCAAAAAATATGGCTCCGTAACCGAGAACCCGTTTGGCCACATTGAATTAAATTACTCTTGACAAATGTATGAATAATTTGTTCTTTAAGGTTATGGACTGCAGTAGAGTTTTCAGTATTTACAAAAGCAATTGATAAAAGCATGAACTGGCTCTGCGAATTTTTAAGTAATTTTTTATCCTTTTCAGAAATAAAATGAGGATTACTCAACCGCACTTGTTGCTAGAATCGTAAAATTAGTTCACAACAATTAAGGGGAAACAAAGTCCATTTCCTTTGGTTTTATGTACAAAATAGACTCTTATTTTGCAACATGTCTGGGCATGAATATCAAAATTATCAGAACGATTTAAAAAATTCTCTTATAAAATTTGTTTCGAATATTTTACTAACGTAAATATATATTTTATGCAGAAACTGTGGAAGATTTTTTCACATATCATAACATTAAGCACATTTTGTCACCCAGCAAATTTCAAAGCGCTAATTGTAGATTTGTTAATTGTGGTTATTGCAGCAAGGATGCGCTTCTTCAACTCACCCAGGATACTTAATAAAGCAGGCTCTTTGAGCTTGCCTTTAACATAATTCCATCAGGTGTCGCAAAACTGTTGATTCCAAGAGCCCACTATTGCGGTAATTTTCGTTTAAGTGCCGCGGTACAGCAATGTGAAAATGGAATGATACCCATCTTGCTAGAAAATAAATTCCTTAATCTCGGTCTCCTGCGG
Organism: Metallyticus violacea; assembly: GCA_030762175.1. NCBI lineage: Eukaryota > Metazoa > Arthropoda > Insecta > Mantodea > Metallyticidae > Metallyticus > Metallyticus violacea. The sequence goes on along the minus strand of CM060846.1, from coordinate 271,927,433 downwards.
TGGTATCAGCCATAATATATCGACGTAAGTACCTCATTCTCGTAGCGTGTTTGGCTCGTACACTTTCCGCTGTGAAATGTCGCAGGAAACATTCTACTTTGGTGAATCATGGTTCTTAATTTCTTAAATTATGATATGCATAGATTCACTTTACAGTTTGATAGGACTGACGGCTTCGTCACTGATAGCCAAGCACTGTTGCAATAAAACATAAAGCCTCGCGACAGCAACACTTGTCCTGTTTTAGCACATAATGTAAAGGATATGAGCACGTTGTAAGTGCTTATGCAACGAGCGCCATACTATCTTGTGATGCATGCCGGGTTTTACGCTTCCTGTGCAAAGAGCTACGCTGATAGCTTCCCTATTGCTACATATTGTCCTCAGAGCCCGAAGGCCGGCCGCTCCATTTGGCTTTACGACACGTACATCTTTATCTTAAATTCTTCTGGAGAAATCTGGTGCAAAACTTGCGTTGAACTACTGTAGCCGACCTGATTGTGTGGAACTTCAAGACGCAGTACCCTATGGCAGCCATGTTTTCTACAATCTTGTATGACGGTTCACACGAGCAAATGTGTTAAACCGCATACTGTTCAAAATGTGAGGAGATGCTATTTATGCTTGTGACCTTTTATTTTATTGGAACATTACCTTTATATGTATATATATTTCCAATTTTTTTTCAAGTATTTTCACTCATCTCGTAAAATTTGAAGTTCACTTTTCAGACCCAAAACATCAAAGGCATGGTGAAGCTTGAGATTCTCATGAAATCTTAACATTCTGGCACTCTGTATCAACAAGTTTACTGTACACATGTTTATTTATGAATTGTTAATCATTTTTCTTATCTATTGAATCAATGCGAACTGATTAATTGATTTGTTTTATTTAAGGACGCTCTTTAACATCTCAGGTCATCAGCGTCCCATTCAATTCCGAGCGCGAAACCGCCGTCAAATTTTGCTCAGAGGCCTCTTTTTTCAGGCTTGAGGTTCTTTTTCGTGCCGTAAATATACGACACGGGACCCACGGCTTTACTTCCCTTCCGAAGGAAGCCATACTTAGGATTTTTACGCCCGAAAAAATTCATCGTTCCTGGCCGGGTTTGAACCCGCGACTTTGGGTTTAGAAGGCAAGTATGGTTACCACTACACCACCAGGACGGACTCGATGCGAAGTATTTTAGCTAGCGACTGAGAGTTGCATTCAAAGCTAATTCCGATCTTGGTCCAAAACTGACAGAAATAATTCTCCAGGCGTAGAAAATTAGTCCGAAATTAATCTATTTTCTTATTGTTTATTCACCGTATGACTACTCAAAATAAGACGTCTGATATTCTATTATGCCAAGATTGATGTCAGGCAGTACAACGGGATATCCCAGTCAATACGTTCACAAAGAGGTCAAAAAGTTAACAGACACTAAAAACAACAGCCATTCCCTTCTGCTAATTATAAATAAAACAAGCAGCTTCCTTATCCTCCATGCGACTGTACCCTGTACATGAGCTTCGGACCTTTGTAACCCTCCTTGTCTTTTCATTACACGTTTGAGTACACTAACCACTCCAGTTGCTGAAATTGCAGTTAACTTTACGAGAGTTGGCAATTGTGCCCGAGGTTCACTTATAACATTAAATTGGGGACTTTGAAAGTCGAAATAAGAATGGGAAAAATTACCAGCATAAAAATATAATCAAAATTTTTCCAAGAAAGGTTGCAAGCAACAATATGTATCCGACTTTCAATAATGAAAAAAATATTCGTTTCGTAAAATTATTGTCAATTTCAACTAGACGGCTCCGTTATTACTTTAGATAAAAATCTTTTGTTGAGAATACTGTCTACATTTGGAGAACTTGGTGAAGAAGGCTGCAAAGGAAGGAAGTGTAACAGAGGGCCTTGACAATCACAACAAACGTGCCAGATTTAATTTGTGAGTATAACAATGAATAAGTAAAGTAGTGGTGGCCACGCTGAGTCAAATCCGAGTTATAGTACGCCCACATAGAACAGCAGCGAAGCATTACCGATTGATGATATTATTTATGACGACTGTGGATTGTTGTCCGTCACTCAGAAATAAAGCGATGCGGTTTGCGAATCTCTAGTTTGAATTATTGTTCGCCCCTGGAGTAGAGTAATATTATTTTACTGTTCGCGAATCTTCTCTTGCAACAACATAACATGAGAGGTTCTTTTGAGCTAATTCGATCTTTAGAATCGAAAGTATTTACTACATTTCTAATAGGTTCTAGGCGTTGAAGCATCACTTACGGCCCACCCCCACGGAAATGCAAATATAATATAACATGTTTGCGCAAACCTAATCATAATATTTTAGTAATGTAGATATCATTTGTAAATATATATGTTTCATGAGAGTAACTTTGGTATGCTATTTGTATGCAGCCAGAAGGGAAAATCTCTGGTGTTTTCTGTTACGGTAGCTTGGAAAGACAACGATGCCATAAAACTCTATACAAAAAGGAAGAGAGTAAATCCGAGTGTCGCGTGTGATGCCACTTTTAAAAGGACTGTCATTGGAAGGTTAATAAACCTAATAACTTATAAATTCGTTGGGGCTTTAAGCCCGACAGGCCGTTGTACTGTTAGCCTTTAAGATAGCCAATGTCAACAAGAATTTTAAACTTAGCGAATGTCACGTGCTGGCAGATGAATTTAAATCAGTCTATAGTAAATGCATATTTTAACCTTTTAAAAACCGTCTGTGGTGCCTGAGTTGTTAATATGGGCGTTAAACATTGTTTAAAAAAATTTTAAACCATTGCGCGAGACATGCGCCATCGTGTGTAACCCCGCGGCTTAGTGAATCCAACGATTATTTTATTTTAATCGAGTATGTAAAGAAGCGTTTGCTCCACTGGAGGACGAAGTTTCAGATCAGATAACATATCAAGTTCTACTTCAGTTCACGCAGATCAACGTAGTTTATGGCGGCCCACGCTGACACTTCAAGTTAAGTAACGAGTTTTAAGATTCACATTCTGCAGGGACACATACTCATCTGCAAGTTTTACAAGCGGCGAGACGCACTCTCATCTGTTAAGTTTTCCAATTGGCGACACACTAGTTGTTAAAGTATACACGCTGCGACGCAGGCGTTTAAAAGTTCTACGCGCGTCGATATATATGCTGAAGTATTCATTATAAATTCAATTTCAGGCGCGGTTCTCAGATTCAGTTCATATTAATGGAAGCCACAGCAGTTAAATTTATATTGGACGGACACACACACACACATATTATGTCTCAGCGTGTGGTTATTTGTACATATACATATATTATGTCCCAGTGTGTGATTATTTGCACAACTGGTCCCCTCTCTCAGTCTTGTTGAGCAAGAATCAACAAAATAGCGGAATAATCCCCTGAGAAATTGTTTCGCCGAAGCGTAAAACACCAAACAATACACCGCTTCATAATTCGGCATCACCAAAGTGATGGGCCAACAACAACAACGCCTCTGATAAATATATTTCATAATTTGAAAACCAACTTGAGGCCTATACTAAACCATGTTAGTGTTTAGCATAGTAGATGGCAGCAAGAAGGCAAGTACCCCAGGGAGTAAATTGGTTTTGGCGGGGAGGGCTATATCCGGTACCATTGTTTTAAAGCTAGTACGACAAATTATGTCAATCGTGACCTCAGCTAGTTCTCTGTCCAAGTTCAGTGCATAGTGTGTGCATCGAGCCTAGATTACTGGCATCGTAGGCCCCAGATCGTGGGATCAATCCCGACCAGGGTCGATGGGTTTTTTTTGGGGATAAAAATCCTAAGTATGGCTTCCTTCGGAAGGGAAGTAAAGCCGTGGGTCCCATGTCGTACATTTATGGTACGAAAAGGAAGCCTGAAAGAAGAGGCCTCAGCTAAATTTATCGCCGTTTTATGCCCTGAACTGAATGGAACGCTTATAGCCTCAGATGTTAAAGAGCGTCCAGGGAAGGCAATAAATATTAAAATAATTTCTGGTAAAATTTTTCATAAGATTTCAAGATATTGCCCATCTGTTGGAATTTTTGTGTACATATTATAGAGCTTCTAATCATTTTAACAATCCACCTTCTAAATAAACCAAATGAACATCTCCGCTTATATTTTTTTAATTCTCAATGGAAAAACTATTCTAATGAATAGTTGTAAGAAATAAAGAGCTTAATGCACAATGATTTTTCATAAATAACAACATACAAAGAAACTATAAGCTGAAACAGTAGGATGACTGCAGTGGTTTTACTGGAGAACAGCGACATGTATTGGTAAAGCGGTTAGAAGTAGATGCAACCAATATAAGTATAAAAAGCTTATTGTTGAACAAAAGTAGGGAATAAATCACTCTAATTTTGCACGCTTTTAATGCAGGGACAGTAAGCTGAAGGTAGTAGGTATTATGAATTTTAAGAAATTGCTATAATTTAGTTATATTATAATTCAATGTTATTAGAATATATTCGTTGTGGAAAATATTTTAAACAATTCCATTATTATTTGTTCTTTTCCTTCATTTCCACTTAGTGGAAATGAGAGATTTACTAGCTACATGAGCGTTGAGTTTATAGATGTCAAGTTCATTAAGGAGTGTATTTTAACAGCACCTAGGAACATGTTTCTCACTGAAGTATAAGTTTGTCACGAAAGGGTACTCAAGAATTTTCAGTTGACATTGCTAAATAAATGTCGTGATATTCTTGGTATTCAATATCAATAGATGACAGCCCAAACAGCTCTGACAGGTCACAACTGATATTTGAGGAATAAACCTTCAAGTGGAAGTCAGAGAGGTATTACTTGAGCTTCTGCCGATGAGCGGGACCACAACGGGGTAAGACATTTTCAGCAATGTTACACAGAGCTTAGGAGCAAGAGACTTACTTTGGGATAGGCTGAATTTTGTTGACTTGGTTATTTATGGACGCTCCTTAACATCTCCGGTCATAAGCTTCCCATTCAATTCATGACGTGAAACGGCCGATAAATTTTGCTCAGAGGCACGTTCTTTCGGCTTGAGGTTCTTTTACGTGCCGTAAATCGACGACACGGGCCCACATATTTACTTCCCTTCCAAAAGAGGCCAGAATTAGGATTTTTACAGCCGAAAAAACACATCGATCATTGATCCTGGCCGGGATTGAACCTGCGATCTTGGGTTTAGGAGGCAAATATGATTACCACTACACCACCAGGATCAACGGGATAGGCTAATATCGATAGCGACCAACGGTGTGGCGGCCATGGTTGACGAAAGAAAGGTTTTAATGGCAGACTTAATAAAAATTCAACTTAGTTTGTGTGGTGCTAAGAAGAATCAACTTGAAAAATGCCATGTGTCAAGCGTTTAGTTGTGCAAATGTATTTTGCATAGCAAGGGATATAACAAGGATTTGTTCGTTTTAATTATTATTAATAATAGTTTTAATTCAATAAAATTATGAATATGTTTACACATCACGCACTAATAAGAACAATGCCCTGCATTATTAATTCAGTTCTGCTGATAGAACCATATCTTTTAGTTATGAGCAAAACTTTTGACATGATATAAGGTTTTATCCTCGGAGGCGGCCATAAAGCAGACAAACAAAAAGGCAATCGATAAAACCTTCAAACACCGGTATGTATTACGTTCTCTTGTTTTTCATACCACGGTGTCTCATAATGCCCCAAGCTATGTTTAACCTTGAGATCACTGGTTTATAACGTGCTTTCGTAATTTTTTTTTTTTTTTTACAGGATATACACGTTTATCAATAAGCATGCAGCATATGTGCAAGACAAGTTAGATTTGAGAATATTACTTGTAAACTTTACCGGTCTTATGTAACTAACATGATCGCCGCAAAAAGAAATACGTACTGAAAGCCATCAGACTATAATATATTTGCTGAATAAAAGAAGAATGTTGCAATTGTGAAGTTCTTTATCACTTCAATTTTTTTTAAAATAAAAGAATCAGATTGTTCGTTTTTTATGCGGACAAACTATAAATTTTGCAATTTTGTTCAGCACCTTATGCTGATTTACTACGTAGAGTTGGGTTAGTCCATTTCCATAGGGAAATAACAGCTACTACGAAAGCTTCACACATAAAAGGGACATTCATTTATCAATACTCAAATATTCATAAAGAAACACATTTTAGGGATTTTATTTCTTTTTATATCATTTATTTGATATTATATTTTATTTGATATTATATTTATTTCCTTTTTATTTTATATTTAATGGAGTTGAATTTTTTGTGTCTTAAAAGTGTTTCTCAGGACCAATTATTTTTTCACATGCTTAGCAATAAACGCACTTTCCACCGTGCACTACATATAAACACATTTTAAACAATATTTTCCCGTTGATGTTTGCAAGCGTTCTGTTTTGCAATGTGCCGGAGTAAAAACCCCGAAAGGTGTCTCTGGAAAATTGACTCAACTATACGGGAAAAAATACTACCTTCAAAATTCAGCGATAATCATTGAAATATTAATTATTACAGAACATCAATCTTGTTTCAGTTGAAAGTAATAAAATATAAAAAGCAGCATCACATCTTCTGCGTTAAATAAGTAAAAACGTTCAGCGGCAATAAAGTATAACAAATTCACAATGTGAGTAATATTCTGTAACTGTTTTAAATTATGTGGGATTGTTGGGAGGGGGAGATGATTGAGTAGTTACTTTGATTTGCATTATTTAATTGGTTTAAATGTATAATTGGTAATTGGTACTTTGATGGTGAAAGAATGCGGGCCGCTAAGAATTTGACCAGCTGATGCGTTGTCTCCCTCCTCCACAAATGATTCTTGTCTCGATGTTGCTTGGCGTCGCTCGTAGGTAGCTATTCCGGGTTACAGGGAAGCTACTCTCTTTTGTAGTTATGCTGGAATTTTCCGTTGTTATACTAGAGAGAGAAGGAATTAGGGAGCTGTGTTGTTTGAATAAGCTTTGCGAAATCAGTTATAAACCAATTTATTATTGTCTGAGTCTTTCCTAACTATGAACAACACCGTAAGTTCCTGAGATCAACTCTGAATTGTTATTTCACTTTAATTTACGCCACTGAATTGTTCACTTCAATAGTTAACGTCAATTTATATCTTGGAGCTTAGTTCATTACTTATGATTGAAGGATTAAATCTCACTCTGGCGCACGTTCGTTTTGTACACTAGCCAATATTCTCGTCGATATTATTTGCTACTCTTTCAAGTTTACTTTAACTCTGGTTTATCACTAATACCCGCTGTAAACTATTGCTATCTATTTTATTCAGATCCAGAACTTAAATTTAACAATAATGCGTTCTGATTTCTATGAATTTTCCGTCGGTCCTAGTGGTGTAGTGGTAATCATACCTGCTTTCTAAACCCAAGATCGCGGATTCAAACCCGGCCAGGATCGGGCGTAAAATCCTAAGTATGGCTACCTTAGGAAGGGAAGTAAAGCCGTGGGTCCCATGTCGTAGATTTACGGCACGAAAAAGAACCTCAAGCTGAAAAAAGAAGCCTCTGATCAAAATTTGTCGGCTGTTTCACGCTCTGAATTGAATCTAGCCATGTCCGTCTTCTCCCATATCTGAATAACTAAGCTAACTGACCTCTCCTGTATCTAAACTGTAAGTAACATACTGGGGCCTCAATATTACCTCTTTACGAATTTCAAACCCTATCGGTTTAGACTCTCTTTTATTTTTCGAACTTTCACAGTAGAAGATTCTAGAACCTTTCTCTAAATCTCGTCTTTCTATTGGTTACTTGACATTTTCATGCATCTTTCTGATTCGCTCCTTCGTTGAATATTACTAAAAGGCCACTCCGTTCGTTCCTTTTTGAACAATCTACCGACTGTTTTTTCTTTAAAAGTTGTGGGTTTCTAACGCCCACGCATTTCCCAGGCGACAAATTCTTCAGTTTCCTTTTAAACAAACATAACAAAGACAGGGCTTCTGGTTCGCATTCAACAGAAAGGACCCTGAAGCAAACCCTCCGATGCTCCTTTAAAAACTTTTCTCGGAAATGTAATGGTATGTGACACCGCTTATAATTTTTTATTTTGGTTTATTTACGGACGCTCTTTAACATCTCAGATCTCAGGTCATCACGTCCCATTCAATTTAGGGAGCGAAACGGTCGACAAATTTTGCTCAGAAGTCTGAAAAGACTTGAGCTTCTTTATCACTGCTTTAGTTCCCTTCCGAATGAACCCATACTTAAGATTTTTACGCCCGAAAAAATCTATCCACCCGGGCCGGGATCAAACCCGCGATCTTAGGTTTAGAAGGCAAGTATGGTTACCACTACATATCGCCAGGACTGACTACACCTCATACAATTTCAGCTATCTAAGAATACAAATTATAGAGTAATGCATTTTTTCATGTTCTATTTGATAATTTATACATGCATTCCTAATAATGAGTGTTTAGAAAATGTTATGAAAAACTTTAATTTTAAACGAAATAAAGCAATACCATAAATATGATAAGGTATGTAATACATTAAATTGATAATTTTGACACTATAAATTATTATGGTTTGAAGCTAATAATTACAGCTTCATTTCTGAAAAATAACTAATTTAAACGAAAGACATACTTAGCAAAAAATATAAGAGTAAAGAATTATATTTTACAAGAAAAAATCTATTAAAACTTTTCCAGAAATAAAAGCACTTTCCAACTTAGCTATTAGCTGAAACTCATTAACAATGCATTACCAAATATACACAAGCAAATAGTTACAATCTTTATCTTAAAACATTCACAATTAAAATAACCCTTGTTCGTGCACAAATACTTGGGTCATGGGGTGTACATAGCGAAGAGACTCCATACAGTGTTTCAAATTAAGGAAGCCGAAAAATATCCAACTCTTGGATTTTCTTGTCCTTCATCGAAGAGATGGAAGAAAGTGTCTAGAAACTTAACATGCAGCACAGCTATGTATCCTAAATTGCGTTATTATGCAATGTGCTTCTGCCAATAAGCGAACGCTTCCAAAATGAAGCGCAATAGCTGAAGAAAATAACAAGGTTTTAAGGGGAAACACAGCTTGAAATATTGATGCACGCAAAAAAGCACTATTTGCTGTTAACATTTCGTTTTTTAATTCCTCTTGAAAATTGCATCATTTACACTTGCAGTTGCTTTTTTTGTAGACTTTTGTTCGAAGTATGACAACTACTGTTTCTAAAGGGAATAAAGTTAACACTCCCAAGTCTGAATAAACCACTGTAAGCCACTGAATTAAAAATTCAGCACGCAACTGATGTGAGTGGTTCGGTTGGAAGTGCAAGAAGTGCTTATTTTTTCTCAATGTAGTTGTTGCTTAATCGAAAGGACTCACGCTGCATTGGAAAAAGTGGGTGTATTACAGCGAATGATTATATTTTCCTCTTCCTGGAGCTTTTGCTTCGTCTAGCGTGGTTAACTATTTTAAGATGTAATATTCAACATCGTAATGAATGAGACACTTTTCTTATGATGCTATTTAATTTCATTCATAGTGTTAGTTCCAAAATCGGTTCTATAAATGGAAACAAATATGTATTATAAACAAACGTATTAAAATATATGGTGTTTTTAATAATATTACCAAAGTATGCATTTATATGTACCATAAAAGTATGCTTAAAATGTAGCAAATGGTATAAATCGCAAAGAAATGTCATATATCCTTGTTATATGTAGGGGCCACGAGCAAATTCGCAATATTAAGATAGTCTATAAATATAAACTTGCATTTTTATCAAAGATGGTCTTTCAATATTCATTTTTCACCCGGTAATTGCAGTAAAAATATCACACCAAAAGTATAAACACGATTTAAAATGTGTACGTGGCCTGAGGTGCAAAAATTAAACAATATAATATTGATGTTGACAGTTCTATCCTGTTTTACAAAACCTCCACAAGATTTCCGAAGAAATTATAAAAGCATTTAAATACCAGTCATATGTAAAATGAAGTCGTTTGCCAAGTCACTTTTGTATGCTGTTGAATTTTTAAATATATATTTACAACACTATAGACTTTAGGGTAAATTTTCTTCTCTTTTTTTCGGGTACTGTATCTGTATTGCAATCTAATGATGATACTATGTTGTTTGATTGTTGGTGAACGCGTGATAAAGGTTTAGATAAAGGGGATTAGGTCCCCTTAATACCAACACAAATACTATTTAAATATTTAAATGTATTAGGGAACATATTTCAGAGGAAATCATGGTATTGTTGTTCTAAAATGTCATATATGCTTCAGGTTGATATATTTTAACCAATTCATGCTAGGAGTATTTCCTTTAACCTAAGACAAGGCACTCAAATTATGAACTACATTTCACGACACTCCACCTTGGTTTATTATGAAATGGGATGATTAGTTATCTCATTAAGCTGATACAAATGACATAATGTATTATATATTTTATATATTTTTCAAAAATTTTACATTCCTCACGACGCGGCGGTTGCGAAATCAGGGCATAGAGCAATTATGATATTACATAAAAGCTATTACACCCATTTCTATGGTCTATTTGTAAAAATGAACATGCTGGTAACGCTGCAATCACGTTGGTGGAAGAAAATGAATAACAGATAACCATATCATTACTCATGTCTCAAACGCATAGTATAGCTTCTTTCACTGGGAGAAAATTACATTTTAAACAGCAATGTGGTACAGCATGTAAAGAAAATGTGATAATAATACAAACAAAATGTTAATTTGTAATTATATCCTGCCAAAAATGATTAAAAACCGCTGGTAAACACCGTCGTGATATTGGTAACATTATCCTTAGATTTGGAAAATAATTCTTCTACACTTTTCCTAATAAGAAAAACACGAATTATTTCTTTGAGGGAGAGAGAGAGAGAGAGAGAGAGAGAGAGAGAGAGAGAGAGAGAAAGGATCGTTTATAAGTGCAGTCTAAAATTGTACATGATGCATGTTAAGAAAGTTTATTTTTTTCGTAAATTTGCTCAATTCGACCTTCGATCTCATTACGCAAACATTCTACTCAAAAATAAAGTAATTTTTATCACATGTATCATAAACAAGTATTTACATGAGGTTGGACACTTTTTTACATACGCTAGTTATCTAAATTTACATTTGAAAACTTTTATTCTCTTTTTCTTTTCTTTTTTTTTTCCTTCTTTTTTTCTAAAACTGTCCATTGTGTTGACGGCAAATACTGAATTTGAATGCCACTGAATACTTACTTAATATTTTAATACAATTCGACAGAAGCAGTGCGTTTTCCAAAGCGCGGGTCCCTTTAACAAAACTGTGGTACTTGCAGGGCAAGAAGACAGGGGTCAGTGTATCCTATCAAGCGGAGGGAACAGAGAAAGAGTGAAGACGTGGTTTTAATAAACAATGCCACTACCAGCGAACAGCTGACAGTCACATGCTGTGGGGGAGGGTCAAGAGCGAGAGGAAGAGATGAAGGCTGTAACAAGGACGCCCGCAATATTTGGGCGAGAGACAGAGAGGGGAGAGAAGGAAGTCTAACACGTGCAGAATACTATATACCAGCACGCATGTGCACCCCCTCCCATCTCTCGCCCTGATGTTTCCGGCCAATGCTACTCCAGCAATTGAAGCCTAACTTGTCTCTTTGTTCGCCTCTGCCATTGGCGTCACAAAATGTCAACTTCGGGTCGAGTTGCGAATGAAGTTCTCAATGTAAAAATGAGTATAACATGAACAGTACACCATTCCACCACGTACGCCTCCCAAGAAAAGAGAAAACAAAGTATAGGTATAAAAACATCAGAACGAGAAACAGGTTGATGGTAGTAACGGTAGTTGGTGTTTAAAAACAATTCTAAAAAGAGATGACCTGAATATATATGTGAATTTAAAGGAGAAAATATTTACAGTGTACAATGCATAAATTTAGTAAGTACCATTCTACGCACAGTTATGGCATTGACTGCAAAATACAAAATAAATTCAAGATTTTGTTTTTCCTAAGGAAATAAATTATTTGGTATTTTGAAAAATGCTTGTTTTCCAGGAAATAATTATGAATAAATGCACTTTATAAATAGTTCAAAGTAAGAATAGCATTGACACAAGGCGCTCAAATTAAAAACTATTTTATAGCACTAGTAATATATAATATTTTAACACTTCATTTCAACCAACTTTGTTACAATAGGGAATGTAATTATTATTAATATATTTAAGCGGATCAAATTACTTAATTTATAATGTATTACATATTTGTTGACTTTAACCTTCCCCATGGCATTTTCAAAATCAGGTTATAAAGCAACCAGTGATATATTACATAATAACTATTAAACTGATTTCTAAGATTTATTTGCATAAGTAATCATGATGGAAAACCTGGAAACATGTCAGGCTGGAAGAAAATCAATTACAAATGATACCATTACGCATGCCCAAGAGAAGACGTAGTATACTATATACGGAATATTTAATAATAATTATAAAGATAAACCTTAAATTTCTAATTTGACCCGCCAAAATATGTTTCAAAGCCACTAATTCCCATTGCTGGGACAATGCAGAGATTTAGATAGCATTTCTTCCATGCTCTTTCTAGTGAGAAACACGCGAACTATTTCTTTGAATGACTTGAATAAATTTTAATTATAAATACTAATTTATTTATAAGCATTAAGTGCAGTCTGAAAGTACATACAAAATAAAATGCCGCGTTTAACTCGTGTGTCATGACTAATTATTCTGTTCTTAAAAGGCGATATTAAATAGGTACAGGATGAACATAAAGTTTCTATTTTTTTATGAAAAAACGATTTGTAGTAAATTAACTTAATATAGCATGTAGATGTGGTATATATAAGTACTTTTTAGATTATTTCAACGTGGCCGCCATCCATTGCAAAATACTGTGTCCTAAATTTATAAAATCCTAAAATCATCGATGTATATGCTTTATTTCAGGTTATAATTACAGAATGCTGTTTATTGTCAGTACTCGATTGTTCCATTTGACGTATGCAGAGATGCAACAAATTTCAATCGGAAATTCCGGACTAGGTTGTTTTTAAAAAAAATGGTGCACCCTCTCATTTTGTGTTCGATGTGAGAGTCAACTAAGTTTCCCCAACATGTAGGTAGAGTTTCACCTGGAATATGGCCAACATTCACGCTCTTAGAGTCAATCCTTGTAGTGTAATGGTAACCATACTTGTCTCCTAAACTCAAGATTGCTGGTTCGAACCCGGCCAGGTTCGATGGATTTTTTCGGGCGTAAAAATCCTTAACATGGGTTCCTTCGGAAGGGAAGTAAAGCCGTGGGTTTCGTGTCATACATTTACGGCACGAAAAGGAACCTCAAGCCTGAAAAAAGAGGCCTCAGAGCAAAATTTGTCGGCCGTTTCAGGCCCTGGTTTGAATGGGACGCTGGTGACCTAAGATGATAAAGAGCGCCCGTAAATAAACCATATAAAAACGCCTTTAGACCGAGGGGGTTTAACAAGTCGCGAGTGTACAGAATTTAACTAAGAGATTACCAGGGCCTGAAGAATCGCATGCGACTTAAGACGATATGCTTGCAAACGTCTTTCAGAGTGCATTCGAACGTTGGACACAATGATATGAAATGAATGGGTACATGTTGAATTAAAATAAAAAGAACATACATCTATATGACGTTAACTTTCACTTACGACAAAACATTGTTCAATGAAAATGGACAGAAACGTATTTTTATGAATTGAAGCTAAGCCAGTATATGCCCTTTCGGTTATGTTAAGCATTTCAAGAACATAGGTACTTTGGAAAATAGTTGCCCCATTATCCTATGAAATGGGTCATTCCAAAAGTATTAAAACGTTGGGAAATATTTGTATGAATGGGCTATTTAATCCTTTATAAAATAGTAAATTACTGGAAATCCATTTATATTACTAAACAAAAGTTTCAAATTTTCATTTTGGCTGCAACTTTATGCTTATGAATGCAGGTAGTAGGTACATGATTGAGTGCAGGTAATTCATTAAATTTTAACTGTATAACTGAAAGCATCAGTTTAGGCACACCAATTAACGTATGAGTGTCAATGTAATTCTAACCCTCGAATAATACAAAATTAATAAAGCACTGTTGCATAATTTACATTTTCAAATGCTAAGTTTTACGATATATAATTACAATATATTGCCAGAATTCAAATTATTTGTTTCAAACAGTTTTGCTGAATGTAATGATACCCTGTTTCCAGATGCAGGAATAATTTCTCTGAATAATTTGGATTTTTTCAGTAGCTCTGCTTGATTTTAACTTTAAGTGCTTAGTGTTAAATTCCGAATGCATCAAGTCCTCAAAACAATACCAGGAATAAATCCATGATGAAGCAATAAGCGTGAAGTTTTTCGATATTTGTCTTTCCAAGATGAGGTAATTTTGTAAAGGAAGAACTTTTTTCTAAGTTACAGCAGTAGGATCTTAACATAACGATGTTTTCATATCATAAATACGTTGAACAGCTCCACGTAGTGCTGAATTAAGCAGTATTTTGAATTGATTTTTAAAGGGATAATTGTAATCTGCTTGCCATGTTGGAACTGACACTACCACCAAAGGCTCTAGACTTTGATGCTTAGCAGACGTTTTCAAAAGTGAAGTGGGTTTTGTTTGTAGCGAAGAGTTTAATCTCATCCATAGTGTGAAGATAGTGAACTATGGTATGGTATACAGTTTCTCTCAGAATTTCCCCCTTATAAGGTCCAAACATTCATCTGTTCAATATCATAAAATGACAAGAAAAAATATACATGACATAAACTAATTGTCTATGACACTTATTAAACAAAACTTTATGACATTGTTGCTAGAAAATCAAAACAGGTTGACAACTCATGGTCAATTTACCAGTTAGTTACTTTATGTTGCCTGCGATACAGATTTTCAGTATTTGAATCGAAGGAGATTACAACTTGCTTCTTGCAAACTACTTCTTTCGGTCTCACTCTCATTCTAACCATGAAATCAGCAGTCCAAACACAGATAACCTTGCCCGAATCAGCAATGAAGCTCCAGTCACATTTGTGACATAGTATTCAGTAAGTGGCACTTTTAAACATCAAGCTAATATTAGAAAAAACGGAGATTCATTAGATAAATGCGGTTATACTATAAATAGCTCGGAGTCCAACAGTAAAGTTTTATCACACGACCGCTGTGTCCTCTGTCTCCGTCTTGCGACATTATGAACAGGTTGCAGCATTGCAGGGATAATGTGATCAGCACCCCGCCGGCCGCTGCAACCCGGCATTCCTGTGCTAGGGCTGCTACCTCTACACCAGGTAGCTACCCAATTATCTCAAGGTAGGGCGGACCCCGTTCCAGACCTTCCTAACTTATAAACTTTCTAAGCAGGTACGGGAATCGAACTCAGGACTTCCCAGCCAATAGTCAGCATCACGAGTCCAAGAAGGCGGTGGCTCATTAATTTAAATTATATGTATTATTATATGTATGTATATTTCTAAGAGGAACAAAATAAAAACGAACAAATCTGCCTAGAAGTGTATATAATAGGTCAAAGCGTCAAAACACAAAGATAGATGAAAAATATATCCATTACAAAGAACAAAATTAAATTTTCTTTCATTTTCATCAGTGTCCTCCTTGGCTTTAATAATTGCCTAGCAAATTTTAGGCTACAAGTTCTTGGAAGTATGGTCTAAGCTTTTTAAATGTACTTCCTAATTAATTCTGTCTACTTTGTTCCTTATCAATTGTATGTAGTTTCAGTCGGAACTTTGGAACAGCCGAGACACTCTGCTTTTGTTTAGATGCTTCATGCAATTCAACTTTAATGTTTGGAATTGTGATCTTGCTGCGAGGCGAAAGCTTTACGTATTAGATTCAATCTATATGGTATTTCATGAGCAAAAACTATATTATGTAGTTCTTTGTCCATATTTTCTTAAATTTTCACAATATCCTTAGCTTTATTACCAGCAAAACACCACAAAACCATAACAGCTCCCTTCATGTTCAATAGTGAGCAGAACACGTTGGTGGAAAACGCTTTCTTCTTTATAATGGCGGACACATATTATTGCTATTTTTTTTTTGGTACCAAATACTCATGTTTAGATACATATGAACTTAGACCAATCAGAAAGTGTCCAGTGTCGATGTTGTCTACATCATTGGACTCTCTTTTTTATATTAACAGATTTGAGGGATGGTTTCCTGACTGTAACACGCTTTCAGATCAGCTTCTGAATGTCTTTTTTTTTTCTGTTCCAACAGATATAGTCTTCTTGCTCATTTCCACTAGTTCTGTCGGTGTTTATAATGCGATTTTAAATCTATTTGTTTTTATGGTAATTCTAATGAGTTTATATTCACTTTTGTGGTTTTGCGGATACATTCTGTAAATCATGATAAACCTGGATTGCAACCAGTATTTGTGTCGAGGATAAGAGTAAAGTGCACTCAACATTCTTTAACAATTAAATGCATCCCTCAAAGCTACAATCACAATTGGAGCAGCACCAATCATATACATAATAACTATAAGTGTCATCAACAAACCAAACTGCATATAGGCAGATATATATAGCAATACTGTGTGGTTGATAGTAGAGTATAGGAAACAGCGTGGATGCCCAAAGTTACATACAGACCCAGCTAATGAAACAGACAGACAGTTCCAGGTTTCTATAGTTCATGTTTCTCTAATACAAAATATCATGTTTAATAAAACAAAGTGCACAATAGTAATTTAGGGTACTTGCTATTTATTTAGAAATAAAACATAAACAATCTGCACAATAATTAATCTGACTTGATGTTAAATGTCAATATCATAGAAATGAGCTGATATATTAAAATTAATTTTCATTCTGCTTCATACCACCGCAGTTCAAACTAAAACATTTCAAATCTACCAGCTTTTAGTGTTGCGTTTCTAAGCTCTGTACCACACTGATGACCTGAAATGTTAAAGAGCGTCCATAAATAAGTAAATAAGCTTTCTTTCTTAGTTTGGTAAGCGGCAAAATATATAGTCTTTCTTATTTTTTGTTCAGAAAGCTTATAACACTGTACTTCATTGGGCCGCTGACCGCCCCCGCCAGTTACCGATTACGGTCGCCGTTCAATGGAAGAATGCACTGAACATAAACTGTTTCCTCAACGATTTAGGAATTATAGGTTTTTCAGAAAATTTACTATTTTTCTATTTCGAGGAAAGGGATGCTGAAGTGTCCTACATTCGTTGAGCACACCTTTTAAACACCTATATAAACATCCACTCATTACTTACAACAGGACTCTACTACAGAGTACTGCAGTGATTCCACATGTGTTCAAGCGGGGCAAGGTTATTAGTACGAGCTTCTAACACACACTCCTACACGATAAATGCAGACATCTCACACAAATCTCTTGTTTCAAAAAGCCGTAATAACACTACAAGAATTATGATAATGCAACAATGCATCGTAGTAAACTACAATTTTTTCCTTATTGGGAAGAATACCCAATGGCATAAAAGCAATTTTCTATTTCCTAGGAAAGTGAAAGTGAAAATTAAAATTGCAGGAAAATACTCTGGCTAGAAACTCCAAACTGTTGTCTATAAAATATGTGTATTTTGAAAATGGCTTGCAAATTTATATATACATACCTTCAAGGATGTAAAACAGGGCCTGCTTATAATCTGCAATAAAATATTTTCTGCCCGTTTGCCATTTCACTCTCTTATTCCTAATTATGTCTCTTCTTTCCCTTTCTTCCGAGAAACCTAATTATAATGAGAGATATACTTCGAATCCTAGCGTTTGCAAGTGCATCCAACTTTTCTATTATAGTACGAGTCATAGTGATCCTATAAATACGAGGGTAGGTTCATAAGTTTCCGGCCTAACCATTTTCTAGGTATGATAAAGACAAAAACTATTTTTCACTTTTAAATATAGTTACCCTTTATTGCAATACACTTCGCACATCTTTGAATTAACATTTCAACCCCCCCCCCAAATAATCAGAAGTCTTGTCTGTAAAATAGACATAAACAGCATTCATCACTTCTTCGTCACACATAAATTTCCTTCTTCAAAGGTCCTTCTTGGGTTTTAAGAAGAAGAAATAGTCACTGGGAGCTAAATCTAGGCTGTAGGGTGGATGGTCAATCTCCTTGAAGCCACGTTTCT
Source organism: Metallyticus violacea (assembly GCA_030762175.1). Taxonomy (NCBI): domain Eukaryota; kingdom Metazoa; phylum Arthropoda; class Insecta; order Mantodea; family Metallyticidae; genus Metallyticus; species Metallyticus violacea. Next base: position 271,909,240 of record CM060846.1, on the reverse strand, counting down.
TCACAGCTTCCTTTGCAACAAGAGCTGTGTGTACAGGCGCGTTGTTATGAAGAAGAGCGCACATCACCACTCAGCTTTCCTCGTCTTTTCTCTTTGATGGGAGCACGTAGTCTGTGCAGTAGGCCAACATAGTACTCCCCATTTACTGTGGTGTTCCTCTCCTTGAAGTCTATGAAGTCCCAAAAGATTGTGGTCATTATCTTCTTGGTTTTCTGGGTGACTTTGTTCTTAAGAGGCGGAATTAGCCAGGTTTACGGCACTCCATTTATTCTCTTTTGGACAAGGGATCATAGTAGAGGACCATAGTTCCATCTCCTGTAACAACGGTTTGCAGAACTTCTCTCTCGTTGCCACGGCAGAGCTCCAAAAATACCTGACAACAGATAACTCGTTGCTACTTTTGGACTGAGGAAAGAAGTCTAGGCACCCATCTAGCACTAACCTTATTCAGTTTAAATGTTCATGAATAATTCGAAGGACTGTTATTTTAGAAAGGCCCAACCTTGCTGCTATTTCTGTGACTTTGAGCCGCCGGTATTGAATAATTTCTCCTTCCATAAGAGCGATGTTTTCAGGAGTCAGCACCTCCAAGGGCCGACCGGCACTCTCATCGTCTTCAACGGCTTCTCGACCCATTCGAAAAAGTTTGACTTATTGTTTTACGGTAAAATATTAGGAGGATGCTTCCCCATATGCACCGTCCAATCGCTGTTTAATTTCATTTAGTGATATTTTGTGGAGAACTTAATAACTGCTCGATACTCCAGTTTGAACAAGCCACAATCTTCTGCACATAGCCTTCTTTATGAGACTATATATGCGCAACTGTACACAGCACAGTCGAAGTTACAGCTGCAATTATTTACTTAACAGATAAGGTATGATACCAGATATGGATTTTGTGAAGGCGATGATTCATTTCGGTGAGGCCGGAAACTTATGGACCTACCTTCGTACATATCTTAGTTATGTTAACTGCAGCAGTTTGGAACTCACAATTATCTTCAAATGTTGGTACAGTTTTGTCAAAAACTGCACTTTAACGGAGCAGTTTGGAACTCACAATTATCTTCAAATGTTGCTACAGTTTCGACAAAAACTGCACTTTAACTTTATCAATGAAATCAAAATCCTATAGTTAGTTGTTTCAGTGTTTTATTAATAAACAGAAGAAATATAACAAGAAAAAATTTACCAAGATAGCTTGTTACATCTCTCTTATAGAGTACTGAGTTAAAAACGAGATTAAAATATATAGAGCTATGTGATACAATTATTGTGTTTAATTATTTAAATATAATTCTACAAGTGCAGTAATCGCAATAATCATTGCATGTCTCATAGTAAATTAATTTAATTTGTTATGTTACTTAATGTTTATTTCATAGCTTGAAAACAGAACTTATGTAAAAAATAAATGAAATAGTTAATTTCATTCTATATGTATATGTTTAAGTTTTCAAATGTCATCTCTATGAAAAGTTAATTTTACACTCATTATTCTCATTTAGTCTAATTGAAACACATTTTAGCACAAAATTGTTTTGGTTCGTCTGGTTCTCTTCTTCGACATTTTTTGAAGGAGTACTTCTGTGTTGTTTGTTTCGCTTTCGTCTTGGGTGGGCGTGAACTGCCTATAACGGAACTGCTGTTCCAGTTCCGGGTGTTAAAATTGTTTTCTTTGTCCCCGCTTTATGACATGTTCAGGGAACAGGCATTCAGGTAGCAATTCGTTTACGGTCTTTCAATCCTATTAATGTCTGTTCGCTTGTTTTTCCCCTTTCGCAAGTGGTCATGTGATCATCATGTTCACATTGGATGTGGCCGTGTATTTTTTAGAACATAAACATTGTGTTCTGTTTGAGAAAGGTAGATACACGGTTATTTTTACGCTCTTCTAAGTTACGAGGAAAAAAACGTATATATTGCATTTGTAAGCGGAATTGAAATATTTGTCTTATTAGAATGGCAATATTTTGGAGTTTAGATTCAGAAGCAGTAGCACTGACATGTTGGTACTGTTCGGAGTTTAACCGCCAATAACAACTTTATAATGATATGAATCGAAGAGAAAGTTGAGAATGCTCTTATTATTTTTATGTATTTTTTCACAGAGCGTGTTTCCAGAATAAGAAGAAACTGTGAAGAGTTAAAGTGCACTTTTATTTTTCATATTGGTAGCGTGAAAAGGATGATTTTATGAGGGTGGTTTGAAAGGTTTTATGCCTAACCGCGCCTAACGATTTTTAGCTTGAGCACTATTGATATTTTTCAACATAGCCTCCTTTATGCGCAACACATTTACTCCGGCGATACTGTAATACTATTACTCCATCTCTGAAGTAGTTTTTCCACACGTCTGTAAAATATTCCTCTACAGCTGCAATCGCCTCTTGATTTGATGAGAAACTCTAACCAGCGTGAAAGAATTTAAGCTTTGAAAACAGATGGAAGTCAGAAGGAGCGAAATCTGGAGGGAAAAAAGTGAATGCTACAGCAATTCATACTACAAACTTCTCTATTTTCCCATCTTGAAACACTTTTGTGAGTAAGTGCACCTTCTTGATGAAAACATAATTTCCCTTCTTGGAACCAGATATTTTGTCATAAGTTTTTTCATCTAGCTAGTATAAAACATTGTAACATATCCGGTTATAGTTTATATCCTTCTGAAGACAATCAATGAATAAATTTCCTTTAGTATCCCAAAATACTGATGCCATAACCTTATCTGCAGATTAAACCGAATTTGTCTTCTTTGGTGCTGAACTGCCAGCTTCTATCGACTTTTTTTATTGCTGTTTCGATTCTGGTGCCCAAATCTCTAAATGCTGCAAATACTGCTGCGATATATTCATTGATGTGCTCTTAGCAAACACTACACCAATCTAGCTTAGATTTTTTCATATACACCTCTTTATGCAAAATATCATCATTTGACATTCCTATGGCCTCAACAATATAACTCGCCGTTCATTTAATATTGATAACATCATTGCCCTCTGTTATTGCACTTTTTGGATGTTCCTAACGTGGGTGATCTTCATGGTTGGTATGACGAGTATAATTTCAACAGCCCATTGTTGAAATCCAATGAGAGAAGCACGAATAATTTTTTATACATTTTATATGATTTTTTTCCTTTCGCATAAAGCATCTTTTTGTAAAGAACCCAAACTATGGTCGAGGCCCAGAACTTTTCAGACCGCTCTACTACACGTATGAAACATGTACTGAATTATCAAAAATGCATATAATAATTAACTGTAGTAAACCTGAACGATCATAATAAATGTCAGGAAACTGTTATTGAAAACTAAGTAATAGGTTAAACAACGAAGCTTAACAAATTGTAAGCAGTTAAAAAGAGGCTTGGTAAGCAAACATCTAAAATATCAAAACAACATATGTACATATGTATCCTGTATATCAGCACATGAATATAAATGGTTATTCCATCGAAGGATAATAGAGGGGAAAATCAAAACATGTAGGATGAGAAGCGAAACCATAAGAATAGATTTAAGACATCCCTATTGGAACAACAGAAACATGATAGTTAAAGTGGTTTGGACTTCTACAAAGGTAGGCCACAATATTGTTTGCAATACAGGAAAGTAGACCAAGAGGCACAAGAGATAATGGCATTTATTCCATTATCGTCGAAAGATCAGAACTACAGAAAATAAAACCCAAGTTCAAAAGCATATTTAGGCGTTGCTTTGCATACTTCCCAAACACTGCAACATTTTGAATAAGTGAGTAAACAAGCAAGCATGCAAGCTAGCTGCTAGCCAACAAATCAATAGGTCAGTTAGCAAACAAGCTAACCAGCGATCAGCCGGCAGGCAATCTAGCCAGCCAACAAGCTAACAAGCAAAGATTTTGTACTTATTCATCTTTACTGCAGAGCTTTTGCAGGTAGCTGCTTATAACGCTACCGTTCACAATCCGAGTACCGGAGTACTGTAGTTTGCAACATCTTTCTGGATAGACCATTAGAGTTAGACCAGTTTGTAACTGCACTTTTCACCGGTTCTTGGGTCTACCTACTGTATCTTAACCCTTTTGGTTGGTATTTCCATGCTTATACTGGCATAAGTACATACGTTTTAAATGTCCTTACCAATTATATCACATTTCTTCTAATGATTTAACTTTTAACCTTTGTCTTATATCTCGGATTTTCCGTAACCCCTTTCACTGATTACAAAAAAACCTTATTTTTGCTCTTTCTTGTTTAAACTCCATGTCTCGCTTCCGTGGAATGTTACAGAATATGCTTTAATTTTATACAATTCTTTATGAAATTATAATTGGCAGCTTATATAATTGCAGTTTGATACTACTTTGCCTATCACAAGCATCTAATTATATTTTAACTTTTAAAATTAACGCAATTTGTTTTATTTGTTGATATCTATAGCAGAATTAAACGTTTTATATATTTTATTTAAATAGAATGTTGCTGTTTGTAGTGAGTCTAATATTAAATGACCATCTGCAAATAGCAGAGTTGTCAGATTTCTAAAACTGAGTTTTATAAAATTGTCCATTTTAACGTTCCATTGTCTCGCTATGCTGTCAACGCATAAATAAAATAAAATAGGTCATAAGCTACAACTTTGTCTTAACTATATATTTAATTCAATGCTTTAATATTTATTATCAATTGGTATACTAGTTTTCATATAAGCAGCTTATTATTTAAATGTAATGGTACTACTTCCACTTTTAATATTTCCCATATTTTTTCTCTAATTACCTGATAAAATGTTTTTTTCATAATAAACAAACATTAGATGAGTTTCATTGTTATATTCTTTATAAACTTCTATAACTTGTTTTATTACAAAGACATACCCGTGCATGACGCTTACCTTTCCTAAATCCTATCAGCTCTTCAATTAGTATAATTTCTGCCATTATTCGTAGTTTATTTGTTTTTTTGCATTATGAGTGCAATCATCCATTCTGAGGGTATTCTCATAATTGCTATATTTTGAAAAGCCGTATTAATTTTGATATAAGTTTATTTGAAGCGAACCATGTAGGTTCAATTTCAGTTTAATATAATCCTGGTATTTTTTATTTCTGTTACGCCTAACGCATCTGCAATTTCATATAATTTTCCATAATTTGCTGATGTTTGTTCTGCACCTATTGGTGTTTTGACTCAGTTTTTATAATGGTTTATCCATATATTATACGGATTTAAATATATATATTTTTCCGTTTTGTTTAGCCAACAAACCAACAGCAAAAACGATACTAAAAAGCGCAGTTTCCATCTTTATTGCAGAACTTTTGCAGGTAGTTGCTTATAGCGCTGGCGATCACAATCGGAGCAATGGTTTTACATTTTTTTTTCAATTGATAAAAGTAACTTTAATTACACATCCAAGCCATGCAGCTGATTTATTAGACCTTTTATCATTAATATATTTTAATAAATATTAATAAACTTAATATTTATATAGCAATGACCTTGGTATAGCAGTGACTACTGGCAAATGCCCACTAAATCAGGCGAAAAAGTAACTGCGTCAATTCACATATTTTATTCTACAAGGCCTATGTACTCCTCCAGGAACTTTAATTTCCCCCCAAAATTCTTAATATTGTGCTCATATGAATGCATGGCTATGAATTTCAAATATATTTTTTAAACATCTATGCAGGGCAGTTTTAATGTCATTGTCATCAAGAAATGGTTCATCAAGAAGAGAAAGTGTGTGTTTTAATTGATAAATGATGTTCTGCTATCATTAACATTTATCTATACTTTTACACGCAGAAATCAGGGAAGGAATTTTACTCCATACTATGGAAAAATACAAGAATATCTAAGAACAGAAAGATGTGGTCGCGTTACTAGTTGGAAGGCATGGTGGAACGCCATGAATAAACATCTGCGCTTGGATCGAATGTGCACCACACGTGGCGGCTTATAGCCGCACTACTAGAGGCAAACGGCCAACACGAAGCTACGCTGAGAGATTTTCATCAGATAAGCCTGTAAAACAAATATGACTGACTCAAATCTCTGTTCTACTGAAATACCACCCACAAACAAATACAATAAAACCAACTATAATCTACATGCTAGCCCTAGCCACCATTATTTTAGCCATAATGCCCTATTATTACTCTACAATAAAAATATAATGTCCAGGTAATTAAGTATGCAACAAGCTTCATGAAGAGACAGATCTCGGAATGTACCCGTGTGTCCCAACTTATGCAAAAGCCTTGTATTTACAAAATAGATAAGTATTCTCTAAGAAGCGTAGAATTAAAATGTATTAAAATAAAAATAGTACATCCTACAGAACGTATTATTGCTCTGTATATTTCTAGGCGGACGGGAACATAAAGGAACTTCTAAAATGTCGCGACCCACATTATTTCCCGGTACTTAGTTTGTACACGCACGGGTTCAATCAATACTTGTAGCCGTTAGGTCAGCAATAAAAACAAAAGTCGGCCCTGGTGGTGTAGTGGTAACCATACTTGCTTTCTAAACCCAAGGTCGCGGGTTCGAACCTGGCCAGGTTCGACGTATTTTTTTAGGCATAAAAATCGTAATTATGGCTTCCTTCGGAAGGGAAGTAAAGCCGTGGGTTCCGTGTCGTACATTTACGGCACGATAAAGAACCTCAAGCCTGAAAGAAGAGGCCTCTGAGCAAAATTTGTCGGCCGTTTCACGCCTTGAATAGAATGGGACGCTGATGACATGAGATGTTAAAGAGGTCCTTAAATAAACAAATAAAAAAATTGAAAACAAACTGTGTTTTCCTACATACATTTTGGACATCTACAACGTAATGGACTACGAGTAGGGAACCTGAAATATAACATTGACAATAACCTCATGCATTTCTTCTTGGGCAGTATATAATGTACGTTGCGTTTATTTGAATTACGGGCCGGTAGAGTGCGGCTGCAACAACAAAGACACATATAATGCATGTGTAGGTAGCAGCTTGTAATAGGTTGAGAGAGGCTTTGCCAGCGATTGGCGATGTATTTATGTTACTCAGTGCTTTCATTGTGTGTAAACTGTGTGCTAATTGTTCTTCGTTAGTTATGTCACTACACAAATATTGTCTTGAAGAACGGTTTCCCTTTACGATAGGTATGTGTGAAAACATAGAAGTGGTAAGGCAATCCCCAAGAAAATATTCTGTACCATGTTCCATCGGAGAAACTATTTGCCGACTTGTTTATAAGTTATGAGAGATGGGATCTCTTAATGATAAGAAACGTGTTCTGAGCCGATGGCCGTCTTCTTACGGAAGAACAGTTAAATGAAATACAGGAATTTCCTACGCAGATACTGGCAATGTATTACCGCTGAGGGGCATCATTTTAACATCTCTTATAACATGTGTTAATTACTATTATTAGCCTCATCATAATCGTCATCATCATTGATATTTATAAATGCTATACTTTCTATAAAAATATAAATGCTAACTTTACACTTAGAGACTCTTATCTCCATCTTTTTGCTTACGGCAACTACACTTCCCCAATAAGCAGCCGCGCTCTAGCGAACCGTAACTGAAACTCACTACATATCACGTGCATTTAAAACATGTAATTTGGTTTTAACACATAATAATTATAGTGAACAGGTGAAATATTTACGAGAAACGTATTCAATTAATCTGAACATAAAAAGGTTTCCTCTTAAAAGTTAAAATTTTGAATTTTATATGGACAAGACTACTGAAATTTTGTTTTTATATATTTTCGTGTGTATCTTAACATTTCTCTATGTGCATAGTCTATAGGGTGTATCAGTTAATATGGTCAAACTTGTTTTAAAATATGTTGAATCTTAATTTTTATAAGGGGTATATTGCAATATGTGCTAGCTGAAGAATGGAATACTTTATTGCTGAAATAGCACAGGAAGTGTTGGTTATTCAGAAATATTCTGACCCCTGACTACAACGTAGTTATCGTTACCATGAATGCTAATTATTACTTTGTGTTAATAATTGGCGGTGTCGATGCTAAGCGGAGTTTCACGCACATACTGCTCGCCATGGGTGATCGAGGTCGTTAAGGCGCGGACTCGTGAGTGGGAGGTCTGGGGTTCGAATCTCGCCAGGACAGTCCTCCCTGACTGAGGTTTTTTTACAGATTTTCCTCAGTCTTCATAAATGGCAAATGCAGGGGAGGTACCCTAAACTTAGGCCTGGAACGTTTCCTTCCTTAAAAAAATCCTTTCCAATTTACCATTTCATCTCATGTATCATCAGTGTCACCGCCGGTGGTTCCTCAGTAATAAAAACGGGCTTAAAACACTATTTTATTCACGCACATACTCAGTTAAATTTCAAGCTTGAAATAGTTTCCCTAGTTAAAAGATAATCATCGCTTTAAATTCTGCCCTCTGGATGGAATCGTCTGCATTCCTAAAACGCATAAGGACTCAATTGGCACTTAAGATATCTCTATCCTTATTATGACGCGCCAGGTCTGCTTTCAGTTGAAGATGAAGTTGAGTGTCGCGGTGGGGTGTCCTAAAACTGGCAAATCGAATAAATGAATGCAAATGACTTTCAGATCTTATGATCTTGAGATTCAGTTTAGTAAGAGAACTGGTCAGATTATCTGTCACAGCATCCTTTGTTCAATGCAACTGCATTTTTGAAAACGATAGGCATCACCAGGAAAGTAACCAACTCAACTTAACGCATGCAATTATTATTTTAATAATGATGATACATTTGCTTACTTCCTAATACAGCAATTTTAATGCCAAAGTGCATTTGTAATCTCAGTCTCCATACTAATACTAAAATGTGTCCATTATCTTCCATTGCATAACAAAACTTTATCGCCTTTAACGCGCTCACATGGAGAACTTCTTTTTGAGACAGAGGTTTAATCAATAGTACACATCACATGGTAAAACAGGATAAGTCACGGTGCATGCGTCTGTTGCTCAATATTGCTTTGAGAAAAAGATATTGAGATATAAAATGCGCGAAAATTAAGACGCTGGTAGGTGGCGTTAGGATGCTAAAGACCTAACTATAAAAATGTACGTCATTGCTCAAAATTAGTAAAACATACATAGCTGGAGAAACATAAATTGTCAACTTTTCTTTTACAGAGTGTACATTAAATTTCAGATCCCCATGATTTATATATATTCTGTAGCAGTATTTATAATCGGCGCCCCGAGAGTAATTTAATATTTATGTTTCAAATACCGCATTGATTTCATTGTTTTCAGCGGTGACTTAGAAGGCTTTATTTAATTATATAAATAACAATTATAGCCGTAGTGACTTCTAACACTATTTAATTCCTAATAGCAGAGTTAGATTAAGATTTTTAGATTGGAATCGGGAAATGAATAATAATATTACACCTGCAAAATCTTCTTGTTACATAAGAGCAAAAGTGAATAGCGCACACAGCGCAAGCCTCAACTATGTACCGAGTTTTTTTTTTTTTTTTTTTTTTTTTTTAAAGAGTGAACAGTCAAGGTTTTACGGCGAGTTCTTGAACTTACTTAAGTGGACCCCGGAGGTTCGAAGTTTATCACATGGAGACACAAGCAAAGAGATTGCATACAAAGAGGCGAAATCGCCCAGTTTTGGTCACTCTAGTTCATTCAACAGCACTTCTCGATAAACACTTGCTACAAGATTCTAGTTTCATTTTAACCATTCCAGGCACTTCTCGAAGGCATTTATGCTACAAGAATCTAAGGCATCCTTCATGTGGTGGGCAGCGGAGATTGGTAATTAGACGCTTTTTTATTGATTTATTTATGGACGCTCTTTAACTTCTCAGGTCATCAGCGTCCCATTCAACTCAGGGCATGAAACGGCTGACAAATTTTGCTCAGAGGCCTCTCTTTCAGGCTTGAGGTTCTTTTCCTTGCCGTAAATGTACGACACGGGACTCACGACTTTACTTCCCTTCCGAAGGAAGCCATGCTTAGGATTTTTACGCCCGAAAAAATCCATCGGTCCTGGCCGGGTTCGAACCCACGATCTTGGGCATATGAGGAAAGTATGGTAACCAATACACCACCAGGACCGACTAATTAGACGCGTAACTTTTATATGTATAAAATTCAAGTGGAATGCATAGCCGCGTGATATTGAAGTTAAATTTCCGAGTAACAAAACAGCGAGAGTCGAGTGCAAGCTTTAATTCCTATGAGAAAGTCGGACAGCAGAACAATACTTAGCAAAGCCTTGCACCACGTGTGAATTAGATAATGAAGAGATTAGTTTCAAACCCTGGAAACTCATAGACATCAGAAGTGCTTAGCTTGCCGGCGTGCCGAGTCCATTAACTAGTAGTCCAATGATTACGGATATTTATTTCCCGAGAAGAACAATAGCTCCTTTGCAAAGAGAATAATCAGGCCAATAAATATACTCGTCTCATCGCTTACATTCGTGTGTTAATATTTTGAGCGTAATTCCTGTCCCCTTCCCGTTGTAAGAAGACGACGAAAACGGCGGAAAACTCTAATAAAAGGTAATTGATGAAAGGTAGATTACCTTCTACAACCACGCAGGAACAATAGACGACGAGTACGGGACCATTTAGTTGGAAATACGGACGGAAACCCGCAACATTGCAACCATGCTTTCAATTCAATTAGAATGTTGTATTTATATATAGCGTCATTTAAATGAATGAAAATCTATTAACTCTAAAACCATGAATATTAGAAGCATGATTCTCAGTACGAAATCAATAGTCAAGTTTCTATTTTTAGAGCAACTTGTATGGTATTTATATCTTATATAAAGAGATCCAATTTAAAACACCACTTTATGACAGGTATATTTTAGGATACTTAGTTTATTAATAACATATTCATTTACATTGTATTTTTCAAAATAGGCAATAATTTACAATTATGTAAAATATTATTTGAACAGAAGATTATTGAGATCTCCATCATTAGAATGCTTTCCTATTCTATTGGTCTTGCCGCATCTTCTTCTGTTCCAAGATATTGCATTCTATACACTTTTTCACGCAGAGCTTTTCATGGTTTCAAACATCTCTTTATATTACACTTTTTATTAACAAAAGGAAAGTTTATTCTAGAATAAGCATTGCCTTTTACAACGCATTTTCTTACTATGAGGGGAGTTCGAAAAAGTTTTACAATTGTAGCTTTTTGTTTCTTATTTACTATGCAACATGGTTCAATTTACACACATTCCACCAACGTCAATGCACCGTTGCCATCTTCCTGGTACCTTCATGATGGCGTCACGAAACCATTGTTAGAAAGTACTTCGCCACCACTCGTGGACAGTTGTTTGTCCTTGTTGCGAATTATTTCCTTGCAGCGAATTATTCATTTTGTTGTATAAGACATAATCAGCGGAGTGAGATCGGGTGAATATGGTGGGTGTGGTGTAACAATAAACCCCAGCGATGCCAACTTTGCGGTCGTAGCATTGCCATTGTAAGGCCGCGCATTGTCATCCTGAAGAAACATTTTTGTCCACCACTTCTTTCGCCATTGCTGAATCCTGATCTAAGCAGTGTAAGAGTCTCCCAGTACATCTCGCTGTTGACAGTCGTTCCTTGAGTAAGTCAGTCCATTAGCAGTATGCTTGAAGTGTCCCGAAAGACGATGATCATCTGCTTGTCAACAGATGGAGCAGCACGAAATTTCTTGGGCAGTGGACTCCCTCGATGTTTCCTTTGCATGGTTTGCACTTTCTCCTTTGGTGTGTATAGCAATGACACCATGACTCGTCACCAGTCACCGTATTATCATTGTAGATTTGCAGTAGTCAACGACAGACTTCGACACATATGTCCTTCTGTTCGTGTTTTAAGTTCCGTGGAATGCAATGTGCGCTCACTTTCATCACATTCAAATCGTCTCAAACACAGGTGTGCCCAGTTGCGCGTCCGAGGTCCGTCCGACATTCCAGTTCGTCAAAGATTATGCACATATCGACCATAACCAACTCAGACACAATCTCAATGTTCCTGGGAGACTGCGATATCATCGGACGACCAGCACTTGCATTGTTGTGTGCAGCTGCCATGGCGAACCCATTAACCTAGTTATAAACGGCCTACTGTGCAGGAGCTGCTTAATCACATACTGCAGTTTAGCGTCTATTAATTTCTGTGTTTTGACGCCTTCCTTCCACAAAAATTATGCAATCCATCTTTGTCCATGATAATTGTCTTCCATTCTATCCATCCTTTTTCTGTATTTGACAACAAATGAACACTGTCCTTTGACTCTGCACACAACCGTTATCTACCGTCTGGATAGTGTACTGGTATCAGTCCATCGCCCTGCGAATGTAAGTGCCCATAGTTTGAGCAGAATCAGTCAGATGCCACTATTGTAAATTATTCCCGATGTCCATTATGCATACCAAATTCTCAATACATATACACACAAATGTGTAAATATAATTTAAGCCCGAAAGGTTCACTAAGTCTTCCATTGCCTTAGAATTGTCACCTCCTTTCAAACGCGCGTTTTGTCAGCGCCATTCTGTAATGAAAGCAATTTCTTTGTATTCGTATAAGCATGGGCATCGGTTTTATCTCTCCAAGGTAATTAAATACATTTATATGAGACACAGATTTATATTCCTCTACTTGATATTTGCTAGAAAAATTCAAGCGCTTCATAGCTTTAAGGTTGCAATAATACTGTTTTCTTTTCTTTTGGAGATAAATTTCTGGATATCAGGTTTTATGGCTTCATACATATCACTATTAATTTTCTAAATCATTTGGCAAAATATTGAGCCTCATAGCTATGCTTTAATACTAATACGAGTGTTTGCCTTCATAACACTCGTCATTTTTACTGTATCTTGAAATGTAATAAAATGTGAGCAATTGGAAAGAATAAGCAGAAAGGACTGATTTATTGTTTAATACTTATGAGTATAATGTTTAACACAGATCATTTGTAAGATTATATTCAGACTCATAGTAAATGCTACTAAGTTCTATTTAACTTAAACATAAGCTAAAATTGAAAAATTAATGTCCAAGGGTCGGTTTTATACATCTACCTGTTATTTTTCATCCAAATAATGATTAATGTAGGAAAGTTTAATTTCTGAGGACAATTTCCAATCATGTCTATGATAATGTATGTATGTATGTATGTATGTATGTGTGTATGTGTGTATGTATGTGTATGTGTGTATGTGTGTATGTGTGTATGTGTGTATGTATGTATGTATGTATGTATGTATGTATGTATGTATGTATGTATGTATGTATGGGGACATTTTGACTTTCAAAGATCTTGAAAAAATCTAGGTTATAGTTTTACATGTATGAATTTTATGTTTTATTTTCATAAACAAACAAATATTGAATACGCTCTTCATGTTGAAAGATGCAAGAACGAATTTAGGTACATTATTTTACGGAATGGGATGGCTCAGTTGAGATTGGCATTCAGGAAGTCCCGAGTTAAATTCCTTTGGGACTGACTATCCTGGCAATGGATTTTTTCGTGGTTTTCTCTGGTCACTAGATGGATATTTACATTACACGAATTTTAGAATTTTCCTCTCTCCCATTTCGTTTCATTTTATTCCATAGCATCTGTTACATCGTCGGAAGCTTTAAGCGATGCAGAATGGTGGCTTATGGTGTGGCGGTGGCTTGCGTTCAGAAAAATGTCCTGCCTGTCTGGTGAGTTCTGTACGAAGGCCTCCTCGGAACACCTCGAGTGAGACCTTGGTGGTACCGGGGTGATTCTCAAGGGCCCGCCTTTGTCTGGAACTCATCATTTATGAAACATATGAATCCTACGCCCGTGCATTGTTTCTTTGGATTTCTGGCTTCCCGGTGTATGCTCCAGCTCATCCCTTCCTCCTGAAAGAACCCCCTCGGAGGCATACAATAGTCTCATTAGCGGCTGCGGTGCGAACTACCCCTCCGTAGAGCAGAAGAAGCAGAAGAATAAATATATTAATTTATGTGCATTTTTGTTATTATTTTATTTAAAATTGAAACCTTAATGGCAAGTAATGGCAAGTATTAGTTCTAAGTTTGTACGAGCTGGAAATGCATTTAGTGAGCTATATTTGCGGTAATCTTAGGCGGACCGCGCCGCGCGGGATGGCTCAGGCGGCACGCTTGGAACTTGTAATTGGGAGATTTAGGTTTAAAACTCTTTGAGTTGACTACCTGAACTTTGTTGGTTTTCCTCGGTCGCTTAGACGAATGCTGGGACAGTATTTTCTTTCGGCAAGTATTCTGCTCTCTCATTATATCTCATTTTATTTAGTTGGTTGTGCTGCTGGAATGAAAGTGTCATTCGAGTGGGCTGGTGCTGTGTGCGAAGTGACAGGAGGCTTGCACCGACGTTTGGAATTGAAGCGGCCCTTCTGAGGAGATCCAATTTCCCGAAACGGAGTGTTCAATCTGGAAACATTGTTAGGGATAAATCTGTGCCTCAACGCCCCGGGATCGGGGTCGTCGGGTATCTCTCTCACCTCATGCACTCCTTCCTGTGGTGCCCCCCTTGAGTACGACTGAAGTACCGAAAATCTATACACTGTACCTACCAATCCGATTTATTTGCCAGGACGTCCGTTGTGTAGTTCGCTTTTATTTTCGTGGCAAAAACTGGCAGTGAAATTCTTTTAAATAGAAGTTAAGAGCCTTTTAATGTGATGTGTTGTGTTGTATGTTTAAAAACACTGTTGAATGAAAAGCCTTCTCCTGGGAACTTCTAGAAAGTGTTTATTTCTTGCCCTGCGTTACTAAGGGATTATAGAGGCTAAAGAAGGTAAGTCGTTTCATGGGATGTCACTTATCCCATGTATTGTACTTTTAGCTTTAAAACTAACATGTGCAAAGAGAGCTGTTAACATTTAAATGGCTTTGCAACCACAAGTTTCTCAAGCGTCCAAATGGCATATGTCAATCTTAAATAACTTTTGGTGACCATGTGTGCTCTGCTCTTTTATCTTGCGTTTCAAAGGAGTATTCAGAAAAAAAAAACAAACAAACCCATATTTAACTGCTTCTGTTTTGTTTAGGAAAAATTATAGTGTTGTGTTTCATTAAAACAAGAGAACAAATGTATTCCCGCAACTGCATTTTTTCAGTATTACAGATGCTTGCGCATTTCTTATTTTTAGGAAATGGTCATTCAAATCTCTGAATTTGAAATTATTCTCTTTTGCTGCATTTTCTTCTTATCAACAACGCTCTTTCTGTTTCATGTGGACCGCCATGGGTGGCCGAGGTCATTAAATCGCGGACTCGTGAGCGGGAGGTCTGGGGTTCGAATCCCGCCAGGACCGTTCTCCCTGACTGAGGTTTTTTCCAGGTTTTCCTCAGTCCTCATAAATTGCAAATGCCGGGGAGGTACCCTAAACTTAGGCCTGGAACGTTTCCGTCCTTAAAAAAAATTCTTTCCCAATATATCATTTCATCTCATGTATCATCAGTGTCCATCGCGTGCCTCTGTAGCAAAAAACGGGCGTTAAACACTATTCATTCATTCATTCATTCATTCATGTTTCATGTGGTGAATATTTTTTGTGGTGGTGAGTCTGTTTGCCACATCTGAACTACTATGCCATTAAGGAAGAATGAAACAATGATACAAATGAGCCTGAGGTCCTTCGATGCTTAAATTATCGCATTAGGTTTTTTACCCCTCTACTCGTATCGACATAGAACGGAATTCGCGGCCGCCAATTAATATGCAGACACACAGCGTCTGAGCCACTACGATGAGGAAATATCAGTAATACTATTTACCTACTCATGCATTTAATTAAAGTGTTTCTTGGTCAGGTAAAACGTGGTTCTGGAATGCCTAGCAAATACAATGATACTACATTTATATTGAATTGATTTGCATACCAGGACAGAGTGGTATTCAGGGCAATGGAAAGGTAGATCCTTTGGGCAAGAAATGTGTGCAGCCGTAAGGAATTGATTAGGTAGCGTAGCGGCGAGCAGTCAGGTATTGATAGACTGATATCTTGAACTTGAATAAACTGTTAGTAAAGAAATCATTCTGGTGTGTCTTTTGTGTGATATATTCCCGCTTCCCGTGGATATAATTGAGTCACAAAACACTGCAGTGAACTCTAAGAACTCATCATAATAGAACTAGAGTACCCGATTGAACTGGGAGCCGGTAGACCACAATCAGCACTCAGCACCGAGACACCGCTTCCCCCGCACACACCAGAAATTCTCCCCCTTAATGTTAAAACCACTCCCCAGGAACCCACCAGCTTGGGGCATTCAAACAACCAAATACACTAATCATTCAACTTATCAACTCACTCATTACCCCATACCAAACCCGCTCCAGAGGCTAAAAATCCATTTATATATCCTCAGCCTGGTTTGCAAAGGCACATTGTCAATGGTTGCATAACCAGGAAACGCACTGGATTAATGGTTGCAAACACTTTAAAATTATGATAAAATTCCTAGCCAGGATAGATCCTCTTACTAAGTAGAAAAAGATTATCTTGGGTGGTAGGACTGTTTTTTTTAACATATCACCGCCTCCAAATAGAACATTTGCATAAGTTTGGAAATCGACTCGATTCCTTTTGTAAATAAACACATGAAAATGCTTCTTTACATTCTTTGCGAATATTACGCATTCACTAATTTAAATGATTGAGTGTTTGGAGTTCTTTTCAAATTATAATGCTTTTCATTAATGTCTCCTAAGAATTTGTGTTGTTTTTAAAGGTGCAGTTATCTTGGAAATTAAGCGAAGGGGACGTACAAAAGATCTTAGAGGTCGACGTGCTTGGATCTTTAACGAACCACCCCTATTTTATCAGTACCAGTAGGCATTAAAGCGTTATTAGGGCATAGTTGTAGTCACAAAATTGAGAATTAGGTGTATGTGCAAACAGATGAAGGATATAGGGACTATATAAACTATTGCGATTGCCGATATTAAAGTTACCATGTAAATTGGTAAGCTTTGAGATATCAAGATACAATTGTTTTTTATCCTGGCCTTTTTTCACAATATTCCAACGCCATACTCTAAAGGAAGGCTGAAGAAACCGCATTCACTAAACTGAGGAGTTTCTGAAGCTAACACAACAATAAAATATTACCACTTATTTCACTTTATTTTCATTACAACCTACATTTGTAATCCAATACATATATTTATAAATAGTGTTGATGCTCTTAAACTCCTAAAATATGCATGCAAACATGCAGTAAAAGTTTGGAGGTTTGCGTACTTAATCACAGCACCAGATTCCCATTGGAAAAAATACTAGCTAACATAATAAGAGGCAATATTCACATTATTAGGTTTAACAATTAACATTGTAAGTTCTTAGCTATTCCCAGTAAACGAATGTGTGACTTTTTTGACCCCATAATTTTTTATGCTTTGATTGCTGCACTTATTTCCCCTGTTCGTAAAAATAGACTTACTGAAAAAAAAAAAACAAAAGAAAACAAACACATCACATGAAGTGAGGGCACAAAACTTGCAATCAGTTATCATGCTAGGATTATCGTCCACATCACCGAGATACCGCCTGTGATGCCTCAGTAGTTAAAACGGGCGTTAAACACTATTAGAAAGAAAGAAAGAAAGAAAGAAAGAAAGAAAAAACATCTCTGAGCTGAGTGGCTCAGGCGGTAACGAGAAGTCCCGAGTTCAATTACCGTTGGGCCAGGCTCCCTAACCTTGGGCCTTTTCGTGATTTCCCTGGTCAATTCGGCAAATGCTAGGATGAAAATTTACATTCCATAAATTTTCTGCTCTCCCATTTATACTTCATTCCGTATAGAGCGAGGTGGGCTGGCGCGGTGTGATGATTGCTTGCTATTTGGAAAAGTTTCTGTACCAGCGTATGGATTTTCTAAGGGGTTCGCACAATACAGGGGAGGAGTTTCCACCGGCACCTAGGTATTCTTATCTGGATTAGGGACCCAAATTGCGCCCGCGCAGTCACCGCCCGTATATCGTGTTCACCCGATGTTCCTCCCCTCATCCCTTCCTCCCACAAGTGCCCCCATAGGGGCTGAGGTACAAAGGGCCAGCCGTGCCGAAAGAATCCTCCAGCCTCAGACTGACCATCCACGTCCACATCACCATTATATTCTTGAAGGATTTTGTTAATTTCTCTCAGCTCTTTCAGACACATAGTTATTTTTGAAGATATTTTCAATTTGTGTTTTACAACTTCTAAATAGTTGCAGAGTAATGTGGGAGGCATTCCTAATTTTTTCCATCCAACTGTCTCCAACTTATGAGCCGTTAATGGATAACACAGAGACTGCTGGGCATACATTTGCACTTTTTTTTCCCCGCCAATACACAGCATTGCCAATCTTACCAAAATCCCACAAGGTGGATAGATCTACTGTATATCTTGTTTTTCTTAAGTTCCGAATGCAGAAACAGCGCTCGCAACAAAAACAATTATAAATATGCACCTGTTGTCAAAATATGCACTAAGGTTCAAGATATGCGTAGTATATATGCTAGAACAATTGTGTGTAAGTGTTCTTAATTAAATCTGAAACACATAATTATTAAATTTCATTAAGATATTCGGCTCCAATAAAAACATGAATATGCATGTATTTCTCCTCAATACTTATACATCACTGGCAATATTCTAACAGTAGTACCATTTAGTAGGGTCTATTATTTATACAATTACTCAATGTATGGATATCTCATTTATTTAAAATGTAACGTTATTTTACTTATTATGAATATAACAACACAGGCGAATATAGTTGATGGAAACAGACTGTTGCAAATATTTGAGAAACCGACACTCAATTATGATATCGAACATATCATAAACTTTCAATATTTGCTACAAATGAGGAACAATATCGAGCAGAGCTAGATGACCCACCATATTGTACTTCACATGAGAGATCTTAAAGGTAGAGCCACATAGAACAACAATAGTCATAAAGTGAGGCACACAACCAGAATTATGTTCCGAATTCTCCACTGGTACTGCAATAATTCGGTCAGGGAGCAAGAAAGAAAGAAATATTGAAGGACTATGCTATTATCTCAGAAAAAAATGTCACGCCCACCATTGTGATGCAGGTAATAAGTGCCTGCTTAAGGCTTACATAAAAGAAAGAAACAAACATATGAGATGCCATTATTTACTTCAGAAAAATACAGGGGAAATAAATGTAGAAGAATTCAAGAGTGAACCGAAAAAAGAAATACAAGAGAACAAAAGAAAAGAACAAGAGATAAGCGAAAACTAACAGGGACAAAGATAAAATATAAATTAATAAATAAGTGAAGGCAGAGAACATGTTTTTAAGAAGCATAAAATTAAAAATATCTTTCTAATGCCTAATTTTGTTATTTTAATGCCAATTCGTAATGGTAAAGTGGTTAGTATTTGCCTATGTTTCGTACTAATTTATAAGGTTAATTTAATATGCCAAAGAAGGTTGTAGTAGTAAGCAAAAATCGTATTTTAAATTTATATATCATCACTAATAAATTATAATCCAATAAAAACAAGAGACTTGAAACTAAAAAAAATTTCTTGTGTTCTAACACCGTATTCTTTATCCGAGAGCTTCAAGCATTTCCTACGACACCTGAGCATAAGATAATGAGGAAGATAAATGCAGAAATTACTTCCAACAGTAATGTTGGAAATGTAACGATTACCCCTCCCAACAGTACGTTATTGAAGAACATAGCAATACTATGACATTTACAACTAAGGATTCCGCAAATAAGCACAAATGCCAGACAAAGGAGTAAGCTCCTCTCCATTAATTCTGGCTGAAATCGGTAATGAGACACCAGAAATGTAGTCAATATGGGAAACGCTGGAGCATGAGAGCAACGAAAATGTATTTCAGAATAAGAAATAAAGTTATAATCTTATTATTGTTTATACACATTTTGCTGTTGATTTCACTTTTAAAGGTTTGGAACAATAGATTACCTTGCAGCAAAGCCAGGTGAACGATATCAGTTGACTTGCATCAATAAGCTTGTGATCAGTTGGTGCTCCTCGGCAAGTATAAATATGGAAACATTACTGCCACATTTGTGTAGGTCGGGAATTTAAATTCGCGGCTCTATGTGCGCAAGTAATAACTTTACAGCTTAAATTTTCTATCACTTATAAAAATATACATTTTTGGGTTATTGAGTATTAATAACCCTTAATATCTGTAGATTCATTTACTGGGGCTATATTATGCTTTAAAGGCATGTCACGTGATAGTTTAAACGCCCTGGACCTGAAAGTGCAGCCCACTGAGTCAGCCTCCGTCGTTTATTAAAAGTTTATTTCTAATATTTGAATTACGCCTTTTAATACTCTTGAATATTTGAGGTCAGTGGCTCAGGGAAACCAGAAGGGAAATTTCTGTATATGTCAGCCTGCAACTGTGTTGGTAAGAGTGATGTATACAGGGCACGAAAAACTGGAAAGTAAACAGAAAAATGGCAGCAGTTTTCATAGATTTTTTTTACTGTTTTGCTTTGTATTTTGTATGAATTGTAAGTATATGTTCTCCATTCCGCATTTATATGTATAAATAATATCGTGTTTGATATATAGATACGCACGTACATATCAGTTCCTTCACTAATATAAATGAAAAATAATGTAACACTATTAACAACGTAGCTAAATAACAATAACAAGAAAAGCAGAAAAGGATAAAACACCAAGAAAAAGTCACAGATTAGTAATCCCTATATTTTGAACTGCTTTAGTTCTTCTATGGCAAGAAAACTGAAGATATATATATATATATAAAGTTACTCCTTTAATTCCTACACACACACACACACACACACACACACACACACACACACACACATCAGTTCCTCCACTATATATATCGCTTCTATAAAACACGATATTATGTATTTATGTATGTATGTGTATATATATACACACACACACAGGAATTAGAGAGCATATTTCAGTTGCTTTACAAAAGTAAGAAGAGGGGTTTGTACAGCAGCGCCTCACAGAAGTATAAACTCAGGATGCACAATTTTTACAATACTACCGCTAAATATAGATTGCAAGGATCTATAATCCTAATAAATATAATTAATACTCATAACGTGTGTGGTTGTACACGCACAACAAAGACAGAGTTTAATAAAAAAAACCATCATAGTAACAAACCTATTAAAAAATCCTTTCCAAATATATCCTTTCATCTCATGTATCATCAGTGTCCACCGCCCATGGTGCCTCAGTAGTAAAACCGTGCGTTAAACAGTATTAAAAAAAAGCATACCTATTAAAATATAATAATTGTCCTAGTTTTCATGGAACAAATTTATCGATGATCCTAAGATTAAGGTCTGGAATCTGCAGGATGAAGTTTTGTTTCTACCTAAAGCGTTGTGTACTTCCTATGCTTTGAAATACTTGAAGTTGGTTTACCCAGTTTAATTTCGATTTTCTTTTCCATTGGTCAAAGAAAAATGCATAGAATGTCAGCTTTTTATAGTGTTCATTTTCTTCACATTGAATTAACACAAAACACCAGCTAAGTACTTCATGAATTCACATGAAAATTCTTTAGCCTGCCATTCAATAACAGCTCACTATTAATCAAACCAGAGTATAAGGATAAAGGAAATATTGTTAATCTTTAAAAATTTTATTCAATTTTGTAAAGCAAATACAATTAATGGTATAAAAATGGATTTTTTTTTCTGGAAACGCACGTCACAGGTTACCAAGACACTGGTTTGCAGCAGGTCTCCCACAGATAATCGCAAATTCAAAAAAACAGGCGCAAGATAGTAGTTCCCCACAGACATTATTACTGGTACTTTTTAACGCATACTACATTTAACAAACTCCTAGAGGAGCGATACCTGGGTTTCCACATATAATATGAACCAGTGACCCAGTGAATTTGTGACCCCTGAAGAAGGGTGGGCCAGGGGCATACACAAATGACGAGGGGGAAGGTCTCCTTTACCAAGACTCAAGCACTCTCTCATAACTACAGCGCCATCGTACGTTGTGCTATAAACATTGATGTATCTTAATATCACAAGAAATTGAGGATGCATGTAATATCTGGAGTTTCGTCGGCCTATACATAAACGGAATTTGCACCTTTTGTTTCTTTTCTAATTTCATTCATATAGACAAGATACGCTTATCACTTCACACGCTGTCAGCCAGATGTTTTTCAAACCATAAAAAAGACCTTAATTTTGTGCGTCTTGCTGAATAAGCTCTTATGGCTTTCGGTAATGAAGTTTAAATCGTTTCACTTCCGACTTAATGGTTAACACGTGAAAGTCAACTTTTAAATGACAAACAGCGAGGAAGCCACCCCATTTTAAACAAAGTGCGTAAACAACCCTACTCTGTCTGATAATGCGTGGTGTCAGTAACTCCTAACCGCCAAGGGTGGCCGAGGTCGTTAAGGCGCGGACTCGTGAACGAGTCGGGGGTTCGAATCCCACCAGGACCGTCCTCCTAGACTGAGTTTTTTTATAGGTTTTCCTCAGTCCTCATAAATGGAAAATGTATGGGAGGTACCCTAAATTTAGGCCTGGAACGTTTCCTTCCTTTAATAATCCTTTCCCAATATATCATTTCATCTCATGTATCATCAGTGTCCACCGCCTGTGGTGCCTCAGTAGTAAAAACGGGCGTTAAACACTATTTAAAAAAAATCAGTAGCCCCTCAACATCTGGTTCATAATAAAAGAGAGAATACCGAGCGCTGGCCATTAGCCGTCTTCCTGCTTTTTTTTTTGATTGATTTATTTATGGACGCTCTTTAACAACTCAGGTCATCAGCGTCCCATTCAACTCAGGGCGTGAAATAGTCGACTAATTTTGCTCATAGGCCTCTCTTTCAGGCTTGAGTTCTTTTTCGTGCCGTAAATGTACGACACGGGACCTACGGCTTTATTTTCCTTCCGAAGGAAGCCATACTAAGGATTTTTACGCCCGAAAAAGTTCATAGGTCCTGGCCGGTTGGCCCAAGGGAACTCAGAAATAAGCAGGAGAAAGGCCAATCCTTCTTGGAGGAAGACAAATATAAGCCCTTGTAAATCTTCTGGCCCATGAAGGTATAAGTTTAAAAGTGTAGCAATTTCCGGACTGGCCCATCATCTTCCCTCTCTAATGCTACCCAGCGTAGAGTAGTAGAGAGGAAAAGCTCCTATTGTGTAAGATACAATTAAGAACTA
The DNA here is from genome assembly GCA_030762175.1 of Metallyticus violacea. Classification (NCBI taxonomy): domain Eukaryota; kingdom Metazoa; phylum Arthropoda; class Insecta; order Mantodea; family Metallyticidae; genus Metallyticus; species Metallyticus violacea. Next base: position 271,886,025 of record CM060846.1, on the reverse strand, counting down.
ATCGGCTACACATCGCTGTTTTCATACATCTCTTGTTTTAAAAGTTGACCAGGGGAAGAGAAAATGGTACATAACTATGGCATTTGCTTTGGGGAGGCCAGGCTAATTTTGCCCTTGACGGACCGCCCCTTATTTGAATATATATACTAGAATAAGTGATCCTAAGCGAGCAGCATTCTAAGGGAGTATTGGTTGTCAAAAAGAGAAATGAAAATAAACATTTTCTATCTACAATAAGCCAGTACAAGCAAGGAACTGTGCTCTCAATTCCTCTACATCAGGTTTAAAAAAAATAATGACACTACTACAAGTACATTGAAACTATCAACCTCCAGTTCACCTGCAGAACTTATGGAATAAAGGCTCCAAAGAGACATTTATATCCAATAAAATACACGACAGTATTCCCTAATTCTGCAATTAGGGAATATATGAGAATGTATATATCAAGAACAATGAAATCAAGTATGAGTACAGCTATGGCAGAGACCACCGACAAATACAAGACAGTAAAGTAAAGGGCGTATATTTAAGCAAATTAAGGGTAAAATGCATTTCTAAAGATGTACGATGGAAGAGATAAGCCAACAGAAACATTTACATTTAAACAGGGCAGTTTTAAAGATTAAAGACATCTTTGAAATAATAACACTAATTTTTTCGCAATTCTTTTTCAATGCATACATATAATATTAATGTTATATGTATTATTATATTATAAAATTAATTAATATTATATATTATATTATAATATTAGTTAATATTATATGTATTATTATATTATAATATGAATTATCATATTGCTCCTTAGAGTACAAAATTTTAATCAACTAATTTTAAATTTTAGCCATAGCCCCTTAAGATAATAACGAAAGTTATTCAATGGAAAAAATAAAATAATGATGTACAAGTTGAGACATTATTTTAATAACTAAAACAGGGAAAACATATATTTGTATTTATAGTTTTAAAAGAAATACTTTTATGCAAAGAATCATATATTTATTATAAAGAATGTCCGGAACCCTAATCATCTATTGCAAGAACCTATCATTTGTGTAGACTATTATTTTTTAATCAGGAACTACTAAATAAATTAATCTCAACATCTGAGAGTTTACTACATAAAACATCGCTAATATCTGGTAAAAAAAAAAATTAAGGTACTTTCCTAAGAAATGCAGAATTCGCAGTGCGATATTTGCTGTAGAAATGCAATATTACGCCATATTTTGTTCCCACAAATATACTGTCTTAGTGCCTGTGCATCTGGTGCAGCAGAAGGTGGATATAGTACGGGATGAACAATCCTTCACGCAACCTGTTTCGCAGCGTGCGGCCGACCGGCGAGGTTCACTTGACACAATCACACAATACACTGTATTGCGTCGCCTGACAAACACGTGCTACTTGCGCAAGATTTCATCTCACACTGGAGCCTCGCGGAGGTGAAATATACGCCGACATAGCGCTGTCGGCCGGTTCCGTGGTTGCGTCAAGCATTACTCACTCTGTATAAAGAGTAACGGCTAAAATAAAAACGGAAGAAACAAACTGATAAATTTACCCCCTTAAACCCTTTAGTTACACCAACCCACACTCAACCTGAATGATATTTTTTATTTGCTTATGCCATTCTATGACCAATTCCTAACAAATTAGGAGGTATAGTTGTCGTAATCTTATCAATTGCCATCCTATTTCTAATACCATTTAATAATTTCAAAATTCTAATGGGTAATAAATTCAATTTAGAATCCTGCCGTAATAAGAGAAAGGCTGGAAGTAATCTAGTTTGTTGAAAATGATCTTACTTGTATTATTTAAATTTACTCATCTCTTGTGTAACATAGAGCGATTATCTTTCACGATGCTTAGATTACTAATGACAATAAGTTTCATTGTCATTTCAAACAACATATACAACGTGCATACTTTTCTTATCTCCTACGGTATCTAATTCTAATGTACGACTAACATGAGAACAAATTCGATTAGAGCAGAAAGTTTTATTCAACATTTATACACGGATTTATTTTAGAAACCTGATGAAGACTGCAAAATCTTTCGATTGTGCGAAAATAGTTTGGTAGATATAGATAATTGTTTTGTCTTCACAAATGTACATGGGGTTCTTCTACAAGGTGAATAAAACAGAAGGGTGTGTCGCAACAGACAAACGAAATTTCACAGCAGCCTTCAAAAGAGCATTCCATGGGCGAGATGTCAAGTGCCACTTGAATTACACTATTGAAATTGGAGACATGTATGGGAACAGTGCGCTCACACGTTATAGACAGGAGCAGAAAACAGATTGTGGATTAAGAAATGCATTTTGATAATAAAACGCTTTTTCCAAGTTTAGATTTCGTATTTCTGACCAGAGTTCGAAAATAATCCGTATATATCTTATATTGTCTAAAGAATTAAATATATTTAGTTATTTTGGTGGTATAATCATATATTCAAAAATGAACTGATTCGCCTATAAAATCAGCATTCTTACGAGCACTCCATGAATCACGGTAAAATATTCTGTTGGTTGCTTGAGCGATTTTTCTAGGGAAAGCAGGAGAGTTAAATATTTTAAAATGCTTTTGAACATCTTGCCACTTGGGCTACTCTCCACACAAACAAATGCACACACACATGCGAGCGTACACGCTGTTAGCCTATTTTATTTATTTGGTTTCTTTCATTTCAAATATTTATTTTCTTAGTTGTGTCTTTTTATGTGTCTTAACTGCGTACAATGATCATCTAGTTTACCACATTATACATTACATATATACCAGGCTTCCAGTATATGTTCTAACCATTCGTAGAGGGTTTGCTTTCTCGGTCAAGGCCGGCCCTCCTCCCCTTCACAGCCGCTTGCCAGTCTGTCCTTCAACTTCTGATAGCAGTACATTCGTTCACGAAGATGGCAAGACAGCTGACTATGCAGCAATATATTTTTGTTTGTATTATAAATACAAATCAGCTCATAGCGTTCGCGAGGAATTTATTCGGAAGTTCCCTTGGCAATTGCCTCCTTCCAGAACTGTAATTCATGATCTTGTGAATAAATTTCCTACTATTGGTTCAATGCAAACAATAAACACACCAGTTTTAACAAAAACTAAATTAGACGAAATTGGCGCAAATCTTGAACGTTCGACATCACTACCGAGATTAGCACAAGTTGAGATTTCGGTGTCTTGTCCACATACAGCAACAAAATTGTCAAAACTCAAATCGTACAAGTGCACAATGTCCAATATCTGCGACAAGATTATACCGTAGTACGAGAGCATTTTTGTGATTGATTTCTTTCGGGGTTAATCAACACACAGCTTGTGTTCCTTTCAGACTGAGGAGTGGTTCCATCAAAATGGTCGTGTGAACACTCGCAACACTCGCTATTGATGTTCTGAAAATACAAGATGTGTATAAGAAACTCCTTTTTATGATAGGAAAATTGGAGTTTGGTGTGCGAACAGCACAAGACCCATAATCGGCTCGGTTTTGTTTTTACGAGCAGACAATAAACGAAGAGAAATATAGAAATGACATTTTGAGCCCCAATTTTTTAATCAGCTGACGAAAGAAGAGAAATAATATAATTGGTTTCAGCAAGATTCCGCCACTGCTCATACAGCAGAGAAATCCATGGGTAAAATTAGGGAAGTTTTGAAGATAAGAGTGATTAGTGATGATGTATGACCTTCACGCTTCTTAGAGCTAACAGTATGGATTATTATTTGTGGATTAGTCTGAAAAATATAGTGAACAAAACAAATACTCACACATTGGAGGAACTCAAGGAAAAAATAGGAAAAGAAATCAGAAACATTACAATGGTCGAATTAAATACTGTCAATCGGAATGTGTTATCCGATAGTGTCTGATTAGCTGAAGAAGGACGACATTTCCAGCACTTGCTAGAAGGTAAGATTTTATAAACAGTTTTAAGAAGGGAACTTGGAGTACAGACACGGCTGGCTGTGGCAAGTCCAGCTGCCGATACGCAAAACCCCGTGCTTGCGGCAAAGGCATATTCTGGAAGCCTTATATTGAGACCAGTTATCTTCAAAAAGATATCTAAAAATAAGGATTTTTTGTAAACAAATATGCAGTTTTTTCTCAGAAATTTCTACACCTCTTGTATAGCTGTGAGTTGCATTGTGAGTAGGCTAAACCAATGCAGTTATTCTTTCTATTCATTTTGGAGATAATATGGGACCTGGTGGTAGCTCATAACCAGAGCCACTTTGATCACAATTTCAAATACAGCTTGGTTATATTTTGGATTTTCCTCTTGTACAAATTGTTTCCCACATTTCCAAACGTCTGCATCTGTGCAATATCGTTGATTGTCATAAAACTATTTACATGTCTACGAGAAAATTTATATTCTTTCTTTGAATATTTTATAAAATTTGCAGAGAATTTAAAACCTGAATGGCCTACTTGTCGTGCTTTTTCCATGGTACAACAAAACACCACATGATAGTAATGAACAAATTTGCCCTCGTTTTTGTACTTTATAAATTCAGACATTATGCATTGTTTTATTAATTTTTCTTTAATTAGCTTATGTTCATGAAACTGTATTTCACTGCTCATTTTTTTTACCGCCACGGGTGGCCGAGGTCGTTAAATCGCGGACTCGTAAGCGGGAGGTCTGGGGGTTCGAATCCCGCCAGGACCGTCCTTCCTGACTGAAGTTTTTTCCAGGTTTTCCTCAGTCCTCATAAATGGCAAATGCCGGGGAAGTACCCTAAACTTAGGCCTGGAACGTTTCCTTCCTTAAAAATATATCCTTTCCCAATATATCATTTCATCTCATGTATCACAAGTGTCCACCGCCTGTGGCGCCTCTGTAGCAAAAACGGGCGTTAAACAATATTCATTCATTCCCTGTTCATTTTTTGCTCATTGTAATCAAATATTAATTTTATGTTTGAAGTCCTTTTTAAGGTATAATGCATTGATTTATAGATTTTCACTTTACAGTAATCATGATAAATTTGTTGAAGCCCGCTGCATGAATAATGAAGTAAAACGCTTATCGCTTTTACTTTCTTTTCAACATATGCTTCATATTTGCAGTAACTGGTAGTTTCCTTGTCTCTGTCAATGGTGTTTTTGTTAGTGTCGGATTCTTCATTAACATTTTCAGTTATTTCAAAATCTATTTCTTCATTCACTATCCTGTCCATTGCCGCAGTTATGGTATGCATATTGAAGGTGGTTTGCATATTTCTGTTCTATCAAATTCACCAAAACCATCGCATAAGTGTTTTTCTCCCCACCATCATTGACTGTCTTTGGATATCTTCTTCGCAGTTCTGATGCAACAATATCTAACACATTCCAAACATGAATACTTCCACAGTTGTCCATTTCGACCGCGTTACGATATCAGCAAACACGTGGACTACTGATTGCTGGAGACAAACCCAATACCGCCCGGACTTTCTTCAAAACTTTAACGCTCTCTAAAGGAGTAACGAGGCATCATACAATCGATTTACTTTGCAGTCTTCTTCAATGTTGAAAGTACGTCCGTGTAAATGCTTTATATATATAAATTCCTGTTCGAACCGTAAATTTCACTGGTGTTGTACTTGGTTTGAACTTCTTATATCTTATACAAAAGAATAAATGATTGTCTACATTTCTTGTAAAAGTTAGCCTTAACGTATAACATTTCATTCTTTCAATTATCCGTGTTTCTCAACCACAGACACTGTTGATTACATTTTCATGTTAACGTAAAAACACAAGTATTGCTTTAGCTGCGCAGCTATGCATATATTTTTTGTTGGATGGATTGGCTGGATTATTAGGTTCAAAGGAGGATATATCGGTACTTCAGCCTTGCTCAAGGGCTGGGCGTTTGTGCCTACTCTCCCAATGTTTTAGATAGAACACCCCGATGCAAAGTGCTCAGAATTATTATGTCTGATATGTGAAAAATCTATTGGTCCTGAGTGATGAAATCATTTCTGCAAAGGAAAACATACTGAACCGGGATCATTAGCAGAAAACTACCAACGGCGAACTCATATTCTAATTTAAATAAACATACCCTGCAGTTTTCAAGCAAGACCATTTGAAATATGTATACTAATTGATAATATTTTTGTAAATTTAGAGTATGATGATAACGTTTGGAGAACACAAACTAATTCCAATATTTATAGTGATAAAATAATGAGCAGCCTTAAAAATGACCCATCTTCAGGTTGAAACGACCTTTCAACTGGGATCTTGTGAATACCCTGAGTTAATTTAAAAACTGTTCCGAATCAAGGTAAATCTCCAGATTGTTTAAAATTATATTTAGTTAAACCTATATAAAACGCAATAAGCATGGTGTAACACCTATTATATTAATATCTACTTTTGTAAAGTGTTTGAAACTAGTATTTTTTTAAGATCAGTGGATTTTAAATATATATTTAATGTACTATGTAACATACAAAAGGGCATAGAATAGAACTAGTGTGACTAAATTAATTATAAAATTAGAAATATTATGACTGAGTATGTTCCTCAATATAAAGTCGGGGCTACGAGTGTGTTAATTTTTCTGTTGCATGTTAATTCTTTACCATATATAACCACTGACCCCTTAATATCTTATGCCGAAGATGCATCTATATTTTCTTTTGATAATTCTTAACTTCCTTAGAGAGAACATTAAAACAAGTATCTGACTGCTTAAATTCAGGTAAATGCTAAGAAATGTAAATTGATTCAATAAGAACTATATCTTTAAAAAATCTTACATTAAAACTATTTACTAAATACTATACCAATACTATGGAAATTTAAATGCTGAATTATTACAATGTCATGCATACATGTTAATAAAGACAATTTGGAATGCACAGTTTTATATTGTATGTAGAATGATTAGTTCATAGTATATTCAGAATGAACGTAACATTTCCATCCATTTTCAAGAAATAATTATTTGTCTAAATGAAAATTATATTGTATGTATATATGTTCGTTTCGTGTTAATTTAACACGACCGCCATACACTTCAAACTAAGGTGTCCAAAGTTAGAATTCAGCCTGAAAGACAGCCTGTAATCGCTGTTCATGCTTCTCGAATACAATTTATTCAGTTACAAAAATCTCTAACTGTGGTTTTGTACATTTGTGACTTGATAAACCCCCAAGCAAATAAATCTAAGAGAGTCAAATCCGGCGAACATGACGGCCATAATCGAGGTGAACGTCTGCCAATCCATTTTATATACAACGCAAAATGAGGGGGGGGGTGCTCCATCTTTTTGAAAACGGTTGTTGAATTTTCGGAGGGAACTCCGATGACACCTCAAGCCCCCAATCGAGCTGTAAAAATAACAATTCGTTTCTTTTAAACAGCTTTCTCTAATGATAGTCTGAAATAAAAAATAAAAACATCAATGTTTTCAGGACTATACCAATAACTTTTTGACAAAGTATATTGAAATGTATGACAGCATTTTAATAAGATAAAAATTGCATGTTATATATATATATATATATATATATATATATTATTTTCAACAAATCTTTTTCACGGAAATGGTTCTAATTTCATGCCCACTCTGTATGTTTTACGACACTTGTATTTGTAAGGAAATATTGAAAATTATATGCTATACTATTGTATACTTTTACTAGATTGCTGCATGGAATTATGGGGAAATGCTAGCCAGTATTGTTTATATCAATAGGACGGCTATATTAGCAAAGCAAATTACTAATTTATATAGGGAAACTCTGGAATGAAAGGATAATTTATAGAGCTGGGACTAAATGCATATACCAGAGCTATTGCTACAGTTTATAGATAAAATAGCAGGAATTATTACCTTCATAATACTATGAGAAACGACAGTTACCATAGCAGAAATATGAACATAAATGTTCAGAGAAGAAGGTCCAATAATGCACAACAGATTACCAAAAAAATTTATAAAATTGTAAAGGTACAAGTCTTACGAGGAAAACAATACATTTTTAATAACTGCAGAGCCCAGAAAAATTTGGACAGTCAAATTTTATTGACAAAGTCTGAAACTTTATATATTAGGTTCACTGACTTAAATAAATAAACAAAGATGAAAGTACTGCACATAGGTGAAATTCATAACGGAGTAGACTAACGTTGTCTCAGACCGTGGGGAAGAATCTGCATGGGAACTTTCCCTTGCTAGGGGTTAAAGTTTTCCCCTCTTGTATGAGGATCAAAGACAGTTTTTTTTTCCTTCTTCTAAAAGCAGTTTTACCACGCGACTACAGTTAATGGTTGCTCGTAGAAAATGGGCCATTTGGTAGATAATTAGCTTTTTCCAAAAGTGTCTGATTCTGAGGTACAGACAACAGGAAGGTTATCATACACTGATTGTTGAGTTATATTGAAGACAATTTCATTAAACTCATGTAGAACAGATTGCATTATAATACAGAAATGGTTTCTGCAACAAGTCAGCATTATCTTGCATTTTATACTTGAAATTCACCTTATAGTCGGATACATTAGTGATGAGCAATGAGCTTGGATGAGAATTTAAACCATTTTATCACCTCAAAATGTTTGAATGATAGGGAAAAACCAGGACAATTATTTTATTTTGCAGCTCAAGGTCTTTGTCGCTGTACATGCTGTACCTTTTAATGCTTCTGAAGGAGTAATTTTTTTTCGACTGCTGTATTTCAAATATTTAATGGGAAATAACTCCAGCTTACAACGCAAGTTTAAAATTGAAATAATATTAATTTTTTTAACGATGCAAACAATGATACCATCAAATAGGTCTAGAGTATCCGTTGAAAAATTGTATCAACATTTTTTAGGTATTCCAATTTACTAATCTTAAAAGAATCCTACTTTCATAATATATAGTATTTTCATTTGAGAGCGTTTTAAAAGACCTTTTAGATGTGTAACTTTTGTAAAAAAATTCGTTACATTTTAAAATGCCCGTTTTTTAAACTTAAGTCTTTTTTTACTCTTTTTTGCATTTTTTCTACACTTTTCTTTCGATTTTCAACATCTAATCATAAAAATGAAAACAGTTATATGATATTTAGAAAATTTTGTATTACTAATTATAAACAAAAACAATTAAGGTAAATGTAGAAAAAAATGCTTTTTTTTATGAGGCAAAGAGGAAGCATATAAGAATATATTTTCTCAACATCGGATTAATATGTTAATCTTATTTTGTCAAAATTATAAATTCTGCATCGCATTGGGCATTCAATAATTAGCATTTTAAGTATATAATTCTTTTTTCATAACTATTGCAAATATGAATATAGAAAATAACTTATGCGTATTATCGGCAAAGGATCCTGCATTAAAAATGTGTTTTAAAATTGCAAGGTTTAAATTTTTTTCCTATCTGTAAGATGATGATGATGATGACGATGATGATGATGATGATGATGATGATGATGATGATAATAATAATAATAATAATAATAATAATAATAATAATAATAATAATAATAATAATAATAATGGTTACTCTTTTGATGGTTCACCAGTTATTCTATATAACAAGAAAACTGTTGGAAATGTTGCAAGAAATTTTATAATGTAAATCTCTATTAGATTAGGAAGGTGCTAGAGATGCGTATATCATTAGCAGTAATACATGCATACACGGTGTTCGTATTCACTTTTCGCAATAAATATTTCTTGGTAAAAATCTTCAGTTGACCTCAAAGGTTCTAATAGCATATGTAGTAATCTTCTGCTGTATAATTTTAAGCTTTTCAACTTTAAAGCTGGCGTAAATGTTTTCATTTAGCTAATGGTAGAGTTTTAGATTTTAGCATAGGATTTCATTACCACGCAGTTCCCTTTACACAGCAATGAAACAGGTAATCATTTCCTCTGCTATCAACTCTGTCTAGACAGCTTCTTTATGTTTTTGTCTCCATGACGGGTTTTCCCCCCTAGTAGGTTTGCAGAAGTAACGTTAAATATGAAAGTCAACACTGAGACCCATACAGCAAAGCAAATGAGCGTGTAAAGGACTATTTTTAAATTTTATATACTTTTCTTGCCAATGATTTTCGTCTGAAAATTTCTTTCAGAAAAATGGACCCAGATACCGACAAGGTAGCAATTAGGTAATAATTTAAGATTGAATGGAACATATATACTATATATTAATAAAATATAATGTCAAATAGGACTTTTAAGATTCAAAATATTTTTGCATCAAAATAGTATTGTTCCATTAAATGCTGTTTTCACTTTTGATGTGATGTAAAAATTAAATTAAAATAGCTAAATAAGGCATAACGTATCTTCCTTATCAGAACACTTCTGTTTTGTAGTGTTATTTTAAATAAGTTAATAATATGTTTACTAACTGGGTAGTTCTTGAATAAGCTCAGGATTAAGTAGACGTAATTTTTAGTCATACTATGGAAAGGGGAATCGTTATGAAAATTTTGCTGTATATGCTTCGTATTTCTAGAAAAAATACACATTGTTGTAGCCCTTTTTAAATTTTTGTTTCTCTTCTTCTGAACAGGTTGTCTGCTAAGCGGGGGACTGACTGAAAGGATTATATAACAGAAAACGGAAAGCATTAACGTTTTTTGCTAGCTTGTGTTCTTGAAGGGAAGACTGAGGGTTGAGTGCTCTTTGAAGGTGATGATAAGCAGAAACCTCATGGCCTACCATCTTCCTGCGTTTTAGCTTCCCACATGAACAGTTTCAAGAACTATACTGACTTCAGAATGGTGCATTTCTTCCAAACTATGCGAGAACAATATTTAAAGAATATGTAAAGGCAATAGACAAAGGAGGCAGGTTGCTGACTGATCCGAGGAAAGGATAGAACATAGACCTTGAAAGCGAGGTCTGGTTGAGCACGATTTCACCGACTGTGGCGGTTAAGGCCATGGCCTTTTCCGTAGAGTAGCGTTCTTAAAACTGAAATGGTTCCCAATCATAAGGAGTCTGTCTCAGTGCACGGGGTTTCTTGAATATGTGTGCAGATGGAGCATTATAATGCTCTAATGCATAAAACTATTAGCCGAAATAGAATGTTCTGAAAATACATTGTGTATTGTTAGTTTAACGTTCTTTAACCTTTGCGGCGTATCGGACAATAAATTATGACCTGAATTAGCGACATTGCAAATGAACTCAGGAACTAAAATTCAAAAGCTATTTGTTATTTATTCTAAGGACTGAGGAAAAACCCAAATAAAAACTTCAGCCAGACACCTTAACCCTAGCGGGATTTGAAACCGGTCCTGCAGGGGGCGAGCCAAGCAAGTAACCCCTACACTATTGCGGTGGTTAATACAGACTCTTACATCTGAAAAATGGAAAATGCCTAAACAGGCTGTGCATACATTATTTGCATTATTCATTTGTTATTATTATTCCGTATTTGAAACTGTAAACTTTTAAAATTGCAACAGTTTACGATTTTCCCCATACATTTTATTTTTCTAATTCGTATTATATATGGGTTGTTTTTGTAGTACATTGTTAAAAATAGAGTGTGTTCTAAAAGTCTCTGACGCTTCAACCATCAATAAGTCGAAAAGTTTCTAGAAATAGCAACTTGCGATTATCTGCAATGTAATTGTGAACTCAAAATTTTCATTAAATTATAATTGAGCAAGGGAGGTCCTGGTTACCAATTCATCTAACGTTGAAAGGCACATTCAACCAATCACGAACACTGTAGGTCCAGTGGCAAGGTGCACCATCTTACTGAAAAATGATGTTTTTTAAGGTATTCCTCTTGTGACAGGAAAAATGTTCCAACAAGTCAGAAGCCTGTTGAAAAAGAATGGCTAATGAGCTGCTCACACCATTCATTCACCTTCGGATTTCTCTTTCCACTTCACAAACCTGGGGAGAATTCCTCAATTCCCATATCCTAACAAAGTGCGCATTAAATTTCGGAAGAAGTGAAAAGTGGACTTGTTATAAAAAAAAACAATAAGACATGGGATTAAAATATCTTACTTTATGCGGTACGTGTATTTTTCTGAATAGACAAACACATGGTGTTGTGGGAGAAACGACAGTGAACAGAAACATTTTGCATTAACAACTGCAATGCAGAAAACCTCAAGCACTTATCTCTAATAGTTTTTCAGTTATTATGAATGAAATCCGTTAAAGACTTTATGAGCACCGTGTATTACGCGGCGTTCCAGAACAACGTATAATTTTTTGGAACAGACAACCCACATTACGCTATAATGAATAGTGAAACCGTCAATATCTGACTTCTGAGAACGTGTTACAGGTACTTGGTATATATTTTTCTTTGAAAATGGCTCTCTCAGTTTCACAGATTGTCATTGCACAAATATTTTATCATTGTGAACTAACAGTAAATTCAGCAGTTCAGAATCACTAACATTATATTTACATATATTATATTTAATGTAAATATACAAGAGTAGAGGAGGAAATAAACATGTATTAAAAATAACTGTACATCGATTGAATTATAGTTATGTAGCTTATTTGTAATGAAAATATTACAGAGGAAATTAAAGGACAGAAACGTACTCTCTAATTTCTTCCATTCCTAAAGCCCTTAAAAAACGCAATCAATATTGCATGCGTGTCTTGAAAGTACACGCAAGTATAACTTGAAAAAATGTAAGGCGATGGAACACAGTCTCGTGCTTTAAGATAAAATATGTAAAGCTAAAGACTACAAGTTGAGGTATATGCATTTTTTGTATCACATTTGCATTCATTTTTCTTTTTCTTTTTTTTTGTTTGTTTTTGACTGACAAAAATATACATTGAACCAGCTGCCAAACTGTCGTAAGGAAAATTCAGTAGTTGGCAGCCTGGACAGGTCTCTTGGTTTGGCATTTCCGATGATAATGTTTATAATATAGCCTTTCATTCCGCCTTAAACTTCTTCCATATTCAGCTGGACAGATTCTTTATAGGTGTGGCTGGTATTACCTTTAAGGAGCATGTGAAGAATTAAAACCTGCGAGAAGAATGGAACATGACAGAAACGACAGAAGAGTTTAGTGTTTCAGACATTGATACTCCATCTTTTAAGAAAACCTGATTTCAGATTTCAAACTTCTTCTTGCGTATAATTAAAAAAAGTAAAGAAAAAGTATTTGGGGAGATCATAACGAAGTGGATGTAGCAAATTATTCTGTGTGGATACGAGATATATTCAAAGCAAAAATAAGGCAATAGAAGTACTTAAGATATAGAACTTTTGTCTAAAACATATTTTTAATTCTTTTCTGATATATGTGCCTTTTTAACTTTTAAGTGATTAATAGCTACATGCATAATACACAAACTATGTCGTTTATTTAAAAAGTTAGCCTTGGATATATACATTAAATATACCTTAAATCTAAAACTTTCGATAAAATGAAATTTCACTCGGATGTCTATGCAAACTTTTCATAGTGTGCATGTATGAAAGTAAATACATACAACTACTGTAAAAATTAGATAAATATTATCGTGTTAGTAGTTGCCGTAATTTTAAAACACAAATTTCAGGTCTTCTTGTCAGAATGCGAAGTAAGGCATACACACTCCAGCTGTACCATCACAATGGGTTAACGATCTATAGTACAAGTGACTGCATTCCTCTAGATAAGCAGTTCCTAAACTTTCTTTAACCTCGTACTCCCTTTAAAGATCTCTCCGCTAAGATTTAACCCAAGTTGGAATCCTAAATTGACAACCTATATACTTTTTAATGTTGTTATTCACTAGTTTACAAATTTGAAAGATATGTATAAGTTCAAACTCGTACTCATTCTCGGATTCAGTTCGTCTTTTGGAAGTCGTCGATGGGCAGCCCTTTTGGAAGTTCTTTCGGCAGTTATTCTGTCAGATACCGTCTTAATGTTGAGGGCGCGCTGGCGTGAAGTATGTAAGACTCAGGCTGGATTCCAACTACTGTCTCCGTGGGGCAGCAGTCGAGAGTAGGTCAACGCTATAACACCAAGTTCTATCGTTCGCAGAAACACCAGAGGTTGTAAAATATATTGCGATCAATAATTACTGTACACACTGTATCACGTTGCGAGATAATTCACACAGCTGATCTCCTCTTCCAGTTCTGTCAAGCAGTGGTTTAACAAATACCCAGAGATGTTGTCGTGTAGCGTGTCAACCGAAGTGAGCATTACAATCAACGAGACGGCTTCATAATTGTGAGTAGTCGGAAGCTTTCACGGCCGGAGTCAGACTTATAACTAGAATTTTCTTCTGGGCTTGGAAGCCGTGGTCTGTTGGAGCCAAGGAGTCCAAACGTTTCATCCCCACCTGCGGAGGACATCTTCAGTGGCGCGGTCTGAGTGTTCTGGGCGAAGGTTCTGGCACGATTCGCTAAGGCTTCATAATTGTGTGTAACCCGAATTACACAGTAATGAAGTTGGAGAGAGGTAGCCTGACTCTTACGCACTTCACGCAAATGCGCCTTCAACATTAATTAAGACGATATCTGACAAAATAACTGCCAAAAGTACTTCCAAAGAGATGAGCTGAATGTGAGAATGAGCATGAGTCTGAACTTACCGGGGACTTCTGAAATACGGATGAGTTCTGAAGTGAATCTGAGTGCCTCTGAACTGAAAATGAGAACGTGTATCTGAGTGCCCGAGCAGGGTAAACGACTCCTTATACAGAGCTATTCAAAAAGAAGGAACGGATTTCAAACAGTTATTTCTTCCAAATTACAAAGGTAGAATCATAATTTCAACATTCCTGGACAGACAAAAGTTTAAAATTTGAACAATCACGGCCGCATTGGCGCTGTTGCTTGCCATGTTGATTGTCTGTAGCAAAATGGCGACACAAGAGGAAAAAGCATTTTGTGTGCTGCAATTAGCAAAACTAGAGTTCATTATTGTAGTTCAACATGCTTTTAGCCGTCAGTTTAATAAACAACCGCCTGCGCATAAGCAGATTTACCAGTGGCTCGAAAATTCGTAGAAGATGGTTGCATCTGCAGACGGAAAAGCGCGGGACGTCCACGTAAATCGAATGAAAATGTCGAGCGTATTCGTACATTTTACGAAAGGAGCCCAAAAAATATACAGCACGAGCAAGCAAGGAACTTAACATTTCTCAAACGGTATGGCCAGTTCTGAAATAAACATCATCTGCGCCTGAATTCGTACAAACTGCAGTTATTGCAAGCATTGCATCCTGACGACCATAACAAAAGGTACGAATTTTGCATTAGCATGCTAGATGATATGGAAGAAGACAATTTTTCTCAACGATTAATTTTTTCCGTTGAATCCACTTTTCATCTTTCCAGTAAAGTTAGTCGGCATAACTTTAGAATTTGGGCAAGTGAAAATCCTATATCAGTTATTGAATATGAAAGAGATTCACCGAAGATTAACGTCTTCTGTGCCATATCTGTAAACAAAGCTTATGGACCTTTCTTCTTCATGGAGAACACTGTGGAAGGAATAACCAAATCGCCTAAGCTTTGGCGTGTCAAGCATAAGGGTCTACACATGCAAGCGCACGTCTCGCACTGCATTTCAAAAATTTAAAACTTGGCTAGTTTAAATCAACTACCAGGCACGCCATACGCTGTACTTCGATTGTTTAAAACATTATACTGTCTAAAACGGCGAACGAGTTCATCCCCCTAAACACATACAATGACCAGGATTCCAATCTAACCTCACAAACGATAGGTCATTCAAGAAGCGACATAACTCTTGTGTTTTGGACGCTAATGGTCTTTGCTGTTTTGTACCCTTAAACCTTAATCATCATCATCATCATCATAATCAACATCTCTTGTGTTTACCTTGTTGAACAGTGATTTATTTTCTCCTTGGCACCCCTTTCTTAGCTTGGTCTTCCGTTAACAGTCACAACAGATAAATTCCTATACTAAACAAACACACCTCATGTGTTAAAGTAATGCCTTAGGATGAATCTATACTTAATATATACACTATTAATTACATTATACATAATATAACAGGTCTACAATATACATATAATAATATTCAGTGGGGGTGGGCCACAAGTACTGTTTCGATATTTGCCCTTTTATTGTAGTGTTTCCTTACAAAATGTAAATATCTTTAACAATAGTTACACATTAAGAAATACGTAAAAGAAATACAATTTTAATATTGATAATAATTAACAATATATGCTGGCACATTACTCATTAATCTTGATTACTGAATGAAAGATATGATGCTGCCTTTCACTTCCTAAGAAATACAAGTGCGATGTTCTTAAAAACACTTTATACAATGTTGGGAAAATTGCTGAAGGATCAAAGAAAAACCTAAAATTATTTTGCACCATAACTAAATCCCTGCAATTAGACACCGAGAAGCTGTAAGCAACCCCCAACAGTGTAACAGTTTATGAAATATTGCTTGGCATCCTACTTACATCTCTTATAGGACAGACGCCTACACTGAGCTTGAACTGTTTTGACTTATCATGAGCGAACGCTTAACGTGTATCCAAATTGGCCAAACGTAAGGCTCCAGCCCTAACAGTGTAGAGGGCTTTATGGATATATTAGACAAAACGGTGGTCAATTATGCTGTAAATGGGAAAACAAAGAGGTGGCTTGCCCTTGTTGTATTCTCGAATATAATTGAAATTTCTACATGTAATTCACACGTATTATTTGAGATACCATACCTTGAATGGAAACTTAAGAAGATTTTACCTTGAAACTCTGGTTGAATGAATTACTTGTGGAAAAAGAAATAAGAAGACGAGGTAATCTTCCAAGAGGCTGCTACAGACATTGCCAAAATTTAACATCTTGTGCATCTACACCCTCAACATCAAACAAAATTTTCACTGAAAGTAAGAAGAGAGAAATACAAAAACGGCTGGTAAATGTGTTAAATATGAAAAATAAATTTTCAAAAATAATCTCATGTAAAAATTGCATAGGAAGAAAGTAAGAATTGAGTTCGATACACAATTAATTTTAAATTTGAAGATTTACTAACTTAACAGGGTTATTGACCGACATATTGACATTGACTGAATATCGAACGATATCAACAATATTTACTTGTGATTTCTATGTAGATATAAAATGAATTTACATATTAAAGAATTGGTTATCATTGAGCAAATTAAATGGATCTGTTTTTACCCAAGTACCTCACGTGTATATTAAAAATAAGTACCGAGTAGGGCTAAATAAATTAACAGCATTCGGAGGAACAGAATAAAGGAATTGTTTAAAATGTATAATTCCAGTCATACTGCTAGTAATTTTCAGTATAAAAGTGATGTAATATATTTCAAATTACTGTTAAAGCAATAAAAACCATATTTCGACATTTTATACTTAAATTATTCATAATGCTATCTTTAATGATAAAGCAACATGCAGATTACACACATTTTGCGTTTAGCAATTTATTAGATTTTACTACAATTAATACAAAATGCATCTCACTAAACCGTTCATCTGCACAAAAATTTACAAATAAAATCTCAGCAGCTTAATTTTCTAAAGTTTTGAACGGTAGACTTACGCCGTTCTGCATGCGAGTTCGATTAAATTCAATTTAGCTATTGAACCGCAGGGAATTAAACTTGTTTGCAACAAACATTTATTTGACAAGTTTCATTGAGTTTGTGTTCACATTGTAGACACAAAGCTCTGCGGTTATCCTCGCGCGACACAGGTATTACAGAACTAACTGACAAGAATACGCAATTTGTTGCTCCCAGTTGGAACCCTCTGTTAGTGACAGGACACTTATGTGGCTTTTATCTTATCACCGTGGTCCATCCACATTACTGACGTAGCAGAATCCACTAGACTTATATTCGAATACCCAACAAGGTTCTCCATGCTAACCTCAAGCGTTAGCAACTAACTTGCAAATAAACCACATGGCTAACAGCATAGGAACTTAATGAGTGAAGAAATAAACGATGCTAGAATATTTAACGTGCACCGAACAACAACAATACACATTTTTCTATTAAATGAGAAATAATAGGTGATCTCTACGGACATTTTTGTGCAAATTTGCTTCAAAATCTTTCTGCGAGGGGCTTTCGGAAATGGTTTACAAACACCGCACAGCCTACGGGCGTGTCTATTCTTAGGCCGATGGACCGATACTAATATACTATGCAGACGTAAACATTCTAAGCATGGCTTCCTTGGGAAGGGAAGTCAAGTCGTGAGTCCTGTGTCATTCCGATTTACGACACAAAAAAGAACTTCAGGCCTGAAAGAAGAGGCCTCTGAGCAAAATTTGTCGATCGTTTCACGCTCTGAATTGAATGGGACGCTGATGACCTGAGATGTTACAGAACATACATAAATAAACCAAATCAACAAGCTAGAGAGCGGTTGTAAGCCGTGTATATAACGAAAGGACAGTGTTTGTTGGTTATCAAGATGAGAAAGATGTGGACAAGATGGAAGGGGAGTATCATGGACACATATCGTATGGTTTTTGTGGAAGGAAGGCGTAAAAACCGCAGAAATATATACGCGTTTAACTGCGGCATGTGGTCAAGAAGCTGCTGCACATAAGATCGTTTACAACTGGGGGAATGGATTCGCCAGCAACAGTATGTGCACACAAGACATGAGTACTGGTCGTCCGACAACATTGCTATCTCCCAGGAACATTGTAGATAATCTGAGTTGATTATGCTGATAGGCGCATAAACTTTGATGAACTGTCAGGCAGACCTTGGCCACGCAACCCAGCACACCATTATTTAAGATGATTTGAATATGAAAAAGATGTGCGCACATTGAGTTCCACGTGACTTGAAACAGACACAGAAAGACAAAGGGGTTTAAGTCTGTCGTCAATTACTGGAAGTGCATTATGAAGATCCAGATTTTTTGGATAAGTTGGTGATTGGTGACATTCATGGTATTACTATCACACACCAGAAAATAAACTCCAATCCATACGATGGAAACATCCAGTGTTTCCTCAGCATAAGACATTTCGTGCTGCTCCATCTGAGGGCAGGCAGATAATTAATCGCCGTCTTTTCGGACACTTCAGCCATACTTCCAATGGACTGGCTTCCTCAAGATACCACTCTCAATCAGCGAGTTTTACTGCGAGACTCTTACACATCTTAGACGCAGGATTCAGCATGGTCGACCTCCAATATGACAATGCGCGGCTCCACACCAGCAACACTCGCACCCACCATATTCATCCGATTTCGCTCCATCTAAATATGTCTTACTGGACAATACGAAGGACTCGCTGCGAGGTAAAAATTTCGGCAAAAACGAGGAAATTTAGGCAGTTGTTCCCGAGTGTTGGCGTAGTACTCCCAAACAATGGTTTCGCGACGCCATAATGAATTCAAGGAAGATGACAACGGCGTACTGACGTTAGCGGGGAGTATATTTTAATAGATCCCATGTCCATTCATGAATTATTTTTCTGTAAATAGCAATAATAAATTATATGAAAATACACGAGGCAGTGCCCTATTTATATTAATAATGTACTGCATTTATATAATAAATTGCCTCTGAATGAAACTTGACAACATCTTTCACATTGCTATCTACGTTATAACTGTTGTACACTTAAATTTGAATTAACCCTGATTTGCAGTATTTTTCATAAAACATTTTCTTAACATTAACTACTTCACCTGAATAATTTATAGTTGCACATTCTTATATAATGGATGTTTCAAAAGTGACAGTCAATAATTCAAAAAGAGAAGTATAAATAAGAAGAAACAAACAAGCTCTAATCACTTGTAAATTACTTTTTTTCTTTCTAGATTTCTTGAGATTCGCTGCTGACTTTAGCAGCATGGTTTCGAAGAACGCTGAGAATTCTGTACAAAGGGCAGGTTTATTAATTGTAATAGGGTGAAATTTTACGGTTTGGTTTTTCAGCATCATGGAAATTTGGTATAACGTAACAGAGAATTTTAGATTTTCGTTGAATGGGGTATTGTAGTGCACCGAGAAAGGAGAAAAGGAGAGAATTGGCAATTGTAAGAAACAAATCAATAATATAAACAACTGAGTTGGTCGAGTTAATGCTGGATGCTATCTAACGATAGGTGTATTTCATAAAAAAACATTTTGACTATTGTTTACTTATATTTCTCATATTTAAATTATTATTGAACATCACTTTTGAAACACTTGTGTTTAGCCTATTTAAATTAGCAATTCATGTATACACTGAGATACTTCATAGTCTGCAGCTGCTACTAAGACAGAGAGGTGTCTCATTACAAAACTAGGGGCCTCAGGTTCAGTTCCTGAATATTGAAATTATGTTTTTATTTAACGCTTCCCCGTGAATTCACTAAACTGGGATAACAGCTCTTTTATACCAGTATTAATTTATTTAATTTATTGTTCCGAAGACCTGTGTTTATCGGGAGTGACATTAAAAAGAAGTGCCACGAAAGTTCGTTGAAACGTCATTACATTTATCATCGTCATTGTTCGTCGCTTTCAAGAATGGGTAATTTTCATAAACATTTTGATGGAATATGAACACCCGCAAATAAGGAAGTAAATCCATAAACATAAGAGCAAGTCTGCAATAAGTAATTTCCATAAAATAAAAGACAATTTTCATCTTCAAGTTTCCCAAGACTTAGGATGGAAATATAACCAGTATTTTCTTGATGTTAAGTGTTAAGTACTATTAATGTGATTAAAATTGTTCTAACTTGTTCATTTCATAAAATTGGCGTGTAGCAACACCATTAAAATATTCACTTTATCAAACAGGAGTGCTGCAGATTTTATATTATAAGATCTTTAATTTGTTATTTTAATTAACAACTTTTATAAAGTCCCTAGTGATTCTTTTGCTTTCATAATCACTTAATTTGTATATTGTGCGTAATTTCATTTGTAGATATTTTATAGTAAACATATGTAATATGGAGCTTCTCATCTTTATGTATGTTGTTTATTGGCATTGTTGAAGTGTATCTCTTGATTGGAAGGCTAGGTTCTAAGAAGCATAAATGCATAGTATTTGATGAACTTACACATTATACTTTGTTTAACTATCAACACATTTTTGAGGATTTTTAACATATATTTTGAGTAGCTTGCATAAAGAAATTATGGAGCCAACTGATCCCAAATCTAATTGCAGCGCTTATCAATCCTTCCTTAGAAGCCCCATAGACACCAAGATTTTCTTTCACGGTGTAGTTAAAGCTTCCATACCACGTACCAACGCTACTCAGTTAGTATTCCTGAACACTGGATTCAAATAACACAAAAATAGAATAACAATGGATTTTGTTACGTAATATTATTTGCTCTTCCTAATCATTACTATTATCCAGATTCAAATAAAGACATGGATAGTTTTCAAAGTAAATACAAAATAAATAAAGTAATGAGGATCGTATAGTAGTGATAATAAAGCGAATGTATGTAGTTATTTGTTAGGATAAAACTTTCTAACTGGTCGAAACGAACGTGAAAAATAATACGATACATACATTTTTTTTCCGAGAAAACTCATTTTTAATTTCATATTACAGTATTCCTATAAATTGTTTCACCATGCACTATTACAAAACTTATTTAAAAAGAACAATATGTGAAGAAGAGTTAACAAAACAATTGCAGGTAATATATTTAGAAAAAGGTTGAATCATGGATATGTAACAGATATTGCTAACTTTTATTATAACATCAGATCAAAATGTAAAAACTAATAATATTTTTGAATAGTATTTAACGTCCGTTTTAACTACTAAGGCATCACAGGCGGAAAACTAATAACAGATCAGATAGTTTACATACATTTTATAGAGAATTGTAAATAAAATTGATAAATTGAAACCTCCTTATATAACCCATTTAGAAGTTCGTGATCAATCGGAACAGTAGAAATGTCATTAGAGATCCAGATTAATTAAGCTATGCTGAATATCGTAAATTACTCTGCTGTAGAAAAGCACATGGATGTTATTAGGCTAAGTTGGTTTTCATTTATGTTGAGTGAGAAACAAGAAATGTTGAAACAGTATTTCGCTAAATGGCATTTACAGAATATCAGTGGGACCAAAGCTAAGGTTCTTCGTCAGTGTTTTGCCATTATTGTCGGTTGCTCCTTAAAAGAGGTATTCTTTTGATTTGTAAACTAACTCTGCCAGCATTATTCAGAAAATATTAACGATAGAAAATAAGTTCGTTTCCTGGATACATCTTATGGAAGTAACTTCTTTATGTAATTGTATTATGCTGTTGCAAATATTTATAGAAGATATTTTAACTCTTTTTCCAAACTAAATTGTTGACATTTCATATTAATTGAAATTCTCGGGTTTGTGAATGAAAATGAAAGAAATTAGCAGCACCGGAGTTATAAAATCCTAATGAATTATCATGTAAAATAATATGAGAATGTATTTCGCAAACACAAAAGTATTCACAAGTTTCATTATTAATTTATCTCATTTTAATTGTCCGTAGCATTTACAAATTCGTAATAAAGATGTACAATAACATACTGTAATATTACTCAATATGTTGTACAGCAAATGACAGAAACGAGACATCCATAACTACAACCAAAGTTTAAATAATGCATAGAAGACGAAAAAATTGATATAAAAATCTTACCTGAAGTTAAACTTGTACATTGAAATTAGTTACAATAACTATTCCAAAAGCTACTGCTAGAGTTCTGTGTCCAAAAATGCAATAGGTGTAACCGAATATTTCATTTGTAGAAAAAAATTAAAGAGAGATTATTTGAATTTGTGTTATATACATTTTGAGCAGTGAAATTTTTCCTTAACTACCCTTAACCAAAACAAAGACTATAAGAAACAAAAGAATATAAAACTGTTAAGTAAACATTTTATTTGTATAAATATTTTAGAAAAGATAATGAGATTTTGGGATGTATAATTTTTGAGTGAAGAAAAACATTCTTAATTACTTTTGTGCGAAAACAACAACACAAAGTAACAAAACATTGCAACAAATGTAAAGTAAACCCTTATGTGTAGAGACCTTCTCAAAACAAACCATCAAAGTATCGACAATATAGTTCTTTAATAATGAAAGTCCTTCTTAATTACTGTCGTATGAAAACAAAGAAACGAAATAACAAAACCTTGCAATAAATATTGAGTAAACTTTTATTTGTAGAAACAATTTCAAAACTGACTATCAAAGATTGGGTTATATAGATTTTGAGTAATGAAAATCATCTAAATTACTTTTGTATAATAACGAACAGATGCGGTAGCAAAAGAATGCAAAAGTGCAAAGTTAACTTTTCATTTTACAAATATTTTAAGAACAGACAAAGGGAGATTTGAACATATAATTTTTGTGTAAAAAAATCCTTCTTAAAATGTTTTGTACGAAAATGAAAACATGAATTATCAAAGCAATATAAAATTGTTAATTAAACTATTTATTTTAGAAACATTTAAACAAAGAAATACCAAAGTTTGGGTTGTATAGCTTTTCAGTAGTGAAAATAGTTTTTAATTGCTTTGCACGATACCAAGTAAAAAAAAATACACTTTTTTTAAATAAACTTATCATTTGTACAAACATTTTTCAAACAGATAATCGGGGTTCGGGTTATAGAATTTTTGCGTAATAAAAGCTGTTCTTAATTACTTTTATACAAGAATAAAGACGCGAAGTAAAAAAAAAAAACATTCCAACAGGTGTCAAGTAAACGTTCATTTTTGGAAATATTTTCAAAATAGACAATAAAATACAATTATATAAATTTGAGTAATGAAAATCGTTCTTCATTACTTTTTCACAAGTATAAATACACGAAGCAAAAAGTGTTAAGTAAACGTTCATTTGTGGAAACATTTGAAAACCGATTATAAAAGTTCTAGTTATATTCGTTTTGAGTAATGAAAATCGTTCTTAGTTTAAGTTTGTACGATACGAAGTAGAAAAAAAAAACATTGCAAAAAAAGTTAAATAAACTTTTCATTGGTACAAACACTTTCAAAGGAGACCATCAGAGATCTGGTTGTATACGTTATGAGTAATTCAAATCGTCCTTTATTACTCTGTACGAGAATAAAACAAAATTAGTAATAAAGCGTCACAAAAAATATAAAGTAAACGTCCTTTTGTGGAAACATATTCAAAAGAGGCCATCATTGTTTGGGTTATATAAGTTTTGAGGAATAAAATCGTGCTTAAATACTTTTGTACTATAATAAAGAAAAGGAGTAACAAAATATTGTAACAGGTGTTAATTAAACGTTCATTTGTACAAACACTTTCAAAGAGAGTTCGGTTCTATAAGCTTTGACTAATGAAAATCGTTCTTAAATACTTTTGTACTATAATAAAGATAGGAGGTACAAAACATTTTAACAGCTGTTAAATAAACGTTCATTTGTGGAAATATTTGCAAAACAGACTCTGCAAAACAGAGTTGGGTTATATAAGCTTTAGTAATGAGAACGGTTCTTAGAAATGTTTGTGCGACACGAAGTAACAAAACATTGCAAAAAAATGATAGGTTAATGTTCTTTTGCTGAAAAACTTTCAAAAGGGTTTATCAAAGTTATGGTTATATAATTTTCAGTAATGAAAATCGTTCTTAATTACTTTTATACATCAATGAAGACAGCAAGTAACAAACATTACAAAAAATTCTAATAAATGTTCTTTTGTTGAAATATTTTCAAAGAGACTTTCAGAGTACAAATTCTATAAATTTTCAGTAATGAAAATTGTTCTTAAATACTTTTGTAGTAGAATAAAGACATGAAGTAACAAAATATTGTAACAGATGTTGTCAAGTTAACTTTCATTTTTGGAAACATTTTCAAAAGAGAATATCAGAGTTCAAATTATAAAAAAAATTAGTAATGAAAACCGTTCTTAGAGACCTTTTTGTGATAAGAATTAACAAAACATTGCAATTGATGTTAAGTAAACTTTTCATTGGTACAAATATTTTCAGAAGAGACCATCAGAGTTCAGAATATATAAGTTTGATAATGAAAATCGTTCTTAATTACTTTTGTACAAGAATAAAGACCACAAAAGCAAAACATGACAATAGATGTAAAGTAAACTTTCATTGGTGGAGACATTTACAAAAGAGCCATTCAGAGTCGGGTTCTATAAGTTTTGAGTAATGAAAAAATCGATTTAATTACTTTTTTATGAGAATTAAGACACTAAGTAATAAAGCATTGGAAAAAATATAAGGTAAACGTTCTTTTGCGGAAACGTTTTCAAAAGAGACTATTAGGGGTCTAGTTATGCAAGTTTTCAGTAATAAAAATCGTTCTTAATTACTTTTGTACAAAAATGAAAACACCAAATAACAAACATTACAAAAATGCTATTAAATGTTCTTTTTTGGAAATATTTTAAGAAGACTATCTGAGTTCGGGTACTATATATTTTTGGTAATGAAAATCGTTCTTAAATACTTTGGTACTGGGACAAAGACAGGAAGTAACAAAGCATTGTAACAGGTGTTAAGTAAACGTTCATTTGCGGAAACATTTTCAAAAGAGACTATCAGAGTTGCAATTTTGAAACTTTTAGTAATGGAAACCGTCCTTAGAAGTATTTTTGTGAAATAACAAAACATTGCAATAGATATTAAGTAAAATGTTCATTACTTAATTTCATAGAGTCCAGCAGCGTTCGGGTTATATAAGCTTTAGAAATGAAAACCGTTCTTACTACTTTGTACGTGAATAAAGGCACGAAATAACAAAGCAATACAAAAAATGTAAAGTAAACGTTCTTTTGTGGAAACGTTTTCAAAGGATACTATCAAAGCTCTGGTTATATAAATTTTGAGTAATGAAAAGTGTTTCTAAACACTTTCGTACTAAAATAGAGACAGGAAGTAACAAAACAATATAACAGATATTAAGTAAACGTTTATTGGTGGGAACCTTTTCAAAAGAAACCACCAAAGTTCGGTTTATATAAGTTTTAGTAATGAAAATCGTTTTTAGTTAAGTTTGTACCATACATATTGCAAGGGATGTTAAGTAAATTTTTCATTTGTGGAAAGATTTTTAAAATGGACAATCAGAGTAGGTAGGTTATATAAGTTTTAGTAATGAAAATCGTTCTCAATTACTTTTGTACAAGAATAAAGACGCGAAGTAACAAAGCAGTGGGAAAAATATAAAGTAAATGTTCTTTTGTGGAAAGATTTTCAAAAGAGATTATCAGAGTTTAAGTTATATAAGTTTTGAGAAAGGGAAATTCTTCTTAATTAATTTTGTACAAAAGTAAAGACACGAAGTGCAAAAGAGCGCAATAGATGTTAACAAAACGTTCATTGGTTTAGACATTTTCAAAAGAGGCATTCAAAGTTCCGGTTATTTAAATTTGAGTAATGAAAATCGTTCTTAATTACTTTATATGAGAATCGTTCTAAGTAACAAAGCATTGGAAAAATGTAAAGCAAATGATCACTTGTGATTACATTTTTCAAAGAGACTATCACCGCCACGGGTGGCCGAGGTCGTTAAGGTGCGGACTTGTGAGCGGGAGGTCTGGGGTTCGAATCCTGCCAGGACCGTCCTCCCTGAGTGAGGGTTTATGCAGGTTTTTCTCAGTCCTCATAAATGGCAAATGCTGGGGAGGTACCCTAAACTTAGGCCTAGAACGATTCCTTCCTTAAAAATAAATCCTTTCCCAATTTATGATTTCATCTCATGTATCATCAGTGTCCGCCGTCTGTGGTGCCTCTGTAACAAAAACGGGCGTTAAAAAAAACAATTCATTCATTCAAAGAGACTATCACAGATTTATTAATGTTGTTTAACGCCAGGTTTTAATTACTGAGGTGCCACAAGCAGTGGACAGCGATGATACACAAGATGAAATGAAAATGTTGGAAAAGATTTGCATTTTTGCATTTTCCATTTATGAGGATTGAGAAAATCCTTGTACAAACCTCTGTCAGGGAACACGGCCCGGTGGATTCGAACCCCAGATCTCTTCGCGCCATAGTCTGCGCTTTAACTACCTCGGCCACCCGTGATGGTACTATCTGAGTTCCGGTTATATAAGTGTTAGTAATGAAAATCGTTCTTAATTGCTTTGTACAAGAATAAAGACATGAAGTAACAAAACATTGAAAAAAATGTAAGGTAAACGTTCTTTTCTGGAAACGTTTTAAAAATGATTATGAGAGTTAGGATTATATATATTGAGTAATAAAAATCATACTTAATTACTTTTGCACACAAGTAAAGACACGAAGTACAAAAACAACACAATATATGTTTAATAAAGGTTAATTGGTGCAAACAATTTCAAAAGATACTTTCAAAGTTTGGGTTATATAAGTTTTAGTAATGAGAATCGTTCTTCGTTAAGTTTGTACGATACGAAGTATGTAAAAGGAAGCTTTTCATTTGTGGAAACATTTTCAAAAGAGACCATCAGAGTTCGAGTTATACATTTTAAGAAATGAAAATCGTTTTTAATTACTTTGAACGAGAAAAACACGCAGTAACAAACATTACAAAAAATGTTAAGTAAACGTTCTTTTATGGAAACGTTTTAAAAATAAACCATCAGAGTTCTAGTTATATAAGTTTTGAATAATAAAAATTGTTCTTAAATACTTTTGTAGTGGAATAAATACATGAAGTAACAGAACATTGTAACAAGTGTTAAGTAAATGCTCATTTTTGGAATCATTTTAAAATAGACTATCAGAGTTCCGTTTATGAAAGTTTTAGTCATGAAAACCGTTCTTAGAAACTTCTGTGTGATACGAAATAGCAAAATATTGCAATAGATGTTAAGTAAACATTTAATTTGTATAAATATTGTCAAAAGAGACCACCAGAGTTCCGGTTATATAAATTTTGAGTAATGAAAATCGTTCTTAAATATTTTTGTACTGGAATGAAAACAGAAGTGACACAACATTGTAACAAGTGTGTAAACATTTATTGGTGGAAATATATTCAAAGGAGACTATCAAATTTTGGGTTATATCAGTTTTAGTAATGAAAACCGTTCTTAAATAATTTATACGAGAATAAAGACACTAAATAACAAATTGCAAAAAATGTAAAGCAAATGTTCTTTTGTGGAAACGTTTTCAAAAGATACTATGAAAGTTCCGGTTATAGAAGTTTTGAGGAATGAAAATCGTTCTTAATTACTTTTGTACATGAATGAAGGTACAAAGTAACGAAACACTGCAAAAAACATAAAATAAGCGCTCCTTTGTGGATACTTTTCAAAAGAGACTATGAGAGATCGGTTTAATAAGTTTTCAGCAATGTAAATCGTTCTTAATTACTTTTGTACATAAATGAAGACACAAATTAACAATATATTGCAAAAAATCTAATTAAACGAAACATGTGGAAACATTTTCAAAAGAGACTATCAGAGTTGGGTTATATAAGTTTTGAGTAATGAAAGTCGTTCTTAATTACATTTGTACAGGAATAAAAATACTAATAGCAAAACATTGTAATAAATGTTAAATAAACGTTCATTGGTTGAAACATTTTCAAAAGAGACATTCAGAGTTCGAGTTATGTACGTTTTGAGTAAGTTAAATCGTTCTGAAATACTTTTGTACAAAAATAAAGAGACGAAGGAAGTAACAAAGCATTACAAAAAATGCTAAGTAAACGTTCTTTTATGGAAACATTTTCAAAAGAAATTATCAGGGCTCGGATTATATCTTGAGTATTGAAAATCGTTCTTCATTTTTTTTTCGGAAATGGTGTTTAACGCCCGTTTTTACAGCTGAGGCACCACAGGCGGTAAGTTGTTGAATACTTTTGTACAAGAATAAAGGAAAGAATTAGCAAACTTTGCAAAATTTTTAAGTAGACGTTGCTTTGTGGAAACATTTTCAAAAAAGACTATCAGAGATAGGATTATATAAACTTTGAGCAATGAAAATCGTATTTAATTACTCTGTACAAGAATGAAGACATGAAGTAACAAATCATTGCAAAAATGGTAAGTAAACTTTCTTTTGTGGAATCATTTTCAAAAGAGGCTATTACATTTCCGATTATATACATTTTAGTAATGAAAACCGTTCTTAGAAACATTTATGTGATACGGAGTAACAAAATATGGCTATAGATGTGAAGTAAATTTTTCATTTGTATAAATATTTTCAAAAGAGATTATCAGAGTTCAAGTTATATAAGTTATGAGTAATGAAAATCATTCTTAAATCCTTTTGCAATGGAATAAAGAGACGAAAAAACAATACATAACAACAGGTGCTAAGTAAACTTTCATTTGTGGAAATATTTTCGAAATAGACTATCAAAGATCTGATTATATACCTTTTGAGTAATGTAAATCGTTTTTAATTACTTTTGTACAAGAATAAAGACGCGAAGTAGTAAAACACTGCAATATGTATTAAGTAAACGTTTATTTGTGTA
Source organism: Metallyticus violacea (assembly GCA_030762175.1). Classification (NCBI taxonomy): domain Eukaryota; kingdom Metazoa; phylum Arthropoda; class Insecta; order Mantodea; family Metallyticidae; genus Metallyticus; species Metallyticus violacea. The sequence goes on along the minus strand of CM060846.1, from coordinate 271,856,615 downwards.
AGCACTTTGAAACGAAACTATTAAGAGTCCGGATTGTTTATGTTTTGAGTAATGAAAATCGTTTTCAAGTACTTTTGTACAAGAATAAGGACTTGTAACAAGTGTTAAGTAAATGTTCATTCGTGGCAACACTTTCAAAAGAAACTTTCAGTGTTTGCATTATATAATTTCTGTAATGAAAATTGTTTGAGTTATTTTTGAAAATAAAAACAAACAAACAAAAACACGAGTTAAAAAAATAATGCACACTTGTTAAGCATATTTTTCTTTTGTAGAAACAATTTCATAAGGGACTATTTGGGTCATATAATGTTTGGGTAATGAAAAAGTGTCCTTAATTACTTTTGCCTAAAAAAATAACACTAAGAATCTAAACAAAACTTAATTACTAGAACAAATTTAAGAAAAGATTATCAGAGTTTGGGATATAACTTTTTAGTAATGAATCGATCCTAATTGCTTTTTTACGAAAACAAAATACACTAAGTAAGAAAACAATGGGCCAAATATTAAGTAAGTATTCATTTGTAGAAACATTTTAAAAGAGATTATCAGAGTTTAGTATACATTACTTTTGAAAATCCTTCTTTATTATTTTTAAAGAAACTTACCGCCAATCATATGCACCGACGTAAGAGTAGCGAAAGCGCCGCATTCGCAAACTCCTGAGCTGAAACATCGGCCCTGGGGACCTGGTGGTTCTCCTGGAGAGCGGCAATGGAAACCGAAATTGGGACATTTCTACGGAGTTCGAGTTCACTATTCCACGAACGTATTCTTGAAGAGTTGCACAATGTGCTATATATTTGCAAAGTTCGCTTCCTGCACGGTCCTGCTGATGAAGTGGATGGTTTCCCTAGTGATACTTCGAACCTCAAGAGGGTATCCGCTATTTATTTGGTGCGTGTGTGCGCTTCGCATCCCTCTGCGCAAGACGAATTGACTCAGATTGGTTGACCAAGGAATTGACCATTTTGATTAACCTACGTACGCAGTCTCTATGCAGATAAGGGATTTTTATGTATACAATATTCTTATTTGATCTACACGGTAACACTGCGCAATAGTACATAACAGAAAAAACTGCTCTTTTATAAGATTTTGTTTATTCTTGCTAAGGTGATAAAATCGCCACTCCACGTAAATCAGCAATAATTTGGCAATTGAATTAACAATGGATCCTAATGTAATGTAATGCTGAAAGTTGGGTTATCAAACTTCAATAAAGCGTTTGTGAAGATAGCTGCGGGTAAATTTTTTTAATAGTATTTAACGCCCGTTTTTACTACTGAGACACCACAGGCGGTGACACTGATGATACATGAGATGAAATGATATACTGGAAAAGGTTTTTTTTTAAGGAAGGAAACGTTCCAGGCCTTAGTTTAAGGTACCTCCTCGGCATTTGCCATTTATGAGGACTGAAGAAAACCTGGAAAAAACATCAGTCATGGAGGACGGTCCTGACGGGATTCGAACCCTAGACATCCCGCTCACAAGTCCGCGCCTTAACGACCTCGGCCACCCGTGGCGGTGCGGGTAAACCTGAACACCCTATTACAAATTAAACAATAGTTCTGTACCGTGTTTACATGCCCGGTTTCATTATTCATTTCGCGTGAGGTGTGTGGAAAAGGGCAATAATGCAAATGGTAAATAGTCACTTAACATGGGCACCTGTCACATCGTCTCTGGTGTTCTCCTGAAGTTCATTGAAACTGACAGTTTAAAGCTTGAAAAGTAATTGCTGTTTCAATGTTTTTTTAAACCATTTCTTTAATTTTTAACATTTTAAAAATAAATCTCAGCTTTGAAACTAATAACAGATTGCCAACTCCTTAAAAAAACGCAAAGGAACAAAGATATCAATGAGCAAATAGTGTCATTCTGCTTTCGTTCTAAATATAAGAAAAAAGTGTGATATAAACTAAGACAGTGATGTAATAAAGTTTCTTATACTTGCCCGTCAGTATTAAGTTCTTATTGTTTATAGCGTGGAGCATATTTTAAGTGCATTTTCTTTTCGATGAACATTCTTTTTCTTATTACTAATGTCGTTAAGAGTCGGAAGTAATTGATTTCTATTACTGCTGTTAAAATAACACCACCTTATTTGTATAAAGAATTGTGAATGGTAGAGATATTGATTGCACATGGTCAAGAAGTACAAGTTGTTTTGCTTGTCTACGTCTGGTTTGAGTTAAATCATAAAGAAATATGAGTACATCATATTCTTGTTGATGTATTTTATTCATCAATTGTTAAGATACTAAAGCAGCAAACATAGTGCATTGCGTAAAAAGTGTTTCCGTATTGTAATTGCAGAGTTTCAGATAAACACAAATTTACTACCACTATGATACATGAAAATTATTTTTTAACTGGAATCTGTTCAAAGAAAGAGGGAAAAGTGGATTTTCTAGTCTCTAGCAAGGAAGGATTTGTATGTCTGCTGGAGTATACATCAAAAGTTTGGTGGACATAAAGAGTTGCTGTGGCAAACGATGCTCACAAGGCGGGCTGCTGGCTGCTGTGGTTCAGTGTGACCTTCAACCTGGCCAACGAAACCCTCCGGCGTTCCCTTCTAAAACCGATGACCGCATCCAAGGTAACCATCTCAAAGAGCGACGGACAGCAGGGGCTGTATTGCCGACATAACTCTCCTCTCCATTTGTTGTTCAATTCTTAGATGGAACTGGTCATTTTCAGAAACACACACATACACAAGCCTTAGATGGTCTCCCAGAGACCTACCTAACCAAGGCTTTGAAAGGTCCCCCTCTCCACCTCCCTCATCGGACTACCTGGCGATACCTGGTGCACAGCTGGAAACGTCGGTGTGTTTTAGGGTGTGCCCCGACCATGTGCGACGTTGCCTACATGTGCATTATACCACATTGGGTATTCTCATCGCACTTGCGTAACAAAAACCTGAGACACAATTAGCTAAACCCACAACTGGGAACAGTGTTATAGGTCTTGCCCTTCAAGCCATTAGCCAATGATGTGTTGCGGAATTTAGTTATGACTTTATCATTCGCTCAGTACACTCAGGGCAAGATGTTACTCAACTATATGTACGGCAGAACTCCAGAAACACCATGTTTAATTGCTCAACAACTGATTTTATAAACGTGCAGTAACATATGGTTTTACGAGCATCAGCATGTGGTATACCAGCAAAATCTTTAGTAGAATTTTCCGTATTTTCGTGCATGCATTGAGAGGAGCATTATACACATTTTTAAACTTAAATGTCCTAAATTTTTTTCTGAACGTTAGGTCACGCCCATAAGGATACTTGGTAGAGACTTTGGGCCAAAATGTCCAAGTATGGTTTTATGTATAATATGAAACACATGGTTGGCGTTGTATGAAAATATATAATGTTTATATATATTTTATATATATGTTTGAGGTTTTAAATATCAATTTAAACATAATCGCCATTCTGTTACACAACGCACACTTGTCTTCTTCTTTTGTCATTTGCAATCCCTTGCTAGTTCTAATTTTAGGTTCACTTTTCAAAAAGCTATGTACGATATGGGTATCAACTTTTTTGTGAATATGCAAAACACACTCTTGTATATAGCTGATGAAAACTTTTAACTTATACACGCGTGAGAGTTTTGAAAGAAAATTAAATACAGTTAAAATGTTGCATAAAATAATGACACCATAATCAAATATAAAAATAAATTACTATTTCTTTTTATTGCATATTATTTCATCAGCAATGTTAAGTAACATGTATGAAAACTGATTTCAAAATCTGGTGAACCTGAGTTTGTAAGAAAACTGAACCAAAAGCAGAAAAAAAAAGTTAAAAGTTATCTTTTTGTTATTTATTGAAATAATTGTAAGATATTAACAATGAAGGTTAGTCAGAATTAAAAAAAATAATTTAAAAATAATTAGAAATAATTGCTTAAATTTTTCATTACACGAAAAAATATTTTTTTTTTCATAAACCCCAGCTTGAATTCTGTTGAGGTTCAGCATAAAAATTGTCATTAAGTCTTTACCAAGAGTTCTTAAACAAGTACAACTTAAATGAAATTCCTTCAACATATAGTGTACAAATACTGTGATGACTAACAAGCAATTATTTTTTTATATTCTAACGAAATAAAACAAGTTACCCTACGGTTTGGAATGATTTAAAATACAAAAAATTATCATTTTGGTACACAAAGTGATGTCATATTTTTTCATCAGTTACTCTCTTAAAAATAATTTTTAATTGATGGATTTTTCAGAAAAAGTCATAGCATTTCAATTGCAAGGAAGAAAATTTATTATAGTTAAACGAATTTCTAGTTTATAATTTCATAAATGTTTCATGTTTCATTTTTATTTAAGTTTTGCTTGATTTACAAAAGTACAAAATATTTCAAGACGTTTCTTACGGTTTATCTGGTTGTGTGTGTTTCTGGAAAGTGATGAATAAATTTAAAGAATATTTTCTTTTTCTATTTTCTAGCCACCGTTGTCTGATCACAAGAACTGGCAAAGCTGCTGATCTGACATTCCTTGAATGGCGAGGGAAAATGATAATTTAAAAGGAAAATTAGCAATTCAATTAATTTTTATTAATATGTAATGCTATATTTTTCAGAAAGAAAATGTAAAAATAAAAATATTAATGACATAATCACATGATGTGCTCTGGTTGCAAAAGCAAAAAAGAAGAGGAGTAAAGAAAGAGAAAAGCAGAACCTGACATATTGATATGTTTGTTTTGATCGTATTTAAAAATATACGATACCCACGTACATATGTGTATTCCAACACAATACCAAATATCCACTGACATTTTCACACATTGAAGTAAGTTAATGGGTTTTTGATATATTCAGATAAAATTTCAAATTATATAATTACCACATTCCATTGCCCTTAGGCTGGTAGGTATATCTACGCTTTTTAATTGTTTTCATTTTACTAGCGCACATTATTCATAACTTTCTTTCAGTATAATATAACGGGTTTCTTTTATATTCTTATATTTGTACACCAGCTAGACAAAAATGTATCTTTGATTTTCGTCCACCGTCTCGATTAGCTTACCTTTAGGAACTAGCGGACTCAGTATGCATTATTTGCCTGGTTCAGTCTTATTTAAGCGCTTTCTCATTTTGAAAGAACCAGTATTTGAGAAAGATGTATGTGCTCGATATTTGCTAGGATGACATCAATAACCATTCTTTATAGCTAGCATATTCTACACCAAGGATATTTAATTTTTTCTCCTAAGAACAATGATATTCTCTTATAACGTTTAACATTTCATTTGTCCTTACACGTTTAAAGTACATTCTATTCCCATTACTACTTATTTTTTATTTATTACACAGAATTGCCATTTCGTTAATAAAACAAGCTAATCGTTCACATTTCTCTGTCATTGCTGCATTATTAAGACCAAGCAAATCCCGGATAACAGCGCCCAGCCTGTGAAAATAGGAAAGATGCACCCAATCATTTTATTTTTTTTTTTTTTTGAGTAGCGTTTAACGCCCGTTTCAACTACTGAGGCACCACAGGCGGTGTACACTGATGATACATGAGATGCAATGATATGTTGGGAAAGTATATTTTTCAAGGATTTAATGAATGATTAGTGTTTAACGCCCGTTTTTGCTACAGAGATACCACAGGCGATGGGTACTGGTGATACATGAGATGAAATGATATATTGGGAAAGGATTTATTTTTAAGGAAGGAAACGTTCCAGGCCTAAGTTTAGGGTAACTCCCCGGCATTTGCCATTTATGAGGACTGAGGAAAACCTGGAAAAAGGCCCAGTCAGGGAGGACGGTCCTGGTGGGATTCGAACCCCAGAACTCCCGCTCATGAGTTCGCGCCTTAACGACCTCGGCTACCCGTGGTAGTTCGCCCAATCTGGTGCCCATTGTGGTAATTATGGAAAAAAAATTGACTAGAGATAATCGCACACACACAAAACCGTCCATCACGTCTGTTCAGTGTTTGAATCCGTTAGTTGTTTTTCCCTTGTTTTACGAGTAAAAGGCTGCACTTTCTAATTTAATGTAACCAGGATTTTGATCCAGTGACAGAAGTTTTAAAGTATAAAAGATTAATAGGAAGTATAAATTACCACAGAGTAATATATCGAGGAGATATGCAGGATCCAAAAGAAAGAAAATAAAGTTATTTAAAGAAAACACAGGAAATGATCTTCGGTACAAATTTCTTTTATTAGAAAATGGAGAAGAAATCACTGGGAAAATTTTGCGAACCCACAGACATTTTTATTTGGGTAGAACTTTTTAACTGTTGTATCAAGCAATTTACTCAACTATATATCATCCATGCTGATTACAAGAGCACGGGGGGAGTTAAATAGCATGCCTTGAGCCTTGCTTTCTCCTCAATAAGCAAAGAGCGGCCTACGATAAACTATAGGGAATATGTGGTAAAAATAGACAATTTTCTCCCATCATTCACCACTAGGGGCATTTATCCCGGATGATTGTTTCCTACTCTACTAAAGAAGTCCTTCTCTAGAAATCACCTTTACATTCAAATTATTGGGTCGCAGCAGCTGTAGAATTCTTATAGGTTATTTTATTATCTGACGAATGAGTCGTGGTGTATTTACATCACAAAGAAGTGCATAAACAGAAAGCTAGTGATGATTTTAGGGATAAATTAATGTATAACGACTGTGATATACTACAGAGAAGGCATCCACGTCGGTCACTTTTAATGGGGTTGCTATGGGTGATTTATTGACGTTATATTGTCTCTTAGCAACGTTATTGGTCCCAGCAGCACAGGCTTCTTACAATTTTCCAGAAGTTGTTTTCATCAACATCAGTAAGGCTTCTTCCCATTTCTTGCTAAAGCCTCACGTAATCCTGATTTAGTCTGCAATCATGTTCTCTCTGTCTTTTTCTCGGTATTTGTATCGCTTCTTTCCTAACCGGTTTGTAGGGGAGAGTAAGGTTTACAATACCTTATTTTCCTACGCCTTCGCCTCCATTTTCAATCGCTCTTGTTTATTTTTAGTTGACGTTCTATCGTTGATTTTCTCTAGATATATATTGCTTTGAAGATAAATTTTGCACAGTTCTATTTTTAACTGGAAGTCCAGCATCTACATTAACGTTTTTCCCACATTCATGAACCCTTAGCTTACGAGAGGACTAAAATGTGACAAATATCGTCTGAGAAGACATTATAAAATCACAAAAATAAAAGTTTGAATATTTTACCTATGAAATAAAACAACGTATCATGTTTTTGAAGGTTTCTTTCTTTCTTTCTTTCTTTTTTTTTTTTTTTGCCTGGACATTATTTAAATATTGTTTATTTTTTACCTATCATTCATTGAGTCCTACATATTTTCAAGTCGACTATTTTCAAAAGCTAAAATATTAGTAAAGTTATAAGATCATAGGAGACAAACTTGAATGTTTTAGTGGAATTTTTAAGAAGATTACAAATATAAATATTGATCAAACTTTGTAAAAATTATAAATTATTTACATATAAACACAAAATATTCTGCAGTGGATAAAATTACACATAAAATATCATTCTGAAATAATAGTAAAAAATTAAGACCATATTTTGAAAAATATAATAATGCCACTTAAATATTTAATTTTGCTACTTAAATATATTGAAATCTTTTGTTAAATCTGTCCGTACCTGAAGGCCAGCAACATAAATTACGCACATACACATAAAAAATATAAAAAATGGGACTGTTTTATATTTTACAAAGACATTCTATTTTTCTCGTTTTCCTAGAATGCATTATTCTCTCAAGTATGGAATTATCAATTAATTATTTTCACATTTTACCAGTTTGGGCATGGCGACTGAGAGCTGGGGTGCAGGGCAAAGAGTTACAAACACTTTTATACTCATGAGTTCTTGTAAAAATCTTCTCTAACAAGGATTTAGAGAATTAAATATATTTCCGTGATTAAAGAAATAATTTCTGAGCTATACCTGCAACATCTGAGTCTGGAGAAGCAGGTATATGTACAAAAGTGTCTTCTTTCAAATAAATTTCTTGTTCAGCAGAAATGTTTGGCCTGGTGATAGCAAAAGCATCATTTGTTTCCCCGTTTGTGTCACTAGCATCTTCTCCAATCAACGAACAACGGTTTCATCAAATTTGGAATCATTCATGCCACTACGTTCTAGCAAACCCATTGCATCTCACCCGGTCTAAGAGACCGCTATAAATGGCAACACAGTTACACCAGGACATCTGGAATGCAATTAAGCAAATATTATTACTAGATATAGTGGAAAATTATCGCTCTTCGCCGAATATGATTCAAGCAAACATTCCCAAACATTTTCAAGCGGTCGAGAAAGTGCACCTCGTTTGTTAAGGGGTCATGTGTACAATTTCTTTATTCGTCTCTCAAAAATTTGAAAATCTGCCCAATATAAATATTTACTTATTAAATGATACGGGGAGGTTAGTAATTTATATAATACTGATAATAAATAGTACTATTTCTCGCTGTTGCTGGCCAAGATGCTTTCAAATCCGACAAATAGATTTGGTTTGTAATTAGAAACACCATAACTGGATAAAATAAATATGAAGAAACAAAAGTTCGTGGTGGTATTCGTGTTAATATGACAAGACCTGCTGTCATATACCAATATCGGCATCGGCTTGAAGTGTATGGCTAAAATTTGAACTCTAGAGAATCAAGAAATAAAATATCTCTTTACACTTTAACATTTTAACATAAGATTTATTATAAAGCAAGGTTTATTAAAGCACAAGCAGAAAGCGAGAAAATAAGATTTGATTGGTTCATTTATGGATGCTCTTTAACATCTCAAATCATCAGCGTCCCATTCAATTCAGGGCGTGAAACGGTCGATAAATTTTGCTCGGAGGTCTCTTATTTCAGGTATGAGGTTCTTTTACGTGCCATATATCTATGACACGGGACCCACGACTTTATTTTCCTCCCGAAGGAAGCCATACTTAGGATTTTTACAATCGAAAAAAATTAATCTATTCTGGCCTGGATTGAACTCACGATTTCAGCTTGGTAACCACTAGATCACCAAGACCGCCAAAGAAGAAGATGAATAGAAAGAATAAGACAAAGACGAACGGGAAGCCGAAACGGGTCACAATAAAGCAAAGACTGGAACGCATTGGATAATGATAAAAATGATGTATTTATCCATTCCACGCTATCTTGGTTTTCGGAAGGATTGTCCTTCAGTTGTGATCTTTGCTAAATTACCAAAACTACAACGGGAGCTGCAGTTTAACAAATGAGCATATTAAGTTACTACATAAGGAAGATGTTTCAAGTCCAGCATATTTCCAATATTAACTTTCAACGAAAAACCTTAAAAATTAGCTGTTAAGAATATGAGAGCAGAACGCGCAAACTGATTGTTAAGTGAAATGCAATTTGCTAACATAAACTCATCTCTATCTTTCTCACTGTAGACAGAATAAGAGTTTAGAAGAGTAAGATTTTTTTGCAAGGTATTTCTTTGAAGCCATTGCATCTGCATCGTTTCTTAGATGCAATTGAAAGTATTTTTTCAAGGTCCAGAATACGTATTCCGGCGTCATTTTGGTGCAAACATGTGACGATTCCTAGATCACCTTAAAACACAATACTTATTAAGCTGTTAGAAAGTATAGAAATAAAAATACTCCGAACATCAATTCCACTACTTCGTGAACAGCACATGTGCTTAGAACAAAGCATGTGCATGATAAAATTAGTACATCCTTTTATCAACAATAAAAGAATTTAAAAACATTAGACCAATTTTTTCATAACATGTGAATAGACCGTTCACGAATTTTAGGTTATTGTTGTAGAACTGGCGCATCTAGAAAAAGCACTATACTGAATCATATTCTACACTATCGCTGCAAGCACTGAATTACTGATTAAAACTTGCAATCTGTTTGAAACAAAGTAAATAACAGAGATAGGTTTAAAAATGAAAGAAAAACCAACAAGGTAGGCCAGAAATGATAACTGCATTCTTCAGTTAAATCTGCAGTCACATTAGAGAGAGTAGTTGGTAACTATAGGTTCACGAGCTCAGTTCTTGTTTCAAGAATTGGTGGACTTTTTAAAGTATTATAGCATCTAAATATCTGATGACTGATGTGGCGGCGGGAGACTAGATCGGCCAATAAACCATCGCTCAAGGCCAGCCTGGCCACACGAGTAGGGACGGGTGGGGTTTAGCGAACTTCTACGTTGACTTTGAGTCTCAAGACACGCAGTGCCCTTTAAACCGTGAAAGAAACACGTATCTAACCCTGAAGTAAAATGTGCTAAGAGAATACTAGGCCTAATTATTATATTCCACAAGAAGTTTTTACTTATTATTCGTATATTTGTAGTTAGTCCACTAGTGCTGTCAGGAGGTTTCCCAGATGATCGATTCCAAGGCGTAATTCGATGCATGAATTAGTAGTATCCGACATTTTAGACAAACTAGGCTAATGCCCGCCAAGAGATCAATTTAATTATTCAATGAGAATTAAGAAGCCTGATGGGTAATAGGTTATTTCAGATGTCAGAAATGTGTGGAAAATGAAGGCAGGCGCTCCAACATCTTCTTGCATGATACGAGTGAGTACATTAGCTTTATTAGGCTGTCACTATAATCACCGCAATATCTGTTTCCCCGCCGGCTCTAGTGAGTGATGTCTTATTTATTGATGTAGTCTTCCGCCGCCGCTTCAGTCATCAGGTAATTGGGTGACCGATATTTTCCGCTGCACTCGATTATACCAACTAGTATTATACTTAATGCTGATTTTTTTTACTATAGCGCGCTTTACCTGATCCTTAGAGACTCAGAATAGACTTTTGGACTTAATCTGTTACAGGAAATTGAGATGTTTTAGAAAATACATAAACTGCACTGTCTTAAAGATTTATTGTATTACTAAGACAAAAATGACAAAAGAACAAAACGTTCAACATTTTTTCAAATGGGCTATTAATGAAACTTAAGTTCTCACAAGTTCAGAGATGCATAACACTCAAAAAAAAAAAAAAAACTACGCTTATGTAAATTCAAATTGGAACTATTAAGGCAAGGCTGTACTGAATTATACCAAGCAATTAATAAAGTATAACTAATTTATTAGAATATTTTATTAAATGTAAGAGTAATGTCAACACGTACTGAAACAGATGTTGATTGAGATTTGGTATATTCGTAGTAAAAGACTTTGAATCTATGCACAAGTGCATTATCTCCTGGTTGCATTATTTTTAACGACCTATTTTTCATATTTTAGCACACAAAAACACCGTGCTATGCAGCTTTTAATTAAGACCTCTATTTTTCACTAATATATAAAAATATTTTATTAACAGATTTGAAGTTCTGCATTGTTTATACATAAATGAATTAAAGGAATATAAACCAATGTTATTTTATATTAATATTCGCTATTTAGAGATAACTTTTCGTTATAAAATAATTAATATATCATCTTACAGAATATAACAAATTACCTAATATTTAAAATATTTACAATAATTTAATGAAAATTTACATGCACCAATATATACACATCTTTAATATGTAAAATATTAGAAAATTTCACTCGGAATCGAAAGACTTTCAAAATTCAGTATAGTTTTGCCTTAATGACCAAAAATATCTTGAATAAAAGAATTAGAAATAAAAATCCTACGGAAAACAGTACACTGCATAGCTAGACTGCAAAATTACCACAACAGCATAAACCCAAATTTATGCATTTGCAACATATAAGGGTGGGAAAAGGATGAACTGTAATATTTATGATCTAGTGATGTGAAAAACGACAGACATTTTAAGAAACCTCTGAATAGCTACTGAGAACGGAGCTAGCCAATGACTGAAACTTTTAATACATCATGTTTCAGAGCAGTATGCGCAGCTGTCACTTGTCCAACCATGTTATACACAATTTCTTTGTGTAAGCAATTTGGCCTCTTCACACATCTCAACTCTCCACTAACGTTGCAGAAACGCATTGGCAACACACTACGAGATCACCAATAACCCTTCATAAAAATACTGAGACGTTTTGATACAAACTAGGAAGGGATGAAGAAATCGATACGCACTTTTGCTGTCGTTTCTCTTTGAGAATACTTGAGATACCATGTTTTGGTTATTTGCATTAAAAAGAATACACGTTTGAGATACTTCACATGAGCATTGTAAAGAGCGTAAATATAAAATCAAATATACATAAGTTATTTATATTTCATAATGTTTTGCATAATTGTTTCTAGTTCTATTTTGCCGGATTTTCTTTGCACATTTTTTTTTGTCTTTTTGCTACATATTTAATGGCCCTTAGAAAGTTTTTTTTGTTTTTAACTTACTCACTGACGAAGTTTCAACTTATGTATAGTTATTGAGAGCTAACTTGAGTGTTTTATATTATTTGCATTTTAAGTATATATCCTATCTCAACGATATGTTATATCTTAATACAAAATGAAATTATTTTTGAGCTGACATTGACTTAGTGTTTATGCGACTAGTAATATATGTACATATTAGTGGCATCATTTTAGAAAAGGTATCAGTTCAGCTTCCAAAGTTGAGTGAATTTAAACTGAATGTATACAAGGCCATTGTTGTCTACGAATTGCAGGCAGATGCTGTTAATATTTGAGTAAATATCTATAATTGGATGTTACGGAAATGTTAATGATACAGTAATTAATATTCCTTACAGAAGCATATATGTTGTCATGTTATCAACGCAAAATAATAGATGTTACAGTGCAAAAACACCAAGCGTTACGGGAAAATCGGTGTATGGTTCGCAGTAAATGCTCACAGAGTAAAACGGTCTAATCTATCCTGAGTATACCATAAATGCAGAAGATATAGCCACAATTACAGTATGTGATTTTATTTATGGAGGAATTTGAAAAATAAAAATTATAGGGAATTTGACACAATTTCGGAAGATAAATTGATGCGTGTTAATGACAAATTTCCAAAAAGAAAGCAGAAATGTATGAATGTATTTCCAATATATCCTGTCTAAGGTACGTTATTATTTTTGTTGTAATTGCAGTTCTAATTACGAGACCTTGAATCAATTGAGCGGATATTACACCCACTCTCTGACTGCCGACCCGCAAGCTGCGGTGAAACGGGCGACAAAACCATGAAAGAACACATACATGCTTCACTGATTGTGATTCACTTATTTTGCCTAATTTTCTTTAATAACATTTTATAATTTTTTTAAAAAATCGTCTTAAACTTATTTTTAGTCTAAGATGTAAAACGGGAAATAAAGTATTAGAAAAACTCGCTAAAGAAGAGGACGAAGTACAATGTAACAAGGAAAAGAAGCACAAAATATAGGAGAGGAAAATGTCAGATAAGGCCAGAAGGCGAGAATAATAAGAATGTATTTACGCCATTATTACACAATATTTAGGCCAGTTTTCAGTCTGTTCTTAGATCATGCAATAGCACCATTCTATAGAAGGTTAATTTTCACATCTGTGAGTCATTCTCTCAACAGACGCGCTCTATTAGTGACACATTTTAATGTTCCTTTTGATGGCAAGATTTGAAAACAAACGTGCGGACTCCATGCTGATTGAATATACCGCTAAAGGGTGGCATGGAATGGAATTGCAAATGTTAAATGCAATTTAGAAACGGTGTGAAAGGGAATGCCTTCAAGCAGATTGCTCGGCCACAGTAATTTCCGATTGCAAATGTAGACAGACATGCGGTGCGGTAGCACGCAGTTCTCGAAAACGGCTTTTATTGACATTTCAGGACGTATAAAGTTGGCTCTCTACCGCTGCAATTTCTCTAGAGTGTTCTGTTATTGCGATTGACTCTGCGTTTAGTGCATATGAAAGCGAAGACAAAGGAAATGAACCTTTTCCCGAATCTATCGGTTTTGACTAGACAGTAGGCATAAACACCGCTGGCGCCATCATAATAGGGAACAGCATCCTTTGTGGCAAGGATTTTACCGATGTCTTTAAACGTTTTTCCTTCCTGAGGAAGTAACTGTGTTTGTTGGAAAGTAAACATTCGTTATATTATATCGCAATTATAAACAAATTCATTAAGTACTACTTTACGAATTTTCAAATCATAAAATTCAAGCCTGACAACTAAGAAACTGCTCGGAATCTAAGTATGACATTTTTGTAGGCTATATCTTCATGGTTCATATCTGCACTTAAAAATATATGTAGATTAACAGTATTAGCTGTAAAGGACACACACAATTAGCTGTATAAGCATTTAATTGTTTATATATGTAAAATTAGATTACTATTAAAGTTTTCTGTTTACTCTGCAAACACTTTCTTAGAGACTGGATGAATGTAATGAAAAATTCTTGAGCAACTGAAAGAGCTATTAATTCGATACTTCAAAACAAGAGCGACACAACTTAAAATATGGAAATTTCAGCTAATGATGCTGTTGTACTACGTGATTTATGTAAATTTTCTATAAATCTAAATCTAAAATAAAATGGCATTATTTATTAATTTTTTTAAAAACAATTACTATAATTTTGAACTTAAATATTATATTTAACATTTTAAAGTGTAACACTTTAACACATCATGGGGTATTGGTTTCCAGTATAACTTGAAGTAGTTTGAGTTGAAAAATTTGATATTTTTAAATTCATAAATGTCTAGTTAATAATTTTGTATTGATATATTTTCAACCTTTGACAATTACATTCCTGAAATCAATGTATATATTTATTATACAATTTAAATGTAATATTTTTCAATTTTAGGAACGCATAACTTAAAAACTACTACAGATAGGAGGAGGATTTTTTTGTAATTAATGGAATTTTTAGAGCTCAAAACAACCGGTGAATATTTATTGATGTATCGTACAGGACGTTCCAATTAAAATAATTACCAGAAAATTTGCACAACATTAAAATATGTATAACAATATTTTGATTTTGAAACTGAATTCCATAGTTAATAAGACATTTAACCGGTTATCTCAAATTAGGCCTGATAAATGTCATGTAAAATTTCCATCATGACGTGAGTAATGGTTTTTCAGAAATAAGTTCTGATATGTGCTGGTATGCTATTTTGATATTTTTTTACTTTTTGTATTTAAATATTATATTAACCATAAGCAAGCACCACTAGAAATTAAAAAAAAAACTATAGGTAAATATTAAGGTTTTCTTAACAATAATAGTAAACGTTAGCTGTGGATTGATTGATTGATTTGATTTATTTACGGACGCTGTTTAACATCTCAGGTCATCAGCGTCCCATTCTATTCAGGGCGTGAAACGGCCGACAAATTTTGCTCAGAGGCCTCTTCTTTCAGGCTTGAAGTTCTTTATCGTGCCTTAAATGTACGACATGGGACCCACGGCTTTACTTCCCTTCCGAAGAAAGCCATACTGAGGATTTTTACGCCCGAAAAGTTCCATCGGTCCTGGCCGGGTTTGAACCCGCGATCTTGGGCTTAGAGGAAGGCGTATTGTTTTGCTTGTGATTGAACTGTTAGAGGCGATTTTAATACTCTGGCTGAAAGTAGAGAAAGCAAACCTGCTCTTCGTTATAGCACTGAAAGTATACTTTATTATCAATTATAATTTGTGCTAATGCATTGTTATTCTTGAATAATTAAAAAAATCGTGACCAAATGTCTCTTAATGTTTTCTATATTTCAGGCAGAATTTTTTGCAAGACACACAGAAGTTGTAACTTCTAAACACAGATAGTCCAAGGGGGAAGAGAAAAATTGAAAACGTTTTCTTGCTATTTTCAGTTAAATGTTTGGGTGTGTGAAAAGATGATCTTGAGAACCCTTCGTGTTAGTCATAGATACATAAACGCAACATATTGAAAGACGAATAAAGAGAGAATAATTGAGAGGGGTAAGAGAGGTAAATATAAATAACAAGAAAGTATTGCATAAACAAGGAAAGAAACAAATAAACACGACATTACTTGTTCGAAAGAGTGGAATCTCATTATTGTAGAACTAGAACAACAATCTTGACGAGTCTATAAATATTTCGGGAATGCACGAACTGTACAAAGAAAGATATTAAACCATAGAGCGTTTACCTTTCTTTTATTCCCTCTTTCCACTGGCATCTAAAATAATTCTGGTGGCCCATACTAGTTAAAGAACCACGTCACTATGTCTTACCACTCATTTTTAAATACAGAATTTTGAACATTTATTCTGTTTTCATCATTTTTAATCACAAATCTTTCTATTCTACGGTGCTGTGCAGACATCTCGAATTTGTTCATTACATCCCTAAAATTTCTATTTTAATTGCCCATATTGTGCTTAGTTATATGTATATAAATATTTTTTGAATGTATGATAAACGAAATATATTTCCTTGCTATTGGAGCTATCCATTAAAAATTGAAAATCTTTTTAAACGAGAAGATAACTTTATAAGAGACCAAATAAGCGATTTAAAGATAAATGAAAATAGGTAAATCCATGTATTGATATAATTTTAAACAATACTTATATAACTTACACGCTATTAACTACAAAGCGGTTACATTCATTGGCGTGCAGACACAGTTGCATAAATTGCAAGAAATGCAAAAATGAAAAATAAAGTCTAATAATTTAATTAAAATAACAATCACACATTTCGGTACTTTGACCGCAAACTTTTCTTCCTCTTTCTCTCTCACTCAATGTTAGTAAATAGATAGCAGTCTTTATTTACATTTGCATTGTTATGATGCGGAGATTCAAACGTAGTAACATTCAAAACTTTTTACCTCTCTTATAATGAAAACTTCGCCACGATTTTAGAAACCTTTCCAGAGTATTTATTTATTTTGACGCCTATGATCCCAAAGCTACCGCTTATATATGGCCAAGGTCGTTAAGGCATGGGCTAGTGAGTGGCAGTTCTGGGTTTGATTTCCACCAGGACCGTCTTTCCTTACAAGGTTTTCCAGGTTTTCCTCAGTCCTCATTAATGGCAGTTGCCGGGGATATACCCTAAATTTAAGCATGGAACGCTTCCTTCCTTAAAAAAAAACAATATTCCAGTTTATAATTTCATCTCATGTTCCACCTATGTCTACTGCTTGTGATGCCTCAGCAGTGAAATCAGGCTTTAAACACTATTCAGAAAAAATCTCAGCCCACTCACATTCTTTTCAATGATGTCTCAATATTGCGCTAATTAGGTGGTTAGTCTAGTGGTAACCATACTTGCCTCGTAGACCCAAGGTTGCGGGTGCAAATGCAGGCAGGTCGGTCGATTTGTCAGGGCGAATAAACCTAAGTATGGTTTCCTTTGAAAGGAAAGTAAAGTCGTTGATCGTGTTGTACGGTTTCGGCACGTAAAATATGCTCAGGCCTGAAAGATGAGGCATCTGGGCAAAATTTATCGGCCGATTCACGCCCTGAATTAAATGTTAAACCTAATAAATAAATAATATTAAACATTAATTAGGTAAAAATAAATGCACAGGTAAATACTGAACTGGGGTAACTCGTGCTCTCCTTTTAGTGCCGTATTTTATTTTCAGTTCACAGTTTTATTAATTTTGTGATTTGATATGCTATATCGATTTAAGTTGGTGCAAGTACTGAAAACTGAAATAAAATTTCCACAATGTTAAATTATGTCCCATTTGAGAATACAAAGAATAAAGCCTCTGGATTTCAAAAGCAAAACATGGCACCAAGTGGATCTCGGAATAGATTATGGCTACAAGAAGGCGGTGCCATGGTTCAATGATTGGGCAGAGGTGACACGAGTTCAGTCTCAGCGCCGGAAGTGCAATCTGTGTGTGACGTCGGGGCAGCATTCACTCTGCCAGCTAGAGTCCATTAGATTTAAGTTTCTACTGTCCTTATCTAAGGCCCTTGCCTTCCAAGGATCGTAATATCGATAGGCACAACAACCGTCTTTTGTCACAATTCTTGGAAATACCAGGCAGTTGGCATCCCTTTAAGTCGTTATTCATGTGTCAGTGGAGTGATTGCTTGCTTGTGTCGAAGTCGGCTTTCTTTTGGCTAGTGATTTGCTACTGTTTACGTTGTCGGTGTTCATAAAAATATTAAAACTTTTGGAATGGGGAGCTATGCCTTTGCTCTAAATATCGTAATGAATATTGTTTTTATCAATAATAATGATAATGAATGTTGGGAGACGCGGTAAAGCTTGAAAGTCGGATGACATGAAGATTGTTGCAAATTTTCATAATATTTTACAATGAATATGAGCCCCAGAAATGCGGTAAGCTAAGAATATCTGTATCAAGTGTTATAGAGAGAACGGCAGCAACTACAGGTGCTTCATCTCATAGTGTGAGTATTGCAAAACAAAAACAAGCTTTATAGAGTAGCAGCGTTTGTGACCCCAGGAAAAAGTACGCCCGAACAGTACCCCAAGTAAAACTATTAACATATTCATTCACTACTCCGCCACAAGACGTGGGATATATTCGTTATATACAACTGATTTTTTAACCAAATGTACAGGATATAAGTGATGTTATAATTAAAGAACATTTGTTTAAGGGGTGTATATGAAGCTTAATAGAAATCTTGAAGAAAATAAATTTTAGGTATGTAAAAAATTCTCAGGGAAGGAAATTCTAAATAGAAAGCAAGGGCATTGTTTCTAAAATATTTAAATTTTAAGGAAAATTAATGAATTGAGGACTACCGGTCGCATTGATGTTTATGTAGGTGAAACTTGGATTAACGACAGACATTGGAAAACCAACATTTGGAGGGACAACATGTGTGATTTTCCCCTCAAAAATGCAATAGAGAAAGGTGGGCATTTTATTATTACACATGCTGGATGTTCATCCGGTTTTATTCCCAATACCCTACTAACATTAAAATAAAATCGACAAAGGGTTATCGCGAGGAAATGGACAACACTATTTTTAGAAAGTGGTTCGTAAATCATCTATAACCAAACATTCCTCCGATAGTGTATGGACGATGTCCCCTACCATTCTAAGGATATTAATAAAGCGCCAGATTTATCGATTTGTAAATATGAAATGATGGCTTGACTTCGTAATAAAAATGTTAAATTGAATGCTCAGTCGATGAAATACATATTATATGAGTTAATTAAAGTGAAAAAAGGTACAAGAGTTATGAAATTGATGAAATTGCTGCAGAACATTCGCATATGGTAGTGAGATATTGTCATTTAAATGCAATAGAACTCACAGGGTGTAAGTGAAAAACGGGCATTGAGAAACATAACATTTAAAAACAAAGATGTGCACGTGTTACTTGATAAATTCTTTCAAAAGTGGCCAAAGTGAATTGAAAATAAGCTGTGAACACGTACAAACCGTCGAAAAAAGCTACTGGAAACAGATGAATTAATGCACATAATTAGTGAACAGTTCATAATAAATTTAGAGGACACGAATGATGAAAATGAGGTTAGATTGCTGTATTTGAAGGAGAGGAGGATCCCACTATTGACGACATAGGTTTAATGGCGCGACTGTCCTACTTATCCCCGTCACCGCAGTAATGTCTAAAGAAAGAGTGAGTATTCTTGTCTCCTAACAACCACCGGACAATTAAATCCATTGGCTTTACTACAGTTTCACATTCACCCAGCGCGTTTACAGGCGTGCTCTTGGACGATGGTGCGCGGAACTCCATGTCAGCTTAGGCAAGTGAGTGGATGCTGGCACCATAATGGAAACAGAAGAGAATGACGTACAAAAGCGGCTAACGTATCATTTTCAATTAATAAGTAGGTCATCTTAGGAACGCAACAGAGACGAAGATAACGTAGAACGTAATGACGATAATGACAGTTTAACACTTATTTCTCAACCACAACAAATGAGATACTCAGGTTCATAAAGTACACACTTAAAATTATGTAATTATACTATTTACTGAAAAATAGGTACTAAGTATTACACCTTTGGAATCAGAGTCTGATACGAGGACACGGCCAGAATACGAAACAATTATCTTTGGTTTGCCGTGCCGATGCTCTTACCATCTGTGCGACCAGAACAGCGAATCTCCCTCATTCGAGTCTATATATGCTGGAGACCTCTAAGGTAGCAGAAAACTGCTAGTATTTGGCTCCATAGTTAACCACAAGAATTAACTTTAATTTAAGAGTGTAAAATATTAAATTCGCCTTTTTATTTTTAAATAACCTTAGTAATATTCTACAAATCCTAATGTTTTTCTCTACATAATCATCATCTAAGCTTTTCCAATATCACAGCACCAATTTTTTAGGTACCTGGTGTGTCCTAGTATGGGCAATCATTAATCATTGCGATTTTCACTTCTCCGTGATTTTAAAATTGCTGGCCACCGAGGTACTTCTTGAGTTCAATGTAAAGATACAAAACATCTGGGGCAAGATCAAGAGAACAAGGTGAATGGCATAACATTCCCTATTTGAATTTCAGAAGCAAGTCCTTGTTCTTTCAGATCAATGTGGGCGAACATTGTCATTCAGTAGCAGAACTTTGCGAAGCAAAAGTTACGTCAGGATCTGACAGTTTTCGATCTGTGAAGCAAGTAATGCACCAGTTAAACCCCCTGACAGTCCCAAGACAACGTCACTGGCTGCGTTGCTCGTCATGTACGTTTTCACGTCCTACCATGAACCATACACGCCATCGTCTAACCACTTGAATGCTCATACATTCTTCTCCATAAACAGCGGTGAACTCACCATGTATATTCGAAGTAGGTTTTTAATTTCAGAAAGGTCATTGTTGCTGTTTATTTTTCGAGGTAAATACAATTGGATGAACCTTATGTATTAAGTATGGTTTTATTCATATAAATAATGGATTTGACTAGGATTTGGAATTTGGGTAAGAAGGAATAATATCAATCAATGCCTTGAGATTAACCGTGGATATTCAGCGATTATTTGTATATTTTAGTATAGATTGCTTTTTTTTGTGGCATCGATAAAACCTGCATTGGGGATAGGTTTGTCGAAGTGAAGTGACTACAGGTAGTATAGGAGAGATATGGCAGGATAATTACTCATATTATGATACATCCGTGTGAACGAGAGAATGTAATCTTTGCTTACTGCACGATTTTCTCAGAATTGCTTAATGGTTTCCCCGTATGGCAGCATTTACCTGACTAATAAGTAAGTGTATGTTTTGCGGTTAAAGAAAGCACGTTGTTTTGTACTATACAGTCGATTCTTCAGAGGTTTCCTGCGAGATCTGCATCGTTCCGCTTCGTGTGGATCACGTGTTCGATACGACAACCATATAGTGCGGAAATATATCGTGTGGAGGTGATAAGAAGCATTCAGTGCATCAGCAAATGTTAGACACCGTAGTGAAGTCTCCCAGTATACCGGCCGGAAGTATTTCTTCCCCCGTTTGGTAAATATGCAAGAAAGTATTGGTTTATCCAATGAACACAGTTCATAGACTGTACGGTACAAAACCACGTGTTTTTTTTAACCATCCACCGTCCGTCCCAATCCCTGAGAGTTCGTCATACAGCCAACTATCATATAGCAGTCACTTTGATGCAACAACAGCTTCAAAATTGGCCATCCACATATTATTATAAGCAGCTACCTATTTTACATTAAATTTATACTTATATTTTTTAATTTATTTGTTAGTTACTTACATACTTTCGTTTGTGTGACATTATGTAGAATCGTAATGTGATAGTGGAGCAGAAAGTGCTACATTTCGTGTTGCTAATTTTAGAAAACATGTCTGCTGTATGCTACATTGAATGTATTGGAAGCCCAAGGTAACTGCTCAAACATTAGTGTCAGACTAAAATTCCTTGGAATTCAAGAAGAGATTATTTTTCGTAACATAGAACACAAATAAGAATTCCGTTCAGTTTTTCTGAGTTATTGAATAAGCTGCTTTTATATTTACTTGCATCATAGTAGAGTTCTCTCCAAGGATCAGAACACTTTCAAGCACAAGTGATATATATTTTTTGAATAGTGTTTAACGCCCGTTTTAAAACAAGTGATTTAAAGAAGATATAGTTTCAAACGCATTTTGAACATTTAGCGACTGGAAGATCTCTTGCAAAATGCTAGTAATTTTTTTGTAATATGTGGTTTCTTCAAAAGCCTAGCAGTTGCTAATATTTTCATCTATATTTATTTAAATATTTTATGTATTTAATTGTGTATTTATAGTTATCGTCCTTTGCCTAATGTCTACGATTTTTAAAACAATGTATTAATAATTACGATTGAGTAACTTTTGGGCTAGAAGCGTTTAAATCGAGGTCCACTCCAGATAGAAACCTCAATCAGGCAAATGGCTACGACACAAGATTCTTGTATGATAATGCAGAAGCAACATTATTTTAAATCACAGAAGTGGTGAATATCAACTTATTTAAGATAGAATAAATATGAGAAATTCAAGAGGAGGTATTAGCCAATTAATTTAACTGTCCGGTAACCAACTCTGCGCAGAGTCTCCATTGAACTATACCGAGAGAGATACGCCAAATAAACAGGAAAAAATGAAATAATGAAGAAAATTAAGGACAACTTTCTGCGCAATTCAGTTATTAACAAGCAAAAATTGAAAATATATGTTTATCTTCGGCGATCTGTCTTTGAGAAAATATTTTCTCAAACTTTAGGAACCACTAGAAAATGAATATTATTCAATTAGTAGCTTTCTTTACACTTGCAGTATTGTGAGTTTTAGATAGAATAAAGGTGTTGTTGGCAGACACTGAATACCACTTCACTAGAGAATATCGACACGGTTTACCCTGTCTTAAATTTGTTTATTTAAATGTTTCTAGGTAAACGTTTCAAATATGTTACTAATGAACTTAAATAATATCATATTAGTTTATGATTGATCATGGAAAGCTTACAGTTTATCTCAAGAGATATGGGGTATATCCGTTCGATTATTGTGTATAACAAATTGCAGGAAAGAGATAAATCTATTACATCAAGCCATATTCATTATTTACTGAAATTTACACAACGACAAATACTTATGCTCTTGAATTTTATATTTTTAGTCTCTAGGTAAGTATAATTGTAATCATCAATGATATGATAGGTACAGTGTATTGTATATAGAAGGAATAAAAGTTAAATAAATTATAAATATGCCAAAATTTTAGAGGCAATTAATGTGTAAGAACCTTCCCATTTTTATGTTGATGTCTTGTTCAACGGTAAGACCACGAAAATGCTTTAAGTGAAGTAGAATATCATAGTATAATGGTCAAAGTTTTGCTTTTTTAAGTCAAACGACTGCGCTTCACTTTACTTGCTCCTTGAGGACGAGCACCTTCCATGGCACCTGCCTGAATCGACTGCATATTCGAATCCTGTAAATTTGATACTATCGCTTCGTTTTCCCTCTGCAGTTTAGTGGTTCCACGAAATTGTTAGGCTTTATGATGGCAGTGAATGGGTAATTTGGTATGGTGGGAATACCCGTCCTCATCCGTATATGACTACGCACCGTTAATGGAGGAGTGGATTTGTACGACCACAATTTCGCACTTTATTGGGACTTAGGATCATTAATCCAGTCTGCGTTTACTATTCCGGGAACTAACTGCTATACTGGCGCTGCAGGTTAGACAGTGCAAGACCTTCAACAGCATTGTGGGCTTACAGAGGCTCAAGGTTCTTGATGAGAACTGTCATTGTGGTTGTAATGTGTTGTCGCTTTATGTCTGACTTGCTACATTAATATAAGTGTGAGGCTCCTAAAGAGTTCTTAGGTGATCATTGGGCAATAGGTTAATATTCTGCAATATCGCACGGTGTGCACCTTGATCGACAATCTCTTGTGTACATATTATATCCTGATCTGCACTACCCAAAATTGGCTCATGATGGAAGCCCTGGTTCCAACTAAGTCGCAATAGTTTTTCCTGACATTAAAACATGTTGCAGAGACGGAACATTTCCTATAAAGTCTCATGTGAATACTTTTCAATAAAGAGTGATCATTTTTTTGACAACATAGCTTTATTCATTCTCAAACTTTTGATGGCCTTTCTCTAAGTATTTCCCTTTGGACGCAGCTCACCTTTCCCAGCTTTTCTGCAAGTCTTCAAAGACATGCTTGAAACACTTTTTGTCAGATCATTCAAAATTGCCTCCGCAGCCTTCACCATTGCATCTGATGATGGGAAATGCTTTCCACGAAAGTGTGTCTTCAATTTGGGGGAAAAGGAAAAAATCCATGGAACTAAATCTGGACTATAGAGGGGGTGAGGCACATTTCACATTGATTTTTGTGAGGTATTCACCAACAACATTTACGTAGTACAGCATCCAGCTTGTGCAAGGTAGAGTTGATATGGCCTAACATCGTTTTCAGCACATCTCTGTCGCATTGTTGTGTGTACAGCTACGACATACCTTGACTAGCGAAAAATCATACTGTTGGTTATGTAGGGGATAATCATACAGAGCTGTGTTGTATGCTCTTTGGATCACAATGAAGTAGGCAAGTTTCATCAGCAGTGACTACCTTTGAAAGAAACTCCGCATCTTCCTATAACGTCATCTTCAACTGCATGCAAACCTGCACGCAAATGATCTTTTGTTCCGGAATCAGCATTCTTGGAACCCTCTGTGGACAAACATGCCTCATGTGCAACTTTTTAGTTACCAACGGGTGGGTGGCCTCCAGTGAAATTTTCTTCAGAATTTCTGAAAATGTTCTTAATGTTACTTGGTGATCCTTCTCAAATGACAGCATCGGTGTTAATGTTTTCTTCCGTTAGAGCACAAATTGCATTACCTTCGTGTGAAGTTGATTGCCTCACCTCTTTAAATATTTTAAACCATTTTCTAACTGTGCTTTAGGGAAGAACGAACTCTTCATAGGCCATCTGTAACGTTGCACAGGCCTCAGCTGAAGACTTGTTGAGATCAAAGCAGAATTTCAGAGCAGCATATGTTTGTCCTGTGTTACCTTCATTTTGCTGTAGACGGAATTGAACATTTTTCAACTTTCACACCTCGCATAGGCGGGAAGCGGAAGGGACAATAATAAAACTTGTATCATATGTAAATTACAATTAGGATGTTGCCCGAATTCCGTTTTTCGATCTAAGGAGCCGCGTAATTCGCGATCTGCGGGGTGCCGACCTGCTGGTCAAATGCAATACCGCCCTCTACCAATGAAGTCGTGAGACCGAGGTAGGGGAAGCAGAAGTCGCTGGGGTAGACCAAGACTCACTTAAACTAACAAAATATTGTAAAGTTAAATTTTAGCGCGAGAAATTATGTCGTTTAAAAATTATTATCATTCTTTATTGAACAGCATCGCATATGGCAAATTATTTATCAATTCAATTTTTTCAGCATATCATCCTATCAGAAAAGAATTTTGTGGATTGAATTTAAAAAAAAATACTAAGTAATAAAGTTAATTTTAATGTTCACTTATACCATTATAAATGAGATTCTATATTGCATTCAAAATCAGCCGATAGAGAGCACTCCGAAGGGAGTTAGTGCAAGCTGCAGTTACGATTGCAAACAAGTTTCAGTTCTTGTGAACAGGTATGAAATGTAGATTACAAACATGCAAAATGTAAGTGCCATCATCATTTACATTGTCAGTTACAAACATTTGATGTTCCGCTCAAAAAGGCAGTACTCCTAAAACCAATCACAATAATTACAGTCACTTTAGGCATTTAAACATTTTCTCGCGAACTGTTTCATTATATAATCCCCGCATATCTTCTGTATTTGATATAAGCATCTTCCAAGATCAAATGATAACATCTAGTTATACCTGCAGATATTCTGCATGAGTTTCACAACCAGTAAGTTCACGGATCTTGACAAATCAGTCACAATTCCTTTTGTGCTGTAAGTGATTAAGTAGCGAAACAGTTTACTCTCATTAACGAACTTGTGCGCTATGAACCCTACAAATATCGCGAACATAATTGTTATTCATTACAAATACAAAAATAAAATCTACAGAAATTACAGAATAGGTGAGAAATGCATACTCAAAGTGATTGAAAACACGGCGGAACAGATGGAAGTAAGATTTATCACGGACATACATGATAAGTAAATTATGTGTACGATCAAAATACCTTCCGTTCATCCTCTCGATGTTTTGCTCGGTTCAAGATGGGTGCTAAACCGAATTGAAGATTGCATTGTCCTGATCAAGCTTCAGTTCACACCATCGACGAGCGATTTCTATTTATTGCTGATGTGAACAATCGGCTCTCTTCTCCAGTCTACGCAGACTTCGCTAGATATTTATGGACAATATCTGGATATGATGACCATAAGTCCGGGAGGTTTAAAACATCGCTTGAAATACGCCATAATTTGCACTGAAATACGATGTGCTTCAGAAGAGTTCATGAAGTGCTCCTATTGGGATTAGCAATTATGTTACCGGTATATTGTATTATGTGGACACGTTCATCCACACAATCTTTCACCTAGAACCACCAACAATCCATTGTTCGAACTCGTACACGACCGTGAAGTGTAGTGTAAATGACAGTTTTTGCATAATCACTATCGCAACTTGCGCTAACTTCATTGTCAGTCACATAAGCTTGCTCTGATATTAACTCAGTTAATCATCTCTGCGTTCCTTCTGATTTCTTGTTTATTGCATTTCTGTGATGTTGTATTAAGTTTAAAGGAAATGTAATATGCTGCATTTTCTGCAATATGTCTCCAGATTAAGATGCGGAGGATCAGGGAGATACTGAAATTTTTATCATTACGTAGAAATTGTCAAAATAAATTGTGTTTTAAGTTCCTTTATTTTTTCTTTGCTATTATATTCTTAATAACATACGCCCAAATTTGCATTCTTTAACTTTGTTCAATGTTGTATTTTTGACTTCTCTGTGTAAACAGCGTAGCGGTATATATGCATTCACAGCTCGGACAAATTTTGTACACTCTTGCTCCGCTAGGAACCTTGTATTCCTCTCGAATCTTCGAGATCTTCCTTCTATTTCTTACCGCTCGGTAGCGTTATGCTTTCTTACTCCTTTTCTTGTGACTCTCGTCTTTAGTGTAAGTAACTGCGTTTGAGCTCCGGGCTTTTGCTTGCTTTGGCCGGATGAGCAATCATATGCTATCATTCTACGACGACATCCTAGAGCAAAGCTAACCCACAAACTGTTTCTTTGAAATTTGAAAGATTTGGAGTTTTACTCATTTTCAGTTATAAGTGCAATAACCTGGGCCACTAATTAATGATTTATTGAATATATAAAATTTACTTAATATGTTTTCACTATCTTGCAGTAAAGCTTTTACTGTAATTGTGAGGAGGGTTTTAGCTTAGCCTTGCTCTTTTCATGTTCCATATTGGAACTGATTTCGGTTACACGGGGAAGATTTATAAGATAATTTTGTATGTTAAATAATCGTTGTTAAGACAGTTATCATTTTGAGTTGGTAATATTTAATAAACATAAATTAATGTATTAGTAAATAATTTACTTCCAATTTAAATTAAGAATATAACATTCAAATGTATATTCTGGAATAATATATTTTTCATTCTTACGCAAATCTTAAAGCTGAAGATTATTAACATTTCATTAATTGTTATGTATTTTGTGATTATTTAATTTTATCAACACATTACATACCATATTTAACTTATTTTTGAACTTTTCTGTCATACTTTACATTTAAAATCAACTATACAAGAGTCAATCGCAGACCATGTACGGGGTTATTTGCCCAGTTCCTTTCCCATTAAACCGATTGTTCATATGCAGTTGTGGCAATAGATAATGTTAATTACAGTTTCTATGAGAGATAAAATAACTATCATATTTGATTTGGTTAAAGATTCCCTTTTCTCTTTTTATTGAAAGCATTTTCAAATTTCATTTTATTTTATTACAAACACACTTTATCAATAATTAGATATTCCTTTGCATAAACATAATTAATATAATTAGTATATTTAATGATTGGAGTTAAAAAGTTAGCATATTGTGGGACATATCATTAAATTGTAGGATGACATAATGTTATAATTACATTACTCTTCCGATATCAACAGAAAGCCTTTACGTAGAAAAGAGGTACATACACTGCGTTTAACATCCACTTAATAGGAACTTTTCAACAGGGAGATTGAAATATTTAGCAAACTGAAAGAGCGTATTTTATGACATGAAAACGTATGAATTTATGTAATAAAAGGTTCATAAAATGTGAATTATGTAACTATTTGTCTGAAAGGATATTCTATTTTGAAATAGCTCCATAAAAGCCCATGTTTCTTTCCAAATCCAGAGATTCTGGTTTGGAGTCCTGTTTAGCCGTTTGTGTAATTTACATATAGTACTACTCTTTTCTTCTAAATTAAGACACTATTCAGTCCTGACATGCTCTACAATGAAAATTAACACAGATCATCAAGTTCATAGCATCTGGCAGATTCTGCGGTTGGATTAGGAAATTTAGCGCTGAAAATAAGGATTTTATTATTCGAGAACTAAATGCAAAACTAACAGTACTTACAAAGAGAATTGCTTCTGAAAAACTAAATTTTTTTTTTAGAATGTACTTTTCTTCTGTTGTTTAGTATTCTATAAATTAAACTGCCATATTTGAAATTACTATAATAGTTGAAGGGATCACATTTGTATTCAAATGCTAATATGCAGATCAGTGGAAGGTGCATTTATGTTTTATGTTCAATTATCTCTTACTCTTTCATTTTTCAGGGAATGTAATGCTGCAAGTATTTAAATACTATGTCGTTATATTTATATTAGGGAAATATTATCACAAACTTTTGTTGGCATTTTATACTTATGGAACAAAATAAAAATATGTAATTAAAAATTTGTACCTTTGAAGGTCATACAAGAATAAGGTAACACATAAAACTGGGCTGCTAATTTGAATTAAGGGAAAATATTGTAAAAGAAATCCTCCGAGAAAAGGCTCTAATGACTAGCTCTCTAAATGAACTGCCAACCGAAATGGAATACCCAGTAATTACCCTGAACTACCCACTTCTATATATAGCTATCTTCATATAATTTGCGGGTACTCCAAGGTTTAGGAACATGGCTTAAAACACTCCAGAATGAGGCCAGAGTGTGTAGTGCAGCATGTATTGTCTAAACAAAGAAAATTACCCGTGCAAAGAAGCAGACTGTGATCAGATTGTACCATCTATATCTCTGTTATAATCACTCGATTAATGCCTGCCACTTTTATTCATAAATAATGGAGATATGAATGATATATTTCTTACTATGTATTATACATCGCAATGAGGTTAATAAACTTACATATTATATGCAGTGAGTAAGAAAATTA
The DNA here is from genome assembly GCA_030762175.1 of Metallyticus violacea. Taxonomy (NCBI): domain Eukaryota; kingdom Metazoa; phylum Arthropoda; class Insecta; order Mantodea; family Metallyticidae; genus Metallyticus; species Metallyticus violacea. Next base: position 271,827,259 of record CM060846.1, on the reverse strand, counting down.
AAGTCATTATGTAACTGTGCCTTATGAGGTCCCTATCCTAGATATTCTCCCCGGGTCTCCAACTACGCTCTTCCAGTAGACACTACATTTACATTTCTGGACCTAATCTCTGAAACTAGCAGACAGTTTCCTATATTATCCTATCATTAAATAACTTATGTGAACCCCGTATTTCAAGTAGGAAAGGTTTTGACATGATATGTTGAACTTTCTCTTAAAGAAAAACAAAATATGAGAAAATGTTACAATTTATAAGGTCAAATGCACGTATTCTTATACATTGTTTTATGTTTTCAGTAAAATTTCAATAGCTATAAAACTGTAAACTTGTTTAGCTGTATCTCATTTTCGTGGTGATAGATAAAATTCCATACAACAGAGACAAATGCAAAATAGTGTAAGATACTGAAGTTGGTCACACTATCCGTTTACTATTCTTCTCATATTCAGATAATATTCAGAATTGTGCTCCGGAAAGTTTTGTATCTTGCTATTCTTTAAATAGGTATATCATTTGTTATTTCCAAAATGTTTGCTCTTTTAAGTTCTTCTATTGCATTATAATTTTTATCGTGCTATTTTTTTCTCCACAGTTGTCCACAATGCTCTAAGAAAATGAAGAAACTAATTAAAGGGAGATAGTTATAATGTTCCGGTAACAGCAGAAAATTACAAAAAGAACGGAAATGTTGAATGCAATGAAAGCAAGCGAGTCTTTGTTTTGTGACTTTCAAGAAATCGGTTGGACATATAAATATGTCAAAGTTTCCTTTCCATTTCATCTCGTGAAATAAGCTCAAGCGTCACTGCCTCAAGTTCCACATTTCTTAGGTACACATAGACGTCAGAGTGGGAAGGTATAATGAATGCTACATTTATTGCACTATCTGTTTTTTTTTTTTTTTTTCCTTTTCCCAGGATTGTTACAGTAAGGTGAGTTATGCAGAAATTCTCAGCTTAAGTAGTCAACGTGACTGCTACTGCGGCGAACTCAATAACTAATAGTCGCGCGGAAGGCCAGTTCATTGAAGCAAGTACTTGATTACGATTGTAGACTGGTTTATTGCGTTAAACAACTGACAAAACAATATATAATTTCTAGCCCATTATGTATTTATACAGTGTATTGTTCGCTCATAATGATTCACTTATGTATATCTTATTTGAAATGAAGCAATTGCCGCTATGTATTGTTTATAACACTATGATTGGACCTTAAAATGCTATCTACCCAGCCGTTAATCTCGCTTTCTTCCCGATAACTAAACTAGCGGCACCACGCTTAGCGAAAAAGTGACCTGAAACGGGTAATATGTTTCACGATTGCCATGGCGTCTACATATACGGCATTTAGTGTTGTTAGTCTACATACTTCTACTGTGGGAAAGACTTTATCGTGATTGATCTCTTGCTGCATATACCCGACCTCTAATGAGGTATATACCTTTTTCTGTCATGCATCATTTATGCAATCAGGTGGAGCAAATCACATAAGGGTCTGTATATGAACCTACATATTAAAATGTAAAAAGGTACCGAAATGGAAATAAAATACAATTATGTTGAAAAATGTTAACACAAAGCACGTAGAACATTTAATATAATTACAATTAAAAACTTATAAATGAAACATTATTTTACAGCACTTTTGAATTTAAGAATATGCAAGTCTTAATATGTGAAAGTTGAACGAAAAGTAATGACTCTGATTTAACTAAGCTCCCAAATGTTTGCTCAGACAGAAGCAGCTGCACAAAGAGGGTCTTGATATAGTTACCAACTACTGAAACAGTAGAATTCTTACATAATTTCCAAAATGCCCAAACTCTGTCCCATCCCAATTTCCCATGTTCACATTATTAAAGGGATCTCTTTGGGGGCATTGAATACTCACAAAACAGTGCTAAAATGATTGAAAACATAAGGTAGTCAATTCTTTCACAACTTGAATTTATTTTGTTTACGAATGCTCTTTAACATCTCAGGTCACCAGCGTTCCATTCAAATCAGGGCGTGAAACGGCCGACGAATTTTGCTCAGAGGCCTCTTCTTTCAGGCCTGAGATTCTATATCGTGCCGTAAATGTGCAACACGGGACCCACGACTTTACTTTACTTCCCTTCCGAAGGAAGCCATACTTTTACGCCCGAAAAAATCTTTCGATCCTGGCCGGGATTGAACCTGCGATCTTGGGTTTAGGAGGCAAGTATGGATTCTTTCGCAACGGTTTCTAACAACTTTGATAGGTGTAGGGAAGAACTGAAGTATGGTAAGCATGAAACTCTAGAGTCATTTTACATTACTTTCATTTAAACATTCATATTTGTATAACTGATAGAATAGTAAGTATTATTATTCGTTCAATCGACACAAAACCGTCCGTTTAGCATCTTCATATACTGTCGCTATATATAGTTTTACGTTCAAATACCACTTTCGTCAAATTATATTATTATATTTTTCATTCAAATTAAGGATGAATGCGGAACAGACTAAGACCATAAATGTCAAAGAAATAGAGTTCGAATGACTTTGGTGTCGGCCGCACATTAACTGATATATTCTATCCAGCTGCCAATGCTGGATATTCGTTGCATAAGAATGAGCCAAGCCTCGATTATCCATTGTGAATGTACTGCCCCTCGCTACGTCCCTGGAATCCTTCGAGTAGTGCGAATGCATGAACCTTGAGAAGTTAAACGAACTGTAACTGATCCTGCTTACTAATCTCATTTTATGTGGAAGAAAAGGGGCGTATTTTCACCTACAGTATTGTAAGAGAAAATTATACTGTCCATTGTTTTGTCCACCATAAATACGCTTGTTTACTACATTAAATATTTTAAGAGCAGCATTCATGTAATGGAATACGATGATAATACATACACATACAAATCCTTTGTCCAGCATTCCCTTTTTTATTTTCCAAAATATTTAAGAAACGCACCATTGTGATTTTGTCCCTGAGAAACGTTCTTAGGATTAAAGCTATGCACTTATGAATCATATTTATCTCTGTGCACTCCTTTAGGCACATGCAAATTAACTGTGCTAAAATTTCATGCTGACATTCAAACGTTGGCGTGCCAAATATTCCATATTTGCATATACTTAGAAGTAATCTTGACCATCATCATTGCATATGTTCCTCCCGTGACAGAGGGGCTGTCAACATGCTTTTCGATAGTTGGTACAGTTTCTATTGCCAGAAAGAGTTTCCTTCTGGGGTCTTCCCTCGTCCTGAAAATGTACACACCAGGCGATTGCAAGAATTTCGGGCTCATTTGAGTTTTCATTAATTAATTTCTTACAGCTCCGAAGGCGATAAATGGCGATCTTTCAAGTTAAAATATTGAAGCAATGTCTGTATAAATGCAGTACTAGTGGTACTAGTAGTACTAGTAGTAGCAGCAGCAGTAGTAGTAGAAGCAGTAGTTGCAGTAGTAGTAGTAGTGGCAGTAGCTGCAGCAGTAGTAATGAGAGTAGCATTAGCAGTAGCATCAGCAGTAGTAGTAGTAAAAGTAATAGTAGTAGTAGTAGTAGTAATAGTAGTAGTAGTAGTAGTGGTGGTAGTAGTAGTAGCAGTAGTAGTAGTAGTAGTGATTAATTATAGTAGTAGCAGCAGTAGTAGGAGTAGCAGTAGTAGTAATAGTACAAGTAGTAATACTAGCAGTAGTTGCAACTGCAGCAGTAGTAGTAATAATGTTAGTGAAAGTGGTAGTAGCAGTAGTAGTAAGAGTAGTAATAGTAGTAGTAGCGGCAGTAGTAGTGGAAGTGGTAGCTGCAATGGCAACACCAGCAGTAGTAGTAGTACTAGTAGTAGTGGTAGCAGCAGTAGTAATTGCAGTAGCAGTAGTAGTAATAGTAGTGGTAGTAGCAGTAGCAGTAGTATTGGGAGTAGCATTGAAAGTAGCAGTAGTAGTAGTTGTACCAGTAGCATTAGTAGTAATTATAGTAGTAGCAGTAGCAGTAGTACTAGTAGTACTAGTAGTAGTAGCAGTAGTACTAGTAGTAGTAGCAGTAGTACTAGTACTACTAGTAGTAGTAGTACTAGTAGTACTAGTAGTACTAGTAGTAGTACTAGTAGTAGTAGCAATAGTAGTACTAGTAGCAGTAGTAGTAGCAGTAGTAGTACTAGTAGTAGTACTAGTAGTAGTACTAGTAGTAGTAGTAGTAGTACTAGTAGTAGTAGCAGTAGTAGTAGCAGTAGTAGTACTAGTAGTAGTAGCAGTAGTACTAGTAGTAGTAGCAGTAGTAGTAGTAGTAGCAATAGTAGTACTAGTAGCAGTAGTAGTACTAGTAGTAGTACTAGTAGTAGTAGTAGTAGTAATAGTAGTAGTAGTAGTACTAGTAGTAGTACTAGTAGTAGTAGTAGTAGTAGTAGTAGCAGTAGTAGTAGTGGTTGTAGTTTTTATTTCCTGTCTTTTGGCATTGAAATTCATACAATATTAATTACAGTCTCCCCTTTAAAATTTCCTTCATCCACTCCCTCTCTTATTCAAGATGCTTTCTTTGTAGGTTCCTCTTTCATCCCTGGATCCTAACGGCGCATTCGTCTACAAGGTATTCTATCGTTTCTTCCTTTTCTCGGCTTCTTATCTTCTTTGTCCCAGTATCTGTGGGTTAGCGTTTCGTTTCCGCACCTCAATCTTACTATGATAATTTGAATTATTTTTTGCACCTTACTGTCAAGAATTCTGGAGTTTTTGTCCTTATTCTACTGTATATTTGATTTTCTCACCGGATATTGTTAAATCAGAATTTTGTCTGTACATCCTTATCGCTTCTACGAAGTTGGGTCAAGTAAGTTCTAGTTTTATTCCTATCATCTTCTGACAAACAGTTTCAGTTTGGCATTCACATTGCTTTCGCTTCCGTTTAGACAGTCCTTCGTTCCTGTCATCTATTTCTTTTAAGCGTTCATTGAGAATATCTATTTCAAAATTTTTTACTATCAACTATGCGTCTATATTAATAATTTCGTTTGTTTCTTGTACACACACATACACACGAATGAATATGTGTATCATATGGAGAAGATAAGAAGACAAACTCTTTCGTTATTTTTGGCTTTAACCATGCGGATAATTTTTTTACGCATCTACAGCTTCTAGATGCACCACTACTATTCAGCCTAATTACGCCATGTTTATTTGAGAGTAGTCTCAGGTGATTTGTCGTATTACGAACGGAGTATTTCTTCTCAATCTGCAGTACCTAAGTTTTCATATACAGTACTCTGTATGTTTGCATTATAACAGTCTTCAATGTTTGTTTAGTACATACACTTGGAAAAGTAATAAAGGAGATCAACGCTGCAAGTTATAACAAATAAACGGTGTTTTAATTTATTTGTACGATTATTAATAATTAAGCGTAATTAACATTTGTTGAAACAGTAAAATAATGATATAACAGAAATATGTGGAAATAGCTCTGACACATTTGATCTTTCCCGTTTTCATAATTTTCACTGCCGCTTTCCCTAATTACTGTTTGAGGGTCTGGCAGTGACGCGCTCATGCTCGACGAGTTGAAAGAGGATTGATTTGAGTAATAATTCACATTACCTTCATCAGAACACTTTTTTAAATTTATTCAGCCCATTCCTATGACATTAGAATTCAGCTATCTTTAGACCAAGTTATTCCTCAAATCGAATCGAATTCATTTTTAGGTTTCTTTATTATTTGAAAACTGCTGTAAATAAATGTAATGATCTATTTGGATACAACTTTCCTTATTCTAATAAAACTGTCTTTACATTTATTTTAATAATATTTATTTTTTCCCTTCCGTCTCCACTTCTGTCATTTTTCCATTCATTTACTTAAGTTCTAAAGTAGTATTTGCGTTATTGCGGAGATAAATGTATAGGATTAGTCAAAAACATCTGTACTGTTTTATAACATTTGAAATTCTAATGAAACTATCTGAACAAAGAGTAGCACTAAAAGATACAGAAACTGTGACCCCTTATTATACCTACATGTTAAGGATGTACAATATGGATATCGTAGGGCGTCGTCGCACACAGTTCGCGTTGACTGCAGATATAGACGAATGCACGGTTGATTTCCTCGTGTATAGACGAGTAGAATATTAAAATTGTGTTTACCATGCTCGGCGAGAGTAACGTTAAACTGTGATTGTGAATTTCATTGCATGGAAATCTAGCACACAGCATTTCAGCATTGGTTCGTGTTGCTATGCAAAGAACATTAAAAATTATTGTTTTTTTAAATTTTGGCGATGGTCTTCACTAATCCCTATATATTTGCATGTGCTAATTATATAGTATGACGAGGTTATATGAGATATGGGCCAACAGAGCCCTGCTTACTGGAGGGGGACAGTCGTCAAGGTCCTTAATGCAAGTGCAGGTAGCAGCTTGTACTTTTTTGAGGGAGGCTTTGTCAGCGAGTGGTTTGAGCGTTCGTGTGCTATTCGGTGCCTTCATTGTGTGTGAACTGTTTACTAATTGTTCTTCGTTACTTGTACTACTATGTAAATAGCCTTGAAGAATGGTTCTCTATGCACGACACGTATGTTAAAATGAATTTTTGAAGAAAATGGCAAGGCAATTCGCAAGATATTTTCCTCGCAATTGTGTTCCAGGTAGAGAAACTGTTTACCAACTTGTTAAACTGCTACAGGAGACAAAGTCAGTCATTGACAAGAAATGTGTTCCGAACCGACGTGCTCTTACAGAGGGAAAGTTATATAAAATATAGCAATTTTCTAAGTAGATGACGGCAATGTATTTTCATAAACTTTCATAACACATGGTGTGCTTATTATTATGTTTTTGAACAACATAATTATATGCTTTTAGTAAAAATATAAATAATAAAATAAAAAAAAATATGTAAGAGGACTCAATTTACCTTTATCCGATCGCGGCGGCTGCACTGTCCTAGTAAACAGCCGCGCTCAGGTGGCCCGTAATTAAAATAACCTACCTGTGTTATTTATGAGAATATATTTAAAATTCTGTATATGTTCTAAATTTTTCAAGAACTATTAAGAAAGTGTTATTTTATTTAGTGTTTTGTAATCATTAATGGAATTTCCAATTCTGGGAAGTTTAATGAAAAGCTTACAGTTATTAGAATACATGTTTTAGCGGAAGTTTATATGTTTTTCTAGACAGTCTTCCACAGTTTTGATCTTCTAGTCATAGCTAACTCATTACAAATTATTCTATTTTGCTCAATGTCCCGTAGACCTCAACCAGTTGGAAGTGATATGTTTTAACATCGCACACTAAACCGCCACGGGTGGCCGAGGTCATTAAGGCAAGGGCTCGTGGGTTCGAATCCCCCCAGGACCATCCTCCCTGGCTGAGGAGTTTTCCAAATTTTCCTCAGTCCTCATAAATGGCGAATGCCGGAGAGCTACCCTAAACTTAGATCTAGAACGTTTCCTTCCTTAAAAAATTCCTTCCCAATATATCATTTCATTTCATGTAACATCAGTGTCCACCACCTGTAGTGCCTCAATAGTAAAAAATGGGCGTTAAACACTATTAAAAATCGCACACCAACGTTTTATCTCAATAACTGTAATTGCAATATAGAAATTCTAGATATCTAAGACACTAAATATATTCTTTAAGTGAAGTAGTTCAGTGAATGAGTGGTGATTTGCTATATGCAGTTTCTTTCTGCCTAAGAAAAGGCAACTGACATTTATAAAATATACAACATGATGTGCTTACGAGTTCAAACATTCACGAGCAGTTTTCTGTATATTTCTTTCCACTGTATTCAAATTCAAGTCTAATTCTCCTTATTTGTACCATTCTATTCTGCTAATTTTTTTTGTTGCTGTAGACCATGGCCTGTATTTTACGAAAAGTAGTTTTCTTCACATAGATTATTATATTTCTTCGTGTCCCATGTTTCTGCTGCATATTTTACCACTCGCAAGTTACCTGCAAGTATACAACTAGAACTGTAATGTCTACTATCATAGAGTAATGTTCAGATGCATGCTAGAGGGCGGAAAAATGTAAAATTTCATATTTTAAACACATTACTGAGATATATCATCTTTATGTATTGGCATGTGTAGAATCAAACAAGCGCAACTTAGTTTTCCATTATTCATTATATTTTGTAAAAGTTTTAATATTTTGTATATTATATTTTCAATTTTATTTCTTTAAATTTTGAGTGCTCATGCACGGATTAACGTTTTACATTCTTTAGTAAGTTAACCCACATTTGTATGGATACGTTCTTTTAGTTCCGGTTTAAGTATTACGTTAGCACTCAGCTGCAAGGGGTAATTGATCCTTCCTCCCTTAGTACTGTTCCGATTTGCCGATCAGTTTCGGAAACAGTAGCTCTGATCTTGGAAGGTTTACAAATGTCATGTGCAGGACAAAAACTTGTGTGCTTGTATTTTGTATTGGGTTTTTAAAATGTACCTTTTGAATTATTAGGAATAAAAACCAATAATTTCATTTAAGTTTTGGAAAAAAATTAGGATAAAATTTCAACTAAATCACAGATATTCCAGTACGATTGCTCATGATTCAATAACAAGCAATCTTAGTACAATTCTGCAGTACATTCTGGTAGTTAGGGAGATAGTATATATTACAGAGTCTCGCTATCTGCGTTATTTTGACTACTACGGTCGATCTTCATCAAGATATCGAAAGACATTGCAAGATTTTTATTTATTTGGTTTCGTTATGGACGCTCTTTAACATCTCAGGTCATCAGCTTACCATTCAATTCAGAGCATAAAGCGGTCGATAAATTTTGTACAGAGATTTTTTCTTTCATGCTTGAGGTTCTTTTACTGGTCCTCGGGACCCACGGCTTTAGTTCCCTTCCGAAGGAAGCCATTTATTTATTAAATGTACCCCAATGAAAATTATTATAATGAGAAATAGGTTACTGTAGGTTTCTAATTCATATATTGTAATATTTTAATGTATAAATCTTAATCATAATGTTCTGCTGTAAGTTTAAATGCGCTAATATTTTAAACACATATTTTAGTGCTATGTATTTCATAGTTCTTCAATTGTTTTCAGTCCTCATAACTTTTCAAATATAGTGACAGTAGCTCTCAGACAGTTCTCTCAGCTTCACGTCTCCACAAGAAACTTGAGTACCTCAAGTTGCAGTTTCAGTATGTTGCAGTATGCAGTTTCTAATCTTAGTTGTATCTTCTCAATCTGAATTTGCGTTCACTAGCATATATACACATACATACATATTGCGTGCATACATATACATAGATGCTTCAGATATTTCTTGTTCCTGGAACTCTGTGGCACAAATATCATCATTAGATAAGTGGCCAAATCTATATCTCAACAAAAAAAAAAGTTTTCATTATAAACACAAATAAAATACAAAATAATATTAGTTTTAATTAATCAATATAACCTTTATTTTTATTATTTTAAATGTATAAAGGGTTAAACTTGAGTTCTTGATACCTAAAGAGTTTTACATACTTTTGCATCTTTCTAAATATTTAACCAATAATATGTAGTTTTAAATAAATAAGGAAAAAGAAACGTATTAAAAACTTTGCAGAGTATATTTATAGTACTTTGGGGAACAACTTCTTAACCGCCTCTAATGTGTCGCAAAATGTACATTTATTTTCTCCATAAACGTTTCCCATTCCTAAGAATTTTCTGCTGTTTAACTCTTATTCCCATTGCCGATACAGGAGAACTAAAACTGCTCTTTCATGAGAGGACTGGTTTATCGCACATTACTTCTCTTCCAAGCTGTAAACAAGTTTTTCGATAGAAGTGTAGCACTAATCTTTATTGTAAAATACTATTCTAAATTAACCTTTATGTATTCTAATACTATACTCAAAATTTGTTATTTTCAGGACACCCAACACCATAAGAAGTGGACAGGAAAGTGAATAGCACATAACTCTAACACAAGAAACTAAAACTTGTGAGTTTTGAGTAATTTCGTTGGTCAATAAATTTTGTCATTAATGATACAATGCTGAAAGCTCACAAGGCAATTCTTTCGATTACCTTCACTTAGAACAAATTAAAAAATGTATTCGCAAGTTAAATTACTGAGTACGTGGTTGCAAATGTTAAGTGATGCTGCAGAGTTGCAGCGAAATAATATGACAGCAAATTATAACATGAGCAACGTGCTAACAAGTAATTGCTAGAAATATAGTTAGATCATTTAATTGCTTTATTCGGGTAACATTCCACAATATTTTCATATTTGTTTATTAAAGTGTAGACCTATCATAAATAGTGTGACATTCTTCCTAGATATTCCTGCCAAATGAACTGAAAAGAAGATAATTAATTAACTAACTTATATCCCTCTTAAAATATGCAGTCTTAACACATGCAAATATTGAATTACAACCTGCAGAACTAACAAGAATTTTAAGAAGACCTCGAATAACACAGAACTTGGTTTAGTTAGCTTGATATATAGCCATTAGGCAAAAGAAGAGTCTTTTAGCAAAGTTAAAACGGAAAATTAATTTGGCAATAAAAGAAGAAGACGATGCTTGCGGTCTGTATGTAACTCCATTATAAGACATGGAGGATATACGCTACCTCTAAAGTGCGTGAAATATCAATGACAATAGTTATATAATTAAATTAAATAATTACTTCATTAAATTATTCCAATACAAACTCCCTGGCTTGTAACCACGCAGGTGTGAAATAAGGACCTCTCTCTCATGCTACCGCTACAAGTTAGAGGTATGGGAAGGGGGTATTTGAAAGCAGGGACCCTGCTTTTACGAATCAGGTATGTGTTCCTTCAAATTATTCTGGTGAACCCTGGGTTGCCCTTTAATATCAAAGGTGCGCTATTACTGCGCAGGCCCACCGTGAGAAGATGAACCCCCCAGTGAAAGGCCTGCGATCCACACACACAAAAGGGACTCGGCACTAGCAAGTAATCGGTTAAACTAGTAAAAGCATTCGTCTAGCAACACGTGGAAGCGGTGCAGTGGTTAGGATTAAATTAAGCACTTTTTACTTCGAATAAAGTGGAGGTAGTTAGTAAAAAGTTATTGAGAAACACACAAGTACATACATACCTGCAAATACGTAAATGCTCTTGGCATCAAACACATTATATTTTAGTATTGCCGCTAATAAGGAAATGACTGATTTTTTCCCAGGTTTTCCTCACTTCGAGTGCCTTATGTGCGTGGGAGGTAGCGGAAACTTGGACCGGAAAGTTTCCCTTCATAAGAGAAATCCTTCCAATTTCTCATTTCATTTCATGTATCATCGACGTCCATCGCCTGTGATGACTCAGCAGCAGAGATGGACGTTAAAAATTACATTTTTGTTTACTTGCTGTAGAGTCAGGGTGTGCTGATTCAGGAGTTTACTTAATTCGCCACTTTGCTTAGTATATTCCCGCAGTTTCACGACAGTGACTTGCAAATGGACACACTGTATTCAATTTATGTTGTGTGCTAATCAGCGTGCTTTCTTCTGGGGATTTGGCATCTGGTGAAAAACTTTTCTTTCGAAATTAAAGAACGTGATTCTCTGGAAACAAACTCAAAATTACTTGTCACTGAGATTAAGTTTACAAGTTATTTTAATGTATCCTCAATCGATCAAACTGTTCATTTTTGTTGTGCTAATAACAGTCATGCGAGCATAAGAAATGGGGATGAAGAATCATCCTAGCGTTCACTGATAAAGTTCCGTAATTAATCAACCGTTATATTTTAAAGCAGAGGTTAGAGTTTTTACTTTTTAAGCAACAGCACATATAACCCTTTTTTCACACGCCAGATCTGCACGAAATATAAAAACTTTTGCTTTATACGAGATTTATAGAAGTTTAGGAGACTTCTGGTCAATTTAATTCGATTTTTATAATGAACGACTGCTGATCATGCGGCAATTATTTCTCATATACAAAACCTCAAACAAATTATTTCTTATGGATACCGTTAGGCAACATTTGTTGAAAATAAACAGTAATTAAATAGTCCATTTCAGGAATCTGGAAAACAGTATCTCAGAAAAAATAAGTGGCTGAATATTTGGAATTATGATTCAGGCTGTGACAAAAATTCTGCAGCCCAAATTGAATCCGAAATTGTAAAGGGCAATGCAATGACAATGATTTCGTAGAATTATGCTGTTTAGTTCGGATCTGTATGGCTCGATATAAACATTGCTTTCTAATTACCTTTCAAATATAATAAGATATAATAGTCTGCCTATAATTGTAAAATTAATTAATAATTTTAAAAGGTATATGCTTTCACATAGCTTAGTATCATGGTGTAATAGTTACATATGTAAGGTTTGGGCCAATGTGAACCCCCCCCCCCCAAAGATTTATTATTCTCTTATTCGATATTAACATTTATGTGAATTTTTATAAATTTATTGTTGTGTATTATACAAACGTTTGTTTTTTATTGCAATATCCTGATCATTGTCAACAATTTAGTTGCATTATATTATTGTATCAACCAGATTGTTAACTATTATCGTAGCAAAAACTGCTTCTTGTTGCAACAATTTTTATACCGCTTGAATGTTATTGTTTTTGCAATAAAAACCAACATGGTAAAATATCAATGAGTAACAATGAGATAGAAGCATTTATCAACCAATCGGACAGTAAAGTGTCTGTCTCTGAATATGAAGATTATTATTCGAGCACTGCTTCTGAAAGTTATAGTTCTTATGACGAGATCTCCTGCGAAAATCCTACTAATAACAAACAGACAATCCTTTCAATAACTTAAACTATAGAGTAAAGTTGCACTCATTTGTACAACATGGCCGAAATATCTTCAGGAATTAACCAGAAGCAACAGAGTATGCATTCACAAAAATAGAAAGATCATTTGAAGTGATATCTGGTGAAAATACAACAATGGGGATAACAAGAGCGAGATTATAGCCAATAGAAGAAAAATATTGATAATGTTCAATTTCAAGCACATTTAGGACTCTTGTTCCTTGCCGGTGTGAATCGATCTCATGAAATGTAAACCAAAATCTTGTGGGATAAGAAAATATATCACTAAAAACCTTTACGTTCCCTGCAATTCGGTAAGAAACTACAAAAGAGAGATGACAAACTGAAAAACTTGCTGCTATCCATTCCATTTGTGTGTGTGTACCGCCACGGGTGGCCGAGGTCGTTAAGGCACGGACTCGTGAGCGGGAGGTCTGCGGTTCGAATCCCGCCAGGACCGTCCTCCCTGACTGGGGTTTTTTCCAGGTTTTCCTCAGTCTTCATAACTGGCAAATGCCGGTGAGGTACCTAAACTTAGGCCTGGAACGCTTCCTTCCTTAAAAAAAAATATATCCTTTCCCAATTTATCATTTCATCTCATGTATCATCAGTGTCCACCGCCTGTGGTGCCTCAGTAGTGAAAACGGGCGTTAAACACTACTCAAAAAAAAAAAATCCATTTGTGAGATAATATAGGTGGAAGCTCTTATCTAAGTTATATAATCCTAAAAAGAATGTAGGATTTCGAGGTTGTTCCCTTCAAGCAACACATCTCAAGTAAATAGCAAATTGTGGACGCTTTTTGACAGTAAGATTTTCCAAGTGCTAAATCAAGAAAAGTATGTAACTCAACACCAGAAAACATCATAGCAAGAGAATAGTTGTTGATCTTATCAGTGAGCTAAAGAGCTAAGAATGTAACTTGTGAACGCATTTTGACCTCGTATAATTTGGAACTACTTCAGAAAAGAAAATCAAAGAGAGGGAAAATATGTCAGATCTATCACACACACAAAAATGCAGGAAGACACTTTATTTTACTTTGCAGATGACACTACTGTAATAAATTATGTTCAAAATAGAAATTATAATGTTGTATTTATGATAATGTAAGAAAAACAAATCAGTGTCCAATGGTTATTTTGTACAACATACATGAGTTTGTGGATCTTAAATGACTCAAATTGGAACACAAGAAAATTTACAAGAAAGAAAGTATTCTTAGAACTTGGAAAATTAAAAGAATACATTGTAGCAAGAACACACTTCCCATGGACTGAAGAATCGCCGAGAATACTTCTCATTAAGCAGAAATCACAGCTAAGTTTCAGAGTTCACAACTTCAGAAAAACCTTTAAAATGTGCACACTGTAAGTTCAGCCCATCAAACAATGACAACAAAACAAACATGATATATGGAAACTTTAAAACTTGTCACATACTTACGTCCAAAATGCAATCAATGAGAAACATTTGTATGAATGCTTAATTTTTTCTCTAATAACATGAATATATTCTGAAGAGAAAAATTATAATATTGTAAACATGTGAATCAAATATTGTGTTTCTTATATGTTTGGATAGTATTTTACATGCTATATTCCAATTACAAATAGTCAAAACACACTGACTCGAACACTATGTCCGTACAATAAAATCGAGCAGAACAGTAGGGTTAACTTCAATAAAGTGATACTTATGAGGCACATTGACGCTCAAGTCATGTGCAACTTCTAAGAATAATGTAAACTACTGCGAAAATGGATGAACTTTACATCACGGCAATCAACTAATTCTGTAAAGGATTACCGTAGGCAGATGTTCAGAAATTAAATAATTTGGTATAGAAAATGACTGCGTATTTTCAGTAAATATAAAGAATTTAACGGCCTTTATTATGCATAAAATCAAATCATATTTGTGCACCTTAAAATTTTTGCCGCAATATGTGGGTAGCCAATGCGTCCAGGTAAGAGTGGTATAGCAAGGCAATCACGTAGTAAGTATTGCCCGTTCTTATAAGAACAGTAAAGATTACTCGCTAGTTATTTGTGGATTTATTTTGTAGGAAGTTAGTAGGATTTAATTAAATAAACTAAAACAGTAATGATTTGGGAAGATCCTAATAGCTGGAGAAGCTGTACAGAAGTAATGCCTTGGATCAAGGTGCAGCATAAGCTTGACTAACAATTTCGAGCTCTTCATTTGTCAAGCGCGGTGATCTGTAGCTCGCGCTTAACGTTAACACCGACCTAAATAAATAAGTACGTATGATACTTGTAAATAAACACTTCTTTTAGGTGAATTGCAGTAGATTCTACATTACGAACTTTGTAACGTAACTTTTGTCTGTTTGTCATTCAGCGTATTCGATTAGCGGTTGGCATAAATCTATGAACGCGGTTTTTCCTGCACTTTCTTTTTCCTTCCTGTAAACATAAACTTGGGCGTGGGCTATATTCTCACTACTCACCATAATTCATAAATAGCTTTAAACACGTGTAGCAGCCACTATGGTACATAAATATTTCACGAAGAGGAAAAACATTGCAGCTTTAGAGCTCTCAGGGAATATTAGTATCGACCCGGGGGAAGAGAACTGCAGAAACGATGACATTAACAATCTGGAGCAAGCTGCATGTCACACACAACTGCAGAGAAAATGGCCAGCATGAGAAGGCTTTGTTAAATACGTAAAAAGCACATTATTATTATTATTATTATTATTATTATTATTATTATTATTATTATTATTATTATTATTTCTCCCTAAGTTTTCCGATTTTTGTTTCGTTGGGATAAATATTACAATCTATTATTTCGGTAATACTTGAAAATTTATAGCCAAAATTTTATATTTATTTATTTATTTATTTATGTATGGGCGCTCTTTAACATATCAGGTCATCAGCGTTCCATTCAACTCAGGGCGTGAAACGGCCGACAATTTTGCTCAGAGGCTTCGCTTTCAAGCTTGAGGTCCTTTTTCGTGCCGTAAATGTACGACACGGGACCCACGGCTTTACTTCCCTTCCGAAGGAAGCCATACTTAAGATTTTTATCCATCCATCGGTCCTGGCCGGGTTTTTGGGTGTAGGAGGCAAGTATGGTAACCACTACACCACCAGGATCGACAAATTTTTATATTGTATAACCTGTACAATATCTGGACGGAATTGTGAGATTAACTTTATTTTCTGTTAGACACTTTAAGGCCATATTTAGGTATCTCAGGAATACTATAATCTTTGGGAAGGAAGTGACAGCTAGAGATTTTAAGACAGGAAGAGGGTCTCGATGTTGCGATTGTCAATACAAAAAAGAAAAAAAATTATATGATATATAATTATATGATATACATATACATAAATTATATGATATACAAGCGTTGTGTACTGTAGGGAATTGGAAGTGAGTAGCATTGGACTTACCATGCAAGCTAATTACGGATGTGCTTTTGCAAACAAACAGTACGTAAAAATAATTAACATTTACTAACTGATTTCAGTAGAAATAGAAGCAATCTGGTAGAAAGCACAAGCTTAGCTATGAATATTTAAAACGCTTGGGTTACGCGGGAAGTTATAATGCTAAAGTGCCTAGTAGTGTCGCGATAGAAGTCAATGAATTCTATTGTTAACTGGTGAACTTGTTGAAATATGCCCTGGGACGAAATTTCCCATATCCTGAAAATATAAAAACAGTAACTTCATCACCTGAAAATCCCTTTAGCAGATAGCGGGACATCAAATGTTAAAATAATACTATAAAATATCTTTAAAACACATTCGATGAACATTACTGATTTATTAAAACGATCTGATTATTAACGAAAATATAAAACAAATACAAGCTTGTAATGCACTAAAACATAAAAGTTGCACACACAAATACAATGAGAAAACTACTTTTAATTTAGGGAAGTAACAAAATAAATATTATACAAGGATCATAATTCTGACAAAAGAGTTTAATAGCAAACAAAAATCGTAAAAATTATTTTTAAGTGTTCAAGAGGCCCCTGATAACAATAATAAAATTGTTGTTTATATTGCCGACAGATGTTTCTAAGTGTAGACAAAATGACGTGCTATCACCATCATGCGCACAATATCTCCTGAAAGGTACATTTAATTTCATAATTCATGTTGGCTCCTAAATATTTTTTTTACTTTTTCATGAATCTTAGATATTATGCAGTTCAGAACCTGCCAGAGAGAACTAAATATCAGCTCATTTCATTATCTTAGCTTAGTTTCTCCAAGTTTATGTTGAGCCTGGCCAAGGGATAGGGATGTTTGGGACGAAAGAGGATAATTCGGCATGCTGGCCACTTTAACGGCGCCTTTTGTACTTAAGCCCATGGAGGAAGGGACTTAGGCAGGGCCCTACAACGTTTTATAGATAGCAAGCTCCAGACTGGGAGGTGCAGCATCCCGAAGGTGCCCCCAAGCTGAATCTGCCAGGCGCAAGGTCGGAAATTTCTCCCAGCACAAATGAACCGCCACACCACAAAGCACCGGCCTCCCCACTATCCTTGCGCTTTCTTCCCTCAACCAAGAACGGGAGATCTCACATCACTGGACACACGGCTAAACCACTCACCTTAAACTTTCTTAAGGTTGGAATCTTATAACTTTCAACCGACCCCATTTTGACAATGAAAATTGATGCGCAACTTATATGTTCCAAATTATCCGGCCCAGCTGCCAGTATTTCAGTGGTAGGGCGGTCGTTTCTAGCATTGACTTTCTTAACTCAGAGCTACCCGAACTTTAGAGAGCTCACCACCCAGCCGTTGCGGACATATTCAATATCCCCACAAGCTTTAAGCTATATGCCACACCGCCGACGTATAATGGTTTACCTGGTAGATAAATTAAATCTTATCTAGAGCAGGGGTCTAGCCAGACCGTTCGTGCTTCTATTTACACATAAGAAATGTTGCAGAAAAAAGTCGGAAACATTAAGGGTACTCAAGGTCCGCAGAGCTTGCAATAGATCATCTAAATGGGTCGGAACTCCCCTCGGGATGAACTGGGAGAGTGGAAAGTCCATCCCAGTATTCGCCTAGGTGACCAGTGAAATCATTGAAAATACCAAGGTCAAGATGGCCGGCCCCAAGGTATCAGAACCCGGGACCTTCCCAAACGCTATAGCCTGAGCCACTCCACTCGGTGAATCTAACCATAGTCATTAATGTTATCGCAGGTTTTCTACGCATTTGAACGAGGTTGTGCAGCTTGTCTTACACTAATGAATCCAAAAAATAATGGGTAAAATTTTCCGTTGGTCCTGTTGCGATTGAATCATGGATGTCATTTACGATTACAATGCTTTTGTGAAAGTCAGTTGCATCCTTCTTATGGGTTCAAGTTTGCAGAAATATGTTCATTGTCATGATGTAGAATGCAGACCAGGTGATGATCAGAAGTTATCACATTAAAATGAACTTTCATTATGGAATTTCCAAAATCGTTTAGGTTAGTGGTACATTCATCAAACCTTTATTTCCACAATATGAATGTTCTACAATGACAAGTCTCACTTCTCTGTTTATTTGGTGCATGCATTCTCAAAATTATTCCTCAAACGCACGGTTAAAGTCATAAAATCTTACACCATATGTAGCATTCAGTAGTGTAAACTAAGTTTTAAATATCTGTATTTCACCACTAAAATGTGTTTCTTTCATTTCTTCTTGTTGCCAAGATCGCCCAATGTCCATTATAATAGTCTTCTATATAACAGACAGTATATAGAAAACTAGAAACATTCTTCTTCCCTATCCTATTCTCTATCAACAATTATTTTGATTTTTCGGACATCCCGAAGTATATATTTTAATTCTCCATAAATAAAACACAAAAATATATTAACATAAGTTAATAGTTAATAGTTTAAACAAAACATTGGTTTTGTATAGATACCAAAAATAACAAAGTTTTTAAAACTTCAAAGGAAATACAAAAATCTTATCTTTAATCTCCAAAACTAGTCTTTAGAATAGTCGTTTTGACAGACCAAATTACCTTATGAATTCGCATTTTCTCTGCCTATTTTAGGCATTGTCTTACAGTAAGGCCTTTACTATGCTCCAAACAACCATGTAAGGGGTACTGAGGGATACATTCATATATTTGACCTGTCTAAGTATTCTTAGGTGGCCTTTGCTCTAAAACGAAATAAGCATAGAAGGCTTTCCTAGTGTAAAATAGTGACACTGATAATTTTATATGTGCTTTTTCAACATTGCAATGGTTCCTTTTCTACTGAAATTATACTTAACATTTAGCATTAAAGCAAGATATATTTGTCATTCAAATAGCTCAAAAGTTAAAAGTCCATATGATATTTATTAATTTCCCATGGTACCTTAAATTTATATTAAAGTAAATGCAGAAATATTTAATTAAATTTTCGCATTTTCAGGGAAAGATAAAGAAGCCCTAATGCCTATCCAGAATAGAAATTCAAGTTGACCACTTAGACCATGCAAGATGAAATTCCTTCGCTTAGTCTATGGAGAAGAATAAACAAACCATAACGTTTTTCATTTAATATTATAGCATCTTAATACTATTTAGTATTATTTATAGAACAGCATGATATAAAATTAGTGAAAGTAACACCATAGCGAGCAAAAGAACTTAAAATTTCACTACAGGACATAGCTACTTACCATGTGCCTGGGGCTTTGTGGAAAGTGAAAAAAGTCAAGCAATAGCATAAAAAAGTCCATTTTTTGTTAAAAGTTCTGCGTAAAGAATACTTTTAAGCAGGAGATAAACCAAAGTCATATTTGTTGCTAAAATCTTCTATAAATGCGAAACATTTTTGCGTAAATGTACAAAATTGAAACAACCACATTGCACTTGAGAAGAGAAAGTTCGAACGCATTTCTTCGTTTCTTAGTAATGCCTAGCAAATTTAAATGAGTGACCAGGGAGCCTGGCTAATAACCAATAAACTTTATTTCAAAAGCTTCAGAAAGGAAAATGATCGTGGTGAAAAGGAGAGTAGAAATGTGTGTCAACTAATAAGTAGAGTCTGTAGATTTATTAAAATGGGCAATGCACAAGAAGGTTTTGAGCAATATATATTCAAAATGGATTTCAAAGAGTTCGTACATTTCAAGTAGGTTAACAAATTATATCCAATTGTTTTATTTATATAGAATTCTGTAACAATTCCACTGCATACTGCAGATTGTGAGACGAGTTTTTAGTTGCATGAATCTTACAAAAATTGAAATTAAAAACCGCATCAGTATAAAGAGTTACAATAAATCTTAAAGCTCGACGAGTAAAGATTTTGATTTCCCAAATTTTTTCAATGTTTGGAGTAGATAATCATAAAACCAGACGTATTGTAATGTGATGTAAATTCAGCAGTAATTAACTGTCTAAACACAGGTCTAAAAACTTACCTGCCTATTGTACCTAGCTAGAGTATGGTACGACCGTTGGAAAATTTGAAAGTAATACAGTTCCGAGTGACAAATTACACAATTTTATTTTCTGCTATCTTAATCATTTTATCATTTTGTATAATAAATTAGAATGCTGCACAAATTTTCGCAATTTGCACAAATATAATTTTTCATTTGTGGAATTTACTACAATTGTTCATTTTCTAGCTTACGTCCCGCAATTATATTGCAATTGAAATGGAAAAAGAAATCATTTTTAACTGTTGCGTTATAGCAGATACTTACACACAAAGAGCAAAATTTAAATAAGTTAAGTATCCTGTATGAAAATTGAAAACTCGAGTGATTCTGAGAACAAAAAGAATTTTTAAGGAATATGAAGACTGGAAGGAAAATACTATTTTCAGAAAAGGAGGGACTATTGCAAATCTAGAAAGTTGGAAAAATATTCCACGTATGTTTTCTGCCTACAAAATCAGCAAAGAAGAAAAGGGCAATTATTATGTTAGAGTTCATGGATGTAAAGTTTCTATAGCAATCTCTGTTCATAAAATGAAACACAAAGACGAAAAAAAAAAATAAATAATATTTTACTTTATATTATAGTATATTTGACTGCAATATTAAAAACTGAGTTGTAACACATCGCTAAATAGTTAAACTTTTGTTCAAACAACACCCAGAACTGTTATTTTCTTACTTCTCATTGCACTCCCTTAAATTTACAAGCGTTTTGCAAGGCACACGCACTACTGGAAGTTCTAAGACAATGATGGAATTGCAGTAAAAATGAGCCCGACGACCACTGGTATGAAGATATAATGATTTTTTTTTTCCTTCCTGTAAAAGTTTCACTCAACGTGTCCCAAGATGGGTGAAACCGTGGTCACTAACAGGTAGGCGGACACTGTGGTATATCTTCCCCATGGTAGAAAACATAAAAAGAAAACGTGAAGAGCGGAACTAATGGATAAATTACTTCCATGTGTCTTTTTTCCCACCCATAAAAGGAAGTAGCTTATACCGCAATGGGTGGCCGAGGTCGTTAAGGCGTGAACTCGCGAGAGAGAGAGATCTGGGGTTCGATTCTCACCAAAATCGTCCTCCCTGACAGAGGGTTTTTTTTTTTCTTTCCCAGGTTTCCATTACATAAATGGCAAATGCCCGGGAGGTATAACCTTAGCCCTGGAATGCTTCCTTCCTTTAAAAAAAATTCTCAGCGTGTCATTTCATCTCATCAGTATCCAACAGTGCCTCAGTAGTTAAAACGGGCGTTAAAAACTATTAAAAAAAACAAGTAGCTTGTTATACAAAATTATCATAAAGAAAATAGCTGAAATACTTACGGTGAAATTAAGAAATGTCAAAATTAGAATATCGAAACAATCAAGCATTAAAAATGATGAATTTAGGAATAAAATTGTGGTCATTTCATACAATTAGCATAGGCTAGGATTGGATTGCTAGGGACGAAGGCAGCCATTTTGATAGTTCAGTCTTACTCACGGCTGGCCTATGGGGGCACCTCGGGGAAGAAGGGATGAGATGAAGCAGACACCGGGTGGCGAGAGGTTAGGGAAGGTGAGGCACAAACATAGAGAATATTTTCAAGGGGTTACAGCACCTCAGAAAGAACATTTCCATTCCAGATGTCAGAACAGAAATATTCCAAAGCGCGAACTCCCGTCACATCGCAAACAGCACCATTTCGCTTTCGATTCTGTAATAGAACCAATGGAATGCAAATGAAAAGAAATGAAGTGGGAGAGCGGAAATCTCGTGGAAAGGAAAGACCCGCCTCAGCATTCGCCTGAACGACCTGAAAAAAAAAAAAAAAAAAAAAAAAAAAACAAGCTCAGCGTTAATGGCCCAAAGAGATATAAACTCGGAAACTTAAGTTTCATTGATTGGGGCTTGCGGGTGATTATCAGTGCTGATCCTAAATTTAACGACATTCCAGGATTCCATCAATCATTTTTCAGTCATGAAATACCTACAAGTTACACGTATTTATATTTAAAACATTATGTATGATGGTATTGTAAACGCATTTAATTTCTTGCCAATGTAAGTTTA
This sequence comes from Metallyticus violacea, assembly GCA_030762175.1. Lineage (NCBI taxonomy): Eukaryota > Metazoa > Arthropoda > Insecta > Mantodea > Metallyticidae > Metallyticus > Metallyticus violacea. Next base: position 271,804,993 of record CM060846.1, on the reverse strand, counting down.
TCTTCAGCAATAAACAATACACACTTATTAAAGAAAAAAGTAAGAATTTGTTCAGTCTGCAACCGTAGCAGAATAACATACTCGTGTTGTCACTCAGAGACACAGACCTTACTGCGGGTTTCATGAGAACCCCCTGAACACTAGAATAACGGCGTTTCACGGAAGTGAAACTAACAGGTAGACAAACAGGTTGAGCAGAAGGTGAAAACTTAGCACATCAATAACAATGTACGGTAAAGTTCGAGGGACGACTCTCTACTACGCTATTGTTGCGGACAATCCCTAACGCTTTTATAGAATCAGAGACCTTCAAAAGAAATACCTTTTGGTAAAGCACTTTCTCTGCTAGGTACCTGCCTTGGGAAGAGACGCATAAGTCTGGCTTTGAAGTTGTTTGTCACATGCTTTCATCGTAGTATTTTCTGTACTTACTCCTCGAGTTTTACAGCAACAGAAATTTCTGATTTTTCAAAAGACACACACACAAACACACACACACACACACACACACAATACTTGCATATTTATTTCGGCGAGAAAGAATGTGTTCATATTTAGATATTTAAACCTTAATATTGTCCTTAGAAATATTAGTTTGATTTATTAGTTTCCATTTAAAGGAGTTATTTGAAAGTGGTGGGCCACTTTTGAAAATATTTGCTAAGGTAGATTTTGAAATGAATTAGTTCTAAAAATATAAATCCTAAACCTCTCAAATTTCGAACTTCCAAATCTTAGCCCACACAGTAAATATGTTCAGCTGGAAAGGGAAAATAATACACCGGTGCAACAGGAATGATGCGTATATAAGTAGAGTATAAATAACTCGTGCAGTTTGTCTTTGTAAACTGTATTTTTATAAAAGTATGCTTGAAGTTATCGTAATCACAAATGTTATACGTTTTAATAACTAAGTTATTAGTTATGGTTTTAACAATACCAAAATATATCCTATTTTAAAAGGAAAGAAATTATTAAAATTAAATTTTAACACCACCAATTTATAGGCAATCACTTAATAGTAGACTCCGGCAAGGTATAATATAAAGTGCATTAATATACCTAGTTCTAAGTGTTTCAAAGGCGATAAGTAAAATTGCTTTCTATTTTGTAGAGTTTAAACATCAAAGTCTGAGTTTGAGCTCATTCTTAACAATATTTTGCAGAACTTAGAGAAACTGAGCTGCTTATCAGCTTGGAAGTTTATACACCCGGCCAATATTTTTTCATATACCCTTGGAAAGATAATGACTCAGAAACATCAGACACTACTGTCTAATCTTCTGGAAGAAAAATAAAAGACTTATATATACTTTTTAAATAAATATTTATTCTTAAGTTAGCGTTCTTCCTCGGGAGCTCTCAGAAAAATAAGCTATTCAATATCTCCATGCTTTGAAGCAAATGGAATCTAGATACTTTTTTAACAACAGTGTGTTTATTTGAATGAACATTATGAATGAAATCCAATTTGTCGGATGGTTTCATGAATACTGTAATGATATATACACTGTTATATCAAAACCATAACTTAATTACGTAAAGTTAAATTATTTAACAAAATAATCTGAAATACAAAACTGATGAGAAAATTCAAGAATTCCTTTAACAAATATATCATATTTTTTATTAATCCATGATGTAAAATAGCTTTAAAGCTATTATAATGGTAACCATTTCTTTGGGCCCCACTTATGTAGCAAGGAGATCCTAGTTGTCACGCTCGCCACACCGGCCCCCTAAAACCCGCAAATCACGGTATTATCTGCGATCGGAGAATACAAAATGGATACAAGCATTCACATATTTTATAACATACGTTAAATCGCTATTAGTAGAAAGTTTTTGCAGTTTATAAGCATTTTTTAATTATTCAACGTTTACTGCAGATCTTGTGGCGTCTAAACAAATTTTGATTCCCACAATGCAACTCTGCTTCGGAAATGTTGATTGTTACGTTCTTATACTGTTCCATCTAACATTCGTGGATTTGATTGAAATTGCAAGAATACTGGTAGAAGTAATAGAGCATAATGGAGGAATAGATTTTTTTTTTTTTTTTTACAGTTTTCCTGCATTCTTACAGATTTATAAAAAAAATATTTAACTTCTTGAAACGTCTTAAATAATTCTAAAAGCAGGTAACTCTCTCACTTCCTCCAACCTTTGACGTTGCAATCATGATTGACGTACCAATACAATTTTGGTAAACAATAGATCAAGCTTCCTCTTTTTCATAACAATATACCTTTTGTTAACTCAGTGAAGCCAAGTCTAATTTAAGAGCACATTCAGATTCACTTATATCTGAAAAATGACTTAACGCAAAAATGCTTCGAATTACGAGAAAAATTACAAAGGAAGAAGCGGTTTTTCAATCAATTTATCTATTGTGATATTTCAATTCGCGATAAATAACAGCCCAAATTACTAATAATGTTTTGTTCCATTTATTGCACAGAATTAGCACTTAACTTTTAGACATTTAGTTTTCTTTCATTTCTATACTTGTACAAATTGCATTACAATTTATTGTAAAACAATTCAAGAGGATATTTGAAAGGTAAATAATGCAAACAATTTTTTTAACTTTCTTAAGAAGTCCAGAACTTAATGTACATGTTTACTGCTGAAAATAATAGCATGTTTCAGGTATCTCCAGTTTTATTTCAGTGAAATACCTACTTTTCTATTGGTCCATGTCAAACACAGATGTCTGGACCAGACGTCAAATTATAAAAAAGTTTTTCATGTGAGATTAATTCGGTAAAAAGGACTGCAGTAAAATGCATAATTGCTAGTTTAAGAAGCCATGAGTGCAACTTTCGGAGTTAGAGAGTTTATCAAAATCTTGCCCCAATTTTAGGCACTAGAGATAAATAAGAAATTATTTAAGAAGCTAAGGTGATATTTTACAAAGGAAATCAGTGGAAGGGTTTCCATCATTAACACCACAGTTTTGTACTTTTTGTGTTCAATAACTGCAATTTAAAAAAAAAATTCTCTTTTCAGTGAGTAAGTTTCAAGAAAGAAAAAAAAAAATACTATTTCGATCTTAAAACTATTGCTTTGCAGTAACGTATGTTTTCAAGTTCTTTAAATATATTTATTTTAAAAAGTAATTTGGAAATATAATTAATAATAATAATAGATGACATTTCACTTCTAAAGTCATTTAATTATCACTACAGGAAACGTTCATGTCTACATTATTCGCTTTTAATTACGCATCAATCTACTCAGATAATCGACTATTGTTACTGTTCATTCACTCTTTTGCTTTTTTCACCCAGAAATCGATTTCATCTCTGCTGTGCTACTAAAGATGACATCCTTATCAAAGGAAGAATTTTTGGGTTATTTTAGTTTTACACTATCGGGTCATCCAATTATTTCATTACCATCACTGTGTGGGGAATTGCATCGGCTAGCAAACCATTGCTAGGCTACACGAGTTAGGTCCGGAGGGATTTACCGAACTGTTTCGTTGGTCTTGAGTCTCGCGCTACTCAATGTGAAAGAGAACACGTGTCTAATCCTAGAATTAATTGTGTTAATTAAATGTTAAATGACAATTACTATGCCTAAATTTTCAATTCCACAGTGAGTGTTTACTTATTGTTTGTAAGTTCGCACCGAGTTCGGTGGTGCGTCAAGAGTTCATTTGAAGAGAAACTCCTTGTTGATCGAGTTCCAGGTCATACTGCGGTTCATAAATTATAAGTAGTAGTATCCATACACTTAAGACGAATCAAAAGGTAAGATCCTTCAAGGGAATAATTTGATTTCTCAAAGAGAATTATGAATCGATGGCATTATTTTATGACGACTATGGGTTGCTGTCCACCACTTCAAAGTGGAACAATGCGAACTACAAACTTCCATTTTGACTCCAGTTAGCCACCCCTGTCTTAAACATCTCTTTAGTGCTTACCACTAACTCGTGTTCACCCCCCTCACGATCGTCCCAATTAGTGAGCTCGGTTGGCCGCAAGAGATGACTCTGGTCGCGTCAATCATTAGATAATTATTGTAATATCCGAAAGATATAAGGAATTTATATCAACATAAAGTTTGAACCTTTGTCCAGTGTTTTCATTTTATACTTCTTTATTAACTTACGTGTGGTCTAAGTCCTTGTGACCCTTTGTGCAATATTTACTTGTAATTCACGCTTGTTCAGCTTCATTTATATCGGCATCAGTGGAAACAGTTCAAATCGAGGAATTAAATCATCTATAAGGAATGCCACAATGTGTTCGTACATAACATTAATTAATGTTTTACATTTCAGATATTTTTCATTTGAAATACTCTGGACACTAAATTCATTGGTAATGTTGAAAAGAGTAAACCGAATTGAAAAAGTAAGCACAAATAAGTAAATAAATGTGTCAGATATCAATAAGGTGTCAATGTAATAAGTCGGCTATTTTGTTACAATGTTAATTGGCGGAAAGCTCTTTACACAGATCCCACTTTAGCGTGTTTACGATTTGTCAATATTTGCCAAAACTTCATTAACTGTCTTGCAAGTGCTATGTTCTAATTCTGTTTGGGATATATAACGCACTTACGGTTCTTGAAGTATTTTCAGGCATTAACACGGTAGTTTGAATTATATACATGCTAATCATCAATGTAGTGTTCCAAAATATAATTTAAAACATTTTAATACAAATTTATACCCAGAAACTATGACGCTTCCAGCCGAAACTTTAAAACGCAATTGAAGTCTACGTATTTGCTCATTTCAACAGTGCAATAAAATGTTAAGTACTTCAGAGGTGAAAATATACATACTATTACCACCTTGGGAGTTGTCTGTGTTACAGCCGTGTCCTCTGGCACAAAGGCGTCATTTATAGCTGACTACCAGGAACTCCCAACTAGCATTTTCTTGGTGGAATTCCTGCGACCTCACAACGTACTTATGTTTTTACTTGCTGGAATCTTCAACAACACTTCCGTTGATTATCTTGAAATGTATTCTTTCAGTGTTATTTTAAAATTTCCAGGAATTTTCCTCGAAAATTATTAAAATATCCTTAAGAATATCCTGTTTCTTTGCAGCTTGGAGGTGTTCGCCGTTCTGCGTTATGAAAACTAAATGGGGTGCAAGGTTAAACTTTGTGGTCAATAGCCAAAGATAAATATATTAAAACTGTACTTTTAGCACAGCTGTAGTTCACATAAGCACATAATGTATTATTTAAAGCACATTTTTTATTTATATTTAGTTTTTACTAAACCATTTATAAAGTAACCTAAATGTAGATAAAAATTTGGCTAATAAAGTAGTTTCATGCAAATGTTATAGGAATTCAAAAGCAGATATTGTAGCAAAATAAATGACATTATTGTGCTAGTTTAAATTATTTACATTTTGTGTAAATGCAAGAAATATTGGACATTTATCAACTGTTGAAATACCATCTTTGATTTCTCACCAGAGAACTACGAGAGTAGGATAAATATTGTTTATTTGGGAACCTTTTTTTTTCAGGGGCATACATGAAATGTGAACAGAAGGAAACCTAATATATTTTGCTTGAAAATGACATAAAATGTGTTGTATTTCTAGTTAGTATGTGTAAACATGAAATCAAACAAGAAAGCAAAATTAAGAATCTGTCTTTCGTTTTAATTGCGTAAAAACCTAGAAGAGTTTTCGGAGAGAAATATATACATTATAATTATTCGAAGTGATATATTCATCAATGCGTAAAGTAAAAATAGCTCCTCCAAACATTATATCGCAAGTACAGCACTCATTGATAACAGACATTTCCATTTCCACTCAATATTAATCAATATCACTCTTGTGAGATCTCCGGCGTTTACTAAAATATTTTTTCTTAACACTAGTACTTGTATTCATTTTTAATTTGATTTTGTATTTGCCAAGTTTATTTTGCCAGTTTGCCTATATAGTATGTAGTTAACCGGTTTGATAGTCAAGTGACATTTATGTATCAGGTATATATTTATTTAACTTAATATTTGCTTCCTTTATTTTTATAAATGGAATATAATTTATCTATTTTAAGACTATTTGAATACCTATCTTGTCAGAGGGCTATATTTTTCTCTCTTGTACAAAACGGCATATTCTTAAAGAATAGGCTGTAGAAATCTCAGGACAGTGAGGTTAGTTTACTCTCATCTACAAAATGCTCATGTTGAAACTGCAAACAAAAGTTTTATCTTGTTCAAGATCAATATTTATTTTATTTTATATAAAGAACAAAATTTGTCAATGTGAAGCCATTCTTCTATAATGTTTTCCAAGTATTTTCTCTGTCATGCAGCTTATCATATAATCCATTGTTTGCTATTTAACGGCGATGCGGCCATCTGGTTACAGAATTTGCAATGCTGATGCTCTTGCAAAAGCAACCCAAGCGTGTCACCCTCAAATACTCGGGATAATACCTCTCGTGTCCACTAAGTTCCTACTGCAAATGGTGCGATTTCAAAATGGTCGATGTTCATCTCACTGACAAATGTGTTACTATATGTAAGTGTAGCAAACATACGTTTCAGTACTGTGCACTCAATATAACGTTTATACACCAATATATTTTTCCTTCTTTCTCTTGCATCCGTGAACTCTTGAACTTTATGGAAATAAAAGTTTTGAATGATTTACTTGTTTTCCTAAAATTGGGTGTAACATGTCGAAAACTCAACTATTGTAGACAGTGAAAGAGTAAACAGAATCAAATTAATAAGTATATTTACAAGAGCGGTCTGAACAAGTTCTCGGTTTAATCAACAAAGGAACGAATATATTATTAATAATTACATTTTTTAACATTATCTCCCTTAAGATCAATATATGGATTCCAGCGATGCTCCAATGTCATTGCTCCACTTGAGGTGTTTTTCCGGATTACTTGCAAAGCATTCATCTACAACTGTAACCGGTTCTTTGATTTGACGGAAAACTGACAGCGAGAAAGAATTTGAGTTTTGAGAACAGATGAAAATCAGAGGAAGGCAGCTGTGGGGAGTAGGGTGAATGTTCCAACAATTCATCTCTTACTAAAACACATTTGTGAACACGGGCATTTTCTTGAAGAAAACTAATTTAAACTCCAAGGGTCCGAAAAAAAAAACTGATGCCATAACTGATTTCTTTCGCGGGGAACAACCGGCTCCTGCCCAGTTTTGATTCTGCGTGATGATGGATCAAAGCCTCGCCCACAGTTACAAAATTAGTTCGGTTGCGGTTAAAACACTGCAAACACTGTTGCAATATTTTCATATAAATTATTTTCTGACCTGCTGTTAGCAAGTGCGGCACCCATCTTGGGGAAAATTTCTTCATATGCACTTCTTCATGTAAAATATATCCTACACGTTCCATTGAAGTGCCTACAATCTTAGCAAATTCATGCAATTTTCTAAGTACCACCGAATTTTCTAACTTAAATTTTAATACATTTTTACCACATATCGCCTGTGTTATTTAAATATATATATACCAATTTCCATTAAGCTGTATCAATAGATTTTATTAAAAAAATAATTGAATTAAATGTCATAAATCAATAAGAAATTATACTATTTGCTCAAAATGAAAGTTTAAGAATATTTTTCAAGTATATTATGTACCATTCTATGAAACTGTCAATTGGTTTTAGTGAAGCTTAAATGTTAATAAAAATTAAATTAAAATTAAGAACTTATTTTCAAAAATAAATTCTAATCTACAGCCTAAATTGTTTAGCACATTTTCTTGAGAAACAAAAAATAATAAAAAAGTCAATATTGATATTAATATTATTAATAATGCATATATATTTTAAAACATTTTTAAAACATGAAAAACGGTATTTACAGATATATGAACTGAAATATATTACATATTATTTACTATTATATTGGTTATTGCGTTCTAACCAGTAAATAAATTGCTTCTAACTTCTTGGCTAGGAAAATGCTTATATTCAACCAATTAACGCTGTTCGCAAACAGATCCCATAGATACAATCGACCTCTAATTGCCTTAAAAGTTTTCTGGGAAGAGCGTTTTTCTCAGGTGTTCCCATTGGCACATTCGGCCAGAATATGTACCCATTCCTCCTCCCCTCCACAGATTGGGCAGTTTTCCTAGCAAAACTATCCGTTATATTTTGAGCCTTTCAACCTTCCAGTCTGAATCAGGCCATTTGCTGATTTCGACTTCCTCCCTAGAACAAGCATAGACACCTCTTTAACCCGGGTTAAATTAATTTCATTTGATAGGCTCAAGGAAACTTTCCTGTATACCATATCATGCATTTGTTCAGTGAATTCCGCTCTTTTGCAAGTTTTAAACGCCCTTCACTCTTTAAGACTGACGCAACCATATTTAATTTCAGCAGTCTGTTTTTAAACATTTAAAATGAAGGAGAAATAGCTCAGTATTATTCATTTTATGGAATACTCCCAAGACATCTTCTTTAGAAAGCTGTATTAAATGAACTATTTGAAACAATACTTGATATTTAAATGAATGCTTAAAACAGATATACTAACGTAAAAAGTATGTTGCTAACTGCATGGTCACCTATGAGTGAAGTCGAACAGAAAGAACAAAGCCTGCAGAGGAAAAGTGCACAGTTTAAAAATAATTGGCATGAGAATATTGTCATACTGCTATTATGATTAACATTTAATGAAAAATAGCCCATATATTAAAATGTACAAGAAAAGGTCAATAAAATGTCATCAACACAAGGAAAAATAATAATGTTAAATGTTTATGATCGTGAAATGTAACGAAAAGATTTAAAATATTTGGCATAATATTTTCTCTTTCAGTATTTCACAACATTAAAATGTTTGCAGGAGAAATGATGAATATAAAGATATGCTGGAAATATTTTGTTAAGATTTAATTGCAAGTTTTGAATTTGACAATTAACTGTATTGCTTATGCTTCTAGAAAAACAGTCAACTGCTTTTATTATTCTGGCTTTTAAAAATAACAGTTTGTGCTAATATATTCATTGTTATTAATATATATATAAGTGTTTAATAATACTCATTATTTAAATATAACGTTTTTAATTTCCTGATCTTAACAGTTTGTTTGTGATAGATTTATTTAATATTTAGTATATTTTACTAAAAATAATTACACAAGTTTAATGGATTTTACTTTAATGTTTTCATATGTTTATTATTACATAAACTTCTCTCTTTAAATCAGGGTATATTAAGATTCTTGTGTGCCTAATGTGCCTTTACCTGTCTCGATGTTGGTGACATAGTTGCTGCAAATATTACACACTTATTTAAACAAGGCGACATGAACAATAATCATTTCAGTATATCGATATTTATTAACTTCTGCTTCTGTTTTATTTCCATACTTGTTGATTATTATGCTTTACATGACTAATTTAGTTTAAGACTAAGCTCATATATAGAGTGCATCTAATGCTTTGTTTTACATATGTTTAACATTTGCATCATGCATTAGGGTTACTAAATTTCCCTATTTCCTGTGTTATTCTGAACTTCAGCTGCATTTTTGTAATCTCCCACTTCCCGAATTTAAGAAAAACATCTCTCAAAAATTATTAACATTTTTCAGTTTTGAATTTTAGTATGTAAATGGTGAAGTTATTTAAATAAATCAAGGTCCATATCAAAAATAATTTCGATGATTAATTGTCTACTTTTGGTTAAATAAAACAGCATATTTAATATGATTCTCATCATAAAATTGGTTGTACAATAATATGATAAAGTTATTCCAAAACAAGATGTACGTTTTGTTTATATACGGATGTTCTTTAACTTCTCAGGTCATCAGCGTCCCATTCAATTCAGGGAGTAAAAAGGCCGATAAATTTTGCTTAGAGTCCTCTTCTTTCAGGCTTGTTTTTCAAAATATACGAAATGGGGCACACGGCTTTACTTCCCTTCCGAAGGAAGCCATACTTAGGCTTTTTACGCCCGAAAAAATCCATCGATCCTGGCCGGAATTGAGTCCAAGATCTTGGATCCACGAGGCAAGTACGGTTATGACTAGACCACTAGAAGCAACCCCCCCCCCAAAAAGAAACAAACAAAAATTTGGTTCCAATGCAAACAATTTTCTAAATGTGTTATGTGCTGCCGTTAAAAAAATGTAAACATAATTTCATTGAATATTATAGGCATATCACAGAATGCATCAGTTAATTCTCTTCTTATTCTTTGCTCTAACAAAACATTTACTAAAATTAAGAGATACTTTTTTAATCATTGCATTAAAATTAGAAATTTATGATATATAGTTTTGTAATATTAAGGACATTTTTAAAACTAAGGTCATTGGTAGATTGCACATTTTGGAAATAGTTAGCTGTATTTCAGGAATGTAAATTAAAGGAAGACAGTGTGCCTAATTTGGAAAAACTGTTGTCATTTGCTATAAGCCTCCCTGGATCAAAAGTTCACAAAAAGTGCAAGTATTCGCATATGAATTGTAAATGGACGATTCTAGAAATAGCTTCTATCATAAAACTGAATAGCAAGTGACTGCAAATATACCCTTTTTTGCTAAACATTTTTAGCTTCTTGCCAATATATATATAGGTAAGTCAAGCTGATAATATGCCTGACTATGAGTGTAAGTTAACCATTAATGAATAAAGAAAAACTCATGTTTTTGTAATATTAATGGAATAGTGTACTTTATTGCTGAGCTTATTGTGTGTATTCTCTAGGAACATATTTAATGCTATATAAAGGATGAAACAAATCACGTTGTTTCGTGGTTGAAAAAATATCCCTTCTTTTTAGTATCAAAATCTTGTCACTTCGTTTATTTTTATTTTAAAATTTGGCAACCTTACCGGGCACTTAAGTAATTAAATTTACAGAAGTATACTATTAATGTATATATTTTTTCAAAACTTTTGGCAACATTTCTGTATTTAAATCGTCCAAAATGGGCTAAGCAGAACTTCATCATATACGAAGGAGCAATTAATTACTCTTGAGGCTGTACTTTTATTTTATTTCAAACTCCTTTTTTCTACCACAAAATATTTAGATTGCTAGAATCGCAAAAGAATTCTAACTGCCACAGAATTACCTGAATGACCAAGTTATGCAAAATTGACGAAGTATCAAAAGCATAAAAACAAAAAGGTAATAGAAATGTGTAATATGTGAACACTTGAGACCTGCTCCTAGGTTGTAGCAAAATATTCAATATCGACGGAATTTCTTTGTTTATTCGAATAATAGTATCCTCTGATATGCTTTAGTAATAAATTATTATCACAGTTATTTTCACTCACATTTAGATCAATCTACTTTCTGCAAGCTTATTTATTGAAAAGAATTTTTATTTCTGAATGGTATGTGCCAAAACTTATACTTTTCATACATAATTAACTGCAAGCAGTTAAACGTTTCGCATTTACCGTAGCTTAGATTCGGTAGTTTCCCGCTTATCTTTGTTATGTGACGTTTTTAACGCCGGTTTTACTACTGAGGCACCACCGGCGATGCACACTGATGATACATGAGATGAAATGTTATATTGGGAAAGGCTTTATTTTTTTTTAAGAAAGGAATCGTTCCAGGCCTAAGTTTAGGGTACCCCCCGGCATTTGCCATTCATGAGGACTGAGGAAAGCTTGGAAAAAACCTCAGTCAGGGAGGACGGCCCTGGCGGTATTCGAACCCAGACGTCCCGCTCACGAGTCCGTGCCTTAACGACCTCGGCCACCCGTGGCGGTTTTTACTACCGTGGCATTATAGCCGTGGGCACTGATAAAATGATAAATTTGGGAAGGATTTTTTTTAAGGAAGGAAGCGTTCCAGGTCTAAGTTTAGGGTATCTCCACGGTATTTGCTATACATGAAGACTGAGAAAATTTTAATAAAACTGGAGACGACAGTTTCTGGTGGAAATCAAACAGACATCCCGCTCACGAATCGTGCCTTAAGGACCTGGGCCACCCATGTCGGTTATATGCGATGATCTCTATAGTTCACTCCAGATCCTGCTACAATATTTGTTTATTTTTACACCTCACTTGCTCTACTTGAAGACAGATGCACTTATCCCAGCGAAGCTCTCAACATCTCTACAGCTTCCCGCAAGAAGTGTTGTCCAAGCTCTAAAAACCTTTCGTTTACAGCCTCTACAACTTCACAATTTCCGCTTCAAGATTTACTTTTAGCTTCTGGAACAGTCTGGAGATGTCTGCAGGGTAAGCAGGCGGTTCTAGCAGTTCAAACTGTATTTTGCCAATTGCAACCATTGAAACAAAGACGTGTCTTGAACCATTTTCCTGAAGAAAGAACACGTCTCACTTTAACCTTCCGCTCCATTTCTCCATGATTGCATTTCGCAGTTTTTAAATTAACTTTGTATAATTTTGCCGTCATTATGGCCCGTCTGCAAATAACACTTTGTGTACTTCAAAAATAGAAAATATGATCTTGCTTGTTGATGGCTTCACCCTCACATTTTTAAGGAATGGAGAACCTTATATTTCCATTCCTTTCTTTTACATTTTGTTTTCAGAATAATATTAACATGTCCATCAATAGTGACAAATGTGCCAAGAAATTTCTGTTAGTATAGTTGAAAATGTCTTGAATGTTGTTTAATAATGTTGACTTTAAACAGTTTTTGAATCAATTTCAACATTAAAGTTATCCATCTTGCAGTTCGTTTTTGATCTCTAATTCTGTAACTAGATGGTTCTATGTATATTTATCAGGGACTTTCGAAAATGACTCACAATAATTGTTTTTATAATTTATTTATTATGTAAGACGGTTCAATGCACATGAAACTTTTCAATATATTCCTCACCAACGTCAATTCACCGTTGACATCTCCCTGGTAGCTTCATTATGCCGTCGCAAAACCATTGTTTGGGAGTATTATACCCCCCTCGTAACGAGCTGTCTGAATTTCCTGGTTGTTGCAGATTTTCTTTCAAACCTCGCAACTGATCCTTCATGTTGTCGAATAAGCCATAATAAGACAGAGCAACATGTAGTCAATATGGTGGATGCGGTATACCAATTTTGCGGTCGTAGAGTTGCTGATGTGGAGCTGCCCACTGTCATGTTGGAGGAACACTCCTGTTGACATCTTCCCCTTTCCCGTTGTCAACTTCTGCGTCTAAGTCCTGTAAGAAACTTGGGACACTTCGTTGTTGACAGTCGTTCCTTGAGGAAGCCAGTACATTAGCAGTATGCCTGAATTGTCTCAAAAGAGGGTTATCATCTGTTTGCCCACAGATGGAACAGCACGAAATTTCGTGGGCCGCGTACTCACTGTATGTTTTCAATGCATGGATTGGATTTTCTTCTCTGGTGTGCGGTAGTGACACCATGGCTCGTCCTCAGTCGCCAAAAATCCGGATGTTCATGATGCTTTTACAGTAGCCGACGATAGACTTCAACCCTTTCGTCCACCTGTGCCTGTGTCAATTCACATAGAACACAATGCGTGCACACCTTTTACATGTTTAAATAGTCGTAAATAGTGGTGTGCAGGATTACGCGGCCGAGGCCTGTCTTGATATTCCAGTTTATCAAAAATTATGCCCGTATCAGCCATAGTCAATTAAGACACAACTAAGTTCCTGGGAGACCGCGATTTTTACGGACGACCAGTACTCACATTCTTTGTGAGGATTTCCTGCCGCTGGCGAACACATTGAACCAGTTGTAAACGAACTTCTGTGCAAGTGCTTCTTGAACACATACTGCAGTTAAACGTCTATGAATATGTACTGTTTTGATGCCTTTCTTCCACTAAAACCATGCAATTCATCTTTGTCCATGATGGTCTCTTTCCAACTTGCCCACGTCTTTCTCTACCTGACAACAAACGAACACCGTCCTTTCGCTACACTCACTGCTTACAACCGACATTTAGTATCTGCATGCGGTTCTATTATCAATCCATCGCCCTAAGAATGGACGTGCTTATAGATTTTGCGGTGTTCGAAAAACACAGTTATTGTAAATTATTTTGCCCCTGGTGTGTTTCCTTCTGTTGTAACAATATTCAAAAGAACTCCGCCATTTTCATTTTAAGGGTTTTTTATCGCATTTAAACTAACAACACTATCATTTTACCATATCATATGAAACAGCACATTATGCAAATTTGCTAACCACGCGCCATTTTCCTTTTGAAGTAATGCAATAACGTTTGAGCCTGAAATTGTGCAGGCTGCTTTATATATTTCAGGCATTCTTGCTCATGAAATAAAATTAGAAAAGTATCAGGGGAAAAGCGTAAGGATCAACCTTCTTTCCATTAGGTTCAGGAGGCCTCAAGGCCTCCCGTTTGTACCTGTCATTTTGATATCCAACATTAAATTTTGTGCTCAACTCACTGTAAAAGAAAGACAGATCTTCTCCTTCCTGCAGAACGAGACAAGGTGCTACACTTCTCAAGTATCCCTGCAGTCGGTCTTCTCTGAGAAACGCGCAGTTAACAAAAATGTGTAGCCGCCATATTCTGCTTTCCATGCAATGTACACTGCTATTTCTGATAAACGTTTTATGTAATACGTGCACGTAGAATGCAGAAAATGAAGGGAAACTTCAACCACACAGTTGATTGCATCTACGTCACTACGCATTTTACGCCTGTTGTACTTCAATAATATTAGAAGTGAAAAATGCTCATTTTTTGTAAGAAATGCATAATTGAAAGATTTTTTGAGAAAATATTTGCATATGTCATATCATGCATCTACATAGGAATTTTTCTGTTAAAACAGAATTTTCCTAGTGCTACTGATGTGCAGCATGACTTTGGTTTATTTACGAACTCTTTAACATCTAGTCGGTCCTGGTGGTGTAGTGGTTACCATACTTGCCTCCTATACCCAAGATCGCGGGTTCGAACCCGGCCAGGACCGATGGATTTTTCGGGCGTAAAAATCCTAAGTAATGACTTCCTTCGGAAGGGAAGTAAAGCCGTGGGTTCCGTGTCGTACATTTACGGCACGATAAAGAACCACAAGCCTGAAAGAGAGGCCTCTGAGCAAAATTTGTCGGCCGTTTCACACCCTGATTTGAATGGGACGCTGATGACCTGAGCTGTTAAAGAGCGTCCATAAATAAATAAACCAATCAATCTTTAACATCTCAGGTCATCAGTGTGAGCAGCATGAAGTCGTCAGTCACTTTGCGTTTGCAAAACTATTTTATTTTACTGAAACGTATTCCATAGTGGTAAATTGCTCATAACTTATGCAAATTCAGAGAATCGCTAAATTCCAGAAGTTTTCTCTCTGTGTATTTAAAAAGATTTCTTTGAGATGAAATCAAAGGCTCAGTTCATAGCGCTAAAACTCAAAAATCATAACTTTTGAGTTTCTATATTTTTCATTTCAGAACTACTATAAGTTCTAAGACAGCATATGACAACCCCAAGCACATAATGTATTGATGAAGTGCAATAACTTAAAATGCATAACTACAAGGAATTGTACTTCTTTCTCTCTCTCTCTTGTATAGAGATAATTGTTACTATTTTAGTGGCGTCAAATTGGCAGTAAATAAAAACAGAAGTAAATAACCATTGCTTATATGTTCATATTATGTGAAATACACAGATAGTTTCAAACTTGTTTCAGAAATAAAAATTATGAGAATAGAAAAATAGTATCTATACGAGACAGGCAATTAAGATGAAGGATATCTAGCATTTTACCTTCAACACAAAAAGAGAGAACATCAAAATAATTGCCCCTTGCAGCTTTTGTACAAAAATCAATGCCATTTTTAGTGGCCAAGAAAAAACAGACTCGATGGAATCATCAAAGATGAATATCATTCCAAAATCCCTCTGAAATATCTTTCAAAATCTCAAAAAAGGAGTAAGATGCATTACATACAAATTGCAAGACTTTTGCAGTAATTGCATATGTTGTAATTAAAGAACTGGTAGAAGCAATTAGTGCAATAGGTGACAACTTAAAATATACATAGTTAATTTTGTTGCATGCAGGAGGAAATATTTCACGCATGTTTTATAAGTATAAATGAAATACTGGAAAATAAATTTACAGATATTTGCGTTAATATTTCTAAATGTCACACCGTATTCAAACTTCACTTTTATACTTTATATTTTCCAGTCGTAACAGCATTGAACTCAGCCTTCGAAATAAAAAAGGAAATCCGATGGCAGCCAAAAATGTATGAACAATTTCACAATTCGCGCAATTATATAAACCCTCATAGAATATATCATTTGATGTATCCGAACATTTTCTAAACGTTCATTTTAATTTAAATTATGTGTTGCATTTATGAATTTACAACCCATTATGAAATCTAAAATTACTTCGATTTGTCTATTGCTGTAGAATTGCTGGATATTTGCATAAATTAGTTTCTATCAGACAGTTTAGAATACTGTTGTTGCTGTATATTACAGATATATCTAATTTAAAGTGGCTATTAAACTGTCTTTCTGAGTATGTGCGTGGCTCCATAATTAGATTTTATAAATGTTTTCTTTGGTGTTATCACCTTTTAGCTAGTGTGCAGACGAATTCAGAAAGCATAGGACTGGATTCCGTTTGAAATACTCTAAAATTACACACATTGGTGTATTTATTATGAAAACGAATGAAAATCAAACTTAAGCAGAAAATTACAAATACCGAAGCTTATTAGAAAACTTATTTACGTACTTATCACTGCTAGAAATCAACAGATGGAAAAGACAAGTAACCTGTCATGGTACATATATTTATAACAACGCATTTTAATGGAGGTTTCGGCGTTCACTTCTACATGACCAGTGGACAATGGATGATATTTATAGAATGTCAGTGTCAACCCGTAGGAAATTGACACCTAGCACTCGAAAAGAAAAATACCAGTGAAAGCAACATGCCCACACATGGGAAAGGGGAAGCATTGTTCTCAGTGCGACAACTTAGTATGTGCGGAATGTTGTGCTAAGTGGGCATACAATAGGCATCAGATCTGGCACAGTTTCTTTCTCGCTTCTTAGACGGATCATACTTTTAACGCAATAAGGTGCTTTATGACATGCGCAACGCTCGAATTCATGGACGCCTGCTAAGAGGGAGCTAAACTACTAACATGGGCATATGTCAGTGTAATAAGAAACATTTTGAATTTATTGCAAGATTAAATTTTTATACTAACTGCAACTACTCCATTAAGTCAAAAGTAAAATTATGGCAAGTTACCCATCTTTCGCTAATTTTAAAAGCGGTTCACGAAATGCCGCTATAGGCTGAACTATTTATTTTAATGAACACACCTTTCGATCAGATAACAGTTTGAGTAAAAAGCAAGGTAGTACACAACATATTATAGCGGTTAGCAAAGAGATAATAGTTTCGTGACGTAAGGAAGAATATTTTTGTAAGAAATACAGATACAAAGTTCCAAATTAGAGAGACTTCCTGGAATTCTACCGTAAAAGAGTACATAAAAATGGTGGTAAATCTCAACTGAAAATATTAATTATATCGAGTCACTTATACACCGAAGTTGCCTATAACGACTTTACTTATTTTGAGCTGCATTTTTTAATCCAATTTTTGGAGATATTTTTGTTTTAACATTCAATGTAAGTCAGGATCTTGCAGTGTAGTTATGACTGTTATGCCTTAGTTATTATAAGACTTTACATTTTAATAACGATTAAACTAAAGAAATTATAAAATACGAGCACTTACACACAAAATATTGTTATAATTTATGAAATTTTTGTTTATAATGTTACACAAGTAAATATTGATCCGCAAACTGCCTATACACAAATCAGAAATACGTTAGTATTATATATAAACATAATAAAACTTTCCATAATATGAAAAAACAAATTTAAGAAAGTAAAGAAATTATTTTTTTTTTAATTTTAGATATATTTGTAGACCACTTCATGAAGAAATAAAATGGAAGATTGAGTACAGACATGAGTTGAGATTCTTGATTTAGAAACAAGATAATTTGGAAACAGCTGAGGAGTAAGCACATGTTTAGAAACATTCATAACCACATATGATGAAAAATGTATTGGGTTCCAGAGAAGTCTAAATGTCTAAATGTCCTTATGTAAACACGGGGCTGGCTCGTGAGTCCGGCACGGACGAAACAACTCGTCTGTAAGCGGTTTGTCACAAGCCGAACTCGGCCGAGTTCAGTTGGGTTCGCCAGTGCTGTCAGTGGGTTTGCTATTGAGAAGGCATGTCATCTTCCGCGTGTAATAAAACCGTCATGCTCCGGCTTTTCACACATTTTTTAGACCAATACTGTGAATTTTCGACTCCCTGGCAGGTTCATAGTTCAGTTTATTCCAATAGGGCAAAGCGAGATGAGACCTATGCATTTTATGTGAGAGAAATTTTTTTTTTATCTTGACTTGGGAATCCTTAATGAAAAGGTGGACAGTGTTGCTGCTTTGTTTACTAAAGAATTGTGGATACCGAAGTTCACTACTAGTGTACATAAATTAAAATTGTCTAAAGAACAATTTTTTTAAATAACATTATTGCTACACAAATGATTAAAAGTGAGAATTTGGATGCTTTGTTCATTATTCTATCAACTAGTTATCACAGCAGTCAACTATTACTATCACTTTTAATTTAAAATGCTACATTGTAATTCAGTAAACAGCTGCTTTTAATGCGGGAGTCCAGCAAAGTTTCTCTTTGGTAGAAACAACGAGAATCGTTTTTAATAAATAATGAAAACGAATAATTATTTAAATCGAGTTTAAATGTTTATGGCGGTTGGAATAATTAGAAACAGACCACGACTGTATAAACCATATTTCTGTACCTAAGGGCTCTGGGAGAGAGGAGGCCAAGTTAAGAATTTCCCTGCAGAATGCTGACAACGTTTCAACAAAATGTTATAAATTTACTGCATGAAATAATTCTTAATCCTCGCAGTCCATTAAGGTATCCAGCGATTCAGCGTGGAAATCGGACATGTCATATTGCATAGCGGCAGGATCATGTCAATTGGCAAAAGGAACAATAGAACGATGCTCTCATCACAGATTAATCACGCTCCCGTATGCGCCAACGCTGATGACCTGAGCTGTTAAAGAGCATCCATTAATAAAAAAAAGTCTACGTCCAAAATCCAGGAGAACTCGCATGTGGAGACAACCAGATGACGCAGAAAGACCCAAGCATATACAGGAAGTTCATAAATTCAAAGAACGCACCAGCACGGTAGGACAGGAATGATGGCATACAGAAAAACAGATTTCTTTTTGATACTGAAACAATGATGCAAACAGGTACGTTCAAATGTTTGGCAGCCTATGGTCTTTCCTATTGTTGAAACTTCTGAACTCTTTACATACTTGATTATGCCAAAACACATGATGCAGAGTGTAAATCTAGCTAGTTAGAAACACAGGATGTTACTAGAATAGACTGACTTGCTCAGTCGTCAGGTTTAAATCATAATGAGCTTCTGTGGGATACCCTTCAATTAACTTGTATTAGCATATTTTATTTATATGTTAAAATGTGTACTGCCACCTAAAGGAGAAACAGATGACAGTGTGTAAGAACAAATTAAGGAAGGCATTGGTAAAACGGAGATACAAGATCAGTGCGCGCAAATCTTCTAGTGTAGACCTCGCGTTTACACTTGGAGTCCGTTATTTTGAGAAAGAGAAATAAGTTCAGTGAGAGAGACTGTACCTGCGTATAATCTTGTTCTGCAGCAGCTATCGTTAGTTATGTGCTTGAGTGACAGAAGTATGCATGTGGAAATAAGTGAAGTGAAATTGTCTTCATGCGATCTTTAGTTTACGTAATTAGCAATGTTTAAGATAATAGACATACATGGTTCACTAGAATGTAACATGCAGTTTAGTTTATATGGTGCTCCGTCCAAAAGGTGAATGTCGTCATAGCAGATAGCTGAGAAGTCGGATCCCTTTATATGACGTAGCTTGGGTGTAGAGTAATCGTGCGTTGTTCTACCTATATGTATCGTGATTGAGAAAACTTGTAAAAATAAGCAAGGACAACACAATTAGTGTCGTTAAAAGAAACAACCTACAGAATAAAAGCAAAAGCAGATAGAACGCTTAAAAGAATAAGATACAAAAGAAAGCAAAACCAAAAAGGAATTTGTAAATACAGTATTGTTTGTAAGGCAGCATATAGAAGCAACGCGTCATGAAATTTGCCGAGCACCGGAAATTTCCTTGTACACAAAATGTTTTGCCCTCTCCACAATGATAAAATATCTTTACCCAATGAAATTTCAATTACAGCACGCTAAATTGTTGGAAGCCACGCATAATGTCCTGTAGAATCGGAATTTTCAATTTAGTAGTCAATAAAATCCTAGCATCGTGGCGCTACAGCATTATGAAATTCCTGGATGCAAACCTCATAAATGTATCTACGCTTGGGTTAAACAACCAATGAACAAACAACTTAAACATTATTGATAGCATGAAAGCTAATATCAGTATCGCTCGTTTAGGAACGTGTAGGAAGCTAGTAAAATATAGAAGGATGTTTAGGGAAGTTAAGGGATATTCTAGGTAAGAGAAATGCACATGGGAGATTCTATGTGACGCAAGGAGCATATTACGACGGGAGACCCAAGGATGGTAACGAGGAAGACGCTATAAGGAAGGGACGCTCTGGGCAGAATTTTTGGCTGCGGTCACGCTACTGTGATTAGTTAGTGATGGAATGTGTACATATTGAGTGGTGCTTATGGAACGGGTATTAGGCGGCGCAACGGACATTATTCAATATTCCAGCTTGAAATTACCTGATACAGGTTGCACTGAAACCTCATGATCAATGTCTGTTTAGGTTGCGTATCATTGTACATAATATTTAAAACAACCATAAAAGAGATCAAACAACATATGCTGTGTACTTATCTACTTCATAGGCATCTAAAAATACCCTGAGACCCGCACCTCAGTCATCAATTTCATTCACCACCATCAACACACCGTAAGGAGGCTAACGTATGTTGAATGCAACGCGGAAGGACGTCTTTCCATACTTTCTTACCAATTTGGTAAATAAGCAGCAGAGACTGTATTTTCGTTTACAGAAGGCATCTCATCTTCACTAAAACGTCGGGCAGACTTTAATTTGTAAAATTTTCCATTACTGTAATTTTCATTGTTATGATTACTATTTTAATTATTTGCACTAATGTTGACAGTGGTGGTGAAAGTGGTGGTGGCGCAAACGGTACGATAATTAAATGGTAGTAGTATATAAATATTGTTAGTAGTAATAGTACTAGGAATAGAAATAGTGATAGTGTAAGCAGTGGTAATACCAATAGTAGTATTACTAGAAGAGGTATAATAATAATAATAATAATAATAATAATAATAATAGTGTAGTAGCTACAATATTAATAGTGGTAGCAGTAGTAGTAGAAGTAATAGTAGTGGCAGTAGTAATGCGGGTAGTGGAAATAGTGATAGCAGTAGTGGTAGTAGTAATGTTGTGGTATTAATAATAGTAGTAGCTCTATTATTCGTAGTAGTAGCACGAATTGTGTAGTAGTAATATAACTAGTGGTAATAGTAGTAGTAATAGCAATTATATTATTACTGGTAATAGTAATTGTAGTAGTCGTAGTGGCCAAAGTTATAGTTGTAGTACTTGTAGAGTAGTAGTCGCCATAGTGGTAGTAGTAATAGAAGTAGTTGTAGTACTAATAGTATAGTATAATAGTAATACTAGTAGTGATGGTAATGGATTTTTTCGAGCGTAAAAATCCTAAGTTGGATTCCCTCGGAAGGGAAGAAAAACCGTAGTTTCCATGTCGTAGATTTACGGCATGTGAAAGATTCTCAAGCCTGAAAGAAGAGGACTCTGAGCAAAATTTATTGGCCATATCACGTCCTGAATCGAATGAGGCGTTGGTGACCAGAGATGTCCGTAAATGAAACAAATTAGCAACATAGTTTGAAGTTAAAAGCATCAGTTATATTCTATGTTAAAACCCTGGTCTGCGCAGAATTGTTCCAGTTAAGATCAGATGACCTTGAATGATTAGCCTGCTGGCGTTTTTAGCGCATACTGCTTTTCCGTGACAGAGCCAGCATGAACTAGGAATAGTGTTGGCACTGTCCAATGCAAGAGTTGATGAAAAATGGAATAAATTTGAGGATTTGTAACATTGATGGGTTTCCCTGGTTTTACTCTGTCAGTTTCTGTTAAACGCTGCAAAGAGAGGGGCCGCACCATTAACAAGTCGCGTGTGGGTCCTATTATTCGACCCTACAAAAATAGGTTCCCACCTGAAGCTCAAAGTGCAAAAAAAAGTTAAAATGAAAATGAGCAGAAGCAAGACGAACTGCAGCAGTAGTGGTGCATGCAAGAAAATTCAGTGACACAGATGATTTGCCAACCACACAAGAACATCTAAAGGTACAATATGGCACTATTTCATGAAAATCTGGTGCTGGAACATCATCATTAAACATGTGGGCGTTTTATTTATTTATTTTTTAAAGCTGTTTAACATCGTTTGTACTACTGAGGCACAACAGGCGACACGTGCGCGTTCCTCGAGAGAGCATGATATATAGAAAAAATTCACCAATACTAGAAAAGTGTATGACTGCGATTGACAGGTGACAAATGGCAATGTATGGTTACTGCATGAGGAATGGATATATCTACTGGCTACAAACCAACCACGTGCCACGTACTTCCATTCAACAGGCAAAAAGTGGCGTTGTATCTTCATCTATTTTAAGAAGAAAGTAATGTAACCCATTTTTGATGAAGAGTCGACTGAGGTGATGACACCTAAAATATTTGGCTGATATGAAAAAGGCATCCAGCCACACTGCCACATTATTCTTTCACCTATTACCACCGGAAAGTTACTGAGACCTGTGAAGTCGCACATTCCTCACCCATGTTTTTTGTGGGTTTAATTTGTTGAAGCAAGGACGTGCTTTTAGACGTCCCACCCCAACTACCACTGAGGATCTTTGGAAAGACTACAAGGAGGTTTCAGTTAGTATTGAACTTCCTACGCTGCGAAGCAGTCTTCAATAGTAGAACTTGCAATGTAAAGCAATTGCCCAGACCTTTGGACATCACCTGAACACTACCGGCGGAGGTTAAAGGGAATCTCGCCTTGAAACAAAGAAAGAATGTCCTCCCTTAACTGGAGCAACCCTCTATATTGTATTCAACTTCAGTTGAACAACTCAGTTCTCTGCCACTTAATTCTGTAATACGTTTTTGTTTAATCCTGTGATCCTTAACTTTCCTGCATCTTAATGATATAAGCGCCACATTATTTCCAAGAATATTTTATTTTCAAAAAGTGGAACTGCAATGTAAATGGTTTACATTTTGAAATACTGGATTGATAATACTTGCAATAAATATCACAAAAAGCTGAACCATGTTCTGTGTCTCTTGTATGATTAAATTTGCATCATCCATACATGTACTTTACAAACTCTCTATCGGCTTGTGTCAAGGAAGGTTGCAACCTAGTAAACATTCTCTAATTAGCGTCATGTGCAACATCTAGTGTCAGACACATTTTTCCATCTTTCTCTTGCACTTAACCTCCCAAGTATCCTTTTACACATCTGCAGACACATAATGATCTCCTTTCAGAGGGGTACAGCTGCACTTCTTGCTCGTGGCGCCATTATGTTATTCTGAGAAATGACAGAATAGCTACTTTATCATCTTCTTCTTACGCCCTTCCCATTATTAGATACTAAAGCTTCCGATGGCATATTTTCCCCTTACTAAAGACAGTGTATGGAAGAAGGGCACATGATAACATAACTTCTCACAAAACGCTAATTTTTACCCTCCATTTTTAAGGTATGTTTTCTGAATCGTTCATAAAGGTATATTAAAATACGGAGTATATTCCTAAGTTTACAAAAAATGCCAAAATAAACATGTTATGTAAACATACAGTCCTCTCAAAAAGGATATAATAAAGAGGGTTATTTGCGATCTACGGTAATGAGTAAACAGACATTTCTAAGCACTAAAAGCAAAATAGGGCGAAGTGAAGTTATATTGGTGATGGACTGTAGACATTTCTTGGGAGGGTAAAATAGGTCATGAGCTACGAATTACCTCCTCCCTTTACACTAGTATAATACTCTAATATAGTTTTTGTTTACCCGCCGGGAGGTGATTCACAATTTGCTTTGTTTGTTTTTTAGTGTACCTTAATTGATATTAAGTGCTTAAGATCCCCGATGCATAGTAATGAGTTTGGAAGTTCACAGTAGCGTCATACTTAAACCTATGAAAGCGAATTTAATTTCCGCGGTGTGCTCTTGTGCCTGACACTTAAAATGGTGTGGAAAATGGAATAATTATGGGAAGGGTATATTATTGACCATCCTAATGCAAAATACTTTTATTCCGAAATTATTAAGCAATATAAGAGGTATTGTTTCACCGTAGCCATGAAAGGCAAATCATAATGGGACATATTCCAGAGGACTGGAAACAAGCAAATTGACGACCAGCACCAGAAATACCCCCCCCCCCCGGATAATTCGCAGGTTTAAGACTCTTGTCTCTGGCCCGAATCCAGCAACACAAACAGATATTTAATTGTAAAAGGAAATCTCAATTACAACCGTGAACAGCATTATCAATCCGAATTTAAACTTAAAAGCGGCCTGCCTACATCAGGAATGCTTCAAGCCATGTGTCTGCTTAAACCCGTCATTCTTTGAAGACACGGAGAGAGGAATGGGAACACATTCCGTCCCTTATAGCGATGTCCCCTTTAAATCACCTGATGCATCTTCAATGGAATTCTGTGTATTGGATCCTTGGAAACAGAAGACCGGGAACTGTGGACGGTTTCTGGAAAACCTGCCTAGAGGAATTGAATTCATATAATAGACATCACTGAACTTCGCACCAGCTTGTTGCAGTAGAAGGCAACAACATAGACTATCACTGTTTATGGAGGCGTGCTTTCTCAAAAGAGAAAGCTGCTGAAATGTGTTACCATAGGTCGCAAATAACCGTTTGTAATTAGCATTTATTATGCTTTGATTTAATTCCAAAGACAATAAACTGAAATTAAGCAAACCATGTTGTTAGTAAACGATAGCATGGTAGCACTGGTAAAGTGTTGAAATGATATGATAGTGTTGGACCAAAACCTGAGCTATGTGTTTATTCTTCACAATCTTTCTTCTCTCAGACATTCTGAATTACGGAACTGTAAGTTCTGGAATTTTCGGTCTTGGGGTAGTATGAGGTTATTGCATCTCTTCAGTGATTGTATTCCCAATTTTTTAAAACAAGACAGCAGGAAAGGGCGTTGAATTCAGCATTTTTATACTGTTCCGTTTCAGACGTTGTTCCTATAAACGCGCAATATGCTACCGGTTTGTAAAATTTCTAATACAGGATGATGGGGATTATATATATATATATATAAACCTTCTTAGCTCACCAGGTTTAAGTATTTCCGTTATTCTAAGACCAAAATTTGGTAGGTTCGACCGCAGCTTAACTAGATGAACTTATCAGGACGTTAAAATCCTCCGATAGTTAGTTTAGATCGTGAGTCTCGTTTCGTAGATTTACGGCACATCAAAGAACTCCATACTTAAAAGATCAAATCCCTGAACAAAATTGTTGACCATTTCGTTTTAGTAATACCTTAATTTCCTATTAGATGACGCTGGAGGCGATGGGCTGATTATTTGTTATAACTCTGCCCTCTGTAGAAAAATAAGCGCAAGTAAGTTTTCGTTGGTACAGTAGCTTATTTCTTACAGGAGACTAAGGCTTGAAATGTGTTGTGGGGGCACAGTAGAAGAACTTGTTTCGTCAAGTAACAGTTATTCTAAGTAAGAAAAATCCATAATATGCAGAAAAAGAAAGGTTTTCTTATAGTTACCTTTGCTACCATACTATTAGCACCAAAATGACATACATATGCAAAATTTATTAAAAATTATATGGCGAAAAAGAGTGGGTATGTGAATTCCTCTACACCAATATTGTCATAACAATATCTATCGGGTGCAATGTCTTAACTGGCCAGCATATTGCATTTATTTAAAAGCCAAAAGTAAAAGTATGGGCTCTTAGAGAACTGTATATGAAGTTGCTTTCATACCGAGGCCAATAGT
Organism: Metallyticus violacea; assembly: GCA_030762175.1. NCBI lineage: Eukaryota > Metazoa > Arthropoda > Insecta > Mantodea > Metallyticidae > Metallyticus > Metallyticus violacea. The sequence goes on along the minus strand of CM060846.1, from coordinate 271,778,850 downwards.
AATTTTTGCATCTGTAATGTTGTAATTGTTTTTAAAATAAACCTCATTATTGGTCGTTAAAATCTGTAGTGTCCATTTTCAAATTCCCTGATTTCTTTTCTCACTTTCAAATGACATGATATTCAGATACATTGGAAATCTTCCCCAATTTATGGTGTCGGCGAGATCTCATAAAAAGCAAGATTAGAGAGTTCTAAACTCCAATAAAGAAGGCCTAAACTATGTCATCTTAGATAGTTTTGACCAGACAAAATTAATTGGTATTGTTGTAGAACTTATTTTTTCTAGAAATGCTAGCAATTGAAATTGAAATGAGAGGACTGCAATTTAGGATATATGATACACATTGTAACTGAATTGCTTCGTGCTGTGAAAATACTGTTTTCAAATTTTACGGTAGTTTCAAGTTAACAATTGAACTGAATACAAGAGCGGAGAAAATAAGTGTGTCAGATCTTTCTTTCGTTCAAACCGGCGTGTTAGGAGGAGGGAAACGTTTTGTTACTGACCACTTACTTTTCAGCGCCGCATAGCACGGCGTAATTTATTTTATGGTAGCGTTGTTTATGTCCCGTGCTTCATATAACTGCGCTTGTAATATTACATTCAGCAATAGGTAAATTAAGTTATCTCTGAAAGATTTTATACTCTAAGGAAATAAAAGTCTTTATAAAGGAAAAGAAATAATTCTAATCACAAAAGAAATGTCATTAAGAATGCAATTGTAAAAGGTTTGGAATGCGTACATTATTTATGTAGTGCACGTCGTATGAATGAAAAGAAAGCTGAAGAAGACTGCGTGTTATTAAAAACAGTACTTCTCAAGTTTTCACGGCCGGTGTTATAATTAAAAAAATTAACCTTTTCCGGGTTGTTTTGCCGTAGTTCATGGTTTAAATTGCTACCATAGCTTTCACCAACTACTTCAGTTGGCATAATGAATGCAAGCTATGGTAGCAATTTAAACCATGGATCACGGAAGAACACCCCGGAAGATTTTATCTGCTATTTTTTTTATTAAAAAGAGATTTATAAATTTTTACTTGGTTACCTACAACGGATCACTTCAAACAAAGTAAGTTGTTATTACCTAGCTCTAAAGAGCATGTTTGTTTTTGTTTCAGAACGATCTTGCATGAAAATTTTATCAATTCGGGTAGATTTAACAGATAAGATACCCAGATTTACCATTGAGATTTGCGATTTGAAGGGGGATCAGAATTTACGTGATATATGGGATATACTGCGCCAGGCATTTGCTTTTTTCCACTCCTATAAACTTGGAATACTTACCTAATTTATCATGTAAATTATTATTATTATTATTATTATTATTATTATTATTATTATTATTATTATTATTATCATCATCAAAACTCACAGTAAAATTTAATTTATTATTTTTGTGGCTGTTGGAAGAGATTGAAAAAAAGGAAAAAATCATTCCGACAAATTTTTCTGATAAAAAAAATTTATTTATTTACTAGACTTAATTAAAGAAGTTCTTGCAAAACAGAGTATTTATCCCGTTTATTTACGGACATTGTTTAGCATCTCAGGTCGTCAGCTTCCTATTCAATTCAGGGTTGAAACGGCCGATAATTTTTTTCTCAGAGGCCTCTTCTTTTTACCCTTTAGTTTTTCTTACCCGCCGTGAATCTATGTCACGGACCCACGGCTTTACTTCCCTTCCAAAGGAAGTAATACTTAGGATTTTCACGCCCGAAAAAATGCATCGACCCTGGTCGGAATTAAGCCGGCAATTATGGTTACCGGTAGACCTCCAGGACCGTAGCAAAGCAGCGCAGACCCAGGATGTTTGAAGAAGAAATGAAAATGCAAAAGAAAAATAAAGTTATTCATTCAATTAAAATCTAGACAATCACGTCAAATCTCTGGGAAATAAATTCATTACTTATATGCTCGACTTTCTGTAAAAGTCTTGCATGATCTCTACTGTAGCAGGCAATCAGATTCAGTTGTAAAATATGATTTTCGGAGAAATAATATTTTTGTGCAAATTACAATTACCAAATTGGGGATTCATAAATCGCCAAGTTTTATTTTTGCGAACAGTAAAGCGCAAAATTGAAAATTGTTACTTGTGAAATTTTGAAACTTGCTACAGGTTTGAGTTGGAAGTTCATATTAGAGGAAATAAGAAAGTTTGCAAGCATTTAAAGGCCAGTTCCGGATATTTTAATAAGAAAATATCGGCGGTATAGACGTTTATGTAGACTTTCCCCTTAACAAAGTTTCCGATCCAGAAACTTAAATGCGTCAACTGTTGAGGTGGTGTTTTTTTTTTTTTTTTTTTTTTTTTTTTTTTTTTTTTTTTTACCATCGAAGATCATAAGCGTCCCCTTCAAATCAGGGCATGAAATGACGGATAAATTTTGCTCAGAGGCCTCTTCTTTCAGCCTTGAGGTTTTTTCGTGCCGTAAATGTACGACACGGGACCCATGGCTTTACTTCCCTTCCAATGGAAGGCATATTTAGGATTTTGATGCCCAATATTTTCAATGTTTGATTTGAAAAATAGAAAGACTACTCTGCACTTATAGCATTAAGGTGAAGGCAAAATGATGAAACAGTTTTTTTTAGTACCCTAAATACATACATAATAGTGTTTCAGAGATTGACCAACCTTTCGAAAATTTTTCGGATGGTTGATATGAATGAAAATAAATTATAATACCATGGCCATAGTGTACAGGGATTAACTACTTCTGTTAGGTTTAGCACAACAATGCACACGCCTCCTGAACGCCGATATTATTTTCTCCGCGTGACAGAACAGTTTACTTTTATTAATAAAGTACAAAAAGGTGAAGGAGTATGCACACACCAGAATACATGAAAATATAACAGGAAAAAAAAAAGAGTTCAAATTCATGAAAACGAGAAAATGTTGCATTTCTATATAAGGTTTCTAAATACATTAAAAATGTAAAAAATCAAACGAAACTAAAGTTTTTAACAGACAAAAACCAAAAATTCTCTACTACAACTTTTTAAAAAGCTGATATTTCAGTGACAAGGCAAGGAGATTTGAAGAGTCATTTTACTGAGCATTGGATTACATTTATTATTTGCAAAGTGCTAAATTTCTGGTAATAAACAGAAGGTTAAATTAAATTTAAAATGATTATATTCATGCAGCATTAATTTCTGCATTAAAATGAATTTCTAAATAATTATAGGTAAAAAATATGGTGTCTGTTAAGTTTCCCACTAAGTCAAATGTATGTATAATCGGAATTCAAAAATATTTTGTGGATAGAATGCTTTCCTTCTCTTGAAAAGTTACAGAAGCGACACAGTGTGTTTTAGTTTCGATCGATTTACTAAGTGACACGAATATTACAATTAATTCTCCTTTTTTAACTTTCCTTCTTTGTTCCATCTTCTTTGTCTTATAACGATAAGAACGAAGAGGCCTTTCACCATAGTTAAGGTAAATATCCATTTCCTAGTTATTTATACCACTGTTGTAATTATTTTGCACATCTAATAACTTCATACTCATTTGCCGCACATATCACTCTGAAGATAATAGTTTACTGTGGTCCATACGTTTACTAGAAAAGCGTAGACTATTTTAAAGAAAATAAGAAAACTTTTCGTCCTAAGATAACAAATACTTGATCAAATCAGGATGTAACTAAATGCTCAGCTAATGAAGTTCTGATGACTTCCCTCGTTTTTCATCAAAATTAAGTTGTTATTACTGTGTCTTTCCCGAAATCATTTCAAAAGTTAACTTTTTACAGTTATATTACACTTTACAAAAGTTTAATTTAATCAAAATCAAAATGCTTTATTTATAACTGAATAATATACGCAAAAATGCAAATTGACAGCCTGAGGCATATGCATACATAAAAATTAAACAAATGTATTATAAATTCTTATGCTTTCTCTATCATAATACTGACATTTGATTTGTAATTCACAACGACGCTACATGAAATTTCTTCTGTCATTGTTAGCAAAAAGAATGTGCGTAGTTCGGCATGAATGATTTTTGCAAGTACAGCATGCAGCTTTTTATTTCATACACTGAGATTTTAAACTAAATATTTCGCTTAAGCACCATATAAGCTCACAATAATAATAATAATAATAATAATAATAATAATAATAATAATAATAATAATACTCTTCTGATGGGAAATCTTGTTTTTTGGGGGGGAGGAAGATATTTCATCCCACCACTCTTCACCGCTATATCTAGCTGGTGTTACAACATTGCCCCCTCTTTTCTCTAACAAGCTTAACCAATTATTCAATTATTTATGATTATAAGCCACGGTTAATCCAAGTTTTCAGGAGTAGAGAATAAAAACCTGGCGCAGTATATCCCATATACCACATACAATCTAATTCGCCCTCAAATCGCAAATCGGAATGATAAATCTAATTGTAATCGTATCTGTTAATTCTACGTAATTGATAAGCATTTAATGAAAGATTATTCTGAAACAACAATAAATACGTTCTTTAGAGCCATGTAATAACAATCTGCTTTATTTGAGATTAGAGGGACAAAAGTTACATTCTTGGGTGAATGGAAAAGCAATACTGTCGAAATATCAACCAGCAGAGTACTTAAGCAATTTAACATATAAGATGCGAAAAAGAAGTGCACACCTCTGTTTTAAAGTATATAATGTAATGCTATCAGAAGAAGAAGAAGAAGAAGAAGAAGTGAAATAATACATGCATATCTTTAAGTGCATGCAACGCTTTCAACGTTCCATTCCAAATTGACAGACTTATAAGCTTATTTTAATGGCAGAATCGTAACTACGCGTTTGATGATATTTTTCAGTAAGATTCTTAAGGGATACTCATTTATATAAACATTAAATACACATAAGTTATGACAGTAGATATATTATTGTTGTTGTTCCCTCTATTTATATAACAAATGTAATTAGTAATCGTCCTGCTATTACTATATATTAAACTATATATAAAATGAGCAGTGCGATAAGCTAATGATACAGGGCATTGCGCTCTCGTCGGGCAAGCCAGCAATTAGACATCCACAGAATACATAAATATAATATGTATATGCTTAACCGAGCTAAAATTCTGAATTGTCGCAATATATTTACTTTTTGAAATTAAGTAGTGTCCGATGCAGTACTGAGAAATAAACGCTATTTCAATAAGCATGTTTACTTTCAATTCTTGCTTGCATGATGATTTGTTCTGTACACCCATTGGAACAATCACGAACCCCCGAACAAAGCATTCGGCGTCACCATCTTGATCACCACGGATGGCATTGTCGTTAAGACGCGGACTCGTGAGCAGGAGGTCTGGGTTTGACCTTCCTGACTAAGTTTTTTCGAGGTTTTTCTCAGTCCTCATAAATGGCAAAGGCCAGGGAGGTACCCTAAACTTAGGCCTGGAAAGTTTCCTTCCTTAAAAATTCCTTTTTCAATATATCATTTCATATCATGTGTCATCAGTGTCCACCGCCTGTGGTGCCTTAGTAGTAAAAACGGGCGTTAAACACTATTAAAAAATCGCGATCTGGGAGTTCCTAACCACATCTTGCCTCCACGTCAGCTATGAAAAAAGAGTCCGCTGCCTTTCTTGCATACAAGGTCAGGTGAATAAACACAGTACGTTACGGACATATCAAACAAATCATCATCAGAAGCATTAATTTACCATTTCTAGTTGCTATGTTGCACTTAGGGCTGATCCGTCATTAATCTCCAATTAAGTTAATTGGCGTATATTTGGCAATTTAATGAGTTAATTCTTGATTAACTTTTCATCATGGCAATGCAAATGTTGAATATGGTTTTACAAGACCACAATATTACAAGATGACTGAGGATAATTTCCAAAAGACAAGATTCATTTAATAGTATGGGAAAAAGAGATTTGAAATGCGGATTCGGCATTAGATGCTTCAAGTTCTATAGAATATGACCTAGAATTCCAGACAAACATGTGAATAGTGTTTAACGCCCGTTTTTGCTACATAGGCACCACAGGCGATGGACATTGATGATACATGAGATGAAACGATATATTGGGAAAGGATTTATTTACAAGGAAGGAATCGTTCCATGCCTAAGTTTAGGGTACCTCCCCGGCATTTGCCATTTATGAGACTGAGGAAAACCTGGAAAAAACTTCAGTCAGGAAGGACGGTCCTGGCGGTATTCGAAACCAGACCTCCCGCTCACGAATCCGCGACTTAACAACCTCGGCTACCCGTGGCGGTTTCCTTAACATAAAATGCTCAAAAATGGTCAAGTTTGCTTCTAAATACACTGAATGCTACTCATGTACGGATCCATACGGGAAAAAAATAGGAAAATCAACCAACACCACCTTTGCAGCAAATGAATTCGCTTTTCCGAAGATAATTAAAATAGGATAGGCTCATGATCTGTAGAACAGCCAGGTTATTCAATTTATTATTTTCTGATACTTAAATAAGATATTTTTGTAAAACGCTCTCCTGTGGAAGATACTAGAAGCGTAATCATGATCCTTCAACATTCACCCTTTTCTGCAGACGATACATTTGCATCAACCATGTAGCACAAGAGGAGAGACTGATGTTTCGATACCAATTAGCAAAGACAGTACTTTCCAATACTTCTATCGTGCGTTAACCTACGTATTTAATTAATGTACGGCTTGAAAATAATAAGCTTCTATCTGGTATTTAACTAACTTTACAGGAGGTTCTTTTAAATTCTGAATATTACTCTCTATTCTAGATGTGCTGAGAACGTGTGTAAACAACGGCAATTTGTTCCTGTAACTGCCGATAGCCTGACATAAACATTGACTAATAAACAAGTAATATTTGCAAGGTACCAAAAAGTAGCAAATACATTTATAAAATCTGTCATATTTGACAATAATAGCTGTTAAAACCTTTTACAATGTAATGGAATGGAGGCTTAAAAGTAATATACCCCTAGAAGTCTAAAGTGTTATTTTTTATCTGTTTCCAAGGTTATAAACAGATAAAAAATAACATTTGATATTATGCCACAAGGAGTGATTATTTACGATTCGTCCCGAGGTGCTGACAGGAGAATATTTGAAGAGAGAGAGTTCCAAGTTGTAACCAATTCATACATTAGAAATATGCACATGCACTGTATATTAACTGAAGCATAACGTACATAAACTGATCAATTTTATTGACTAAAAGAGAATTAAGAAAGGTAAGGATAATTTCATAAGGAAATGCCAGAAATGTGTGGAAGGCAGTATCGGTGATGAGTGCTAACTTAAAGTGCATTAGAATATATTTGACAGTCACCAGTGATTCTACCACCGACTCTTGTATTGACCCTCCAGCCCGCTCGCCTGGATGCTGGTCCCCGCCGTCGCTTCGGTCATCAGACAGTTGGGTGACCCAGTATTTTTCACAGTATTTGTGATATATGAGTGATCTCCATGATTTATTGGCTTAGGACTCACTCCGAAGTCTGTTGCAAAATCGGAGGACACATATTGAAATTCTGCTTGGATTTTGTCAGAGCTTTACCTGCACCCAAAGAATGTTATTGGTGGCGTTAAGTAGTGAAATAATAATTCAGTGTTAACAGTCAACAAAGAACATGGGCGTGAATATTTAAAATCATGGTGTACGTACGTATGCATTTTATTACTTACTGCTGGTGGTGTCTAAATCTCACAGCTGATAATTAGCACTATGGTGAAAACAGCAATAAATAGAAATGGGCATGTAAACAATAGTAATTTTAATCGTAAACAATTATGAAGTAGTGCTTTGTTTCGACTATAAAAACTAAGTTGCTGTTAGTTGGCTGTGCCACATGAAAATTCGTTTTAAAAATTCTGCGATGCGAGTCCTTTTTAATCTCATCCATACATAATGTTATAAGTAAATAGTTTTTCGTTAGGATTTGAAAATGCTACCTATATGAGGTGACTTTCTAAAATGTGCTACCATACATATATCTCATATCAGCGTCTATAACAGATATGCAGTATATAAAAACATACAATAAATGTACTTTACATAAATGTACATTTCTGGAATGCATGCTGACTTCCACTAAAACATGGATTAGTTGTAAAAATAATGTAACTAGATTATTTTTCTCTTTTAGTTACATATTTCATATTGTCATTACAGTTGCCATTGGCCCCTTAGATCAAATCTCATTTGGTCCTGTATTGTATTTGAAATGAACAATGTGTAAAGTAATTCCTTAATATTCATGTGAAATAACAGTTTAATATACAATGGAGATAATCTTGGTAACTTTGAAGTGCAAAATTAAACATCTTTATGGACAACAGAAAACAAATTAAACCATTCATTTATAAGATACGTCTCCAAACTAGGTATTGATCAACATGACGTCTGCTGTTGCAAGCTGTGCTAATAGTTTAAATGCCCGCTTTCAAGGATAGGAGACCTATTCATGAAATCCAACCAACTATTATCATTAGTACACATTGAGAGGAAAAATGTTACAGCGATCCTGTCAGCAAGAGAAACTGTAACACAACCCTTTCTTGAATGGAGTTTGTGTAAAACCTTATGTCCTGTTTCTCCTAGATTTTTCATTATGAGTTTTAACGAATAATTTGATTACAATATTTGGCTACGACATCTTCTGTAACCCTGTACAGACTAATAAGTTAATGATTAGCATAAAAAACACGTAAGTGATTTGTAATTTAAGCAGTGATAGTTTCAGTTTCTTCTATGTATGTGTATCAAATGTGACGTGTTATAGTCCAGTTTTATGTTAGTTCATTATCCACCTTCTCGTAAAATATTTTTTCCACAACGTACCTGTTTCTGTCCCAGAATGGGACTTTTAAAGATTTACCGGCACGGGTGGCCGAGGTCGTTAAGGCGCGGACTCGTGAGCGGGAGGCCTGGGGTTCGCATCCCGCCAGGACCGTTCTCCCTGACTGAGATTTTTTTCCAGATATTCCTCAGTTCTCATAACTGGCAAATAGTGGGGAGGTACCCTAAACTTAGGCCTGGAACGTTTCCTTCCTTAAAAAATCCTTTCCCAATATATCGTTTCATTTCATGTATCATCAGTGTCCACCGCCTGTGGTGCCTCAGTAATAAAAACGGGCGTTGAACACTGTTAAAAAAAAACGTTTAAAGAGATGGCTTACGTTTATTCTGTTGAAACATATGAGCATGTGGAACTGAGAAAAAGATCTTAGTTTGCCATGTTTTGGCTGTTCCATTAAGGAGGAAAAAAAAATCAATCTATCCTTAACATTGTAAGAATCCGATTTTAAACGTTTTTCTTTGGACATCCAGCGCTATATCCTCTCCCGCTTCTCAGCATTTGCTTCTTGAAGGGTGCATGGTATAAGGCTCCCACGCTCATTATAAAAACTTCAAATTAATCAAAATGGGTGGCAGGCACGGGCTCTTGAGCGTGAAATAGTTTCATCTACGTCCTCTCTAAGATTTCTTCCAGGTCCTAATAAATGACAAATGCCGGGGAGGTGCACTAAACATTGGCCTACAATGTTTCATTCCTTACCTTATTTTTGTTAACTAATTGTGGACGATTAGGTTAGGCAGCAGGACACCGCATGGAGTATCCCTTTAAAATTCAACACATTCTCTATTAACTGCTTTCGCTTATTAATATGTACCAACATTTCTGAATTTTTTCACATTTAGTAGCATTTTGTTTTGCTGACACTACTACGTACAACATTTTTCCAATACGCATGCTTAAGGGTTTCCTGGCGATAAAGAAAGCATTTCGAAAAAAAAACCGATTATTGCTAAAAAATTACTTAGGAGGAAATGACTATTTCTAATAATTCTACCATATATACATACATATATATATAATTAAATACAAATGCAAGTATTTACTGAAATTTAAAACTCCAGACACATAATTAAGAATAAAACTAGAAAATATATCTTTCCTCCAATGACATATCTTTCTAGGTTTTTTCCATTATTCATTATCACAAGGAACACTTTCCAAATTGCATTATTTTGAAAGCTTCTGTATCCTAGAGGTACGAAGTTAAAAGTTACTATGATGTACGTGTTTCTCTTTGTGTTATCCATTGCAGCCGCAAGTGTTTATCTATTCTTGCGAACACTAGCAATTTTCTCTTTTTCTTACTTCTCTCCTTAACAATATTCTTTCCAATTACAGATCCGTTCTTTATCTATATAACAAGTAAAACTCCTTTTCCTCAATAAACCTTATTAGCTTTGCTGAGAACTGGCCGGAGGTTCTGGATTCGATCTGCTGAGACATTTTCTATGTAAGGAAGGTGTAAACGAAGTCCACGCAGCCTAGTAATGACTGATGACAAATGGGTAGCTACCTAATGGAGGTAGCGGCCTATGATCAACAATGCCACGGGGTGAGTGTGCTGGTGACATGATTCCTGCAATCTCTATCCATGAAATCGCAAGACGGAGACAGAGGATGCAGCGGTCATGCGGTAACCATTGACATTCCGGAGCTGTTGGGATCGGTGTTAGTTAGTTAGCTAATTTGCCTTTTCAAATTCCATATTTTGTATTTTAACTGCTACATTCTCTTTTAGCCATTTATCTTCCGAATCACTAGGAATTATTTGCTCCTTCATTATATTAACCAAAATTTTCATTTTCAAACTCATTCTTACGAATAATAAACATTCCTTCAAAATGTATCTCTCAGCCAAGCGATACATCCTAAGCCAGTACTTCAGTACTCTATTTATAAAAATGTCTCTATACTATTCCAATTCTAATTCTAATTCCAATAAAACTCGCTTTATAGCAGTATTATAGTTCTGCAAATCCTAATGGTAGTATATTTATTTTATTCCAGCATTTTTCCGCCTTCCTAACTTCTATTTCATATTTAATATAAAATTTGGTATATAATATGTTAATGTTGTTATAAATAAAGAGAAATGTATTATAAATTCTAATACTTAAATAAAACAAGGCTGTTCCACATACCCAATAATATTAAAATATATACTGATCAGTGATTACATAATGTGATGCTTAAAAATAAAAGTGAAATATACTAATGCTCTTTGAACCATTAAACAACGTTGTCAGTAGTGTTAAGAGTATGGCAGAGTTTGTTAAATTCTACATGTTTAAGTAAAAAATGTGCATAACATTTTATAATTGGAGAAATAAGGTTAATTAAGAAATAACCAATATAACAAAAATACACACAATTAAATCAATTGATAATACTTAATCTCAGAGTAATTAATTTCGTAGCTAAATTGTTAAAAGCAAAATAAGATAGCAAGTACTCACTTTTAATAATATGGAAAATAACACCCAAATATTTGCATTCGGTATGATAAAATATGAAATAACAGTTTTAGTGCTCTATCACGAGTATAACTGTTGAAAATGAAGCATATACTTAAGGGCTCAAAATATAATAACAGAATAAAGCAACAAAGCAAGAGATTTATAATTATTATTTACTATATTAAAACAGAACTTTTGCTGGAGCTCATTTGTTAACAGCAGTTGCAAGTCACTGATAAATAAAGATGAAATAAATGCCAAAAAATGAACGACCGCGGCATTTTATAATGACCATACTTCGATTCTTTTCTAGAAAAAAATGCTCATGAGGAAAATGCATTACACTCCTATATGGCATTTTCTTAAACAACTCATACTTCCTCTGTTATATGCTACACCATTTTCCATGGACATTTAAAAACTGGGATATATCCGTGCTTTGCAAAAGATTTTGTGGGTATGGTGCAATAAAAATATATCAGCCTACTTTTTCTTTTTAGTGCCAGCAATACGGTCGTTTAGATCTCTACATATGAAGATTTTAACAGATTTTGTTAGAAGTGTTCTGAGGACAAAATTATTATTCTCATTATGTTAAAGAAGGTGAAGAAGTTGATAATGATGGTAATGAAATACGTTACGAGGACTTAATAATAATGATCTTTAGTTTGTTGAAATTTAAAATTCCCATTAAAACGACTATGCGGACCTCCTTGATTATAATTTTAACAATTATTACATTTAATTATAAACATGATTCTGTCCGCTATCGAAAAGTCCCTCATTGTTTCTAAATCGAGCGAGATGCCTCAAATGGTAACTTGGGGCTCGCATTTGGGAGCTTCCGAATTAAAATACCTTGGACATTTTCGTGTTTTCCCCATGTCACTTTTAGAGTATTTACTTTCCTGGAATTTCCCTGTCACTAATACCCTCTTATTTTATTTGCTTTATTCGTCGCTTCAGGGTAGAAAAATCCAGCGACAGGAGTGGCGGTGAGCGGTGTGCAGTGATGGAATTCACTCTTTGGAAAAACTACTCTGGCATCTCTTCCTATGGACTTAAACTCCTTTGAGGAAGACTCCATCAACATCGTAAGAGATTAACAAAGAAAAGATATCTGCACTTACCGTCCCTCATATCCCTTACTTTACACTTTCCTCCGGGATGTTCGGTAGGATATAAAAGGCCCTCATCGGCTTCCGTGTCTGAAGTTCTCCTCCGTCACATCTAATTCATTTCAACTGTTTCTAATGTTTCAGCAACACTTTTGGATTTATGGGATTAATTTTTTTTTACAGCGAAAAGCCAGGGCGGGAGACGCGGGGAACACAATAAAAATCGACCCTTGAAAAATACTAAAAACTTGCTCTTTCAGATGAACCAAGTTTGACTGTGTTCCAGTGTCCCAAAGCGAACATTGCTTTTAAATTATGAGTATTTTACTATTTTGCTACGAAACCATTGAACGTAACTTTAATGATTTGTGCTCCCATTATAGTTATAATGGCATATCTGCAAAACTTTCACAAAACTATGTCATAAATAGTGCATCAGATATGTTGTTGGCATTTTCCATATTTCCCGATTTTTTTGCCGATTTTTTGTCTTTCATATCACACGCACTAGCAAAGGAACAAAACGCACTAATCATAAACGTAACTTGTAGGTAACCACCGTCTATCAGTTTTGTTCAGCTAAGTGATAACAATCTCAGGATTTCCTGCGAAAATTATGCTCAGATAACAATTATCACTTGTTATTTCCTCGCGTTCAGGATACATGGAAACTTTAAAAGGCATACTTTTTGTACAGGTTCTGTACCTCTGTCACACTTTGTTCCTAACTTCTGACAACCAGAGGCTGGAACAACTCTTGTTTTTGATACGCAGTATTGTGTAAAACTACAGCGTGTTATTGCTTTGTAAGTTGAACAAGCAAGCAGATCTGATAATAAGCAAACGTAGTAAAACTAACACGCGTTAACAGACAGTAATATTTCATGTATTGGAAAAACTATACAGTTGTGGCTTTTTATTTTTGTTTCCCCTCCCCATTCGCCTCTTTATGATTTATCATTGTTATTCTTTTCTTATCTTCACTACTAACTTTCTTTATTTCTTCATCCAAATTTTTAAGTTGATATTTCGCTATCTTTCTCCTCTAGACTTCTATTTCTTTGTTTTATTTTTATGACTCTTCATTTTCTTATTTTTTATCTTTCTCTCCTTCCCCCTATTTATTCCATCTTTCGTTTTTCCAATATATATATATAAAAAAATATTTCAGGTAACCAAATAACATATGTAATGAATAAAGAGTATTTTGCATTCCATGAACTTCATGAACTAAATAATACAGGTTATTTAAAAAAAAATGATGAACTTATGCAATGGCTGCTAGTTTTCTCCAAATCGGTGTAATGTAAAATGAAAAACGATGCTCCCTTGGCTAACTTCATTTTTAACCGAACATTGTCTGATTTTTTATGTCAGTTGTGCTGAATGTTACAGATATAATCCCAAACCTCTAGAATGGATAGTTAACGACTAATGTCTAAAACACAGCCTTTGAGTTATGAAAATCTGCATTGTTCGAGTATTTCTATCCTCAGTGAAAACGTTTTCGCCGATCCTAAGCAATTCAGGTGCAATTGTGCACCTAATACAAAATTGCAGGTTTTCTGTTGAGAAGACTCCTGAAACTAATTCCTTGCAGTATCCTTCTCTTATTGTAACACGTATAATTGTCATACAAACTACTAATTAAATACCTAATAAAATTTAAAACAATAAAATTGAACAAAAAGTATACGAAAATTTCCCGAAAAAGCGATTTGTAGGAAGTAAACTGTGTCCATGGCTAGTGCAGGTTGTAAAACAGCCGTCTCTGTCCAAACAGGGCCTTCAAGAAGCACGTTTCGAAACTTCATAAAAATGTAACTTGTCACTCTGACTTAGTTTTTATATATTGTGAATTGCGAATAGCAGAAATTTGAAGTAGAAGGGACCAGAATTATGTCGTCTTGTTGCCTATTGTTTTGACTATAGAAGCTTTAATCTAAACATAGAAGCAATGTGCAACGGAGAATGGAAACAAAAGCGAGTGTTTCCAAAGAAAGAAAAAAAAATAGTTCAAATAACTGAGTCTCACAAACAGCAGGTCTCTATTTTTTAAAAAAATCTAATGGTTGAAGGCATCTTTTCGAAGGTATCGCTGATTTGCCTGAATATTTTGCAAATCTGAATAAAAAACCAATCCGTAGCTTCAGAGAATATCTGTGCCAAAATCAAGTTCTGGAGAAACAGCTTCCTCGAAAGCAAGTAGCAATATAAACAAGTGAATGTAAAACTGGATTCTCACAACCAAATCTCATCCTAACATCCTCAAGGTTATCTTCGCTTGTAAGATCTATTTCTGCACTAATGTTTATCAGGATCTCTTCCTCAAATATTTGGAATGGAGGTTTCTACAAGCATTGCAGTTCATTCACGACGATAATGTGTTCAAAGTGTTGAAATTGCACTACTTCGTGGTCAGTACCATTTCCCTGGTAAAAAAAGCTCTGCATGAGCGTATATATTGCGTATAATGCTGGTCACGGCCATAACTGTGTAACACAGGAAAATTTTAACCCCTATTTTTACTGACAAACAATCCTGACTCCAAAAGTCGGAACACAGTGCATGTGACATGGGATGCCAAAACAGAGGGCTAATTTAACTCATGTTCCAGATTTGAAATCTTATTTCTTACGTTTAATGAAATTTAGATTCCAAAAATCGCCATGAATGGACAGAGAAACTCTGAAAGTTGGCGTAATTTCATCAGTTACTTAAAAAAAATTTTGCCAAAGACAGAAAAGTTGTTAAAGTGTTGTATTTTCAAGCGCACGGGATTTTGAACCAAGTTTATGACAGATTTATTAAGTATGTATACACTTTAAAAGAGCTACTACAACTTTAAAGAAAGAGGCTGCAATTGTAAGAGAAAGTCAAAGAAAAGACTAAGGAGTGGTCCAAACAAGTTTCACATGTAGTCCGCAAAATCCATAATCACCCTAGACACGGGTATACTGCAGAAGTCGTTGTGAAAGATACCGCTCAAACAGTTGCAACTTTTTATCCTTGCCCACTATAACAACTGCTGCAGGTTCTGAAACCCTGAGCAAAGGGCCTGAATGAGTATGCAGACTTTATCCGTGCCGACTACAATAACTACTGCAGGCTCTGAAAGCCTGGGCAAAGAACATGAACGATATGAAAACACATGATTTAGTTGAATGCTTAGAGTTTGTGATAAAGCTATCTCTCACCTTTGGACCTCATACAGAACCCGGAGGAGGGAAATCTCACATATCTATGTGAAACATATAATGCCTTCCCTAAAGTAAAGAAACTCTGGGCTATAACCGGTGTGTGGGAATTCTACTTGGAAATAATGTAAGAGACTGTATCTATACCCACGCCTCACCACCCATGGAACCTGGCCTCTCGGTGTCTTCCTCACCTGATTCCTTCCTCCCGGAGGTGCCTGCTATGTACGCACAAACATCTACCCCTTGAGCAAGGCTAAAATACTGAAATATCTTCCTCCAAATCCAATCTACATACAGATTTACATTAGGAACCATATAGACTAGCCCTGTATAAAGAATAATTTACGTTTATAAGTAAACATTTTTGTGCCTCCACGGTCAAGTGGTAGTGTTTGCGACTACTAATTTGGAGATCCTGGGTTTGATTCTCGGTCGGATAAACTGTTAAGGGTTTTCCTTACTTTGAGATTATGAATACCAGGTAGCCAAGGACTTTGAATTCATTTCATTTCATTCATTTCATTTAATTCATAGGTTTAAGGACCCCTCTGGTGTACCATAACCAAATTACCTTCATCATCATCTCTATTGGGACAACGTAACTGCACCCTCAGGCGTCTGGGCATGCACTAATTCATGAGAGAATAGGCTGATGTGGAAAAAATGCTTTTCTCAGTTTTGTTGCAAAAAGCATGCCAAGAAATGGGATGAATACATTGAGAGCTAAATAAATTGATGACGCTAACTAGAGCAATTCCAGGAGACTTGACATAATTTTTTGCATTCTTTTGGCACATTTCTGATTGGTATAAAGTATTGAAATGTATTTCTTAAAGTATCCTAAAAATATTTTTGATAATATTAAGAGTTGATACCTAGAAGTATTTCCTAACATTATAAAAATATGATTTAGAAAAGTGAAGCAATGTGCCATCTCTTCATTAATGCTTGGGAGAGTTGGCGCATTATATTCTAACTTTTAGGTTCTTATATTATGAAGTTTTAATTTGTTTAATTTAGTTTAACTGGCAACTCTGCCACATGTGTTACATAAAATAGTCTTTTGTACAAGACAGTTTTCCTGTCAGACAATACTTCCTCGTTTTTCATTGCAGCTTGCGCTTCTTTCAACTTGTTTTTCCGCCATGTACAGTTAAAATTTGTGCTCCATCACTCCCAGACTACGGTGCACCATTTATATTTGCTTTTGGCTATAAATGGCGCACACCATTTGCTGTATCTGACCAATATGGTCGGAAATGTACAAGAAGTATTCTATAAAAGCGACCGTCACACACAAATTTAAAATTGCAAAGAATTTTATGCCTTTAGTGTACTAAATATGGCTTAAATTATGGACAGAATACTTTTCCAGCAGGTTAGCATATGCAGTCACTTCGAGTAGTTAGTTATAGCTGCTAGAAAAATAATAAATTGGGAGCACAATTCATTAGTAATACAGTTGCTGTGCTACTGAAGGAAAAGTCTCCTGCTCTGTAGTGCAATCAGGTGGTTATGGCTAAATTACAACGAATGCGCCAACTCTCCTGCTGCCATTACCTCTCCCAAAATTACTCCCCAATATGTCTTGATTATAAATATTTATAAGCTTTAATGTGCTATAGTATAATACCACTTTATTATTATGAATTATAATACGTTATTTCAAATGATTTAAATGATAAAAGCTTATTATTTGTGTTTTGTTTGATAATGTTATGCTCATTTTTAAAAATACAATTCTTTTTTCACTCATGTACAGGTAACATCTAGTATATAGGCAAGGCTTTGTGACTTCCTCGTCCCCCCGAGCTAACCCCTTGCAACTTCAATCTCTGAGGTAAATTAAAAAACACTACATACCAGAAAAGCCCCCACACCCTGGTGGAATTAAAATAAAATATCCACTAGGAAATAGCCAGTATTGCTCAACGTGAACTGTATACTTAATATTTTTAAGAGGAGCTAGAAAAGTGCGTCAAAAACATTGGCCAGTTTCAGCACCTCCTTTCCTAAAGATGGAAAGTAACATTTTAAAAATGCTTAAGGAACAACAGTTTCCTGTTAAGAGTCACTCTGCGTTAGCCGCAGACGGCTGTCACCTAAGGGCAAAAAAGCAAGTTATTTCACAGTTCGACGGGTCGCTCTATATTTTTACAATTAGTAAAATAAATTTAAGGCTTAATATGTATAACCAGCAAATTATAAAAATAATATAATAATGTATAAACTATTCCATAAATTACTGTAAATTAATGTTTAATTCGCCTTGCAATGGCCCACCCATTTCCCTCGCGATCCACTGTAGCAGCAACACTCCAATTTCACCCAACACGAGGATTGGAATCGTGGAGTCTAGCGATTAGAATGACATGGTACATTTTACTTAGTTTGAGACAATTCAGCGATCATACGCATAGCCCTGGATTTGATTCACGCGAATAGGCTTTCTCATCCTATATGGAGCATGTTTTTGTAAGGCAAGATGATAAATTGTATATTGTTGCAGTGCTGAAAACATTTTTAGTATGCGGTACTTCACAGTTTCGAACATAAGATTACTATTTACGATGTTTATGTTTTAAAGATAGTTCATTTTTTCTACATTGAAACTGTAAGAAACCATATGCAGAGAAAAAGTGATACCTTTCTTTCAGCAATGCACTGTGATTATAACGCACGTATGAGCTTAATTCTTAAAAGTGCAGCGAAAAAGTTATGCAGTTATTTATAAATTTGGGAATTGTAAAGATTGCAATGAATTAAACAGCCCTGTACAACGCGGCACTATGGCGACCGTGATGAATTTTTGTGGCTCCTTTCGCAGGGTTAATTTAAATATTAATCCAAATTTTAGACAAAATTATTTTCAAGCATTTAATTAACAGTTATAAACGTATTCCAGTACTCCCAAGAAAGAAGTTTTTGTACATTCCTTTAATTTTGTTCATTAAGTTGTCCTTTCTGTCCTGTCCTGTCTTCCTTTCTTCACTGAAGAAAGCACTGTCCTCCTAATCCTCTGAAGATCATATTATTTACCCTAATGATATTTTTATTCCTTCAAACAGCTGTGATATCATAAAACTTCTCACCAGGGACAGGACAAAGAAATTCACCAACACGGCATCCCCTTACGCAAATTGTGTTTTTCTCAGATCTCATCTTGTTGACACTTCATCAAAGCTAAGTTATTCCCAACAAAGCGATGCCACAAGCAATAAAGATTTATGATAGGTTTAAACGGGACTGCAGTAGCTTTATTTGAATTGTTCGCAGTCTTCAGTCAAACATTCAGCATTAACTTGTGAGTTGTGAGGTTGCGGAGTAAATTGTAAGTTAGGTTTTTGGTGTATTTTAATTTCAATTGTGACCTAAAGTTAGGAGTGTATTTTGATTATTGTTCTTCAAATTATTCATTTTTAAAGCAGTGTTATTTTTCATAAGCGTTAATAGGATATGACTAAAAGGTAAAGGAACTATTTCTGGGAAATAAGCAGTCTTAAAACTTCCCCAAAATATTGATAAAACATTTATTAATAGCCACATAACATGGTGCCATATTCCAAGATTTCCTTACAAAATATATAAAGAGAATAGGAACAGGGTAAGATACTTTATAAAAGAGATTGTTTTATTTCTTCTTCTCCCAAAATGTATGCTTAAAATTCCGCCCTCTAGTACAATGGGTTGTGACTTTTCAAAGAGCAGAATGCATCCCCCATCCCACACAGTGTTTAGAATGACTACTTTACCAAAAGTCTTCTCTTATTTCTCTATTGGATGGTAATGGCTGCTGATGTACAATCACGTCGTTAACAAGCACACGTCTTTGATGTTCTTCTTCATAAGAAAATGTATTCTTTACCACCACGGTTGAACCAGGGGGTATAATTGAGTTACTTTCAGCTTCTACAATATCAACTTCAAATGATGTGAACAGCAGCACGTTTAGTGAAAACCGCAGGTGCTTTCATAAAGCATAGCTGCAGCACTTTGCCTGGTTCAAAATGTTACTCGGTCGAAATCTTTGGTTGAAATTAATGACACATATAAAGTGTCATTAATTTAAAATTAAACTTAAAGATGAAGAATTTCGAACAGTTTATTCCGAGGATTGCAAATAAAACAAAAAATAGCACGATAGTAATATTGTCATTATAGAAATATTCGTCAAAAAATGCTACCAAATAAGTCTTCTCTACGTAACTAGAGGGCGATATATCAGGTTGTTGATTTCCTTTTAAAACTGCAGATACTGGCATATTTGTTTACGAAATCTCTTTTATGTTGCAGGGAATAAGCCTACAGATAATTTGTGGAGATCACTGTAAATACAAAATTAGACTTGCATTTTGTGATAAAGCAATGTATTACATAGCAGTAAACAAATTATTTAGTTACGCTTTATATACAAACTGGAGAAAACTTCTTCTATCATAGTGAACTCAGCAATATTACATCATAATGCCCACAACGATGAATTTGTAAAACGTATTATACACTGAGTCTGAAACCAAATTTTCACATTGGACAACACAATTGCGGTGATAATAAGAACTGACAAGTTTAAAATCTGGAAATGGAAAGAGGAATGGCCTGGAATGATTGAGTATCCGAAAAAGAATTGTTTGGGACCAAGTGAGTGCAAATGATCAGATTAGGTAGGTCTGTTGTTCGTGCCCAAAATTTTTATTACGAGGAGAATTTAGAAAATAAAATACACTTGTTGCCCTAATCTGGCAGCACTGTGCACAAAGAGTGGCGCTTGCGCAGAATGGCTTTAATGTTCAGAACTTTATATAGAAACACTTTTGTTGTAGTAGCGATAGGAGGTGTATTGTTGCACGAGTACAAAATGGCGCGTCAAGTACTCAAAATTGAAGTACGGCGAAACATTTCGGTTGCATGGAAATTCATCATGAAATGGTTAAAATGCAATGTCACGTCCAGCCATATTCAAATGGTGCCAGAAGTTTAGAATAGGGTGTACAAATAAGGATGATGCTAATCTACAAGGAAAAGGTCAACAACGTCAAGTACAGAAAACATTGTGCTCTAAGTTTTTTATTTGATTTATTTATGGACCTCTTTAACATCTCAGGTCATCAGAGTCCCATTCAAATCAAGTCGTGAAACGGCCGACAAATTTTTCTCAGAGGCCTCTTCTTTCAGGCTTGAGGTTCTTTTTCGTGCCGTAAATGTACGACAAGGGACCCACGGCTTTACTTTCCTTCCGAAGGAAGCCATACATAGGATTTTTACGCCAGAAAAATCCATCGATTCTGGCCGGGTTTGAACCCGCGAACTTGGGTTTAGGAGGCAAATATGGTTACCACTACACCACCAGGACCGACATGCTGTAGGTTGATGAAATGGTTCTCAGCAATCTCAGAGTGACGGTCGCGGAAACTGCATTATGTGGTTTCTTCGTACAAGATCATCTGTAGCGTATTTCTATCTATTGTCAGGGACTGGCAAGATAGTGAAGTGTCCACACAACTATTTACAGAGATTGAAAAATAGTACGGTGCATCTGAGTCATATTGCATTGTAATGACTTGATCAATATACGTTTCTTGCCCCTAATTGTGTAACTTACTTGCTGAATCACCCTCGTGGCATTTTCGTTATATACACAGATTACCTTACTTACTGGATAAGGAGTGGGGACAACCCCTACAACTGTGGAGCTTCGACGTCAGAAGGCAAGCGAGAGGGATTTACTAAGTAACATTTTCTATCTTTCTCGTATAAACTGTATTGTCAGATACTCGCCCATTAAAAGCCCAGTGGGGTTGCAAGTGTCTAAGATGTCCTAATTCATGTTTTTTTAATAATGTTTAGTGCCCGTTTTCACTACTGAGGCACCACAGGCGATGGACACTGGTGATATATGAAATGAAATGATATATTGGGAAAGGATTATTAAGGAAGGAAACGCTCCAGGTCTACGTTTAAGGCACCTCCCCGACATTTGCCATTTATGAGGACTGAGTCAGGAAGGACGATCCTAGCGAGATTCGAACCCCAGACCTCCTGCTCATAAGTCCGCGCCTTAACGACTTCGGCCACCCATATCGGTACCTAATTCGTGTGGCAGCATGGGTATCCCCACATTCACTCGTGCACTTGAAGCCCTCCACCTCGCACTTCAGTTCGCACTTGACTTCTGATCGCCAGAATATACATTGTACCATCCTCGTTCTATAAGATAAACATGTGAACCGTCAACATTTCACTTTCTAACCAGCCGCCCATATTGCCCTAATATCCAGTGACACCTCCTCTCCTTAACACAGAGAGAGGAATGGTGCAGGACATGCATGCAGCCCTGCCGACCACCAGAACGCCCGAGGCCACCGAAATGAAAATAAACGAGATGAGGTAGAAGAGAAGGGAAGAATTTAGTTAAATATAACCGGCGGTAAAATATAATCCTAGAAAAAATTTAAGTTTCCACTTTGTCCACCCAAAATACTACTTCACCGCCAAGGGTATCAAATCCGGCGTGTGTGTGTGAGTGTGTGTGTTATGATAGGAAGTTTTCCTATAAAGGAGCAATCAGAGACTCAGTTAAAACTCGTTGCCCAACATGCTCTTTCCATTATAACAATTCTGATGAAACATCATTAAACATTTATCGATGGCTTACCCACTCACCTTCCAAGACATCTGAAAGGCAGAGAAACTGCTTCAAGTATCTAGCATAAAGTACAATTACCTCCCTATTTAAATATTTCGTATTAAAACATTTATGCAATATTTGTAAAAATGAGCATTTATATTCATATGTTAATATTGGTTTGCCCCTACACGCCCACTGTATTGATTGCTACATTAGCTGATCACGTGACTATTCAAACATGGTCAACTCCATTCTCTTTAGCTTGTGAAAAAGGTTACGTAGTTATCATACGAACTGAGACGTATGTATATATACTAAAATATAAAATAAAGTACTTATATAAATTAAGATACAAAATAAAGTAAGTCGTATAGAATATAGATAATAATTAAGAACTAGAGACCAGAAGTAAATATCTTTTGTTTGCTCCAGCACGCTTCTGGCCAGAATTGATGCGTTAAACAACCCCCACATGAAGGAATAGCAGTCGTTCTCAAGCTTAACCTCTTACCCCATCCATTTTATTTGCCACTTAGCCAATCTATTTCTGATTTACAATCCGTTGAATTTTGATAACCACTACCTACAATATAAAGCGCTGCGGTGGGCACCAGAATGACATCGTCTTAAGTCATGGCCCAGAATCCCTCGATTAATTCATTTCCAAATTCAATTCCAAATGTTCCATTACGTTCACCTGTTCCGTCTCCCACACTGCTTGATATTGATATATCTTTCTGCAATGCCTACTTTAATACGTCCGTACGCATTAAATCGAACAATTTAGAGTAATGTCTTCATTTTAATAACTGGCACCCTATGGAAACTAAAAGATCAGTACTAGGCGACCATCTTTGTAACAAAATTTTCAGTTGACATTTGTATTAAAAGCCTAGCACAAAAATTTCAAGACCAATCATATTCTTTCCTGACTTTTACAATCCCGTATCTCTCCAGAGTACAGGAATTCCGATGCAAACCAGATCTTCCAAAAAGAAATTATTAACATTATAACTACTTACGAGACGGTATTGGTAAGTTCTTAGTCTGGGACCATTCGAATCAACAAGACCGAAAACGGTTACCATGACTACAAGCGAGATCATTTGTAAATCGTTTCTCAAATGTCGGTGATCGAAAGTGTAGTTGATTTGATATTATGAAATATTTAAATAAATATGCCGGAAAAGAACCTGAATTTTGAGAAAATTTGGTATCGCGGTGATAAGATATTTATTTTTGAAAGACTTGTCTGGCCATATATGATGCATTCATCGGAGCATGTTGTTTCTTCGTACGTCACCATAAAATATTGGGTTGCAGAGTTTAAGAGATGTCGAAGACCCGCTTCTGTGTCAACTCCCGAAAATGTTAATGCTGTGCATATGCTTTCGGAGGATCGATGAATTGAGCTGAAACACATATTACAAGCTTTGAACACCTCCTATGAACGCGTCTGTAACACCGAACACCATGATTTGGGAATAAGAAAATTAACTGCTAAATGGATCTCAAAATGCTTTAATGCTGATTACAACCAACTCAGAGTGACAACTTCCAAGTAGATTTGTCATCATTTTGAAAGCAATTATACTACTTTTATTGGATCGTATTGTAAACGGAAAAACTGTACTGTAACATATATCCATTAGTACGATCCAGGAACAAAATAACAATCAAAGGAATGGAAACATGATGGTTTGGGCCATCCACAGAAATGTGGATCTAAAAATTGTCAGAGAAGATCTCTCATTTTTTTTTTGCGAAAAAGAAGTAATTATAATGACAAATTATTGAGAAAGGGGGAAACGATAACGGGGGCATATTATTCTGCCTTACTGTACAAGCTTCCGGAAAAAATGCCGTGAAAATTTTCCAAATGTATGCTTTTTTGCAAGACAAGTATCCACTCACAAGTTCCTGACTGCAATTCAAAATATTATTGAAGCTCTCTTTGAATTTATTGACCTTCTCTCTATTCACATATTTACCCACTTCAACCTTTTTCTCTATTTCCAAAGCTAAAAATATGTTCAAGAGGAGTATGAAAGACCTATCCTTGCAATGTTAAATTTACCGAATTCAGTTCCCATTTTATCAAGGACTATTAAAGCTAATAAAATGCTACTTTTACAGCACACAGAAGCATAAAATTGAAATATGCGGATCTATTTTCGTTACTATACCATGATTATGAACCAAATTATAAATTGTTTTCAATCGTTTGCAATTTTTCTATTTTTTTCCTCAACATTTTATTTTTTTACGTTGTCACATTTTGTCCTAGCTCCACCATAATAGATCCGTAATAGATGTCATTACAATAATATAATTAATAAGTGAAAAAGTTTTAAAGGGATAGTTTATACAGATCCTAAAAAATGGGAAATTTATACAAATTTTTTTTTTTCAATAATTTCATACAAATAGTACATGCTACATGTTTTTTTTAAGGGAAGCATCAGCTAAAACCCTCTAACATTGCTAAACAACAAAGAAGTATTTCATGAAAACAAACGCTGTCAGTTAATGAAATACAACTTTTTCTGTTATTCAAGACAAACCACAGCCAGAGCAAATAGTTCCTGAAATATAGAATTTTAACTGAACAAGTGTTCGTGAAATCCCAAGAAAAGGCTTCTGCAGTGACAAAATTAAAACTTTATTAAAAATACTTAAGACCAAGAAACAATAATGAAAATAATATCCTAAATAAGCATAAAATTCAAAATATTAAAATGGTACAAAATATGTTTGACCCCTTCCCTTTAATACTTACCCTAAAAGGGAAGAAATGTTCTTGGAGTGAAACAAGGATAAGTTCTGTTGAGGAGTTGTTTGCAAAGAAATAAAACAAACATTTGAGGGGATTATAAATTCTTTATGAATGTTGTGCTAAGTGTATAGTATAAAAAGTTTATGTTGAATAAATACTTTGTTTTGAATACAATTCCATTTTCTATGTTAAGAACTTACTAATATCCCCTCGTCCATTCCTGGAATTGAGAGCATCAACTCTAATTGAAAGGACGTCACCATATTTTATAACGCGCTCATTCTTGTGTTTTTTTCTCAAAATGTGTACCCTGCCTTAAAAGTACATTAGCCGCAACCTATCTCGGTCATAGGCACATACCCATGCCAACGCCCTAAATGCAAAACCCGTGCGATAATTACAGCGTGTCAACAGCCCCGGATTAGTCACTGACTTTAAGATTACTTCATTTGCTAACTAATCCTCCAAGAACGTTGAAGGCGTCCTCCCTTTCCCAACAAGTCGCATCTCACTGTGATGATTTTGATGAAGAGTTTAATTTAACACTCTTTGATGCCCTCCTGACTTATTCCCTTAGAAATAGATTGCTGCAATTTTTCATAAAGGGCACTACCAAGTTTAAATCTTACACGTTAATATTATTTATTAATTATTGTTATGAACTTAATTTTCATATGCTGATTTATTATTCTTGGATAGTTTTCTCTCCAACCATTTTTAATATCATAGCTTATTTTGTATGTTTCCCCCCTTTATATTACTTTGAATATAATCAATATTTACTTTCTACATCTTCACTTGCCTTCTGCATTTGAAAAATACAAGCTGTTTGAAATATTCGCGCGCAATTTTGTAGCTATTGGTTGATTATTCTGTGTCTTTATCTTTTCATCTTATTTTATAATTATATTGTTCTATAAGAATTAATTTATTTTTCCAAATGTATAGAATGTTAAAGAAACGCATCGAAATATTTGCACCCCATATAGATAGGTCTTATGCAAATCATTTGAGATAAAGAACCTAGAGTCACAGGCTCAAAATTTCGAAGTTATGAACAATTTATGTTATTCCAATTTATTATTATTTAATTATGTAGTGTGCTGAGAAATGCACGCTAAAGCTAAACTGCATATATTTGTATTACAAAGGCTTCACACCTTTTTAATATAAATCTGGTTGGTAATAACCAATGAAAGCGTTTCATAATTTACCGTAAAATAATTTGCAAAATGTCCGGATAAACCTACCTATTATTGCATGCCACTGTATTATGTGCCAATAGGATTCCGTTGTTAGAAACAAAGTTCCAATTCTACTTTTTTCCTAATGTTGTGAGATATCCATATTTTTTTTCAGGCAACAGTTGCCTGCTTTTTAACCAAAAGATATAAAACAAAATAATTCATCAAATAAATTACAAATTGAAGAACTAGAGAATGTTACAGTTTTTCTGAACTTGCCAACACGCGCTGAATTATGAGGAAGCAATAGTTGTGCTTTAAGAACTGCTGGGTTTTACAGAGAAGAATTCCCTAATAGAAGCTATTTCGAAGAAAAGGTCATAAACACAGTTAAGGAAGAACCTTCAATATCGCTCATGCAAAAGGCGTTAACGACGTAATAGTGTATGAAGAGCAGTTTTATCCCTTTCACCTTCAAAAGATATCTTAGGTCCGGGGACCTTTGGTTTCGCTTGTTGGTCTTTGGGGCAACAACCAATTGTTTTTTCTACGGTGTCCAGATGAAATCAGGGACATTGTACTACTGCATTCAAGGAGTAGTCAGTCATGTGTGGAATTACCCAAATCCACATGCCACCGTGAAGACAAGTCAACAACAGGGATTTTTCTGTCAATATGTGGGCTGGTGAAGTTTCCAGTTATATTATTGGTCCAAACATTGTTCCTCAACGGTAAAATGTCGATATTTATCGCGGATTCTTACAACACATACCACCTGACTTTCTTTTAGATCTTCTTCTCTACATTCAATGTGAAATGTGGTATCAGCATTCAGTGTGAATACAAGAGAGCACTTGGATCAAATTTCCCCAGACCACTAGGTTGGAAGAGGAAGTCGTACAAGAGCAGGGCCGTACGATTTCTGGACTTGAGTCATCTGAAGGTTATAGTGTGTGAACTTCTATATTTTCAGAGATGAAGTTAGTTGCCTGCAAAGTCATATTTTGCGACTTTATCTTTCAATGTATGCGAGAATCGTTTCTCAACCGCTGTCATTTATGCAGAGATGTTGGAGGCCGCCAATTACAGCAACTTCTGTAAATATTGTTTTTTTCCTTTTATTGTATCTTTATTTACGACATCTCACTGCATTTCACAGTAAGGTTCTTACCTTTAAAATGTAATGTGTACTGACTGCTGTTTTAATTCTAAACATTTAAATTTGAAACCTTTGACCATTGGTCAATTGTTTCAATTTACTTGGCTAAGACGCCTCTATATGAGGTGCAAATATTTTACTGTTGTTTAAATATTTTGTATATATTTTTAATCACTATGTTTTGTCGTTTGAGACTGTAGATGACAGTTATGGAATTTGTCCTAATTTCCGCTTACTTTATTTATGTGTATGTCATTAATGATAGTATTTAAATACCATTTCCTTTGTTCTAATTGAAACTATGATACTCTTTGATATTACCAACAATTTAATCTGATATTTTCTTATTTACCTATTACTTTGCTTTCCTTAAATTCCTATACACAGTGCTGATTTTACTTCGTGGCCGGTTTCAACACGTTGGGCAGTGGTTTCGATGATACTATCTCATTCAGATAACAAAATGGACAGGTGTATGGGTTAATTGCAGTTCATAGGCTCTGCAGATATGTTAATGTGTATCATTATATCTGTTATATATAGTAGTGCAGTTACGTTCACCTCTTCCCTATCCGGTCGGTCCTGGTCCTCTACGGGTAAACCATACTTGCGTCCTGGATCTAAAATTGCGGGTTCAATTCTGGCCAGAATAGGTGATCTTTTTTGTGCTTAAAAATCCTAATGAAGACTTCCTCTGGAAGAGAAGTAAAGTTGAGGGTCCCTTGTCGTACATTTACAGCACGTAAAAGAATCTCAAACCTGAAAGAAGATGTCTCTGAGCAAAATAAACCGGCCGTTGCTCGCCCTGAAATTAATGGGGCACTGATGACCTGAGATGTAAAAGGAGCGTCCGTAAATAAACCAAATCAACACCTCCCCCATCCCAGCAAGCTTGTGTGTGTATCTGATGACCCCATCACTTCTTCAGCTCACGCAAGTGAAAGACCACGCAGAAAAATCTTACTGTACTTATTAACTCCAAGATGTAAATCTTTTAAAATTCAGCCAGACATTATCAACGGCGCAATAACCTTGCAACATAACAACATAGGAATACAATACGCGCAATAATTAGCCCTACATGGTTTATAACAGAACGAGTTTGTAATGCTAGATCTGCACAAACGTTTTTGTCTAGAACAAGAGAGTGTCGCCCTCTATTGTGCAGATCTACTAACCGATTTTTATGTGCGCGAAAGCATTTACCTCAGCACGGCGATAAGTCGTAGTTGCAAGAAGAAAGAGACGACAACACTAAACAAATGTGGGACAAAATTCCGTGTAAATCTCATTGCCACATTGAGATAACTTGCCATAAGCTAACTGCGGCAGTTCAAAAAAAAAGAAAGTCAGAAAGAGATCTTCACTAGGAATTTGTGTGCACTGCTTCCTGCAATATGTAAATAAATAATATTTCATTACATGCATTTTTTGTAATATTATTACCATTTGCAAAACATTTCAGAACAAAAATTTCAACTTAAAGGTTTGGTATATCACATAGGTGATTAGTTCTCATTTCAAAAAGTTAATGTCCAGCTACTCCTGTTTAATCTGATTTTAATCACAATATGGAATTATTTCTTTTGTTTTATTGTTTTTATTATACTTACATAATACACGTTGTTTCACTCACTCTGGGGCATTGATTTTTGCTTATAACTTTCAAACTAATGGACGGTATTCAATGAAATTTGACATGTACATACCCAGGCGCGTTAGTAAGTGTTAAAAAGTGACGGCACAGCCTTTCTAAGTTACAGAAGAAATTACGGCAAGGAGTCGGCCTCAATTTCCTGTTGTTTTCTTGCAATTCAAGAGCGTGGCTTGTTGCGATGAACGGTCCATAAAAGGAAATCTGGTGGTACAAGGTCAGGCAACTTTGCTTTTTAATTTTTAATAGCATTTAACGCTCCTTTTAACTACTGTGGCATTGTAGGCGCTGATCACTGCTGTTGTGTCAAATGAAATGGTGAATTAGAAAAGGAATTTTTGGGAAGAAAGCGTTTTAAGCCTAAGTTTAGGTTATATCCCCGACATTTGTCAGTAATGGGAGTGAATAAAATCTGGGGAAATAGACTGAGGTATCTACCGTTATATGAAAGTAAATGGGAAAAATAATGCAACGCGATGCTGTGACAGAGCACATGACAATTATTATTATTATTATTATTATTATTATTATTATTATTATTATTATTATTATTATTATTATTATTATTATTATTATTATTATTATCATCATCATCATTATTATATTTTTCATAATGAACAGTTGTCTCATGCTTGGTGTGAGGATTATTAGAGTCGAAGAAGGATAATTCAGTACTTCAGAATGGCCAATGGTTTGCCGTTTCTGCCCACGCTCCTAATGGTGGCACCTCGGAGATGAAGGGATGAGGTAAAGAAAAAATCGGGTGGTCAGGATCCACGGGCATTAAGGCACGAATGTAGAAAGAGCCCCTAACATTGTTTCCGGATAGAACACCCCCTCCAACGAGTTCAGGCCTGTCAGAAGGTGCGCTCTTCAATACCAGACGCCGGGGCAGAAACATTCCAAAGCGCTAGCTACCGTCACACAGCACACTTCGTCGTGGTACTTTCGACCCTCTAACAGAACTAACGGAATGAAATGGCAGAGCGGAAAAATCAGCGAAAGGAAAGAAGCCTTCACCTAAGCGACTAGGGCAAACCACAAAAAATCCACGCTCAGGATAGCCGAGATTTGAACTCCGGACTTCCCAAATGCGAGTTGCAAGCGTTACTGCCTCTTGGTAAGGTGACAGGATTCTCAATAACCCAAATCATTTGTTTTGAGAATTGGTGTGCCCACTTATGTGGAATAACGTGTAGTCCAGTATTTGCAAATGTATTGTTAAACTGTTAGCACTAATGACAGTAATAAGTTTACTTCTTCGTCGGAAGGTTTCAATTCCAGCACAGTCGGTGTGCTTTGTATCTCGTTGCATGTGACTGTAAACACCTCCATATCCTCTTATAGTTTACTAAAATACGTCTTTGGGGAATCTGCAGTCTGTAATTCACACCCTGCTTCTGATTCGTGAATATCCAACAATATTCCAGCGGTTTCTGGTTTCTTATGAGTGATTTTTTCTGAGGTTTCCGAACCCCAAATACGTAGCAATTTGTATTGGCACTTCATATCCAGTACATGTGGAAAATACAAAAAAAGGCGCTGTTCCACTGTATCTACCGATTTATACTGCACTGTATGTATTTTACTATTCGTAATACAAAGGCACGATGGTTATTGATGACCCGGTAACAACAGTACAGTTAGATATATCATACTTATGCCGAGGGCTACGATCATGCAATCGATCTTTATGAAAATGCGCAAAAGACATGCTAATCAGCTAGAGAGTACCGTCGGCTTCCATAATCGTGTTTCTAATGCGGAGGTATGTTCGTATTAAATGTAAATGCATTGCGATTGCTAGTTTGAGAGCTGTAAGGGAAGTCAGGGACCGAGAGCGAGTGAAGCATCCGATTATACAAGCCAGCTCATGTTCATGCATCAAAATTGATCTCTCGTGTACACTGGCAATCGCAATACTCTGGTTAACTACATAGAAATAGCCAAATTTATAACAATGATGTCAAGTTGGAAGCAACCTGTCTAGAAATGAAGTGTATATTACTGTCTTTGTGTGAATGAGGCTATAAATCAGGTAAAATCAAGTTGAACGCCTGCAGTTGCACCAATGAAATGGAAAGGGAAAGAAGAATTTAAAGCGAGAGAGCTGTGTTTTGCTGGTGGAAACTTTTAAATAGCACAAAATATCCAAAAGAGCTAGTAACAATCCACAAGTGCTAAAGTAAACAGCATATAAGCGTCAAATCTTGAAGAGACAGACAGAGAAAGGGGGGATAAGAGTATCTGAAATAAAACGTAATAAATTGGAAGATAAATTGTATTTTTTTCAAAAGGGGGTAGCACATATATATTTGTGGAAAGATGTTTGAATCCCATTCGATACTGCTCCCTAGTGATTTACTTGTGAAGCGTAGCCATCCCATGCTTTAGCTATGGACTGTTTTCTGCAGTTTGTTTGTCCTATTTGATCCATTGACATTTATTTTCAGTAAGTATCAGTTTGTAGTTCGTTTAATATCTGTGCTAATAGGTAAACTGAAGGATGAACAATATAAAAATAAGCTATTTAGGTGACGGTGATATGGCTTTGCAGTTCTTATGGTTACGGGAGGTTTCATCATGCTTAGGAGTACTAATAAATAGTTCTCAGGAAGTATCTTCAACTTCATCTCAGAGCAAGATAGGTAGTCATAAAGAGTATCTTTAACAAAAGTGGAATTTCATTGTTTGCATAATTTTCAACCCACTTTGACAAACGTATCTATACTATGACTGGTTCAAATGAAAACGGTAACCTTTTACTACTACTTGAGGAAACCCTTTCTGAAATGCTATGTGAGATGCTAATTCTAAATCCAAGAGCATATGACTGGAGCGAAGTCTAGTCAGAAAGAAAAACATAATCCATTTGTACAGCGCCATATAAACTGGTAGCATAATTAATATTTTGTAGGTTAAATACAATAAGCAATCTGTACCAAATTTAATATGTGAATGGGAACATCTTTTGACATATCCAAAAATTGCTATCTGAAAAATAATTGCAAGTTTTTACACAAGAACTCCAGGTTTTTTCACAAGTATAAACTACAATTTTGTTTTGTGTTTCAACTTAACAAAATTATTTATACTTCGTTGTTAAAACATTAGGGAGGCGGCACACCTGCAGGCATCAAGTCAGATAAATATGATCCCTTCTTGTCTAGTGATTCAAGACATGCGGCCGCATCCCGGAGCAACAACACGTGTCTGCGTCAATTTTCTAATCCAATGGACGACGTGGCCTCTTCGAGTGAAGACGATGTTTTGGTACATATCCCTGTCCCACAAAAGTATGGTGACTTATAACTTATAGTTAGTAGTAAAATTCTGTTCCACAAAGCTTTCTGCTACGCTTGCACTTTACAATTCCATACTTACAAATGTGCAAGTGATCTTTCTGTTCCACAGTATTAGCCGAGCACTGGTAATTTGTATAACTTTCTGTATAAGTGTAGGAATTTTGGTAATGCAAATACTAGCATTAAATTGATTGTCTTTTTATTGATTTTGGGAGTCAGTGCTAAGATTAGCGAAAGTGATGATAATGATGAGTAGGAATATGCGTAAAGAAAGAATAAATAAATATTTGTGTATTGTGATAAAGTTAGCTTAAGTGCAATTAAAATACAGCTTATGACTGATATTGGCGTTTTCTGTTTCAAATGCATATTTTAGACCCAGGATATTAGTTAATGTATTTTTAAGTTTCTTGCTACATGCCACGAAAATGATTTCTTTTTATTTTTCATTCTCTTTTAAATAATCCCATTTGACACAATTTTCTCAATTTTTTCTTTCTTTCTTTTTGCTTATAATGAGAACGTGATTGTAAAGAAATATAAACAATAAATACATTTAATGATCAATGGACTAATAAAACAAATGACTGAGAGCAATCGGGAAGTTTGATTCTTCTTCCATCTTTCGACGACTGAAATTGAATGCAACCTTAGGGGACCGTCGTCTCAAAGTGGATTATTATGCTTCAATATCGATAAATACATAATAGCGTATTTAAATTATCATTATGTCTGAGAAAAAAACAAGACCCATTTTGCAAGAATGAAAATGATCCGCTCTGTGCATTAAAAATCCCTTAGGAGTGGACATAACCTTCAATATATGGCGACGTATGGCAAACAGCTGTTCCTCCATCTTGCTCTTACATGACGTCACTTGTAACTTTTTACTACTACTTTACCAGTGTTGCATTTCTTCGTGGAACAGAAAGTTACAATACAATACTTACAAGTACTCGCACTAATGCACTTGTATGTATTAGACGACACCTTTGGAATAGAGTAAATCGGTTTCTTACGATTTCTATACCATTACATTTTTCCTGGCCACTCTGTTAACAATTCAATATCCATCGATTTGCAATGGTTTCAAAGTATATTGCACAGCGATTCATTTTCGTCCTTTGCAGAATGATTGTGTATTACTCTGTCACTCTTCACAATATCTGTAGGCACTCTATTATCCTGAAGAGAAGACTTGTGCTATTTATTTGTACATCCACAAAACATGTCACCCTTTGTCATAACACGCTTCTCTCTGAAAGTTACAATACTGCACTCCTTTATTTGTGACCCTACCTTTGAACTTCATCTTTATTATCAATAGCTAAAACAAGGCGGCCGTTCGCCAAATCACGTCTGCATTAGCTTGGACAATGCTTTAACGTGAGACAATACATTGAAAACAACAGCTGCACCTATCCGATACAACGGAATAAATGACGCCAAAAGAACTTGTACGCCCCAAAATCTACATGTATGCATTTAAAATAACTGTATTTCAGATTTTTTCCTTTGTTGCCATACTTGGTCGCAACATTAATAATAATAAAAGTAGAACCCTTATCCGCAAAATTTGCAACCCGTTACTGAGACACGAAGCGTCATTTTTTGGGCGTTTAATGGTTGGGACTTTTATGTGATTCGGCGCTTGTGTCCAACACCGTGTACAAATGTCCGATACATAAGTGGTGAATAATAATGGACCGAGTACAGACTCTTCTTCAGGCCAAGTAGCAAACCGATTATCGCGTCAAACACATTGCAGATACTTTTGTCTTAGTTTAGCAATTAGCAGGCCAATGTCTACGGTATCGAAAACTCTACTCAAGTCAATTTAAGTTAATGCAGTCAGTTTGCGTGAATCCAATGCATAGTTTCACGAATGTTTTCTGTAATTTTGATTAGAGCGATAGATAAATGTGTTATGGTTAATTATAAAACCTGCTCGAAAGTTGTGTAGAAGATCGAGAAAGTCGTTTAGCTAGAAAATGAATTCTAAGGAATTCGAGTGTGTCGGAAGAAATCTAATTGGTTTGTAGTCACAGGATGAGATGATGTGGGCATTTTTCGGAAGTGGTCAACTAGCGCGTTTTTAATAATGAAGGTATGTTAATGTGATGAGGGAAGCATTAAATACCGGATTTTTATAGTTTTATCTGTTTTACTGCCGCAGGCGGGTCTGGAGTCAGAGTGGTAACTTCCGGCAAAACGAATGTAATATCTCGCTTGCTATTTCAAGTACAAATATAAATAAAATAAGTAAGTACCTTATGACAGGAGATGGTGGAAGTTTTATCCCACTACATCGACACATTTTGTGGCATCATTTTAGAAAATTGTCATCACACGCATCAGTTCATCTTCCGGAATTAGGTCAATTTAAATTTGTAATTATACAAGGCTACCCTTGTTCACCGCTGCTGGCAGGTGATCCTGATATTAGGGTCAATTTCAGTAATTGGGTGTTAATGAACGTTGATGATAGAGTAATTGATGCATGCTTAATATTAATTTTTGATTAAGCATGGTTGCATTTACTTGGTCATGTTTGGACGCAAAAAACAAGCATTGGGCCATAGAAAAACTCCCTTGCACGATGAAATAATTCGTGTACGAAGCTCGTAAATGTATACAGAGTAAAGGAACCTATCTTTTTTATAATAGTACAAATGCAGAAAAATGTTTTGTTAATTTATGGGTGAAGTTGGGAAATAAAATGTATGGAACAAAAACCGATAAATTACAAAAATTTAAGGAAATTTCTGGCGAGATATTGACTCAATTTCGAAAGATGAACTGATGCGTGTGAATGACAATTTTTTAAAAATGTCAGAAATATGTAGATATGGAAGAACAATATTTCCAACATCTGCTGTCATAAAACACGTACTTAATTTCATTGCGATTGTATATGGATTTGCGCAAATATTACATACGTTTCACCAAGAGTTGCTCAATATGTGGGTCAGGTAGGATCTATTATATCTAGATTTTGCTTAACGTTGTTATAGTTAAAATCGTCCACATCTCGTGACTCAAAACTAGCTCTTTTCAGAACATTCCTTATGTCAGCGTAGATCACAGGAGAGAAATAAAAGTTTTTGTGATCCGGAGATGAAGAGGGAGAAAATGAATTAGTTGTTTCTTAATGACAAATTCAGAGTATGAGAAGGGGAACATAGGAGAAATACTTATTATGAGTATTGAATGGAATGTTGACAGGTTCTGTTGCTCTTTTTTTATTCCCACTGAGTCGGAATTTGTGATGAAGGGTTAGTGCGCTCTTCTCGGAATCCAAGGTTCACGGGTTCAAGCGTGGCCGGGGGTCGATAGACTTCTTAGTACCTAAAAATCTCTAGCGCAAATCCTTTGGGTAAGAATTTTATTTGTGGGTCCCGTGTCATATATTAATGGCACGTTAAAGAACTCCATACCTAAAAAGAGGTTCCCTGGACAAAATTATCCTCAGTTTTGCGTCCAAGTACCTTGGTTTCTTGTGAAATAGCGCTAGAGGTGATGGGTTCATCGCTCGTCCCTTTGCTCTCTGTGGGGAAACACGCGTAAAGGAAATTTCTCCTTGATAAGCGAAACCTCCTTCATGGGAGGCGTCCAAATTCCTGATTGGAGCGATGGGTACTAACAACCTTCTCATTGGACACAGTCCTTTCCATAAGTCACGTGCATTTAAAAATAGTTCTAGTTCTAGTTCTATTTGTGAGTATATTAGAGTTTGGAGTTGCATATCATTTCTGTAGCTCCGTTTCAAAGTTGTTTGCAGATAGCAATTGTCTGTTTTATTAAATCTGAAAGTGGTAAAGGCAGCGTCACTCTGTCACAAAAATTCGTGGATTGACCGTGAACCATGGGGTAGGAGGTCGTATCATACATTTTGTCTTTGCGTGTTTATCATACAACTTCAGTACCTAATCGTTGAAAGGGTTCATCTTTTCATCCAGCGAGTTTAGAGTGCCACAGAAATTGATAGAATCAGTCACTCATAAGCTACGTTGTGTCGATGTTTTTAAGTTGTCTGTATGCTAAATCTCTGGGAACATGTTTAGGGCACTGCAAAGATGACGTATGTGTGGAAATGCCAGAAGCCGGTATTTGTCTATGTACAGTACTCTTTGTGGTTGTAATATCTTAATTGCTTAGTAAGATTTCTGATGAACTGATATGTGTGGAAAGAAGGGGAAGGAATGGGAAATATTTTTAGTTGTGTGAAGGAAATGGATTCTATAAACAGATTGATGCTGGAGTCATCTATAAGAATGACGTGATAATAACATGGAAGTATGTCTTACGTCACAGAGATACCCTGTTTCTGGGGGTTTATATACCACATAGCAGAACTTTCTGTAACCTTTCTTGGATTTTAAAGAAGAGAAGTTCTGAAAGGGCGGAATATTCGGGTTGGGGGAGTGGAGAGTGAGGAACTATTTTAGGTTAGAGTTCATTTCTTTTATGTCCGGCGATGCCTTCGCCTCTCCTATGAATTCGGTCGTTTGTGAGGATAGTGTAGTCTTCTGGGTGTATAATGGAAGACGACAAGGCACGATTCTGATATTTAGCTAATACTAGTCTGGAGGGGTGAGAAAATTAATGAAATTCATGAAAATTATACAGCATGCTTTGTACATTGATATGAGCAAGGTTTAATATAGCACGGAGAGAGGTGGTGGCCGATTTAGTAGCTCGGAAGTTAAGGGGGATTAAAAGCTACACAATCGTCTACATTCTCACAAAGCTGGATCAAAATATAGTTTATTGTGTTGCTATGATTATGTTATACAATGGCGGAATGCACAGTAAATATTTACGAAAATAAGTCCTGAAAAACTAGTTAAACTATACACCTTGCTAAAAACTAAAACTGAAAACTACTAAAACTAAAAATATGAACACTTTCTAACATATATCATTATATTTTGTTTAAAAGGCAAATTTATTAGATAAATATGTAAATAAACATAGCTTGTAAGCAGGGGTGAAGTGTATTGATGCTGTAAGGTCGAGTATACCCAAAATTAGTGTGTTGGCTTGTACGTGTTAACAATTATTGACGAATTGAAAAATATTCTTATTTAAAATATTGCGCTGTTGTGACTTAGATAGCCAATCACCACTAATACGATAGAAAGCTCATAAGTCACTGTCCGGGAGAGGTGAAGGAGCTCTTTCATAAATTTTTCGATTCTGTGTACCCTAGCCTTGGTGTCACCTATTTGATTACGTTCACCCTCTTCTTCGAATTTGTAGAATCTGAAGTCCAACAGTAGTACAAGAATGCATAGGATATTAATTTAAAATATGTTATTTTTCCACATTTATTTGTATTGAAATATAGAATGATGCATTATTTTATTTAAAATACCATTAATCATATTTGTTGATTTGTTTTATTTACGGACGCTCTTTATCATGTAAGGCCATCAGAGTCTCGTTCAATTCAGGGCGTGAAACAGCCGACAAATTTTGCTCAGAGACCTCTTTTTTCAGGCTTGAGGTTCTTTCTCGTTCCTTAAATCTACGACAGAGAACTCTTGCGAAGGAAGTCATATTTAGGATTTTTGCACCCGAAAAAATCCATGGATTGAACCCGCGATCTTGGGTCTATGCTTACCACTAGACCACCAGGACCGACAGTATGATTTGAAAAACCATTCTGAGATTCCCTCAATTGTATTTCAGTTTACGTGGGACCGTATGAATGGTTGCTAGTCTTCACGCTAATCATTTAGCTATTCTATTCCTTCTATTTCTACGTAATTATCATCTTCAGCGTAAAAGAACAATATCTTTCGTTCTCGCTTGAGGAAATTCTGTCATAGTGTAAAAGTTCAGTGCAGTAGTTTCTGGTTATGTCGAATAGAAAACAATGAAAAGAAAGAAGAAATGAGCCTATGAACAGGTAACTCATTGTTTAATATCTGACGTTATAATATAGTTAAAATGCATGCTTTGCTTAATTCAAAATTAAACAGGTTTCTTTTACACGTGTGTTGGAAAGCCCTTTCTTTAAAGTTTGGTAACTACCCCTACCCTTCTTGGACATACCAAATGAACCTGTTGTATAGAGAATTGCATACCTTCACATACTGGCTTTCAACATTTTCTTCGCAACAAATTAAAGATGTTACTTAAATACTTCCAGTGAGAGGATATAGTTTCTTTCCTGCAGATAGGATTAAGAGTTAAAAAAAATTAAGAAAACACCCTATCTCAGCAACAAAGGAAGATTATGTTCAAACTGCATACATTCAAAAGTTGGAAAAGTAAAATATCTAGGAGAGACAGGAGTGTGTTTGACATTAAGTTTGGAAGTGGTATATGAGATGATGTTATGAACTCAAGACAAGAAATTATAGTAAAAAAAAAAAGTTGTGGAAAAAGATTAAGTAGTACGCTGACTATATTCTATAGGATTGAATGGGAAAAAGACGCGTACCCTTCATTGTTAAAAAGTAGAGAAATTATAATGTTAATATTAAGAACACCCCTTAATACAGTCAATAGACATAGTAAAAAGAATGAGTGAAGGTCTTTCAGAAGAAGTTCTCAAGAAATGTCTGCAGAACGAGTCTCTGTTCGTATATGAGGATGATGTTCAGAGTGAAACGCCACATGACTATACGGAATTTTTTGTAAAATATCAGATCAAACCAAAAGTAGTTTTACAGTTTATGAATGATACATATTATATGCATTATTCATATTTGTAATTTGTAATTTTTACAACAGTTTAAAAAGTTTAGGTATCCTGCAACAACAAGGGTAATGCCTAGAAAGCCGGAGAGATGGGTATTCAATTGATATGTATTGCATCATTAAACTATTTCTTATTTTCAACTTACTGAACACCGCCACGGGTGGCAGGGGTCGTTAAGGCGCGGACTCATGAGCGGAAGGTCTGGAGTTCGAATCCCGTCAGGACCGTCCTCCCTGACTGAGGTTATTGTCAGGTTTTCCTCAGTCTTCATAACTGGCAAATGCCGGGTAGGTACCCTAAACTTAGGCCTGGAACGTTTCCTTCCTTAAAAAAAAATTCTTTCCCAATATATAATTTCATTTCACATCACCAGTGTTCCCCACCTGTGGTGCCTCAGAAGTAAAAATGGGCGTTAAACACCATTAAAAAAAACTTACTGAACAGGTCCAAACAATTTCCAACTAATGCTGAACAAATCCTACCCTGCCAATAAAAACTGAACAAGTCCTAGACATTTTTTACAATAGCTCAAGGGCAGTTTGAGTAAAACAGAATGTGATTTACAATATTAATTTGTAGGTGGTCCCTTAATATCATTACAAAATATTAATATAATATTAATAATTTTAGGACCAATTTTAGTTTTTTACATTTCTTGCAAAATTAGGATTGATGAATGTGTCTGGTTTTGGACGCAAACTCCACATCTATGGTGTAGATATGAATAACGATGAATGGGGCGAACCTTGCTAAAAACAAGTATCTATACTTTCGAGCAAATTGTTTGCCACAGTTCTTAAAGTTATACCTGAGAATAAATATTTTAAATCCAATGGCATATAATTCACGTAGAAAAAGACTGCATGCCCAACATTGCCAGCTTGCTGTACCGGAATCTATGACTTAATCTTGTCACAAACATTATAACTCATCAAGGTGACATTTTTGCCTGCATATTGGCTAGTATAGTATATTATTTTAAACAATCACGTGCAATATTTTAGTAATGTGTACTATAGTGCATGTTAATGCCATATTTGACTACTGCGTTAGATATCATTCCCCCGACCTTTTACTAATGACTTGCCTACACATGTACCAAATTTTCTGCTTTCAAACAGAACTGATGATTCGCGAGAAAAGTTAAACATATGATCTGTTATCAAATACGAGCAACTAGTGAACAAGAAATGTGAGAAATCTATTAGCCAAATATTTTATCACAAAAAATGCCTGTACTACGTATTTGAAATATTTTACTTGAAACCAAGTGAAGATTTTTATGTTTGATATGATGCTCTTACAACTTGTTGACATGACAACATGAAATGCATGCACATACACTGGTAAGACTGGGCATTATTCCCCAAAAATGTAGTTACCCAAATGATGAACGGTTGCGAATCTTTTAATTACCATTTTAATTTGTGTGTTAATCTTACCAATCGTCCATTCATATTTTAATACATGAGATTGGCATCTCATCTGAGATGAAATAAATGCACATAAAGGAAAAATTCATACGAAGCGAAGACAAGATATATTAAAGAAATTTGCTTATCAATAAGTTATCAGTCATAAGTTAAGTTGACCGTTTTACATGAATCAAAATCAGGTACAATAGATTTTCGAAAAAATGCAAGCAGCCGAGAAAGTGCTATGTTTGATGAAA
Organism: Metallyticus violacea; assembly: GCA_030762175.1. Lineage (NCBI taxonomy): Eukaryota > Metazoa > Arthropoda > Insecta > Mantodea > Metallyticidae > Metallyticus > Metallyticus violacea. The sequence continues at coordinate 271,738,146 of CM060846.1, read as the reverse complement.
CTTTGTGTTACGGTGCAGGCATTGCAAAAATTATTCCTTCAGTGCATTTTCATATCGCATTTCTTTACCTTATAGACGCTATCTTAAAGTAAAACCAACTAAAATGTTAGAAAAGTACTAGCTCTTCCAAGTATTAACATTTGATTATTAAGTTTGGACTTTGAACAGCACATCTGAAATCACCATTGAATCAACTGATGTGTAATTCCTCCCATTTGATGCTGGTTTAAATTACTATACCACCATAGAAATGATCATATATGACAAGATTTACGTATCTTCAATATTGCTCAAAAATTCTTGAAACAAGATAGAATTTGTATTTTCTTATTCCTGTTCTCATTCCGCTAAGCAATCGGAGTTTGTGTACCCCAGAGGAAATCGGTTTACCTTCAATTAACGCACACTTCCCGGTAAGACTGTAGTTAAAGTTCCGCTAAAGCAAGTAATTCAGCTTCCTCAAAAGCATTTATCACGCCAACTGTTTCAGTTTTATTTCAATTGTATATTTGCATATTTTAAAGTATGCCGAGTGTGAGATATGCGCTTGAACAAACAACATTTATGACTGTTATATGCAAAAGAAATCGTACAAGTACTGTAGGAGAGACTTTCGTGCTGAATTTCAGGGATAACATCTCCATCAAGAATTACAATGTTCAGATTGGTGAACAAAGTTTGAAATCAATGCGTTTTCACTAACAAGAAGCGAAGGGAGAGAGGGAAAAAATTGACGTTTTAATAGAGGAGAAGGTTGATGAAATAGTCTATCAATTGGAAACTTCTTTGCCCAGTCAGTTTGTATACCTGTTCGCAGTGGGTATAAAACCATTTAGTTGAATTTTCATCGATAGATATATAATTATTGCCGTGGAGGCGGTGAAGCAAAATATCTGGTAGGCAGTTACAATATGCGGGAGAATGAACTCCAGTGAATGCCTCAAAACCTTTTCGAAAGGTTTCAGGCATGTCATAGCGGGGCAGATTCATTGGGCATTCACTATAGTTGTAAGTACAATATTTATTGATATTTACTACTAACAAACAATGAAAGAAATAAAAAATGCACGCTATGAGTTCCGGCCGCGCAACATAATTTTCCTCGGGTGTGACGAGATCGTTACGCAGTAACTTTCCGTCGTCAATATCATTTTCCGATTGCGTAGCAGAATGAGGACTAAGTAATTTAAATGGAAGATAACATAATATAAATAACAGTTTAAAACATTTTAAGTTGTGTGTCGTTATGGAAGAGTAGTATCAGAAAGTTGTAGAGCTATATGAACTTTGAAGGAAGTAGGTCTAATCGAAGAGGAAGGCACAGGGGTGAACCCTTGTAGAAGCGAAATAAAAATATAGAAAAGCAAGGAACAGAATGAGAAATTTAGGAGACTAGGCAAAAAAAAAAAAAAAAGAACTTTTAAAAATTAAATATAATAATCTGCTAAGTAATTAAAACCGTTGGAAATACTTATGTAAATTATTTTTATTCTTTCTTGAAATAAATAGTTGTAAATGAAATTTGTGTTATTAGCGCCCATTGAATTGTAGTACATACGACAAACTTGAAAACCAAAACTTTATCTAAATGAAGTTAATTATGCAGTATTTATGGTTTAAAGTGTACAAAAAATTTGACTTCATTCTTATCTTCTGCCATCTTAAATACATACATTGCTAACAAGATGTAAAGGAGAACAGACATTGGTGTTTTATATTCTTGGCTTAAGTAAAGGATGAAATTCTAGCGGCGATAGAGTTGAATGATCCCAATTTATTGACTAAAACAAAAGAGGGAAGTGCATTGTGTAGGTAACGCACGCATGCCATGAAAAATCTTGAAACAAACTCTCTACTTGGAAATTAGAACGCTACCGTCACGTTCTCACAGCTGTGTTGTAACGAACTATAATTTCGTATAGGCAGGATTTTGGTTCCCTGTTTGAGTTTGTTGAAGCCCAGGGCATGCATAATAGGTTCTGTATATTAATAATATTAATTAAAATAACCTTTGTTTTTGGTTAGAGTAAACATTGAAAATGAAGCTTTAAAAGGAAAACTTAACATTATTTAAATACGTTCAAATTGATTAAATTTACGATTTTGTTAATTTATAATGCAAAATAATGTTTATTACTATAAATTAGAAACAAACTTGCAAATAACCTTCGACAAATTGGAAATCAGAACTACCAACATTCATACTAAAACCAAAAAAGAAAGATTATATGTTCTGGAAATGCATAACAATGAAATAAAACAATGTTGGATGGTTACGCCTTGAGTTGTGAAGTCATCAAATTGAGAGATTAATTTAAGAGTAAAACAATTTGAAGTTTTCCTTATAAAGTTTAAATGTAAAGAAAGCTGAAGTGTTCTAGACTTATCCCATCTTGGACCAGTGTTAGATGACAAACTCAGTGACTGATGTTACAGTTGGAAGTATTATTAACAGGATAAGCTAAAAACTCTAATAAGTGTCTGAAATGTGTACATTTCGGTATGTGCTTAGCATATATAGGAGTAGAATAGTGTTTAATACTTTTTCCTACTGAGGCACCACAGGCGGTGGACACTGATGATCCACGAGATGAAATAATAAATTGGGAAAAAAATTTTTTAGAGAAGGAAACGTTCCAGGCCTAATTTTGGGGTATCTCCCCGGCATTTGCCATTTATGAGGACTGAGAAAAACCTGGAAAACACCTCAGTCAGGGAGGACGATCCTGGCGGGATTGGAACCCCAGACCTCCGCTCACGATTCCGCGCCTAACGACCACGGTCATCCTTGGCGGTGCTTAACATATAGATTTAATAAAGAATAAAAACTGAAAATCAACAAATGTTATTGAATATAATGCAATATTATTTTAATGCAAAATTTAATAGAATGAAACGCTATACAGAATTGCTAGAATCACCTTGGTAGCATTGGATATTTTTGACTTGTAAAAAAATAATGAAACTTTCAGGTAAGGTTTTTACTGTCTGAAGCATTCATACTGTCCACTTTCTATGCAAATTTCTAAAAGTTTGCAGGAAGCAATAGCTCAGTTGTTGAAAAACTAAATGAAATACTGTTTGAAAATGAACTAAAGCAACCCCCAAGTCCGACAGTCCCATACGACCGCTGCGTCCTCTGTCGCCATCTTGCGACATCATAGAGTGCACTGTTACAGGGGAGCATGTGACCAGCACACCTCACCCCGCCGGCCGCTTCAACGCACCTCACCCCGCCGGCCGCTTCAACGTGGTATTCTTGGTCTGGGGCCGCGACCTCTTCATCTCCATGTCACCACTAAGTTCCAGATCTTCCTAATTTCGAAAATGTTTTAGTAGATATTGGGAATAGAACCCGGGACCTCCCGATCAGCAGTCAGCAACGCTAATGACAAGACATGAGATAGGTGGTCTTGAAAATGATCAGTTTTTTTTATCTTTACGTAAAAAAAAATTTCCTATATTTCCAAAGCCTAATTAATATATTGGAATTTCTTCGTTCTGCAAGATCAGCTTTGGGGATGGAACATTTTCTTACTGCCCGAGTTTATCTCTTAGTTTTGTACAATCCAAGCTAATGTCATAAACTGCTATGTGCCAGTTGTGTTCGCCTTTCTAATCGAGCAGTATATTAACTTATGGACAGAAATAAAGTCGTCGTTGTTGTCGTTTGTTTAATTGTAATCAGATTTTATGCCAATTTTCCCATGTAGCTGTGGACTGCCTTTTTCCTCTATGTGTGATTCACTGTTGTATATTTCAGCTTACCTAAAATTGGTACAGAAAATTGTAAACATACCCAGTATTGAGAAAAGAATATATAAATTCCAAATTTGAAGTAGGTAAATGGATTCATCATGCTTTCGATTTTCATTATCTCCAGATAGTCAATGCTAGGACAAGTGGGTTCTCAACATTATATAAAATTATGTGTGAGTCGATATAGCAAATTAGTTGCTTACATTTGAACGTCATGTGGATTGTACCAACAATGACGCAGAATTGACAACCTATACTCGCAGCAAGCAACAAATAATTGTCGCTGCTATTGGAGGGCAGAGGCTGTTCCAATTATGTTAATTAGAAACGAAGGTCCTGTTTTTCATTGTGAGTATACTTGTAAGAATTATTCAGACTTAGCAGGAGTGGGGAATCCGAGGCCATGCATGCCTTTCACATTTATACACTTTTGACACGCTGTTATTACTAATTTTCATCATTTTAAACTCACTTGTTAAGTTGCACTTCATTACAAAACTAAGACAAAAAAGAAATAAAAATGCAAACTCACATAAAAGTGCATATTAAGGCAAAAACTACATGATTGTGGCTCTTTAAGTTCATGCGAAAGAATTCGAGAAACAAAGTCTGTCTATTAGTCAATTGTAGCCAATTTTCACGAATTAACTTTTATCAAGGACATATGTTTTATTGACTGTTTAAGAGTCTAAACACCACTTTAGCAATTGTGCGCCCTCTATTAGCTAATGGTTAGGTCTGGAAATGTATAAAAGTTTTCGGCGATATTCTTAGTGAAGTACAGCGCAAATTCAAAACCTAATGCAGTATCATAGATGCGATGAGAAAATAACGCATAATAAGAGACTGGGTCAAACGGTAACCTTAATTTAGCAATCAAAATTCAGATTAATGTAGTTAAGTGTTGTACTACACACATAAATAATGGATATCTTTGCCCTTCTGCTGGAGAAGCAAACGCGTCTGGCATCTTTGGAAACGTGACGCCAGCAACTATAACAAGATGGCAGTCTTCTTTTAAACATGGACGAGAGAGAAGCAGCGAACAATTATCCGTATTTTTTTATAGTGAAGGTGAAAATCTAACAAAAGAATGAAAAGACAATATGGAGCTTTTTGTGTGCAACTTCAGCACGTCTGCTAGTGATACAGAAAGTTCAAAAGTGGAGTATCAACTGTGAGTGAAACAGCTCGCTTTGTTTGACCGCATACTGTGATTACGCAAGAGTTCATCGCTGCAGTAGTACAAGATAATCGGCAGGTAACAATTGATGAGGCTGGCTGTAGATCAGTCATGACTCTGCGTAACAGTCGTATGCAGTACCGCAAAGCCTCCGCTAGGTGGGTACCAAAACATTCACCCCTGAACTGAAAGAACGTAGCGTGGATGTTTGTGAAACACTGCAGGACGTTAAGAAGGCAAAGGGGATAGTTTCATAAAGAGGATAGTCACTGTTTCTCGGCCCAGTTCTTTCCAGCCAGAGATCAAGCGAGCCAGCGAAGAGTGGCGGCATTCATCATCACCAAAACCAAAGTTCCTTACAGTCGTGTCAGCCGGTAAAATAAAGCTCACCATCTTCTGAATCTATAAAGGTTCAATCATAGGTCATTTTATGCCCAGAGGACGCAATATCAACAGCGAATCATATTGTGATCTGCTTGAGAACTATTTGAAACCTGCAATCTGGCCGAAACGTTGCGGTTTGCTCACAATTGGTGTACTCTTACAGAATGATAGTGCAACCCCTCACACAGCTCATGCAACGACACAAAAAATCTGCTTCAACAAATTTACTATATCTAGAAACTCCACTGAAAATTACAAGGCAATTGAGTTAGTAGTTTTTACTCTAGAGGTTCATACATGTAGAAAAGTGTGGTTTTGAGAAACTTGGGACCCCCCAAAAAAATCTCGTTAAAAACTCACTCTTTACTCCAATCCGGAATAAAATGCCTAGCCAAAATCTGTTCAGACTGTTTATGTCAGAACAGCCAACAGCTAAAACAAAACATTCTCTAGCGAATGGTAAAAATCACAACCTCGTACCTAAATTAGTTCAAAAGCTATGCAATTTTAAAATGGATAGAGTAAAAATCAGAAATTTTTAAAATCTATGCAGATGAATTTTAAAATTAAAAAAAAATACTTTAGTCTATATATCATATTAACAATAATATTGTATGATTCAGAAAAGTCGTAAATTTATTGCAATTCATTTTTGGAAAAAATATGCAAATTTAGCCTTCAAACCCATTAAGCAAGTGAGCAATTAGTCTGATTAATCCCCCAACACGTTAAAAAAAAGACGTTAAATCTATGACGATGGTCACTAAATTTAGGGCAACTTATTTTCACGCTTAATCGTTTGTCGGTCCTGATGGTCTAGTGGTAACCATAATTGCCTCGTAAACCCAAGACCGCCTGTTTAATGCAGGTCGGGGTCTATGGATTTTTAGGGCGTAAAAATCCTAAGTATGGCTTCCTTCGGAAGGGAAATAAAGCCGTGAGTTCCGTATCGTACATTTACGCATTTGAAAGAACCTCAGGCCTGAAAGGAGAGGCCTCTGAGCAAAATTTATTGGCGCCCTGAATTGAATGGGACGCTGATGACCTGAGGTGTAAAAGAGCGTCCGTAAATAAAATCTAATCAACGCTTAATTTTCTTAATTATTTTAGCTTGTTCTATAGATCAGCGGTCCTCAAACTGTATACCGGAGACCCTCGGAGGTTTGCAAGACTCTCCTAGGGGATCTACGAGGTTTCAGAATACGTCAATAGCGTTTTTCTTGAAAGTATAAATATAAACAAGGAATTGCAAGATAATGAAATATAATACAACGTTTGCAGGTAGGAGAGCTCTAAAGAAAACAATGAAAGTGCTGATACTTTTCGTAACAATCCAGTGAGTGAAAAGCAATTCTTTGCATTTATTTACCTATATAAAAGTACAGAAGCCGTTTGAAAACGAAGAATCACACTGAGAATACAAATTTATATTATTAACCCCGATATATATCACCGATTACATTATTGGGAATTAAATTCATGAGTAATGTGCCACCAGTATTATAGTTTTTAATATTGTTGATGCGTTTTATAAACCTTTTGAATCGTAATGATTATTAACGTTGTGTAGGGATACTAAAGAAAACAAACATTAAAAAAAATGTATCTTTATATGTTTGTTTATAACAATAAATTTTGTAACCCAGTGATAAATAACTATAAAATCCATGCATAAAGGATACAAATTTAGGATTTTAAATTCTGAATTAAAGCTTGCGTGAAAGCGAGAGATCTTTAAAGGGGATGAGCGATCAGGAAAGTTTGAAAACTGCTACTTTGAGCATAGATTCCTGTCTGGCTGCACGTTGAGGTAAAGTTCGAGTGAAACTAGTGTTAATAAAATAGGCCTTATAATTGATAGAGTACATAGGTTACACTTCCAGCAAGACTCCGCCATTGATGTAAAATGAAACGAATTTTATCATTATGTTTTGAACTGTCTTTCTTAAAATCCTGAAAATGCAGCATTGGACTGCAATGTAAATTCCATTAGAGTGTGTTTGAGCCATTTTTCTTTCTTAACATTTCATAGAGAATGCCATAGAGAATATTTGAAATTAAATACTGAAACAAATTTCATTTATTGGTATTTTGTGGATTTGGTGGCCCCACGTTGGGCACAAATTTTTAGCAAATTTCATGTGCTGGTTTGTTTTGGATTTGATGGTCCCACGTTGGGAGCGAATTTATAACAAATTTCATATGGTGGGTGGAAGAGTTGATTGATTGGCTTATTAATTATTTAATGTAGATTGCTTCTGATGGATTGGACTTTGAGTTATTAATTGGGAATGGATTAAGTAGTGCGGGCCGCTTATGTATGGGTCAGCTGCTGCGTTGTCTCCCCTTCGCTGACGATTATTGTCTCTAAAAGCCTCGGCTCACACGTAGTGACTGCTAGTTACAAGTAGGAATAGTTACCATACCATATAGATGTGCTGGATTTCCTGGTATTTATATTCCTAAACCCAAGATAGCGGGTTCAATCCCGGCCAGGACCGATGAATTTTTTCGGGCGTAAAAACCCTAAGTATGAATTCCTTCTGAAGGGAAGTAGAGCCGTGGGTCCCGTGTCGTACATTTACGGCTCGATAAAGAACCTCAAGCCTGAAAATAGAGGCCTCTGAGCAAAATTTGTCGACCGTTTCACGCCCTGATTTGAATGGGATGCTGATAACCTGAGATGTCAAAGAGCCGCCGTAAATAAACCAATCCAATCCCTGGTATTTATATCAAGGGGAGAAGGGAGTGGTTAGCTAGGTTGATAGAAGATGCTTCATGAATTAAATTTTAAGCACAGTTTATTCTTGATTGATTCCTCACTGACTAAAGTGCATCACCGTATGTTAATAAAGAAGGGAAAAGTCAGATAGTTACTTTATATTTATCTTAGCAACTGAATTGTCCACACCAAAATCGAAAGTCACGATATATATTGCAACCGCAAAATTGGACTTCACTTGGGCTCGCGTCTATTTAAAATTCTCCACTCTTGCTTATAGCCTTTGTCTAAAACATATTCTCATTAATATTGTTTTCTATACACAAAAGTTCACTCAAACACTACAATTTACCTTTGAACACTCTCTGAAGTTTGTCACTATTTACGCAATACTTTACACAGGCTCGGAATTTATACTTGAGAATGACGTATCCTGCCTCCTCTGAATCTAAACTTAAATTAGTGTATTAGAAACTTAAGGAGTGTCTCTGAGACCTCAAATTGCCTATTTATGCCACTTTTAAAATCTAGTAGTTGGAACGCTAGAATAAACTTTCAAAATTTCGTAATAGAAGTTTCTAGAGCTTTTCCTCGAATCCCTTACTCTTATTGGCTACGGGGCTTTACAGGCGGTTTTTCCGACTTGCTCTTAAAATGAATCTTACGCAAAAATCTGTTTATACACTGGTTTCTTAATCCCGGACGGTTTGTCGACTTTTTAAATGTTACGAGCTTTTCTACACCCGCAATTGTGTGACTTTCCCTATGCGACAGTTTCTTTATAATTTTCTCCTTTTAAACGACCAAACAAAATGAGGTTTCTGACTTGTGTACTAAAGAAGAACTTTGAAGCGACCCTTCTTTCCTTTGTTAAAAGGTTTCCCTAAACATAACGGTGTATTTGTACGGTTATGTCGTACAACACTAGCTAACTAGAAATACAGAATACAAAGTACATTTTCACATTCTTTTTAATTACTTACACATAACATACTTAACATGAATATATTCCTGTTGGTAGGTGTTCAACGATGTTATTGCAATATTTAATTAACAACACAATATAGCAAATGTGATAAGCGGAATTAATTACATAAGTCATGAAATGAATAATTCTGATAATGTAAATTGTTAGGGAGTGAAGCCTGTAATTACTGCTTCAATACTCATCTAGAACAAAACCAGCGTATGTAACTGGTTTTAAATTGTGAATTAATGTAAGCATTAAGAACTGTTTGGAACCAATTTATTTTCGCAATCCACATGGCGAATATGTGCGTTAATTTAAATTGCTTTTATATAGATTTCAACAAATTTTAGAGTACTTTAATTATGAATGCGTAAATATAATTAAGAAGGTGCCTTATTCTCTACTTCAAGATGACTGTCTCTAGATTATCTGGAGTAATTGCTTACTGATTGCGAAGGCCTTAGAGACGAAGAAAGAAATTAATGAACAAATTACAACTTAAATGGACTGCAGTTCATCGGTTCTTAAAGTTACCTTTTGCTCGTTAAGGAGGTAGTAGATTACTTGGAGATGCTATTGTTTCTTAAAATAATTCATTCTTTATACAAATTAAAGTTTTATATAAGGAAGTTTAAAGAACCAGAAGCAAGGGACATGTACTGCATTAGGTTGATATTAAGGCCCTCTATATCCATTCTAGAAATCAGGTAACTTCCCTTACTCGAGGGACGGGAGTACTGGCTCGTTACGTAGTGATTGGATAGCATTTTCGTGTAACTGCACAGCGTTATAGCGTGCACGGCGACTACATGCACTATGATGGCGGGGGGAAAGGGATTCATGTTTGCGTGTTAATCATTCACAGAGGACAAAGAGCAACGGATCGATGTTGTGTATTCTAGACGCGTATAGTCTCACTGGAACCGTTGTTTCCGATCATTCATACTCCAGCTTCTCAACAACCTGTTACAGTTGGCATTGCGTTAGCGAGAATTGTGCTACGCTTTTAGTAAGCATATCTTTATGTCTCAACAGTAAATCATTCCATAGCTTTGAATAAAAAGAAAGAGAAAAAAGTGCTAATTATTTCATGATAGCCAATTTCATCGCTGGCTGATCAGGTGCAACCAACATCAAGACCTAGTAAGATATTTGTGATAAACAAATTATTTTTAAAATGAAAACAATAATGATGGAAATCAACGACAAAGAAAAGAAATTAAAAAATCGGACTTTGTATTTGAATACGCCAACATTAAAGTTCAGTTGTTCAGAACAGGCGATTTTTCTTTGTTTATGCTACGAGACAGTTCTTTGTTTCTTTGGGTGTGATTTTATATCGCACAATATGAGAATATTGAGTTATTTGCGATCCCATTGATTGCTATCGTTTTTCTCTCTCTATTTAAATAGTATTTCCGATCATTGCACTGAAAATGTAATATTAAAATTGTAAATTATATTTAAAGAAAGTAAATATATGTTATTATCTAATAAAAGATGTTTTATGTCTGTCATACTGATCAATATATGTAGGATTAACAACCGTCCGAAATATAAATAGCTGTCAAAAAAATCTGTACCGCTTTCAAATCTCTACATCGTTCGGTATTTCTTTCAAATGATACAATTTAAGCATATTCCTTTTATTGATATAAACATTTTAATTAATGCTGCGTATTTTACTATGTCCCTTACCAACGGTTAATCAACAATACACAACTGAGCACTTCACTGTTGCCTCACACTGCAAATTGTTGTTTCCTTTTCTCTCTCCTATCCATTTTACAACCAAATTGGATTGAATCGGTTTGGATTGCTAGAGACAGAGGAGCAATTTTTCAATACTCCAGCCTTGCTCAGGGGTTGTCGTTTATGCCTATGCCCCCAATGGGGACACTTCTGGCAGAAAGGGATTGGGTGTGGGAGACACCAGGCGGCCATGATGCAGGAGTCGGAGGGGCCCCCTCCAAGAAATTTAAGCCCTCAAAATTTACACCAGACGCCGGGGGAAGAAATCTTTCCAAAGCGTAAGGCACCGCCACACCGCAAATAGCACCAGCTCACCTTGTCTGTCTCTTTCGACCTGCAACCAAATCCAATGGAATTGAAATGGTGTGAAATGGAAGAGCGGAATATTCATGAAAAGGAAGCCAGAATGGCGGATCACAAGGGATTTGAAACATGCAAGTGCGACGAGTTATTCAATAACGGAAGAAAATATACAGCACTTGAATTTGCCGGAGAGAAGTGAAAACGTTTCTTCGATAAAGAATGAGTGTTGAAACATGCTGAAGTTCAAGTTTTGGAAAAGTCAAAATAACAATCGACTTTCAACTATCCTGATATGTTAAAAGTGTATTTACAATTAAAACGGAAGGTTTTCCCTTAGTGGAAAAATATATGGGTGGAAAAAGAAAATGGCAATCGCAGGAAATGTTGGGAAATCTTCAGACGTTCTTCGTTAATGTTGATATTCGGAAGATGACCTGCAATGACATGGTGGTTACGTATTAGAAAAACCAGCTCTCAAGTTTTTAAAGAATCTAAAATCAGTATTATGTTTCACCGTGATCACACCGAGTAGGAGAGCGTGCTATATTACAACAGTACAGAAACCACTTTGAAATATTTTCACTATTCAATATTTTCTATGTCGACAGATGCGTCCAAAATACATATATATTGTGTGTGTGTGTGTGTGTGTGTGTAAGTAAACTATGTACATTCTCAAAATGAAATGACTGTCTATTTAATTTTAATGAATATTTGGCGACCGATCAAACAGAATCAATCTAACTTCTATAACATAGCTGTGAAAGGTTTTTAAATGCACAATTTGTTCAACTATTTTGTTGATAATACCTCGTGAATATGTGAATCAAAAATACTAGCAATGAAATGTATCTGTATGACATTCAGGATTGCCCGGAGGATTTCATATCAGTAGGAGCAAACACATGTTACCTAATGCTTTAATTAAATTTTCAATTACATCATGTTGTCCTTCACGGTTTTTACTTTGTACTGTTTAAGTATTTGAGGATATTTATCGACATTTTATAACAAAGCAAACAAACACGTCACACGTCTACACATGCTAAGTATTTCCATAATCTCTGAAGGATAATCTTTTACCACTACTACAGATACTGCGATTTATACATTCTGTTGAATATGACAAAGTTTGACGTATAACAATTAAATATAATAAATTATTTCTTTTATAATAAATGAAACTGTCGTTTGAAAAATGAAACACCATCTCGAGGACAAGAAATAACATAAAATTAAATAATTATGTTATAATAAAGCGTAAAGCTGTTCTGCTGACATTTTTGTCACAATTATTTAAACTAGTAGTTGCAAAACATTTTCGACTTGCGAACCTCATTCATAAAGATCCGAACTGAGCGATCTCCTTATTAACATATATAAGTTTAACAATCTTAAATTAGGAAAAATACTGTAGTTACGGTAAATATTCTTAACTTAGATTTCCCCTACAAAAGTAACGCAATAATGCTTAAAATATTCCAACTACATAGGTGCAAATAACTATAAATGTATTAAAATATTAAACCTAAAACCAAATAGACAAGTTATAATGCAATGTCGTGTTTCCATATCTTTAAAGTTGCATTTTTTTATATTTCACACATTTTAAACTAGATCAGACACTGAGTATTATTTTTTTATATTATTGAAATATTTTACGTAGTGATATAATTCCATGCAGTCTTAAGTTACACTGTTACAGGAGAGTTAGCCTACAAGTTTTCATTACTACAAATTTATTCACCTCTTCATTTGAAATTAAGAAGGATACCACAAACCAGAGAAGTTAAATCCATATTCAGATCGCTTCGACAGAAAGCATATTGCCGGATTAATTTTTTAGATAGGTGTATAAAGAAAAAGTTCTCTCGCACAAATATGTGGATGAAGAAGGTAACAAGATTGCGGTTTTATTCAATAACAATGGGAACTTCTTCCTTAAAATTAACCAGAAACCAATTAAAGACAGATATTAACAGCGTTTCTGTAGATGAATATGAATAGAAATTTATATAAGTTGCTATTTTTCATTATTAACAGACTAAGAAATCAACTCCCTGTCACTAAATACCTCATTTCAAGAGCCGCAATCACAGTTCGATATTATATGTTTAAATTGCAATATTAATATCATTAAAAAAAAAAACAAATATACCATTACAGAAACATTTTAGTGAGCATTTGCAAGATTTCAGGAACTACCAGTAAGTAAAACTGATATAAGAAAATTTGGATTCTCAGTTTTTCTTCCCTTAGCGGTCTATCACTTTTCAAATAAAGAAATCTTCCTCTGATTTGATCTTTTCTCGATGAACTAATACCATGTATTAACGGTTGAGACCATTCATGCCATTGTCATGTTTTCATGCTTCTCAAAGTACTGCAAATAAAAATAATCAAAAACAATGCCATCTTTTAAAATTATTCTATAGAAGTTAGTGCTTAGAACAAGTTCAAAGTAAAAAGAAAACTTAAACGTTATTACAAGTCACTCATGGGAGGTTGTATGAAGAACTGACAAAGAACTTCACACTCTAACAGTTGTTCAGTTTCTTCACACCTAATTGTGAAATCGAGAGTTACCATATTGTATTAACAACTTTCTCGCAGATCAGTTTTAACCGAATGGCTACTTCCACAATTTTAAGAAATTCCATAACCCCGAGCTTTAGAAGCTCATCTAGAACAAGTATAACTTGTTAGAATAAAGATGTCGGTCCTGGTGGTGTAGTGGTTACCATACTTGCCTCCTAAACCCAAGATCGCGGGTTTGAACCCGGCCAGGACCGGTGGATTTTTTTGGGTGTAAAAAAACCCAAGTATGGCTTCCTTCGGAAAGGAAGTAAAGGTCCCGTGTCGTACATTTACGGCACGAAAAAGAATCTCAAGCCTGAAAGAGAGGCCTCTGAGCAAAATTTGTCGGCCGTTTCACGCCCTGATTTGAATGGGACGCTAATGACCTGAGATGTTAAAGAGCGTTCATAAATTAATTAATCAATCAAACAATCAAATCAAGAATAAAGAGAGATTATAATTGTATAAATATATTTATCATCATAATGTCACAAGGATAATGAGGCCTATTTATTTTATATTTTATAGTTTCATAGTAAAGTGGGTTATTTTACTGTCTTCTATATCAACAATTTTTAAAAGTAAAACAAAATAAGAAGAAAAACAACTTGAAAACAGCGCATTGCTTCGTCTCAATTATTCTTTCCCAGTTCGTATTGCCAATTTAAAGCTAGTCTGGTGTTTTGAAGATCCAGCAACTAGATAACCATTCATGTTACATTTTAGTTTCGGATAGGCAGAGCGCTGCTCCGTAATGGGAGAAGTCGGCCGTCAAAGCCGTAACGCACGTGCAGATAGCAGCTTGTAGTTAGCTTGAAGGATGCTTTGATTTCGCGTTTTATAGGTGTTTCAATGTGTGTAAATTGCATGCTAATTGCTGTTCGTTAGTTATGTCACTACCTAAATACAGTCTTGAAAAACGAGTTTTTACACCCAATGCATATGTGAATAGGTAGGTATTCCTGCATAGAAGCAGTAGGGGGATTCGCAAGAAAATTCTCTGGGAATCGCATTCCAGGTGTAAAAACTGTTTGCCAATTTGTTAAAAAAAAAAAAAAAAAAAAAAAAAAAAAAAACTACGAGAGAGAGAGAGAGGGGGAGAGGGAGAGGGAGAGAGTATATGAAACGTGTTCCGAATCATCGTGATCTTACAGAAGAAATGTTAGGTAAATACAGCAATTTCCAAATCAGATGCCGTCCGTGCACTGCATCACTAAGGTGAATCATTTCCAACGTTTCTTATGTCACAGGTTAATTCCTCTTCTTGTTATCATTAGTTTTAAATACAGTATAGTGTTATGATTTTAGCAAAAATTTAATTACTAAAATAAAATAATAACTTCAAACGCGGCGACTGCGGTAATCAACCTCGATCTGGTGGCCCGGAACTCAAATAATCGCACCAATGCACAGCGAATGGTCAGCAACAAGTAGTGAGTGCCAGTCAGTGCATCAAACGACACAGCGACGCAAATTGATCAGCGTGATCAAATTCCATTTGTTTAAGAATTTATGGTCTTGGGCGTCTACGAGAAAAATAATTTTAATTTACACATTATTTTGTTCTAAAATTTATGAAGTAGATAAAATGAAGGAATGTGCCAATGTGGGCAAATTGCCTAAAATTATAAAATTATTTCCAACTGATCTAGGACCTTTGGGAGAGAAAGTGGAAATAAGGATTTTGCCATTTCAACACACTAGTATCACAAAACTCCCTGTTTGATCTGCAGCATCATTTTGACAATGGCTTCTTGTTAAATGTATCTTAATTTTGTGTTTTTATTGTAACATCTTAGCAGCCTTGTTTTGGTAGCGACATGTGGCACTTCACTAAAAAAAAGTTGGTCTTTCGTTCTCCCATTCAAAAAAATGTTGAGTCAGATAGAAATATCGGTTTTTTTTTTCTCGCGAGAGTTGGGAACTGTAGAAAAGGAGGTTTGCTTAGACAAGGCAATCCACTTTCTTTTAAAGCAATTTATAAGGATACATTTCTGTATTTTTTTTTCTTTAAGACAAACTTTATTGACACTGAAAATGCTCCAATAAAACCTCCATAAGGTAGCGTTATAAGCATCTGAAGTAAGTAAACATGGATTAAAATAATTATAACTCTTTAATAGCTACTTGAGTGTTTGCTGCCGCTTTCAACACTTGTCTTTTTAAACCATGAAACAGTTATGCACTCATACCTCATTAAAGACATTTAATGGACTGCACGTGAATTTTGAAATTAAAGATGTTTCATTTGGAGTTGCATAAGCACTATGAGCTTCCTCTTATACATTTATAGCGCCATGCTTGTTACATGTGAACAGAACATTCGTGTCGGTGCTTCAAAGTCATATTAATGGCACTTTGATGATCCATATTGACTCTTCCTCTTATACATTTATAGTGCCATGCTTGTTACATGTGAACAGAACATTCGTGCCGGTGCTTCAAAGTCACATTAACGGCACTTTGATGATCCATATTGACTCCTCCTCAGCGTTACTGCAAATATTAAGTGTATGTAGTTATAGTGATTTTGAGTGCAACATTTATTGTTCCATCATAAGATTAGAGAGTCGATCACCACATTTGGGAGGTCCCGGGCTCAATTCCTTGAGATCTGCCATTCTGACTTTGGGTTATTTCATGGTCGCTTAGACGAAGGCTGGGATTGATCTTTCCTTTCTACGAAATATTTTCCTCTCCCATTTTCAAGTAATTCCATTCCATTGGTTCTGGTGAGGAGGTTATAGTTCCAGGTGTGATGTGCGGCGTGGCAGTCGGTTATGCATTAGAAGGATTATTGTCCTGGTGTCTGGTTTGGAAGGGACCCTTATGAGGGCTTAACTTCCTTGAAGGGAGCCTCCTCAGCCTTTCGCCGCCCCTGGATCTCCTGCCTTCAAATATTTCTCTCACCTAATCCCTTCCTCCCATAGGTGTCTTCCATTGAAGGTGTAGGCACAAACGGCCAGACATGAGCAAGGCTGAAGTACTGAAGCATTCTCCTTCGCTCTAAGTAATCCAATACAATCCAAGGAAAGAGATCTAAATATGAAGATTTTGAAATGTCAAAAAAACTCAGATTAACGTAAATCCGTCTAAGTTAGAGGAACACAACTACATAAAATTCATAATATGTGTGTAGGGCAATTATCCGTTATTCACCATTTATTGACGACATGCGTGTTTTAATGTGACCAATAAACCATCTGTAATTACACAGCTTAGTTAACAATTTTTGTGAATAAACCTATTTTAGCATCTATGAAGCTTGTTGATTACGGGATTTATAATCTATCGCTTTCTATCACCATAATTAATTCTCATTCATTTTATGAAAAACTTTTTTAATTACGCACATTGCTAAAAGCTTGAAACAAACTACATGCACACTGCAATACAAATAAAATATTTTTCCTGTTCTAAAAATTAGAGATGCTGTAAAAATACGTTATTTGGAAACTGTATCTAAAAGTGAGAGGAACGGAAATTATTTAAAACATTAAACACACAATCCATTGTATCTAATATCTGTATTTACACATACTCTTCATATTGTGTTATAACCATATGCTATGCAGGTACATAACATAAATTAAATAGCTTTGGTACAATGTTTCATAAGTACCACCATTTTCACGATTATCGCATAAAACAAACTCTTAAAATAATAAGTAAATAGTTTTCTTCAAATGAACCTGTACTTAATCTCATATGCTCCGGTAGCCCAAACACGCAATTCCATTCCCGTCAGGAATGTCCCAAGTTGATATCTATTGCCAACTCGTATGTCTGTTTTAAAAGTTAAAGCGACGCGCACGGTAGATGAATGACAACAGTATAATGCATTTTCAATTGGCGCACCTGTTAACATACTAACTTTTGCTCAAATAATGAAAAAGTAGTTGAAGTAATTAAAAAAAACAACATAAAAGGGCTTAACCGTCGCATTTGTCCACATATGAGCAAGGGATATTAAAGCAAATCTTAGGCGTAAGTCTAACAACATTTCAATGGCTTCCTCCTCAGAGAAATTGTTTACAGCTAATCGCCATTAATTCTCCCATCTTTTTAACTTGCCTGTAGTCCACGAGAAAATTAATAGCAACATTCAATAATTACAAGCATCCTTTTGACATTTCTAAAAATATACGTTTTATATAAAAGGTATTATCTTTTATAGTTTAGATGCGTTTTATTCTGCTTTTCTGCTATTTACGTCTACAATTCTATTTCAGGGTAGTGTGAAGTGATAACATATCTCTCTTTCTGTGATTTCTCACTTTAAGCCAGTACAATAGGCTATAAACGCAATTAACATGTGTCGTATTTAAAAAAAAAATCTTCAACAAAAATTAAAATACTTTTGGTGTAATTTCACAATTCCAGTGCTCCCTGAAATCTGCAACTCAAACTGCAATCAAATTTGGTGTGGCTCACTCTTTCTTTCAGATGCTGTATATTAATAATATAAGAATGAACTAATTCTGAATTAAGTGAACTCTCCAAAATAATTTTTGATTAACTCAGAAAAAATGCATATCTACGTTATTGTTTGACACACACCCACACACATGTACAAGCATATTAAAATGTTTATTGTACTAACGGCAGTTTGTTTCAAATGAGGTGAATCGCGCAACATCTTTATAACCAGCCACGTTTCTGGGATAACTGTAAATTTATCGTTGTTTTCTATGTTCATATAAAACCTTGGTTAATGGCAATATTTTCTCATAAAGCACATGTTATTGAAGTTATGAATTGACCTTTATATTTTTTGGAGTGGAGGGATATTGCAAAGTTTCACCTGATATGCGATCTTCGATTATGGGCATTTTATTGCTTTGTGAATCCGATACTCTAGCAACGAGAAAGGACTTCCTACGCAGGTGTCCTTAATTGCAGACTGAAGATAAGGTCAAGGAATACTTATGCCCTATTGCATTAAAGACGGCATGATGTAAGGAAGGTATAACTGGCATATAGCAATTTGCACAGAACCACTCAAATTTTTATGTGTATGTGTTTTACTGATGTTGGTTTATTACCCGTGTTCCTCATCACTACTGCTCGTGAAATGACATCAACGAAGTAGTAAACCTTTGTGACCTGTGAAAACAGGCTTGTAACCTGTATTTATACTGCGAAATCAATCATTAACAAGTTACTGAGGTGAAGTTAGCATCTAAAGACATCCGCTTTGTAATTCAATAACTACATAATAATATGGAACGAGCGCTTTGGAAATTCATCTAAGGAAATGAAAACTTGCATGATATGGCAAAGGGCTATTTGCACATAACAGAAAATAAAAACTATATTTGATTTCATAAGTTAGAACGGCTGTATGAAAAACTGTTAATATTTGTCAGATGGTAGGCTTCCACTGTCTTGTTCATTATATAAAATACCTTGATCATCGGGCGACACGTACGTTACATTGTTTGCTCACGTATGGACACGTTGCACTTGTTTAGGCAGGCACACGCTAAAGTGAAGAGTTATGTGTTTTTCTGCTCTTTATTGATTTCAACAGGTATAGTCATAACAACAAACAGCTCTTCACTCATCGTGCGTCTACTTAGAGATAGGCAAACTATTTTACATGCATGACACGGTCGTCGCCCGAAGACTAAGACATTTTATAAAATATTAATATTTGTTTCCACATTTCTGCATCTTTAATCAATGAGCAATTTCAGGATACAATTAGAAATACAATCGTGTCCAGGAAGTATCCACTCAAATTTGAAAGTTTGATTCTTTATTTTTAGTACTCTTCAGCTCGGTAATGTTGCTTACCTTGCGTTATCAAAGCGAATACTAAATATATTCGATAGTTATTGAGTTATTAAAATACCAGGGGTTTTCTAAAAGTTCTCCGCTGGACTTACAGATGTGAAGATGGCCAAATTACTGCAATAGTTGTTAAGTATCACCTTTTCATGGTGCGCTGTACAGTTTCAGACGTCTAAGTGTGGTCACTTATTTGTGATGATCGTGTAAAAAAACTAGTGTAAACATTTTCTACAAAGTTGATTAAGCTGAAATACGAACTGTTATAAAGAACCTCGTTTTGAAGGGTTAACCTCAACAGAAATACAAAATGAGTTAAATTCCACATTGAAAAGATTATTTCCTTCGTCTTCGACGGTTAAAAGCGGGCTGCTGAATTTCAGCGTGGTCGAACATGCCTTCAAGTTGATGGGCGCTAAGGGCGTTCCAAAACTGCTACAACTGACGTGATTGTGAAAAAAATCCACCATACCGTACTCACTGATCCCTGATTGAAGACGCGCAAGTTGGCTGACATTGCAAAGGGCTCGATAGGTCCTGTACACTACGTTTTGGGCATGAGAAAGCTTTCCGCTTGATGGGTGCCGCGTTTTTTAACAATGGGCCAAAAACGCATTAGAATGAATATTTCACAAGTAAGTGTAGATTTGTTTAAATTCCACTGAGTTTCTCCCACATTTGATAACGTTAGTTGAGACTTGATTCATTATTACACGCCAGAGACGAAAGAGTAATCCAAACAGTGGTGGCAACAGGGGAAAGTGCACCAAAGAAAGCAAAAACGTTTCCATCTGCAGAAAAAGTCATGGGTACGGTTTTCTGATATTCTAATGATGTGAGGCAGGTAGACTACCTCCAAAAGCGCAGGACTGTCACTGGGAAGTATTAAGCTTTACTACTGGACCTGCTGAAGAAAGCTATTCAGGCAAAAGATCCCCTTCGCTTCCAATTGCTTCCACATCCGCCATATTAGCCGGATTTGACTCCCAGCGATCACTTCTTCCCAAACCTGAAGAAATGGCTGGGTGGACGAAGATTTACATCAAACGATGAGGTTGAAGATGAGAGAGATGCTTATTTTTCACTGTTTGATAAATCGTATTTTACTGAGTGCATTAAAAGTTGGAACAAGTTGGACTAAATGTATTCATTTACAAGATGACTATATTGAAAAAAAAAAAAAAAAAAAAACATTTCTCTTAAGTCTTGAGTTTTCTTGACCAGGGCGAAAACATTTAGAACGCCCTCGCAGTTTTAGTGCTAAATGAGCAGTAGTCTTCAACATCTGAACAGGTAAACTAGAGATAGTTCTATTTGCTTGTACAGTACCTCTTTACAACCTGTGAAAATACTTTTTTTTTTAATAAACGCCTGTTTTAACTACCGAGGCATTATAGACCGTGGACACTTGTGATGCATGAGATGAAAATGATAAAGTGGGAAAGGATTTTTTAAAGGAAGGAAGCATTTCAGACCTAAGTTTAAGGTACCTCCCCGGCATTTGTCATTTATAAGAGACTGAAGAAAACCTGGAATAAACCTAAGTGGCTGCATATTAAATTAGTTTTTCGCCTAGAGGAAAATGACTGGCAAGGGTGCTTTGATAAGTGATTTTTGAGGATGTGGAAGTGTATAAAGTTGTGGTGAAGAGCCCTTTGACAAGATGAAAAAGTCTGAGTGAGTCTACCGACTACGAATTTGATGTGTCTCAAAACTTTCATAGTGACATGTGACCAGTAGGAAAAAATGCAGCTATTTTAAATTGATATGCATTATTTAATACATTACACTGTCTTTCTTGTTCTTGTATTGGTCTTCTACTCCATTACTAAAGTAATACATATTTAAACTTTATTATATGCCAGTTTTAGATGTAATATTACTTTTTTTTTTTTTTTTTGGAAAACGTGAACTCCTGCACTAAGTTCGCCGAAATGAGTGAACTAAACACCACCTTCAACTGAATTTATATAAAATATTATAAGGGTATACTGTGCTTGTGATTTACCCCGATATATTTGTATGGACTCCTAATTAACAAGTCTGTAGGTCTGTGAATATCATCGTGATTACGAATTCCTAGGATTTATTTCGTTTTCAAAATTTAAAGTAATATGATATGGCCTTTGAAATAAATTTTTGTGTTTTGAATATCTCAAGTCAAACAAATTATTTAGGCAAAAACTTTTGGATAAAATCATATTGTCCACTGTCCTTTACTCATTTCTTTTATCTAGGAGTACATTTTTCAATTGAAGCTTTTGATCCATAACAACTTAATTCCATTTTTTGGTACTGTATCGTTCTAATCGTCCAACTGAGGTCCACCATTTGCATTCATACAACACAAGCTTCCAGCATTTTCTACATGTTATTGACGTATTAAGGGAAAGCAGGCAGGTAACAAGATTTTAAATAGAAATAACACTATTGTTAAGCATTTCAGTTACCTAACTGACCATGGTAGATTTGACTAGATTCATCATGTGTACCAACCAAAGGACATTTGTGCAAAACTCATAAAAATCCTTAGTTAGAGTAGAACAGAGTATGAGTAAAACTTTTAAAACAGTTTTTCTAAAGTTTAGAAAGCACTTCCCAGTGCTAAAAGGAACGAAAAAATGAAAAGTGACATGTTACAAAATAATTTAATACAGACCAAATACCATAAAAGTGAACAAGACATCGAGTGAATTAGTTACAGAGTCTTTATCAAAGTTTATTTCCAAACATTACTGATGCAAAATGAACATATATTCCTGTTCCTCAGTCGGTCCTGGTGATGTAGTGGCAACCACATTTGCCTTCTTACCCAAGATCGCGGGCTCAATCTCGGAAGGCAAGTACAGCCGTCGTAGATTTACGGCACGAAAAAGAACCTCAAGCCTGAAAGAAGAGACCTCTGAGCAAAATTTGTAGGCCGTTTCACTTACTGATTTGAATGGACGTTGATGACCTGAGATGTTAAAGAGCGTCTATAAATAAACGAAAGCAACAGCAACCTGTTCCGCAGAAAAGTTTGAGTATCTGAAATTAATGCTACAAACTAATGAGTTCCATAATAACACGAGTCCAACATTTTTATAACTTTATTACGGAAAAAATACTGTGTTATGTTAATTAGTTAATATTTGATAACATTTATATTTAAGCAAAGTTTAATTGGGAAAAATCTGATTTCTATGTTGTCATTTTATGGACATATTCAGTTTTTATTGCTTTTCTCAATATATATGTAACTAAAAGTGCATAGTTATGGCAGTCACGGCTTCAGTTAGCGCTTTCTCTAACAAGCTTTTGGTATAACTTTAATGCCACAGAATTTTGCAGTTAAAATTAGTGACGAGCTGTTGAAGTCCATTTCATTATCATTAATACATATATTCCATTTTCAGATTCATGAAAACACTTGTTGTAAACCCATAAACTTACATTACTTAGTGTATTCACATATTGTGCAAACACAGTCATGCGTTTCTAATTTTCCAGCCAAGACGCAATGTTTCGGTCTCCGGAATGCAAACCGCGAAAACGCAATCTTACGACTTGGAGGTATTTGAAATGCTTTGTAGACTTCTTTTAAGTTTAATAATAGTATCCTGTTTCATTTTTTTTAACTGTTATTGATTTCTCGGTAAGATATAGTGTATTTTAACTCGGGCATTATCCTAACAAGGTTATCTTCATAGAATTTTTTTAGACAGCTTTAACCATGTAATCAGAGTTGTTTCATTAATTTGTCAGTTCTGAAAACGGCATAATATACTTGTTTGAGTAACTTTTGTATTAATACTACGTAAGAGGATGTTCCTAAATCAGCTATAATTTTGGGAAGACAGGTTAAAACCATGTACATTTATTTTCTGTTTTTACAGATGCAAACTTATCATAACATTTACTTATCGTTAACCCAGTCACAAAAAGGAGCTTGATTCATAGCACTGTTCTGTGTGCAAACGACTTAAAATGTGAAAGATCTGGTTTTGGAACGGAGACTTGTCTAGCGATGCAAGAAATGTGTAAACTACTTATACATTTAATCGCATTTACATTCAGATGCACATTTTTCCTCATTTGTTTTTCCCGCCACTATTTAAACATGTAAATATTACGTCATTATTTTCAGCACCAGCAACTTCGTTAGGCACATTAACTTTAATTTTTACGTCCCAGGGCATAAAGAATAAAAATTCTCATTGTCTACCAATAAATATAATATCTAGTCACAAATATCGCTTGTCATTTTTTGTTTACCAACTATTGAGGGGTACCTTTTTATCTGAAAGTATTGCAACACTACAAATGCCAACTTTTGCACTTGACTTAAGCATATTGAACGAGGAAAATGTTATGCGATACAACAGCACAAAACCACCCCCTAAACTGAAGGAGAAAGTTACACTAAGTGAGTAAATCATTACAAAGCTATCAAAATATCTAACCCCTATCTTGAAAGCTTTTAAAAGCAGCATCTCTGCACTACATCGCTAAGTACACACTGTATGATTTCCTCAATATTTCTTTGATTCAACTAGAATTGCCTTGTTGCGCACATTTTACATCAAAGGTAGACCGCTTCCTTTGATGCCGTGGTTGACTGTGAAAGGATTCAACTAAAACGTAAGTAGTCTGTATCAGTGCGTGTCATAATAATATTTCCTTAAGTACAATATTTACTCTGTAATCATTCCCAACTTTATCCACATTACATTATGATTTTTTGTTAATTTTTAAATTAAGGAAATAAAAATATATTTATCCTAACGTAAAAACAGAAGAGTGGAGAAAATTGAAAAACTTTTGTTTCATTGTCAATTTTTATGCATGCCAAAATTGAAAATCCTTAATAACGTAACAAAAAAAAAAAATGAAATATAGATATTTATTATTGTTGGCACAACATGTATGTTGGTACCACAAAACACATTATTTTTAGAATGTCTTAGCAACCTGCACGCTAAATTTGATATATTTCATGAATTACTACAGCAAAACCACTGATTATATATGCATTTATAAAATGAATAGTATTATATATAAAATAATTGGTTTAACTACAGCGATACATGATATATTAGCGTGGTTAACATGTGGGTTATTGTTAAAAAAAAGTAAAATTAATATGCTTTGTGGCACCAACACAAAAACTGTATCAGTATGATAATAAATATACATATATGAACTTTTTGTTACATATACATATGTATACCCCACCTCTGTCAATGTGTATTTATGACATTTCAATAAAGAATGATAATACTTTTTGACTTATTATCATACTTTTGATAATCTTTCTCAAAGTAGACCCCGTTGTGTGCAAAGCGCCTATCCCAGGGTTCCTGCCAGTCTTCAAAAACATGCCGATAACTATTTTTAACAGATCCTTCAGAATCGCCTCCGCAGCCACTGCCTTTGACGATGTAAACTGCCTCCCATGAAAGTGTGTCTTCAATTGGAGAAAAATGAAAAAGGTACACATGGCTAAAACTGGGCTACAGGGAGGGTGAGGGACTCACTTTACATTGGTTTCGTGAGATATTTAGGAACAACACGTGCATAGTCGTGGTACAGTATTTAACTTGTTTCACAGAAAGGTGGCCTTGTGCGAATGATGAGTATTACAGAGTATTAGGACATCTCTGTAGCATTGCACAATTACAGTTGCGTGTGCAGACACGACATCCAACTCATTTCATCATCTACCTCAATGATGAAAATTCACCTTAAGCACTGCACTAAAACGCCCCTTTTCACTATTGAGACAGCATATGCAGTAAAAATTTATGACACATGATGAAATGATGAGTTGAAAAAATAATATATAACCCGCATTTATAGAATGTTTCAGATTTCTACCAAAGTATTTAAGGTAAACATTTTCATATAGGGTGTCAATGTCGTGTGAAGTCCTCGGTTCGGAGCTATAGGAGTTTACACTACCCAAGGATAAATAAAGTAATAACTTTAATCTTATTACATATAATAAAACATAACTATAATCGCAAAATATAAAAATTCTTATATACCTTACACCAAAATGTAAAAAGAAAAGTCAGCTAATTTCAGTTAATGAGTTCATACCTCATTTATAGACACCTCTATCTTTTCTAATGCCCAACAATTCAACAAAGATCCTGTTTTTAATCACACTAATAAAAGATATTTTAATTTATTTATCCTCTAATTCATGCATAAAGCACGAATAGGGTTAGAAAATAATCTTTTCTCCTTCTTTCCGTTGGTTACAAAAATTCAAACATATTCTCAAGAGGATCCTCTCTTAAACCAAAATATTTCATCATCCAGGTTCTTGTCGTACAAATAATATGTTATCAACACAAGTCCTGCATGTGGTTACCTTGGATACATGCTAAGTGTTCCTCAGTCATAGAACAGAGAGCCTGGTAAGTCAAATCAGCTCAAGTTAAGTAAAGCTGCCTCCCTGTTATTACATCTGCCGGCTTGTTTATACAGTAGAGTCTCGACTTAACGCATTTATGTACAGTATCTGTCCGTTTTCAGTAGCGTACGGTAATAACTAGATGGATTCACTAATCTGTCTCACAACAATACGTTCAGTAGAACTGATCAACAGAAAATACAATTTGACAAAAAGAACTATTAAATGAAACACCTATGTACAATGTTAGAGAATAAAATAAAAAATTACAAATTAAATATTTTCTATTTTGCATTATCAAGTACAAAAATTAGTATTTCCAGTTATTAAAACCTCAGTCGTTCATCTAACGAACGCAAACTTATTGTCTACCACAGTATCTTGTGCACTTTCATAGCACGGCAGCAAATAATGGGTACAAGTGCAGTTGCATGAGGAAGTTTTACTTCTGTGCATGTTTTTATGAATCTCTTTAAAAGAATATTGTTGACTTTTTAAATGAAATAACATCTAATAGAAACATTTTACAAACACCATTGTAAACTTCTGATCAAGTAGGGGGAACGGCTTATTTCTGCCATTTCTTTACATTTGTAATATGTGGTTTCGTATTGCAAAGTTTATGTCTTTTGTTTTTATTTCCTTTTGGCATTCTTTACAAAAATACTTTACTCCTTTCTAATAAAGTGCTCAACATCATACTATTCTATAAGGGCACAAATCTCCACATGTCTAGAATTAGTTACAATTTTTTTGGTACGTTTCCCTACATCACCCGTTAAACTGCAGTAAGTAGGGTGAGTTTCGTCAAACCATACCCCATGCACTGTTGCGGATCTCTTGAGGCTTCTCCTGTCCAAAAGCAGGATTTTAGTTATTACTATCTTTTCCGTCTTATCACTCTCCCTCTACATCGAGTAAACAACCCGGCGACCCGGTGTGGTAGAGCGCAATGCATTGGGAAAGCCGCTAGATGACTTTAGGAACAGCAATATACATTGATATTGCCTCCTCATCAAGTACGTTTGTATTAATAAATCGATGCCTAAGTGAAACTGCCGCATTTCGTGTTTCTATGCACAATACTCAACCCCAGCTGAACGTTCGAACAGTTCAAACATTTTCGGTACAGTTGCCTTTGATCCTAAGCGGTGGTAATGTTTTCTTAGTAGTGCATTGCACTCAATTTCTGCAAATCCTCCTAAATAAACAAACCTCTTTCAGTACTAAACGAAAGAAACAATCGAATTCCTGTTTAGTATTATTTAACTTGTCGTTCTATTTTATGTTCTTATGGGTGGCGCAGCCAAAGTTGGACCGAAAAGCAACAGTAATGTGTAGTATGATGTTCTGTAAACAGATGTGACTCACATACATTATGATAACGTTGCTACGTGGCAGGTAAATCAACAATGAGCAAATGAAGCCAAGATTATGTATGATATTCTGTAAACAGATGTGACCCACATTACATTATGCTAGCGTTGCTACAACAAAATGGAGCCAGGATTATCGTTTGAACAGTGGAAAGCAATCTTAAAGTGGTATTCGAAAACCGAGAATGTTGTTGAAGTTCAAAGGCAATGGAGACGTATGTACAGAACAGAACCGCCAACGCAAGTAACAATTGCACGCATTCGAGACAAATTTGAGACTCATGGTACCGTATGCGATGTTCTCAAGGGCATATATGGAAGCCCTCGCAAAGCAACAAGCCCCGCGCCCTGGCTATGACTTTGGAACGTTTTGAGCACTCACAGCAGCAATCTACAAAGCAATGTGCACGTGAGACTGGGATTAGCAGAACCAGCGTAAGTCGTATTATTAAAGCAGTACATTTTAAAGTTGGGCATTTTGAGCAACTGTTGCAATTGCAAAAGTCCATGATGATTAGTGTTCATCATTTTCTGTTTGTATAAATTCAGTTTTGTTATGTTAACACAATTTTTTCTTTGCTTGAATTGTGTATACATTTTTGGCACCCTCAGCGTATGTATATGTATGTGTGTGTGTGTGTGTGTATATGTGTGTGTGTGTGTGTGGATGATCTCATACTACGTTGCCAGGTGCTCAGAATCCCATCTTTTTTAAGGATTTACGCATATAGATTCAGTCCTTTTTTCCAGTATTGGTAAGTTCTGCACCATAACACTGTAAGATATTACATTTTTAGGGCGTTTCTGTGGAAATTATGCGTAACTACTGGAACTCGCATTTTTTTGCCGGACATTTTATTTCTTTCATCTCCACCTTCAGCTTTTTTAGTTTTACTTTAGTCCTCCTGAAATGTTTAATATTTTTCATTGGTGAATCCTAATGCCGTCTGCAAGTTTTCATCCAATGTGCTGTAGCATTTTTTCATTATATTTTCAACAACGGTTGCATACTTTGAATATCTGTATCGGGATCAGTTATGATTAATTTTAGTCCCTAATATATTAACATATTCATTGCATTAATAGTTTCTTCATATTTTTTCTAAAGGATACTGTGTTAATGTTTAACATTGCATGTTCATCTACTATAGGCGCGCAAAGAGAAGGCCGGGAACACTTAAGACGGGGAGGAGAGAATTGCAGCTCCATTGCAGTTGCACGAGGGTCGGATGTTCCTAGTTTAGGAGAGCAGGGTGAACTGGACCATATCTTCTCCCTCCGTCTAAGTGCCATCTATTCCATAGTGCATTTTTGTTCAACGGTCTACAGTCTACACTCTACATACAAGCAAGATCATAAAACGTCACTACTAGCTGACTATGCCGTTTAACCACGAGGCGTCTGCTTATATTTCAACAGTTTTATTATGTTACCATTAATTTAAGGGCAAAAGGACTATTATCATTAAATTAGAATATCTTAATTGAGCATACTACAAAATTTCATTTTTCAGTGCACCCCAACCGAAAGGTTTTTGATTCGTTATATTTAAGGACGCTCTTTAACATCTCAGGTCATCAGCGTGTCATTCTATCCAGGGCGTGAAACGGCCGACAAATTTTGCTCAGAGGCCTCTTTTTTCAGGCTTGAGGTTCTTTTTCGTGCCGTAAATGTACGACACGGGACCCACGGCTTTACTTCCCTTCTGAAGGAAGCCATACTTAGGATTTTTACGCCCCGAAAAAATCCATAGACCCTGGCCGGGTTTGGACCCGCGATCTTGGGTTCAGAAGACAAGTATGGTAACCACTACACCTCCAGGACCGACCCAACCGAAAGGGTTCCCTTGTTGAAAAGATATCCACTTAACAATATAGCAAAGTAGGTACCATTATACAAAGCTTAAGCAAAATGGAATCTAAAAAGACGGACTATACAAAAGAGAAACGATTAGGACCGAAAAAATCAAATGATGAGAAGAGAATTTTTCAATCATATCATAGAAAACTTAAATTTTACTCATAGTATACATTTGGCGAAACACTGAAATGTTTCGTACAAACGAAGCTTTGAACAATGAATAGGGAAGGAAAACAATTTAGACCGTAGTTGTTAAACATTTCTTTACAGATTTAGAGAGAAACGTTTTTTTAAATCTTTAATGAAAATAATTAATTTAACTGAAATGAACTTTACTTTTTATGTGATTTTATCATAAAGAATATGACAGTGATCTTTTCGTTTTTTTACCCTCCTATTAATACTTGAACAAGATTCAGTTTGAATATTCACAAGTTAACTGAGAAATACGAAATTCTATTTCAATCTTTCTTTCACAGGCACGTCGTGTGTTTACGACGTTTGTATGAAAAAGAATTTAAATTGTCATCACTACAATGTAAATCTGATACATGCGTTGTATGCGTAGATTTTTACAGAAAAAAATTAAAAAGAACTTACGGATGAAAATGAATCAAATATGAAAACCATATCATTGCAAAAAATTTAAAGCACATCGAAAGTAGAAAAATAAATGGGCAAAATATTCTAGACGCATTCTTCTTTGTTTTGATTTACACAATATCATCAATTTTCCCAATTAGATATCATATTTCGTTCTATAAGAGGAAGTTGGTTGCATATAATATGACAGGCCACGTGTCAGGTTCCAAGTCAAGGTGAACAGCAGCCTTAATTAGAAACAAATTTAAACAATTACCGAAGTTGAAAATGAAAATCTACTTGGAGTGATAGTTAAATATCCTAAAATTGAAACTTCCTTATTTTTTTAGCAATGTTATTTTTTTAAGAAAATATATGAAAATAAAATCTATTGAAATATTCCGCTCTTGGTCATTCATCCACATAGGAAGAAGAAGATATGCATAATATATTGATAAGGACACCAATTGATGTGCTGCGATTTGGTATTTAATCATGAAAGAAACTATAAAATAATTCAATAGACAGTGGCAAATTTAAAGATTATAAAAGTGTTACTAACAAGTTATGTTCGATTACCATATACAAAAGCTAAACAAATAATTTTAACAAGGTTCTCCTTTGAAAACTGGATGTGAAAATTTTGCATGAGTACTCTGAATTCCAAATCATAAATCTATACGCCTTATCAGATCGACTGAGCATCAGATTTCACATATTTCTCGGGCTATCAGCAAGCCATTATGGACAAAAAAAAAAAAACAGTGTAAGACATCAGATAAACCAATGGATGCCAGCAAAATGACAAGATTTGCTGTGAAAGCTTCATTAAGGATTTCCCGTATTAATTCGGCGATTTTTATGTTTATAAAGATAATAAAACACAATTTGGAAAGTATCTATTGTTTTCTTGAAATAATATTAAAAGGAAAAATAAATATAGATAATTAATAAAGTATGTTGTAAAAGGGAATATAATTATTTTATATTAATTTATAAGCAAATAGAGGACAACATTTGTATAATATCATGTATATAACTATAATTTATGAATCAGAGATAGTAAAATGTTTATATCTTCCAAATATTTTTAAACCAATATCCCGTAACTCATAATTCCATATTATTTAGAGAGGCGAAGTTGTATTTGCATTATTTTCATTCACAGTTCCCCTCAGCGTTCTGAAACACATTTTTATTGATGTAAAGGGATAGATTGTTCATAAAGGAAGGTACAATGAAATTCTCATAATGGTAGGTAAGGCACTCCAGGACCCCTTACTTCAAAACTGCTGTTCTGTAACATTTGTAAAAGATGTAAGTGCTGTTTGAGCGCCAACCATTTCAGTGACCCATCACACACTGAGCCTATTGATTGTTTTGCCCAAATTCAGAGATTCATGGGAACAATAAAACACACTGTAAATAAGAGAACCCTGCTGCATGCTCTAGGGATGCAACTTTATATCACCTATCAGCCAGTGATTCATACCCAATCGCGTTGCACACCATTCACCTCTGTAGGCGTTTTTACGACTTCTCGTCTGGAACATGTCTAATCACGAGAAAGTAACGTACCTACTTCACGATTAAGCCATAACGTAGCCCACGTCGCAAAATGTTTATTACAGTGGGCGTCCAAGGCTAGCCCTTTCCTCCATAAAGGAATATAATTATTTTAAAAAAAGTCATTACTGTTTTACGTCAGTTGCCGACAGCCAGTGATTAAAGATGGGGTAATTAACTCCGGAGACCACCAGCATTTGATGTTAGCTGGCAATTGACTCCAACAGAAACATCCGAAAAAACACACTTAAGTAACCGCACAGGACAGTAAATGCTTGCTTAATAACGCCTGGTACATGCTATTTTAATCATGGTAATTCCGCGAAAAAACTTGATCATAAGCATGGACAAATAAAGATAACTAAAGCAGTTACTCTTAAATACGATTGCTGGTGTAGTTTTTATGTTACGTCTACACAATAATAGCGGCAAGCGATAAAGTTTTTCCTGATTCACGCTAGAATTTTAACCTGCGGCTTTCCTCAGTCCACAACATATTAAGACTGTTCAACTAGAATTATAAAAAATGTATTAATATCCTTTGCTCATCCTAATAATTTTGGTGACTTTCTCAAAGTAGTTCCCTTCAGATGTGAATCACCGGTCCCAGCATTTCTGCAAGTCTTCAAAGTCATATTGGAAACCGTTTTTGACAGGCCCTCCAGAATTGCCTACGCAGCCAAAATAATTTACCTTTCATTAATACATTTTATTCCCCAAATAAAACCTATAAGATGATTATGTTTTTCACATTATTATTATTATTATTATTATTATTATTACATTAAATTTCAATAAATTCAGTTGGCAGGTCAAATCTTCTATTCCAATCTTAGGATTCACCACTGCTTTTGAAGATGGAAAATGCTTCCCACGAAGGTGTTTCTTCAATTGGAAAAAGTCACGCGGGGCTAACTCTGGGCTATAGGGAGGGTGAAGTTTACACTTAACTCAATTTTTGCGAGATATTCAACAATCACACTTGCGATATGCGGCCGTACAACATCATGGTGCTTGTTGTATGGAAATGGCCCTGCAGAGTATTAAGGACAGCTCTGTAGTATTGCCCAGTTGCAATTGTGTGTGCAGATATGACATGCTGGTAAGCCATTCCTTGAAATTCCAACTTTCCAGCAGAAACAACCATTCTTGCTTTTTTGTTGCTGTTGATGATGGTGATTTCCTCACAGAGTTTTGCTGTTAGCTATCAGGGTAGAAATGACGTAGCAAAGTTTCATCAGCAGTCTGATGAAAGAAAGTCTGTATTTTCCTGTAATATCATTTTCAACTGCAGGCAAACCTAGCGAACGTATTGCAGACTTTCAACCCACCGTGCACAAACAAATCTCATATGCAACTTTTCAGTTACCAACATGTGGGTGGCACTCAGTGAAATTTTAAGGATGTCTGAAATTGTTCTTAGTGTTATTCGAAGATCCTCTCTCACAATGACAGCAGAGATATTAACGTTTTCTTCTGTTAGAGTACAAACTTGAGCGCCGGTTTCCCCTTCCTTTGCAATTGATTATTCCCATCTTTAAACATTTGATACCATTTTCGAGCTGTGCTACAGGAAAAACAATCTATAACAGGCCTTTTTAATATATCATGGGCCTCAGCTGAAAATTTTTGAGAAGAAACAAATCGCATATTGTTCGTCACGTGTCACTTCCATTTTGCTGTAGGCGGAACTGAACATGTCTCAACTTGCATACCAGGCAGGAAACGAAAGCGACACAAATGAAACTAATAGCATGTGTACATTGCGATTAATCTAACAATATATAGTAAAATTAAATTTTAGTGCGAGAAATTATGCCTGTAATAAATTATGATTATTCTTTAAAGAATAAACTTCATGTATATGTTGATAGCTTTGTCCCCTGTGATTCTCAAAATCATATTCTTCGACAACAGTAAAACCACTGCTTGTAAGATTTGTACATTTTGTGTGAGTATCTCTGCATGTAATTCTTCCTTTATTTAGTACTTCCAAACTCGATGGTGCACATAAAATCATTTGAATCAGTGTTTCTCAAACTATTTTCTAGTTGGGAAACATTTTAAGCCCCCTCATTTGATAGTAATTATATCATATCATTTGTCATGTTTTAAGTTCTATGTATAATAACCACGGCATTATTACAATTCCCTGCGTTTAGTGGTAAGAAAGCATAATAGGACATCAAAGCTATTTTATAATAATGTATACTGTTTCAAAATTTGTATATTTTTATCATCATTAGTTGAAACAATGAAATAAACGTAGTTGGTACTTACATTAATGAGAACGACGAGCCCTCCGACCTTGTACAGATGTTTTATATTATGCATTGGTGAGATTAAGTTTCAAGACATAATTGCTGGAGGGAATTTGCTGCATAAATTTCGTTCAACAAATATTTTCAAGAAAGAAACACTTTTAAGAGCAAAATTGCATTTCTTCGTGGTTCTCAACAACGCAAGTAATCTGCAGTTTTTTTTAAAATGAATTTTTGTTCATCTTTTTTCAATTTTACTAATTATCAAGGGGGTGTTGATTGAGTTTCATTTGTACGCGGACTATAGTTTGAGAAGCATTGATCTGAACAAATGAAATAAATACATGGTTCAAAATAGCGCTATTGTAATTAATGATTACGTAGTATTCACAATTTGTTTTGAAATGTGTTTCATGAGACTGTTGAAGTTATTTCATACGAATATCGTGATTAGGAATATAAGGACTGGTTCTAGCATTTAAGCGCTTTTCACATTTGTACTCGTAAATATAATTTCTCCGCACATATAATTAAATTAAATTAATTAATTTAATTAAATCACTAAATTAATTGTAGTTCATGTCTACCATCATGTCATGTGACAGTGGATAGGGCAAAACATTGCATAATTTTATATTCATCACAAAATTGATTAGTGTTATAAATAATTTTAAAATTATTTTAACTTTTTATTCTACGGTTTCAAACTCATATTTCTATTATCAATAGAATTGTATCGACTGTTAATGGGAATGTTGTACTATGAAAAGCTGCGCTCTACATGATATCATGTGACAGAAGGAAATTATATCGAATTACATTTTATAGCTTTAGATTGCTGGAGTAAAAATCCTAAGTATGACTTCCTTCGGAAGGGAGTAAAGCCGTAGGTGCCGTGTCGTACAATTATGGCACGAAAAAGCACCTCAAGCCTGAAAGATAGGTCTCTGAGCAAAATTTGTCGGCCGTTTCACGCCCTGAGTTGAATGGGACGCTGATGACCTGAGATGTTAAAGAGCGTCCATAAATAAATCAATTAAAAAAAAAAAAGGTTGCTGGAGTAGATTCTGTATTATCGTTTAATGTGTTGCTAACTTCAAGTAGTGCAGACTAGGACGGGTTACTTTCCATTTTGGATAAAGCCCTCTTCCCTCTTGTCCAGGAATCTTCCTGAGGCTCTACAGCAAATTTTCCACATGTAACGAAATGAAACAACCCCTCTCTTCTCTCTAGTTTCTGTATGATTTTAGACAGTCGATAAAAATAAACCTGAATGTGGGCCATGTCGGTCCAAATGTTTTGTTTGGAAACAATATTTGAATACCAGAATTTTGCTATCAGTTGTGTAGTACTTGAAACTTTTGTACCAATCCTTTATACTTTTTCTGCATTTTATAAACACCAACCGTGTTAAACAGAATAACACAGGAAGCAAGGATACGAAGTAAACATCTGTATTGCATACTGACTCAATTACCAATTGCAGAATGAACTGCAGCATTGTTGTAGGATTTCTTGTGATTGGAGTATGACTAGTTCTACAAGAATACACATAATCGAAATTCTTAAACTTTCTTTATAGGCGGAGTTTAAATTTTACCGCAACTTTATGAAAAGAACTTCAGTTTTCATATTATTTTTAGATACCGTAGAATACGTGACTTTTAGAAACATTGAAAGCTCATAATTACTGTCTGCAAAGCTCATTGGCAGGTCGGAACAACGTCAAAGGAGGAAGGGTTGGTTATTCCTTATAGCTGAGTGCTAACAATGCAACAGTGAGTAGGAAGAATATGTACATGGGTAAGAACTGAAAGAACTTGTACTAATTTAGTTACTAAAGAATGTGAAATAAAACATTGGAAAAAAATAAGGTCACTTAAAATAATTTTAAAAATAACTTAGAAAAGCATGAATAGATATTAACAATTATTAAAAAATATATAATTTTTAAAACATATTACGAAATATGAAAAGTGAATTGCTTTAGTTGAATTGTACACTATGCGAAACATAAAGGTTTTGTTCCCCAATTTCCCTGCGATGGTTGTTTTAAAAATGAAACGTAATGTTTCTCCGTTCTTTAGTTACAAAATAGCGGCTATGATTTGAATGAAAGTTAGATTAAAACTAACATCGGCTTGAAAAATTACCACTCTAAATCAATAATATAAATTTATAGAAACTAAAATATGGCAGAATTGCCTAGTATTTCACTACAGTGAAATACTACATACACTACAGTGAAACAGTGCCCGTAATTCGAACAGATTACACTCCCAGCATCACCTATGTAGACATGCTCATGCTGACCTGGTGTAAGCTGCAATAAATTGAAAAGTATAAATAGAGAAAGGGTATACACAAGACACTTTTTCTTTCTGAGATTTTGTGGAAATCAATTTTGGATTGAAAAATTTGGCATTGCTTAGAATATTAATCTTAGAATCTTCCGCTACCTTTCACTGTTACTCAGTTTGGGAGAAAACAGTATAATGACCATCAGCCAACTAACCCGTTTCCAGTTGGAATATTATGCTGCAATATTTCCTCTCATTGTTTTTACGATGGTGGTGGCGGCGGCGGCGGCGGCGATGGTGGTTGCGATGACGGTGGCGGCGGCAAAGGCGGTGGTGGTTGCGGTGGTAGAAGTGACTGTGGCGGTGGTGGTGCCTTAAAGGGCTCTAAACTACAAAGGCCATTAGCGCCCAAACACACCAATATGGTTCCAAGAATAAAATAAATAATATATCTACACTAAAAATCAGTGTAAATAACTAGCAGCATTATCATTTTGGGCAATAAAAATAAAAACCTCATAACAAATAACAAGGGTAAAATGGTAAACAAGAAACAAAAGACTGACTAAAAAACCCATCAGCAAAAGCTGAAAACACAACGTTCTTAACATGGTCTAAAATGCAGTCATAAATAAAATAATATAAACTCACACCATGCTTCAAAAACCACAGACACGGATTTAAAGGAAGCACTCGCTCAACAGCGACCACATCATCTGCAAGCAATTCCCCAACAGAGAAGGGCAAACCCAGGGACAGTGTAACAGCCGCTAGATGAGGGCATTCTAGTAAAATGTGACGCACTGTATATGAGTGGTCACAATAAGCACATCCTGGAGTTGGATTACCATTAAAAATGTGACGGTGACTGAAACGGAAATGCTCAAATCTCATACGTGTAAAATTACTTCTTCGCGACGGACCGCGCGAGAAGAAGTTGACCAATTAAAAGGGGCTGATTTACAATGTCAAAGCTTATTATCTTGGAGTAAACTCCATTTCTCGCGCCACCACGAGAGAACGCCTGACGTAAAGAATGTTTAAAATCCCCCGGGTAAAACACTCAGCAGGGTCTAAATGGGGGGATTTAGCTGCGACATCTACGGCCTCATTGCCTGGATGTCCCACATGTCCAGGTACCCATAGCTGTGTCACTCTGACGCCAGCGTCAACAAACGTAAACACTGCATCCTGGATCTTCTGTACAAGAGGTTGGTAGTTGTACAGGTTTTTAAAAGATAAAAGGGCACTCAAAGAATCGGAACAAAAAACACTGTCCCTCAGCCGCTGTTCAGAATCAAATAAAAACGCCCGATATACAGCATAAAGCTCCGCCATAAAAATAGATGTCGCAGCGCTAAGATCAAAAGTAAAACAACCTCCATTAAAAACAAAGGCACACCCGACACCTGTGTCAGATATCGAGCCGTTAGTATAAATAAAATTGCATCTAGTAAAGGAAGACACGATCTCACTAAAATGACCAGAAGTAAGTAGGTGTTGCGGTGGAAAACTTAGGACAGGACTTAAGCCATAGATGATAGGGGGTTCTGCTAAAAACCAAAGGGGAGAAGAAATTTCCCCGGTTAAGAAAAAAACAAGTAACTTCACGTCCAATGTCCTTAAAGACTTCCGAATACGAAACCCAGGAAGCTTAGGAATAAAAGACTCAGCAGCATAAAATGGAGCGAGAGATTAATAAACGGCTCATTCAAAGGATGATGAGGTTGCGCAGATAAACTACAACCATAAGCAGCAACACAACGGAGTTTCTCCAGTCTTCGCACATAGGCTGGACACAGGACTAGTTGGGAATGTTCCAATGGCGACACGAATACCCATGAGGTATGAATGAGGTAGAGGCGACAAAGAACTGAAGGTCACGCTGAGCCATAAACTACACAGTCATAATCCAGTTTGGACCGGATGAGAGGACGGCAGAAATGTAAATGAACCGTCCGATCAGCTTCCCAGGATGTGCCACTTAAAATACGTAAAAGACAAAGAGAACGTACACACTTGCCTCTGAGTTGTGCTATGTGCGATGACCAGCATAATTTCCGATCAAATACCAAGCCAAGGAACATACATCGTCTGCGAAAGCAAGAGCGTCTGGGCCAAGATGGAGAAATGGTGGAGGATGCTCTTTACGGCACCAGAAATTCATGCAGACGGTCTTCTCTGCAGTGAAACAGAACCCGTGGTTTACACTCCAAGCAAAAAATGTGGTCTAGACAGCATTGGAAACGGCGTTCCAAAAGACAAGTTCTCCGAGAGGAATGAAAGATGGCAAAATCGTCGATAAACCACGACGAATGTATTCCTAGTGGTAACACTCGGTCAGGGAATTGATGGCAATGGCAAACATTGTGACACTAAGTATCGACCTCTGAGGAACTTCGTTCTCATGAATAAAACGAGATGATAAAATCGAACCCATGCGAACATCAAAAACTCGGTATTTCATAAACTGCTGAATAAAAACAGACATACGACCAAGTATATGCCAATCGTGAAGCGTTCGAAGGATACCGCTTCTCCAGCAAGTATCATAGGCTTTCTCCAGATCAAAGAATACAGCGATCGTTTAGCACTTCCATAGAAAACCGTTCATTATATGGGTGGAAAGAGACACAAGAGGTGCCTCGACTCTAACCACCATATAAACCGCCCGCTAATCGTGCGTTCAATCACTTGCAGACGCAAATGGTGAGGAAAAGCAGAAGGTAACTGGAAGGAGGGTGTGGGTCCCTTCCACGTTTAGGTATTAGAATGATGGTGGGCACTCGCCAAGTGCTCGGAAATGTTGCAATACACCAAAGAGAATTAAAAATATGGGGCAAAAAAAAAACCTGCCTTCCGCCGACAAATCCTGCAACATAACAACATGAATACCATTTGGCCACAGTGCGTAATGCCGAGAGGTGGAAAGGGCCTGCTCCAATTCCCTGGTGGTAAAAGGGACGTTATAGCACTCCTGGTTGTCTGACTTAAAGCAGAAATCTCAATACTCTACCTGCTCCTTTAATGTGCGAAATGAAGGAGAATAATTTACGGAGCTCGAAACATTAGCAAAAGTGTGCAAACACGCTGAGCGTGGACTTGCGGCAGCAACTCGGGTGTCTCAGGGTCGCCACGCCCCGTACCCAAAAATTTGGGCCACTGAGGGGATGATTGTGATGGTGGTCGTGATCGTGATGGTGGTGGTGCCGGTGGCGGCGGCGGAGGCGGCTCTCTCAAACTGCCGAATAAAATGCAGAGGTGACATATTCCTGTTCTTGGAAGGAACTGGAGATTTTCACATGGAACTAAATCATTCGTGTACTGTATACAATTCAGTTCAAAGTAAAATGGTATATAAATGGCGTTCTAACTGTATTTACATGTTAGTTTTTAGTTCTTTTTCATTGTTACTTCTTCATGCATACATAACTAATTTATTTCAGCAACTAGGTTAATTTTCACACCGCATAAGGTGTATTGATCGAGGCTTTGGAAGTCAAGGAAATGAATTCGTTTGCTGTTTTGTTTACCAGAAATAGAGATTATGACATACATACAAAGTATTTTATTAAAAACATAAAAATCAGGAAATAGTGAACATTTTGAGATAGGGAACCTAGGATCGGAAAAACCGACTTAAGGAGGTATGGACTTAATGTACATCATTATTAATGCTTATCACAATTACCGCTTTTTGCATTATTTACATCTAATTTACATGCTCTTTTTACATTAAATTAGAATTATTACTCTACGGAACCAGTTGAAAAATTTGAATTAACGTACCATTTTGTACCTCACAATAGTTGCTCAAAGTGACAGCCCTAAACTTCAGTGCAAGAATGACGTCGGCGTACGAAATTCTGCTGCATCCTTTTTTAATGTTGCCGATCTACGGAAATAAACACTCGCCATGAAAGATGATGCCTATTGGGAAATCTTTCCCTGTCGATCCGAAAATTTAATTACAAACAATTGTTATTTATTGTTTTAATGTTTTATAAATTATTGTATATAAAACTTGAGAATAGTTTTACCTGCATTGCAAGGTAAATTTCGTATCTAGTATATCTCAACACGTGTTTTTGAATCAGGGGTTTGGTCACTAAAAGTTACAATAAAGAGGGAGAACACTCACATACATACACACGTTTTCGCTAATCCTTTAAGATTTTAAGGTAGAAGCAAAAGTATAAATATCAAAGAAAAGTAATCCCATTGCGTCTCAATTGACAGTAGATCACGATCATTTAAGACACAAAGAATAAGCACTATCCTCTACGTTTCAAGTGTTAGAGAGCTGTTACAAAATGCAAAATAAGATAAATATAATACACAAATTATATAAAAGGTCATTCCTCCCCATCTGCTAGGGAGACAAGTGGTAGTTGAGCGCAGATATAAATTAGAAAGTCAATTACGGACCGCCACATTACTTACGCTCGTCCTCGCTGAGTTAATTCCTTCGTTGAGGAAGTTTTTCCCAGTTCCAAGCATCTCTTGTTTTAAAGAAAAGCTCACCGTTTTTATACTTGAGAGCATTTACTTCAGCGACGGTAGTATCTCTGGTCTTCCTCCCTGATCTGATTACTGGGCAGACTTTCATAACTATTGAAAAATTGTAATCTAGTTATAAAATAAGGAAACTGCTGGTTTCTATTTCTGGCCTTTACCATTTTAATTATTTATTGAGCTGAAGTACAGATAAGGAGTTTAAATATCCTTTCTCAGGAACAATATTTATGGAAATTGACGAGAACTTTACATATTTCACAAGATTCACCGCTTTTGTTGACTGAATAAAAGAAAGCAGCAACTTTACAGTAAATAAAACAGTATGTGCGCCACTGTTGATTCCGAGACCAGACAGAATAGCGAGAATCACTAGCCTAATTCCGGCTGTAGTAAACTAGAGTATGGCAATTTCAAATAGCTCTTAAAATATCGCCAATAGTGTAGAATAAAAATAACTTAAGTGTCAATTTATGTCTATAGTTGAAAATAAAATTGCATTTCGGATCCCGTAATTCACAGCGTCTCTATGAAACTGTAACTTTAGAATAATAAAATAATTATTTCGGAATTAGTTAAATAAATAGATGCTATAAAATTCCGAGTATGTAGTACAAAATTCTGATTTTCTATAAAAAAGAACACATAGCTAATATCGCAAGAGGAACGACAATGAGCAGTTGAATCCAACCGTAAAAGCGCGAGCTTAAGAAAACTTAGGCAAAGTGCAGGCTTTCGATCGCTGAAGACGCAAATGGACTGTTTAAAATTGTGTTGGAAGGGTTGCCTTCACGATGTCCACGCAGTATATGGTAAAGTCGCATGTATGTATAGGCTGTTGAATTATAGAACTTCAAACGTAAATAATGTCTACGCTGTTGGGAAAATATGATTCATTCTTGCTATTAACTAGCGCAAAGGGTTAACGTCCTAAATGTGGAATATTACGGAAATTTTAACCCTGTAAATTATAAAACTTCGGTCTCCGAGATGTTGGATACGAGGAGCTTAATGGACATAGACAATACCTCATACCAGAATAAAAGCCAATGCACTTTAGTGACCGCCCCACTTTGTCAAAGTGGCCACTAAGTAGCTTGCCTAGTATCATCCGAACCACAATCCGATAAAGGGGGAGCATGTCAGTAAGTTCCGCGAGTCAGATGTCCGGCAACCGTGTGTAGGAATAAGCTTTAGTTACCGTCAACAGCGGACCGCAATTTTGCGCCCAAGCACTACGCTTCAGAAGAGGGCATCACAATGTAATAGAAATGACATTAAAAACCGAGAAGAAGAGAGCCAAAAGTGGCCCCTCTAAAGTCATTCCTCCCTCTTTTACAAATAATAGTATCCGCTTTACTAGAGCATAAGGAATGTGTATCTTGGATATGAGCTGCTTCGCTATATTGGCATGGTCAATAACACGTGTAGCATGGAGCCCATAACTACGAGTTGGATGTTCATTCAATCTCAGTGCATAAAGTTTAACTTGTCTAGTAGTGGATATACGGGTAGACCGTAGTCACAGTTCATGGAAAGTTACTTTATGAGCCCTTGTAGGAGTTATTTGTGGGAGAATGCGGGGGCGTAATTTTGATTATGATTGCACCGCGTTGGTGGGTCAAGGTTTGAAGGGGTTATGGGTGGCGGGAAGAATGGCGATAGAAGTTGATTATTTGCGATGCAGCTCACAACTCAATAACTCTTCTCGTCGATCTACAGGATGTAGCAGGTTTTCGGGACCTGGTAGTGCCGGGTTGAGTGACGGGAATTAAAGGTGATGTGCAGAAGAAGAACACTTTAGTATCTGCAAGTTGACGTCGTTTATTCAACAAAGAGTGCATCCCATGGCGTTTCTGTTCGGACTGCAGTAATGAGACGTCGGGCAGACACACGGAGCTGTAATGCTTGACTAGCCGTGTGTTTTCTGACTGCTGGGAAGACGTGCTGAGCAGAAGTGAAGCTCGAATATTGAAGTTCTAATGCGACCTATGACTTCTGAATGCTGAATACTTGTAGGACCAGAATGACGAGAAAAGACTAGCGTGCCCAGAGTAAAAGATAGAAGGCCTAAAAGACCCCGAAAAGAGGCGATTTCACGTCGTTAAATATCCAATATAGTACGCTTGACCACGTGATGCAGGGACGCTCTATTTCCCCCCCACTATGGATTTAGACATCCTCATAGGTTATCTGTGACTTCATGCCACTCTCACATTATTGGCCAGTTTGATCATTTGGGCTTAACCACTCGGCGATTCGTCCAGCGTTTAATTTCAATTTCTACTGAAAGTTATAGTTCAGCGTACTTAGCGGTATTATAGCATGGTTCTTTCCCAGCATACCTGGCCGGGGCGAACACCCTTCCTCCTAATGAACAAAAAGAAAGTTCTGCTCCATTGTCTGCCGAAACGGTCTCTCTGCTGTCCGAGTAAAATTCTGCTTTCCTTGACATTCTTACAAACGGAACCCTTCACTTAAAGCTAGCTGAAATAAAAATATATTGTATTCAATTTCTCGCAATTGATGGGGTACCAAAAATCGTATCACCTTCCACAACTTCTTTTTAAATTTTATTAATATTTATGTTGTTTGAAGGTATCAGTGATGTCTTAACCGTGAAAGCCAAAGACGCCAAAGCAACCGGGAAAGAATGGCAATAAAGTAATAAATTATGGAACATTATTAAAAATATGAAAAGCAAGTGTCAAAAACAATTTATTGTAGCTGCTTGTGGACAAACCATCTCTTTA
Organism: Metallyticus violacea; assembly: GCA_030762175.1. Taxonomy (NCBI): domain Eukaryota; kingdom Metazoa; phylum Arthropoda; class Insecta; order Mantodea; family Metallyticidae; genus Metallyticus; species Metallyticus violacea. The sequence continues at coordinate 271,695,090 of CM060846.1, read as the reverse complement.
TTATATTGCATATATTTTCTGTCAAGTTTAAAATATACTGTATGCCAAATTAAAACTACTTTCAATGCATTTAATTAGAAATAATGACCACTGTTTCCATAGGATTAAATTGTTTAGAAATAAAACAATGATAACAGGCAACACAACAAAAGGTATTATAAAATAGCGTTCCTTATTATACGTCAGCATCAAAAGGTAGAGGCTCAAGTTGAAATTACAAAGTGAGGATATTGGAAATACGGGGGAAACCAAAAATTTGGTCAACATTGGTTTTAAACTTCAGCCGTTATTGCACTTTTATTTGAATTTTGACAGAATAAAAACAAGTAAACTAATGGCATTATGAAAAAATATTTTGGTAACATTACAGCTATTAAATTACAGTAGCACAGTTTATTTCGGAACTGTTGACTAAGCATTAAACGCTCAGTAGTTTTTATTGCATCATTCGATCGAAATTCAAACAATAATATGGTCCAGATTGCCAGACAATGATAAAATAGTTATAAAAATTGTATCCCAATTAAAAATGAAGCACAAAAGTTAGGGCGACATTTGAAATTTCAAAATGGAATGAGGGGACAAACCTAAATTTTTACCAACATTGATTTTAAAATTCTCGTGCATATTTAATTTGACGTTATAACATTTATGTTAAGTGGGTGGTTATTCAGACTGAGAAGGTTTGAAGTGAAAGGAATGTATAAATCTCTTTGGTTCATATCAAACCAAATGCCACATATATGCGAAAAAGCGATGTCTTTTTAACTATACGTATTTGATTAAGCGAATTTGAACATATATTTAATGAAACAAGGATTTTTCTCGCAGTTTTCTATATTACACGTACGTACGCTTTAAAAATAGATTAATTTAAAGTTTATTATTGAGTACTGCCGTAAGGGATAACAACGCAAGTCTTTCGGGCACAGTTCAGCATTACCCGGGACCTAGCTATGCTAAATCACGTTAATATGCTGTGAAGGAACTTACGCTCTCAAAGCACATTTTCCCAACTGCTCCTGACTAGCACTTAAAGGGGAGAGAAGCTGTGTTATTTTATTTATTAAGGTAACAAAAACCAGGTAGCTAAGAGCTTCATTAGAATCTTCAGCAACGTTCACTAACATTGTATTCCACGAAGCAGTGACATAAAACTCTGGGTTGGAAAAGCAGTTCCTTATTCATCTGACCTGTGCTTGAATATCATTAGTGATGGTAATGCAATGAACTTGATGACAGAATTAAAGTGAGTGTGTGCGTATGCAGCTCATAACACTCTCGTTCTTCGGTGTTATGGAAAAGCGTGTGTTTCAAAGCATATTACAAAAATCATCCTTAGTGTGCGCACATTACAGAGATATGACATCTCCTAGACGCTTCAACCACGTGCCTCTATCATTCGTTTATTACACCTTGTGGATGGGACTTAGTAGTAACTGTAAGAAAGCGATACTTGTTATTTTAGATGAGTTTCATTCTCTATACAAGGGGTGACATTTCTAAACGCTAATAGTGCTGGTCCTGGCGGTGTAGTGGCAACCATACTTGCCTCTTAAACTCATGATCGAGGTTTCAATCCCGGCCAGAGCCGATGGAATTTTCGGGCATAAAAGCTCTAAGTATGGCTTTCTTCGGGAGAGAAGTAAAGCCGTGGGTCCCATGTTGTGGATTTACGGCATGTAAAAGAACCTCAAGTCTGAAAGAAGAGACCTCTAAGGAAAATTTGTCGGTCGTTTCACGCCGTGAATTGAATGGGACGCTGATGACTGAGCTGTTAAAGAGCACGTATAAATAAACCAAATCAATAAATAAACGCTAAGACATAACACTAACACACAATACATAACCGAGCGGGGTGCACAAGCGTAAACGCTTGAAACCTGCATTCAATTACCGTTGCGCCTGCCATTCTGGGCTTTATTTTTTCTTTCTTCTTTTTCCATTTAAGCTATAGCTGGGAAAGATATTTACATTCCACGAATTTTCCGCTCTCCCATTTCATATCCTTTCATTCCACCGTTGATTGTATTACAGGTCAAATGAGAGAGGAGGGCTCCATTGGCGTCTAGATGCTCTATGTGGAAACAATGTTAGGGACCCATCAGCATTTGCGCAGTCACCAACCGTATATCCTGGTCGCTCCGTGTCTCCCACACATCATCCCTTCCTCCCGGATGTGCCTCCATTGGAGGTGGAGGCACTAAGGACCGGCTATGAAGAAAGTTCATCCATCCATTCAGCCAGCCTCCAATAAAGCTAAGACTGTAATTACTGGGAATGTCACTTCAAATCGTGACAAAATAAAAGCTACCGAATGAGATTTAATGAGTTGATATTTGGACAAGAGTCCAGTTTCAGCTGAAAGGATACTTTCAAACCAATAATATGATGGATATACTTGTTCATGTAGGGTCCACAAACAAATGTTTACGGTGCCTATGACATTTTGTATGGCGTTAATGACTACACCGCAACAATTTCATATGTTGTGGAAGAGTCTTAGACAAAGAACCAGAGTTAGGGGATTCATGGCTCACGAAGAAAAATAGCAAAGTTAATGGTGATAAAGAAGTTGAAATTAGATGCTGACACCGGTATCATGCCACCGCACCAGAGATATACTCCACAACTTCCGTTAGATATTATGTGGTATCATTTCGAATTGTTCAGTGGCGTAATGGTCCTTTAAACACTTAATGTCATAACTTTGAAATTTGAACATCCTATCTCAACTGCAAGTCGTCTTTACAATCTTTGAAATGAATGCGGTGTAATTAATTAAAATTCTGTATACTGCTACGTGCCGTTTACACTAATTCTGCTAAATTAACACACCTCATCTATACAATGCATATTTAGGTTTTTGACCTCGCTATGCCAAAAAAGGTGTTATGTATTAAAAATAGTGTTCCCCACCGGTTGGAACTAAGCCAATAAAATAATTCATGATGGCGCCAATACAGTATTTTAGTTGGCATGCACCAAAGCTACTGACACATGCACATGTTTTGCTAAATTCTGACTGTTTTTTCAATTTTCCCTAATTTAGTTCTTTCAGTCCAGAGCAGTTGCTGTTATTTCACGTTTAGAGGCGGAACAGTGGGATATCTTAGAATAAATGCATTAAGAAAGGCGGGTAAAATACACATAGCAAAGAAATACATATAAATTTTTATAGAGATTAAGTTGAAAATTCAGATAAGTATGTTCGTAAGCTAAAAACATTGAGTGCAGAAACACACACACACACACACACACACACACATATATATATATGGGAATTAATTGAAAATACCTCTCATTTTGTTCCCTAAATTGAAAGCAGTGAGTCGTCCTTTGCATCTTATTTTCTGACAATGATACTAAGATCAACATTTTACCTGAGTGATTAAAATGTAATACGTTTATTACATTTTATGTAATGTAATACACGAACATATATATATATATAAACGGGAACTATTTGCAAAAGGGTTTTTTTTTTTTTAAATTGGCGAAACATTGCTCTTGAAGCAATTTATTCTTTGCTTATTTTATTTTATTTTTTGCTTTCAGTAAAATTACATTTTCTAAAAACAACACCCATTCCCATTTACAATATTGGTGAACAAATGGCTTAATAAATGCTGGAGAATATTATTCCAAAGTACAGCAAATATATATTTACATTATCGCCTCTTAGTTTTTTACGTGATATTGCAAACACAAAATAATGATACACTCATTGTTTATTTCCTTGCAAAAGAAGAGAGTAAACATTGTAGCTTTTCACAAATAGGACGCAGAAAGAACAATTTACGAGTAGAAAGGGCATCAGACAAAGTATTTTGAGAGTGGCGTTGAATGGTCTCAGGCTCTTCAATATGAAGCTAAAGGCATCGATATGGATCAAAGTCATAGAGCTACGTTGCGACGTGACGTGTGTTCATAGCCAGATAAATGTAAACCAATACATTGGCTAAAGCGGAACCTTAAGCACAGCAATGTAAGCACACATCATACACTATCACTGTGTGTACTGGTCTTCATGGAAGTGGTAAGGTGTAGTAGATCAGTTTTATGAACGAATTCTGTACATGAACTTCATTTAATTACTATTACAGTTGTATGTGAGAGAATAAAATATTTGTTTAAGGTAAGTTATTGTGTTTTTAGTCCTCTTGACACCCCATAAATACATTTATACCTTTAAAGTTAACGCCTGCAGCATCACAATGGAGCAATGGAAACCATTTGAGGTTTCTAATTTTTGTCCCTCTTTCTATTTTAAGATTTTTAATATATTTTTCCGCACCGTGTGTATCGTGGAAACGAATAAAACTTTATATATAAACTCGTCTAACTACGGTTATAAAGAGTTCCTGTACATGTTGCGCTCCACCTATTTCCTATTAGGTTTGCGTCGCTATCATAGGACTTTATGCAGGAAACAATGGATATGTCACGTATGTTTCTTTCTTGCTATTCCTAGCTCTTGAAATGACATGTATTTTCTTGCTGAGTAATGTACTCCGCAATATGATCGCGAGGGCGGTATTGACAAAGGATTCAGATTTGATAGTCGGCCCACTTCTGACCTAAATCCGAAGAGTGGCACTGTAACTATTTCCCTTTTGCCACATAAGCAAAAAACGAACGGCTGTGATGATATGAGCTTGGAGAAAACTTTTCGTCTTAAAAGTGAAGTATGTATCACTAACCAAAGGAGTTAAAGGATTGAGCAAGCGGCGTAAAACTTTATTTCCACTTGACACCCGCATCACGATCAAAATATATTTATTATCTGAAAAAGATATTATGTTTTCATTTACACGATTGTTGTTTAGCGAAAAGTTTTGTAATTTTGCTTAACAAGGAAAACAAATAAAAGAACGTTTGAATATTAACCGCCTTGTTATTATTATTATTATTATTATTATTATTATTATTATTATTATTATATTATTATTCAGTTCTTCAGGCCGTCAATTATTTCGTTTTATGGCTTTTTAAACTTTACAGTTTATTTTATTTGTGATAGTAATAATGTAGAAACTTTAAGGAGCTTTATTTTTGCAAAGATTGTTTTTGTATATGAAATTCATGAAGGAGTAAATTAAAAGTGAGATTACAAGAATGTTCATCCCATCATTTTTCAACCTAATGCGCATAAGCAGTCCATATATTTAGGTTTTTGAAATACGATTACATTCTACTTTTAAACATGATATTGAAACATACGTTTCTGTAGTCTATTATTAATTTTAAATAAATCATATTCTCTATTTGTTGTAAACATTGATTTTTGAAAGGAGACTGTCTTCATTCTCTCAATGAAAACCACTGCGAGTAATGTGCAGTGTTTTACATAGGCGCCGCCTTCTAAACCCAAGATCTCGGGTTCAAACCCAGCCAGGATCGATGGATTTTTTTCGGGCGTAAAAATTCTAAGTATGGCTTCCTTCGGAAGGGAAGTAAAGCCGTAGGTCCCATGTCGTAGATTTACGGCATGATAAAGAACCTCAAGCTTCACAGAAGAGACTTTTGAGCAAAATGTGTGGGCCTTTTCACGCCCTGAATTTAATGGGACACTGATGACTGAGATGTTAAAGAGCGTCCGTAAATAAATAAAATCAAGAAACATAGACGCCAAATATGAATCAACAATGATGATGGGCAATTTTAGTAATATAGGTTTCCTAAAATAGATGAGTAGTGAGATAGTAAGTTTATATAATTAATGAGATGGTGGTTTTATATCATTAATGCGTTTTTCATTGCATTATATACAATGAATAGTTTTCTTAACCCTCTACTAATAGCGTATTAACAGTGAAAAGGCCGCGCGAGGGGCTCTTTCTGAAGTAGATCTAATAATACAATTTTATTTTCAGGTACACAGTGCAACTATAACACTAGCAAAACAGCTCGACGTTAATTTAATTTAGATACGATTCCTAATAGATAAAGGTTCTAAAATTATATTTTTAAATCATCGTGAGATAGGGAGGTTGCTTTCTCCTGTCCGTATACAGCTTATCTGCATACAGTTATATTGAAAGTTCAGTTGAGTGGATTATGGTCACCTTGGCGGTGTATAATTAAGTGTTTGCTCAGTGGTATGTGCATATGGTTATTGCATTGCTTGGCTTGACATTAATGACGTGTATTTCCAAGCTCAAGTGCGACCATGGTTAATCAAAGGTAGCTTGCATTTCGTTATTGAGTTTCTGAGCTCAACGCACGTTTTTCATTCTATACTGGACAACGATTGATGATACACAAAATAAATTGATAAACTGGGAATCATTCAAGACCTAACTTTAAGATCCTTTCTTGGAGCTTACCATTAATGTGGATTGAGGAAAAACTGGAAAACTCTAAGTCAGGGAGGACGGTGGTAGTAGAATTCGAGCCGCTGATATCCTGTTAATAAGTGCGTGTCTCAGTGGCCTCGGCCACTAGGGTCGGTATATTTTATGGTTGTTTGGTTTGTTCTTGGTTTGTTCTTGAAGGAGTATCTCAACAGGTTCCAATATCCAAAAGTGCAGCGTTTACAGAAAATATTGGTTAAAAAATGGGTGGTTAAAACACGAATGAATAAAATAAAGAACTTGTACCATTTGCAATAAACGAAGAAATGGAATTCTTATTGTATATTGCTATCTTTTAATTACCTCTCTCTGAAGTCCCCGGACAATTCATCTTTCTTGCTAATGTTGGTGCGTTACAATGCCAAGTGTGAATATGGCACTGTAATGTTTTTACATATATGTTTAATAGAGAGAAATTAAATATATATAAATGCACATTTCATACTCGATAAGCAGCAGGCTGTTGCTTTTGAGAACTGTTTAAAATTTCGGAAAATCGCCGCAACTATGAAATGCTACTTGAAGACGGGAGTCAAACACAAACAGAGAGATAGAAAATATTCCAATATTGAATAAATAACATTAAGCAAGAGGAAAACCTTCTCACGAATGTGAAGGTAATTTGCCACTTTTGGATAACGTTCCTTGAAATGTATTACACTGTTCAATACTGAAATTTGCACTTAACTGAAAATGCCCTATTTTTATGTGTTTGTATGTCGTAAAGACAAACTTGAAATACTTTTTGTAATACCGTCTAAACTTTCGGAAATAATCGCAAATTGATGATTATTTTTGGAGAGCTTCTTGTGGTATGGCAGACCATACGATACGCACATGCTGCGCATGATCCCTCCAAGCTCTGATCTTGTGTAAGCAATGTATTATTGAAAAAATGCGAAAGGCAAATTTGTGGAGGTTTTAAAGTAATAGAATTTTTTCTAGGTGTGCAGGGTGGTTTAACGAATTTTTGTTGCTTTCTTTGTGAGTATAACAGTTGAACCAAGGAGAAAAATTAAAAAATTAAAGAATAAAGTGTATGGCTTGTTGATCCACAGTTAAATGATTTAAAAGGAAATGGCCATACACATAAACGATAGTGAAAATATTTGCGAAGGCCTTTGAAAAAGAGAATAGGGGCTTCCAGTACTTGAAAGAAAAATTCCACAAGTTAACTGAAAGAAGGTATTTTATTGTCCCGTAAATTCATGTGCTAATACAAGGATATGATTTTGAAAATGTGTTAAGTAACAGTAAGCATTGTTAGGGTTCTGGGGAATGTAAGAGTTGAAAACTACAAAGGAATAATTCAAGACGTATTAATAGTACACAAAACTTTGAGCGTAACTTGTCATTGAAATTACATTTCCAATTCGAAACCCGAACTTTTTTCTTCCTTGAGTGATAAGCAGGGAGAACGTGCTCAGCAGGACATTGCTGTCATGGAGAAAATGATACAGAGGAAAATGATAACGAGGCATGGAAAGCTTGTTTTATTATATAAAATTCTTTTCCAATTTATCATTTCATTTCATGCATCATCAGTGTCCACCGCCTGTGATGCCTCAGTAGTTAAACACTATTAAAAAGTACTTTTTTATTATTGAATTTACATCCGACTGGATTATCTGAATGCTAGGAAGACTTACGTCACATTGCACTGCAACAGAATCTATACCTGTATTTAAATTTCTACACGCATTCCTTTTTGTTCATTTTATACCTGAGCAAAGCCCCTTAGCAACGCGACCTTTGGGATCTATTGTGTCAAGTGAAATGAAGGCATCCTACTTTATCAGGGCCACCTGCAGACCTCACTGCACGCCACCCTGCTCTGGTCCATATTGCCTAACATTGCCATCCGCCCTCCGAGAACCTCTCAGTGCACGGCAGTGACCTACCTCTCCGGTCGCCCCCGTGGCCCAGAGGGTTAGGGCTGTTATCCACCCACATTGAGCAGGCTCGAGGCTGCGGATACGAACAAGTTTTCACAAATAGCTCAAGACCACGTGACATAGACAGGTGGGAGACCTGAATGTAAGCCCTACCAGACACCTTTGGCCAACAAGATTACTAATGAAAGATTTTTATGAACGAGGTCAAAGGGAGAGAAAGGAAGAGAAGAGTGTTGGTGGACGAAGCTGGGAAATGGTAAGTAAAGCTCCAAAAATTTGGACGTTGTCTATCGCAAATATCATAAGCCCCCAACGGAACCGAATCCGTGTCCACTGTAGTGGCATCTAGCAAATTGAGGTATTGACTCAGCTGTTTACACTCCACTTTATTTTATCCAGAAGCAGCAGAGTGGCAAAATGACAATATTCTCAAACATGCCCATAAAAATTATTAAAAAAAACTTCAAATCAGCTGAGTGACATAATTAATAATACTAAAATTGTATTTGAATACTAACCAAAATGAGAACTGCTTCTCACGCATTTTTAAATTATACTTTTTGTTTCTAGTTTCATTTACAAAATGTTCTAGTCACATTTGCTAGATTCGATCTTTTGAAGAACCCACTTGCAGTCGCAAGGATATGTCTTGTGACATTGAAGGAGTTCAAGGGAATTAATAACTGCGATTTATGACGTGATTTACTCACAATAACAATTCCTAAATTTTATGATGGGATAAGAGAGTATGTAATTAAATATTTTTCATAATGAAGTACTGTTCGGAAATGCTTCCATTTCACCGCCACGGGTGGCCGAGGTCGTTAAGGCACGGACTCGTGAGCGGGAGGTCTGCGGTTCGAATCCCGCCAGGACCGTCCTCCCTGACTGGGGTTTTTTCCAGGTTTTCCTCAGTCTTCATAACTGGCAAATGCCGGGGAGGTACCTAAACTTAGGCCTGGAACGCTTCCTTCCTTAAAAAAAAAATATCCTTTCCCAATTTATCATTTCATCTCATGTATCATCAGTGTCCACCGCCTGTGGTGCCTCAGCAGTGAAAACGGGCGTTAAACACTACTCAAAAAAAAAAAAAAAAAATGCTTCCATTTCAAGACAATAGAATGGAACTCAGAACTCTTCACTGAGTTTGGAATTGCCTTTAATTGTGTTTCAGCTATTTGCGTTATCATGGAAAACACTGAATTTACTTTTTACGTTGTAGGTCAGAAAAATGTTCTGTTAGATCTATTCATTCAATTTCCGATCAATAAAAATGCAACTGTTTACAAATCTGGAATTAGAAGACACGTGGAGCAAGTTAGAGCAATGCTAACATTGCATGGCGGTTATATGGAGCAATACCTTCGTCGTTATATTCCCTGTCATACACATTTTCAAGACTAAATCAATGTTTCTCAAGAGCAAATTCAACTGTTAGAACACTATACTTTGAAACGATGTTGAAATAATATAGCTATTGCTCATTCAATGAATACAAACCACATACCTGTATGGAAGACTTAAGTGAATGTGGAAAGCATTCATTTTATATGCAAAAAGGACAAACGTTAATCCCAGATAATTATCCCAAAAGACTACACTTTGCTGAAAGCATTTACGTAGAATTAGTAATGAGCCTGGTGTTGCCGATAGATATTACGGACAAACGAGGCATGCTTTTCAATTTTCCATTACACAAAAACAACATTGGAGTGACATGAATCCCAACGGTGTTGAGAATTTCCGCATCAATGGAATTTTTTTTTTTTTTTTTTTTGCAAATATTTGGGTTGGAATTGTTGATAGTCATGTAATTGCATTTGTTGTGTGCACAGCTAAATGAACCGGTTTGTGGAATTCTCCTGGAGAATTCGCTTCCGGAGCTACTTGAAGATGTGCCAATTTGAAGAAATGTGGTTTTTCAGCCAGATAGTGCAGCAACAAATTTTTGATTACGTTTTTGAAACATTTAACTGAACCTTTTTCAAAGTGTTGAGTTGGAAGAATAGGCCCCAATGCTTGTTCCCAGGCATGACTGCGGTTATATTAAATAAGTAATTTATGAAACATCTACCTACACAGAAGAAGAAGAATAAATTTTTATAATTCTTCTTGCTTTTGGCGATCTTCGTATAAGTTCGCAGATATATCGAAGAATTCGTCTTTCGATCATATATTCTTATAATTTCCATAATATTTCAATAATTTAATGTATAATCATTAAAATTTGAAAAAAAAAAACTTTTCACTTCTTTTATTAGTGCTTAACGCCCATTTTTGCTACAGAGGCACTACAGGTAGTGGGCACTGATAACACATAGAATGAAATGGTAAATTGAGAAAGGACATTTTTTTAAAGGAAGGAAGCGCTCCGGGCCAAAGTTCAGGGTATCTCCACGGCATTTGCCATTTATGAGGACAAAGGAAAACCTGGGAAAAAAACTCAATCATAGAGGATCGTTCTAGTGGGATTCCTGCCCAAAACTTTCCGCTCACGAGTCCGCGTCTTAACGACCTCGTAGCGGTGTTTTCACGTTGAGATGACTTCCACATTCTCATTTCATTCATATCTCATAACGGAAGCATTTCCGAATAGCACTTTGTTTCTAAAATGGTTTAATTATATGCCATCTCTCAACGAATTTTGAAAAATCCTGTAGAGTCCAATTTTAAAAGTACAAAATGTTCATTTCAAAAAAAAATATAATAATAATAATAATAATAATAATAATAATAATAAGTTGTAGTTGAGTCTCAGCTGTTTCTTGCCTTATATTCTGCGTTTTACATTTTATGATAATATCTTATTTAATATTTCGAATTCTTATGAAACCGCTACAAAATAACGAAAGCAGCATTTCAAGACTATTGTTTCACAGTGAACTATTCCTTTATTTATATAAAATAAATTGCTAATTGTAAGTTTAAAAAAGGTCTTCAGCGCTGTTCCATAATCGCATGCCTTTTGCACGAGCAAAATCATTTAATGTTTCACATTTATTTATCGCTTATATTATTGCGATTTTTTGGTGTTTATGTTTTCCAGATATTTACATTACTTTCGGTTAATGCATCTTTCAGGGAGACAACATATCCCTAAAACTCTTATTGATCTGCCTAAATTTTGATGGCAAGACAGCGCTGAGTTACATAAAGTATTCTAACATTTAACAGAACAGAGACGTATGCTACCACAATAATCCCAAGTTGAATTAATTCTAAGAAAGTTAATTCATATTTAGTAAGCCCAAAACTTTAAATGAGCTAACTCACCATGCTTACGAAAAATGAAATAGCTGTATTAAAATTTTACCTGTACATGCTCCTGCTATAGTTATTTTAGACTTTATTGCACAAGCTGCTGAGTTTTGAAAATGTGAAGTCGCATAACATGATGTTATTTCATTTTTTTGATTGATTTATTTAAGGACGCTCTTTAACATTTCAGGCCATCAGCGTCCCATTCAACTCAGGGCGTGAAACGGCCGACAAATTTTGCTCAGAGGCCTCTCTTTCAGGCTTGAGGTTCTTTTTCGTGCCGTAAATGTACGACACGGGACCCACGGCTTTACTTACCCGCGATCTTGGGTTTAGAAGGCAAGTATGGTAACCACTACACCACCAGGACCGACATGCTATTTCATGCCTTACTCTTACATCTGCCGTGAGTGTTCTTATTCTCTTATGTGTTTTGTCTTAAATAATAAACCCCGTTTGATGGTTGGTTTTCGATCCATTATTTTTTGTTTTGAGATGATCATTTGTTTTACAAATAAATATTTGACCCAAAGGAACGGATTATGTTTTGTTTTATATATATATATATATATCAAATTTCTGAATGTTTTGAACATCTATATATAATCCTTTAAAGCTGAAGGAGGGCATTTTAATCGCATGAAGACAATTGCCAGTAAGTTTAAAGGATTTGTTTGACTTAGATTATACAAAAAAGGTATCACTGATAGCCTAATTGAAGAATATAACATTTCTTATAACTTATTTATTTTCTCTACCATCGAAAGTGAGTTGTGTTCTATTCTGTAATGATTAAATGTTATAAATATTATTTTAAAAACTTTGTGTGCGATTTTTCAATAAACAATGAATGATGAGTTGCTTAGTATTTATCAATTAATCTGGTAGGGTCTCCTTATTAATAGTCCAAACGCTACCATTAGGTCACGTAGAAAACCACGAAGACGATACTTTGCTTAATACAGATGAAATCTAATTTGCCGGTAGGAAAGTAAGTGGACTAATCGCTCTGGCATAACAATGGGTGTAACATTTGAGGCCTTCTTCTAATATCTGCTAATCCTCTTTCGTTGTTCAATATTTACCTTTTATCTTTTACTCCCTGTTGCATATACTCCTAGCTGAATGAAACCTAGAGCATATGAATTGTTGCTTAACAAATTTACTAGTATACTCTGGAAACTAAAAGCCTAATTAAAAATAGCTCAATAGAAAAAAAAAGGAATATGCCCAGCCCCGCAGCTAAACTTTAATAGTTCGATTCTGTTAATTAAATATGACTATTTCTCTTGGTGTTTAACCACGAATCTGCAGGTTTTCCCTAATTTTTTAGCTATTAGCATTTCATGTTATATGCAATGTACTTCAGGAAAGTAAAGAAAATTCATCAGTAAAAGGTACGCATTTAAACCACAGAAAAAGGGGAATGTTGTAGAAAACCTTGTATTTAGAGGTTAGTGCACTGTTTAAAGTTCTTTGCTTTACAAGTACTTAAAGATAAAAATGGAAGGAACACTTACATATCTAGCAATACAGAGGTGAGCAGAAATAATCATTTCATTTACCAACAAAAAAAAATTTTGATAACGAAAACGTTTTCTGCAAGTCTTTCAGAATTTTCTACTATTGAAAGGAACTGCGTGATGTCACAGCTTGAATTATTTTTTTAATTTTATATATTTTTAATTAACAATAAAGGCAAAATGTAAATGAGAGCTACAAGAAATATATACAAGTCTTATTATAAAGGAGATTCATTAATAACAGTAATTTTGTTACGAATTTTTGTGAAATTGGACTGTTTCTGCGAAAAATGTTTATTTCTGCAACAGAAACATGTTTTAAAGTTATTCATAGTATATTGAACATAACATTTATTTAATATTAATGTTTAAGATTTTAGCTTCAGAGTAATTGGAAGTCAAGCTATTTGTAAATATAAGGCAACATAGAAATATATTCCATTATTCATATTCCCTTTACTGGCTTTCAAGACCAATTGATTACAGGTGATGGTGATTTCTTATAATGTTTCAATTGTTTAAGCTGTTTTGGTATTGATAGACACAAGAAAATTTAGTCTGGTAGAAGAAATATGGCAGAAATCTTAAATATTTTAGTTTTATTTTTTCAATTCTAAAAGTGTTTTTAGAAAGATAAGGAAAATCAAATCAGACTATAAAAGATTCATTGTACAAAATTGTTATAGCGCCAAATTTTTTCTTATTCCGGTTATGACATGATGGCCAAGTTAGTTCAATTCAGTGGAGCATCTGTTTGTGTACTTTGAAACAATTGTTCAAGACTTTTTAACTAATGCAAATTACTTTCAAATCAGAGTCAAAACTTAGTTAAAATATTTTGTAGTTCATAATTCTGAAAATTCATGCCCCTTATATTCCTTTGGGTTGCTATCTAATCTTAAAATCTGTTTAAGAATATCACACATCTGAAAAACCTGTAACAAATCTAGTGCTGTCACAAAGTGAATCCCCAAAAAGCCATTGCAAACTTATACAGTGTGGCCAATGGGATGACGAAATCTATTGAAGAAGTTAATTCTGAAAATATTCGGAATTTATTAAAAATGTTTGCTGATTTAACATTCAATGAACTACAAGCTCTACTTTTAAAAGATGCAGGTAATAATGCTCTTTTTAAGACCTTAGAAAATATTTTTGAACCAGCAACATTGCTTTCAAAAGCAGGAGTGAATAATGTTGATATACTCAAAACAATGTTCAATAAATTTCCAGAGTTTGTGAAGGTTAGTGAATAACGTGATCTCCTTCTACGTTACATGGAGTTAGGTGCAATCTAACTAGGAATGTATTAAACTATGATGAAATGTGTAAGCTCAACGTAATTGATGTACTAGAACCGTTGAAAGCAAAAAGTAATTTGTATAATTCTAGGCAAATGCATGAAGTGCTGGTGATTACCAGTTTCAAATGCAGATAGTAAACGAGGTTTTTAGAAAATACGATTTTAATTTCAGATTTGAGTAATATGGAGGAAAAACTGCTCTCATAAGTTGTATACATATATTTGTTTAATATAATTATTATTATTATTGAGAAAATAATTATTTAGCAAACGATTATGTTTTGAATAACACTTTTATAAAAAGGAGGTTACATAAATATAAGGTTGATTTAAAAAAAAAAGTATAAACATTATTAATGTAGTGTTAGAACTTTTTAGTCATGTATGTTGCAAATAAAAACGTCGTGCATGATATTATTATTGCTAATTAAGATGGTACATGGAATGTTCCAGGAATAAAAAATTATCAGGATTTTACTGTAACATTTTTTACCATAATTACATTTTATTAATTTTCAGGAAAATGTTAAAAATTATCATAAAAATGACGAAGAAAAAATATCCGGTACTGGGCACGAGGATCGGCTTTATCTAGTTTGAACTTTGGAAGTACAACTCAACAAAATAAATAAAATGTCAGTAAGTGCTTTGTATGGAGAACATTTTAAAAAATGCATTGACTTCTGTGTTTTATAAAGAGAAAGAAAAGTTTGTGATACCGATTGGTGAATTATAGTCTGTTGATAATGTTATATACAATGTTTTCTCTCGAATACTACGAATATCATCGGACGTTACTGTGACAGAAAAAAAAAAGAAAGCTAATTATTACTTTGTTTCATAGTTTAAAACTTGTAATTTAATTTAGTTGTTTTAGGTATAAGAATAGAGAACATTGCATGTACACATATTGATGCACAGATATCCCCCCCCCTTTTCTGTAGCAACTTGAACTACATGAACCATTTACGGTGCAGTAACATTGTTATTTGGTGTAACGAAGATGTGCTGTATCTAGCAATATATGGATTCACTTAGCAATTACATGTTCCAGGATGCATGATACATTTGAACTGTTTTTATAAATTTCACTTTCATCATATGGGGCACCATCTCATAATGTCAATATCGACCATGAATGTATTAACAGACCTGCAAATGTTGGATTGGAATGAATAGTCGGGGTCGGAGGAGGATATTTTGATACTTCAGCCTTGCTCAAAGTCTGGCCGTTTGGGTCTAGTATTGAGGGAGAGCATTGTTTTCAGATATTACAACCAGGCCCCAGCGAAACCATTCCTACAAGGAGTTTGGGCCTCTCAGAAGTAGCGCTTTCATACCAGTTGCCG
This sequence comes from Metallyticus violacea, assembly GCA_030762175.1. Classification (NCBI taxonomy): domain Eukaryota; kingdom Metazoa; phylum Arthropoda; class Insecta; order Mantodea; family Metallyticidae; genus Metallyticus; species Metallyticus violacea. Next base: position 271,679,406 of record CM060846.1, on the reverse strand, counting down.
GGGCAGAAAGCTTTTCAAAGAGCAAGCGACCGTCCACCTCGCCCTGGCACTTTCCACTCTGTAAAAGAACCAAATGATACGAAGTGGGAGAGTGGAGAATTTATGGAAAGATTATATTCATCAGCCTTCACCTAAGCAACTAGGAGTAGCCATGGGGGAGGTCAGAATGACCGGTTCCAAGGGATTTGAACCCGAAACTTCCCCGAACGCGATCTTAAGTGTTTACTCCTTAGCCACCGCACTCGGCTCACCTGTAAGACTTAAAGGATGTCTTTGTCTAAAATAAGGCTAAAGACTGGAGCCGCAAACACCTGAATATAAACATTTATTGAGGATTGGATAAAGACAAGAATGTACCTAACACAGCCTGTTTAAGTGTTCCACACAGGCTTTAACTACAAATTAATAAGGAAACAAATAACTGTAGGCACAAAATAATGAAGTGAAGAGAGGTAGTAAATCTGGTATATAATGAAATATATAATATATTGCGTTTAGCACTTAATATGCTTGCAGCTCTCCTTCTTAACTACTAATTTGCGCGAACGGGGTTTTCAGGTCTTGCGATGAGGGACTGCTGAGTTGTCAGATATGAACCCAGAAAAAGAGACATTGGGTATAAGCATATTTTCATTTGACTATTTTATCAGGTCATTCATTTATACAACTTTGAGATATTTTAATATTCCTATATCTCTAAATGAGTTTATGCAACTGAACAAAATGTAAAACCACTCCTACATGTTCATTTAAAAGGAGAATTAATTATGCTTATAATAATTATACTAAAGCTGTCCAAATAGTAACAATTTAGTTTGCACTTTGAGTTGCCTATTTTCAAAAACCGACATTTGCATTTTAGCTATTAAGAAACTAGAAGAAAACAAAGTAACAAATTTTTAATACTCGAATTTGGGAAATTTTACGATGTTTCGACGATGAATCATCAGAGAAAGTTTAATATTGAAGTCCTAAGGAAACTATGCTACACGATTTCATAATTATTACTAATAATTATGATTTTAAAAGTGGAGTTTTGCAAATAATTTTAATGCAAATCTTGTTTAGGAACGAACATTTTACATAAGTCAAGTTTGTGAAAAATATTTCGAATTTGTGAAAAAGATGTGGCAGAATTATTTACACAAGCTTTTAATTTATTTAACATCCCGTTTTTAACCACACAAAATATGTATCCGTCTTATAAAAATGAAAGAAACACACGAATACACGGTAAGAAACCGAAGCAATATGCAACTAAGCTTCTTTGAACATAAAAATCAAATTCTCAAATGATCATCTACTTGTGGCGGTCTGACGTGTTTCCTTCATCCACAACGCTATTATAAAACTAAAGGTCTTCGTGACCTTTCCGTTCTTACCGATAGCGACTTTTCAACACCTTGTCAAATCTTTTAGTTTTTTTCTGCTTTACTCTTGATACCAAGTGGCAGCGGTTTTTATTAAACTATATTAGTGTTTTCCTCTTTTCAAATATCCCTCCAAATTCAGTTAGGCCACTATTATAATTCCCTTCTTCACAAAAGCACCCAAGATTTTTAGGGCTCTTACGAAGATGAAAATAACCTAATACTCTTCCTTCTAAATAGGTAAAAAAAGCTACCCTCCACTTTATACAATTAAAACTAAACTTATTATCGACAACAAAATATATTCATAAACCATTAAATCTTATTGGTTTAGGATGGAGAGAGTATTTTGGGGTTCAAAATATTTAATTTATGATTATGCTACCTTCGCACAGTGAAATTGCTACAATTATTTTGCAATACTGAAGTTTTAAGTGCTATGACTCTTGTGTTTTGAAAGTAGATTGGTTTTTCAAGCGTATACAGGGCAATCAACGCCAAATGTATCCACTGTCCCATATTTTTTTCAAAAAATGTTTTGTTGTCCTGAAGATTTACGGTGGCTTCTCCGTCTCAATTCTTCCAAAAGCTTTATCATGAGAAATAAAAGAATGACCCTCAAAGTGCAAGCATGGTTTCAACTTCCTTAACATGCTTTTAGGGGAATCATATGAGATCATTCTAATCATGTTATTATTTTTATTCTGACTTCAGCAACGATAGTAAGTCAGTTGAATTGTTGTCATCTCTGCAAGCTCAATACAACTGTGTCTGAAACAATTCGAGGAAGTTATTTCATAAGGCCCTTTAAGGCGAAACGATCCACTTGACTATTTGTCTCACACTCAAGAGTGATTGTAAACATACAGGAAAACTGTACACATATGCAAGTAGCCTGGTTCGTTAATTTTGGGAGTCATCAAATGATCAGTTGATTATTTTCTTGTTTTCTGAGAATGTCACAAAACTCCTGCGCCGCTAACTTGTGTATTGTTAAATATATTATGACGTTAATTTATTCGTAACGGATATTTGAAATTCGAGTCCTGGAATGCTTTTTGCAGTCACATAAGCTCCAATATTCAAAGTGTTCAATTTTGGAAATGAGTGAAAATTCTGGAAATAAATAAAAGAAATTAAATTAAAGAAATCTAAGTCAAATTTCGGAAATAATTCTTATTTTAAACTTCAGTTTAAACCACAAATGTTGGATTTTGGAGGGTATAAAATCATTCATATCAAGTGACTGTATAAGAAATACATGAATTAGGCAAAAACTCATTTCGAAAGAAAAAAAAAATATGTATGTCAGTTTTTGGAACTCAACGCCTCAATTATTATTCGTGTTTTTTTTAATGTACTTCAATAAACACACTAGTGTCTTCTGAATTGAGCTTTATAAAATAATTTTTCATGTATTATAAACTATATTTTTACGATATTTGCAAGAAAACCTGGTTCCACAACTTTCTACTTCGTTTTATATAAGGGCGCTGTAAATTTATAATTGTTGTGCTTCGTTTTAGGTTATATTTACCATCATGACATTAGCGAGTATAACTCAAAACAAAAAGATTTTCATGTAAAAATAACGTAAAATGATGTAACTGCTGCTAAAAGAAATCGAATGATGTCATACCTACCTAAGCATTACAGGGTTGGAAGACTTTACTTTCAAAATAAATATAAAGAAAAACAACATGAAATATCCCACTAATAACATGTAGAACAAAAGCACCAATAAAAGCGCAATTTTTAAGATGAAGCATGACTTTTTTTTCAGAGTAGGAGTAGAGAAAAAGAGAGCGTTTGGAGGACGAACGAATGAGAAAGGGGCTGGGATTGAAGCCGTTAATCGATACGGTCGGAACAATGCTGGTGAAGCTATTTGAAAACGCAGACAGAAAGAACTAGTCGCAAAGTACTTGGGATCAACAGAATCAGGTGTGTGCTGGAAGGATTAAGGCAAAAATAGATAGATGAAGGCTTGAAGGAGTTTACTTTGGCTACGAAATAACATCCGCATCTGTTATGCATTTCGGTTAAGAACTTGTGAACAAAAGAACGGTTGCTTATTAATGTTGACAACCACCATCGCGAGCAAGGCTAAAGCCAGTGCACATATTTAAGTCCCAGAAGATATTAGCGGTTTCCACTTAGCTTAGAATACTTCGAAATTTTTCTGAGGTTTTCCTTCACTCGTGGAAGAAAATTGGCTCTTAGGTTTAAACGCCCCTTTATTAATGCTTAACTCAAAATATTAACTATATTCTATGGGCAGAATATCTCTTAAAACGATTATGTAACTGCTGTCAACAGAAAAAATTATAACTGTAGCATAATCGTAAAAAAATGAATTGTAGAAAATAGGGAAAAAATTGGAAAAATAGTTTAAGATTTCAAGGAAACCCTTTATTTTTGGTTTCTTTCTTCTTAATGACTAGTTTTTAAAGTGTAGCATCATATATTGTAGATATTGATATATGATATGAAATGAAAAATTGCAAAAGAAATGCCTGGGGTCTAAGTTTAGGGTACCTCCCTGACATTTGCCATTGATAACTGAGGAAAACCAAGCAATACCGCAGTCAGGGGGAACGGTACTGGCGTGATTCTGACCGTGAGCCTCCCTTAGCGATTTCGGCGAGCTCCTTTCTAAGAGTTCACTTTATTCTGACTATTAATTGCCGATTTCATGAGAGGTTCAAATTGTTATCACTTTAAAAGTGCAGGGATATGTCTCCAAAGTTTTACCATGTCAGTTCCTTATGAAAATGAACTTACTCTGAACAGCGATAAAGAAACATTAAATTATTATTTAAAATGTGCTTGACAAACACAGTTCGACCATCTGATAGCGTTTTGTGAAGCACAGAACCTTGTTCCTTTTCTTTCGGAATTCTATTCAACTATGTCTATAGTCAAGTATTGAGTAGAATACGGTAAGTTTTCACTAAAACATAATTCTCTCTATGCATGATATGAGCTTTTAAAAATTCTGGTTTTCTATACGGGGCGAATCAACTAAAACTTACACCACAAATATTTCTGAAATAGAAGGTACTATTGATATGCTGCTTTCACAGAATTTAAATTTAGACAAGGGTTCATAATTGCAGTCCACACGCAGATATTGATAATTATTAGAATCAGTATTTCTTGAAACAAGTTACATTTTTAAATGGTACAATGCCTATTGACATAAACAAAATAAAACTACAGGAAATTAGAATGCCAATGACATTTTCAGCAGGGTTCTGGTGCATGTAGTTTACAAGATATCGTATTATGAACATTTTAAATATCTGCACCTGTCTGCTCCATTTAACTGCTTAGTTACTAGGCTACAATGTTCGTATTTTTACTTATCTTATTTAGTGTGTGTATATTTTTTTCCTGAATTTCCAAGGAAATACATGTTAACCTTTTGTATTTATGTGTTTTGTGCTGCACCTTGTGTCAGCACTCTCTTAAGAAATACGAAAACTGCTCTACACAGCTTGTGTTCAAAATGATGACCGCCAGCTACAATACAAGCTTCCAGTCTGTCATGTAAAGATTATTGCACATGCTGTAGCATTTCGGAAAAAGTTTCAGAACAGCAGCTGTAACATCGTTTCATATCTTCTGGTGCAGTCGGATTGTCCTTGTAGACAGTGTCTATTAGCTTTCCCCACAGAGAAATGTCTAAAGGGGTCAAATCTGGTGAACGTACGGCATCCCTTTGTCTAATGCAACGTTTTTGAAACAACCAGTGAAGACAAGCCTATTACGTCTATTGCGATATTTTTTCAGCTTACACATTACAAGAAAGAACATAATTCTTTCCACATTCTCCAAGTCGACATTTCAGCATTAGTAAATACCATATTCCATCACGTCTCACTTCAAGAACTACCTTAAAGTACTGGCAAGGAAGTCCCAATAAAATCAGTATAAAGGAAACAAAATGTAAACAAACATACGAACACCATAACTTAGTTACCAAGCAGTTAAATGGGGCAGACAACAATAGAGATTTCAAATGTTCATATTACTATAGCTCGTAAACTTCTTGCACTAGAATCGCGAAAAAAATACTACTGAAATTCTAATTTTCTCTAATTTCATTTGGTTGATATCAATAGGCATTGTAGAAATACACAATCTAGAAATTATTAACATCTGCGCATGAGCCGCAATTATGAATCCTTCCTTAAACTCCAACTCTGTGAAAGCAGAATATCAAAAACACCTCTCATTTCAGAAATATTTGCAGTGCAAGTTTTAGATGATTCACCCGGTATGTGAAAAAATCAACCGTACCTATCTTATTTGCAATAGAAGTGGAACGCTGCCAACATAACCCCAAAACATTTAAATTAAACACATTTAAAATAAATTAAAATATATTAATTGTCTTGATTTTTTGTCTTTGCTTTGTCATGATAGCTTTATATGTCTTGTGGGTTAAATTTTAAAACACTGGACATATTCTTCACTAACTCTGTATAGTGAAATAATCACGGAGTTGTTACATAAAGAAGACAAAAAGAAAATAGGTGGTAAAAAGAGATGAACAGGAGAGAAAAGAAGATAGGTTTATGAATAGATAAGAAAATGACAGAAATTGAAAGGGAGTATAAATAAAGAGAGTAGAGAAAAAGGGGAGAGAAATAAAAGAATAGGGAGGAAAGAAACACAGACATAAATGGAAATTTGGTGGAAGTAAAAGGTATGAGACAGCTAATAAAACACAAGAGGAAAAGATATAAAAAGGGAGGCCACATAAGGGGAGGGTGGGAATAAGGAAGGTCAGGGGAAACTGAAGTGTAGTCAGAGTAAAATAGTAAAGGAATAGGGAAAGAAAATTAAGAGCGACCAAGAAAGGAATGTAAAGGGAAGCAAATGAAAATATTAAAGGAACAGCACAGAATGACTACACTGACAATAGGTATGTAAGAATAGGGAATGGTGGCAGGGAATATGAGTGACCTAACCTATAAATTACTTTCGGAACTCCTACTAAAATATAATTTCAAAGACAACAAATTGAGCACCGAATTGAGCAAATTTTTTCTTGAAGTGCCTTGAAACAAATGTGCAGGATGCAGGGCATTGTTGCACTTTGCTATAGAGTTTTTTTTTGAATGATTTATTTATGGACGCTCTTTAACAGCTCAGGTCATCAGCGTCCCATTCAACTCGGGGAGTGAAACGGCCGACAAATTTTGCTCAGAGGCCTCTCTTTCAGGCTTGAGGTTCTTTTTCGTGCCGTAAATTTACGACACGGGACCAACGGCTTTACTTCCCTTCGGAAGGAAGCCATATTTAGGATTTTTACGCCCGAAAAAATCCATCGGTCCTGGCTGGGTTCGAACCCGCGATCTTGGGTTTAGGAGGCAAGTATGGTAACCACTACCACCAGGACCGACAGCTATACAATACATCAATACATCAGTTAGGTTTACAGCTCTTGTAATTTTTAGAACGTAAGTGCTGTTTTTATGTGAAAGTAAAACAAATATATAGTTATAATAAGCCAGTATGTAGTTTTTTTTTTTCAACACCATTAGGTACTTAGCTATTTCATTAAAAAACACTTTCTAAATCCAGGAACCTCCTACACCCAAGATCGCGTGTTCAAACCCGTCCAGGACCGATGGATTTTTTCGGGCGTAAAAATCCTAAGTATGGCTTCCTTCGGAGGGGAAGTAAAGCCGTGGGTCCCGTGTCGTACATTTACGGCACGATAAACAACCTCAAGCCTGAAAGAAGAGGCCTCTGAGCAAAATTTGCCGGCCGTTTCACGCCCTGAATTGAATGGGACGCTTCCAGGAACTCAGGTGCTCACGATTGTATGATTTAAGGTGAGAAAAACGTGTAACTTTTTATTATACATTTTTCATAAAACATTAAATTAAAAAACTGAGGTAACAGACTTTAATTAAAATATTCTTCAGCTAGATACAGTGTATACACTGAAAATTTTCACATTCTAAGCGTATAAACGCGGTTTAAAAATTGAAATTAATTTTCCAATTTAAAATGTTCATTACTTAAAGCCATTTACTTGATTCACAAAGGAACATTAAAAAAGTATAAAAGTGTTTAATTATTGCAAAAATATCTGAAACTAATTATGCTGTCTTAATGATATACGAAAATTCTCCATATTGTTAGAAACGAAGAAGGTAATTATACTTTACTGCAACATAAACTCAAAATAGGGTAATTTTAAGGCCTATTCTCTTTTGGGATAACTTTTAAGGAGAAGAGGCAATCATTTAAATTAAAAATAATAATTGACAATCACAATTTTTATTCGTTAATTTCAGTTTTATATATGTGTACAGCTTTTGCATAAACTTCCACAAAATCCATTTAATTATTTTTAATTATTGTTTAACTGATTTATTTAATATGTGTAATAAATAATATTTTACAATAGAAAAAGCGCACTTTATGCAATTTAGGAGATGAAAACTAATACATTATGGTCGCAAAGTGGACGTAAACGACAGGGGCGTATTTAAGGAGGCCTTGCCCCTCTCCGAAATTTCTCCTTTTCCGGTACAACAGCAGTGAAAATAATGTTATAAGCAAAGCCAATCGCAATCATTTTAGCTAAAAATCACTCTTAGAGGTAAATCATTTTCTCAGAAAGGGAATCTTTACTTTTTCAGAGTCAATGTTTCTTAAGACAATCTGTCAACACAAGAAACTTCAAAGATTCTTTGGTTGTCGACGATCGCTACTGCTAATCAGTGATACAGTTGCTTTGTCTTTGTGAGCTAATTAATACCTTGTTCTTTGTGCTGGTAAATCTACATTATGCAGCTTTGATAAAAGTCGATTTCATTTTCGTCATAATTGGTTTACCAATCTGAGTGCTAATATGAAACAAACAAAACAACAGAGTTCAATTCGGCAGTTCTTTTTAATGATGGAAGCTTGTGTTACTTTTAATGATATAAGTAGTGTAAGTGTAATTTCAACATTTCATGCTAATGTTGAAACTAATTTGCCATCCTTATGGAGTATAAACGACATTCATAATACTTCAGTTTCAGTAAGTATTGAATTTAAAGATTAACACAATTTAATTGTGACGCGAGTGAAGATTCGTGTAATAAAAGTGTTGGAAACCTGAAATACATAGGTTATAATGCTAGCACTCTGTTTGCTAAACAATGGGGAGAAAAATGTCTCTCTCTTACATAACACCTGGTGATCTGGGCCAAATTATTTGTTTCCTAAAATAACTAATTTAAACAAAACTCTCTCAAAAGCTTTTCAGATTCATTGGTTTGATAAATTAAGCGGTTAGCTTACTCTGAAGTAAAAGAAGTTTCCTTTTGTGAATATTTGTTTTATTTTTATGTAAAGGTCAGCATGTAGCATTAGGTTCTTTTTTGAGCAAACCCCTTACAAACCTAAAAAAGGCCAGAGAATTGTTAAAAAATATGATAATTCAAAATGTCATAAATATTTTATGCTGGCTACAGATAAATGCTGTATCTATTGTAAAGGAGATTCTGGAAGAATTAGCCTTGAAGAAGCTACACTCAATGATGAACGTTTCCGATGTACTTCTGAAGGAACATTTGGGACACCGTGGTGGAAAAATGTATATCAATTCCATAATTCAGAATGACTTGATTCAAGTGTTTGGCGGTTTGATTCAAGACAAGATAGTTTCAAATGTTGAAATATCAGCATTTCATTCAATTTTGGCAGGTGAAACAACCGATATCAGTCTAAATGAGCAGATTTTGTTATGTGTTCGATATGTTGAAGAGGAATCAATGACATTAGGGAAGGATTTTTCTTGTTTTTGTGCCAGTACATGACATGACAGGTTCAGGCCTACTAGTACTATTTAACAAAAGCGGAAATGAATTTAAATGAAATGAGAGGGCAAGGGTATAATGGTGCCGCTTCCATGCATGAACAGTTTCGTGGGGTACAGGCGTACATTAGAGAAAGAATCCATAACCAATGTGCTGCACAATTATTGATTTTTTTATTATCCGGTGCTCGCAAAATCTCCATCATTAAAAACTGCATGGGTGCAATTCCGGAAGTATGTTCCTTTTTCCATCTGTATCCGAAATGAACTCGCATCTTAAAAGATGAAGTTCACAAATTTTGTCCTGAGTTATAGAAGACAAAAATAATCAATCTATGTGAAACACATGGGTGCAGCGACATGATGCAGTATTGATATTGAAAGTAATACTTCAGCTTTTTATTTCTGAAGTAGTGGTTATAGACCAACAATGTACTGAAAGTTCATTTAAGGCCCATACTCTGATCAATTCCGAGTATCAGGTTATTGAGACTACTTTTGTATTGTGTAAAATGTTGACTGCAACTCACAACGTGCCTAAGGTTTTGCAAAGTAACCACGTCGATTTATCTACGGCTTTCCAGAAGATATTTGATGTTATCATACTTTTAACTGTCAACACAAATCAGGTAGAAAATCCTTCAGAAACATACATGAAATGAGAAAGAATTTGCCGAAACTATTACTTCAGTAGAAGTTTCTCGAAGCCGCAAATTACAAAACACACGTAATGTGCCTTATTCTACCCTTGTGACAGGTCTTCACACCACGCATGTCCGAGAGTGACTGTATTTATATAATTTAAGGTGTAATAATTATTAAATAGTTTATATAGCCTGTAGTAACAAGCAAGAACATTTCATGCATTAGAAAAATCTATTTAGGCTACCTGGACGCATATATTTTTGACGCGAGGGAAAAGCTGCCTATTGTAATTTCTTCTGTTCTCACTTATTGAAAATGGCCCGAGCAGTAAGTATTTTTATTGTGACAAAGCTAAGTGCATGTAGGTGTGCGGCATGAGTGGAACAATAGGTCTTTTGTATCCATAGTTGCTGGAGAAGCTCGGAAATTTGTTAAAAATACCAAAGGAGTGTGACGGCGATTATGTTATTACATCGAATGATTATGAGCTCTCCAGAAGTTACAGAGTTGAGGAATTTAAAATGATCGCGTTTTGGATCACAAGAGCTCATCAATAATATTTGAATATATTTAAATCTCAGTAGTCCGTGGGCATTATTCTGTGAACCCCGTAGGCTCTCACGAACACGTGGGGACACTATGAAACTAGCATATAGGTGGAAGACGGGGCATTTCCAGAGTTCACGCATTTTCTAGACTTCAAGTCAGCAATATAGGCAAGTGACAGACGAGGGGCACATAATATAGTTTTATGGCGGTAGATGCAGTTTCGGGCAGCGTATATTGCTCGTGGTGTTAATGTCTAAAAGGTAACGAATCAGGTGGCCGTCGACAAATTATCGTGTGAACAAACACTTCCAGGCGTTTAATGAAGTACTATCGTGTGATTTGAAACTTTTCCTTTCATCTCCCTTCTCCCGTGACTACGGGAGCACAAAAGGCGCCCGGGGTATGAAGTGGGACCCTCGGGTAGACATCCAACAACCACATAATATTAAAAACAGCTTTACCCTGAAAAAACACTGTCGCCTGGCAATCTACATACCTTATTTAGATGAATTTTCCAGTATATTAAACTAACGATTTCAATCTCATAATAAAATTATCATTTCCCTTAAGTTCCTGAATTTTGTGTTAATCATGATTTTAGTCCAATTTCTCAGTCCTAACTGCAAAGTTCTACGAAAAAGATTTGTGTTATGAAGAAGTTGTATAATGATTATGGCGAGAAAAGGGGTGGCTTGAAACAGACATTTCTAAAACTTCCGTGTCTAAATGTGACAAACAATATTTCCGTAATATATGAGCTATTTTGTCACTTTCCACTGCCGAGAAAAGGTTTTGCACACTAAGAAAATTAGCCACCCTTGAGAAAGATGAACTTGCTAGTGTTCCAGGTTATAATTTTGTGTTTTGTTTTTGGTTGGATCGCAGCCCGGTCCCCTGGATATTCCAGCAGGTAGCTGCTGATGAACCGCGGACTTGGGGACTGAGCCAATCAAACTGGAATAAATTTTGATTGGAGTTAGTGCCTTCTGGAATGGCCACAGGCAAGGCTCCTAGGTATTATATTTAAAAGTAATGTTATTTTATTTGTATTTATTTTGTCAAAAATTCTGTATGTTGATGCATGAGAAATGAATACTACCACTACCACTACTATTATTACTAGCGTTCCAGGAAGACGTGATTTTGTGCTGTGAACATGTTTGTACTTTCAATTTTTTTTTCTAACATTTTAAATTAAAATATTTTAACACTTGTAAAATTTGTTTGTATCATGTACTTTGTACGAAGTAGCATATTTTTATAGACACGTCGTACAGAAAGTGAAGATTTCTGTCTCACAACCCATGATTGTTGTTTGGAATAATAACTCTGGATGATTGTGTGTATGTATCAATGTATTAATCCTGTGCTTCATTTACAAGTGCCCGAAAATTTTAATTTTAAGCAGATTGGTTACTTTTGGCCGTAAAATAAACTTCTATTTACTATTTATGTACCTAGTGGCGTAAGTTGAAATGGCTAACTCTAAAGGAGTAAAATCTCTCTTAAAGTATTTGTATTATAATTGACATCTGATTTATTTATGAAATCAGGATAATGTCTTCGAGAAAACTACAGATAATCAGATAATTTGTGTCACTATGATTGCAAATTGAACCGGGAGTCTGTGTTTTCGAGAAAACTACAGATAATCAGGAACCTTTTTTGTCACTATGATTGCAAATTGAACCAGAAAGTCTCAAATTGCGTTTTATAGTGTAAGGAACATAAATTGGTAGCAATGAAGCTATTAAGAGCGACTGTCTGCAAAAGTATAAAAGGAATAGAAACACAATGTTTCAATTACCGATGAATGAACATTATTCCGTGTTGTTTCCATATCGATTCTTTACAGTCAAGGTTATTTAGGGTGTTAATACCCAACGACGTTCACTCACCACTGCGAAGCTGTTACATTGGCAAATAACAAACAGTATTTACATGAATTTCGTTGAATTGTTTTATATTACACTACAAAGTTGCACCATATATTTTCAAAATGCTTTTAGCCAGTCGTTTTAAAAGAGTTTTGTAAGAGTTTTGTTTTATTGAGCAGTAACAGAGTTACTGTCGTTTGGTTCAGATTTCCGTTTAAATTTCTTAGTATTTATGACTCATTCTTCAGACTTCAGAAAAGTCACGGCTTTTAATCTTGCCTTCGCCATGCAACATACCTACTGTTAAGTAGCCAATGCGTAATGTTTACCATATTGCTATAAACAATCATTGTTATACAAACGTACTAAGTAAACAATAATGCAAAATTAGTAAAGATTCCATTGAAATGCTGCTGTAATTCATTTGATCTGCCATGATAACTATTTTATCGTGGTTATTTACCATATGCAATATATAAAGAACAAGCGAAGAAAAATTGGTGCTATGTGAATGTATGTTGGAGATAGTGGCGGAAGCCTCGTTTATATTGTAAACGTACATCGATGTAAACCTAGAACTAAAAATACAGACAGTAATTAGCACAATTCATGCCAAAATTCTAGAAAGTTTCTCTCTGGAGTGTTTTAAACAAACGAAAAGGGAAAATTAGAAACTCACGAGAAGAGTTTGGAAATAAACTCTTCAATAATTATACCACAGCAATAAATTTGAATATATTGTTGGTATGGTAGCTATTATTCTTTTTAAATATAACAATTTACTGCATAATAATTATGTATGCTTTTACAATTTTTAAAATATTTTATTTATTTGTATTAGGCTAGGAATGATTATAGTGCCGATAGAGACTACCAATGTCTAAACTTAGATGAAGTCTTGAAACCACTAAGACGGGGCAGTGTGATTAAATCAAGTTCATAATAGTTTGATTTATTATAAGTATATTAATAATAATAAATATAAAATCTCCATATCCAGAAACAGAGTAGACGCCTTTGATGTGAGGCACATTATCCTATGAAATCTATATGAATCACAAATTGAAGACGGGAAATCACTAACGCGAGTTCTTGTACGCAATGCACCCTAACTATGGTGCAGACAAGCCACAGCATTGTTCGGAAAGCAGCCAGCAATTTTGATATCGGATTATTAGAAAAAATTGCTTTCTATAAATTTGTAACTCTTCTGCCATCTATGGGTCAGTTTGCCCAACCGTTCAGTACGGTGTGCACTTGGCCCTCTGTGAGCCACTAGCTGTACTATTTTCAAGCACGACGCAGTTCGGGTTCATAACACTAGGCAGCACTTGTACACACAGCTTAGCTCACTCTATTGACGGATGAGTGTACTTAGTGTTACCGACCAGATTGCTAACAGTTACCTATGGTTCAACTGCAAACTAATACGAGAAAAATAACTGTTATTTATCCACAATTTCCAGTTTCATTTCATGCTTATTAGGAGCAGGTATTATCAAGCATTTTATACTGCATTAAACGGTGAAATATCATTAATCGTCGCTTGCATTCCATTCGCACTTTAAAATGTTATTACAGATAAAGATAAAATAAACATTATTACGGCTGTTTTCCAAGTTCTAGGGAACCTGTTTCCTAAAGGGCACTAAAACCTAGAACCAATATGTAATACATTACTTTATTCGTTTAAATATACACATTATATTGCGCATTTATTTTGTGATGTTTTTTCGAAATCTATACTCGTTAATATAATGGATATACAACTGCGTTAGTACAGTCCACTATTTAATAATGTTTAGCACATTTTAATACACATCTTTGAATATCTTATTATAACATTTATTTAGGAAAGCAACATCTGATAATAGCACCTCTTTTGTAGCTGATTAGGTTTTAAAACACACTTATTACACATCATGTTAATAGTTAATAGTTAATAGTTAATAGTTCAAAATATATGCACTTATTTGTAAAACAGTAAAGTATGTCATGAAAATAGAGACATTGGAAAGCTTCCTTTACATATGAGTAGTTCACACGCTATACTTCTGCCCAAAATACTTCAGAGTTTTCTGCCTCCGTAGTTGTTGTTAAACTTTGTATGCCAGAACATCGAATTGCAGAGTGTAGTGGCAATTCATTTCCATACCAGATTACAGTAGAATAGGACGTCGACTAAGTCCTTTCAGCTTGGGTCAATAATCACAGTCTCTCGTTTGCAATCTGTTTTACTGGTACTTCAGCACATTTGCATTAATCAATTTACAGAGTGTAAGAGGAATTAATGCTAAAAAGTGTAACATTAATACTTCGAAATAAATGGAAATAATTAATAACAATTAAGTTTCTCACAGATCGTTTTGATAAAAAAAAATAATAACTTATATCTCATTCTTAGTGTTTCTCTTGCGTTAATGCTTCGGAGTTCATACATTCTGAATGTAATAATGGACAAAGAACTCAAACAATAATCTCTATGGAGTTTTTCACAAATGATGCGCTCTTACCTAAACTCAGCTCAAAAGTTTATGTAAATGTATTTCTGTACTTAAAGTTGGGCATGACATCAGTGAGTTAACGAAAGGGGTAGTTTATTGTAATGGCGCATATGTAAACAAGCACAATCTATGTGTACATACTCCTCTTTTGCATTCAGAGAAGGTGAACGTAACCATTGTGTAATTTTTTGTGATAGGTCGTAAGAAAGAAACAAATAAAAAAGGGACAACTATTTTTTATTTGTCTTATTGTGTTCTATATTCAGTTTTTCTGCCACTGTATTTCCTTTCAAATTATGTTTGAATTCAGAACATCTTAGTTTCGTTTGTGCTATTCAATTTCGTTTGTGATATCAAAATGCATTGAAACTGTTAATAGAAACCAAAGATTTGTTAATGTTTCATTTTATCTAAAAATTAAAGACATTATAGATTTGTTTTGTTTTTTGTTTTTTGTTTTTTTTTTTTTGAAGTTGAACATTATTTGACTTCTCTTAATAGCGACACTACCGGTAAGAACAACCTAGAACGATCTTTATTAGCATTATCTTAAACTACTTTATATATAAATATATACATAAATTTTATAAAACATAGCATAGGTTTTTCATTATTTTATTTTTTAAATATTTGTGTACCGGTTTTCATCTTAGAAATTTAATTAAGTTTCATTTCACGTTCATTATTTTTGAATTGACACATCACAATAACGAACGTATTTGCTTCTGCGTCATGGCTATTGCTACTTATCGCCTTCAGTAGAAATGTTATAAATGTATACTATTTTTGTAAATGTTATAATATTTTAAATACTATACCTTCTGAAATACTATACAAAGATTTCGCGCTTAGCTATTTTCATAACCTTAAAAAATTAGCAAATCCTGTTTGCTTCATATTAAATACAACATTTAACACATTTTGCAAGTTAGGAAAACAAGCACCATTCAAGAAAAATTAGAAATAGGCACGTAAGGAGTTTAAATGAAAGAAAAAAACCCGCAAAAATAGGAAACAAATATCATAAAGCAACAAACTGTGATAATATATAAACATTTTCATTATATAATAGTGAATCCCTCAAAATTTCCAGTTTTACACACACACACACACACACACACACACACACACACACACACACAAACTTCTATCCGCATAGGAAAATCATTTAACACTATCGTTCGTTGAACATTCTGCCTCATGGAAAAGAGCTTGCTGTTTTTCGAATATTGGTTCTTTTGCTGCAAAACTATAGATCAGAATTTTTTTCTATGGCGCTGCGATCGAGAGTGAATGAATGAAAGAAAGAAGGAAAACATTCCAGGCAAAGCGGAAACCTTATATCAATGGAAAGAGTATATATCCAAGTTTGCATTCGTAGAAGTGCCATGGTGTAGTTGCAGATGTAGCCATTGGAGGGCAGTCATAGCGAAAAATGGCGTTCTCTGGTGCACGCAAAGCTTTCTGTGTGTTACGATTCGCTAAATGCGAGTCCGTTGTGACGATACAACACAATTTCGCATGAAGCATCAGCAAGAACCACCTTACAGTCAAAATAATTTGTGCATGGTACAAAAAGTTTGAAGCGAATGGCTGCTTATGCGATGAACAACGAACAGGCTGGCCAAGAGTGCCGGTTGAGACCGTTGATCGTGAAAAGCATTTGTCAGCAGTCCTAAAAAGTCGACACGTCGCACGAACCAGGAATTGCAATTTCCGCAGCCAACGGTTGGCGTATTTTACGATAACAATTTAAATTGAAACTATATTGGATACAGCTGTTGCAGGCGCAGAGTCCTGAGGAACATAATCACCGCCTTTAATACTCTGTTGATTTTCAAGAGCGGCTAGAAGAACACGGTTTTGCTAGGAAGCTGATTTTTAGTGACGAGGCCGCTCGGCAAAGTGAACCATTGTACACATTTGGGTCACGGAAAAACCTGGCGTTGTGGTTGAACACTCCGTGATTCCCCTAAAGTCAATGTGTTTTGTGCTGCTTTTTCGTCAAAAATTAACGCCCGTTTTTTTTCCGAAGAAAATTGCTACCGGTTCAATGTACCTGCACATGCTTCATCGGTAACTAATGCCACAATTAAATGCAGAAAATCAAGAATATTTTTCAGCAAGATGGGGCTCCAAGTCATTTTTATTGACATTGTTAAATTATTGTCCAAACAGATAATAATCATTACATAATTGACAATTTATGATGTTGAATTAAATGACTCAGCCGAATTTTGGTAACCCATTCATTATCGTCCATGTAGGATCTAAAATGGTATTTGTGAAAAATTCATTATTAATTTTTCAAGCAGAAAAGACTTCGGGAGATTGTCATGGTCAAATGCATTTCAGAAAATTTGAGTTTTGGATTAACAATGAACTTCTTTCCAGCCTTCAGAGGAGAGAATAATGCTCCGCAATATTCAAGAAAACAAACCCTTTTCGAAATACACCGTAAAAGAACAGGGTACACTATGGCTGCAAAATAGCATTCCTCGTTCGTCAAGAGGCATTAGAAAATCTAACCCTACATAATGATAGAGATCCATAAATGACGAGAAAAAGTGTTCCTCACTGACGAAATAAAGAAATTTAATGGCCATGGAGCCTTAAGTTGGACAACATATGTGGGTATTGAGCTTGCGTGATCCAGAGTAAAACTTTTGCTAAGAGAGAAAAAATGCTAGTGGAGAAATTAATATGCAAGCGTTACTGAAACATAACACTTGTGGCTTTTTCGTCCTTCACTCCTGAACATAGGTGCCGACTTCTGTAATATAATGGGAGGGGGGACAACTTCAATTTGTTATATTTATAAATACACGTCAGCGATATAAGCTGCAATACAAAGTTTGTAAATGTTCACCTGCTGTAATTAAAAATTAAATCTCTAAAAATTAAATCGCTATTAATGATATGCATTAATAAGTACACAAAGTAATACAAAGTAACAAGTTTATGATATGTAGTGACTTGAAATGAAGTCTATGAATTTCTTCAGTTGTATTTTATTAATTCGTTATTAAGTTAGGAATTTTTACGCATATTAACTTCAGCTGTAAGTGGTCAATGTTTCTAAACGCATCATAGCACAAGCACGGACTCTTGTTTACGATACGTGCCCTACTCGTGAACAATGCACTCCTCTGACACATTACGTTATCAACACGTTCCTCTGACTAGCCATCTCTCCAGCTCCCAACATTACTTTCGAGATGCATATGTAAACAGTCCTGCGTTGCGATAGACTTTAGATAACTATGTGTTCACTTGCTTTTAACATGTTACAAGTGGCAAAGTCAAGTGGTTTTTCTACATACAGCTTTGAGTAGCTTAAGCACGAAAATAAATTTAATGAGTACAGATTAAAAATAATCTTGTTCCAAGTATAAAACAAATGTTAAAATCCCAGAGCTGGTCATTGAGGCTCCAGTTTGCAAGACACCAACTTAGTTTGGCAACGCCGGCTACGCGCAGGGACTTGCTGACCCTTATATATCTTAATCTTTTGCGTCTAGTATGGATGACCAGCATTATGTAATTTAAAGTGCAAGTATACACATATATTGTTTATTTAAAAGAATCCTAAATTTATGGCAATTTATTTATAAGCAATTTTGTTTTCCTCAGCAGTTTTCATAAATCATTTAGTTACTGATCAGGTGAAACGATTTTTCATGAAGCACACAGAAATGAGCGAACTCATGCGATCGTACGACGCATGCCTTTAGATTCTGCTGAATTCAAAAGCTGCTTCGGGTGGCTTCCGACTGCTTGACTTGAGTGAACTGCTTGAACTGCCTGCCTCAATGAATGCCACCTGGATATTTCGCTTCCTTGTATATCATCCCATATCGTGGTTCGCCATTTTCGTAATCTAGACGCCACGGGGATCACGCAAGTTAGCGCAGAGGCTCCACCAGCTTCAAAAGCTTAAACTACTCTCTGCTGATTGGTCGGCTGGCATCGTATGATATAGTGGCGGCGGGAAACTCCAACCGCTTCACTGACACAAATGGGGTGGGGGGAACTAACTACTGGCGTCAGAAAAACACCATTTTGTAACCTAGATAGCCCAGGTGTTTCCTTTCGTTCGTGCTCTCATGTAACAAGCAAAACCTGAAAGTGCCACTTGGCATTTATTTTCCGATTGTCATACAAAATTGAAATACTATTTATATTTAAGTAACGAATCAGAAGTCACTACAGATATCACTGCTATTTATATAATAAAATAGAGTCTTCTAGTTCCTCGCTAAAACAATTAAAATGAATGTAATACTTATAAACATATACATTTTAAAATACCCTTGGGGCGTCGATTATAAATTGTTACAAGATATATTATTGCAAAAGAGCAAATATGTTTGAGTGAGACGTTTTGAAACTGTTCATTTAAATTTTGTTGTAAAAAATAAATATGATATGTTTTAAAAATATTTACTGCTGTTAAAACATATTAAACAATTAATGAAAGCACAAAAAATTTAAACCTTTAAAGAAATAATTCTGTTACTTTCTGTATCTACATTCAATAAAGCACAACTTTTCAATCCCCTTAGACATTTCAAGGTTATTCAAGAATTTCGTAAGAAAGTGTAAATCTGTCAAACCACAGTTTTTGCCGTTTTCTTTATTACATCCGCTCTATTGTAACACACTAATCATTAATTTAATATGGCCCAACAATTTCCCTCGCAGTAGTACCACATTTACTTTTCAGAATATCTGTTGGAAGTGAAAACTAAAGCCATTATCAAGATAGATTAAGTTTAGTGGAAACACTGCTCGCCGTGTTGGTCATTAACGTCAACAAGTAGTTGGGAGAAAAACATGAAAATGAAGTTCTAAGGGCATATTGCGACCCATATTTTATTAGACGCCATTAAAGGCTGCCAAGAAAGCTGACTGCAACGTTCTTTAGTGCGCGGCAGACAACTTTATCTTTTGCTTTCAGCAAAGAGTGAAAGTCAAGTTTGCTTACTTTGACTTATGGAAACTGCTTTCTCTTTTGCATCACCGATCCCGAAAATTTTAAATGTATGTTTTGAAATACCTCACTCTCACGATTTTGATATATTTTTTTTATCATATCGAGCTTTGTATATGCAGAGGTAACATTATTCTATTTTAAAATGAGTTGGGCTAGTATAAATGTTTTATTCTCGGACCTTTTAGTCGTTTTATATTATATGGATGATCTCTGGCATGACTACCACACTCAAAACGACAGCGACAAATCTTTGTGTGACGTAGTTTTAATTTAAGAAGAAAAACTATCACTTTCAAATTTCCATACATTTTAACACA
Source organism: Metallyticus violacea (assembly GCA_030762175.1). Lineage (NCBI taxonomy): Eukaryota > Metazoa > Arthropoda > Insecta > Mantodea > Metallyticidae > Metallyticus > Metallyticus violacea. Next base: position 271,659,317 of record CM060846.1, on the reverse strand, counting down.
ATTTAAACGAGGAACAGCAGTAGTATTTGGTTTATTTACGGGCGCTTTTTATCATCTCAGGTCATCAGGTCCCATCGATTTAGGGCGTAAAATGACCGATAAATTTTGCCCAGAGGTCATTTCTTTCAGACATTTTTACGTGTCGTAAATCTACGAACAGGAATCCACGGATTTACTTCCCTTCCGAAGAAAGCCATACTTAGGCATTGTACGCCCGAAAAAAAAATCCATCGACCCTGGCCAGGATTGAAACCGCGATCTTAGGCTTACGAGGCAAGCGTGGTTACCAGTAGACCATCAGGACCAACATAAATGAGAACAGGCGATAATATATCACTGATGGAGGAAAGCTTTTATATCTTATTGTAATAATACTTACCGCTCTGCACCCTCTTCAAACACAGTGTTTTTATTTATTTTTTACGGAAAAAAGGAACATACAATATTGTTATTCTGGCATCTTCTGCTAATAAAATGAAAGTCAATAGTTCAGTTCTAGGTTTATTAAGGCCCAGATCTCTCATAATATCCTCTAGTCCTCCTTATGTGGGTAAGTGAACCATTTTGATGAAACTAGCTTTCGAATTCCAGCTTCCAAAGGAAAGGCTTCATAAAATGTTCCATCTATGTGGTCTGGAACTGTTTCCTTAGGTTCGAGCCTTTTAACTAAATATCGAGCACCATTATCGACTCTCGTAAAGTTAGTGCGCTTGGAGCATCAGAAGTACGGTTAGTGTACTCAAACATGTAATGGAAAGATATGGAAAGGTATAAAGTGCAATTCACTGATTGGGCAAATATACTGGAGCTTGGAGGATAAAGGAGCAGATTGTTTTATTTATAATTCATTGTATTGACTGAATGAATGAAGTGGCGGTTTTAGTGCATTATTATTATTATTATTATTATTATTATTATTATTATTATTATTATTATTATTATTATTATATTTAAGCTTGTTCCCATCAGTCAGAATTGCATTTTCGGTTTGAAAGATATCCAGTGTAACAGTTTATAAAAAGGTTTATAGTAACAAAATTATACAGGCATTTCTAACTAGTTTGTCCATATTTTTATTACAAGAAATAACAGTACATATTTGTAAAGCATCGAACAAAAACTTTTCGCTTTCTTGGTGCAGTTTTACAATACTAGTATTTCCATTACTTTTATTATAAGATATAACAGTACATATTTGTAAAGCATCGGAAGAAATCTTTTCGCATTCCTGCTGCAATTTTAGATTACATGGCTTTAGTTATTTTTAACATCATCATAACAAAAAAGTAAACAGTGTTTAAGTAAGTTTGATTTTCAGGAAGCTTTATTCCTGCGTATTTCGGAAAAGGGGGGGAGAAAGAAAAAGGAGGAAGAAAATAGAATTTTGTAGCCTGTAAAAGGAGCATTGTAATATATACTCCCTGTTCAATGGTGTTTTAAGCCAGTTTTAGCTCGGTCTAGAACTCGGCTCGCGTCAGTGACCATACAGCAAGCGCGATGTTGAAGGGGATAGTAGGTCATCGACAAGTTCTTCCGCACTCGGATGTTGTGTACCGTACAGGAGAAAGTTGGCACTTTTACATTTCTGACATTCCCTCCTTTGAAACCGGTTTTTAGCAGGTAATCTGCTCACCTTTGCTAAGGTTTGGATTTTGGAGTGTGTGCTTTCCTTGTTGGTTCAGTGAACACAACAACACGCTCGGCGCAGTCAGTGCTGCCACTCAAATTCGCTTCCCTATGAAATCTGGGGAAATCTGGGCTACACAATGGCTGCAGAGCGACTTCTCAATGACCCTTTAGTTTACATATATAATTTAAAAACATACCTATTGCGCTAATTGCAGTTATTTACGCATAAATACAGAAATGAACTGCTCGTAACATAGAACTAAATTGAGCAAATTATACCCAACAGACTTGATATAATTAAGCAAGGGTAAGCCGAAATATGATAGTACTGCATTTTAGACTAGAAACCTTTTTTTCCACTGCAGGATGACACAAGCTAACCCTCCAAGGATATTCTAACAACTTAGGTCTGGCTAAAATACCATTGAATTGAGGGTATCATCGTCTCGCAAAGGTATTTAAGCAACTCTTGACTCTTTATAGAATTTGAATGTCCTGATGTAAGTGCATCACCTTCATTTCTACCAAATACTTTTACCTTATGTCGTTTAAAAATTGCAACGAGGCTTGGTTTCAAGGAGGATAAGTTTATGTGTGTTTATTTTTGCTTCACATTTAAGTAGTGATTAGAAACGGTTGAATTACACACACTAGACATCTGACTGCACACTGTGAGAAGTTAGGCGCATGACTGAAGAAATTGCTTGGATAGGAAATAGCAAGTTTCTTTCTTAAGCTCATCCCTAGCATTGATGGAGTCCACAGTAGCAGTTGGGATTTGATTCGTTGGATCTCTACTAACATCCTTTAGTTTTATTATGACAGTCTCCCAACTCCAACTTGAGATGCGCAGTATTTCGTATCAGCTTACTCAGGTCATGAGAGGTTTACGTATTGTTATACCTTTTTTTATGTTATTTATCGCTCAGTCTGCCTCACTGCATGCTTACATAAATCTCCCTACAACTCTCTGCATTTTTCTTCATTTCCCTCTTTTGCATCGATCTAGCACACAGCGAAAAGTAGAGTTCCATCATGATTTTTTAACCAGCATTGTTAACTTAGTGAACAATGTGCAATAAATGCATAGTTCATACCAAATCGAGATTTTGTTTATGAGTGAATAAGATTAACTGTAAAACTTCTTTTTATTATAACCAATTCGTTATGTACATAAAATGTAATCACGTTTATTCACATACTTTAATGATATGTCAACATTATTGGTAAAGCCGTGCTGCTAACTATTTTAACATTTATAACTAAATGCACGCTAGTTTTTAGATTTATAGATAAAATAAATGGAGTATTTCGCCACTGAGTACAGGTAAGGAAGCAAATAACACTTTCTGCAGTAGTAGCTCAAACAGGGAATTTATATGCCCAAGTATTGCTTTCAAAATAAAAGCATTAGTGCAAAAGACTCGCTAAAAATGAACTTCTGAGGGAAAATATCTTTAAAAATCACAATAACACACATAATACAGAGCGTTAGCAAAGGAACATTTTGCTTACTGTATCTGGTCAATGTATGTAAGAGCTCGTGCAAAATGTCCGTTGACGTGGTCGCAGAAATCGGAATAGTTGGCAACAGGGGGCATCTTCTGCCTCGGAAAGCTTGACCGCTTCAACATAAACTCCCCCAAATCACATATGTGACAAGTTAAAGCAAAACTGAAACAACATAAAGCACTACACTGATCCCAAAGACGTCGTCCTTTTTACTGTCAGGATTTACCTATATTAACTTTCCCTATGTCCTTCAAAAGTTATTGGTGTTTTGTTTGACGGACCCGTGTGGTGTACTACAGTAACTTTTGCCAAGAAAGATGGAGACATGGCACGAGAGCGCAGCGCCTGTGGGGCAGTAGTTTGCCTTTGCATCAAGATCACTAATCCTTACCGATTGAACGCACCAATCACGCCTCCTTTCACGAACGACAGCAGAAAAAGCCGAGCCCAATTCCAGTCTACAACTGTAGGTGGATAATTGTACCGTGTTTTACATGTTGACTCCGTTAGTTGGGGCGTCGTGTTACTAATCGGAGGGAACAGGGATCGATTTCCCCGGGTGGCAACTATTTTTTTTTTTTAATTTTCATAATTTGTCAACACTTTTCTTATTATAATGTTACCTTTCCTTTCATAATATAATAAATGTTACCTTTTTAATATAATTTTTGGGGAGCACAACGCATAGGTTGCAATTTTACTTTTATTTCCTGTACTGATTCTAAATACTTAAATAAAAACTTATATTGTTAAAAACATAGCATATGTTAAAATTTTAGATTAGGTTACTCTATGTTAGGTCAGCTTACGTTTTAAAAAATACTTTTATTTCGTGCACTGATTCTAAATACTGAAATAAAAGCTTATAATGCTAAAAGCATGGGTTGTAAATTTATTTACGTTAGGTTATGTGAGGTTTAAAAATGCTGTTCCGCTTTTATTTACCTTTGACGCTCGTTGAAATAATGCTGGGCAGATAATTGCGACGGCAATGAAACGAGAAACAGCAAACATGTTTTGATAAGATTCCTGAAGTGCCAATTTATACATAACACGTTAAAAACGATTGCAAGGTTTAGAATCAGACAAGTATTCTGAAACTGCTTGAAAATACAGAGATCAACGCAGTCCGTAAGAGAATTAATGTTAAATTTATCATTCTTTCTTAAATGTGTGATATACTATATATATTTTTACTATGGAACTTTAAAGATAATTCATCAATATGAAGGTCTCCATATAAAATTCATATCTCCAGGAGAATTAATCCTCTATTGCTATATGTGTATCTGAATGCTATAAAAGTTTCATTACATTAGCTTTAATGGTTATTGAGAAAATGGGAACTGAAATTGGAAAATTTAACATTACAAGGATAAGTATTTCATGCTGCCCTTAAAATATTGTCAATGAACTAATTTTTAAAATATTTTTAGTGGTTTACAATGAGCCCGCAAAATGACATAGTGTGCAGTGTGCTACAAACATCACTTTCACGGCTTCAAATTAGTTCTAAACTACTTTACCTCAATAAATGCACATTGTAAATGTGTATTACCTTTCGTTTTCTTGCAATTCATTATTTACATTTTATATTCAAGAGTAAATTGAAATTTGTTCATGAATAAAAATTCACATTTTTATTCAAGGTGAATAAAAAGGTGAAATTTATAATATTGCAATATTCTTGAATTTTTTACAAGCGCTATACCGTATAATACACATTATCAATTTTAATTTTTATACATTCAGATTTTTGAAAAAGAAACATTTTATTAACTTTTACGTCCTAATCCGCTAAACGTTCCACACAGTGTAAAGTTTATAGTTCTGGCCAAGTAAAATTATAAACATATAAATTTTATGTTGAGAAAAAATTTCAGGATTTTTTTTAAATGACTTGGTTTTCTAGTAAAAATTCCTAAGCTATTTAACATTAGCTTTTTATTATATTAATCAAATTAATTATTGTGTATGTACCTCGAATAATACTTTTTGAATAGTGTGTAACGCCCGTTTTAACTATTGATGTATCACAGGCAGTGGCCACTGATGTTACATGAGATGAAATGATAAACTGGGAAAGGATTTTTCAAAGAAAGGAAGAGTTCCTAGCCTAAGATTCAGGATATCTCCCCAGAATTTCAATTTATGAGCACTGAGGAAAACCCGAAACAAACCGTCAGGGAGAACGGTCCTGGTGGAAATCGAACTTCAGACATCCCGCTCATGAGTCCTAATTATATAAAAGTTATCTTAACATTACATGGCAATTTTGGTTAATATGATTCCTGATTTTAAGAAAAGAACCAGTAGAAACTGAATAGAAAGACACAGTGCATAACAGTTTAAATTCAAAAAAATCACTAAAATAATTTCGAAAAACAGTCGGTTTAAAACAAACTAGAGTTTTTATAATATTCCAAACCCTCTAAGATATATATATATATATATATATATATATATATATATATATATATAATAGCTTCTTGCCATTGAAGAACTCAACGAGTTCGAAATATAGCGATTTCAAGTGTGACTTTATCTAAGTGTTTTATCTTTTTCTACTTTGATTATTACTGTTAATAATAAAAGTGTATATATAACGAAAGTAAGGCGTTTATAGTATTTTAGATGTTGACAAAAGTTACCTTTGACTATCCTTAAAAGTGGACCCTCGGGGAGGACCTTGACGATCACAGTTGAGAGCCGTTGGACTAGTACAGTGTTAATAACATGTATTAAAAATACGAAAACGTTTTAATTATCATTTATTCGTTGAATGCTAGAAAGCTTGTATTTTGAGTTACTATAGTCCTTAACGCACATTGTTGCACAGGCTGGTCTTTTCGGTACACCTATGAGCAGATTAACGCCGCGATAATTGTCCCACTTGGCATGCAGAAACGCATCTTTGGCTTCGCTATCTCAGCAATTCTATGTAGTTCAGGAGCAAGGACACATTACATATTAGCAACACTTCATTTATAACGTCTCTTTGCAATGAACTCCATATACTGAAATGCAGACTTTTATATCTTAGCTTAGCTTATTAATCTCAAGTTACCAACACTTCGAATGTACAGCAGATTGCGATTCCAGGTTCATGAAAGAATTAACATTATTTTTATAGTATCACAATGATTCGAAGAGATTATTGCATACATTACCGTTACGTTCAAAATCAAACAATGGGATAAAGTTCGTTGTTTAAATAAAGGTTTGTAGTTATTTTTCCTGCAAATTAAAAACGACTGGGCATCTGGAAACTGACATTAAAGAAAATTGTGCCATCAGCATATGCGTCAATAGCAGAAAAACCAAGTACTCGCTGGAGAAATCAGTTGAAGTAATAAGGATAAATAATACACGATAAGCTAGTGTCATATGTCATGTATAGAATTCAAACTAGGAATAGCTTTAACGGCAGCTATATGGAAATTTAAAATTCAATTCTTCTGTTTCTGTGTTTTACCTTTTTTTTCCAGTTACCCCCAAATTAATTTGGCTTATGTGTCAGCAATATTTGTGGAAGGGCAGTGAATATCCATTTTATTAAAACTGTATTGCAGATATTCAATTTTTATCATTTAGTATTTTATTGTACTTTCTTTTTATATTTCGTATAGATAATTGTCAGTAAATAGTTTATTCTTTCTTTAGATTTTATATACTTGTACTTTCGAATATACGACAACGTGCGTCTTTCGTTTGTCGTTCCAGAAACAAAAACTAGTATTCAACGTGATTAAAAATGTATGCCTCTGAATTTTTATAAAGGATACAGACAAATACGTTACACACACACACACACATACACACATTCGTTTCGAGAGTCTAGCATTTGATATCATTTGAATAAAAACACATGAAAACGTGAACATCCTGAAGCATTTATAACTTAAATACAAGATTAAATTTCGAAATATTTGTCACACAGAAAAGTTATTTAGAAACGAGGGGAGAACATTTTGCTGTATGGTTCGTACGCTGCCATGCACTTAGTACATACTTATTAGTTTACCGCCTCCAAATAGAAGAAATCAGAAGGAGCAACCACTCACGGATGATTTTACTGCTCATGTGCAAAAACCGCAATTGAGATATTGACTCTCTGATGGAGAATTGAAGATTAAAAATACAACAGTGACTGCAAAGTCATCACTGTTGTATTTAAAGTTCATTATCGTCAAGGGCTTTAACATCAACTGGCTGCTTTAGTTTTAAAGATGGAGGATTCTTTTGGACAGGTCGATTTGGACTTCTTCTACACTATGGTTGGGAATAAAATACAGCGAAAATTATTTTCTGTATTGTGATATCGCAGTACACATAATGCAACTACAAACATGTCTTTTATTTGTCTTGAAAGTTTACAAATACTGCAGTCCGTAAAATTGAAGTAACACATGTTCTGAAAAATACAAAGGTGTTGACTGGGACACGGTGGCCAGGTTCCTTCAAAATACCCTCATGTCATTGCATCCTATTGAAACCACGTTGTCGAAGCGTAGATTTCTAGTTCTATCACAACGTACCATATACCTCATTGAGGGTAAGGGGTATTGCACCCTCATCTTCACCGCCACGGGTGGCCAAGGTCGTTAAGGTGCGGACTCGTGAGCGGGAGATCTGCGGTTCGAATCCCACCAGGACCGTCCTCCATGACTTTTTTTTTTGACTTTTTTTTTCTCTTCTTTCCTTCAGGTTTTCCTCAGTCCTCACAAATGGCAAATGCTTAGGCCTGGAACTCTTCCTTCCTTAAAAAAAAACATTTTCCCAATTTATCATTTCATCTCATGTATCGCCAGTATCCACCGCCTGTGGTACCTCAGTAGTAAAAACGGGCGTTAAATACTACTAAAAAAACGCTTATCTTCGTTGAGGACATGTCTTAATAGACATTCAAAGCAAATTCGTATTGTTTGATTATATAACCGTCCAGCGTAACAAGGTATTGGAGAGAAAGGCTATCTCTATAAATATTTGTGAGAGTGAAAAAAACATGTGTCTTTGTATCTTACCCCTCTCTCGTAAGGACAGACTGACCTGCACACGATAGGAAGATGCTTCCAATTCATAAACAAGAGTCTAAACAGAGGTTTGTTTAATACTCAGCTCTTTCGAAACCGCCACTGCGCTGAACACAGCAGCATTTCTAACACAATCTCCGCATACTCGTTGTTCATAGAAGAGCGCATTTTTCCAAAGCAGTTTTACACTTCCTTAAATTTACGCACTAACAATAACACGTTCGATTTGTGAGTGAAAGTTTATAGAACTATTATTACCGGGCCATTTTGCGCGATTAATGGTTTAAATCAACTTTCAAAATAAAATATTTCGATGATCTTATGTGAGTATCATTATTTTGGAGAGGCAGAGGGACAGAACCGATAGAATGGGAGAGGGTAGTTTGTTGACCAGTAACGGATTCTAACCGCTCTCTTTGTATAATTATATGGACGCTGCTCTATTTCTAAGGACTCTCTCCTAGACAAATTAAAATATCGGGCAATTACTTCTGTTTTTTTATTTACAAATTTTGTTCCATGTCAATTTTGAATGACATGTGCCACAATAGCAGATTTTTATGGCTGTATGTCGCTTATGAGTTTTAATAGATTTTCAGATCATACCAATGTACCTTTCCACATTCGCCTGGCATTTATATATTCCAGTGGAGCTGAGGGGTTTCCTTGGGCCTTTCAGGGAATCCAGCTTTTGAACTATTTTTGTTGTGACCAATAAAAAGGGGTTTTATGCCCTTCTTTTTCAAAACGCGAGCGATATGTAGCGTTACGTCTTCTATAAATGGCAAGAATGCTTCAATTTTGCCTTTGTGGTTTGGTATAGATGTGTTTTACCGAACTTTGAAGACTCAATTTATTTCTTGCGATAGCTGTTTTTGTTACAGTGGATCAATGTTTTAATTAGAGATCCTATTTAATAGGGTGATGGATGGATCGTGTGTTAAGATATTTATCTATATGCATATATGTAAGTATTTTTAGGTTTCAAAAATATATCAAGTTTCTTTCAGTTCTAAGGTCACACTGAAGGCTCGTCACGCTACCTTCCTATCTATATCGATAGTCCCTGTATTGCTAAAGTTCTGATCGTATTATTTCCGGCCAAATTGCTGTTTGCTTCCAGGCTGTATTTGATACTTAGATTACTTCTGTTCCTTGTATTAACTTGTGTCTGTAGTTTCAAATCCAGTCTAAGATCATGTTGATCTATTGAGAAGATTTTCACTAAATAACAAGAAGAAATAATATAAAATCAGCATTAAAGGAAATAAACAATTAAGAATTTCAATACAAAAAATGGTTAATTTGGACATGATGGCAGGAACTAACTTTGTTAAATGAATTAGCTAAGCTTTCTTCATCTTAAATGCTGCATAGACGACAGTGAAGAACTCAGTGCAGATTTTAAGGTTCAGATGAAATGCCGGGCAGTTGTCATTTTCTGGCATTACTGAATTAGAGGGCAACAGTAGCATGGGTGTAGAAACAGCTCATCAGATGTAGTGTGCCAAAGATGAGAGTAGCAGGAGAAATTCTGAGGAGAGATTAGATGAGAGATGAGCGCAGTATTGATCTGGAAGGATAAAGATAAGACACTGGGGAGGGAACGAAGTAGATGAAAGTTAAAGAAAATGGTTTCTTTTAAAATGAGCGGCAAGAAACACGAGAATTACGCAAATTGGATGCAAAGGAAGACAAATGTACTACCAGTGAAACGGAGCGTAGCAAGTGAACTCAGGTATTGTGGAGACCAGAATACCAGGAAACATTTTAATAAAGGGACAGAAAGGTGCCTACTAAGAATAGGACCATCTAATCATAGACGCTACAGAGGGAATAATACAAGAATGAATAGGTTTTATTGAAAGTTCTAAAGAAAATGAAAGGGGAACATCATTAATTTACTTGGAATAAGTTGTTAAAATATACGAAGAAGTTGCTGCAGACGATCATTGGTTACTGGAGTGCAGTGTTAAGAGATGATTTACACCACACTGAGGATTTCAGTTACAAAATAAAGTCAAGAGTAATGGAAGGAAACTTCTGCTAGTATTCCTGGTATTTCGGCTACAATCTTCGCACATTAGACCAACTTTACTTATAAAATGAGAAAAGAAATATAGATAAATAACTTATGAAATAAGATATAAGGAAATCTTTCCTAAAATTTAGAGGATGCAACTTAATGTGTTTACGAAAGAGAATAACAGACATTGTCAGGATTATAAGGTAATTATATGGTACACATGTTATGGAAAGTAAATAGCCTAAGTTGGTTGGTCATTAGATTAGTGAAGATTGATATAAACAAGCGATTGGCATCAATATGCACTGCTTACTGCATGACTATTTAACAAATGTGAACCAATGTCCCTTCCAGAAAGTGGTTGCATTGCTAATTCAATCTTATTCACCTCCTTGAGACGGCAGTATTTAATATAAATTTAAAAATGTGTTCGTATCATATATAACGCCACATTTTACAACCAAACACACACTATCGTTTTTCTCGCTTCACCAATCGCCAGGATGAATTCTCAAGTTCGTTACCGTGTCAGAAGACCAATTTCAACAGGTAACATATCTTATTGTAATCTATAATAATAATAATAATAATAATAATAATAATAATAATAATAATAATAATAAAGCATAAAGGAAGTGCTTATCCTAGACAACTCTATTTATTCCTCTATTTCCAATAGGGAGAGCTGAAACACGTGTGAGACAAGTCTTGACTCTGGGCTTCAGACATATACAAAGCAAGAGAATAACAATACGCTTACTTTGTTTACGTTCCAAGTTTCCTTTGGCGGTGTATGCAGAGAAGTGGTTTACTGTCTACTTTAGTTTCTTCTTTCTGTTGAAGGAGGTGAGGGAATATAATAGAAAACTAATGATTGAGAAGAACGTTACAGTATATCGAGCAAGCTACACATTGTCAGCCACTCTTCAGCACCTACAGCTGCAAATATCTACATGCTATTTATATGCAGCGTACACAGGGTCCTGTATTAACCAGTCCCAAGAAGTGTGCTGTAGCAACCACCAATAGTAACGCACCGCACCACCTTCATTTGGTGGCAACAGTTTGCATATTTATAAGGAAAGGAGTGTAGAGGAATGTAAGCAGCAAAGGTGCAGAGGTAGGTAGAGAAGTAACGAAGACTGTTTTCTTTGAAGGTGAAGACGGAAGGTAAACCGTTTTAACCTTGATCGCAGAGAAGTATTTGAGAACTAAAGACCAAACCTATAATTTTAATACTCTGAAAAGTTGTTTGATAGGCTATCTAGGGAAAGGTGTGTGAAGCTATAAGATAAAGAAGTACAATATTAATACGTTCTATAAAAACTCTTCAACTCGTGACAATAATTTTTATATCCCTGGCTTTACAAGCGTACAATTATACAATACTACAGAAATTTTTATATATGTTAAAAAAATGAAATAGCTTTTGAACATTTAAAAATTATTAATAAGAATGTTTATTTTATCAATTGGAAGTCAGTTCAGGTCGGGATGTTAAGTATCTATAGGTTTGATTGTATTATAAAAACCAACTTTTATGATAGGAAACAAGGTTACGTTCGTTAAAAAATATTTTAACAAGCATGGACATTTGGTTTCAGACATATATGGGGTTAATGTAATAATTGTGTTTCTCTTTTTTCTCTTTCCTAAATGTACAACAATAATGAATTTGGAGAATTGTGACATTTTGTTGGGATTTGCTAGTAGATCTCAAGCGGTTTCATGCGGTGGTGCACATTAACTTGGGCAGTAATTAGCCAAGAGGTCATGGAGATGTCAAAAAAAAAAAAAAAAAAACGCTGCTATGAATATCCAACGATTTTAACCTTTGTTTAGTAAATGGTTACATAATTACTCGTATGCAAGGTTAACAAGTTGTGAAAACGGTCGTGGGGAATAGCGCAGCAGAAGGGCGATTGAAACATCTCGCAACAATACTGCTGCAATTCACGGCGTTCATCTGATGACATTCTTATCCGTCATCCTCAATCTAAAATCAATCGAAAAGAATTCTATCACAACAATTTGAATACCGAAAATTCTGCGGAAGAAAAGTACCACTTCTGTTTTGCTAAACTTCATAAGCTAAAAGGTACGCATTCGATGTACATTTCTGTATGCATCAGTAAACACATTTTTAATGGCGATGAAATTTACGACATCGCTGACTGCCCAGACAAAACGCCAAAGCATGCTTTAGAAGACGGCTTTAAACGTGCTACCAAAAAGCCCAAGATCAGTGTTCTGTAGGGAATGGCAATGGTGTTACAAAGTTGCCAGGAAGATTTGTCCGTAGCCTACGCTCCATAGAATTACAATGAGTGTCAAAGAGTGTACGAGGCTTCAGCGGCGATCAAAAGAAAACGTATCGGGATTTCGATCCGCGAAGTTCTTTTACTGGATGACAAGACTCCTCATACTCTTATCAAAGGATCTATGACTTGCTTAGGAAATTCAAAAGGAAAATTTGCTGCCAATAATTATACTGTCCACATTTTACCCCAAGTAATTTACATGTCTCTTATAAACTCAAGAAGCTCTTTAGTGGCCAGCAATTCGAAATATGAAAAAGTGAAATTTGTAGCGTACAGTTGGGTGCAGGAACAAGACATGGAAAGGTATAATGAAGGCATGGAAAATTTTGAGTTTCGGCACCTTATATGCTCGGAAAAAGTGATTTTATACACAAGTGACTTAAAAGTACTATAGAGTAAGGATGCTTTCAAACGTTAAAAAAATCAGTAATAGGGAAACGCATAGTTTTATGTTTCTCCCGCAATACACTAGGTGAGCTAATTAATCGAGAGCTGTCATATATGAAGGAAAATGTACTATTATTTCAATGAAAAGTTTGGTCCTACGCAAGTGTGAACCTCTCAGGTGAGCTCCATAGATTTTCGACATCATGCTTGGAATTAAATAACTAGAGAGGAATTGAATCCAAAATTCAGCAAATTCCGTACCTAAAATATAATCCAGAGCCACAAGGGTACATACTTGCTTGATTCTAAACAGTTTCTTTACCGAGCAGGATGCTCAGGTGGTTACACTTTGGACTTGCATTCGGAAAGTCCGGAATAAAATTTCCTTGGAGCCGGCCATGTTGATATTGGATTTTTTTTTTTTGTGGTTTATCCTGATCGATATTGGGATGGTTCTGTTCTTTCTACGAACGTTTCCCTCTACTGTTTCATGTAATTTCATTACTTTAGTTCTATTACAGGATTAAAATTTACATCGATTGGTAGGTAGTGGGATGTGCCGGTGACTTGCACTTTGGAAAGTTTTCTGCCTCTGCGTCCGGTATGGAAGAGATTCTTCAGACGGGCTCGAACCATTTGTAGAGGAGTTCTGCTGGGGTAGGAGTGTTCTATCTGCAAAAAATGTTATAAGGGCTCATCTATATTCGTGCCTCACTGCCCGTGAATTCTATCTGCCCCATGTCTCCCTCATCTTCCTACCGGAGGGGCCTCCACTTGTGGGCGTAGGCACAAACGACCAGCCCTTGAGCAAGGCTGAAGAACCGAAATATCCTCCTCTGACTTTAACAATCCAACCTCATCTATATAGTACATAATTCCGTCATCCTGATTATGCTTTCCCTTCTCCTCATTAGCACTGCAAGTTAACAGCCTTGCTTCCTCTTTTGTTTGCAGTAAGGTTGCTTAAATAGGATCATGCAAAAATTTAGAGCAAAACAAACCCAGGCACTAGATTTGCGCATTTTGCAGGAAACTGTTTGATAATGTCCAGCTTATTCATGACACACGCGGGATACTATTTATGCAGAAAAAGGCAAGCTTTTTAACTTCACGTTCTAAATGAACGTGTTAGGTGAATGAAAATGTGTACCAGTAATTCGTGAACGCAAAAGTCACTTTTCAGGAAACAGTTCAAACAGTTAATTGGTTGCCACCTCCAAGTGATACGTAAATTGCTCTTAGGTCATAATTGTAGATTGCACCGTGAGAGAGTGCTGCAGCTTTAGGGCAAACAATGCAGCTGTTATTGGTATCCTAATAAAAATAATATGACGCAGTTGAAAAACTAAAAGGCAACTATAAAGCATTACAAATACATTGAGAAATCAGCACTAGTCGTGCATACAGGGAGAAAAACATCAAATGTGCCAATTACTTGTACTAGCAAGGAAAAGTGTGATATTTAGTACATGTTTTAAAACGGGATAAAACGTTTCAACTACGAACCAAGTTTTACTTTTTATATCTCACCTAAGAGACGTCCGTGATGTTCCATCGAACATCATATTCCCACAAGTTGATAATTATGCATTCTGTAGCATGCCATCCTGAAACTTGTATTGCTTTTGGCGCCGTGTAATGAGACCTCATTACTTAAACACCAATAATGAACGATGACTATGTGTTTCACTTCGTTCTGCAATGCATCATTTGCAGTATAGTTGGGATCAATCCAAATTACATACTCCTTTGACTGTTTTGTAGTTTTAATCTTTTGAATGTAAGACTGTTAGGTTTGGAGAGGAACTCCTTCTTTCGCCAGATATGTGTTACGGAAAACAGTCTGTATCGTTCGTCGCTTGAACGGATGCAAGTATTCTTTTCTCTTTAATTCGCTACAAGCAAGGTTTCTGCGACAGCCCTAGTGCTGGTGCGAGATTTGCGGGAACAACATAATATTAACACACAGAATTCAGACAAAAGTTTGAACAAGTAAACGTGATGTTAGCTCATATTTTCGATAAGTTATCGCACATTACACTAGAATGAATTTCACTATACACTGCCTTTAACCGCAAGCACTGCTAACCCGATAGCTCACCTGCTATAGTTACCACACTGCGGATTTGAGTTCGACTTCCATGACGGGGTAGTACACAGTGTGGGTTTTTGTTTGTTCCTCGGGGTCCTCCCATTTTCCTGGGATCTTTCCAGTAGCTCTTTCCGTTTTGTTTTTCTTCCTCTTTACCTCATTAATACGTTAATGATATTTAACAATATTTTGTATGTGTTTCAGGGTTACTTATATGCCAGGTAGGAGTCTCCCGTCCACATTCCTTCCATGGTCTTCAGCCAGCCTTTCGCGACAGGTGAGCACAGTACCACTATAAATTTCCTCCGACTCTCCTTCATATCTCATCATAGAGGGTCCATGGAAATAATTCATTTGCATCTTTCACCTTAGCAGTGTTCTACTTAGTAGGCACCACATTTCATCTTGAAATACCCGAGTGTGCCCATCACGAAACACTATGTACTGTGTGGCAGAACATATGAATTAATTTGCTATGCACATAACTACTTATTATATTGAAATACATTAAAAACAGTTTAATAGTGCGGCTATTAAAAAGGTCTATCTATTCTACAAAGAAAATCAGGGAAAGAGGCAGAAGGTTTACAATTCCCTTAGGCTTTAAACTCTACTACAAATATAATCAGAATCTGGTTGCTCTTTGAATTGTTGTGAAATTGTATTAAATATTTTGTATTCGGTGACTTGCATGTACTTTTACTACATGAATATAATTATTGTTTTGGTGATAACGTGTCATGGGGGAATAACGCCAAATTAAGCTTCGGGCATTCTTTGACGGAGAGGTCATGCAGGTTTGTTCAGATATATATCCACAACCGAATAGTTAAACATATATATTAAACTTACAAAATTATGAAATAAAAGTTACAAACCTGTCCTTTGACGTTATTTTCCATGCCTGTGGGTACTAACACCAGTACTGTATGGACAAAAACGTCATATATGTACATTTACAAAACCACAGCAAAAGTCATCTTTATAGAAACACACTATTTTCTCACTGTTAATGACTCTCTGAAAGCAATCAGACGAACTCAGACGTAATGCTATCTTAGTAGTCACTGCAGAGATATTCCTAATATAAATGTTATCCACATATTCTGGTTTGATTATAGAGCTTTTTAAGTTTTATTTCTTTTTATTTGTTGAAATTGTGTTCTGATGAAGGAATTAAAGGACATGCCAGCAACCTTATCTTCACTATTTAGAAAATAAAGTATAGCTAAGAAAAGTTTGCTTAGTTTTTAATTTAAACGTAAGAATTGCAAAGATGCCTGTGTCTCAGAGAGGAAGTTTTGTCCTGCATTCATTGAAAGAGCAAGCTCAACGCATTTTGAAGACTAGAACAGGCCATTATACAGCAATGCTAAATAAGGAATCTAATAGAACGCTAAGCGGATATGCAGAGGGTGCCAAAAATGTATACACACTTCAATTAAAGAAAAAACGGTGTTAACATAACAAAACAGAATTCACATAAGCAGAAAATGATGAGCACTAATCATCTTTGACTTTTACAGTTATAACAGCTACAACAGTTGCTCAAATGCCCACCATCGGCGTCGGTACACTTCTGAGTATGTTGAACTACTGATGCAGTATTGTTTGCGAAAGTGTTCTCAGCGATTGCAGCGCATGCCGTTTCAATTTCTTCACGAAGTGCTGCCAGTGTAGCTGGTTTTCTACGGTGTACAACATCCTTAAGAGTTCCCCATAGTAGAAGTCCATAGAGTTAGATCCGCAGAACGCGATGGAAACTCAATCGGACATCTTCGTCCTCAACAGTGCCTTGGATAGTGCCTAGGATAGTGCTTTGGATCAAGTGCACGGGGCTTGTTGCTATGCGAGGTCTCCCAAATCTGTCCTTGTGAACATTGAATATGCACCATGAGTCTCAATTTTGTCTCGATGCGTGCAACTGTTACTCGTGTTGGCAGTTCTGCTTTGTACACACATCTCCATTGCCTTTGAACTTCAACAACATTCTCGGTTTTCCAATACCACTTCAAATTGCTTTCCGCTGTTCAAACGATAATCTTGGCTCCATTTTGTTGTAGCAATGCTAGCATAACGTAATGTGAATCAAACCTGTTTACAGAACATCATACGGTAATCTTAGCCTCATTTATTCATTGTTGATTTACGATAATCTTGGCTTCATTTGTTCATTGTTGATTTACCTGTCACTTAGCAACGCTATCATAATGTACAGACTACTATTGTTTTTCGGTCCAACTTTAAAATATATTAAAAAGATACCTATTTGAAAGTGTGTATACATTTTTTCACACCCTCAATACAAAACAAATGCCGAATGTCAATGCAATAAAATTATTTTGAAACTACCATCTTGGTGGAAGAAGTATGCATGAATAACTATAACTCATCCTTTTGCATACAAATATAATAAAATATTATGTATTTCAAATATCTTCAGACAGTTAAATATAGCAATTAAAACATTAGAGAAAATTGGAAAGAACATTCCACAGAATGTCAGAAAACAGAATACTCAAAGCAACTTTTCATTATAATTCAGATAGAAAGGCAAATTCGGGGAGACATAAGAAGAGGTAGTTTCATCAATTTGAAGCCGGAACGGGTAGAAGCCCAACCCATTAAGAAAATTATGAAGAAGAGAAGGAGGAAGGATTTATAATTTCAGAAAATAACATAACAAAGGTACACATTACTTTTTTATTGTTTTGTGCAGAAACAGTAGTCATTAAATTAATATGCTTCACTATTGCTTATGATTTTTGATGGACTGGTTTGAAGAGAACCCAAACGAATCAACGGGCTACAGCATTTGCCTGACAAAATCCAGTGGTTATAGCGAAAAGTTAAACAATTTCATTCAGCAATAATGTCTCAGCCTCAGGATTCAAATTATATCACTCTTAAGTTCTGAAGCACAGAGAATATTATTAACATTTTTCAGAGTGTTGTATTTATAGTTAACATTCCTCAATGAATCAATCTGAATTAAAATATTTAAATAAGAATAACACAGTTTTCAGATATAACATAATTTAAACAATGAAAATATATTAGAAATTTGCAGTGGTTAAAAGCAAACATTGGTTTATCATGGATTGGGGGTGGAACACTTCATTTTTCCATAGTGCGACTACTAATTCATCTCATATATTAACCAAAAAAACTGTAAAAGAAATCATGAACACTTTACCCAATGCTTCCTACATTAGAAAAATTGTTCGAAAGGTTCTCCATTCATCTGTAGGCATAGCTTACAGTGCCTCACGATGGATTGCCTTCTTTTTTCAACATCCAAAATCATCACGGATTTCTTGTACTGTAAATTAAAACACCCGCGAGTTCCCACAACAAATCCAAACACTTATGGGCAAGTAATTGGTCCAGAAAGACTACTCATAGTCTAAGGAAGATGACATCCAGCGATTATACTATAAACAATGCATTATGAAAACTGATACATGCCGTATGTTGGACGACGCACTCTCATGTAATGGAGAAACATTTTCTTGAAGAAAGTTGGGATATGTGCTTCTGTCCAGCATGGTAGTAAAAAGACAGGATTAAAACACACATAACCGATACTTAACTGAAAAGGAGATCTGTCATTATCCGTGACTTTTTTACAACCAGACATAGTTGTTATGGTTCTTATAAAAGTTTCCTTCCTCCTCAAACAAAATAATGTTAAAAATCGGATATGCAAATTCTCTGTGACCACAATCAATGGACAAACGCGATCCATTTTGGAAAATCAGCAAGCTCCAAAGCCTAAGCACGCTGGAATGTGAATGAGTGATAGTTTTCATTAAGAAGAATATGCATACAAAAAATAAAAATAACAATAAAATATAAACTGATACTCATTGAATGTGCAACCAAAAAGTGATTGTCTTTGGTCGTCTATCGAAGAGATGAACAACTTCTTCAATTTGGAAAATGCTCATACTGCGGACGAGTTCATATTTATGGCAAACCACCACATTGCCTGTTTCTCTCACAATGACAGCAGTGGTATTAATTTTTTCTTCCGTTAGAGCACAACCTGGAAGTTCGGATCCACCTTGCTTTGAAATTGATTGCCTCCCTTATTTAAACATTTTAAACCATCCTCGAGTTGCGTAATAGAGAACAACAAAACTTCCACTGGTCTCCTTTAACATTGCATGGGTCACAGCTGAAGATTTGCGGTCACCTCCATTTTGCTGTTGTGGAACTGAACATGTCTCAACTTGCACACCTCCCACAAGTGGGGACCGGAAATGACAACAATAAAACTACTACGTGTACATTGCGCAATTAGGCAACAAAATGATGTAAAGTTAAATTTTAGCGCGAGAAATTATGCCTGTAAAACTTATGACCATTCTTTAATGAACAGCCCTAGTAAGTATATTTTCCATGTGGATGCTGATGTTCAAAACAGCTGAATTGTTTTGCCACTATCGGGATATATAGCAATGTTTTATAGTTTTAAACGTAAATAGATTTTTAAGTGAAATGAACCTAAAATAGCTCAAACTAAACGAAGTACAATGAAATTGCTATCACAGTCCGATAGCTACAAATTTTTATTGACAAATAGGCTATTAATTTTTCCCTATATTTTGATGGAAAATGAGGTTGCGAAAAGAGAGTTCTATTTGGGAGTAAATGTGTTATTTTAATTCAATTCTTATTCTCATAATTTCTAAAAATAAGCAGAGTAAAATTCAACGATCATCCGACAATAATTCACCTTTCTGACGAATTATTTCAAATTACGGCTGGAACTAATACAATGAGAAGTTTAACTGTGATAAGGAGCTGAAAGAAAAGTGTAGAGAAAAATTAAGACCATTTGTATCGCTACTTGGACAAAACAACTTGGAAGTGCAAAGAGTTCTGGAGTTCTTTGATACTGCTACTTGCTTTGAAAGTTTAGTTGCTAACAAGCGGATCCGCGTTGAACAAGTTCCCTGGGTGAAAACATTTCTGAAGTTATCCTTCCCTGGATGATAAGTAATTTTAGTTGCAATGGACTTCAGGTTCCATTGCTCTTTCTTTAAATAATTTATTTTCCTCCGATTTTCATAATGAGGCGTTAAACATTTAAGAGCAGAAAGGTCATAAGCACTACGGCAGTACACTCCTTTTCTTCAAGTAACGTTGCATTAAAAGCTCATCCCTGACTGTTCGTAATAATATAGCATGAGGGTGAAGCTGTTCAATATTGATGGTAAATAGGCCTTCACTCAGCACTATACATATTTCATATTTCATTCAACATCTTTACATAAAGAAATAGTAATGACTTGCGTCACATTGTGTAGTTTTTTACAAGTAATTTAATTTCCTCTTATCTTTGTTGGAAATCAACGCAATGAATTAAAGTGATGAAAGCTTATGATTTCCAGATATTAAGGAATTTTGTATTCCTATGATGCTATAGTTGTGTGAAATTCTAACGTTCTCAGTTCCCTTCGTTTCGTGTGTCTCGGTACCTACTAACTTTCGTGTTTGACAAGATCGCTATTCCTTTCACTTTTACTTGTTATCAGTGGTAGCTTATGGAGGTCGCGGAAGGGGAAAATAGCGCAGAGAAAAAATTAATTTTTGATTTTTGGTAGGTGACCCAAAAAAGAGGAAACTGGGGTACATATTAAATATTTAGTAATAAAGGGATTGAGTCTTTCTTAATTTGGTATAAATACTTATTTAAAAATCTTCAGAAAAATAATGTGTACATTAAAGCTACCTCTATTTTTATCAAAGGTATATTAAAATATTAATTTAATTCTTTCCTTAAATTGCGCTTAACAGCAGTAAAATCAATATATTGAACGCTGTGACTCAATCATCCATATATTTTAATGCCGTTACCTGTTTTGCAGCAGAACATTTTCCCCCTCTGATCTTCTGATACTGATACTCTGATTTGATACTCAAATTGTTTAAGCCGACGACATCCCAAATCAGTGACGCTGAAATATGAAAAACTCACTGTGGTCATTTTAAATCCCTTTGGGTCGGCCATTTCTGTCCTGACGTCTGGTGTGGGAGCACCACTTCTAAGAGGCTCAGATTCCGTCGTTGGGGTGGTCAATCTAGAAACGATGTTATGGACACCATTTCTGATGATGTTTCACCGCTACTGGCTCCTGGACTCCTGTTGTCTCCCCCATCTCATCTCCCTCTCCTAGATGGCCTCTCGCGTGACTGCGGTACAGATTTTTCTCCTCCGTTCGTGTCAATCTATTCCAATATGTAGTCATCGCATGTTGACGGTTAATACTTCGCTTTAAAACATTTTATTAAAACTTATCCGGACTTAAAAACCCATTAAACAAAGAAAATGGGTAGAAAATATTCCGGAGTTCAAGAAGAGTTTGAAGAGCTGACTACCAATCAAAAGTGATATTAAAATTGTTTGAGAGATAATTTCACAGATGCAGTAATGATGTTTTGATCTCGTTTATATCGTTTCTGCCTATATCGACATATATTTCGTCCCTTAATCCACCATATAACAGATTATGTCAAAGTTTGATCATAAAGCGGTCTCAGTCTTTTCAACCTTTAACGCATTTTTACATTAATCCCCGCAAAGCATGATCGCTACCGAGCTTGCCTCTGATTATAGTCCTGACCTTTATTGTACACTTAGGCACCATTAACACTTCGTTGCTTCACAAGAAAGTCCTTGTTTGCTATAAGCATATTCTTCTTTTGAATGTGTTATACAGGACGATCAAATTTATTCGGACATTCCCACGAATCAGTTTGAATGGATGATTTAATTACTAGTCAGCGCTAATTGTCTTGAAGGATATCTGCTTCCAGATTATGATGCAATCGAGTGATTAGTTAATGAACTAACAGGACCGTATTTTGAAAGCAAATTGAATATCTACAACGTTGTTTTCTTTCTCTCTCTCTCTCTCTCTCTCTCTCTCTCTCTGCGCATTCTTGCCCCCTACAACGAATTCTCAGAACTAGTTAGGTAGTTATTCGTACGAATAAATTTGATCGCTCTTTATAGGTTCGGTATTCGCTTAGAAATGTAGCATGAGTTCACTACCGTGAAGTGAAGTGAAGTGAAGTTTACTAGGTGCCATGTCCACCCTCCGTACATATTTTACTAGTTGTGCAGGTAAGTAATGAAAATTGTTTTCGTGCAAGATGCTCTAACATGTTTTCTCTCAGTAAAAAATGTAGCTGTATTGCAAAGTAAAGTAATGCCCCAGTTGAAACACGCACACAGCTAAGAGGCTGCAGTCAATGGTTAGATATTTGCAGAAAAGAGTGACATTTTTGCTATTTGTCCTACTGCTCATATTCGTCCTTTAGAGCAGTGTAAATATTCCGTTGTTTATCTAGAAAAAAATGGTTACTTATTTTGTTTTAAATTTAGTGTAGTAAAAGCAAAGATAAAATCATTTAGCACTGCTTTTGTGAGGTTCTGTCCAATGGCTGGTGCCGTGCTGGTGCCAGTATGTTTAACATTCAAATTGCAAAGCGTTTCGTCCTGCAGTTTGAATAAAAGCGACAGGCGAGCGGCTGACGCTGCCTCATTCTGCCAGCTGTATATCCCAAGAGAAAAATTCATGCGGAAATTTCATTTATCAACCAAACTGACATAAACAACACTGTTCAGATAAGGGAATAGCGAGCTACGCAAAGAACTAATGCAAGTGACATCCTTTTTTCCATTAAATTTCTGCAACCTATAATATCATTAATTAGTCTGTACCCAAAGAATATTTTAAGCAAGCAGTGATTATTTTACAAAATAAGTGAAACAATATATGTGAAGTTAGCAATATTAGAGTACCTGTGACTACGTGGTACGCGTGTAGAAACATCTTCATTTTTTATTTCAATTAAGTTGATAAGTTCATTGCAAAGACCGACTCCAATTCTTAGACCATAATGCGGGTATCGATAGTACACAAAATGGCAACGATCGAGGTTCAGGCATATGGATGCTATTAAGCATTTTTTTTTATTTGGCTCGTTGCAGTTACGTGGTTCATAGCTGGAAGCAAATCAACATTAGTGTGTTATTTCCCTTTTTATTAAGTTAATATTGATTTTGTGAAATTATTCCAGCAACTTGGGTAATAGAAAGTGTTTAGTACAGCATGAGTCGTTTTGTTATGTGCCAGGTTGTACCACTGAATAAGACAATGTACCGCATAACGTCATACTTAAATTTAAAGAAGAGTCATTAAAAGGGAAGTGGATAAAGTGTATACACCGTGAAAATTTTGAGGTTAATGATAAAATTGTATTATGTATTAAAACTTTTGTACCAACATCTGTGGTTAGGGAGAGCAGTGTTCCTCTGCAGTTTTCCCTAATCTAACATCCTGTGGCACTGTGAGACTTAGCAATGAAAAGTAAGACCCGGAAAAAGGTAAGAAATGGGTTTTGAAGAGAATTTTAATGAATAATCATTTATAACTATAATATTTATAACCATGGCCAAGTTAAACGATGTCATTTCCATTAAAATAGCTGATGATAAATATGGCGCTGTCGCATTTATGTCGATTATGTTTATGTCGTTCATATCTTATTTGTAAGGTTGTGTATTTTTTAAATATTTGTGTTTGTCTGTGGAGGAGTTCAGTTCTATCTTGGAGCAGTGGAAGTAAGAAGTTTAAATGTAACAAATGGAGCAAATTATATAATTTGAGAGTTGCCTTGCTGCTGCTGCTACTACTAGTACTACTACTACTACTACTACTACTACTACTACTACTACTACTACTACTACTGCTACTGCTACTGTTACTACTACTACTGCTACTACTACTACTGCTACTGTAACCATTACTGCTCCTGCTGCTCCTGCTGCTCCCGCTACCGCAACCGCTACCACTACCACTACTACTACTACTACTACTACTACTACTACTACTACTACTACTGCTACTACTGCTACTGCTACTACTGTTACTACTACTGCTACTACTACTACTATTACTACTACTACTGTTACTACTACTACTGCTGCTACTGCTGCTGCTGCTGCTGCTGCTACTACTACTACTACTACTACAAATAATAGTAGTAATAATAATATTAATAATATATCGCAATTTTTAAGTGTTTAGCGCCCGTTTTAACTACTGGGACATCAAAGCAGGTGGACACTGATATTACATGTGATGAAATAATAAACTGCGAAAGTTTTTATTTTAAAGGAAAGAAGCTTTACAGATCTAAGTTTATGGTACTTACCCAGCATTTGCCATTTATGAGGACTGAGGAAAATCTGAAAAAAACTCACTCAGGGAGGATGGCCCTGGAGGGAATCGAACCCCAGAACTCCAACCGACGAATCCACGCCCTTAACACCTCGGCCATATCTCTCGTCATTAAAAAAGTGATTTTATTAATAGACTGTGTCAATGAAAGTTTACCACTAAATCATGACTTGGATATAGAGAAAGCTGGTAAAATAAACTGTGGATTAGAACAATTGAAGCTTTCATAGACAAATATAATTTCGGCAGAGCTCTATATATGGGCTGCAACTTTCTCTCTCTCTTTCTCACACACACGCACGCACGCACGCACGCACACACACATAAGGTAAATCGTATTTTGCATTGCATTTTCTTTTCCAGTAGTTTGATTATAACTGATTGTTTTACTTGTACATATCACTTTAATTAGATATAAGTGACTAACCATTTATATTTTTTGGTTTCTTTTTTTTTTTTTTTTTTTTGATTGATTTATTTATGGACGCTCTTTAACAGCTCAGGTCATCAGCGTCCCATTCAACTCAGGGCGTGAAACGGCCAGCAAATTTTGCTCAGAGGCCTCTCTTTCAGGCTTGAGGTTCTTTATCGTGCCGTAAATGTACGACACGGGACCCACGGCTTTACTTCCCTTCCGAAGGAAGCCATACTTAGGATTTTTACGCCCGAAAAAATCCATCGATCCTGGCCGGGTTCGAACCCATTTTTTTGGTTTCAAATCTGTGTATAGATGCATTTGTGTTTACAAGGTGCATTAATTTATTAGTCTAGTAAAATTGCTTAAATCAATTTTTAAGCATGTTACACTAATAAAATACTTGATTGAGTTCTTGTGTTGGTGTTAATTATTGTTCTTATTATTTTGTTACTTAACGATTTTTACGATTTCTTAATATTCTGTGTTTCATTTACATGTGAGAAATATTGTTTATTAATACTTTCCAATTCTTAAAAACCATCGAAATATTTTCGAAAGTAAAACAATATCATATTGTGAATACAATACTGCTTAAAAGTTTCTTGTTTGCTATTGGCAGTAGTTGGGCAAAGCCGGCCACCAGGTTTTTCTGCATTGGGGTCTGGGTAGTGGAGTCGGTCTTGCTCTATAGTCATATTTCTTTTCAAATGTGTGCAATTCACCACACTAAGTGTTTTTTAATATAACTTATTAAATGTCTATAAGAGAATACTTTTCATCCGCGCAATTCAAGTGGACTATAAAATTTGTTATATATAATTTAAACTATTCACTGAAAATAAAAGTATGACGGCTGAGCTGATAAAACGTATATAAAAATATTGGAATACAGATTTATGAATAAAGTATATGCCCAGTGTTCCTGAATAGTGGAATATTTTTTCAAGGTATAACTTCATGTACTTTCATTGCACACATGAATTGATGTACGTTTCTTTCCTTTAATTTTGTATAATATTTCCGCTACCAAATAAACAAGAAACTAATATTAAATCATGCATAGTTATTAACGTATATCTATTTTCCCCTCTACTTGTGTACCTATATTAAGCGTACTTTCTTTTATCTGTTAGTGATTCTGAACTGCTGATTTATGTATCAGTTCATGTAAATGAAGTATTTACGTAATGACAGTAAATAAGGTGTCTTTTAGCGCAGTATGAGGCAGCTAGACTGCATTTTAGCCGCTCTTTGCTCTAAAATATGAAACATCTATACTCGTACACTCTTAACAACGAATATTTTAGTATGGGGTTTATTGATAGATTAGATGCATGTTAAACCACGCCATGGCTCCCAGTCACCGATACAAATAGCTGGGATTGTGAGATCAAAATCACGCTAAAATTTCATTTCGTTCTTTTTCTTTGTGGATAATTTTAAAGCAATTAACTTCCGTTAACCTTATATTTGAAATATTGCTTGAAGCGTACACTTGGCGTCAAAACATGGTTCGCATAATAACACTGCTCGTTTACATGAAGGGGTGAAATCATAGTTAAAAAAGAAGTGCGTTAATTACATTTTTGACAATAATTAAGCAGGCGACTTTATAATGCTTTATTAACTTCCTGCTGCGGGATTAAGTAAATTTATGCACTATTTTCGAATGAGAATTCTAAAGTTCAGAGAAATACTGAGTTCACGACATTTTAACAACATATCAGCATTTTGGTTTTCGTAAGTTTATTAAACTGCTTATTTTACTGCAAACAGTATATGGACATAATTACATGTAATATTTATGACACCGTATAGATGTGGGCCTTTCTGAAGCAGAGCGATTAGTTCATTGCTTACCCTTTATGTTTCAGGATAGCCTCCAGTAAACCCATTGTTGGGCTCTAAATAGATTGCATTATCAAATATTTGTTTAGCTAGAAAACTCACGATTGTTTAATTGTATTTAAAATACTTAAACAAGTGTTACTACCTCAAGTATACGCTGCTACTTCGAGGTTCTCAGTATGAAAAGCACTGGAAACGGGTTGTGAGGAGGATTGCCGCTTACAGCGTTGAATTGGGCACGAATGTTGTAATGCTCCTATAACAGCTGATAAACCGCCACTGCTTTCGTTTGTTTTGAACTGCTGCTTGCCTCACATTTACCAGTTTCGTTAAAATACAGGAGAGGAAGTGATCGGAACACTTGATTTGCTTTATGGTATGCGTCGTGCTACCGTGATATAGCCTGCAAAATACTTCGACCTCATGCATACATAAATAGGGTAACTTTGTTGAGCGTGCCTAGTAGAGGTTTATAAGGGGTAATAGAATTTTCAAAATATTTTTTCAGTGCAAATTGTGCTGGGATTATGTACCAGCACACTATACTAAAAAAACAACATTCAGTGCTCATAATTTTTAATGAATAATCAATGAACTTCTTATTCCATCTAATAGTTTTCTCTCGTAAATCAACTGTGCCACAAAAATTAGGAGAAATGTGTGCCGAGAATTCAAAGCAAAACCAATAGTAGTAACATTTACTAATAACAAATTAATCTCAATGAAATAACTGCTACTAAATTTATGAAATTCATAAAAAAATTACAAAACTTCAAAAACAGATACAAATAATACAGTCATTCTTTGCCTTCATCAGCACGTTATTCAAAACACGGGTGACCGAGATCATTAAAGTATTGAATCGTGAATGGGAAGTCTGGGGTTCGATTCCCACCGGGACTGTCTTATGCGATGTTTTCCTCACTCTTCTTAAATGGGAAATATCGGAAAGACACGCTAAGCCTGGAACGCTACCATCCCTAAAAATTCTATCCCAATTTTCATTTCATCCCAAGAGTCATCAGTGTCCACGGCCTGTGGTACCTCAGTAGTAAAAATGGGCGTTAAACACCATTAAAAAACAGAGATTGCTGTTGAGATATGGGGAATAAATTCAAATCTGAAACTTGAGACCCTTAAAAACTTGCACATTTTTAATTGAAAAACAAACTGCTGGCTTGAGCTTCAGTAAACAAAACAAAACTATCATATTATTGCACTATAAGCTTGTAATCTACACATCATTCATAACAGTTCTTACATTAGCACGTAAAACACAAAATATGGTGGTGTAGGCACTGGAAACATATGAAAAGTCAGATTTTTACTTCTTTCAAGTTCTTGCAGACTTTTTGCAAATACCCTTTCCTTGGGTGTTGTGTATAAAATGAATTAAGTCTAACCATGACAAACAAACCTTTTAATCAACCTCTCTGATAAATTCAACTAATTACCGGGTTTTGTTTTTCCCATCTAAGGAATGGAGTACCTATAAACTGTAAATAGTTTAGTTTTTTTTCTGATTACAATGGTGAAACGAATTATATTATTTTTAGCCGCTATTTAAAATAATTACGTACTAAAATTCGAACTTCTTTTTTAGGCATGTAAGCCGTTGCACTCATATAGTGTTTATAATTTCCTCTTCCGCATATTTATTACTTTGAGCCTTTAGCAATCTACCACGCAATCAGAAAACCCTTGTGGAAACTTTTTTTTGCTAACATTTCCCACCTGTATAGCTGTGTATCTTATATTCAAACCTTTCCTTAAGACCCATGAATATTTTATGCGATCAAACTTCGAAATTGTATGGTAGGATGGCTGCAGCAGAGAAAGTCAGCGGTGCCGTTTCGCTAGTGAAAAAATTTCCTGAGGAGAACAATACGCGACCAAGGAAAGCAAACGGGGTTCTCATGCCAAACACAGGAAGTTAATGAATTCTAATGCCAACTCGTTTACCGATCAGGCATTGGCGTTGCGCCTGGATGACAGATACGGAGTAGTTTACTGCATTTGTAGCGCGCGCACCGTAAATTGGCGGATTACATTATATTACGCTGAATGATGAAAGTGAAGATGGACATGGGATGATGATGGAGCAACGGCTGAGTGCTACGAGAAAATCTGCCCGGGTACTGCTTCGTATGCCATAAATCCCAATTACGGCCGCTGGAATCGGAACCGAGCAACTTTTGTGAGAGGCAAGCAGTTAACTTTTTGGCCAAGACACTGCCTCAGACAAGGGGAACAAACGAAATGGGTTTAAAATTGAATAGGTGTCATAATTATTTACCAATATCTGCGAGTATCCTACCGCAAAGTTTGTTCGCAGTGAGTGCTATATTATTTAATGGACGAAACATTGCAAAAGGCTGTTCAAAATTAGTTTAGTTTTAGATCCCAGCCATAAAAATTCCACGAGTCCGATGTTCTTCATCTTGTGTTACAGTTGGAGAAGAATGTTAACAGCTATGGCGATTATTTAGTGGCGAATTTAAATATTTCTCTTCTGTTAGTGATGCCACTGAGGTATTCTAAATTGAAGAACGTGCCAGGGGTACCGTATAGTGAGGTTATTTGAGTTACGGGCTGTTTGGGCGCGGATACTTCCTGGGGAAGTATAGCCGTCGTGACCGCAAAAATGCAGTCGAGTCGCCGTGCGTAAATTTAGCATTTTTATTTTAGTATTTAATTTTTACTTAAAGCACAACATTATACTGTATTTAATAATAAGCAATTACCTGTGTTATAAGAGATGTTGAACCCGATGTCTCTTACCGGAGACTCATTGCCGTCATCTGAGTATAAAATTGCTATATTTCATCTAACCTTTCATTCGTAAAAACACGCGGTTCGGAACACGTTTCTTGTCCTTGAAAGATTCTCTCGTAAGTTTTTAACAAGATGGCGAACAGTTTTTATAACTAGAATACAACTATCAGGATATCGCTCGGTCACTTCCTCACAAGAATTTGTTTTCAAATATGCATGTTACATAAAAACTCGTTCTTCAAAATTATATTCATGTAGTGGCATAACCAATGAAGAACAATAAGCGTACGATTTACACACAATAATAGCATTGAGTAACACACGAAAGCACAACAATTTGTTGACAAATACTATCTCAATCTAACTAAAAGGTTCTAAATGCACATGCATTACACTGTTTTGACCATTGGATTCTTCCAGCACGCAGCTGCATTCTGCCGGCCCGAAACTCAAATAATCTTACTGTAAGCGAGTGTAAGACAAAAACATCTTCCCATTTTGCATTTTCCGTTAATATTATCATTTATCTTGCTTTTGATTTTAGTTCTTTGCACATAACCTTATTTCTAAGCACAGTTTGGGTAGGTCAATAATACGTCAACAACATCGGTGATTCAATTTTAACAGTTAATTTTTGTGATGGAATTCCAAGTGACTCCAACTAAATAAAAAGATACTAAGTTGAATAAAACAAACATGCTAACTATCAATGGTGATATCGTTAGAGTTGTATGTCTTATGGAAGTGAAAAAGCTGGAACTGTATAGGAAATATTTATGCTTTTTACTTACTGTTTTAGGCATCTTAAGTGCGGAATACGTTTCTTTTTTGTGAATGGTGAAAATGTCAATGTACTAAGTGAAAAATTTTAAATATATAAACTTACTCACCTGCAAGCCAATGCAATGGTCAGCTCAAGCTTAAATCCTATCTAAAGCGAGATTCTAACTACGACTGAAATGTTAGTTTCTATGGAATAAAATCTTAGGTACATGAATACCTCAGAGATTTCAAGAACATCGCTGTCGTTTTGTGAAGAAGAATTTGATTAACCTGTTAATATACCATCCCTTGTTTCATTAGAAATTAGAAAAAAATGTATGTGCTGTATGTACGTCACAGATGTTGAAATAAGGCTATAGTGTTTTATTTTTTTGTTGTAAAGGGGCTTTTGAAGAGCATGTGTGGTAGAAGGCATAAATTCGTTCTGTTACTATTGAAGATTAAATTGCTTTAAGCATAGTGTTTATGAATATTCAAGTCGTGCACTTTGTCCTACAACTAAATCGTTTTTGTCTGTGCATTTAACGATACATATTTATGAAATAATACGATTACATTATTAATTTATCATGCAAAAGAGTTTTGTTTTTTCAATTAATTTTAGTCAGTCATATAACCAATTATACCCATGAACAGATGTTAACGGCTTAAAATAAAGCTGCTCTATTTCACCATATTCAATTAACATTTTTATACACTAATTATTTGAAATTGTGGTGCCAAATTTACAGAATATCTTTACGAATTTTAAGTAACGTTAATAAAATGAAATGAATGAATATTTCATTTTCATTGTTGTAATGAAAACATGTTCTCTGTGTTCAAAATATGCATAGCAATTAGGAATTCTATTATTGTTTGCGTCCGTGTGAAAGTGAATAAGGGTAAACTATAGTTGGTAATATTTTTTGCAGAATGATTATAATTTCGTTACGATGGGAAGGGAACAATTGGGGAAATTACAATCATCTCATCTTGTTACAACTGAGAAACATATAAATATAGCGTTTAATAAATTGTCATATAATAGCATATACATTGTTATAGGTTTTGTTATTGTTGGGCACAGGAAGCGCCCATTAAGTGAAAACTTTTATTACTTGAAAGTGGCGGTTATAAATCCGTTGCTTTGGAGCTTTAATTTAGTTGGTGGTGTGAGATCTCCCACCCAAGAGTAGCACGTGGAGCATGTAAGAAATAGTTGAACAGCAACCACCGTACACGATAGAGGTGTCGTACCGCATCCTCTCACCCGTCCAGCCAGCATCTCACTATTTCAATCTGCACACCAATTATACAGTATTTTTTTTGGATAAATTAGAATGTTATAATAAATTTTATAATGTAACTTAGTTAATTACTGGTTTCTAATTTAACAAAATTCCGTTCAGCCAAACAAGTACAAGAATTACATAGATACAGTTAGTAGATATTGAAACCCTATAGAACGACGTCTTTATTCCTGGATGTCTTAGGTTCGTCATATCATTTTAGAGAAGGCTGTATGCCATGTTTTGGTGTCATGACAATATTTTGATAGAAATGACTTGCTATTTTATATCCATAATCTAAAAACCAAATATTTTGTATAAGTTTTACACTTTTATATTCAGGTTTATATATACACGATAGAAGTGAAATAATCAAGCAAATTTATTTGAACAAAAGAGTACTTAAAGAACTACAATACATATTGTGATAAATTATAAGGTAAATTAGAATATAAAGTTGAAAGTTCATCAGTATAGCAATGTCACTAAGAGGTAACCTGCATTGTGATACGTAAAATACTTCCACTGAATATCAACAAAAGCAAAGCAAATTGACTGACAGAAAGCTGGAATCTCACTGACTGTCCTTGCATATTGATGCTGTCCCAACCACATTGCTGCCTGCGACCTTGAAAGTTCCCGAATTTTGTTTTTCGTACTGTGACCTCAAATACTGATTTTTAAAATTGTATTTAAAACAAACGATCCACTCTTTTGAAATACGGCAAAGGCATAAATGTTAATCCAATTTTCTGTCGATGTGAAAAATAATGAAGGTTCTACGCGCAATAATTGTTAAACTAGAGGATGCTAAATTTTTCAGAAAAATGTTTATAAACCTATAAACTTCTCGCCAATAGGGTATCTGACTACATGCATGCACAGAAAATCTGCATTGTTATTTTACTTGAACCCTATATATTCTACAATTATGAATAATTTAAAGTCAATATACCTACTAGCCATACTAAACAAAATTGTTTTATAAAATTTATGAGAAAAGTTCTCCGGATTGAAAAATATAGCTATTTAGTGGATGCTGTTTTAATACAGCGTAAAACCTGCCTTGAACCAGTTATTTCTTCATTTTAAAAATATTAAATTTTTGCAGACTTTTGAGAATCCTTCATAGCTTACCATTGCATGTAAATTTACAACTATGAAAGCTACAGTTAAACATTATGAGAAAGAGCGTTGCAGTCATCATAGTCGGTTGTTATCTACAGTTGTCACTACGTTGAAGACAAAGCAATCTAAAGGTGGTGAAAATGAGGGACTGTGATAAGACAAAATATTGGGTACAGAGAGAGATGCGTGATCACTGGAAGCAGATTTGTAATATTTTCACATACATTGTTAAAATGATTACAGACATAGTGCATAATCTATTATACATGTTAACAACCATTGAAACACTGTAAGACATCTGCACTACACTTCTAATTGCAAAGAAACTAAACATTAGTTAATGATTGTATTAAAAATGTATTACAAAATAAGAGTACAACTTGGAAAAGTCATAAGAGAGCAGCAGGGAAATTCGTTATCTAAATCGAGCATGCTTCACTTACAAACAGAACCAAAGTTGATATACGTAAAGAACTGTATGAATATCCTTCGGAGAATGTACTAATGTTTCTTTACTATCTCTCGTGTGTGTTAAGCAATATGTGGTCACACATTGTTGTGTAAGATATATTTAATATTACTTGTTGCGAAGAATTTCGTTGACTCGGTATAGCTGATCTGAATGCATCTGAGCGGTGATAGTTTGCCTCACTGCAGCAGCACATAATTTGCATCCTCCTCCTCCTCCTCCTTCTTCAACTGTTTATCTTACTTCCGGATTACGAGGCCGATGCTCTGATCAGTCGCCTGTCTGGGAGCTAATTATAATTGCAACATATAATGTATACACTCACTGAGGGACCACTGAGTGGCCAGTCCAATGTCAGGCCGCCTCGAAGACATCACACAGAAGAAGAGCAAACACGAAGGTAAGATGAATAATGAAATGAAAGGTAAATCATGGCAGACAAGTATCTAATCTAGCACGGCATTTACCCTTTCTAAAATGCATGGACAACCTGTCACGCTAATCGGCCGTAGGATTTGACCCTGGGTCTTTCCGAATACGAATTCCAGCGTTACCGCCTCAGCCAACCCGCTCAATATTCATAAACCGAATAGATATTGTAAGATGAAAATAAATTACTCTTTTGTTCTCGTAACAAAACATTTTTACATCGTTTGTCAGTCTTTTGAAAAATTAAAATTCGTGCGCTTTTCATGCTTTCATTATAACATTCAATTATAATATTAGGTGTTACAACTTTTAGTAAATTAAAGCACTTTAATATCCTCAAGACTCTAACCTGTGTCATTTACACAATAGATCTACTTGTATTTGGTTGCATGAATAGCACTCAGGGGACTCTGTTTGCCATTCCATTTCTACTTCCTAATATATGCCTCTATTAATTTATACATGTCAAATTAAACCAGACAGTTACCATACCAAATTAATCTGAACTTAACCCAGACAAAACTACGGCATTAATACAGGCAAAATTATTCAGGAATAAGTGAAGCCATGGACCATTTTATAAAAATGTTACATGGTGCTAAAACTTGCTTCTGCGCATGCGTAAACTTGCAGTTGCATCCATATTTTGTTGTTGTTTTTATTCTTAAACATGAGAGGCGATAAAAAAAGAAACGTGACAGAAGTCTCACAGTAGAGAAAGGAAAAAAAGCACTGCATTAAATAACACAAAAAGATTGGCAATAAGAGCGGATAAAAGTATCCACAAGCTCAAATATGTAGAAGAAACAAGAATGGAGGAAAGTGTTCTCATTTCGGATTTATTATAGAAATGTGTATACTATTTATGGTGCCAATAAACCGTAAGATGAATAAACAAATATATTTACTATTTTGTAATGAACAGATATACTTATACATTATTACGAATATTTATTTTTATCATAATGTTTTCATATTTTCCACATTACATACAAAAGTTGATTCTCGCTATGACTGCCCTCCCTGACTGAAGATGAAAATAAGATATTTTCCACGCTTTCCACAGTCCTCATAAATGGAAATGCCGGGAAAGTGCCATAAACTTAGGCCTGGAAAGATTCTTCCCTTTAAAAAAGTCCCTTTCCAATTAATAATTTCATCTCGTGTACCACTAGTGCCCATCGCCTGTGATCCTCAGCAATCAAAATGGGCGTTAAACATTATTAACAATTTTCTTCGATCGTCTCGCTTTATGCTACGTGATATGGCTAATTGCTGTGAAAGTTCCGTATAAGGTGACATAATGACACGGATCAGAACTCAGAATTAGGTTAAACGCATTTCTTTCTTCGTTACATAAAGAAAATAACGAAGGCTTATGCATACCGCGATATAGTTGTAACAGAAATTGTGTTACTGAAAAGCAGCAGTGCATAGCGCGTCGCCTTGAACCTTCAATGTAGTAGCAGTGGAGGATATGATTCATTAAAATTAATAAAATTTTGAAGTCGATAATGTACAGAATACATCGATAAAATGAAAAAGTATTGCCTATGGGCTTTCTGCAGTAGAGCTGGAGAAAATTTAATGGTACATTTGACACGACATTATAGGTGTCTATTTGACATTATGTAGACTAGCAGTATTACCTCGATATAAGCCCCAAGCATAATAAAGCATAATAATGCTGTTAGAACCCTCAATCGAAATTCACACCTAAGTTCTAGTTGTAATTCTTGTCCATTGTTGTCGACAATTATGAATTTCTCAGGAACTTATTTATATAAAGGGAACGAAGAAATCTTCTTAATGCCCAATGTTCTCACCTTCACAATATTGTTCTTCTGATTCAGAATTGTGGTCAAAAGCTGCATTGAGATTTCCAGGGTGTTCATCACTCTCACTCTTCATTATTTTCTTCTTCTTCTTCTTCTTCTTCTTCTTCTTCTTCTTCTTCTATTTCTTTCAATCATTATTCCCAATTATTAGACTTTTTCGAGCCAAATGCGCCACATTATCACCTATGCTAATGTGTTTGCAAGAGATCCAAATTCCTAAACAGCTTACACAGCAAACACACAATACTTGGATAGGTCACGTGGATAAAATTTTATCTGCTACAAGAAAATGTAACAATAACGCAACAAATGGTAAATGGTAATAAATAATCAAACACTAGCAAAAGAGGCAAACTAAGCTCCAGGAAAAATTCAGAAGAGAAAAAAAAAAGTAAGTCTCTATTTCTGTAACCATAGCTCAAAGAAAGATCATTGTAAACTAAAATAATTTCGCATAAGTTCTAAGTGCCGAAAGGTTTGTGATGAATACAAAAAAATACAGAATATACATATGATAAAACGATAAACTGATATTAATGGTGAATATGAAACCAGTAAAAGCATACAACATTTTAAATGAATTAAATATAAGTGAGAGGAACACGTGCATATAAACCTAATCTGAGAATCTGAATCCTCGATTACTACAAATATTTAAGGACATCTAAGGATGAATATAACGCAAAATTAGCATTTAAATAAGTGAATGTGGACCATATAACAAAGGATAAATTAATAAAAAATAGAAAAGGTCCGAGAATTGATGAAGTAAACATAGAATTTATTATATATACACAAATTAGGGGTGTGGGATTTAGAACTATTAAACTAATGATAGAAACACAGCCATAAGAATGAAGAATTGGTAATCACATTTATACAAGAGGTAAAAGAAACCAATAAAATAATTTCAAGTTAATTTATTTAAAACGAAAATGAAATGTATTAAAATAATACCAGATGATTAAAAACAATAACATATACGATTTTGAAAGAAGAACTAAATAAATTCCCAAATGGTAGATTCTATGTAGTATTTTAAACTTTTCTCAACTAATAGAAAGCACCGAGAATATATGTGACATCTTCCCATGTCTAGCTTATATTAAAGAATTTGATTGAGTGATTGGAAATGTGTTAGATAAACTAAAGAGTAACATCCAAGATATTCATTTACTCTCTTAAAGAGAACTAAGTATGACAATGAGTTATTCTCTAAGCAGATGCCAGAAACGTATGGAAAATGAAGGTAGGCATTTCCAACATCTCATTGCGTGATATAGTTAAGCATATGCCTTTGTTAGCACAAAAAATAAATATTGTAGTTTATCAGTCACTCTAGTCTCGCCAGTTTTTTGCCTGTCGGTCGGAAGCATATGTTCAGCGACCCATGAATTTACCGCCAGGCTCATGTTTTACAGATAATTCGCTCATGTAGCATAATCGGATAGAATGGCTCTCAATAATATTGAAATGAAATAAAAGCATTAAAGCAGCCTAGCCCAAATAGAAGTAACGAGATTTACCTTGGTCAGGTTATTTGATTTCCCACGAGTTTACACTCACGCTAAAAATGCAAATAACAGGTAACTGTACACACCGACGGATTCCGAGCTCTTTTGTTTTCTCGTTCATTTTTTTCACTCATGGTTTGGAAGACATATGTTGTTACGGTACATAAAACACTTACGAAAAAGAAACAGGGAGCAATCCTCTCTCGAGACAATTCAATGAGTTTTAGGGCCAGTTAAGGAATACGGTATAATTGTGTAAAACATGTATTATGACTGTGGGCCTGTTCAGATGTGGCGCAATGCAAAAATAAGGTGTACAAAACCATACAATATTAGGAGAACCAGAATACTTACTTATATTGCTGTAATATCTTGAGGCTCGTTAAGTTGGCACCATATTTACTTCAGTAGTGCAGTTTAACTAACATAGATGGAAGGTAACAAACCAAACATAATGGAGCGCTGGGGAACTTGGAATGCTTTAAGTTTGACATTAATGCTCGTCTCAGATATTGCCTCTCCGCCACACCTAACTTATTAGAATTAGGGATAGAGGTTCTCTCTCCGAAACATTTACCTACCATTACAACAATGGAAATTATGAACTAGCCTACCAGAACTAGCTAATTTCGTTTGGCTGCTTCCATAACATGAATGAATGAATGAATGAATGAATGAATGAATGAATGAATGATTGATTGAATGGTGTTTACGCCCGCTTTTACTGCTGAGGTACAACAGGCAATGAACACTGATGATACATAAAATGATACTTTGAGAAAGGATGTATTTTTAAGGAAAGAAACGTTCCAGGCCTAAGTTTAGGATACCTCCCCGGCATATGCCATTTATGAGGACTGAGGAAAACCTGAAAAAACCTCAGTCAGGGAGAATGGTCCTGGCGGGATTCGAACCCCAGACCACGAGTCCGCGCCTTAGCGACCTTGGCCATCCGTGGCGCTATTACATGAAAGAAAAGCTGAGAGGTTGCAGATATAAGGGGCATGATTTGTTATTAAGAAAAACAAAATACTTAGAGAAAACGATTTTAGTAAATCAACATTAGAATTAAACTGAAGTAACACATTTGCTTCAATTAATGTCGACTACAGTAATCTGAATATCTTATCTCGCATGGTGTTCAGACTAATGGTCCATATGAATTGCAAAGTTGTATAAGACGATGAATGGAATGAACTTCTACTACTGTGAATTAGTGCCATTAGAATTGGAATATATTCATAGTTTAATTTTAAAATTCATAAAATAAATTTTGTGCTAAAATAACTACAAATTTACAACTCTTAACTCCTAGTCATTTACTGCCACAGTTTAATTAAATAAGTCAGTTTATCCACGGAAACTTTTATTTAAATCACAGAAAAAATTATTTGAAATAAAAATTTTGGAAATTAATTCCTTAACAATTCAGAAATATTTCTTTCCTT
Organism: Metallyticus violacea; assembly: GCA_030762175.1. Classification (NCBI taxonomy): domain Eukaryota; kingdom Metazoa; phylum Arthropoda; class Insecta; order Mantodea; family Metallyticidae; genus Metallyticus; species Metallyticus violacea. The sequence continues at coordinate 271,621,139 of CM060846.1, read as the reverse complement.
TAATATGCAAGACAATATTAATAGTTGTGCAAGAAAATATAGCGAATGTTATGATACTATATGATACAAAGAGTAATTAAATAAATATGTTATAGAAAAGGTAATATATGATTAGTTTCTAATTTAAAATAATTTGTAATTTTAAAATATCAACTAATGAATATTACTTTCATCATATTCCTGGATGAAAATTATTAGAATTTCATGAATTATAGGAGGTGTATTATATTTGTATTATGATTTCTTTAAGAGAACAATTTAATATTAATGTGGTTACTGCTTAGTGATAAAAATCTGTTAGTGGCTTGTATAGTTGTAAGACTTACATAACTGACATATATTACTCATAATATATGAATTATTTACCCGAATCTTATTTACTGTAGAGATATGCATTATTTAATAAAATGGAGAAGCGACATCAACTGAAATATTTAGATTAAGCCATTTTAGGTGCATTTTAATACCTTTATTTTACTTTATATTTTGGAAAATATGTTGAAGGAACATGAGAAAAGCTTGTGAAGCTCTATTTCTTGCACGTCCTTATAATTTAAAACTTAAGGGTAGTGAGCAAATTCAGACGACACATTTTCTCAAAATTCATTTATTTATTTTCTTTATAAAATATACTCAACCGCTTCAGTCAAAATATATGGTAAATTACACTATTATCTCCGTCAATAATTCATTATAAAGAAATCAATAGTTAATAAATAGATATAACTATTTTGGGTAGATTTTTACTTATTGTTTGGATACATTTATTATACGCAACAGCAAAGGCTTAGATATAGCGTGCCAACCATGCACCAGACTATTCGTACGAAACCGTTACGTTATCGCTCTTAAAACTTTAATATAAATTATTCAAAACATGCACAGTTTTATTTTTATCAGAAGACGCTAAGATGTCAGGAATGTCGTAACAATGATCGCGTTGCTTCTTTATCGCGATTTGTGTATTTATCGTGTCTCCTTTAGAGCCAAAGTTCTCCTTTTTCCCGCATCATTTCTACTATCGAGTTCCTCGGCATTCTATGATATCTTTATACAATTAAATAAAGCATTCATACGGGGCTCGCAACCGAAGATTGCACAAGTTTCATAATATTTGTAGCGTCGTGATTATATGATTTCATTGGCTACGGAATTGCAAATTTTAATACTACAAAATTTCTTGCACGTCCTTCAACAGTTTAGCGTACTGTACTTTAAATTTCATTGGATAACGCTATTTTAATGTCATAGAAAGGGCAAAATATTTTATTTTAAAAAGCAATTTCACGTGCTCTAAAAACATCATAACTGCGTCGTTTCACTCCTCCATTACAAAAGATACAACATTCACAAGGGAGTTTTGGTTTTACTCTGGCTTCCCATCATTACAGAGTAAGTGAGATAATAAATATTTGTAATTTTAAAGCAGCTATTCTGTGATTTCTTACCGGTATGTTGTGCTTTCTGTATATAAGAAACTTCGATGACAGAATTCATGTGTGTAAAATTAAGATGGTACAGTGTTTAACAATGAGCATGTCTGTAATGTATACTTTTAGTAATATTTAAGAAGTAGCATGTAATATTACATCAAAGTAAGGAAAACCCCACATCTTTCTCCGAACACGGTAAATCTTGGCAAAAGTCACACAGTAGAAACGAATTCCTTCAGGAATTAGGTGAGTGAAGGGTTGGCCATGCCTTAGGCATATTTTCACTCGGGAGACCACAGGTGCGCGTTGGCAGGTCATTGACATAATTTGTAAAATTTGTTTGAAGTGAGCTGATTGACAAATAGCGTAACGTGTGCTCTACCAAAATTTGTCCAGCAAATAGGAATGTATTTCGATGATGTCAGCATTGACCTATGAGCATGGTGAAAACAAAACAGGCGAAGATATTTCGGGACGTTTTAAGGGGGAGAGCCTAGGTTTTTCTAGAGTATATAAGAAATAGATTTTGCTTCATAAAAGGCAGTCTCAAAATTCTCCTGGCAAAGATAGTGCTGCTGCGTCCCCGGGCAGCTAGAGGAAGAGCGATCTAAGTCCGAGGTTCGACAATCAATCAACGCGGGAATCACATATAGCACCATTGTGCTGTATTAAATACCATTGAAGTAGCACTTTCTTCATATTAGTCATCATTTGGCGAACATAACCAAATTTACGTGTTTGCCAAGTTTACCTTACTAGCGATTCGACGTGAGACGTGAGTACATCTGATTATTCATGTTTGGGAGAATAAATAACCTGAGCAACTAAGTCACGAGGCGTTATTTATCAGCGCATTCAATATCTAATCTCCTTCACACAGCCATGGCTAGCTTCAGCTGCCAGAAATCAGCGGAAAACCCTAGAGAGAAAGTCTCATGGAAGCAGAGTTAGTAGTCTACAGCAGCCATGGCGAAATCTGCTATCGACGGGCTTAAATTAATTAACACAGTTACCATATAGTCCAATTCCCATTGTCCCACAGTTATTCCGTTTCAGTATCTTATGGTTATGCATTCTTCCTCTTAATGGTTTTATTTTTTCAAGTTCTTTCTTATATTTATTGACTTTATTGACAATTCACACGGGTGTACGGGCATTTTGGCGAGCTAACCTCGTATCTCCCTTTTCCCAATGCTTACCTTAATGAAATGCCATTTAACTTTACTTTCAGTTTTACATACTATCACCAGCTGCCCCTTAGGTAACAGCTTAAATTTTAACGAACAAATAATGTTATATAATTAAATTATTATAATTACATGAATATACTACATATACACATATCGGATGATCGGCAGCTATATAGCGACCCGTTTCAGTGCTTATAGATGTCGGTTTTCTTTATTACATTCAAATTTTATTCAGTGAATGTAGTAAAGTTTTAGTGAAAACTTATCGTTATTAATAAAACTTATGAGATAAGGTAATGGCATCAATTGCTGGTAGAATTTACGCACGGACTATACCCAGATTCGAATGTCAACATTCTTCGCGGCTAGCTACATTATGACAGTTAAGGGAATATCTAAATTGAAGAGGTGTATTCCAAAACTAGTTAAGTCAGTTTTTGGTCTTTTAGCCGCGTTGCTTAGGGTGCTTCCCTATACATAATTCACAATTCTAATACTCGAATTTACGTCAAATGCAATTACACAATGTTGATTTTGCATGATAAGACTTTACACTTTTTTTGCAAATCCAGCTGAGCTATCTCTTGCTGTACTCCAGATCCAAATTATTACGGCGCACGGGATATCAACACGGCTGACTCAGCATTGTTTTCCGCATTTATTTTATTTTTCGAGTTGCACATTGCAGTTTGATATGGGTCAGATGTAGAAGTCATTCTTATCTTGTTTACAATACGTGACGTACCCGAAGAGTATAGTGAAGCAGTAAAGGAAATGAGGAATACAGGGATAAAAAATCGCCGTAAGTACGCCAGAAATAGTACATGTTCACGGTTCTTGTAAACATGCTAACAGAAAAGATGAATTAAACTTAGAGGACATGCAATAATTTCACAGTAAAATTTAAAACAATAAAATAACGGCAGGGAAAGGTAATTTCCTGATAAAGTATGTGATATTGAGTGCTCCCAAAACAAGAAAGCCGAGTACAAAAACACCTAGACCCCGGACAATACCATATTTTATTATTTGAAAAAAGAATGGGTCCAATTTTAAATTCCGCGGGAAAACATTTTTATCTGTCACCATGCTTGGCCGTTTCAGATTGAAATCCCTTGGCGAGTACTTCAACAGATATGGTCAAAATATCCTAAACATACAGGAGGTACAGTCGCCCATTAATTACATATTCAACCGGCTTAATTTGCGCAGGTAACAATGGCGTGTAATTACTCGCCACATTTTTCTCAGAGGCTTTGATACTATAGCGATAGAGATTTTCTGCTTGACCTCGCCATATTTTAGCTTCAGCCAACAGCAGTCTGGGAATTAACAGTGGCTAACTTCACGTGGAATGGAGTTGAATTGCAGCCTAGTCGCCATGTTTCCCAACTGTTTAGCGATAGAGATTCTCTGTTTTACCGAACCAATAATATTTCAGCTTTAACCAATTGCAGTCAAGGATTAACAGCAGACAATCATACAGTTACGGGAGAGTTTATCAGTTTTATTATTTGGATATCGAGTAACAGTCGTATCAAAAGTTTGCCATTTTGCTAACGGCTGGGTATACAACGAGTGTGGCATTAACAGTAGACAAGACAGATATCAATGAGGTAACAGAGTCTATTGTCACCTTATTTACTCTCTGAAGTAGGGAAAGCTATTATGGCAGAGGAAAGAGTGTTAGAGGCTGTCTACCCTTGGAACTAAGTATTAAAATGCTATTAAAAGGCGAATGAGGAAAAAAAGACAGCAACCCTGCTACAAATTGAGCTATTTTAATTTTTCAAAATATACCAAAAGCGATTAATTTAGACATTGCATTTCCTCGGAGTGATATTTGTTCACATTGAAAAGAAACTTAGGTAGATATTAAGAAATCAAACAAATTTGTAAAAATGCTAAATTGATGACAAGGTACCACCTGCATGACTTCGTGCCTAAAAGTTTTTGAAAAAATTTAAATCAGTTGACCTTGACGTTGTAAACGTTTAATTTGATATACAACAAAGTCAAGCTCTTCCTAAAATAAATGGGAGTGATGAATACACCACATTTGAATTTATAATCTAACACCTATCATAAGTAAAGAGAACTATCCACAAAAATACATGCTTATGTTTGGACTGAAAACGAGTCTCTCTTGAGGGTCTAATGAAGTCCTCTACATTACTGGCTTTTCTTCGTATCTACAAAATCATGGGGACTTTGGGTAAGGATTAGCTAGTAAAGGACTACAACTTTCGCTGACATTTCTGTGAATCCTAATGTATCAAACCAAACAACTTAAAAACGGAATGGACATTCTTAGGCTGATGAAGTGAATACCAGAGGAAAATGATAAGACACAACAATTTTATGAACAAACACTGAAGGAATCTGCTGGGGAATGCTTCTTTGTGTACGAAGAATAGCAATTGGTTTAAATGAAAACTGCAAAATTTCACCATGAAAACAATTTTTATTGAATTTAGTTAGTGTACTAATCAATAAGTTATTTTTTCTTTCGGTGAAATCAAAATATATCCAATTCCAATTCAGTAACGTTCAATATTTGTAAATGAAAACTGTAAAACTGTGTTGTAACTAATATGTAATGTGCTAAAGCATCTTTGCAATAATAACTAGAGTGTATTATTCAATTAACACTTAATTTATATTTTTGTTTACATAAAAGGAATGTGTAAAATGCCATATTAATACAGTCATAAGAAATCACAATAGTTATTATTAAATATATGTAATAGTTCTTACAAGTAAGCGTGCTTAGATTAAACAGTATGAATAATATGCTGGAATGTTTTCCAAATAAAACTAAGTCATGATTTGGTGCAATTTTGAAAAATCACACGCATATAAACAAAAAGATATAACAATAAAAACATAAAGATTTCATATCATATTTGATTCATTATTGATGAATCAAAACTGAAATTATTCATATTTTCTGTTCCAAAATATTATCTCAGGTTTTTGATTTCATGAAAAAAGCAGTATTTTGACTTAGTTGAGTTTGAAATCCATCTCTTCAATTAGGAATGTATAATAGGTATTAGTATTTTTCATAGCGGTAAAATTTACATTTCAATCAAATGAATATTTTCGCATCTGTAAAATAATAATATCAAACTGACAATTTATAACTTTAATGCACAAAAGCTGCAACAAATTGTAAACATCGGCTGTAAATGTGCTTAAAGAAGACAAATTTGTCCTAACTTCAGGTTTTGCCCAAAACAAGAAAAGGAAATGAAAACCAGTTATTGTTTATATCTTCGTGACAGTTTTATGCTTCTTTTAGCAACATGTACTGTAATTAACATTTAAATTTATTTTTTCCTTTTTGGCAAACAGATAGACTGCCAGCTGACATGGTATGCTCTTCATCTATGCATAAACACATGCATGTTTGAGACGAGACATGATCTTACAGTAACGCACGTTATGAGTTCAGAGCCCTTAAGCATTTCAGAGAGTTTTATACTTAAAGATCTCTTTACCCCCAAAAGCGCAAGAATTACGATTGAATCATTAACGCAACAGCGACTGGTAAAAAGCACAGAACTTATCTCTATTCATCTATCATCGTTATAAAAGGTCGGTGAATAGCAGAAGCAGAAAGGGCATGTTGGCGCCGACACTTCCCTGAGCTTTGTATTCTTATCACTAGCTGTCCAACCTATCAGCACTCTCGAGGCTATTCTGTATTAATTATTAATAAAACACCCTTTGATATCTTTTCCAGTATTATATTACCTCTCTATTCCAGATATACGTAAGATTGATATGCAAAATATACACAAATTAAAATGAAAAAGTAAGAAGAGAAATTGAAGGAGAAGTATTTAGAATGGAAAGAGTCAAAGAAAAGGATCCTATCTTTCCAGAACTTTTCGCATGCATCCTAGAAATGATAATTAAAAGAACGATATGGGATAGGAAAAGATGGGGTATAAATATAAAATGTAGAAGATTATCGAACCTCATATTGTCGCATGTACTGTTGAGGGGTGTAGCAAATTAACATTTTTGGAAGCTAAATTCCTTTGGTTTTATATTTCATACCTTGCCTTACCGTGATCACATTAGGGAATTTCAGTGGAGCGGTCAATCACGTCAGAGGCTGCTTACACGGCATTTTATAGTGACATTAACCTCTGCCTGGTAACAAACAAAACATGCTGAGCTTGCATCTGTCACGCAGTGTTGGAACGGGTCAAACAACTACACACTAATTCTCATTGGTTAATATAATTCAAATCTAAGGCGATGGCACACAGTATTTGGTATAGTTTGGGTCACAATGTAGAGACCCCCTAGGTAATCGTAAAGCGATATAAGGGAAACACAGCTACGGCTCGGGGACTTTGTCTTTGGCTTCTGCCTTTGGTCTTCGTCTTCTGCCTGTCGTCTTTGGAGGGCGACCTGCCGACGTACACCCTCAGCATTACTACGACAAATTGCTAATATATCAGGACTATCATTTGTAATTATACTTCAAATTGGGAACTTGTCGCCCCTACAGTGTGACATGGCACACTGGAGTCAGTCTCTATCATCGCCCTTCTGAACATCTAACCCTCTAAGTCACAACTGTAGTCGTGACAATATTTGCAGATGACATTGTGATACGTGCAAAATCTGCGACAGATCTCCAATAAATGTTCGCAGAACGAAGTGTAAGGAGTAAAGAACTTGTCTGCAAGTGAAATTGTCAAAGATCAATCATGAAAACTGATAAAAAAACGCCAGGTCTAGTGCGTGGCAGGCAGAAAAATAATTCGTGTTTAACGTCCGTTTTGCTAGAGGCACCATGGGCGATGGACACCGATTGTTATATGAGATGAAATCATATATTGGGAAAGGATTTATTTTTAAGGAAGGAAACGTTCCAGGCCTAAGTTTAGGGTACCCCCCGGCATTTGCCATTTATGAGGACTGAGAAAAATCCGGAAAAAACCTCAGTCAGGGAAGAGGGTCCTAGCGGGATTCGAACTCCAGACCTCCCGCTCACGAGTCCGCGATTTAACGACCTAGGCCAGCCGTGGCGGTGGTAAAACTGGGCATCAGTCTCAAATATAAAGGAAGAATGAAGAACTGAGACGAAGAAGCGGCATGTAGGACGCACTAACATACAAGAATAATCTAAGGACATGAGGCCAGTATGTAGCAACACAGGTGGGCCTACGCCAAGACGATTGGGATCCAAGATTAGGGAAAAGCAGCAGACGACGCTGGCGGCAAAGATAATCCCAAGAATCTAGAGAAATGATGAGTGTACAGTGAAGCAAGATAACAAAGGACGGAGTGAGGTGGAAAGAAACGCTTTTAGATCGATAGTAAAAAGAACAAAGAGGTATATGTGAATTATGTACAGTAGGTGTAACTGATGAGAAAACAAACCTAACATGGAAAAGGAAACTTATATTTCTCCTGAGCTAGCCCTACCTCAAGATAGAATGCCCTTGAACTTCAGTGATTCTACGGACTTGTGTATTGTCCCTTCCAGATTGATTATACAGGTAGGTCAGTAGTTACGCTTGATAAAAATAACCATTTCATAAAGTATTTTGCAACATTTTAATAACAGATCTTAACTATATAGTGCGCTAACTTCAAATCCTCGGCAGTTGTTTCCATACACGCTCTGCTCACTGGCGAAGAATTCATTTACCGTCTCTGCCTCGCATGTTCATCTGTGCTACTCTTCCGTATTATCATATGCTTATCTTACATAATAGACGCTTCTCAAAGTAAAGTCATTCCTCTTAAGACAATCCTGCAACTTGAGTGATGTTTGCCAAATTTAGATGGATTTCTGCTATGAGCATTTTTGAAATTATGAATTTAAAAATTTCTGCTGGGCGTGCCAGAATTGATCTACACTTTGTGCCGAAAATAAGTCACAAGGAATTAAGTTTGAAAATTTGGAAGAAAATCAATCACAGCTTCCTCTTGCTTTCGGCTTAGAAAGTTTGACTGCATGTGCAGGCTTATTAAAATAAAAAGTCAAATGCAATAGAGCAAAACAATAAAAGCGCATTTTAGGGTGACACTGAGGAAGAATCATTTTATTTATTTTGAAGAGCATATTAATGGCCGCTTAAGTTACTTTTAGCGCATAATAAAGAAAGCTATGTCAAGAGCAAAAGCGACAAATATTCTCCTCCACAGAGCGATCTCACGAAAAATGCTGCTCATAAGGTTTTTGCCCTGGTCGATCAATGAAGAGATTAGTGTAATGAATGATGTTTGTGCAACAGTACGTCATGTCACAGTTTAGGAATAACTTTCGTATTGCAAAGAATTTTTATAAACAAATCGTTTCCCATCTGATAGTTTTCATTACCTTAATAGTAGAAATAAGCCATAGTTAGCACGTAAGCAATTAATTTATTCTAAGAAATAACTGTATTTCAAATTAATAGTACTTGCAGTTGTACAGCGAGGTTAATGCAGATGCCATTCTGTAACTGCACGATGAAAACAGCCCATTACCTGCAGTTACGCAGGTTTGATTGATTTATTTATTTATGGACACTCTTTAACAGCTTAGGTCATCAGCGTCCCATTCAACTCAGGGCGTGAAACGGCCGACAAATTTTGCTCAGAGGCCTCTCTTTCAGGCTTGAGGTTCTTTTTCGTGCCGTAAATGTACGACACGGGACCCACGGCTTTACTTCCCTTCCGAAGGAAGTCATACTTAGGACTTTTACGCCCCGAAATAATCCATCGGTACTGGCCGGGTTCGAACCCGCGATCTTGGGTTTAGTTACGCAGGGAAATTCATAGTTAACAACATGTGATATCAGAGCTTTAGAAGCGAAAAGCGATTCAGTCTGATGGTTGGGAGATGATTAGAAAGGTGCTGAATGTTGTATTGAGGAAACTGTACTTTCTAAAACTTCCAGAATAAATCAAGCTGGCTCACGAGATACATTTTATACACAGATTTTCGAAACCTCAATAAGGAGAATCCGAAAAGAGGTGAAAGAACTGAATCTTATTAGCTGAAAATTGCATTTTATCTACGTACCGAAAACACAGGAAAAGAAAACCGACTTTAGTGAACGTTGACGACTTTAACAAATATATCACACACAGAATTATACATGACTTTTATGTTTTTGAAAAATACCTTCCTATAGTTAATAAACTGCTTTCTGTAGTACGAGGAGTAATTCATTTTCCACGGGGCGAAGTTCACTTTGGAAGATTATTCCAAAGTAAGAAAAGAAATTATTATTATTATTATTATTATTATTATTGTTGTTGAACGCCTTCATATTGTGGGTTGGTGACACGAACATTCGCTGAAATAAAATGTATGCGATAGAGTGTGTTAAACATTTTCTACTTAGATGAGACTTTGGTTACGTTTAGTGACGAGGAATTTGGCATGCACATCAATGCCAACGAAAGAAACGGACTAATAATACAAGTAGTTCGTTCGGGTTCGACAGAGTCAGCTACAGGCCAAGGTTAAATGAAACGAGGACATTTTGAAAAGTTGGTTCCAGTAAAATTAGCTTTCAATTTGCTACAATCCTCTTGTGGTTTTGGATTGATTGGGCAGTACTAAGATACTTCGGTAATTGAGTCTTACTCACTGCTGGCTCTTTGTCCCTACTCTCCCAATTGGTCACCCCCGGGGGAAGCGATGAGGAGAGAACGGACAGTAACTGCGCTTAGGAGACAGGTTTCCAGATAGAATATACACACGCTGGTTTAGCCCTTCCCCAGGAGTTCCAGCCCCTCAGAAAGTCCGCAGAAATCTTTTCAAAGCACAAGCCACCGTCACACTGCGCCAACCCATCTCGCCCTGGCACTTTCGACTCTGTAGCAGAACCAGTGAAATGAAATAATATGAAGTGGGAGAGTGGAAAATTCGTGGAATGTAAATACTCATCCCATCTTTCGCCTAAGTGACCATGGAAATCTACGAAAAACCCATGGTCAGGATGGCCGGCCCAACGGGTATTGAACCCGGGGTCTCCGGAACCCGAGGCTCTAGCGTTACTGCCTGAATAACCCCTCTGTGTTCAAATGTGGTCTTTGATAATGCGGTACGATACTATAGAGTACTAGTAGACACTTACTAAGTATTCTATGAAGTCCGCCATGATAGAATGATTGCAGATTAAATGTGTTTAGTGTGAGACTATGCACAAATAAAAGCTGAACCTACTGAATAAAATAAAATTCAGAAACTGTTTAAGCGGATGCATATTAACAATCTTTGATGCCACGCAATGTTTCACCTGTATGTACTATCCGAATAAAACTGAACTTGCCTACAAGGCCAAAATGAATAAATGATTAGAGAGAAACGTGTTCCAGGAAAGTTATACCGTGCAAAACTATAAGACATTACCATCCATGATATTTTGATCATAACAAAAACTGATTGACAGAATTTGTGCATACATGTAGAATAACTGGAAAATAAATGTTGGGAGAAGGAAAATGTGATTGATAGCATTCTCGATACATTTAGTGAAAATCAGTTCTTACGCCTTGAAATTTGCTACTCTTCAGTAAGACTGACTACGAAGTTACTTTATTAACATTATTTATTAATTTATACTGGCTTTCAAATTTCAATGTGTTGGGAAAGATTGCGTAGATATAACAAATATTACACTTTAACACTTACGAAAAATATAAACATGTTTCTCTCTCATTATATAATTTTTACACCTTAATAACTATACGTATTTATTCTGGCAGAGAAATATACAGACTTTGACCTAGACCACCTATCTCTCTGGTCTCCACAGAACTTATTACTATCTAACAGAGCTAATCATAACATAAACAGTAAAAGGACAATACTCGTACATATATAAACCAATGTAAAACATGAAAGAAATAAATGTATGCTAATACAACAAACACAAACAATATGAATGCATTTCCAAATAAACCTATGAAAGTCATGAGAGTGGAAATAAATATACTACAAAAATATAAAAATGAATAACACTAAGAATGCCATGAAGTAGAAAACAGTATGCAATTACTGTTGGTGCAAGAAATTAAACCAGGTATCTTGTAGCAAGAAGTAAAATTTGTTCATGGATTTTTTACTCAATGGGAAAGGAACTGATGCTAACCTCGTTCTGTTTCCGACGCAGCTTCGTGAATTACTTCCATTTATGTGTTAGTTTACAAAACCACCGATACACACTGACGTTCCGAAAAATCTCCCCTTAATCCTCACCATCTTCATGGCAAAGAAACTGGCAATATGGTGGGCAGTTAGCGGTGATACAATAATGGATACAATTTTTTCCTTTGAGAAAACAATAGCCTCCTGGAAATAATTCCGTAAAACTATTCCTCTGAATAAACTTAAAGAAACTATATTTTGGTTATACGTATATTTTGATAAAATTCCATCATGCCATATTCAGCTTGCGTTCCTCACCAGGAAATTCACGAAGTTTACGACGATAGCGTTACCAGTCCCCTGTAATTATTTCTGGGAAGAATTAAAAGACAAAGCGCGCAGGACAAATTCACACACCTTAGACGAACTGAAGAAGAATGTTCAATAGGTTAATTCAAGTTCTCAAACAGAACTAAGAAGGGTAATGGATAATTTCCTAAGGAGATAATAGAAATTGGTAGAAAATGAAGACAGACAGTTTCAGTACCTGCTTGTATACCAAGGGTGAGTTAATAAATGAGTTTTGTGATGTACAGCAAGTCGTTGCCGGTACACGTTGTGCATCCGCCACACTTCCCGCCATCCTTACGTTTCATAGATAATACAGAAGTGTTTTGCGGTCTCTCATTCTCATTAAGTAAATAATGCTCTAGTTATAAAATAATATTTAAAACTGTCAAGTGTAACATACTGTCCAAGTATTTAAATTGAAATTTCATCAACATAAAATACAAATAGCCTCCACTCAATTTTGGCCCAGGCCATTCTTTAACGTGGCTACCACAGCATCAATCAATGCACTGCAATGAACATTTTCACAACAAGCTACAAACTATTCATGATGAATTATATACTGCAATTCAAAGAACAAAAATACTACAATTATTTTACAACAAATTTCTGTCTCCGGTTGTTCTCTATCCAGGAGGAGTTCAGTAATTAAAACAAATTATTACAATATAACACCAAAGAGTTTTCTCTATGTAAATTTATTATTCAATTTTATCCCTTTACATTTTTCCATCTCTTTTAACTCATCTGTTTGATCGAAAAATATACATATACATTCCAATTAAATATTCTACAGTAATTTATATTACTTTAAGTTTTCTTCAGTATTAGTGAGGTTATTTTAATTACGGGCTGCCTGAGCGTGGCTGCTTACTGGGGAAGTGGAGCCGCCGCAACCGGAAAAAGGAGATTAGAGCAGCCGCACGTAAAGATAGACATTTTATTTTGGTATTTATATTTTTACCGGAAACGTAAAATGATACCTATTTAAAACGGATAGTAATAATAAGATTAACTTGTGATATAAGAGAGGCTGAAAATGCATCTCAGCGCCAATACACTGCCGGCACCTGCATAAGAAATTGGTGTATTTTATGTAACTTTTCTTCCGTAATAATACGGCCGTCGGTTCGGAACAAATTTGTCTTTGAGATATCCAGGCTCTAGTAACTTTTTAATAAGTTAACGAAAAGCTTTTCTACCTGAAACACGTCTTCTCGCAAATTGCTATACTATTTCTCTGCAAGAATGCGTTTTCACATTATGTATCGTTGATGAAAGTGCATTCAAAGACTATATTTATGTAGTGGCACAACTAAGAAAGAAAAATTATTACACAGTTTACATGTAACAAAAGCATCGAGAAACACAGAAACGCACAACCAATCGCTAACAAAACCTTTCAAACTGTGTACTAACTGCAATCCGTCTTACGAGTGGCTTTTCGCAGTAAGCAGACGCGTCCTGTGGGCCCATAACTCAAATAGCCTGCATAACGCCATTTAAATTACTTTGTTCTCCATAACGTATTATGATATTGAATTTAAGAAAATAGGGACTCTTTAGGGTACAGAAATACTGTTCAATATGCCTAAAAATAAAATATATATTTTCAACTATACGACTTTTGCGAACATTTTAGATGCAACTGTGTAAAGCAATATCATACAAAACATATAACAATGTAGAATAGGTGCACGAAGATATTTGGATTTCATAATATTTGTTTATAAAACAATGTGCCCCAAAACACGATTTACCTATTGTACTATTTAGATCGCAATTATTTATAAGAAAAATACTTTTTATCCATTTATCTAATCTATATATTTTAGCTGCTACTGAACGTTTTAGAATCAACCTTCTTACATAAATTTTACCAGAATTTACTCATTGTTAAATAAAAATCTGAGAATGAGGTCAATGATATGGTATAAGAGATAAATGGTTTCTTTTGAAACACCAGAAAAATAAATTCCGAAAATAAATTTATTACTCCAAGTTTTGTTACTGGCAAAGTTCAATTGTTCAGGAAATGACTAAACGTGTTCTGGCCCGGAAGACGTAAATATTTCTGAACTCTTTCGTACTCAGAATTGACCCAAAACTCATAAAACTGTCTTAATCAAGTGTTATTTTCAGAAAGATGTGGAGATAATGATTGGTGCTAACTACATCAAATCCGCTTGACCTGCTGCAGGAATTTCTCTTTTTGCATATGTTTATATGGACCACTAACACATATCTGCAAACGTGCTGATAGTAGATTTGCGTGTCGCAATATATTATCACATTAGTCCAATCATATTCACTGTATAATCTCAGCGTTCAATTAATCTGTGGTACTAGGTTCTCGTGCCAACAGTATTTGGCTGTGCATTCTGTGCAACTGGTAGCGGGCGATAACAAGTTCACTTTATGAAGACATTAATTGCTAATTAAGGCACGCTACTGCAGGTTTTGCAGCTTAAGAGATAACATGTAATTGATACATGAAAACGCATACCCCTATGTTAGCTCTTCTATCTGAGATTAAAACAATAAAGAAAATAAGCGCCATGCATTTTGAATACCTGTATTGGCTTCTGACAATTACACTTCGTTAAAATAAATTTCGATGCAAAGAAATTACGTTTTGTTTGTGTTTCCCATAAGTTTTTTAAGTTGCTTTAACTTTTTCAATGTGACGGAAAGAGGTCTTGATGAATACCCAGCAGGAAAGATGCCCCCCACATGATGATGCTCTTTAAAAGAAATAGCGATTACAAATCCATTCCATAGAAGGTATTTTAGTTTATAATGAAGATAAATAACTCAAGATAATTATTAATTAGCTGAAGCTTTGAAATTATTAATGCATTCTTACTTTTAATACCGTTTAGGAAATTTGTGGAACTTAGAATGTAATGAATACTAAACAAGAACTTTTCTGTCTATTGTTAACTGAAGCATTTTATATACTGTTGTATAATATGACAAACAATTCAGCATATAGTATAAGAAATACAGTGTTGAAAAAATATTTCCATGGCTAATTCTGTCACATGCAGTAACATTTTTATAGTATCTGGAATACATTTTTTATAGATTCCCCTTATTTAGTTATGCTAAGGTAAGCAAGTTTGGTACAAGATCACGGGTTCAAGGTTGATGTTTTTTTTTTTTTTTTCTGGAGTAAAAATCCTAAGTATGGCTTTCTTCGGAAGAGAAGTACAGCCGTGGATCCCTTGTCCTAAGTTTACAGCGCCTAAAAGAACCTCAAGCCTAAAAGAAGAAGCCTGTAAGCAAAATTTATTGCCTGTTTCACACCCTGGATTGAAGTAGACGCTGATGACCTGATATGTTAAATAGTGCCCGTAAATATATAGGTAATATTAATATTTAGACATATTATAAAAACACAAATATTCAGTTAATATATAAAAATATGCATTATATTTAAAATTACATTCTTATTCAAGGATAGCGAAAACTAAAATTCGTGACAGGAAACATTGAGGAATGTGTTATTTATTTACGAAAATATGCAATAACGACGGACTATATATATATTTCACCTTTAAGTGCACAATTCACTAAATGAAAATTATATTTAAAGTAATTAATAAAAAACAGGAGAAAAGGTAACAACTTGCATTTGAAAGTCCCTTGCTGGCTTTTTCGGCGACCATAAGAGTCATGCAGCAAGAATGGACGAAGTGAACGTTTTGACATAAATTATTCTTCATTGCTTTGATATCAGGAGTTTCTCAAAATGAATAAAGCTACAAAAATCTCACCAAGACGGTTTTCCTCAGGATACGAATCTATCTATGGAGTAAATTATGTAATATGCCTCTGAAGTTCATTTATTTAATGTGCAGCACAGCGGGATTTCAAGATAAGCATCATAATCATCGCCCCTTTATGAAATAGAATTAAGGTCAGTCACGGTTGCTTACGGGCGAGATGAACAATGTTATCTACATTAAACCACACTCCATAATGGTGTGCCCATGTCTATCGCCTGTAACAACAATGGACAATGATAGTGGACAAAACGTGCAAGAAGCGACCTCGATCGAACAACTTTCTGATTACCAGCTATTTGACTTAAAGAGCACATCTACTGGTCAACAAATTATTAAAGAGAGCTCTTGTTATCAAATTATTCCAAACAGATAAGTGCAGAATACATTAGGGCTGAAAGGTATTGAATACAGGAAGAGAACGACCAAACATGCCAAAATAAGGGCGATTATTATTAAAATTGTAGTAGTATTTTAAAGATATGTTTTATTTTAAACATATCAAATAACTGGCTAAAATGGACGACAAGATCTATTCCCACATTTCTTATGAAACGGGATTTATAGATATTTTATATAATAAAATAAGCTGCAAATTAATGGAGTATAGTAAGCAGTATAGTAGAAAATAATGAATTAGTGTTCCCGTGAACAATAAATGATTAACTGGATTGCTAAAATAACTGGAGTAGAATATGCTAGAAATTAGTTATATATGTTCACATCTAAACATAAGTGGAGTATATCTTCCAGTATAAATCTAACAAATGTTTGCATAAACCAAAGAAAGTAAACAGCATGCAGGCGCTGATTGTCACTCAAAAATATTTAAAGAAGTGTGTGCATAAAACTAAATATGTAATTTCCAAAGGAAAAGTGATTAAAATACTTTGCAGCAACTGGTTAACATTACCAAAATCGTTCATCACACTTGAAAATTCTCATAAAAAGTCCTTAATTGGGATGGAACATAACAAATAGATAAACTCCCAATATACCACTATGAATAGTACCTTATAATATATGTAATAAAATAATACTTTTCCCTATAATAAAATGTCGATAGTGGTAACCTCCTAAACCCAAGATCGTGGGTTCAATCCTGGCCAGGATCGATGGATTTTTTCGGGCGTAAAAATCCTAAGATGGCTTCCTTCGGAAGGGAAGTAAAGCCGTAGATTTCATGTCGTAAATTTACGGCATGTAAAAAAACTCATGCCTTAAAGAAGGGGCTTCAGCGAATAACATAAACCATAACAGTTTAAAACGGGGGAAAATAATAAATAAACAACTGATTGCAGAAGCTGTAGACAAGAATTAAAGAATCTTGAAATAACAATGATAAACGATTATGAATATGATTACCTATGCATTTTTCATGTTTTCAGCACTTTGGCGGATTAAGTAATGAAATCAACATATAGCTCAATTGTCTAATAGATTGCGTTAAAACTGCAAATTTGATCGTTTTGCATATTTTTCACTTTGCTATAGAAAAGCGACTGGAAACTTAAGGAACGGTTTACTTGACATGCTAATTAGTGATAAAACGCTTCTTGTGCTCAATGCGTGCAATAGCTCATAAAACGAACGCCCTTCGGTTACGGTATCAGACTATTTATTGATAAGTTTGCAAGAAACATCACAATCAAGGCGTTGTAGCTCTGATTTATATTTGGAATCCTTCCTTATTCATGGGTTATAAATAATGTAAGCAACTGTTTTAGCCTTAATGTATATGCTTTTCGTATACAAAATGGAAATGGATGTGTGAATATTCATCTGTAAGATCAAAGCTATTCACAGTATGGCTCTTCTAGCATTGCGTCACATAAACTCCAGATTATAGCTATAGAAATGCAAACATTACCTACTGCAGCTATGGTGAAAGCTCTCCCTACAGCAGAAATGAACACAATAAACGGTATCGTCATGAGCAGTACACATTACAAATAAAGTTTGCTGTTTAATTACGAATAGCAGAAACAAACATTTACTAATATTATCGTGTAAATTATTATAATCAAATGGGCGAAGAAAACTGTCCCTTCTTAATCACAATAAACAATTGCCAAATATACAAGAGAACAAGGACAGAGAAACTATCAGAATACCTGAACAGAAACGGGCACAAATAAAATTGTCATAGCAAGATTCAAGTACTGAAATGAAAAGCTAGCCAACAGATACTGAAACAAGAGGATAAAAAGTATTATTTTCCAGGAAAAGGAAGAGACTATAAAACACCTTGTAGACGAGTGTGCTCCGATAAGAATGACACACGATGGAAGAACCGGCCAAAAGGACATCTTGTCGGAAAGGTAGCGGAGAAATGCAGATGAGGACATTTTAATGAATTATAATATAATTCTTTTATAAGCTAAGTAGGGACATAATGTCGAAAGCAGAAAACAAAAATGCATATAGATATATAGCTATAACCTTTTGTTGTAAGAACTTCAGAGATGTCAGGGGCACACAATAGTCAAACCTGAAATAATATTTGGGGTCCCTCTAAGCTGTGAAACTAAAAAACGTGCAGTAATTTGTAAAGTCTTCCTTGCTGTTCTCAAAATAAAAGTATGTTGTTTGGGAATTACTCCTTCTAAGAACATGTCTTAACTTATGAACTCAACGCAGATCTATTCTATTGTAATGTAGTCTTAAATTTATGTAAAGAAGCACTTAAAATGATAATTAATCACTATTACTTATATTTATTAAAATCTTAACATTACATCCCCTTCAACTCTGTGCACAATATGGACAAATATGTTGCAAAGTTCGATAATGATTAATTTCCAAAACAGTTAGAGTTTTCTTGAGATAGAATACAGGAGACTTTCCACTCTGAAATTGTGCCTACTGTTCATGTAATTATTTTAAATGCAACATTGCAAAATTGTGATAACAGACTGATTCTTTCTACTGCACTACTTTGTAAAAAAAATTAGAAGGCATCATTTTTTAGTTCATGATAATAAGCTTCTTTATTAAATACATATTCAAAACATATCCTTAACAGTGGCAACACAAAGGAAAGTTCATTACAGCAGATATCCTAGAAAAAGTGGGAATAAGTCATTCTTAGGGTTACACAGTGGTGCCGCTCTGATTCCACACTAGGCGTAAGTTGTTTCTTGTATAAAATGGATGGAAGGTCTGGAGGGGAGGAGCATTCTTTCGATACTTGAGCCTTGATCACGGCTGGCTCTTCGTGCCTACACCTCCAATGGGGGCATCTTCGGGAGAAAGGGATTTAGATGATAGACACCGAGTGGCCAAGATAAGCAGGCGGTGACTACGCGGATGCAATGGGTCCCTAACATTTTTCTATGTAGAACAACCCGGCGTTAGAAGGCTCGCTTCCATTCCAGAGGCCGAGACAGAAACGTCTGTAAAGCGGAAGTCACCATCACACAGCATCAGACTACCTCGCCCTGGAACTTTCAACTCTGTAACAGAATCAACGGGAGGATATGATGTGGAATTGGAGAATTAAAAATTCGTGCAATTTAATATCCATCCCAGCATTCACCCAAGTGACCAAGAGAAACCATGAAAAATCCAAGCTGAAGATGGCCAGTAAACAGAAATTGACCCCTGACCTCCCAAATGCTAGTCTGAAGTTTTAATGCCTGAGTCTGCTCGCTCGGTGTTGAATTGTGTGTGTGTGTGTGTGTGTAAAAAGTATCACGGCAAACACGGAGTAGCCGTAGTTTAGTCGGGCATATCTCTAAGTTAAATTAACAGTAAAGATACATACGCACTAAATGACTCAACACAATCAGGCTGACGACGTGCAACAGTTCTGCCGATAAGACTGTTAACAACATTTAGAAAATATGAACAAAAGAGAACACGTTCATTATTAACAATGAAGTATACATTTATATTCAAATACAAGAGGACATTTGTGTAGAAATATTTATTGAATATATATTGATATATTGATTTTTACCGATCATTTTATTGATCCTGCAGGCGTTTCAAGCCATTTCATTATGAGAAGAGAAACACAAGTTTCACGTTCATATTTAAATATGGAATATACTTCTTGCAAGACAACTGACCTGCAGAAGCAATTGTTTCCTTTCTAGTCCAAAATTTACAGTCCCGAATTTGTAGCAAGGTGTTATTCCGATTAACAGTCAATATATTAATTTAAATCCACAATTCCGGAAATGTATGGCATCGCACAATCGAACCAGTGCATAGATCATTGTTGGTTTCAACTTTCTCAAAGAAAAGCAACTTCTGCCAGGCGCTGAAGATCATTGAATTGCCGAGGAAAAAGATAAATCCATAGGTGTAGACATTTTACAGAAATTTTGATAAGATTAGTTTGTTATTATTTCGTACGAGATGGGGAAATGTATTTACATAGCTTGGAATAAAAACAATGAAATATACGGATACAACTGTATTACCAAGAAAATTATACAATTCAAAGTAATGACACCTACAATTAACCGTTTCTAAGTTGAATTTTCTGTATTTGTAGAAAGAACTCTTTGGATAATACAATATTATTCTCGCTCTTGTTGTCATTATGATCTTATACTTTTTCTATTTTTCATGTTCCCCAAAACCCGTGTGTCTGTGTGTTTATGTGTGTGTGGAAGAATACCAAGCAAGGAAGCAGAAGGCTTCATATTTATATGTTCTATAAAAGTACAGATCACTGCAACTAAATTATGTTTACCCAGGAGCACTTAGACGTACATTTTTGCGCGACTTAATAGTGAATAACCTACCAAATAATATTGAAGATTTACAGCCCAAAATATGCAATGGCGATACACGAGTAGTTCATCAAATCTACCTGAGAGGTAATTACGTTTTGATTTTTGGGAAAGAAGAGTGAAACTTTGCTCCAAATAGTATTCACGCACAAATACTTTAAAATCCGTTTTGTACGGAAAACATCTATATACTGGTACAAATGGTATATATGCTTGAATCTTCGATTGATTCTCGTTAATAAATTGAACTGAAAGCTTTATTAACAATGGAAGCAATAAGTCACGCCCCATGGAAAAAAGAAGGATAAATATGTTTTCATGATTACGAAAAAACGCTTCCAATGAAAAAAAACTTTTCTTTTTTCTTAAGTATCATTTTAAATAAATTATTAATTTTTCTGTGTCAATGATGTGGCTAATAAAGGAATAATACATCGACAATGCTACTACTTTCAGTGGTGTTTTTAATTGTTATATACATTCTTCAGGAGAACAAAGGTATATTATACACATTTTTTCAATAGTTAACTGATTAAAATTACTAATAATAACAATACCAGTTCCACTTACTAAAACAAAATCAAAGGGCTATAAACTTCCATCGGTGGAACACATTTGTCTAAAATTAAAATAATTTATTTTTTAAAGAAATATAAAAATATAACGATTGCTTAATTTATGTATAGAAAGTGTTCTATCAGAATAGATGTGTGGAAACAAAGAATAGTTTGATTTTGAATATCTTCTTAGTTTTTAAATATTCTATTTATTAACTGTTTACATTCAGAACGGCATGCAATATGTCACGAAAGATTCACCTCACGTTTTCCCGCACTTCCTCTACAAACGTCCTTTGTCATTCATTGACAATAAGAGGTTGTTGTGGATGTAGTTCACAAAGTCAACGGTAAGATGTTTGGAATGAATAACAAAGAGTCATCCAAGACCTCCATGTACATACTCATAATTCAATCTTGAATACTTCTGCACAAGTGGTCTATACCAACAGTAGACATCTGGCATAAGAAAGGACGCTTATCCTGCCGCTATATGTCCTGCTTTATAACAAATGTTGCGTGGGCGTGAAAGTATTTTTCCCGGTTCATATAATCATGTCTTGGAATTCTTTCAATTTTGGAAGAAACCGAAATGAGACACGTGTAACCCGATATCCTGCTGTAGATTCCGGCAGCTTAAGACGTATAAATATTTAACTGAATTCCCATGTACTAAGAGTGAGGGAAGAATTTTCTCTTGGAGCGTGAGCTAGGTGAGTATGCAAATTTGTTGTGATCACTTTGGTTTGAGTTTGAGAACATCTTCGTCCTTAAATCGCTGGACCCAATAATGAACGCAACCGTTTCCTTTGCCTAAAATAATCGTGCAAGACCAACCTCTCGCATAGATATACCATATGTATGTATATATATACTATTAATAGAGTAATAAAAACTTCTAAAAAGCATAAAAACTCATAAAAAACACTTAGAGTGCAATATAAAAAGGTTCACATAAAATTTCACACTAAAAACCGTAAAATTGAACACTAAAATCACACTATATTTCGAGCTTGGCTCTTGGTCACGTGATGAAAATGAACTGAGCTCTGGCAGGCAGCGTCTGTCGTTGTGAGGCATAGAGATGTGACGTGGCAGCAAAACTGCCTACTCTAGCTGAACAAAGTAGTTTGGCAAACCTGGCAGTATTACAGGGAGATGTTGAGGCCTGGAGGAATACGGGCTTTATGTAAAACTATTGCTGCCATCTCTACGTCTCTAAGTAAGGTGTGTTTAGATGGAGGAGCGGCATCTATGAGAATAAGAGAGAAACAGTTGTCGAACGTGGCCTGGTGAAAATTGGCATGTTGTGATACCGGTAATGGGTAACAAGTTTTAACTGAATCCCTGTGATTGTTCATTCTAATAGATACCTTAGTGGACGTTAGTCCAATGTAAAAAGCGGGACAAAATTGGCATTTAAGTAAATACACCACATTTGTGGAGGTACAGTTGAAAAAAGAGTGAATTTTAAATTCTGATTTCAGATTTGGACTAACATAAGATGAGCATGGGGATATCAAGGCACAGGTTTTACATTTAGGGCGGTTGCACGGATATGAGCCAAGTGTCGAGAAGGAGGGCTGAGGATAATCAATATTTTTGCGAAAAATGCTTCTGAGGTTGCGAGCTGACCGGAAACATAGCCTTGGTAAGGTTTGAAAAAATGATGCAGTTAGTTGGTTTTGCGTGAGGATATTGAAGCTGTCTTTTAGGACAGGTTTGAGTCTTTCAATGCCTGGAAAGTATGTCACTGTGAAATTCAATGGATCAATATCTGCTGTTTTACGAGTCTTAGGAGTATGCTTCTGATGAGAGGCCTGGACTTTTGATTTTACTAGGGAAGGGGGGTAACCCCTGTTGACTAATTTGTCAGTTAATTGGGTGATGTATCTATCAAGAGCTGAGTCATTATTGCAGATTCGGTGTCCTCGTAGTGACAAAGAAAAGGGTATGGCCTTTTTTATATGTGATGGATGGCAACTTTCGAAATGTAAGTACTGCTGTAGGTTGGTGGGTTTAACATGAATTGATGTCAGAAATTGCTTATTGATTAACTGAATTTCCACATCCAGGAAGACAGCTTGAGTACTTAATCAATAAGCAATTTCTGACATCAATTCATGTTAAACCCACCAACCTACAGCAGTACTTACATTTCGAAAGTTGCCATCCATCACATATAAAAAAGGCCATACCCTTTTCTTTGTCACTACGAGGACACCGAATCTGCAATAATGACTCAGCTCTTGATAGATACATCACCCAATTAACTGACAAATTAGTCAACAGGGGTTACCCCCCTTCCCTAGTAAAATCAAAAGTCCAGGCCTCTCATCAGAAGCATACTCCTAAGACTCGTAAAACAGCAGATATTGATCCATTGAATTTCACAGTGACATACTTTCCAGGCATTGAAAGACTCAAACCTGTCCTAAAAGACAGCTTCAATATCCTCACGCAAAACCAACTAACTGCATCATTTTTTCAAACATTACCAAGGCTATGTTTCCGGTCAGCTCGCAACCTCAGAAGCATTTTTCGCAAAAATATTGATTATCCTCAGCCCTCCTTCTCGACACTTGGCTCATATCCGTGCAACCGCCCTAAATGTAAAACCTGTGCCTTGATATCCCCATGCTCATCTTATGTTAGTCCAAATCTGAAATCAGAATTTAAAATTCACTCTTTTTTCAACTGTACCTCCACAAATGTGGTGTATTTACTTAAATGCCAATTTTGTCCCGCTTTTTACATTGGACTAACGTCCACTAAGGTATCTATTAGAATGAACAATCACAGGTATTCAGTTAAAATTTGTTCCCCATTACCGGTATCATAACATGCCAATTTTCACCAGGCCACGTTCGACAACTGTTTCTCTCTTATTCTCATAGATGCCGCTCCTCCATCTAAACACACCTTACTTAGAGACGTAGAGATGGCAGCAATAGTTTTACATAAAGCCCGTATTCCTCCAGGCCTCAACATCTCCCTGTAATACTGCCAGGTTTGCCAAACTACTTTGTTCAGCTAGAGTAGGCAGTTTTGCTGCCACGTCACATCTCTATGCCTCACAACGACAGACGCTGCCTGCCAGAGCTCAGTTCATTTTCATCACGTGACCAAGAGCCAAGCTCGAAATATAGTGTGATTTTAGTGTTCAATTTTACGGTTTTTAGTGTGAAATTTTATGTGAACCTTTTTATATTGCACTCTGAGTGTTTTTATGAGTATATATATATATGATTTTATATGTTTATTTTTACATTGCATATTTACAGGTACAGTAATTATTATGGCAAAGCATTTACTTATAATTAATTTGCTAAAACGCGTTTATGGCGTAAAATATTTGAATTTATTACACTAAACAATTATTTTGTTACTAAATAGATAATTAAATGAATTATAATACTATTTGAAATTTTAAAGTTATATTTTGAGTCTCAACTGCCCTTATCAAATAATTGTAATTGAATAACAATCAAAGAAGACAAATTTGCGTTATGTTGGTATTGAAGGCACAAATATCAGTGTATTTTCACAACAAATTTTAATTAAAATGAACAAAGAACATAGCGGTGATTCTCAAATAAAATGCTTGTCTACTAGTAAAATTTTATTCGTGAAAAAGAAGCTCTCTGCTGTAACAAAGCAATTGGTTCATACTGAACGCATGCAATGTTTCCTAGATTTAATTCACCGTCGGCGACAGACAATTATTCACTTGACAAAGCTTTGTCTATTGTGCTCTTATCTTACAGCCTTCACTTTTCTGATACTACTTCACCCGTACAATTTTTTTCTCCAACCCTTTTCCTATTTCTTGCAAAGTTTTATGATGGCAGCGGCCATCTCAAGGTTCTTCTCAATATTCTGGGAGTTGGAATTAATTTTCCGCTCTCCTCTTCTAAGAAACTGCGCAACTTTGAATAATTCAAATTGTTCAATGGAATTAATACATACTTTCTCACAAAATGGCAGAAATGTTGAACGAGTTTCCTCCAGAATCATCTGCTGTAGGCTATTGTTAGTTTTATCTTGAAATCGCCGCAGATTTCGTTTGTTTCGTTTGCAAAATGTATTTTTCTATATTGAACATTTTTTCAGAAGCCACTGGCAAAATTACGTGTCTTTGTTCTTCATGATTGAAAAAAAAATTATCTTCATATTCTGAAACAATTTGCTTTAATTTAATATTTTCTCTTTCTTTCATTTTACGAATCATTCTATTTCTATGTTTAGGTGAGCTCTGTAGCACATTTGAGTGAAGGTCAATACTGGTCTACGTAGAAATAGGAATTTCGCCTGAAGCATAGGCGAATCCATTATACACATCACTTGAAAACTAGGGTTAGGAGCTGTTGCTATTTGTTCACTTGTTTGTTAAACGTTAGTTGGCTTCTATGAGGACAAGTAGACAAGCAGAAATGATCAATAAAAAATATCAAAATTATTGGGTTAGCAGATTATGCGTTTCAATGAGGCTAGCTCCGATGTGGGCCAAGACCATGGCAGAGAATCGCGAGTTTCGTGAGAACGCACTGTCAATCTAAGCTAAACGGTTGTTGAAACTTCAAGCTTCAAGTGTTACCAACTCTAATAATAAATTTAAGTAATCTATACCATAAGAGTTTTTAATTACGATTCGTATGTGCGTACAGAATCTGCTAGTGTAGCCAGGAGACTATTTCAAGAAAAATTCCCTGATCTTGAAATTTGCAACAGGAATAAGAGTTAGGCCTCATAGTTGGGCGTTATTTGCAACAGGAATCAGAGGGTTATTTAGTTAGGTCTCGCAGTTGGGCGTCCTTTGCAGTCGTAATAAGTTTGCAGTCGGAATAAGATGTTTGGCCTCCAAGTTGGATCTGAGTTCGATGACTGGGGGAGGGTTTTGTTGATTTAAATCAACAAACGGATAGTTGTTGACCTCCTCATCTTCTGCTGCCTAACATTACTTCAATCCCGGGCTAGCTTCGGTGAGTGCTGGAATTTTATGGCCTGCTTCAGGTCCAAGGGATAGGACTAGGAACTTCATGAACAGAAGTAGAACTCCTTATAATGAGACCATTTATTTACAGTAAATTGAGTTAGGTGTTCGAGGGTCGCCTTTAAGATTTTGAGAAAACGTATGAGTTTGCTGGCAACTCGCGTAATAAATTCGAGTCTATATAAAATGTCCAATCAGTATCTCCCTCAACACTACTCACTCTCCTTCTCGCGGCACAATAACTATCAGTTAATAGTTTTACGTCGCCTCTTACGAAAACGGTCTCTCGAAGTGCTCTGGTCGAATGCGAGTGCCCTTCTTCTCTCTATTGCACCTCCTTTTTCTCTGTATGTCCCCGTCTAATGTCAAGTGCAATTTATGACACCCACAAGGTTCCGTGGCGTCAATAGATGATAATTGACCAGTCTGTTCTGTCTTTGAACACAAAACTAGCCTTTTCTGTCCTTTTATTCCATAACTAACGACCTGACCCTGTCAGTTTTTCAAACTCTTAAGGCAGACCCTTGGCACAAAAGACTTAAAAATATGCAAAGGAAAGGACATCTGCTATTTCTCGTCCCCTTTACAATACACTCTATCTGCCTTATGTCTAAAAGTCTGGTAAACAAGTTATTCTCTTACTTTTGAAATACCTAAAAGACTTAATGATAAATATACATACACATAGACTGTACAAATTGATTACACTAAGGTTTACAATCCATATAATTAATTGTGCTATCTAAATAAATATAAGCATGGGGTTAAAGCCATTTTATATTGTTTCAAATTCTAAGTCGCGCTGTGATTCATAAATTAGTTAACAAAATTCGAAAAAACGGGGAGTGCTGGACATAGGAAGCGAAGACGATGACACACAATACTGACAGGAGTTTCTCGATGACATCGAATAGAAAATTACCCTAGAAAATTTTTCGGCGTCTCCCTCAGAAATTGTGAATTTTCTACAGCTCTGTATGAACGACCACGAAATTATGTATTAAGTTAAAGTCATATAAAGCTACTGTAGTGCAAGAATTTAAAGCTGGTAACCCTCAAATTAGGGTGAGATTCTGAGAATAGATAATGAATTACGTGCATGACAATGTTATTGATTTCTATCTGGTTCTGTTTTCTGATTAAGTTTGGTTTCACTTACACGATTATGTTAATACGCATAAATACCGATACTGGAACTCCAAAATATCTAACGTGTTGCATGAGTGACCCCTTCGTGACAAAAATTAGATGTGTGGTACGCAGTTACTCATGAAAAAATAATATACTAAATTTTTAAATGATATAATCAATAGTGCTAGATTTCAGCAATTACTTTTGAAACCATTCTTTGCAGGATTAACTGAGAGGAAACGCAGTTTTGCAATTTTTCAGTAAGTCTTTGCCACGGCTTATATAGTCATTTCAATGCAAGCAATTAAGACAGTGTTTGATGACTGAATTATTGGCCAGCCCGCTTCCCCGATCTAATACCTTGTGACTATTATCACTGGCGTTCAATAAAAGATCAAATTTATGGAACAAAGCTACACACCTTAAAGGAACTGAAGATGTGCATCAGTCAGAAATAAATTCAATTTTCTTAAGGAATTTAAGAACAGCGATGAATAATTTTATTAGATATTATTAGTTTATTTTTTTTAAATAGTGTTTAACGCCCGTTTTTACTATTGAGGCACCACAGACGATGGACACTGATGATACATGAGATGAAATGATATATTGGGAAAGGATTTATTTTAAGGAAGGAAACGTTCCAGGTCTCAGTTTAGGGTACCTCCCCGTATTTTCCATTTATGAACGAGGAAAACCTAGAAAAAACCTTATTCAGGGAGGACGGTCCTGGTGGGATTCGAACCCCAGGCCTTCCGCTCACAAGTCCGCGCGTTAACGATCTGGGCCACCCGTGGTGGTCATCATTAGTTGATGCTAATGATGTTTGGAAAATGAAAGAGAGCAGTTCCAACACATCCTTGAGTGACACGAATGTACAAGTCTGTTTAAGTGATTCTTTATTGTAATTTTATTATCCACTGTCTCCTGTATTGAAGATGTAATTTAATAAGCGTGGACTAGTATAGCAGAACCGCCGCGAGTACAGGCTGTGCGGCCCACGCAGTCCCCACCTCCCCGCACGTGAACACTCACAATCTGCTCACCTTGTATAATAAAAACATTATCAAAATAATTCCAAAATTCCCAGAAGTGCATATACCTAACAAACGACGAAAAATGCAAAAGTGATATTTATTTAACAATTAATTTAATATAACACTTTTCATAAAGGCTAACAATGTTTCAACCTTAAAATGCAATATTATCAAATGTCTTGTCCTAATTGCAAATGATACATTCATATTTAAAGAAGATACCAACATCTGTTATCATTGTAACTTTATAAATGAATTCCACTCACTACTTCAATTTCAGTAGCGACATTCACTCATATGAAGCTGTGCGCTGCAGTGTTAAGATCCATAAGCTCTGGAGAGTTAAGAGGTAGTTTACGAGTAGTTTATATATACTTTATCTAGATGCCAAAACCTTTTAATATGATTGGATTGATAAGGACGGAATCTTTTTTCTGACTGCAGGTATGATACAGGGTCAGGAACTGAAATCCATTGCAAGGCTAAATATGAAAAGTATTAACAATATTTTGTACAATCAGGTTAGCAAAGATGCCTTATATTTTACCAATTGTAGTTCTGAGGTCTGGAATAACCTAAAGGGCCTAAATACAATAAACGCAATAAAGAAATTATTGTGCGGGTGTACCGGAATTAACTGGCAATGATACTTGAACATGGAACCGATTTAAAATATATTGGATCTAAGCGAGTATTTGGAATACCATAAACGACAGTTCATTGGTGCATGCATGATACGATTAAAAAATATGATCAATATTGGGTGCATGGGGTGGAAATCAGTACAATAAGCTACCGACGCAAAAAAAAGTACCATCACTTGCTGCTAGCATCCCGAAACTCAACATGCGCTGAATAGAGTTATCAACCGGTCCTTTGATGGATGACTGGAAAACGTAAGTGCATATCTTGGTAATCATAAATGAAAACTCAATACAATACTTTTTTCAATAAGTCAATCGAGGATTTCCATTAGAAAATTTCATGTCTCTTGGAAACAAGAAATTTGGAATACATATCAGCTGTGGCCAATCAATTGCCGGAAATAAGACTAGTAAGGTGCACATTGTATGTGCACATGTGAGTTGTGTTTCCAGCTGCTCGAAACATCTTCTGAATTATCGGCAACTGCTATTTGCGTCTGCAGGATCCCTAAGAAAGGTCCCCAGTGAGAAGACTAAGCTTACGAGTTACTTTTCTAAGCTAGCACGTCAAACACCAAGGTTTTACCGAATCGTTCCGACTCAATAAGGATTATCTACACTGTTTTGTCGGATTACAGTGCCCGTGATGAAGCTTCTTTAATCCGATCATAGAATTTGCGTAATTAGTTCTGCTTGTTGTTCCAAGAAACTCATTTCGTTAGTGTAGGTCACTCTAGCATGAAAGATACTTTCGACCAACTCATGCACTAAATGCAGTTTGTCGTAGTGTACTAAATGGTTGTTCTGGAGGAGTTTACTTCCACCGTAGCCGTTTTGATACTAACGTCGGATTTCCTGCAATGGAGCCATTAGCAATACACCTTGGAATACAAACAGTTCTTACAGTTTCGTGCTTCTCTAGTCTGCGCCGGGAGACATGTCATATGGACTACTTGGAACTGCTGTTGATATAACGTATTTTTAATCCTCATATAGCGAGGTTTCGCCCAAGTTAACATTGCCATTGTGGCGTATTCTACGTCTGTGTACATCTTTGTATGATCGCCTAAACACAAAAATACGAAAAATGTCCCGGTACTTGAAGCCTGAATGTATCTTAATTCCACTTCGGCATATTGTCTTGTTCACATGCGAAAATTACCAACACTTTTATGTGTACTATGCCTTTTATCAAAAGAGCATGGAACTGTCTCAACGATGCATGAAGTCGTAGGTTCGTTTTCTTCCTGGTGTGCACTAACTTTTTTTTTTTTCAATATTCGAATTCCATGAAGAAAGTTGTTTTAATTCCACCACTTAGTACATTTTACTTTTTCGTCCCCAAGATCGTGGGTTCGAACCCGGCCAGGACCGATGGATTTTTTTCGGGGCGTAAAAATCCTAAGTATGGCTTCCTTCGCAAGGGAAGTAAAGCCGTGGGTCCCGTGTCGTACATTTACGGCACGAAAAAGAGCCTCAAGCCTGAAAGAGAGGCCTCTGAGCAAAATTTGTCGACCGTTTCACGCCCTGGTTTGAATGGGACGCTGATGACCTGCGATGTTAAAGAGCGTCCATAAATAAACCAATCAAAAAAAAACTTTTTTGTCTACAGTATCTGATCCAGCTAGACGTCAACGAAAAGGGTGCACCTAATGTGTTTTTGTGGCATTTTGCCTATAATAATTACAGTGTATTATAAATGCACCACGTAAGAAATACGTGACGCCCAATATATTCCCTGGAAACTTAGCAAACGAAAGCAAATTCCGACTACTTTAAATTCAGCTTCACTGGTGCCATTGAAGTTGTTCGGAAATTAGACTAACTTTGTTTGCAGAGGTTCAGTACCATGAAATTTTAACAATAAAAATTGTGCGTTTCCTACTCCATTAATACGCTTTTATATCCCATTCGAATATTGGAAACATTTTAAAGGATAGAAACAATACATACTTGACGAAATTTCCACAAACATTTTATTTTCTGTTTTTGGCATAGGCTGTGATAGCAAATGCAGCATATAGTTAAAGTTTGTTTTGTCATCTTCGCACAGAATAGATAGCTATGGAAATAACAAAAACTTTCATTCCTTTCTAAGTGATATACTTCTGTGTTCGAAATGCAGAACTATCTGCCTATGCTTCTGTTACTTGACATTACTGTTAATAAGAATGATAAAAACATAGATAATGTGAGTTCGAGAAAAGTTGATAGGAAGTAACAAAAGAAAATATTACTGACATGCCCTTGTTTCTCACGAAGTAAAACCCTTCAAATAAAAAGAACTGCTTTATAATGTTTCTTCATGATGAAACCGCAATACAGTAATCAGGTATTAAAGATTGTTAAACCTGTTGCCTTTACGGGGTGACTGAATCGTTTATTCCAATTGTAGATAACACTCCTGGGACACCTTATGTCTGTTACCAAATAGCGGGTGCCTTTCCCCATTGGGATAAGTTGTCAGCACGAGTGGATTTATTTGTTAGCAAGAAAAGATAATGGCAAGCAACATTAGATGCTGACAGATTTTCTCCTAATTAATGCATTTCATTTATCGTCACAGCAATCTGTGGAAATGGACATTTGACGTTAAAATGTTTTAAAATATGAAAACTAAAACCTCATATTTTTCAAGCAAAATATCTCCTGAGGCAGTTCTTATATTCATATTTGGAACTGGATTTGCTAGCTTCAACGGTCATGGTTAAAATAAGATATTATATTTAATTAATATTAAGGCTTCACTGATGAATTATAAACATTAACCAATCAAAATTAATATAAGTAAAGCAAAAGTTTTAGGCATGCTTCAGAAATTCTGTATCTGACATTTGTGCAGTAACTTTGATAAATTCTAAAAGTTCGGACTTTACTGCCTTGGCGTCCCCTCTTACACAAAAGAAACAAATAAGCCAGGTCAGAAATACCGAACTCCAGATACAGCTAGCGAGGGTGATTTTATAGCCTGGGGAACCTTGAAAAAAGACGCAACTCCAACAAAAACATAACGTAACATTTTGTAATACAAGAGTAACTTGAGGGGGAGATCCAAGAGGAGAAATAAAATAGAAAGGCCAGAAGTTGGTTAGTAGGAGGACCCTCAGAGAAATCGGCGCCAAATCGTAGCCTATAACGAACCGGGAACCACGTGGTTTTTATGTAGCCAATCTAAGAGTTGAACTGAAGAAGACGCTACCAGAATTTAAATATAAATTTATTAAATGCACGTAAGACTGACCGACTGCAGGTTTAATAAAAGTCATGGGAAAATCGGAAAAGCCCATTTCTACACTTCTCTCTTTCGTCTCAGTCAGACAAGTCAGTGAGTTCAGTTCAAGGCAGTTTACTCAGTCGGTTCGAGTTAGTTAGGCAGTCAGTTAGTTACTTAGTTAGGCTGAGTTTAATCGATAACTATTAATAAGAATAATAATAAAGTGATCGGTGACCGCGTGTGTCCGCGCCAATAGAAACACCACAGGAAAGGTTTTCAAGTGTATATGCCAGCTACGTCTAGTACACCAAACAGATCCGCGTGGTTTTTCAAGGTTCTCTTCTGGCGACAAAATACAATTGATATATATATATATATATATATAAAAGGATTCATCGTCTTAGTGTAAACAGATAAAAATAAACAATTCTCTAAAGAAACTTATATAAATCTCTTGATGTGAAGAAGATAATGTTCCCATTCCCCATCCTGTCTCCCTGGTAACGTACATACGTTCCTAAAACCAAAATACAAATACCGACCCTGAGATCCCATCCTAATCAATCCCATACATGTAAATTTCCCCCCTACTAAATACTGCTTCATTTCATTGAAGCGGAGAGGCAGGTCAACTTGATTGAACACCTAAATAAATACCTTCATATTATAACCGTATCTATATAAAAGCAGTTGTCAGAGGCGACATTTCAGTTTTTACTTGGGTGCGGAACAAAATACTTTCAGGAAAAAGCTTATATCGTATATTGCTTGGTGTCCATCCTCCCTATCTCTCTGAAAGTCTAAACTTTACTACTTTCCATACATTTTCAGCTTTAATATATCGTTTTTCCTTCTTATTCAAAATATATTTAATTTACATACATTTCCTAACGGGACGAGGACTTGCCGGATGATAGATCATTATTTTAACCCTGAAGCGATTTTCTGAATGTTTATGTGTATTTCTAGCGGCACTTTTAGCCCGCAAAACATCGTCTTGTTCTTAAGCGTATATAAGAGTGGAATAGTTAATATTAAGCGTTTACCGTCACATTTTTCTTTAATAGCACTATTCAAATGTTGATTTTGGCGGCAATTACTTTACTTTGCCCTCCTCAAATTACATTCGACAACAGTTAAAACCATAGGAATGCATGAAATGTTTAAACTGGAATTGAGTAGATTTTCCTGCTTTCTTAAAATGTAACGAAGGCTCTTCAGGTAATCTATCTACTTTTAGTAGCTATAATTATAAGATTTTAATTTTGGAGAAGAAATTCCTTATTTCGTATCCACATAATATTTCTTTGTGACTATGGTTTGAGCGGACTTGGAGTTTTAGCACCCTTCAGCACGTCAGCGTATAAGGCTTGTTGTGCTATGCCAATTTGTGTTCTTCATAAACATTTCAATATGCCATGGCATGCTTTCAACAACTTATTTTTAATTTCAACTGTTGACCAGAGTCTCCAAGGGGTTTATATGCCCTGTTAACATGTCATGGTAGAATGTTTATTTTGGTTTTGGCCAAGTATGTTGTTTTAGGTTGAGTTTTATGATACTTATTTTGTCACGTAAGGAGCGTGGTCCAACGTTGGTTTGTAACGAATTTTATTATCTATCTACTAAGTAGAAGTGATCCAGGAACAGAAAGGCTGGCCTCAGGTCAAATCCCTTCCCTCGTTCCTTGCGATTAAATTGTTTCTGCTTCTACGAATGCCGTCGAGCTTTGCATCTATGAACAACAAAGTAATCTAGAACAAGGTCGCTTCAGCATCAAGGGGAATATTCGCAGAGGGGGAAAGATTGAAGATTCATTAAGAGACTAAGGCTCACAAGTTTTTATAGGTTCTCTCGTTGTAAATCGGTTCTTTAGCACGTGTCAGTTGCGAGTGAACAGAGCGTGTGAAAACTTAAACATATGACAGTTGACTTTTTCTGAGAGAAATGAGTTATAATATAAAATAAATTTATTATAACTTAATGATTATATTTTGGATGCCGTAGTAATCGTTTTCAAAAAATAATAATAATAATTTAAAAAATTGACCCTTGTTATATTTTTGGAATAAATACGGCCTGTGAGTGAAAAATCTTTGAACCACACACCTAAGGAAAAATTATCCATTATAACACCAAACTTCAATAGCGGCTTACGTATTTTTTGCAACAATTTTTCGTATTGCTATTTTGCCTTGTAACTACAAAATGTAAACTCTGTTGACATAGTATTCCTAACCAGATGCTTGAATGTTGAGCTTCAACATGCACACATAACGTTCTTCATCCGCGTTCTCCTTAAATATTGGCTACTATTTTCACACATAGAGAAAAATGAAAATCAGGAATGCAGATCACATAAAAATTGCATTTCATGATTAAAAATTCAGCCAATCTGAAGTTGGAGGTTATTATAAATTTGATACTTATTACTTTTCAAGTCCGAATTCTTAATAATACTTTATAGCAGGTTTCTAATGTTCCTCGAATCATGTCCAAAATGATTTTTGACCGCATAAGGCCAATTAAGCGCTTTCCGTCCCCTGCAGAAGTAAGTTTTACTTTCTTGCGCGGATAAATATGCCGAAAGGCTTGTAACATAAACCTCTAACGAACGTAAAAATACAAATAAAACTGCTTGAAAATTTCCCCAGTAGCTTTCTTATTGTGCATAACAAACTGGAAAAGTTTGTGTAGAGTTCTTAGACTTAGTTTGGTTTTCCATCTATATTTCCCTTCTTGAGTAAAGATATAACCATTTCCTCATAGCAAAGCCTGTTTAGTACAGCTTTCAATTTTTGCGAAATTTTCAGTCTTTAGCCATTTATTACTACGTTGGTATTTATAGTAATAAGCACATTATAATTATTTTTATAGGTAAAAGTCTGCTTGTTCCTAGGACCACGAACTTAAAACTTTAAAACTATGCAAATATCACTAATTTTATAAAAAAAAACTACATATAAAGTCGCACATTAAGCATTGTTAATATTTAACACATAATTAAAGCACGTTTATTACATAAAGCACCTAAAATACAGTGCCGATAAGCTTATAAATATTGAGAGATGCATTAGTTGGCTGTGCAGTATTGCAACTTTGTTTAGCACTGTAGAGTTAGTTTTGCAGGATGTAAACTTAAAATGTATTGCAAGAATTTAATCAATTAAAAGTTTTTTTCTTAAATTATAGACATGTACATAAAATACACGCATTAAACTTAATTTTTTTTGTTTTAATCTTAATAATTTTCATTTCTTTTTATATAAATTAATTAAAACAATGTGTGCAGGTACATATAGAATACAATCAAAACACTGAGAATCAGCACACAAAATAGGTGATATTTTAGACTACTAGTATACTGTATTGAGAACAAAACTATATCTCTGTAAAGCTCAAACTAAAAGTTATATAGGTGCGCAAAAATATATTCGTATGTACAACAGTATATGAGTAGAGAGTGGGTTTAAGAGTAGGAAGAGTATGGGCCGAGCTGCGGTATGGTGTGGACGTGTCCAGCAATTTTGATAACAATCTAATTCTTTCGTGTAATGATTGAATTAGATTGTATTTATATTTACTTATATATTTAAGTATTCTCACTACAATCTTCATGTCAGTGTCTCAGAATGCATTTAAGGCAAAAGTTTGTTAAACTGAAAATTTGTTTGTTAAATTGAAGATTCTTGGTGTAATACATTTGTATATTTTTCAGTGTTTACTTTATGTAAAATCATGTAATTAGTTATGTACTAGAAACGAAATTCACTCTATCAATACAAGAGGAAACTCACGTTTATATAAAGTATATATGTACCGCTTCATAATGTAAACTCTCTGACCGATAATATAGTTTTTAAGTTGTTATTTTTAAATATCCAAGGACTCTTTAATAAAATATACATTTTGGATTTATTTTGCATGGTTAACGCATGATGTTTTATGTATCATAAACATTTGTTAAATTACTAACAGATACAACATTTTACCATGGATGGGAATATCCATGCGAGTTCCTATTGTAGAAAACAGCACAATAGTGGTGATGTTAATATTTTTGTATTTGAGCACATAAACTGTATGGACATGAATTTGGAAGGGCTATGTTGTGAAATGCATTTTGAATATACCGCAGTCCGATATAAAGATTACAATTTAATCGTTGTCTGTTTACATCATGTATAAAATGGTAATATTTTTAAATAATATGGAGCAGCTGCTAATTTATTCGCCACGTTATAATTGCAAAATTGTGAATGATGATGAATTAAACTCTCATTTTGATGTTACATGCAATCAATTAAGTGTCTTTTATATCAATATAATTTTCATTATCCTAATGACAAGCCAACCCATCTTGACGCATGTTTGAATAATGTTTTTACCAATATGTTGTGCGATTTCTATAATGATAGAGTGGTTTTTCCGGATGCTTCCGATCATGATGGCCTTACCATGACCTTGTTTAATAATTTTGATACTGTTACTACACGTAATACCAGGACTTTGTATTAGAAATTTCACTATGTGTAGTATAAAATTAATTAGATTTGTACTTTAAAACACTTATTGAAGTGCTATACGTAATGATAATTACATATCTGGGGGTTTATAAAAATGTAATATGCTTATCAACGTTATTGATGCTTATTTTCCCTTCATATCTGTTAAAAAAGAAATTAAAGGTGTAATGTCTAATCAGGATAGATTATCATGGTATAATAAAGATCTTATGAATATGAAAGATAAATGTATGGGTTGTAGTAATATACATTTATCAACTGGTAATACTACAGCAGAAGGTTTTATAGGACTTTTAGAAACACTTATAGAAACACTATAAAATGACCAAATATATGCCTAATATGGGTTTTATTGAAAAAAAACCAATAACAAAAGTCAGGCTGCATGGAAACTAATCAACCAGTTTTCTAAGAAAAAATAACGACAGTAGAACTATGGTTTAACCGGATATGTTTAGAATTTGTGACTGAGGTAAAAAAAAAAAATACCCCAAGGCTAGTGATTTTCTTGTGAAACTTGCTTAAGTTGATATACCATCTCAAAGGGCCAATATAACTTGTGATCAGGTATTGAATGTGGTGCATAGGAAGAAAGCATCTATAAGTAGGGGTGCTTATGATATATGTATATAATTTTATTATAAATATTTATTAATGAAATTGTTCTACTGTAACACCTTGTATTAATAGATGTTGAAATGAAAGTATTTTGCTTGATGCACTTAAGTTGCAAGAATGGTACACATTTATAAAAAAGGCTGACAACACACTACCATCTAATTATAAGCTAATATCAATTGTATCAGTGTTTGGTAAAATAATAGAGATAAATGTAAAATTTTAGCTATGTAACTTTTTAGATGATAATGGTAATTATCTGAATTCCATTTTAGTTTTCGACGTGGTAAATGTTCTATCGATGACAGTTTAACTGTGATTGGTAAGACTGTACATGCTTTTGAAGATAAGTATGATTTGAGTAAGGCAATTTACTGTATTGAACATGGTATATTATTCACAAAACTATACTATTATATTCGGGGCACTCTTAAACATTTTTAAATCCTACTTAATAATTGTAAACAATATGTCCAAACTAGAGAGAGTAAGTCTGATTATAAGGAGGGTAAGATATGAGTGCCTCAGGGATAAGTTCTAAGCCCTTTGTTGTATATCATTATGGTTAATGACTTACCGATACAGATTATAGATTCTTATAATTATCACATTGTTTGCTGATGATGCCATGATTTTGAGTGTTAATTCTAATTTAAGTTGTATTACATCAATGAAGGAATGTTATATGGGACGGGCTAGTAACTGGTTTAGAGCTAATGACTTTCTAATTAATGAGAATAAAACTCAAAATCATATCTTTTAATTGAATCATGCAGTTTATACAGACATGTCGGATACTCATGATATTAATTTATTAGGTATTGTTATAGACTAGAAATTATCTTGGAATTAACATATAAATTGTCTAGAGCTCTCCATTTGCCCAAACGTTTAAGACCTGAAAATTACATTCATAATGCATATTTTGCTTTTTTTCATTCTATACTCTAATATGGTTTGATTTTATTGGGTAATAATAGTGGCATAAATGCTGTTTTAAAAAATATGAAAAAAAAATCTATTCGAGCTTTATTAAAATCACCATTCAAAGTACATTGTGGACATTTGTTTGTTAAATTGAAGATTCTTACTATATTAAATTTGTATATTTTTCAGTATTTACTTTACGTAAAAGCATGATTAGTTATGTACTAGAAATGAAATTCACTCTTACAATACAAGGGGAAACTCGCGTTTAGCGCGCGCGCGCGCACACACACACACACACACACACATATTTGATCATCCTTTATAAAAGGTAGATGCTTTTTTTTTTACTTTAAAACTATGAATTTTTAATGTCCCTTTTATCTGACGTTGTCTATTGCAATTGTATATGGCTTAGCGAATAAATATTGACATTGACATGGAATGACTGCAGACTCTTCAATATGAAACTACAAGAATCGGTATGGATCAATGTCATGTCTTCGCTAAGATGTGACGTGTGTTCATAGCCAGGAAATTAAAATCAATGTCATTGGCAGAGGATCTGTCATAAGCAGGATGCACCTCGATCTAACCACAAGGCACTGTCAATGAATGTACACGCTCTCATGCAAGTGGTAAGGCGTTTTCAGAACTACAGTTAAGTTTTATGAAAAATTACTATACCTGAACTTCAGTTAATTAATTATGGCATATGATCCATGACGGACTGCTGTGTATCCGACAGAACAAATTTTGTTTAAAGTATGCAATTGTGATTTCAGTTTTCTTGATCACCCATAAACACATTTGTATAAAATGTCTGCAGCACTACAGCGAAACGTTCGTTCAAGACAATCTATATCTATTATAAATTCTCTGTACACATTTTTTCCTCAACTGTATATGTTTCCCGATTTAAAAAGATCTTTCCAATAATATGTATTAAATTGAGAACAAAAATACAATCAAAATCGTTCAATAATAGGAAAGACCAAGTATCCATTAATGAGTGTCTATTTATAATTTTAGAAGAAAATCGTTGTGTAATATGGATTGTGTAAATACAAATTATTACTTATTAATACAATTATTTAATATTAGTTAAATCACTAAGAATATACTCTCGGCAAACAAATTATACCAATGCTCTATATCGTTAAAGTGTATGCAATTGAGCTTAAATTGTTTGTGATATCGGGAGTATATTATTATTCTCACCGCAACAAGAATAATGTAAACATCGGTGCGCTTTATACACCAGCAACGAAAGAGGTTTAATAGAAATGACACAACAAACTGTAACATATTATAAGCGCTTAAGACGTCATCATCTATATTAAGAGTACATACCGAAATGAATTGATGTTTTAATCTAAACATTTTGGTATCTGCTTAAAAATTACAAATCACTTGCAGTTCTTGAAAAATAAAGGCGGTTCTTTTCCGAATGTTATTTTTCAGTACTTTCATTGCATGTAGACTCTTATCTTTTAAATTTATCACATACAAAGTCGAGGGAGCCATACTTTTTGATAAGTTTCGCCTTGTTAGCTTATAAAGTTAGACCTAGAATATTAGCTTTACCGCTGCAGAATACATAAAATGGTGCTCTTGTCAATTGGCCTTTCTTTTTCATTATACCCTCTTTAATCCTTATTTTTGTTCTCCTCTTTTTTTCCTTTCTTTCTTTTCCTTTCCTTCTCATTCATCAGTCCTCTCTTTAAATTGCGTTTTTTTTTTACTTTATTCATTCTTTAAATCGTTTTTTTTTCTTTCTTTTTCCTTCTTCCTTTCTCTCTATTTTTCCCTCTCATTCGTCTTTAATTCGACGTTTTTTCTTGATAATTTATTCGTAATTATTTCTCCATTTTTTATTAATTTTTTTCTTCTTTCTTTGTTATTTTTTTCTCTTTGTCGCACTCCAGGTCTTCAAAGCAATAAATGTAATTAATTAAATATGAATGAGAATCGTCGGTGTTTTAAAGCCACCTTGCATTATCCTTTTAATATTATCTTTTAAGGAATTGAATCGAGTGTATTAGTTAACAAGAACAGCGAAAATAGTAGAATTTTCCTTTACGTTTCAATTTTGTGAAGTGATTTCTGATACTTAACCTTAAAGTTTTTCTTCTCTCAGTTTATTTATATTCCTTTTCTTCTATATACATTTTCATAATTCAGTTTTTTCTTGTAATGTGCTTCTTTTCATTTCCATTTCCTTGCAGCAAAAGCAAACATTTCATATTTTTAATCACTTAGGTATGGTAAACAACTATTGGTCTTTTGGTATTTAGTAAGTGCTTTTCTCTATCTACTCCTGTTCTGTGGGACATATACAGAAAACTGAAACGTTCTATGTGTTGAAAACAGGCTTATTTTTATTTAGGCTTTGTAGGTAAAATTTGCATGTGACAGTGCTCTAAAGAACGACAATAAACAAATTATAACTAGAGTTTGCTCACCTATTGCTTTATAAGTTTTTCACTTTTAGTGTAACTTCTTTTTCGCATTTCTGAAAAGTTTCATTAAGTTAGAGACTGTGCTTTTGAACCAAGTGTATTCTATTCGTTTCTTTTTAGATATTTTAAAAAATCAGCACGCTTAATGTTTTAAAAATATTATCCTAGTTTTAAAATAGCATTTGTAAGTTTCTTTTAAGATCCATTCTTATTCTATTTCGTTCTAAACGTGAAAACGTTTTTTCGTTCATTGCTGTCTACACTCTTTGTCAAACATGTTTGAAGAACGTTTTCCCACCCCCTTTGATGCACCCATGACGTTATGTTGGCTGACCCTTATATTCTTGTTAAATTTATTTTTCGTTCTTTCCTTTGGTTCAGACAGTAAGTCAGGTGAGTAGTGTGTCCATTTGTTAATAGGACAGTCTGTAAGGGAACGTTATTTTCACGAAGGTGTAATAAAACATTATCCTATACATTCAAAGACGACTTCGGACTTGATAACCCTTTGTCAATTGATCCTACAAACGCATATTTCCCAAATTGTATTCATTATATTATCAATATCTTACACAACGTTCACTAACATACATTTCCAGCTATGACACTCACACGAGTTCTGGAACAAACCTCAGGATGCCCTTCAGGAATGAAATATAAAATTTATCTATACGATTGTTATATTTTAATCACTTCAATTGGCTATTTTATCACAGAAATTCCTTATCACTAGGCCTTGAATATGCTTTTCATTTTGTAAAGCCAATGCAATAGATTTACAGAATAATTTCTAAAAATATAAAATGTTATGGCATATGTTAAGTACTATAAAATAAATAAATAATTTAAATGCGAAATTTGCAGCTCCAAAACCAATTTTATATTTTTTGTGGCTTGAATATCTATACAGCTTTTCAAAATGTTTTACTTAAAATTTAAATATTTTGATATTTTGGTAGGGGTGCCTTAAACGGTCATTTATCTTGAAAACTTTCAACTGTCATTATAAAAAGCTAGACAATAGATAATATTTATTACCGAAATTAAAAAAAATCAAAATAACGATGTATGTAAAATTTATAGGGGTGTTTATGAACTAAGAGAAACAATTTCAGAGAATTTGGAGGGGTTTCAGACAAACAGTTTGAAGTAATGAATTTGAAAGTTATGATATTACATTTTTAAAGGATCATTATGCCACTGAAAAATGAAGCTTCCAATCAAAAATGTTGGATAAATTATTGGCATCATGTATAACATTTGTTATCGAGTTGGAGTATTCGAAATCATAGTCTGTTGTCTTATCCATTAAGCCATTCAGATCAGGACCCCCCTCTAGACTAAGCTACATAACAAAATAAACCATTTAACTGTTGTACAATGCCTTACATTCATATGATTAGTCCGAGATTTTGGACATGTTTATAGCATTAAATCTTGAAAATGCTGATAGTGAATTATTGAAAGATTATTTTTTGCTCATTAAGGAGGTTTGAAGATAATTTTTTTTACCCAATTCCGGTTTACAACTGACTTATAAGCTTCTAATTTTCACTTCTTTATAACCACACACCTCAGTTATTTTTCTTCGTGACATTAGGTTTTCTAATTGAAATTGTTTGTTAAGATCTCTGTAAAATATCTGTTAATTATTGCGGTGTAGTTTATTAGCGCCGGTATACCATAAAATTGCATAAAATGAAACAAGTAACAAAACAATGAAATAAAATAACCCCAAAATGCTGAGCAATATAACACTTGCTCGTTAATATTGGCTGATATGAACTCATTTAAATCGTTAAAAGTATTTTAATATCCAGCTATATACACTAAAAGATATATTATATAAACTATTTGCTTGTTTATTGCATAACCTTATGTTTTGTTTTATACGGTAATTAATTATTTTAGGTGATCTGAGTTTTGTGCTATAAGTTGATTATTTCCTCTAGTTTCATTTCACGTGGCACTTCATACCTTCTTTCCCATGCTAAATAAAAATGTACACATTTTTCACCGTCATGGTGCCTGTTTTAAGGCGTGGAGGTTCACAGGGTTCTAACTTTGGTACTTTGTTAACATCCTTAAGTTTTTAGCTGCACCATTAGGACTTTATTTACTTCAATCTCCTCCTCATATACATCTAACTATACTGCTTTTAAAAAGCAAATAATGCATTTAGTAGCTATTTAAACGCTGAATTATTTTAAATTACGTAATTAAATCACTCTGAATAGACTTGTTCCTCAAATTGTTAAATTTAAATTGTAATTTTAAAAAATGTAACCTCTTACTAAAATCTTCATTATAAATGTTGTTTGGTGATACAAGGAAGTTTTTTGTTTCTTTTCTTAATTTAAATATAGAAATCATAACATATTGCATTTTTTCAATTAATTTGGCATATATATTTAGCTGAATAACAAAATCATGAGCATTTAAAAACGTTGTATTAGCATACAAGCAAATTTCATTCATGATTATTAAACACATAGGTTGCAACACAAATTATGCAACTTTTAAAACTTTAAAGAAAAATTCCCCAATTTTCACCATTAATCTTATGGAATATCATACTTAACATCTAATATTTGTGAAATGTTACGATTTACATCCACTTTCTACTCTGTTCTATTCTTTGTATTTTCCAGGCAGGATTTGA
Source organism: Metallyticus violacea (assembly GCA_030762175.1). Classification (NCBI taxonomy): domain Eukaryota; kingdom Metazoa; phylum Arthropoda; class Insecta; order Mantodea; family Metallyticidae; genus Metallyticus; species Metallyticus violacea. The sequence continues at coordinate 271,577,746 of CM060846.1, read as the reverse complement.
AAAATTTAGCCATATCTGTGTTACCATAATAATTTAAACTACTAAGTACAATCGCCACCCTCCGTGGCGCCTGCTTGCATCAACGATTTATTTCGCATTAGTACGCACTTAAATATTATGTACTTTCTGATGAGAAATGGGAATACATTTTTAAATAAGTATTAAAATCTAATCGTTGGTAAATAAGGAACAAAATCAAAGCCAAAATTAAGTTGAAAGATATAAAAACTTTCAGAAAAAAATGGAAATATAAAAGCTTCGTTCGACTGCGCATAATGAGATTTATTTATTAAAATGCAACGTTTAAACAAATAAGTTAATCGAAATGTTTTTGAGATCAACATTATTTCTCTCATCTATTGAACCTGGGAGCATTGCTTTTTTCTGAACGCCTACACAATGCGCACTTCAACAAAATACTAAAAAAATCTCTAGTTCAAGTGGAATGCTGTAAATGAGGTTCAACCACATAAAGAACATAAATGCTGCAAGATGAATTTTTTGTGAGAAGGTATTGAAGATTATAAATATAATGCAGTAAACTGTGGGGCTACAAAAATGAGTTAGACTATTTGCCACATAAATTAAAACAATATAAAGTTGTTCTTACTGTTCAGAAGATAATAGCACGAATGGATATAGATGTTCAATATAAGCAAAGAATAAAACTTAAAAGTATGGAGGAATATTGTCAATTGGTACTTTTTATAGATGACAGATCATGAATTACATAGGTTTTAATTCGTTACATATTTGTTTGTTTTGATATAGAAAAGAGATGGAAAAGAAATATTTGAGACCTCTCTTGTTGTTGCAGTTAAATTTCGATTACAATGGTGCACTGAATTAATAGGGCACTTGCCTTGACAAGAAAATAAAGATGAATTTGTAAGTGGAATGGAAATATTCTTGCAGAAAGAAGACAAAAGTTACTGTAATACGTTCCGTAATGCATAGACAGACGTCCTCTGTGTACAAGAAACTGCCTTAATGTAATTGACAAAGCATTAATGTAATTAAACCGCATTCTCTCCGCCACAAGCAACAGTGTGGCCAACAAAGTTGAATTTTGACTGATTCTAAAATATTTGTGTTCCTCTATATCCGGAAATTAACATTATCAACCGATAGCAGATAACTTGGCAGATTTTCAAGTTACTACCTCAGAAAAGTTAAGTACTATATCATTTCTTACCTTTTAAATAAGAACCCTATTAGTTACCATGTCAAGCTACGAATTTCATACGTAGAAAATTAACTTTAAATGAAGGTGGCAGTTTTTGAGCTAGGTATCCAAAGGGGAAGAATTAGTAAACACAATCCACTCAATAAACTTTGCAATTTGACTAAGATACTTTTAATTTTGCCACGGTCAAAGGCACAAGCAGAGGAATGTTTGGGTAAAATAATAACTAAGAAACATCTAAGAAAGGAGTTGCGTGATACCATGCCTAATGCCATTAGACGACTCGCGCTGGTTGAGAGTGTTTGAAACAGCATTTGTAGGATTAATTGAGTTACGGGTAGGCAGAGGGCGGTCGCGCACTGAGAGGAGCCAGTTGTCAAAGTCATGCATTGCATGTGCAAGTAGAAGCTGGTAGTTAGTTTGAGGAAGGCTTTTCAGCGAGTGGTTGTGCGTTTCTGTGTTACTCGGGACTTTAGTGTGTTTAAATTGTGTGGTAATTCTTCTTATCTATGCCATTACATAAATATAATTTTCAAAAACGCTACGTATGTGAAAACAAATTCTTGCATAGAATTGGTACATCGATTTGCATGAATTTCGTGCAATGGAACCAAACGCTGCATCTACTTGTGTCACTATGATAAAACACAAAACATTAATCTCGCATTTGAAACGAAGATAAGGGCCCATAACAGACAAATATCTTGTTCAAATGTTAAGACATAACCGTTGATAGGTTGCCTACCGAATGCAGTCTGTAAGAATATAGCCAGCTTTGAAGCGCCAGTATATGGGAGGGGGGAAGAAAAAACTTACACAATGCAGGTGGCCTAAAAGGAAGATTAAAGAGGAATGACGAATGACGGATGGTTGCTGAAAAGTAGCGAACTGGAGATTCATTTAGGTCAATGTACGTTACTGCATATTTAATTGGATTTCTGTGGAAGATCTTGCAGTAATACAGAGAGGACTTTCTTTCCAGCTAATAAAATGATAAATTTAACAGAAACATATTCACGAAGGGTAGAAGTTGGGCTTTGAATTGTCTGTTATGAAACGGTAAAGATCAACGAGGAAAGAATGGTCAAAGGTATGTATATTGCAGGGTACAAGCTACGTACCGCTTATACGTACAGTTTATAGCTATGCTGATTTTTCTGCACATTTTCAGGAAGTAATACATATCTGTTAGAATTAAAACCCCCATCTTACTGCTCTGTACAGTTATAGATCAGCTTGGGAAACTGATAATGCAGCTCAGTTATAGAATATAGCGGTTTATCATATGGCTGGGTAAATATTTGAGTTGAGTAGTGTTAAACACGTAGCTGTTTCTTTTAACAAACATTATGCAGGAAAAGGAAAGTAGGTTTATAAAATGAGACTTCAAACCGCAAATCTGGTATGGCGTAATGAAGATAACAAATATCCGTTTGTGCTATATTTGCTATTTTTTTTAACTTATTAGCGTCAAAATCCAATAATTTGTTCTATAAGTAAAGCCTTGTCTTTGGTTACTTTGGATACATGTTATGCGTTGGTATACAATCTTTGCTTTGAACAGAGAGCATGGTGAAGGAAAACAGTTAAGTTATAGAGAAGGCCCTCCCCTCTACAACAGCATTATTAACTGTGTAAGTGGGTGAGTTGCCGCCAAATAATACTCCATGCACACTTACACTGTTGCAGATTGTTTGGAAATTTTTGGTGTCCAAACGCAGAGCCCTAATTATAAGACAAGAGAATTAAAATATCCCTAACAAATTGGGTTGTGAAACTGAAAAGGCTTATAAGGATATTAAAAAGAGAAGTTGGTATATTTTTAATTTATAAAAATGTCTTCAAAATACCTTATAAACTTCAGAAAAAATAATGAAATAACACCTTAACTAGACATTTATATTTTTAGGTGAAGTACGATTACAGAAATAACTGTTAAGCTGTCAAAAGACTCCATTTATGGGGGATTTGTGAACCAAAATGTTTTAAAACGCATGTAGAATAATGGATAAATTATTATTTTACGATATTTAGTTTCGAATATTGTTTTAAATTTTTGTTCTTGCACTTCATCGGATTTTAGGAAGGAATTCACTGTGTGAGTTTTAAATATTTGAAAATATATTCTCTGAAAGTAAGTTTCTGTCACGTAGCTGCACAGAGTTTCCAATGGAATGAAAATAATAAGTAATAAAGAAACATTTACATTTTCTTTCCGTATATAATTGGAACATAATACAAGCTAGAAAAAACAATAAGAATCGGTATATTAGAGGTCTGGGTGTATAAAAATGAAACGGAACAATGGGAAAACAAATAAGAAATTCAAATTACATGCATTTTGTTGTAATGTTTCATATCTAAATATGGATATCTCCGTACCACTTGAAGTTCGACACTAGTAATAAATAGAGGAATTAAATAGTTCATTTGATTGAAATTCTAGGTATTGTTGCAATCAAGAACTACTCATTATGCATGAAATAAAAAATAAAAACATTTTCTACCACGTCAAGGAAGCAAGATAGCCACTAATTATATTGAAAAGCTAAGAACGTAAATTTGGTTATAAAGAAACAGTAATGATGATTATTGATGATGATTATTGCTTAAGGGCGCAAAACTGCTATGGTCATTAGCGCCCAAACACATCAAGTACTATGTCAGAAATAAAAATAAATAAACAAAGAACGCAAATCCTGCGCAAAATGAACGGACAGTAGTACTTGTGCAATAAAAATTATACCCAAAAACAAATAACAAGGGTATAAGGAGCCACAAACATTAAAGTGTTACTAAAATACAGCCGCAAGTGCGGAAAAACACAAAAGTCCTGTAATGGACTAAAATCGTGCCAATAAAATCCCAAAGCAAACACAGGTCAATAAACAAAGACCGGTAGCAAAATTATTCAGCAAAAGCTGAAAACAAACCAGTCTTATAATTGATTAAAATGGTAACAATAAAACCCCAAAACAAATAACAAGGGTAATGTGCAAAACAACAATTAAAGACTAGTTAACACGATTCAGCAAAAGCTGAAAAAACAACAGTCTTAAAAGAGTCAAAAAATGCCGTCAATGGTAAAAGATAAAATCTCACACCTTGCTCCAAAAACCACAAATACGGATAAAACGGAGCACATGCTCAACAGCAACCACATCATCTGCAAGTAACTCCTCAATAGAGGAGGGCAAACCTAGGCTATTTCTAAAAGCTGTCAGATGAAGACAATCAATTAAAATGTGACGCACTGTAAAGGGGTGGTCACAGTGAGGGCAAACTGGAGCGGGTTGACCATTAAAAAGGTGAGAGTGACTAAAACGACAATGCCCAATTCTAAGACGAGCTAAAATTACTTCTTCGCGACGAACAGCGCGAGAAGAAGTCGACCAGTTAAAAGGGGCGGATTTACATTCACGGAGCTTATTATTTGGGAGTAATTCCCACTCCTCGCGCCAGCGCGAAAAAATGGCTCTACGTAATGAATGTATAAAATCCCCGAAATAAAAACGCTGCTCGTACTCAGCAGGGTCTAAAAGAGCGGATTTTGCTGCAACATCTGCGGCCTCATTACCTGGGAGTCCGACGTGTCCAGGCACCCATAGCAGTGTTACCCTGACGCCAGCGTCGTAAAGGGTTAAAACTGCATTCTGGACCATCTGCACAAGAGGGTGAGTGATGTACAGACTTCTAAAACTTAAAATTGCACTCAAAGAGTCGGAACATATAACACTTTTCCCTAGCCCCTGATCATAAATAAATAAAACCGCCCGAAAGATAGCATAAAGCTCCGCCATAAAAATAGACGTTGCAACGTCAAGACCATACGTAAAACTTGCCCCATTAAAAACAAAAGCACATCCTACACCTGTGTCACATTTAGAGCCACCTGTGTCACATTTAGAGCCGTCAGTATAGATAAAATTCCAGCCATTAAAAGAGGATTTGATCTCGCTAAAAGAACAACGAATAATATGTGCTGCGGTCGAAGATTTCGGACAGGACGTAAGCCCGAGATGAACGGGGGCCTCTGCTAAAATCCAGGGGGGAGAAGAAGTTTCCCCGGCTAAGAAAAAAGCAGGTAACTCAATGTCCAATGTCCGTAAAATCTCCCGAAAACGAAAGCCAGCGGGCTTTGGAGTAAAAGACCGAGCAGCATAAAAACGATCAAAAGACACATTAAAAAACGGCCCATTCGTGGGATGACGAGGTTGCGCAGCTAAGCGACAACCGTACGCGGCCAGTAAAACATCCCTACGATAAAACAACGGAGGTTCTCCAGACTCCGCACATAAACTCAGCACAGGACTGGTGGGGAATGCCCCAATGGCGACACGGATACCCCGGTGATGAATCGGGTTAAGCCGACGAAGGACAGAAGGTCGCGCTGATCCGTAAACCACACAGCCATAATCCAGTTTCGATCGGATAAGTGAGCGATAAAAACGTAAAAGAACAGTCCGGTCAGCTCCCCAAGATGTGCCACTTAAAACACGTAAAATACAAAGAGAACGTTCACACTTGCCTCTGAGTTGCGCTATATGCGATGACCAGCATAATTTCCTGTCAAACACCAAGCCAAGGAACCTAACTTCGTCTGCGAAAGAGAGTGCGTCTGGGCCAAGATGGAGCGAAGGTGGAGGATACTCCTTGTGGCGCCAGAAGTTCATGCAGACGGTCTTCTCTGCGGAGAAACGGAACCCGTGAGATACACTCCAAGCGTAAAGGCGGTCGAGACAGCATTGTAGGCGGCGTTCCAAGAGACAGGTTCTCCGAGAGGAAAGATAGATGGCAAAATCGTCCACAAATAACGACGATTGTATTCCTGGCGGTAAACACTCGGTGATAGAGTTAATCGCAATGGCAAACAGTGTGCAACTAAGTACCGAGCCCTGAGGTACGCCGTTCTCTTGAATAAAATTAGACGATAAAACTGATCCCACGCGAATATTAAAAACCCGGTCTTTCATAAATTCCTGAATAAAAACAGACATACGCCCACGTATGTTCCAATCCTGAAGCGTTCGGAGGATACCGCCTCTCCAGCAAGTATCGTACGCTTTCTCCAAATCAAAAAATACAGCAACCGTTTGGCACTTGCGCACAAAACCGTCCATTACATGGGTAGTTAAAGACACCAGGTGGTCGACTGAGGGACGATGACGCCGGAAACCACACTGGGCGTTCGTTAATAATTGCCTCGACTCCAACCACCACATGAGCCGTCCGTTAATCATTCGTTCCAACACCTTGCAAACGCAGCTGGGGAGGGAAATCGGACGGTAACTGGAAGGAAGATGTGGGTCCTTTCCAGGCTTAGGTATGGGAATGACGGTGGCCAATCGCCAAGCGCAGGGAAATGTGCCGTTACACCAAATAAAATTAAAAGTTCGTAATAAAAAAGCTTTGCCTTCTGCTGCTAAATGCTGCAACATGGCAACATGAATGTCATCTGGCCCCGGTGCGCAATGTCGAGAGGTAGAAAGGGCATGCTCCAGTTCCCTGGCGGTAAAAGGAACGTTGTAGCTCTCCTGATGGGCGGAGGCAAATGAGAAACCTTTCCTCTCAACCTGCTCCCTTAATGCGCGAAATGTAGCCGGGTAATTGGCGGAACTAGAAACATCAGCGAAGGTTCGCCCTAAAACATTGGCGACGTTAATCGGAGTATTGAGCACTCGATTTAAAACCCTAAGACCGGGTATAGGTGTAAACCTTGGTTTGCCAGCAACGCGGCGTAGCCGTTCCCAAACTACGGATGAAGGCGTTGTTCGGTTAAAAGAAGAGGTAAAAGAAATCCAAGAAGCCTTTTTGCTATCCTTAATGACTCGGCGGCATTTGGCGCTAAGTTGTTTGTAGCAAATCATATTTGCTGATGTAGGGTGGCGATGAAAAGCTCGGAGAGCACCTCGGCGTGCACGCAATGCATCCCGGCATTCATCAGTCCACCAGGGAACCGGCAAGCGTCTGGGGTGACAAGACGACCGGGGAATAGCCTTATCTGCGGCTGTTATGATGACCGTACGGAGGTGCTCGATGGCGATGTCTATAGATGGAAATTCACACCCTGAAAATTCGGCCAAAGATCGGTAGAGAGGCCAATTCGCCTTTTCAATGAGCCATTTTGGCGCGCGCTGTGAATGTGCGTTCGAAGAGAGTACATGGATCTGACACGGAAAGTGGTCACTGGAATATAAATCGGAGATGACGTTCCAGGTGAAATGTACAGCAAGTGAGGCAGAACACAGAGATAAGTCCAAGTGTGAAAACTGTGAGTGCTGTCTGAAAGAAATGTAGGTTGACCAGTATTGAGCAGTACTAGATGGTGACGATCCAGAAAGTCGGCTATAATGCTATCCCTCGCACACTCCGTGGCGGAACCCCATAGAGGGTGGTGCGCATTAAAATCCCCCAAAAGAAGTACAGGGGGCGGTAGCTGAGAAAACAGATGATCTAGATCAGCTGTAGTGGCTGTAACAGACGGAGGAAGGTAAATACTACAGATTGAAAAACCAAGGCCAGAGAAATTAACAGTAGCAGCAGCTGCTTGCAAAGGAGTCTGGAGCGGTAATGAAGTACTGTACACGTCCTGTCGTATTAAAAGTAAAACTCCGCCGTGAGCGGGAGTGCCATCTTCGGGAAGGAGATCAAATCGCACCGAAGAGTAACCGCGGATAATAAAAGAATCTTGTGGTCGAAGTTTTGTCTCTTGGAGACACACAACCGGAGAGTCAGTCGAACGTAAAATTAACTCCAAATCAGTTCTTCGACTGCGGAGTCCACGCACATTCCAAGAAAGGATAGCCATTGTTAAAATTAGATAAAAAAGTTAAAGATATCACCTTACTTTTTACTAGGCCCAGGACGAATCAAACGTCCTTTCTTAAGTCGCGTGGGACTTGGTGGTTTTTCAGGAGCAGGCACATCCTGCTCCATGACCCCCTCAGAGGTAGGGCTCTCCCGCTGAGAAGCATCCACCGACTCCAGCACCTGGAACCGGTTGGATGTAGAGATGGGCGGTGATGGCAACCGCCTAGCGGGTTTGCTCCCTTCATGGGAGCGGGACCTCCGAGGAGGAGAAGGGCTCTTCTGCTTTTCAGCAGGAGTGGATGTTTTTAAAAAGTCGGTCTTTGTGTAACTGGTCTTAAACTTGATTTCTGATGCATTAAAAACTATGGGCTTGGGCTTCTCAGTAGAGCGCTTTGGAGGACTGGGCACATTTGGGACCCGGGTAAAAACAAGGTCGCAAGTCTGCGTACTGCTATCGCACTTCTTGATCGATGATGAAGCTGCTGCGCTGTATGTGCCGGTCTTAGGCACGACGGGCTGGCGAGATTGAAAACGCTTCCGGGCCTCAGTAAAGGAGAGCTTTTCCTTTACCCGGATCTCCTGAATACAGCGCTCCTCCTTAAAACGAGGACATTCGCGGGATGAGGCTGGATGATCTCCGCGGCAGTTAACGCAAACGGGAGTGGATGTACATGCTCCTTCATGAGACACTTGGTCGCAGGTAGCACAGATAGAATTGGCACTCTTACAAGAGACGCGTGTATGGCCAAAGCGCTGGCATTGAAAACAACGCAAGGGGCTCGGTACGTACGGGCGCACCTCAATGACCTCGTAGCCCGCTCTTATTCTCTGCGGCAATTCGACCCTGTTAAAAGTGAGGAAAAGTGTTCGGGTAGGCTGCAATTCACCCTCTCTCCTCGCCTGCACGCGATACACGGACGTGACCCCTTGGTCTTCCAAGCAACTTTGGATATCCGGGTCAGACATTCCGTCCAGTACGTTAGTAAAAATAACTCCTCGCGACGAATTTAATGTGCGATGTGGCTCAACACGGATGTGATAACCGTGGAAAATCGTCGCCTTGAGCAGCGAGTTACTCTGAGACATTCCAGTGGTCTCAACCAAAAGTGATCCATTACGAAGTCGGGTGCAGGTTTTCACAGGTCCAGCTATGGTGTCAATGCCCTTCTGAATGATAAACTGGTTCACCCGGGTAAAAGATTGTCCGTCTTCCGTTCGACTAATCACCAAGTAACGAGGAAAAGGCTTCTCGATTACTTCTTTAACATCCACTCGTTTTCTTTTAACTTGTGTGAGGTTATGTTCGTTCACCATAGCGATATCATCCTCCTCCATTGCAACTGTCTCCGATGGCAGGCTGCTTCTTGGGCGCCACCCCGGCTTAGGTTACTGGCTCTGGCCTGAACAAAGTAACCTCAGGGTCACACCTTCCTGTGGGCTGACGAAGGGAGCCAATCGCCTGCAGGAAGTCTACAGCTCATGCAATGGCCCTTCCCCGGGCCTGGCCTTTACCAGGGGATACGCTCCCGTCCTACATGATAACCCAGTGCTGGGAGTTACGCTGTTACCCAGTCACTTTTTACCGTGTCAAACACGGGGGCACCCATCAGACAAAGAACAGGGAAGTAGGACAAATAAAAAATAAAAGAGGCGAAATAAAAAGGAGTCAAACGCGCTAAGCGCGGACCTGAGGGAGCAGCTCGGGTGCCTCGGGGTCGCTACGCCCGGTACCCAATAAATTGGGCCCCTGAGGGGAAGAAACAGTAAAAACAATAATCATGTAAAATATAATTTAAATTTCAAATAATATAGCATTTGCAATGCAATAATGCGTTAAACGTCCAAATAATTGTAAAAGTATATGTTAGCTGAAATATATATATATATAGTTTTAAGTTTAAAATTTAATACAGGTAGCAGTATTAATTAATTGGTTTCATTCATTGTTCGTGCGTTTTCACTTCAGAAACTTTAGTACATTTTTATAGCTATGGCCGTTTTATAACGGGAAGAAGGAATACGCAGTATTTCCGCACCAGTTTATCTCGTTCCAACTGGCTCATGTTTATACCCAGAGAGCTATAGTTCTGCTATTGTGGTTATATCTTAAAATATAAAAAATTATATGAGAATCATTTTCAAATATATTACTCATTTGTAAGCCATGCTCAAGGAAAACATTTGAATTGTAACAAGTGGTTTTTTTTGTGTTTTTTTTTTGCGAATTTTCATATAATTTTATATTCAGAGCAACAAATACATGCAAATAATGTAGAAGATATTACTCACCCTTGAACAGTTAATGTGGTTTTAAGGAGATCCAGCAACAATCTTCACCTGCAAGAACCAGAAAAGTGCATTTTAATTGTGCTATATTGCCCGTGTATAGAGCTACCCAATGAACTATCATCCAACTTGCGGAGTAGCACTCGTTGCTGCCTGCGGCTATCAAAGTGTGGCAGTGACACACTAAACAATAGTTTCCTTATCCATAAAATTGTTTTGCTTACTAAATTTATGGAAGGAGATGATGAAACTAGCCAACGTCGTTGCCCATATAGTTTGACACCTCTTTAAAAGCTATTCGTCCCTCGTAATTCAGATTGGGTAATGCTGGCTATTTCCTAGCTGATATTTTGTTCCAGTTCTCCCAGGGTATTTGGGCTTGTCTTGTATTTTTTAATTTGCATAGAGGTAAAAGTCGGAAAGGTTTAGGTCGGGTGACCGAAGGGGCTACAAATTATTGGTAATAGCCCTTTGATTCTGAAGCACTATTTCAACTTCTCTCGTCGATATATTAGCTAAGGTAGAGTCTTGTTAAAAAACGAAAAATCACGCTGTCTGACAGTTAATTTTGTAAAAAGAGGGGCAAAATTGAATTCACGTATACCAAAGTTATTTTATAAGTATATCGTTTTCCCTTTAACAGTTAATGTCTATTTACACCGAGCATAAGAAATGCCTGATTTTTGTGAAAGACGTCTAAGTGATTTTTGGGAAAATTCTCCAAACGACGATCGAGGTGATCTAATGATGGTGAGAACCCTACGCTATCTGCTATGTTTCTTAGACTGAACACTACTTGTGGAGAGAACTTATTTTAAAAGATTATATGGATTGTTAAACGACCTGGAACTATTACACACGGGTGTCTTACCCCAAAACCTTTTTCAAACACATATAAATCATAAATGAATACACGTGTACTCTAGTGCCTTGTGTACTAGAAAACATAGAGCCATAAATCACATGGCGATTAAATATAGAGCAAAACATACTAGTCGTAACAACTCAACTGAACTCAACCACTATCAGATCCATACTACAGGCAGAAGCTAGCGTGACCTAGTTCCAGTAGACGGCGGGAAACATGTTTGCATACGCTCACTGGAAAAACACCGAAAGTTGGTTTATAGTTCATTGGATCACTCCATAGAACACATTCTGTAGCTAAACTTTAATTTTAATATAAGTTATATTAGTGTAGGAGTAGCATGCCTTTAGAATGTGCAGTGCTTTGCCGCTTATTATTATTATTATTATTATTATTATTATTATTATTATTATTATTATTATTATTATCATCATCATGATCAGCATCATCATTTATTTTGCAGTTTGTAAGTTTTAAAATGAAAAAAAATTCTGATCACTTACCATTAAACTTTACATTCTTCCCTGAAATGGGTCGTATAAAGCTGTCTAAAAGGTCAGATCCATTAAGAAAACATAAATAGAAATGTATAAAAACAGAAAAAAGCATAGTTGACACCTTCTGTTTACAGAACGTGTCATAAATTAATATAAGAAACAGAAATGCTTAATTTAATTAACTGAAATATGCTGGATAGATGCTGTTTAAATGCTTTTACCTTTCTGTAATGTAACAGAAGCAAGATATCTGGCCCGAAGTTGAGAAAGAATATGTGTTTTATTCATTTAAGTAATGGACATTTATTGATTTAGACTAAACAATAATATATGCAGTGAATAAAATATTTCATTACTATAGGCATTTTAGTTATTAAAGTAAATTAAGAGCTACTAGGGGAATTAAAATGTACGTTATATATTTTATTAATTTATGGCAAGTAAATTTTATTGACCAAGTTATTACAATACAATTTGAAGCAGATACACTATTTTTCAGCATTTCTGAAAGCTCTGAAGCGCAATTTGTGTTGCTGGTACTTATTGTGGCGTTGTATTATTGTAAATCAGAACGATGCCTTTGCTTAACTTCCCACATTATCTTGTTTTCCACGACTTTGCCCAATTATTTAATTTTTTTGGTAGTAAGAATTGGCAACGATGGCTGTGTTCTTTTGCACATACTTGGAGCAAACAAGAAGACAGTTTCATGACCTCTCCTGCTGATGGTGCAACTCTGAACATTTATCGCACTGGTGGGGGCGAGTATCTCCATTCCACAGAGACTCTCTTCGCTTAAGAAATACTTGAACGAAGTTCAGAGAAACAAAAATATTGGTTCTTTGTGTTTGGTAACAATAAACGAGGAACTCATTGTGAACGTAATTTATGATGATGTAAACTGTCTCGAATGATGGAATAAGCACTTCCTATTGAGATACTCACTTCCTGTGCAATTTTCGCAACAGCCACTCTGCGATTGCCACGCATCTTTGCATCAACCTGCAGCACAATATTCTATGTGCTTGAGGGCTCCTTGAGAATTATGTCCGTGGCCCTGTTCCAACTAGTAAAACTATTTCATTATGGTTGTACGTGACATTGAATTTGGCCCATATACCGCCATAATTTCACGATGAATCTCTTGCAACTGAAACTTCCGTCCGCAAAACCCATGCCACTACAACTTAAGTAGCTCTATAGGAAGGTCTGACACCTGCGCCTGCGCCATTCTTGTTACGGAGTGCTGCACTAATATGGGCAATAAGTAACATTTTTGAATCCTCCTTGTATTAAAAAATAGACACTAGGAGAAGTTCTTTGCACGGCATATTGGCACGCTGACAACAAAGTAATTGCATAGTTCGGTCATCTTAATGAAACAATAGTCATCACATTTAGAATAAATCCAGGTCACAAAGGACATAAATATTCAGTGTTTCTTACGTTAAGATATTCAAGGCTTTCTGGTGGAAGTGTGAATCTTTTGAGTTCCTAATATTCTTGTCAAATTATAGGATGTAATATATCCATCCCGCAAGTTTCTTTTCCCGGTTTAAAGTCAGTTTGATTATGGCAGTCTGCATGATATTAAGCGTAAACATTCCCACCTCTTTCGCTATTAGCCAAAACCTATATTCTAAAAGTACAGTCCACCATCTTGATTTCGAAGTGAGCCGATTCCCGCAAGCCAAAGTTTTACTCACTCCAAGTAGGCCGACTTGGAGGTCATGTCAAATGTGCGACTGTTATTCCTTCATTTCTCTACCCATTTTCAGATGTATAGGACTCTCTAAGTCAGCTACAAGTTCTCTATGGGTAAAGTTACATACAGTGTAATAAACCGTACTAAATATTTGTCAAGAAATCAAACTACTTGTATCCGTAATGAAATAATTCTAATCTGAAGTTAAATAGTCCTAAATATATTGGAATATTACTATAATTGTTTCTTATTTCAAGAATAAAGAAAATATTTTAGGAAATTAAATGATGTGAGATTTCAACAAGTGTATTTGAAAATTAGTTCCAATATACAATGGTCACACTTTTAATATGTAAAATTACAATTAGAAATTTCCCTATAGCTAATTTCAATGTATGCACTTGTATATGTTTGAATAATAGCAAACAAAAGCTGTGTATTAATATATTTTAAGTCCAAAAATCTTTTATAACTGTACTAAAAATCCAATTTCAGGGAAGAAAACACTGCTTCTATTTCTATGAAGTTCATTGTTAGAAAATCTGTAATGATTCTTGAAATAGAATTGCTGGAATTATACTAAGTGCTCTACAACAATTCATCCTTCTTCCTCGAAGTTGGCACAAAGAAACACTAAGCTATATCCTGCATTAATATTTGCCAGCACCTGTGCTTTCTTTATATTTGGAAGAAAACCCTTAAGCATGAATTTTCCGACATCAGACCTGCGTGAAACGGAATTAACAGCTTATATCTGAATCATGAGTTTGGAAATAAAACAATTAACGGATGAAATGCAATATCATTACAAACACTAACAAAAACATATTTTAGTATTTTAATGTTGATTTGTTTAGTAATATTAAAGTGCATTATGAGTTACAAAGAAATTATAAAACTTATACACAGCTTTACTAAGATTGGTCTTTTAACACAAGGCACTCAGACTTGAAAGCACATTTTGGAACACTCAGTGCTACAACTTGTTATAACAAATCAGCATTAACAACTTTAGTTTAAGGCGGAGTATGATGATTATTATTGTTGTATTTAAAAGGATAAAAATTACATTTTATAACATATTGCACATTTTTTAAAAACATTTTTACATTCCTCACATGTGCTTTGAAATCAGACCATAGTGCAATTATGATATTACAAAAATTTGTTTCTAAAATTTATTTGCATAAATACTCATGTTTGCAACCCTGAAACCATGTCAGGCTAATCATATCATTGCACATTCACGGGTGCATACTACAGCTTCTTTTACCAGAGAAAACAATTTAGCATCAATTTAGTATAATATACAACAACAACAACAACAACAACAATAATAATAATAATAATAATAATAATAATAATAATAATAATAATTTTTAAAGTTTTAAAGTTAAATTTTAAAAACCAGTGACTACCATTGCTGTGATGTTACTAACAGTGCCAACAGATTTTGGTAACGGTTCTTTATGCTTTTCCTAGTGAGAAATGTACAAATTATTTCTTTGAAATAAGGAACGTTTAGCAATGACTGGAATAAGTTTAATTTATCATTATCAATTGTTTACAAAGTCTAAGTCCAAGGCCTGTTTCGCGTTTTGACAGACCATATGAACCATTTGATTTATCTACAATTAGCACCTACAAATATCAGAAGGGTAGGTGGCCAACCCATCGCTTCAGGTGGTATCTATTGTAATTCAAAGATATTATTTAGACGTGAAATGGCCTGGGGTCGTATTTGGGATGGAGTCGTTGTTTGGGAGAGGAGGTAGAAATTGCATGATTATTTAATTAATTAGTTGGATGCCCCTTTGCTTCTGGATTATGAATATTGTATCTCAGGGAAACCCCGGAATTTAGCGACTCGTTTGAGTCATAGGAGAAGGCAGAATATCCAGCAGAGTACACAGAAACTGGAAAATTCTCAGTTGACACTATTTATTCACTGTCGTACTGTCCATATTGGCTTGAGGATATTTCTAAGATCTCCGTTGATTTCAAGATAATGCTTATTGGTTCACAATTGCCGACCCTTTCACTGATTACTGAACATTCATTTTCTACAGACTTCGCGCACTTCGGTTTTGATTCTCTATTACCACGCATTGATTCCAACTAGCAACTGACTATTCCTCCCTCTTACTCTCTGAATTCAACCACAACTGGGAACTGATAAACTGACAACTGACAACTCACTGCTCCTCGTCTTACTCTCTACCTTATACTAGACATGCAGTTTATTGTATTGTTAGGCTCCTTCCACACGAAATACAAATCCTCAAATATTATTGAGCTCGATTCGATTCTAGCTGCATTATTGGGCATTCCTTAATATCTATTATTATACAGGCTAGCTCCTATTCGTTCATTTTGGAATATTCATATTGGTGAGTTCGACAATTATCTAGAATGATTTTTCCCACACTATGGTACTTCCGGAAACGGACATCCCTGCCATAAATATGCGGAAAGTTTTCTGACCTGACATTTCTTTACTTTTCCTTGCCTCTCAGTACTTAGATTTACCTACAATGAATTCGCGATAGATCACGTCTCACTCATAAATAAAAGGCATCTATTTGTTTGTCAGAAACCTGTTGACGTGTCTAGATACTACTGTTAAAGAGCCATAAAACATATGCTCTGCTACGGTTGACAGACCGTTGTTTCCTTCTGTTTACAAAAGAAGTGTAGCCTTTCCTTATTCTTATAAGACTCGTTACCTATTGGAATAATAATGCTCTCTGCGCTAGTTCAAAGGCAAATTGTTCTCCTAAATCCTTACAAAAGAAACAAGTTCGTGACCAGGAGAAAATATCTCTTTCTCCCCGGTCTAACCTTTTAAAATTCCTTTGTTCTTTTTCATACCGTACACTCTAGAGCTTAACGAGCAGCTAGGTATTGTTGATTTGGTTTATTTGCGGACGCTCTTTAACATCTCAGGTCATCAGGGTCACATTCAATTCAGGGAGTTAAACGGCCTACAAATTTTGTTCAGAGATTTCTTTTTTCATGTTTGAGGTTCTTTATCGTGCCGTGAATGTACGATACAGGACCCACGACTTTACTTCCCTTCCAAAGGAAGTCATACTTAGGATTTTACGCCCCAAAAAATCCATCGATCTTGGTCGGGATCGAACCCGCGATCTTGGGTTTAGGAGACTAGTATGGTTACCACTACACCACCAGGACCGACGTCTGGAATTGTAACCTGTACCTTCATAAAAACATATAATGATCTCGTACTAAAGATATAGCACAGCTATTACCTGCCAGCCTTCCATAACAAAATTGGACATGAATACAATATCCTTAATATAAATCACATACATGCATCAGGTCATATTTGCGTTAAATATTAACATCTTTTATAACTTTATTAATTTAATTAAATGTGACCTTTAATTTCGGCTACAGGCGGTAGTTTTGTCAAGGGAACTCTTTTTCAGGCACGGAGTTCTTTAAAGTGTCAAAAATCTATGTGGATTTACGGCTTTGAGCTCCTCCCGGAGAACTTTTAATGGATATTTTTTACTTCCCGGGAAACTGATTGACTTCGACCGGGTTTGAAGCCGCGAGCCTTGAGTTCAGAGGAAACTTTTATATATAATTACTAACACACATACACGTTATGGGCTGTCTGGAAAATGTTGTAACTTGCATATGTAAAACATTTATTAACTATTGCAGTAACATCCAAGTACTGGCGATAAAACATTTTTCCCAAAAGCAGCTTTAGATTATAACAATGAAAATGTTAATTTTTCTTGAAGTACTATCACTGCACCAAAACATTCCCTAGTGTTATGTCAGGACAATAAAACAACATTTTTGGGGAGATATATATTTTATTTTTTAATACAGTCAAATTATTGAGGTTAAATTTGAGCAACCACATTGCCAAACTCTTCTCGGGGTATTCCGAACAACTTTGCACTTTGCACCATTTCTTCTGGTTGATAATTTTTGTTCATTTGGTTGCATACTTCACGTAACTTTTGGTTAATACATCGACGAAAAAAAAATATATAGTTATTATTGAAATGCTTATATAACATGCACCTTCATGCCATTGCACCATACGTTTCTCTGTTTGTCAGTAATTTATGTTACTCTATAGTGAAGTAGTCCCAGCATCTTACGTGTCATATGTTATAGAGAAGAGTCGCAGGCATTACAAACAAGAAGAACAGATATTGTACAATCAACAACTTCTATGTACTCGCAACAACTGATTAACTTAATTGGTGTTGCTACACGTTACTTTGAAACACATTTCTCTTTTCCTTTCATCAGTTGACTTGTTTACTCTGAAAACGTTTGCGCTCAGTTAACCTGTTTACAGTACAACTGTAGGCGTGCAGTTGGTAAATTATTAGCCATTTAGCACGTTGTCAATACCCAGAACTTGATTTCTACGTCTACAAATAACATTTCCCTTCTATGATAGAATAGCATAGGTGATTTCTCTAAAATGGCAACATTTGTTATGCTGCAAGGGGCATTATGTGTCTAGTGCAGTTGTTAATCAGCAAAAAATCCTCCCTTTTGTCCAATTTCGCGTTTCCCTAATAGATTTACAGAGTCGGGGTTACAACCGCTGAATTTTTATTATTAGTCATATGTTTTGGAAAAAGTAAACACCATTTTGAATTCATCACAATATTAAAGGTTATAAGTGAAAAACTATTAATACAAAAAATAAAACATTACATGTTGTAGATCGAACATTTACCAATGACTGTGTCAAACTCCGGTTTCTGACAATTACACAAACTACATAAAGTATATTATTAAAAACACGTTTATGCAAGGGTTTTCCACCAGCAGAACAATGCTGAAATACAATTATCATATAGGATTGTTCTAAATGAAAGAAACAACTATGCATGTTAATTGCAAAAAACTATATATTTTTTAAAAATGTTTGAGATAAGTTATGAATGAATATAAAAGCTTCCCAAGTTTTCATCATTACTTGTTGCGCATGCACATACATCATTACGCTCGGTCAGAGGTGCTATCGTTGCAAAAGACAAAGTACTGGTCTACAAGGAAAAATATATACTGTGCAAGTGAACTTTGCGGGTTTGAGTTGGGTGCATTCCTGCATACGTTTTTGTAAAAGTCCTACAATAATATCTACCACTAGTATCACTCGTTCGAAGAGACTGGTTTTGTGGTTAAAAGGAAAAACACAAGACGGGAACGTGTATCAAATGCGAATGTTAACAGAATACGCAGTTTAGATTCTCGCTTTCAAGAATATTCCAGAACACAAGATCTGTACTTGCTGTTCATTAAAAACACGGACAGTATGCTAAATATTTCCTTGAAACTCAACATTTTTTTGAGAGACCATGCAACATTCTTTGAGAGTATTTGAATAAAACTGAGCTTTTTTACTGTACAGTAGTGAAGAGTTTCAAAATTAAAAAAAATATGTTAGTGTTCAAAAGTATTCAATAATAACTCAATGCTCAATAGATGTTTCAAAGTCATCTGATGTCATTATTGTATCTGTCAGCAACTTTCAGTAGAAATATAATTTTTTAGGCAATAAGTGGAATTAAACGATATTTCCGAAATTCTACAAGAGAATAAAAGTTATCTTACCTAGGAAATATTTTTATCCAAATGAGCCAATGAGAGGAAATTAAAAAAAAAATGAATAGTTCCAGCTTTTTAAAACAGTAAGATAAAAGTTTGTTGATGTTGATGTTGGTGGGAAATTCTGTTATAGTTATGTTAATTTAAATATTTAGCTTTAGCTTAAATATTAACGTTGATTCTTAATATACGAAAGGGTAATGGTAAGCTCTTAGCTTGTAAAATGAAAATATATTTCAGAATAAATTTTTATTTATTCAACATAATCACCTTTTAACCATTATCATATAGCACAACGTTCATAAATAATTTCTCTGCGCATCACTCCTCCACAGTACTTATCACTTATAACTTTCTTCTTCTTTAAATGCCTCTTTATCCTTGGAAATAGATTATATTCTTAAGGTTGAATAGGCAGGATGGTCAATCAAGTCAAAGCTAACTTCGTTAATTTTCTTCATTGCAATTAGTGAGAGGGTGCATCCTCTTGCAAATAATAATAATAATAATAATAATAATAATAATACCTTTGTAAAATTTCTCCAGCGTTATTCCAACCCCCCCCCCCCGAAGCTTGTAATGCAGAATATCATGTCACCGTTATACCCTGTTCTAAATAATCCGTCATTATAATTCCTTCTATTTCCCAAAAACAGATGCGAAGACTTCTCTTATCGATTTTTGAACACGAAATTTCTTTGCGCCGGTCGATGTATTATGTTTCAATATCTTTGAATATTTTTTAGTTTCAATGATCTTGATAATGGATACATGTTTCACCCTTAGTTACAATACGATCCAAAAAGTTGGAAGGCTCATTTTAGAAACCAAAAAAACGACAAATTGATTTGTAAATTGTCACTCTGAATCGTTTGTGTTTAGCATTCAGGCATTTTGGGATCTATTTGTACCAATTTTTCTCATACCGAAAACATGATGTACTAAGTTAAAGACGCATTCATAAGAGATGTTCAAAGTTTCTGTATGAATTTCAGCCCAAATCTTCGATCCTCTAAAATCAAATCACGCACAGCACCAACATTTCCAGAATTATTACAGAACAGATCTTCCAACACGATGTTCATTTCTGACATCTGTTCTTCTTTCTTAAACTCCGCAACCCAATTGTTATGGCGGTTTAAGAAGGACATTAATCCTTGGATATATTTATCATATCCGCATACATTTCCTTGCCAGACAAGCCTTTCAAAAATAAATACTTTATCACCGAAAAATAATAAATTTTCTCTGCCATATTTAATCTAAAAATGCACAATATAAAATCAGCGATTCTTACGATCACCAAAATTGGAGAAACCATTTACAATACAACATGATTTTTGTCAGATTAACCGATTTTAGTTCTGTTGTTGTGAAGGGTCTCCGGCTAAGAACTTACCAACACCCTCTCGTACTCCTACGTGATTTCTATAATTATTTTGTATAATTCTTTACTGAATGTGTTCACCTTTTGAAGTTTAACTGCACTTCACTTTAGAATAATTTTCAAACGGAATTCTGAGTGTATACTACAAGTGCAACAGGACTTGATTTTAAATTGTAAGTTTACTGCAATAGTGAAAAGAAACTTTCGAAGGTGGAAGTTGTTGATTTCTGCTTCAGCTGTTGCTGAATACGGTAACTAATATGACAGGTGTTAACTTGTTCCAGATCCACAAATATCCCACATAAAGCATTTTCTAGGTACA
This sequence comes from Metallyticus violacea, assembly GCA_030762175.1. Classification (NCBI taxonomy): domain Eukaryota; kingdom Metazoa; phylum Arthropoda; class Insecta; order Mantodea; family Metallyticidae; genus Metallyticus; species Metallyticus violacea. The sequence goes on along the minus strand of CM060846.1, from coordinate 271,557,072 downwards.
TAAATTACTCAGTAGATGAGTAATTCGTGACAGGTGCAGCAAGTTTCACAACACATGCTACAAATTGCTTTACAGAAACATGCATTTGGATGCATTATTTGAGAACCTACTAAGAGTTACATCATCTATTATGTATAATAGGCTCTACTATTTTGGAGAATGCTATTAATATTAAATAACTCAGGACACAAAACAAGCTTCCATTAGAATCCAATACGAAAATATTAACGGTTTTAAATGTGTAAATTCTAATTACGAAATACTAATTTCAATGTTGCAATACCGACAGGGGTAGCCGAAGCCATTAAGCACGGACTCGAGAACGGGAGGTCTGGAGTTCGATTTCCGTCATGACCGTCCTCCCTGGTTAAGGTTTTTTCCAGGTTTACCCTGGTTCTCATAAATGGCAAATACCTGGAAGGTATGCTAAATTTAGGCCTGGAACGCTTCCTTCCTATATCATAATTTCATCTCATGTATTATTAGCGTCCACAGCCTGTAATGCTACAGAAGTAAAAATGGACGTTAAACACCATTTAAAAATTGCAATGTTTTAGATGTAAAACAAATCCAAGTATTTCATACCATTTGAGATCATTGCAGACAAAAATGATAATGTATGGTTTTATTCGAGACAAACTGGTGTATTTTGATAAACTTAGAACTCGGGTATCTCAGTATTCGATAGCTTTCTAGCTGTATAAAATGTTTTATATTGCCAGGAAAGAAATATATCTGAAGAAAAGTATGAACATCCATGCGTATACGCTGAAATTAATTTTCCTGTTTCATTAAAAAATATCGCATCCTTGTTGAATACTTTCCTTACTTCTGTTTATTTTCATCTAGATAAAATTTCTCCTCTTGGGTCCTGCATTACATTATAGTAGGAGCTGCTTCTCTAGAAGGTTGCTGGTTTGCGCTACCATGTTTAAATTTTCATTGTTTAATTTCCTATAACTTTTACATAATGCGTTTTTATGCATAAAATAAAAAACAACAGCAAAGTATGCTATCTTAACCTGGTAATCTGTATGAGATTTGATTTGCAGCACGTCTGAAACTTCTCAGTATGTGGTGTATTTTGAAAGACGAGGTGACAGTAAGCAATAGGCGGAGCTTCTTGCCCATAAGAGCCATTATGAGTATCCACCACCTGAAACGTCACCGCTCTTCAAAAGCATTTCCAGGAAAGTTTGCCTCCAGTTATGTACAACTGTTTCTTGTTCCGTTACGTAAAAATTAAATATTATAAAGCACAATTAGATAACTATGGTGAATCAGTACATTAATGGCTACACAGTCATACATATTAAATAAAAACGGTATGTATTTCAATCAAACATTATTGTATTTGAAGTAACAATGCTCTAATACAGACTCTGTGCAGCTTCGATAATTAGTCATTTGTGCAGTGGTTGGATTAGCACTAAGCTGTTGCTGAGTAGCAGGCCAGTGAATTTTCGTGTGAATTCGCGGAGAAGTTGCTTCACATAGTTTTGTATTAATTGAATGTAAAGAAAACCAACTGCAAGCACTGCTTTGAGTCAAAACTGTGAATTGCAAACATAGGAAGTACACATTGCTTTTTTTAGAAACACATTTCATTCTGCATATCCCAGACCTTAATCAAAAAATCATCGACATGAAAACCGGTGAAGTCATTAGATTTTGCTTAAATAAGAACGTTACAACGATATTTTCATTAAGATCTCTTTCTCTATTGTGTATGTTCAGCCACGTATGTAAGAGTATTAATACCGCCTGTGATGCCTCAGTAGTAAAACGGTCGTTACATCATTTCAAAAAATATTAATTTTTGTTATTGTTATTGTAGAAGCTTATAATGCATATTCAGCAGTAGCAGTATACGTAGTACAGTTGTGCTCCATGGTTTACGCTGCCACGAGCCACTTCAACTTATTTGTCTGTTCATATACAATACTGTTGCTACTATATTCATCCTCCAGGACGTTTGTTGTTATGTTGCAAGTAAACCAACTATTGTCTCGACTCACTTTTATTTTTATATGGCACTCATGGATCACGGAGTCTAACTGCTTCAGTACCACATATTTTTGAATCAAAAAGACTTTTATTCAAGGCCTGTTTTTTATGAATTTAAGTATATTGAACGTTTTTAATATTTAATAGAACCATGACATCATACTTAGCACTTTCCGACGCGGATGTCCGGAGTGGTTAAATCATGGACTCGTGAGCGGGAGGTCTGGGGTAAGATTTCCGTCAGTATTTTTTTTCTCTCAGTCCTCATAATTGCCCATTGTCGGGGAGGTACCCTAAACTTGGGTCTGGAACGCGTCCTTTCTAAAAATTATTTCCAAATATATCATGTATCAATAGAGTCTACCGCCTAGGTGCCTCAATAGTAAAAATAGAAATGAAACACTATTAAAAATATTCAGCACTTATAATGAAAAATAATGATTCATTAATTTGAATGGATCAAAACGAATGGTTTTATGAACAGGTTCAAATATCTAAACAGCATGATGAAAATATTTGTGTTATATTTCTAAGTGAGTCAATAAATTTAAACTACATATTTCAACATTCATAATTTTATAGGGATTATATATAAAAAAAAAAAATCTCACGTGTCTATAACATAAAAGCAACGAAATAGCACAAATAAGTGTAAAATGAAATGTTTTAAGGGCAATATTTTATAATAAATGCACGATAAACAGACGCTTTAAAATTTCCATAGAGTATTTTTAACTGAGTAATATGCGAACATTTACTAGTTTCTGCATTTCATGGTAATAATGAAATAAAATCTACAGCAGCGGTTCTCAAACATGTTCTGGGGGCCCGCAAGGCCCTCAAAGTGTCTCCATGAAGCATTACTATGTTGTTAACCAATTTTATTCTTGAATATCTGTATAATGAAAGTGGCCATTTGTGTCGTAGGGAGCTTTTCATATAAATAAGTGAAAAACGTGGAAGAGGCAGAGCATTCTTATGCACCGCCAGTTCCCTGGTAATACCACGCATCTTTGGGCAGCAAATTGAGTAGGGTGGGGTTCGCCTACCTCTGATTTTCCCTGACTATCAAAAAAGACCATTAAAGTACTGATGCCTTTTATAATAAACTATTTTTGATAAAAGTCATTCCTTGCACTCATTTATCTAAAAACAAAAGCTACAGAAACATTTTGGAATACGCAGAATATAAAAACTCAAAGTATAAATTTTTCGTATATGTCACTGTTTATAAGTGAAATGAAAATCATCCCTCCCATCTAGAAATTAAAATTAACGAGTGAAGTTCCGTCATATGTTGCAGGTTATTAATATTAATATTTATGAGTTTTAAATACTTTAAACAGGTTCGCGGTTAAGGAAAGTTTGAGAATCGTTGATCTAAAGATTCAAACACAAAATTTTAATTGATTTGAACCATTCTATAGTACTTTTAAAATTGAAATGTGCATGTACTGATGACATTTATAAACTAAATAATGCTTTTTTATATTTTAGATGTCCATATTTTCTTATAAACTCTGTTGTTAGGCTTATTTTGGTTCCGTTGATAACTGAAACAATTTATATTAGGATGAGACGCAGCTTTTGCTTGCATGAAATGCTCTATGTTGTTGCAGTATGAAAAGTATCATAAGAAATATGTAAATGCATCTGACTATTTACTTTCCTAAAAATTAGGGAAAGCATTATGCTTCAGAGAATAGTTGCACAATTAAAACAAATGATTAATAAGTTATCACTGTGTAAAAGTCTTTCGTTTTGCCAATTGAGCAGATGAGTTTATGTGCTCGGAATAACCCGCTGGAATATATTTGACTACATTTCTGTTATGACTAACATAACATAATATTACACAAACCTCGTGCTTTGTAGGTCATACTGGTACAAATGGGGACAATTAATGACACCCACAGCTAGAAACACAATATTTGCAACAAAAGTACATGAAGTTCAACACTCATGTCGAGTGTAAGCAGCAGATAACTGTGCTTGTATAGCCAGCCATGTGGAAACGTTAAGCGAGAAAATATTCATAGGCAATAACGCTTGCTTCATTATTGAAGGTTTAGCTTACCCATGCGACACTGCAACATTAGGTGTTAGCGTTGATTTGCCTTCTAAGAATTATTAGGTGAGATACTTTCCATGGCATGAGGTGAAAGCAGCACATGCGCAGCACACGCAGGGATTCAGAATCAGTCTGCTAACAACTGCAACACCACTTTTCAGTCGACTACTTTAATTCCTACATGTTGTTGCTGTTGCAATAAATTATATTTTGTTATTAATTACCATAAACACATCGCACATTTGACCCTGAAAGATATGAAGTGAGAGAGCGGAAAATTTGTGAAAAATAAGATTCAACCCAGCATTCGCGAAAGCGACCAGGAGCAACCACGGGAAAAAAAAAAAAAAAACAAAAAAAAAACGAAGATCAGAAGGCCGGGCCCAAAGGAATTTGAATGACAGACCTACGATGATGATAGTCGAGCGGTTAAAGCAGGTGTCTAGCAATGGGAATTACCAAAGTTCGATACCTACCCATGTATTTTATTTGCACTTAAAAGATGTGTTTAGTATATAAATGATAATGCAACTTCTGATTGCAAAAGAATATTTTGATGTTAAGGTATTTATGTACACAGAAGGTAATTCTTTTTCAAAACAAATAGAAAATTGAATACTTTTTAGTGAAATTAAGACAATTTATATTTTCTTTTTAGTTTTAAAGTTTATAATATTTATCAATGTCGTAATTATTTTGAAAATGAAGATTGTTAGTTTACATTTTTGTATTGTAGCATAAAGTACATTAAAATGAAATATTATTGCTGTATATTTATTAAACATTAAAACGTGTATGATGAGCCTTGTGTTACGGAATACTTCGGATGATTTTCAAATCGATAATGGTTTCTGGCCGTTGCTAGCTTTTTGTGTAAGGGAATTGAATCATGGAGCGCAAAAATATATTTCTAAATTAAATAGGATTTTCCTTAGTACATTACAATGGAAAATTAACATTACTGCCCCTATCTGAATGTGAGGATCATAAAATAATCAATCTATGATCAAGTTATACATGTAATACTGTATTAGATTGATTAGTTATGTTAGGGACGATAGATGGCAGAAAGGAACAGTGAAATACCCATAATTACTTGCAACAAAACAGTTTTCGTGTGTTTAAAATTTGCTAAGAATTTCGAAATAAAGAAAGTACATAATAAGCTTAAAATAAAAAAAAAATTATTTCCTAAATTACTAAAACGTTCAAATACTAATATATTATATATACTCGGAAAGATCAATTACACATGTTCCAAGCTACACAGGAAGTTAACAGCTGATTTATAACGAATAGTGAACATCTAGGTAGACTTATCGAAAGTTCTTCAAGGCATTCTCTTATGGGAAAAATTAAAACACATTAGTTAGAAATTAAGAAAAATGTTCAATTAAATGCGTTTTTCTTTCCTTTTTCCTTCTATTCTATTTGGTGACTATAATAAAACGTTCGAAGGGCACGTTTCTGTAACTCCTATTTCATAAATGTCATATAGCGATTCTGGTAAGCGAGGTGGTAGTGGCATAATTTAAGTCTATAAATAAAGTTTATGCCTTTTCTGAAAAGTATGTGTTTATTACATTCATTTGCATCACTTAGCAACCAAACCGTTACATCCTTGATTAGCAAATAGTTGAAGCAAGGTATTAGGTAACAAGTGGACTGGATTGGAGTATATTAAGTTAAGGGGCCATAATATTACGCGCAATAGCTAGAAGATAGTTAACAGAGATTACGGTATGTAGATAGAAAAAATCCTGAACACAATGCGCAGAAAATGTCTCGTTTAAATTGCAGGTTCAAATAGGTCAGTTATGGGGGAGGGCGACTTACTTAAATGTATGCAGAGAAAGCGATATCCGGAGGCATATTCTGGCAGAATGCAGGGAAACTGAGGAGCCACTACACTTTCTGAATCGAAACAGAAGTTTGAACGCCTGCCTGGTAGTATTGGTGCATGAGAGATACATACTCAAATCGGAAATATTTCTGTTTAAGTCCCAACAAAGAAGGCTAATGAGTTTAGAAAACAGATGGAAGTTGGAGATGGTGGGTGGGTAACCGGGAGGGGTATCAGGTGTAAGGGTTCGCCTCTTAGAAGTTGTAAATCGAACTGGAATTCCAATATGTGCAAAATTCGAAATTATAAAACATGAAGATGTTAGAGGCATAAAATATGATAAGCCCCTTATAAAACGAAACATTAAAAGTTTATGTGCATGTATATGAAACTGCTAGAGTAAAGGTGTGATTTAATATGTTGGCGTATATATGTGTACGTATAAATACAAAGATAATCATAGCCCATGTTGCCGTTCTCGAGTGTAATATCATTTGTTTGTTAATCGAACGGTAGCATGCACCGTCTTATGGCCCACGTTACAATTATTACAACGCTTTACAATTATTTGTGTACTTGCAAAACTGCCACAATAAAAGTACTTTACTACTAATTCGCAAATTAGACTAAGTAATCGCTGATATTTTGGACCCTAAACAAAATGCGAAGGAAATTATAATAATAATTGTGACAATTATAGCCAAAGTAGTACTGAAATAATGATTCAATAATGCCTTATGCCATTTCCGGGTACTGATATTGCTTTTGATAATTATAAACTATTCAGAATTGCTTCTACTGATCTTAAGAGAACATCAATTAAAAACAAACATTCGAATTCACGCCCTCTGTTTAAGCTAGAGAAATGGCTAATAAGAACGAAATATTAGCATAAAGTATATAAACTATATATTGATTATTTTGGAATTACAAAGCAAATTTCTTATCAACTTCATCATATGAAAGTTACCGAAGATAATTACTAGAAAGCGCCACTGAGGCATGTATAGCATCTCGTATACAAATTTAAGGTAATGAAATAGCAAACAAACGAACAAGCATTGAACTTATTACTCAGTAACCAACATTACAAATATCATTTAAACATCAGAAAAATTCGAAAATAAAAGAGAGATTATTAAAACTCAGATGAACAAATCTTCTAATGGAAGTCTGCTTGCACTTTAAGTCCAGTTGGTTCATTTGTCATATAAAGTTTAGTTACATTTGTTTGCCATGGACGGAACATATGTTGAGCCATGTAGTAGACACGAAACGACCAAAAAGTATCATCAATGAAACTCTTTTTCATGTATGAAACTATTAACATGCATCCACAAAGCGCGACTTACTTTGTAAAATAAACCCAGAGCTTGAAGTTCCTCCCGGAGCACTTGAACCGGAATTTTACGTTCAAGGTAACTTTCATCGATCCTTTTGGGTCTAGAGGAGAGTGCTGTGTCAATGATGCACTGAAGTTTTCCATATATTATTTTAATTAACCAACAACAAATGTTATCCCTTTTCACCGCTATTAGAAATTATGCTTATTAGGAAATCGAGAAACTCTGCGAAGAGTCAGAAACACAGGAATATGGAAAGCTGAAAAGTAGCAGAGATACCTTTGTGGTGGCTTAAAAGTATCTGTTGTGCCTTTTTTTGTGCGCATCCCATTTACCTTGATCGATACATGAAGCTTTCTTCTTCCCTTTCCTTTTGCTACTGCGTATGCATGATCTGGTTGCTGAATTGCTTAAGTATTGGTTACAACACATCGTATGTTAACGAAATTAAGTTTCACCGACTGTGCAGCGTATTGAGCTGACTAGGTACAGCTTGAATTCTCTTCCGACAAGAGATAGCAAGAGGACCCCAGCTTGTGGGTAGGGTCCACATTTGGACTTCCTAATTCAACATTTTCAGCTGGAACCTTGTTCACTGTATCCACCCAGTGACTCATATATAATGTATCAGGAAAAGATTTTACTTAATTACTGGTCTGGCTCAACGTATACCTTATAATGTTTTGCCAGGGAATACACACTGCTAGGTCAAAGAGTAAAACGTGGTGATTTGGCAAGGCTTTAAATCTTTTACTTCTATTAAAATATAAGATTATACTATATTTTTGTATTTGTAATTTTCAGGGCCAAGAATTTATATATTGTTACTTGTTGAACTGGCCAGACGTTTGAAAATTTATTAGAATAGAATTAATGATTTAAAGTTGCATTTAAATGCTTTAATCATTTTGCAAAGAATCAGTGCATTATTGCTGTTGTACGTTTTTTCGTCTGTTTATGTTAAACTAATTTGCCGCTTTCCACAGCTATTCATCATTCAAAATTAAAATTTGATGTACACAATTTTAGCAATTATAGTGCAATGTTTATTTTTGATTTTCTGAACTTGCACAAATCTCATTCTGCAAAAATGAGTCTCTTTTCCAAGGTCATATTCTGGGGGTTCATCCGGCACGTTCCTAAAATAAGAAGAGAATGTCGCTGTAAAATCAATTGAATCATAGTGCACTGTGTGGAGACAATTGGATATTGTAAATGGTACGAATAAGTAGTGTTGTTATGATGTATAACAGTATTTCGTTTTAAAATAACAAGCAAAATAATTGTATTAATCCAAGGAAATTTCCTGTTCAATTTTTTTTTCCAAAAGCTGCTGCAGATGTTAAAAGAATGCGATAATTTTCATGCAAAATCTGTATCTTTATTTACATTACATGAAATGTTGTTTATAATACCGTCAAATATCTAATTCAAAATATTAGATAATTATTGAAACCGACACCATTGCATTTGGTTATGCACTAAAAGTAAAAACTGTTACCAGTAGAATATGTTCAAGTATCTTGTCAGACCCTAAAAGAAGGGGCCTCAGAGCAAAATTTATTGGTCTCCCCAGAGTTACTGGAGTGACATAATCAACAAGACAGATATATTACATTAAGCAGAACAGCATTAAGACTAAAGATTGTAAAGAATGCAGTATCCGATACAAATGAGGTTTTAGTGTGTCTGGGAACGTAATAATAATAATAATAATAATAATAATAATAGTAATAATAATAATAATAATAATAATAAGTGTTGTGTTTATTTATGGACGCTCTTTAACATCATTACACATGATCTTTCCATTAACTTCAGAGCGGCCGATTATTCTACGAAGCGAGCCCAAAGGTTAGCACGCCGGCTTATTACAGTGAACAGCAGTGATTAGAATCCCTGCACCAACATACAGCTGTTTATTGATGTACGCATTTTTACTCTTACATTTATGAGAACGTTCTAGGTTAAGAGTAGTTCCGGAATCTACGTACATAGAGTATTCTAAATATCTAGACAAGTCTTTAAATAGGTAATTCCAAATGATCGCAAATTTGTGCTGGTTGTGAACCGCAATCTGGCTACAGAACGGTACATAAGTTTTGTCACTCTCTCACAAAGAGACATTCCTGTGTGTGACCAGGCAATAACGCAGCGTGAGATTGAGAATTCATCTCCATAGTAGTATCAAGGAAATTCACAGGCGTTTCGCAGCCTTTCTTACACGTAAGAATACTCCATTCTTATCACTTGCAACATCAGCAGCTACAGGAGCACAATCATGAACGGAGAATGAGTTTGCTAGGTAAGTTCTCCAACAAGCCGAACCAAATACAGATTGGTAACTGTGTTATCATCAGACGAAGCAAGGTTCCAACAACACCAGTCAAGTAAATCACCAGAATATGCATTATTGCAACGCTAAGAATAATCAGCTCTTTTAAGGTTCATTGGGGCTTCAACATATTGGACACCACCTAAGTACCGTTTTAGTGGCGGCACACTCACCGAAAATTGCCACGTCCACGTTCTATAAACCGAGCTAGATAAAGATGAGGTGACGCTGCAGACCAGAAAGGCAATATAATACCAACACGATGGTGTGCCACTTCACTCTACCCATTATGTGAGCAATTATTGCAGTGCTATTTTCCCAAAACGGTAGATTGGACGGTATAGACCAGTAAGCTTAGTCACTCGCACCAATCCCGTTATCTTTTACTTATGAGGCTAGAATAGCAATAACAATAAGAATATCCCAAAAAATCCTCTCCTGTACGTTAAGGTTTAGATCAGTTTATCTCATTTGCTCAGCTGGTTCAAATAAGATTTGTAGTAAATGATTTTTTCAGGGAATATTAGTTATATGTTTCATGGATTTTACACCATTTAAGCGTTATTGTCTCTTTCGACACACCTAGACACTCATTCCTTAGATGTACAAATGCCCTTACATTATACAATTGTAAATTGGTATAGGTCATCATTTGTTTTATGCGGACCGAGCAAAATCCATGTATTTAAGGTTGCTCAGACTTTCACATTTAGAGTTCTTGCCGTTGTTGAAAGGCTCTTGTTAATTCCTTTCAGACATCTCTGTGTGCTGTTTCTGGTATGTGTTCCACTCGCGGTTTCTCTAAAGTTATCGGCTCATCATTGAGTGGGTCTTCCTGGGCCATTCTTTACATTCTCTGTTGTGGCACATGTCTGTATTTGTTCATTGACTCTCAGCTCATGGCAGCCCCACATCCATTTTATCTGAAGTGCGCGAGTTGTATTGTTCTTTGCATCTGTCCGGTTCAACACTTCTTGTTGCTGATTCGGTCCCTCTAAGTGACTTGCAGTAACTTTTCTTTGAATGGTGTTTAACGCCAGTTTTGTCTACCGAGGCATCACAGGCGGTGGACACTGATGATACATGAAATGAAATGATAAATTGGGAAAGGATTTTTTATTTAAGGAAGGAAGCGTTGCATGCCCAAGTTTAAGGCACCTCCTGGGCATTTGCCATTTATGAAAACTGAGAAAAAACTCAGTAGGTAGGAAGTACTTATGAGAATCCAACCCCAGACCTTCCGCTCACGAGTTCGCACCTTAACGACTTCAGCCACCAGTGGCGGTGCAGTAACTTGTTAGCATCTTGCGCTGACTTATTTATTGCGTGTTTGCTATTATAGACCGTGACTGGGAACATACAACACTCCAGAACTTTAAAGTTTCATCTCAGATTTAAGGATATATCCATAAGTATGAATTTTGAAGCCTAAAATTCATATATATATGTATATATAAAATAAAAATTAAAATTAAAGTAACTCTTGTAACTATATAACTAAAATAACAAGAACTAGATAATTAGTAATATATAAAACACTTAAATAGTCGCACAATTGTTGCTATATTTCAAAAGCTAATAAAAACATTTCAATTCTTAGAATTTCTTACGGCAGATCAAACTCAGATTTTTTAAGCCTTGTCTTTTGCTTCGTCTTCTGTGAGAGCACGAGCTGTTAAAAAATGCGCGTCACTATTTAAATAGTGTATCTATTTCTGCTTCTTTAGTTACTCATGATAATAAATCATATGAACCTGACCACCATGTAACTGGGCCACCAACCTTAGTTTGCTTAACTTTTATGGAAGCAGCTATTTCCTATATTTTTGTACACACATAACCTTGCATAACTTGCCCATCTGCATACTTTGTCATTGTTTCATACGTTCTACCAAAATTTTGAACAGTGTGTGTTGGTCAATTCTGCAAAAAATATTTGTGTTGATCTACTGTAGAAACTCTAAAAACTGAAACGTTGTTTATTAGCTTTTGCCCAGGCCGTTGATGGTCTCTGGTGTGTGAATAAAGAAAAGCAGGTATTTCCTACCTGCAGTATGAAGTTTTACTTCCTTTAATAGAGTTAGGGTAGCTTACCATCCCTATTAATACAATTAACCAGCATTAGCATAATAGTGGAGCGGGTTGTAAAGGGTGTTATCGTAAACGAATTGTAGGAACTGTGACAAAAGAGAGCGGTTAATCCGGATACCCATTGCTAGACAAGGAGAGCAATGTAATACATTCAATGTATGAGTTAACAATTTCGCATGTCTAAACTGAAATGACAAATGGAGCTAAGTGGTCGACTTAATTTCTAAAGGTGTAAGTCAACGCAAAATATCTCAGTGTTTGGAAGTTTCAATTACACTGTTTACAACATTAAGAAATAAGGTTGCAATAGTGAAAACCTGGGAGGAAAATTACAGCATAGATAGAAAAAAGAAAGTTGCAGCGAATAGACAATGAAGAGATAAACTCAGTAAGCTTAGATTCTGTCTTTGATGGCATGCAATAGACATTCTTTTGACCGTATCTATGCTACAGATTAAAGCAAAGGAAATTGCACAGGCTCTGAGCATTAAACATTTCCATGCAAGTAATGTGTGGCCATAAGCATTTAGAACACAACACAAGATAAATTTCAAGTTACTTCTGCCAGAGTGGACATGATGACAGTCAGAGGCAGGAAAAAGAAATTGCCTGAGATTTTAAAACATGTTCCCTTACCCATAAAGAAGCATTAAAAATATTTCCAAGTTGATGCCTTATTGTTCAACCCATTAACCTCAATCTATGAGTGAACTCTTTATTTAAACAACAGCATTGAGTGTAATGGATTGCTTCCAAAATGACAAACGAAGAAAGTGATTACTTTTTATCAAGCCGCAAATGAACTTCTGCCTAAAGGTGTTATTTACAATTTCCTATATGTAAAATATATGTACGTAGTACAATGCAGCTGTATTAAAAACGGGGGTGGCGTCAGCTGGTCGTTCGGTCGTGCTGTTGAGAAATGGTGAACGCTCCGCTGCTATGTAGTGTCGTTCACCACGTCAGAACCAATGCTCCGGCGCATGAGAATAACTTACTTGTTTATAGTATTTTGGAATCTCAGGGTTTATATTTGTTTTTTAGTTTTTGTAACGTATGCACTTTACCAGGGAGACAGAATGGGGAACGGGGGACACACTCTCCTTCACTTCAAGACACATGTAGATTCCTTTTGAGAATTGTTTATTCACAGTTGCAGAGACGATGAACCTCTTTTATTAACATAAGTTATAATTTCTAGCCAGGAGAGAATCTCGGACTGTTTGAGCTATAAGGGAGCTAACTGCGGACTGTCTGAACTGCCTCAAAATTCATCAAAACTGATTAAAATTCGTCACACTGCCTAACCAAAAACTTGATCACACTGCTCCTGCCTCTAACTGCGGGGCTTGACTAAAAACTAACCAGACTGCTCAAAAAAACGGCTCCTGCCCGAACTGCTACGAAACTACGTCAAGGTTCTTCACAAAACTGCTACGAAAATACTCCGATCTGACCTGCCTCACGACTCATTAGAAACTGTCGACAACTGCGTGACTTCTCTTCAAAACTGTGTGCTCTAGGATTCTTCACAAGACTGCTTAGGAAATGCTCCGGAACTGATCAAGGACTGCGTCGAGACTGCGTCGCGATTCTTCAAAAACTGCAGGGCTTTTCTGCTCTCCCATAACTTTTATTAGTTTCACAGTCGGTTAGTCTGATGTGCGTCGTTTTAATTTTGAGTTCAAATTCTCGTAGCGTGTGTTTAGGTTCTACTTCTAGGTTGGCTACATGAGAATCAAGTGGTTCCCGGTTCGTTCCCTATAGGCTGCTATTTGGCGCCGATTTCTGTTAAGAGTCCTCCTACTAACGAACTCCTGGGCTTGTTTATCTCATTTCTCCCCTCAGATCTCCCATTCAAGTAGTTTTCGAATCAGAAACATGTCCCGTTAGCTTTTGTTCAAGTTGCATTGTTTTCAAGGTCTTTCCTGCCATGAGATCACCCCTAGCCTAGCTGTATGTTAGAGATTGGAATTTTTATGACTTTAGAGGGGGGCGCAAGGTTGCGAGGTCCTGACTTGTATGACTTTGCAGAGTTACTGCACAAAATGTGTGTATCATATTCTCAGAGGCCTTTGCTTTAATTTATATTGATAATGTGTTATTAATGTTTTAGGATTCATCAAATTAAACATACAATTTTATATTCTCCCTAATCTCTGGAGCTAGGAAATACTGCTCCAACAATGACTGGTAATATTCATATATACTCTGTGTCTTGGCCACGGATAACCAACATAGTCCAGCTTTGTCGCATTTATATGCACTATTTATGAATTCCCAACAGGTGAGAGAGCGGATCGTTGCAACTTGTCGCAACATTGTATCGGGCATGTGACAGGTTCGATTGGCTGGTTAAACTCGGGAAATACATTCATAGGCCGGATGGCTATTTCGATCACCTGTTACATCTATATCGCAGAATCATGTAAACATAATGTATCTTTTAAAAGCGTTTAACTTGATGTCAACATCCTTTTATTTACTTGCTTGGGGAAGGTTTTCACAATATTAATATGGACTCTGTGGTAGTGAAAGAGGTTTTCCGTCACTACCTTCTGTGAATGTCACATGCTTTCACAACTGCATTTGAACTTAGTTAAAGAATGTCTGCGGAGAAAAAAAAAACATTCAGTGCTTCGTGTTTTACAATTTAATATATCTTAGTCGCATGATATAGAACCAGTTTTAGCTTGCAAAACAGATGGAAACAGTTATTTGTGTTTATAGTTTAATTGAAATGTACCGTACATAATTCAAGTATATGCATTAAAAGTTTCACGGAATACTTATTACTTGTCTTTTTCCGTTACTAATTAGCGGTTCCGTGTAATTATCTTAAATAAAAATATACTCAGTTTGTAGGATTTGAGCCATGAAAGACTAAATAGAGACTTCGGTAACAAAATATCAAGTTAACAAATCCTTTATGACACAACCTGTACATAGTCGTTTCTTTAAAACCAAGTAATTTGCAAGATCAGAAGACTGACTACTGATCAAGTAACCATTGAACATTGTCATTTTAACGCACAAAATTAGATCATAAGAATACGTTCTGAAGACTTAACGATGATCAGATGCAGGAAATAATCACTACCACACTTTAAGGAATTCGCCTCTAAGGATGAAACCATTATACTAAATAATGATAAGCGTCTTTAAGTGCCCTTTTACTCCTTCATTATTATGTGCCTTTATCTTTCACCAAAGAATTGTGCGAAATGGTATGGAGTCACTAAAGTGCTATGTTTTTCAATAATTATAAGAAAGCCTCGAGGATAGCTTAAGCAAATAAAATCCAGTATCTCACGGGCACCACGTGTAGCATATGGTTTGTAGTGTATTTTGAACACAATGATAATTTTGCAGTCAGGTGTTTACTAGTACGGCGCAAGTTCCTAAATTTCCATTGATGTAGTATTTACATTAAACTTCTTGATGAATTTAATACATCAGTTTATCAGGTGCTGGACTCCTCAAAAAGCAGTGTTTCATAATGGATAACACAATGCTTCAGTGCTCGAAGTACCTATAACATCATTAGTGGTGTGCCACATGGGATATCGGAGCCTATCCGCAAGGACAAGGAAGTGTTTGGGTGGGCTAGGGGTTCCCGATACTCTTCAGAAACTTAGCAATTTCGGCGGAGTTGTGACTGGGCTAAAATATCTCAAACGATCCTTACGGAAAGCTTGAAGGCTTGCAATGTACACCAATTACAGTATTAAAAGAAAAAAGAAAACAAAATCACATTTTGTTTGCTTTGCATTTCTAGGGGAAGATGAAACATATAAATCACATCCTTGAGAGATATGGAATCCATGGTAATAAAATGCCAGAGTGTTGCACTAAGCAAAAGAAAGTTTGTAGTTAAGTAATTATTTTTAAAGTAATCTCTTATAGCAGATTATGTAGGAATTGGGTTTGAGAGAATAAGGTAGTTAGGAATGATGAGATGCAGTAATTATTCGTGGGAACCACAATTTACAATTACAATTTACTCAGATTACTGAATCAATACAAAAGAGTACTTTGCCTATATCACGCATTTGTTTTTAAGTTGTTTTGTTTATTAAAGAACATTTCTTATTTCTCATTAAATTGCAAAACTTTCCAAATTTACGTTTGACACTTCATATTTCTTACCTTTATTACTTGTATAATGGATGGGTGGAAAGTATAGTTATGGTGTATATGTATATTGAAATTTGTAACTGCATAGTACATACTACTTCAGATATATCTAGATGACCAACGTAATCAAGTTGAACTTTAACAGATATTACTGTTTTGGCATTTTGATCTTAATTGTTCGGAAGACTTTTGAATATGTTTGATTTTTGGAGATTCTAAGGTATAAAGTGAAAGTTGTGAAGAGGTTTGTAGAGCAAAGAAATTGATATCATATATCCATACATGCACACGGTTGCAGAATAAAACTGGAAAAGACAGCACGTGTTGTTTAGAATGTAAACTGACACGGAAAAAAACACTCTAATAAATTTTCTTAAACGTACAAAATAAGTTAATCGTTTTACACCGGGTGTTCCTAAATTCAATACTGAAACTTCTAAGAATAAAGAAGGGGGACATTTTTTCTTGTTGAATAGCCATAGTTCTAAAATTGAGTCAAGGTCAACCTGTGAAGGGTAAAATAGAAAATATTTTATATTAATTAAGAATAAAACGTTTACATTATATTTATAAATTCCAATTTTTATAAAAACTTATTTACGTGCTTTGCTTCATACACGCCCTAAAATGACATGATTCTTTAAAATGTTCAAAGACTACATGCATTGTGCGTACAGAGTTAGAGTTACACTAAACGCGAAACTTGATGGCATACCCAATTACCGTGCGTATCAGCCTTACCAAACTAAGTGGATATGTACGGACGGGAACTTTACATATCAGAGTAAGCCTCAATGACCATTATCGAGTTTTTTGGAAACTCGCACTTGCTTGGAACAAGATACTTTTCTAAAAAAATTGTTCTCATTATACATAAAATTCATACTTTGACTATAGAAAAACCACTTTTACTAAAATAGAGGAGAAATTACTTTGTGATTGACACTTAGGCCGTGTTTACGCCTGCGACTCATCTGGCGAGAGGCTTTTCATATCAGTGACCAATCAGGTAATAAAATCATATTATCGTCAAAGGCATGACATCATCGGCGTTGCAATAGTTACCGGGTTTAGGGGAACGATATTTTCAATGCATGCACTGATCTAATTTTTCGTATGAAAATATTTTATTAACTGTAGTAGTTCTACTTTCCATAATCAATCAAACAAAAGTGATTATGTAGGATTTCAATAAACAACAATTCATACAACAACGTACAAGAGGTGTGCTAGAGAATGCGTGGAAAGAAGAAGGCATCCTAGAAGAAGTAGTGGAACGTTTTGTAATAATCTTGGGTGGCTACTGTTGATTTGGTTAATTTACGGGCTCTCTAACATCTCAGGTCATAAGCATCCCATTCAATTCAGGGCGTTTAACTGCGGATAAATTTTGCTCAGTGGCCTCTACTTTCAGACTTGAGGTTCTTTTACGTGCCGTAAACCTACCACACGAGACCCACCGTTTTTTCCCTTCCAAAGGAAATCACACTTAGGATTACTCCCGAAAAAATCCACCGACTCTGGCCTGAATTGAATTCGCGATCTTGGGTCTACGAGGCAAATATGTTTACCACTAGACCACCAGGACCAATTGGGTGGTTACAGTGGTTCCAGTGACAGTGATAGTGAACACAAAGAAATGGAAATCAACAGTGAAGAGGAGGAGGAAGTAAAGTTTGATGATGACCTTGGAGTGCAGCAGCTGGAGATGGGCAGCGAGTGACCGGATGTAGCAACAGCGCTCTGGCACGGCCACCCGGCAGCAGAAACCTCAATCACAAAGTAATTTCTCTCATAGTGTAGCTTCTGCATTTTAAGCACAAGAAAACAGGCATACATTAACACAACCTTATCTAATCTATATCGTTATGTAGGACTGTGTTTATATTATATGAGTCTTGAAAGAGCATTACTTCACTCAAAGCTTAACTTATATTAAGTTTGCTGCTGAGTAGCGAGAACCCAGAGTAAATAAACAAGTATCTACGTATCATACATACGAGAGATATACGCAAATATATTCAAGATACTAACTTATTTTATTATAATATTCCGCATTGTATTTTAAATATTTTTTCGAGCGTAAAACAGAAATGCCGTTACCTCAGTTATTACAGGAAACTAAGTGATAACACGCAGCCTGAAGCATGATACACTTTTATATGCTATTACATTTTGCGTCCATTTTAGCAACTGCATTCGCCCAAGGGACTCCTCCAACCCAGATTCAATTGGCGTTTCGTACACAATGCTTGCAATGTTCCACATAAAAGTAGAAAAATAAATAAAAGATAAAAATGAATTGTGGCGAGGTTTGAAGAACCAAATCACCGCGCTCATCTGTTGTTTACCGCAAGTGCAGTCAAAATGTTGCTCAACTGCAATGGAAAAGTAAGGAACACATTCGTGTTAATATCACGCGTGACCCCCTAATATCATCAATCAACCCAGGCAGCTTGTTTTGCACGCAAATTTCGCCGTCGAGAGATCACGGTGTGTTTAACATTGAACAACAATTAATAAATATAGTAGTCGTTTATCTTCAAATACACCTTCAATTTATACTTTTCTTGGAAGATTGACCACGCATTTAATATTACTTTCAAATCTATGGTTATCTAACAAAAAATTGTTTTACTCTTTTTGTTATCTGCTATCTTCTGTTACCTTAAGTGCTGCATTTTGGAACATCGTTGTATACGTAAATACTTTTGTTTTTGCAGAAATTATATGTCAATGCATGACTTAGAGCAATAAATTATTAAGCACGAATGAACATCTCTGGAGAATGGTCCATTAAGCTAAGCGAACAGTACTACTACACGTACATTTTTGGCTGAAGAAGGATAATCATAAAAGAACTTGATTTATAGATGGAGCAATTCCCCATGAGCATCTGCACTGTCATAAAGTCTGCGCACTGTGGATGCCACATTTTTACCATTTCAAGAAACGGTCCACAAGACCGTTCAACGTTGGTTTAGCTCTAAAGCAAAAGAACTCTATGAAGCAAATTTACATCAAATTGGTCATATAAAAGAAGTGTGTTAACTATGATGAACATTAAGCAGTAAGTTTGAATTTCTCTCCTACTATTAGTGATGGGCTACTTTCATTTGGTCCAGTTTATATTTTTATTACATATAACTTAGTTTTAATAATCATTGCCCTAGTAATTCAAAACATTGTACATTGAGAATTGTTTATATACTTTATAGATGTGGAGCGACTTAGTGTAGCTGACTCTTTTGTAGGTGGCTCCACGTGGGTGAGCTAATTAATGAAGTGATTTCTGGATTAATTGTGGGTTACCTCGGTGTTGTTGCCTACGCTTCAGTGGCCAAATATTATCTTAGGGAGATTTCACTCTTTCGTTGAGTGGAGCTCACTAGGACCGAAAGGGTAATTAATGGTATTAATGAGCACGTGATGCGACACTATATATTTGCGTAGTTTATTATGTCCAAATTCTATTACATCCTTCGCGTTTAATAGAATGGCCTATTTTGGATATTAATAGTTGCAGCGTATGAAACTTCCAGACGAATACTGCGAACTACTTAACAGAAGCGCACTGAAATGAACCAAATTGAGTAATTCAACTGCATGCGTAAAGCTGAATGTTAAGTGCCTGGCTTGATTGCGAACTGAGTAATGCTTGCTTAAAACTGCTTACCTAGAACTAAGTAAACTGAGGCTGAAATGAGTGAATTGAATAAACTGCGTCAATTAAAAACTGCTTAACTAACTGAACTGATAGACTGCATGGAATGAAAATTGCTTAACTGATAGACTGCATGGACTGAAAACTGTTTAACTAACTGAACTGATAGGCTGTATGTACTGAAAACTGTTTAACTGACTGAACTGATAGACTGCATGAACTGAAAATTGCTTAACTGGTAGACTGCATGGACTGAAAACTGCTTAACAGACTGAACTGATAGACTGCATGAACTGAAAATTGCTTAACTGATAGACTGCATGGACTGAAAACTGCTTAACAGACTGAACTGATAGACTGCATAGACTGAAAACTGCTTAACTGACTGAACTGATACGCTGTATGTACTGAAAGCTGCTTAACAGACTGAACTGATGGACTGCATGTATTGAAAACTGCTTAACAGACTGAACTGATAGACTGGATGAACTGAAAATTGCTTAACGGATAGACTGCATGGACTGAAAACTGCTTAACAGACTGAACTGATAAGACTGGATGAACTGAAAATTGCTTAACTGATAGGCTGTATGTACTGAAAACTGTTTAACTGACTGAACTGATAAGACTGCATGAACTGAAAATTGCTTAAATGATAGACTGCATGTACTGAAAACTGTTTAACTGCCTGAACTGATAGACTGCATGAACTGAAAACTGCTTAAATGATAGACTGCATGGATTGAAAACTGCTTAACAGACTGAACTGATAAGACTGGATGAACTGAAAATTGCTTAACTGATAGGCTGTATGTACTGAAAACTGTTTAACTGACTGAACTGATAAGACTGCATTAACTGAAAATTGCTTAAATGATAGACTGCATGTACTGAAAACTGTTTAACTGCCTGAACTGATAGACTGGATGAACTGAAAATTGCTTAACTGATAGGCTGTATGTACTGAAAACTGTTTAACTGACTGAACTGATAGACTGCATGAACTGAAAATTGCTTAAATGATAGACTGCATGTACTGAAAACTGTTTAACTGACTGAACTGATAGACTGCATGGACTGAAAACTGCTTAACAGACTGAACTGATAGACTGCATGTACTGAAAATTGTTTAACTGACTGAACTGATAGACTGCATGAACTGAAAACTGTTTAACTGACTGAACTGATAGACTGCATGGACTGAAAACTGTTTAACTGACTGAACTGATAGACTGCATGGACTGATAACTGCTTAACTGAATGAGTAAGATTGAAAATTGCTTACGTCGGACTGCGGAAATGAATGACTTGATACGTTTCAAGCAAATGACGACTTGACCGACTGCCGACTGCATACTGCAGCGGGGTGACTGCCTTCCGCGACGTCTAGAACTTGTAAACTGCTTAACTGAATGAGTGCCCCAGCGGGGTGACTGCCTCTTTATATATCAAATTTGAACTGAAAATCGTTGGCTAGGAGACTCCCAAAACGACGTGCAAGCCTCGCGCCTTTATTAAAAGTTCAAAAACACTTTTTCCATTTATGTTTCAATTTTACCTACCTCACAGTTCATTCGCTATATTTGAACGTGTCTAAGACGTATATCAACATTGAATAATTTAAAGAGGTAAAGAACCATCAGCCGGTAGGGATCAGCGCCCCTCCCTGGACGGTTTAAAGTCCCTCCGAAGGTTTTTTCCTTTTAAACTCAAGAATGATGTACGGACATGACCTTCACAAACGTTTTGGAAAGGTTTTATGATGTTGTTGACAAAGTCTAGCTACTGTAACAACAAAACACCAAAGGAAGTTTCTATTTACAACGTCTCATGACACAAACATATATAATATTTATATTATTAATTACAATATCAAGGTATGATGATAGGACTGCTTAAATATACATGATAATTATATTTTATTGAGGGTGGATCAGAGGAACTGATCAGAGATGCCACATGCCCCCTACAGTTGAATCATGAGTTAATGTGAGTTGTAATTCCATGCAAATATATTGGATTTCATTACGTGTCCTGTTCAGATCAGATTTTGTAATACCGGTAATGACCACACAGTTCACCATTTTCTATTCTCTTTCAGATATCGTTTGAGGCGACTGCATGGAAACATTGTGTACTTGTTTTCTGTAACTATGAAGTAATGCGACGAGTGCGCCGCGCAAGCGCATATGTTCTGGCAGATAGCAACCTTGCCATATAGGATGAAGTGGCTCTGTGATAAGCGGTGAACTTATGGGTATTATTATTATTATTATTATTATTATTATATACACACAATGCAAAACTATTTATCATAAAACAACTTATATGATACTATGGAATGGGCTTCACTCCCTCAACATCTGAATCAGCTGGGTCGTCGTCTGAGGTACCAAGTGAAATCACATACTTTTCCCCTGCAGTTTCGATTAAGCTCTCCATTGCCCTTTATTACGGGTGTAATACATACGCACCATTTTTGAGTCGTTACTTCCATATTGACAAATTTTCGAGCTTGGGCTAGCGTGTTTTGTTGTGTCTTGTTATATTATCTTTCACCTGCTTCCATACATATTCACTCGGGTTTAGGAAACAATGGTAAGGCGGCAATCTGTCAATATAATGTCCTGAACTTTCCTACAAATTGTCTACAATATATTTTTTGCAGACGCCATTTAAATGCCTTGCCAGTTTCAATTTAAATAATACTCCCGGCAATGAATGTCTTTATTTTGGAGTGTTTTGTAACGCTTTTCTCCAAGATTTATTTAGCACGCGCTGTGATTGGAGTTTGTTATGGCACATTGTCTATTTTTTGAGTAGTGTTTAACGCTCTTTGTTATTACTGGGGCATCACAGCGGTGAACAGAGATGATACATGAGATGAAATGATAATTCGGGAAAGAATATTTTTAAGGAAACGTTCCAGGCCTAAGTTCAGGGTACCTCCCCGGCATTTGCCAGTTATGAGGACTGAGGAAAACCTGGAAAAAAAAACCCAGTCAGGGAGGACGGTTCTGACAGGATTCGAACCCCAGATCTCCCACTCACGAGTACGCGCCTTAACGACCTCGGCCACCCATGGCGGTACATTGTCCATAACAATAACATTGGTCGGTTCTAATTTTGGAATAATTGTTTCAAACCAGGACTTGAAAATATCGTCCGATATTCTCATTCAACAATAAACGTCCAATCTTCCACAAATGGAGAATAATCAACCTGTTACATTTTCCATCTTGGATTTTTAAGACCCGTGCTGTCCCGACAAAAATGCCTGTTTCTTTATTTTAGTAACATTCATAGCAAGCTTTTGCCGTTGTGGGACATTCATTGGCTCAGGAAAAGTAATTTCAGTAACATATTTTTTGTTTTTTGCCTTAGTTTGCTTATTTTATGCCAATGTCTGAAATCGTCCCTATAAACAATCGAAATTTTACGATTTCTTCTTAAAATTTTAAATCCGATTTCTTTAAGAAGACAATTAAATGGAGAATGTTTCAAATCTAGTAAATCAGTATCACAAGGTGCTAGATTTTTTTCAAGGTGTTAGCTCATTATTTGCATAAAACGTCGCACAGCAGCTCTTCACAGTCATCACATGTTTTCTTTCCTTGTCTGGAGTGTAAACCATGCCTGTCAAGAGTTTTCCTTTTTCACACTACTTACATTTGTCGCAGATACACCAGCGAATTCCGAACTTAGTCTTTCTCTGCACTATTTAAGATTCTTTTTCTGTATTTTACAAGACATGCCTGGCAGTTTGTCACACATTTTAAAACTCAGATACCTGAACATAACGTTGCTAATACTGCAGATGAACAGGCGCATTGCGCTCCTTATTGCTGATCTTAAAGGCAATTTTCTTCAATTCTACCACGCTGGCCATGAAAAGTTCAACCAATTTCAATACCCTTGCGGGAACGATCTCTGTTTTCTCGTTAGGACTGGGCCCTTGGGAATCTTCACGTCTGTGTGTTCGTACTACTTCGATCCACGGATTTCATTTTCGTTTTGCTGTGACACATTTCGTCCAACAAGCACCTATTTCTCGGAATGACATCCCGCACTCTCGGTGTGCCAAATTCAGTTACCTGCTGATATTACTGTCATATTTCTGAGGAGTCATTAATAAAATGTAGGATCGGTTAAACGTGTTACTTATGGGCGGTGAAATAATAATGGCCAACATTGTAATTCCTATTACTTACCAAAAAAATTAAAAAAGTAAGTTATATTTGCAGCCCAAATCTGGAAGAATTGTTGCACATCAAAAGTAGCGAATGTGCAGAACAGAATTCACGTACAGTCCTCCTATACAGCCTCTTTCCTATGTGGCGATAAGAAGTTGGTCGTAACGCGAGTACAAAATGCACCATCAGCTGCAAATGTGCCCCAAGATGGAAGTACGAGGGGCAGTATCGTTATACGGTGACTCATCGTCAAACTTGGGTGGTGTATGAGCCAAATGCAATGTCACCAGTCCAGTGAAATGCTACCAACAACCTGAACAAGACTGCACAAACGTGAACCAGCAAGAAAGGCCAATAGCGTGAAGTGTGCTGCAGGTTGGTGCAATGGTTCCAGGAAATGCTCATTCCATCATCTTTAATTATCGGAAATTGTGTTTGCAATAAGTTCTCGATCATTGTCATCTGAACACAAAGAAGTAAGGTTTTATGATTCTTTGAACTTCCCTCAACCTAATTCTGTGGAGAGATCATCTCCTTGGTCTTTTGGTTAGCGTTGCTGACTGCTGACCGGGAGGACCCGGGTTCGATTCCAGGTACTTACTTACGAACGGGGTTCACCCAGCCTGGTGAGGATAATTGGGGAGCTGCCTGATGGAGAGGTGCCGTTCTTTGATCTATAAAGCGGCTTGATAGGCGACCAGCTGGGTGCTCGCATGCTAATCACATGCCCCCCCCCTACATATTGCTCTGTATCAATAAAGTCGTAAGACGGAGGTAGAGGAAGCAGAGATCGCTGCGGCAGAGCAAGACTCAATCTCCGGTTGTAGCCCTATAGAATAAGTAGAAGATTTCTGTGGAAGGCAACGTTTTCTTATACTGCACCATTAAGGACGATGAAAAATAGGAAGGTACATCATTTCACCCCGGAATCGAAGAGATACTCCATGGAACGAAGACACGTTCAGGAGCAGGTAAAGTTCAAAGTTTCTCCATCACTAGGAAAGGTCATGGTTACTGTCTTCTTTGAGTGTGAAGTTATCCTATAAGCTTATACCAAGTTATGCAAAAGGGCACAACCATCATTGCCAGAAGTTACTGTCATTGAGTTCATTGTGCGGAGGCGCTGAAAACTAATCAAAGGCATTGCTATTGTTTACTAAATCGCAATGCCACACAAAATTTGCTCTAGAACTTTCGATTGGAGATGTGGAAGTAGCCGACGTGCAATTCGGACCTTTAGCTTTGCGATTATGATGTGTTCAATTTGCTGAAGAAACATTCACATAGGTATACATTTTGCAACAATGAACAGGTGCAAACAGCGGCCCTGCAATGACTCCATGACCAGGAACGGATTTCTATAGTGAGGGAATGGTAAAAACTAGTGAAAAGTTCAGACAAGTAGACTGGGTGATTATTTAGAAATACAGTTTGGTGTATCTGTGTTACATTATATTGTAATGTTTCGACCAATACTTTTTTTTCTGCCTTGTAATATGCAAGTGTAACTTACTTTTTGAACCTCTCATCTCTCTCGTATTATACGAATATTTCACCTATATTGTCTAATTGCTAAAAATGTTTGTAAATGTTCGGAGGCATCCAATCGGATTCCTCGCAGTAAACGTGTGTTTATAGGTTAGTTTTGATTCACTTACAGATACGGAATTAAAGTATATGCTGTTGATTTGGTTTATTTATGAACGCTCTTTAACATCTCAGATCATCAGCGTTTCATTTAATTCAGAACGTGAAACGCAGAAAATTTTTGCTCAGAGGCCTCTTCTTTCAGGCTTGAGGTTCCTTTACGTGCCGTAAATCCACGGTTTTACTTTCCTTCCAAAGGAAGCCAAAATACATCGACCCTGGTTGGGATTGAACCCGCTATCTTGGGTCTATGGTTACCACTAAACCACCAGTACTGACGAATAAAAGTATAGTTTCTGACCATTCTGTTCTTATCAGTTAGTGCCTAATATGGAAAAAAGAATGTAGTAAAGAAGATTTTTGAGCCTACATACAGCAAGCAGTTTAGAAACGTCGCTATTAGTACAGTAGTTCACGTGATTAATTTTGAAGTGGGAAAATCGGAAATTTGTGTAGTTTGGCACGTTGCACACTTAGGTCACAATTCCACCAAGAATAAAGAGTTATAAAGGTGTGCTACCAGTTTAAATCTAGTTGGCTGGTGTAGTACGCAAAAGGAAGTAATGCGGTTTATGTTCAAAACAATAGACTCTTCCTTAATTCACGTTCTGCTGCACTCAGCTTACAAATTTGTACAAAATGAGAGAAACTAACAGCTGAAAAGCAGGAAGTATTGGGGGGCCATAAATGTATGACCCTTTCTATCTGCTATTACGAGAAAAAAATATTATCTATTTCTTACCTTTGGGTTACTCAAGTTCACTTTCTATTAATGAGCATTGAGGCAGTTCATCGGCTATGTATGAAATACTGTTCAATAACTACATAATGACTGCACCATGAGGAACGTTGCCATAAGAGTAATCTGTGAAATCTAATATTATGTAGAGTTGTGTATTAAAAGTACAAGATAGGATATTTGAAACGTTTGTGTACATTACTAGCCGTTATTGCCACACTATATTTGATACTAATATTTGATAGCTCCAAGTCATGGTATATGTTTAGTTTAGGATGTGAGTGACTTTTAAAACCTGTTTATTCTACAATAAGGCTTAACAAATTTTACATATCTGAGTTTTATAGAATGTATATATGTATTTCTAGGTTATCCTAGCTTAGGAAGGAATCTTTTGGATCTTGAAATAGTTATCATTCTTATATTTTTCGGTATAATTAATTTATCTTTACTTAAAAGTGAACAGAAACTTTTATGACTTAGAGTACTTAGTGACCAGCAAAGGAGAGCGATAAAAAACAATTTATAAGGTTCAAATCCCATACATCGTATGTCTTATATCTTATATATGTGTGTGTGTGTGTGTGTGTGTGTGTTGACGTTAAAGCATGCTATGCATGGGAAACATTATTACGAAACTAATTTGTCATTATATATTACAAAGGTTTATATAAACGTGGGTGTTTCATGCCGGTAGGCAAACCTGTGCTCTTAACCATGACATCACTGTACACACTGCCACAGAGCTAACAGAACACACAAGCCAGACAGCGTCTTTAGTACATGTCATACAACACAACTGCTGCGTGGCTACACAGCCTGCTGGTTACCTTGTGAGTCGGGCACTGTAACGAATAGGACAGAAGCCGCAACATGAGGGCGAGCATTGTCATGGAGCAGTCTGACATTTACGGCATTGCGTTTGTCACGAAGTGCATGGCGCAACTTCTCCAATTAGGATGTTTCTACTCCAGTGTGGTCTGTTTTGTTTCAGGTGTGTAACGGTTAGCTCAGGACTCATCACCAGTCATGGCTTCCCCTGCTGCAGAATAATGCTGTAGGTGATCCAAGCATGTCATCAATCTCCCGCCTTGCTTGCCATGTGTCAGGTTCTTCGGTACACAGCGGGCACTAACTTTACGAAAAGTACTTCATGCACGATATTATAAAGTGTGCCGTAAAAATATTGAACTGCTTTGACGGGGTTCGCAGATGATCGGCCGGTTGTTCGGAATTGTATTTTCAATGGTTGTGACATTCCTTGGAGTTGCAGCTGTCACTGGTATCCGGAAGGTGGCGAGTCAATAAGATTCACACGGCCTCCTTCAAAGAATGTGCCCACCTGGAAATGATGCTACGGTTCAAATATTCTTTTCCATATATGTACAACATTTTCTGCGCATTCAACTCTGGTTTGGTCCTTTAGTCTACAAAAAAAAAAGAACTACACATCTTTGTTCTTCACAAGTTGACCGCCATATTTGCGACGTAGTTTTCGCTTTTGTCGCAAGAACTATATTTGATTAATATATGACGGCTCTAGCGCAAACTTCAAATCATAGTCTGCAAAATTTCACTGTCTTAACTGTATTAACATCGCGGGAAAAATGTATTGAGTGTTACTCAATTGATCCACCCTCGTGTATGATGTATATTGAGTTCCTAAGAGTAATTGTTTCCTGTTTACCGATGATTCCTATATTCATTTAAATATATAATTGTTATCTTATATTTAAATTGTTATCTAATTGTTAAATGTTCCCCGTAAAACATGTACCTTGCACTGGAATTTTACTTAATAGTAGGTATTTTGTAAAACACTCGTTTGTTATTAATATATTATAAACTGTTTGAAGAATGTTATTAATTTTTAAACTGCATTCTACAAGGAACTTTTCGTTGCAAGCTACTAAGCTATATACATTTTATGGAACATTCACAACACACCTGCTTTAGAAATATACATTACGTAATCAATCAGAAACAATGATATGATATTTAGAATGAGTGTTTATAACAGATGTACCAACGTAAAGGTACCGAGGGGGCCAAAAAAGTATACTCGCTTTCACAGTAGATATCTATTTAATATATTTCAAATTTGGACCGAAAAACAACAGTAATGTGTAGTATAGTTTTCTGTAAAAAGACGTGACTCACATACATTATGATAGCGTTGCTACAACAAAATGTAGTCGAGATTATCGTTTGAACAGCGGAAAGAAAATTTTAAGTGGTAGAATGTTGTTGAAGTTCAAAGACAAGGGAGATGTGTGTACAGAAAAGAACTGTCAACGCGAGTAACAACTGCAGGCAGTCGAGACAAATTTCTCGCAGAGCAACAAGCCCGCGTCCTCGGCTATGGTTTTGGAACTTTTTGAGCACTCACCGCAGAAATCTACAAAGCAATGTGCACGTGAGACTGGGATTAGCAGAACCAGCGTACGTCGTATTATTAATACAGCAAAATTGAATGTTTTCATCCCAAGACTTTTGGATACATTAAATGAACATGGCCCTGATCGGAGAATGCAGTACTGTGAGTGGTTTAGGAACATGGTGCAAGAGGATGAGGCCTTCGTAGGGAAAGTTGTTTGGTCAGATAAGGAATAATTTAAGTTGAATGGAACTGTTAACCGGCATAACTGTGTCTACTGGTGTGCAAACAATCTACGTATTATTTTGGAAAAGGCTGTTAATTTACCTGGAATTAATATTTGTTGTGGGTTATCATCTAGGGGTCTAATTGGACCATTCTTTTTTGAAGGAACAGTAACTGACCCAGTGTACCTGAACATGATACACACACTCGTAATACCCACCATTCACACGCTATATGGAAATGAGGAAATTTTACTTCCAACAGGATGGTGCACCACCACATTGCCACCGAGATGTACTTACGTACCTTGATGACAATATTCAAAGGTAATGTATTGGACGAAGATGTCCGATTGAGTTTCCACCATGTTCTCCGGATATAACTCCGTTGGACTTCTACCTATGGGGAACTGTTAAGGATGTTGTATACCGTGGAAAAGCAGCTACCCTGGCAGCACTTGTGGAAGAAATTGAAATATGTGCTGCAGTCTCTCAAGACGCTTTCGCAAACGTTGCTAATCAGTGGTTCAACGTACTCAGAAGTGTATCGATGTCGATGGTGGGCATTTTGAGCAATTCTTGTAACTGTAAAAGTATAAGATCATCATTTTCTGTTTGTGTGAATTCAGTTTTGTTATGTTAACACAGTTTTTTCTTTGCTTGTACTGTGTGTACATTTTTTGGGCACCCTCTGTATATGACATAGGCCGTGAGCATTCCAAACCGCCCTCATAATCAGATCTGTTTGTGTACTTCAACAATCTAGGAGATAAAACTCCTGCTGCTGTTCATCAGGTGGAAAACCTTATTTACTTTTATCATCATTGTTGCAGAATTTTTCAAGAGCTAAAATATTAATAATGAAGAATTACTTGCACACACTACATACCGCTAAAACATTTTGCTATATACGTTAACAATAAACACCCGACAATTACAGCAAAACTTTATCGGGACGCTGTTATTTCCTACACTCTCTACCCTAAGTGTGAGATTCCGCAAATCATTCATTTGTATAATATCGCAAGCACGTTTTTGTTCCATTTTCTTTTATAAGATATCTAACTCATGTTGCCAACACAGGTGCTGACAAGCATGAATGGAATGTCTTCTAACAGCTTGTGTTAAAACTAGATCAAAAATTTGTAAATTTGCGCAGGTAAATGGCATGCTAGTGGCAAGCGTTCATACTGCCATTCACTGAAAATTGCTTTCGGTGGCTATGAATGTCGTGAAATTCAGCGTATTCCCGCTGTTAAGTATGGTATCACTGATAAAGCATTCTCAGGGTTTCTCAGGGTTTCAAAATGAGGTTGAGGCTTATCCAAGTGAAACTCTACATATTGGCATGTGAAATGTCGTTTCTTTTGCAACATTTCTAGTATAGATACGAAATTATTACCCTTATTGTTTTCACTGAAGCGTGGTACATTTCCTGCTTTCTGCAAACTTTGTTGTATTCTAATAAACGTAGTATGAAATGATTAGCGAATGGAACAATTTGCATTTACTTGAAATTGTCCATGGCAATGATAAATCAAAGATACAAACACCCCTCTGCTTATGTCTCTAATACGCCTAACGCCATAAAAGATAAATACCGTCTTCAAATAGATGGCAAGCTTCAATGATACTGACAATGAGTTAGCAATCACAACGTACGCAGTAAACCGTATTCCCGTGAACTTGGTACATATCACCATGGCAGCACATGTCAGGTGCCCTCATTATTAACCATATTGATTTACGTGACCAATTAATTACTTTGGAACGGAAGACGGTAATTTGCTAGGTAATTGAAAACAGGTTGATTACACACATCAAGGCTAATATGTATAAACTGAGTGTTTCTGGACACGGTTCCTTAAATGACAATAAAGATTTCTAAAAAAATGGTAAGGACACACACTGTATATTAGCGGTTTCTGTGCTGCAGTACCAGGAGAAAGTTTGCCTTTACATCAAACGAGACGTAATCATCATCAATATTAAATTATTATTCCTAGAAGAATGATTGATAAATTGATAGTGAGAAATTTGAATGTGAAGGGCTTTATGCTTTTTGTTATTCAAAATTTTTCATTATTTTGAATTATTATCACGCATTAGGAATTAATCCTGCTTCTTAAGTTAATCAGAGCGTCGTTTTATCGGCTGACCAATCGTTTTATACCTATAGATTTATATTAAAATGGCATTTGATATTCTATTTTGTGGCACACGTTTTAAGTGTTCCACTCCTAAATTACGATAAAAATATTACATTATTTAGGATCTCTACTTGCAAATATTTTCATATCTATTTTTGTCAAATCACTGATCCTAGAAATCTCTTTTCTTGTTCCTAAATTTTGCATTTTGTTTTTTCATTAAGTGCTCTATTTTCGCACAACTAATCAGAGCAACAACTCTGGGTTTCAACTTTAGTTTTAAGTGCCTTCTAATGCCACTACAAATCTGGTGAAATGTTTGTATTTTAAATTTCAACATTTTCTTTTTTCAGATATGATATATGGCAGCACAAAAAAAAATTAATTCCAACTCTTGCTCAATTATATTAGCTTGCGATTCCAATGTCGATCTTACTGGCTATTTCCCTCTAAAAGATGTAGTTTAAAAAACTTCTACTGAGATCAAAAATTTGTCATTTGATAACTTGATTAAATTCATAAGTAACATTATTAAGATTATTTTCTTTGTTAGAAATGCGAATTTGATCGTCTTCAAAGACAATCGCTTTAATGTTACATATATCTAGCCGCCTTTTCCATACTTTTGTCTTCGTCGAAACATAGGTGTGTGTATGACCGCCACGGGTAACCGAGATCGTTAAGGAGCGGACTCGTGAGCGGGGGTTCTGGGGTTCGAATCCCGCCAGAACTGTCCTCCCTGATTGAGGTTTTTTCCAGGTCTTTCCCAATCCTCATAAATGGCAAATGCCGGGGAGGTACCCAAAACTTAGGCCTGGAACGTTTCCTTCCGTAAAAGTCCTTTCCTAATATATCATTTCATCTGAGATATCACTAGTGTCCACCGCCTGTGGTGCCTCAGTAGTAAAAAGGGTGTTAAACATCATTCAAAAAAGAAAGAAAGAAACATGTGTTGACAAATTGAATTCTTGTCTTATCCCAAAATTTATATTTTGCCACTTTTGGTCTTAAATGTATTCTTATTCCTTTATATAATTCCTTAATATCTCTGTAGTAGTATGACCACCACGGGTGGCCGAGGTCGTTAAGGCACGTACTCGTGAGCGGGAGGTATGGGATTCGAATCCCGCCAGGACAGTCCTCCCCGACTCAGATTTATTCAGGTTTTCCTCAGTCCTCATAAATGGAAAATAACTGGGATGTACCCGAAACATAGACCTGGAACGTTTCTTTCCTTAAAAACAAATCCTTTCCTAATGTATCATTTGATCTCATGTATCACACCAGTGTCCACCGCCGGTGGTGCCTCAGTAGTAAAAATGAACGTTAAACAGTATTAAAATAAACTCGGTAGTGTGCCTCTTTGAAATATATCATGGCATATTAACTTCCTGTCAGGGTAACAAATAGAGCTCTTTATTAAGTTATCTCTATTTTTCTATTATCTGCTGTAAAATTAACACATTATTAATGCAGGCTTTTGCTTTCTAAAACCTGATTGTTCTTTCAATAAAATAATCTCTGTTATATTTTAGAATCTTTTCTAATTATTTAGTATAAAATGTTATTCTTCATTTAATATATTTTTATTAATAGCTTCTGCATTCTCTCTTAAAATAATGCATATTAAGACGGACTACATTTGGCAATGCCTTAATAATTAAAGGGTGCAAGAAAAAAAGAGTCCACGGACATTTTACAAACTTTTCATAGAAAGAATTTTAAAGATTTAATTTTTGTTGAGCCTATTATTAACAATACAAGAGTCTTAGCAATTTCATATAACTTTCGCTTTAATTATAAAGGTGTATATATATTGATTACTGATTGACACTGAGAATGGAGTCAAAGGAAACAATATATATCATTACTACATATATTTGTGGGAATGAAGGGACTTATTGCTACTAATTATTTTATTACTCTCTGTACTTGATTTGAGAGTAGAACCTGATTATATAAGAGTGTTTATTATTATTATTATTATTATTATTATTATTATTATTATTATTATTGTTGTTGTTGTTGTTGTTAAATTCAGGTAATTTTATAAGCTTGATAACTTTAAATCATCTGACTAACTTGTACAAAATAATAACAAACTAATATCCTTAGGCCTATGCTCAAGATATATATGGGACATTATAGATTGGTTAGAGAAATAAGTATTTTCCTTATCACCGCCGTGTTTTACTAGATCTTTTAACCCGTTTTACTTTTCATCATCTATGGGCAGGAGTCCTAGAAAGAAATTAATGCTAAGGCATGTTAGGCTAATGAATTAAGTGAATGTAGAATTGTTTATAATTTTAAGGAAAAGTAAGCTATAGTTATTATTATTTACTTTCATTTCATATTCAAGTTTCGGTAGGTAAGACTCGTCCATCAGTAAGACTCAAAGTAGCCTATTTATAGCTTCTTGTCGTTATAGAAACTGATTCCTAAGCTTTGTTATAAATGGTCCGGAAGCGCAACAATGATCCTGTCTGAATATTGATCTCTCTTATAGGCCACGATGGATATGGTGGCTTTTTTATACTTCTCATTTTGTCCAAGTTCTAAACAACTGTTGCCAAATAAAAGTTAGAGAACTTTTGATAACAGAGACTTAGTCCTTAGAAGTTATTGGCCTTGCTTTGGTATCCACAAGTTCTATTTTCTTGTCATAATTTACTTTAAATATTTTGTTAAATATTCGGTTCTTCTCTCAGATATAGTTTTGGTCAATCACGTAAGCTGTGGTGGATCTGCCGATCTTTGAACTACTTTATATGTTGGTGTATTTTATGGAAAATATCAATATCAGGATTATGGCGGTGATTGTCATGTTTTCCAGGCATGGTCGTTTGGATCACATTCTGTTATTTTGCAAGTTTTTCGCGAGACGTAATATCCTTTTTTCTTTGTTCTTCCATGAATAGTCATGAATTCTTTTCAGCAAATGTCAAATCACCTTAAATATTCCTTGTAACTTATCCACAATTTTTATTCGTAGGATGCTTCATAAAACGCAGCAGGCTTATTTTTTTAAGGCTTGTGTACAGACAGAATGGAAATAAATCCTCAAAAGTAAATATTTTTATCATCATTTGATTGAAGAGTGTTGAATTGTCTCAAGAACTTGCTATTGTTTCTTCTGGTACTAACTGAAAGCAATGCCGCGTATAGTTACAACCATTTACCATTTCGTGTGGTTGTTGTTTAATTCTTTTATTAAAACAGAAAACATCCTACTAAGTGATACACGTATGTTTGTTTTCACTTTTTCGAGAACTCGTTTAGTAAACATTAAACAGCAGCTAAGCACAAAGTAAACTAATGTCATCTGCTCAGATGTCTTACTAAAGTTACAGACTACAATGAACAAATATAATCACATGATACATGGCGCTTGTAAACTGGGTGGGAGAGTAATTGAATGAGCCCATTCTTTAATTGGAGAATGTCAATGGATCCTTAATTTCCCTGTATCCCTTATTGTCTTCAGGTTTTTAATGAACCCATTTTCACAATATGAATACACCATCTTAAAATAAGTACAATAAAAACAACAGATAGTTTACAGGTAAACATTTTGCGAAAATAAAATGCAATGGACCCTTTCTTTTGCAGAAACTTAACCTAAACACAACATCTTTATCCTGACAAGAAAAAAATCGCTCAGAGTTCTAACCTAACATGCGCTGGATCTAATGTGTACCTAGAATTTACTACTTTTATATACATAAACACTTTAGCAATCTAGACATATTTAGTATTATGTGTAATGACCATTTTACTGTACAAAAACCAATACTTGCATGAACAACATGAATTTTACTTCTCGATAGCTCATAAATCCAGCCGTAGATTTTTTCTTTTTGAGTAGTGTTTAACGCCCGTTTTTATTACTGAGGCACCACAGGCGGTGGACACTGATGATACATAAAATGAAATGATAAATTGGGAAAGGGTTTTTTTTTAAGGAAGGAAGCGTTCCAGGTCTATGTTTACGGTACCTCCCCAGCTTTTGCCAGTTATGAGATTGAGGAACACCTAGAAAAAACCTCAGTCAGAGGGGACGGGCCTGGCGGGATTCGAACCCCAGAACTCCCGCTCACGAATCTGCGCCTTAACGACCTCGGCCACCCGTGGTGCTAAAAAAATATACTTGTGCATAACCCAGAAATGTTAGTGTCGACGATATCAAACATGGTTCATGATCGCTGTTTCCGACATCTATTTTGATTTGTAGGAAATAAAAATATATACGTTAATGTTTATTGTCTTAAAGCATATTTAAAAACTAGTTAAATTATGTTTCATTTAAATGATGTAGAGCACCAAGTTTACTAATCAAAAACATTTTCCTGTTCGCAAACCTTCGATGCAATTTTGAAGATAAGCAAAACATTTTAAAGCGGCCTATGTATTTGGAGATAGTAAGTGTCACATAAAATTAATTTAGTATATGCATCTTATGAGACCGCCACCTTGGTTTAGTGGTTAGAGTTGTTGACTGCTGGCCGAGATGTCCCTGTTTCGATCCTCCGTACCTGTTTAGTTAGGAAGGGCAAGAACGGAAACCAACCAGCCTCTTGAGGACAATTGGGAAGTTGAATGATAGAGAGGTAGTGTCCTTAAATCAGGAAAGTCATGTGATGACCAGAGGCATGTCGGTGTGCTGATCACATGCCCTACTACATACTGCCCTCTACCAGTGATGTCGCAAGACGGAGGTAGAGGACGAAGCAGTCGCTGCGATAGGCTAAAGAACGTGAAAGCTTAAAACACATAGAGGAAAGGTGTGCATCTCATGTTCTGCTTTAATGAAATCAACCATTCTAAGGCGAATGTCCTTTTGCTAACCATATCAGCAACCAAAGTTTTATTGTCATACAGATTGAAACAAATGCATTATATTTATGATGTGATACAAGTTCATATTCTAAATAGCAGTTTACACATAGATATCTAGATAACTGTAGTCTGAAAACTAAATTATTAGGATATTAACACTGGTTCGGAAAAACATAACACAAGATGCAGTAAGTGAAACTAAATCAGTGGGAAGTTGATAAAAAGTTAAGGAGTCTTTATGGATTGTACTCAGCATATCATCATAAAAATGATAGCAGTAATATATGTACATATACATTACGTTCTGTGTTTGCCTTTTAAAAACCATTATGGTTTTATTTTGGTATACATAATATTGAAGGGAATGACTATAAATATGGCCATTGGAATTTATCAGTATGGAGTATGTATTACCGCCTGTGGTGTCTCAGCAGTGAAAACGGGCGTTAAACACCATTCAAAAAAAAGTATGCAGTGTGACGTGTGATATGTCATGTTACGTAAGCCGTCTTTGAATTTTCCTGTTTTTCCTCACATTTCTTCCCTCCCTATTAAGATTTCCACTGGAGTGTTCTCGAAAGAAGTTTTATCGCAAATTGGTTAGAACACATAGCGGTGTTTATTGTTCATATGTCAGAATACATTCTGTCATCTTCTCGAACTGCAAATCTTCCTTGCCTGTCTATGTTGACATCGGGGAATTTTCCTTGAGTAAACATTGTTTTGGCTTCTGAACCGGTCAGATCATCATTTCTTGCCTTATGGTAATTTGGTTCATGGATTCAGATAATGTCTCTCCAATGTTAACTAAAATTGTTTTCATTTAGCAGCTATCAACTTCCTTGTATTGTGCCAGTGATTCAGGTATTTTTGTTAACTTTGGTAACTAAAGCATTCTATGTTAAAATGGATAATGCACGGAGTTCCTTGTTAAGCCATTCTCAAACCCAGACATTGTTGCTTATGAAAGAAAGTAAGGAGTTCTTTCCTATAGTGGGCAAAACGTTGAAACTTCATTTATATGCTTTCTTGGTTTTAGGTATCTTGAGAATGTAAACAATGGTTTCTTTATTTTTAGGTAAATAATATAATTATTTTGGTAGGTAGACCTTTTGAATTCATGTATTATTTCGTAATAAATGAAATTAGGACTTTCTATTTTAGATAAATAATGGAAATTCTTTGGCACACTGTGAGTATTCTCTTAAGAAAATTAATATGGAGTTCTTTTTCATTGTGGGTAAAACGATGGATTTTCCTTTGTAATACTTTCTTCAGTTAAGATAGTTGTGATAATTATTCTGTATTAAGTGTTCTGTGATAAATTTGTTGTTTACTTTTATCTTGTTTTGGTTTTATCTTCCAAATTTAAAATGTATGATAGATGTATCTAAAAATGCTCTTTTTGCCCATTTTAATTATGACAATAATGTGCACTATATCGGTGTTATGGTATATTTCATCATTAATTTATTTGAAGACTACATTTGTTAAATTGGTAATGTTGTCGTGCATGTTTTAATAAGTTGGAGAACATTGTTTTACAAAATTTGTTTTATTTTTCCCTATGATGCATTGTATAAACATTTTCCATGATCAAATCCTGAGAATTTTATAACAGTAAACTTCCATATAAAGTTAAGAACAAAACTGCACGACATTATTAGATATGGACAGATATTTAATATTTCGATATTTATACATGATTTAGTCTGTTAACTTCCATACTCATTATTTTATATTTTTTATGAAATAACATACAAATTTCTCATTTTATTATTTTCAGAGTATTACTATACAAAATAAACATATCTGCATTTCCGTACATACCGAGTATATTTTTTATCATAATATATTTAACAACTTCAATTATGTTAATGAGCAGCTAAAGTGGTTCAAGCAGCTGAATAAATTCTTTAAATCCATAATTTTTGATAATGCTGAAAGTCTGGTTGTCTTTGTATATAATTTGACATTTTCATGGTAATCAGCTTTGATCCATTAAATCTAGATTTACTGTTCAGAAAAGATGTAACTCGTATTCGATCAATATGACGATATTGATGACGAAGACTTCGAAGTTCAGGTACAGACTCGCCCATCTTCACTTGTTACACTTTCACTGTCGAATTTATTTGATTGGAATGTTTAGCAAAAATAATATTATGAACTGAGGTGACATGCCGCTTTATGTTGTTAATGATGTGAACTCTCCCATCTCTCCAAAACTATTTACAAATGCGGCAATTATGACATAAAGTATTCTAATTAAAATAGTTTCAATCTATCTTAGTCCATTGCCTTAGCTGATTTTACCAGTCTTCAATGCTGCGTCAGTATAAATTTAAAAACTGTACGTAACAAGGAAACCTCTGTCTTACTTCCAAATTAATACCCTTAAAATTGGTTAACGTTATATTAACAATTTTTCGATAAAGTATCAAGCTCATGCACGGGAGTATCGATACTTCTTGAGCATTGAGATCTCATGTGTAATTATTATTTTCTTCTGTAGTTTTCCCAACCACCTTTCCCAACATCAGTTTACATTATAGGTGTTTCCGCACGCTCTCAGTATTTTCAGATTTGTTACCTACGTAGCTCTCTTAGCTAGAGCATCGGTTCTTCAGTAGCTGAAAAGTAGAGGATGAGGTTCGAATTCTGTTTCGGTCAATTCGCCTGAAGGGGCAAATGTTACATAACCCCAGACATATAAAAATTATGGGATCATATGTTTATTAATTAAAACATTCCATTTTTATTCTGAAGTGCTTGACTGTTGAAACGAAACATTTAACGTACAGAATGAATTCTACATTTATCACTTGGTATTACAATTTCTAAGCAATAAAACCTGAATGAAGCGGATTGAAGTTATGTTGGTTCTTGACTGTAGATAACAGGTGGGGGATACAATAGGTTACGAGCTATAAATCACCCTTTCCCTTTAAATCTGTTACTTGCTTACATTTCGGGCTTTGGCTCATACATAATTTCTGTTCCTGCTTTGTTTGTAATGACCTGGTAGTTGAGTGTACCTAACCTGACATTAAATGCTTAGGAGTTATGATGTATATTTATTACATAAATGTTTTCATGAATCATTATTAGGGCTAACCGTTTACTAACCTATTCTGACCCACAACAGAGCAAGTTACGGGCGCATTGTCGTCAGTACAAGGTCAGGCAGCAGCGCGATGTGTACAGGTGGGAACAACAATAGTCGGAAGAAGTAAACAGAGTAGAGTTCTCTTGAACTTACTACTTCACGAATTAGGAGGGGAAAACAGCTGTTTTTAAGTGTCCTGTGCTGGTGCATTAAGCGCAGTGAAGGACTGTTTATTCGTGTAGAAAGTAATCAATGTTTCAGAGATTTAATGTAATATTTAAAGTCACGAAATATATGACGTTACTGTGGTTACAAATAATAGGATACAAAAGCATTAAGTCAAATTATATCCTGATATAAAATAAAGATGGAATTACAAATAAATTCTCTTTGGCATCTTGTAGACTATATCAATTTACTTGTACTGAAGAAAGATATTTTGACGACAGATTTCTAAAACATATAACTTGTATAAAAATTCTCTAAATTCAGCCATTCAAAGAAAAATAAATTATCCGCTTATCTCATACTACTTCAGCAATACAATTTATCTGAAACATAACTAAGAGATATAATTTGAAATTGTTTTTAAGAACGCAAAACTAATTTTAAATTTATTCAAATTGTTAAATAAGTACTTAAAATTATACCATATGATGAAATCAAACGCAAAACTATATTTTAAATTTGTTCAAATTGTTAAATAAGCATATAAATTATACTCTAAAATGAAGTCAAATGCAAAAATACTTATAAATATTAGACTTTTAGTATTACAATTGTTACAAAATATTTCAAATAAAAACAATTATTACAAAAGAAATAAAAATAATATATTAAAATGCAAGATCAGGAGGTCAAGCATCATTTCTGTTTTACACGTCATTCAGGCGTTTTGGAACAGTATTTATTATGTCCTCAAAATATTCTGTATATTTTCGTTCATTTTTGTTTTAAATGTCAATCAGGCATCTTGTAACAGAATTTATTAGGTCCTCCAAATAAATATTGTGGATATTTTATCCCAAAAATATATATTCCCATACATACGAACTATAGAAACTAAAACAGACAAGCCTAAAGTTCCTTCACAAACAGAAAACGTCATAAAAATATAGTTAAAACAATTAAATATACGATTCGTAACGAAGGGAAAGCAATAAAGATTAAAATAATTACTGGTCTTTCTAAACTCGTTTACAGCGCGCATTCTCTCTTGACCAGGATTTCAGTTATTAGCCATCTATTCAAATGAGGCGATTTAGGAAAGAAATTTCGAATGGAACGAACTCCGTGGACGCCACTGTTGTCTTGCACCAGTCTGGAACTTCTTAATGCTCTGATGCTCGGAGGAGTTGCATCACTTAATGTTTCCTCATACTTGTCTGTATTTATGTGAGGTCCAGAATCAGTGGTTCATCCGAATGCAGCACAACTAATGTGTCCCGACCAATGTGTTTGCTACATTTATTTTTCATCATAAAGCTGGCTATTAGAACTTTAGCACATAAGCTGGGTACATGAATCGGATGAAATTATATATTCCCTCAACCAAACTGTGATATCCCATACTTCTTGCGGATAGGGAGTTCTTGCAGCGTAAATCCCTGTCGGGGTTTCTGATGGAAAGGAAGAATTTCTTTCTTTTTCTTCACAACTCTTCGTTAGTGAAGACCTGTGCTATGGAGCCAGTTGCTAACAGTACGGAAAGGAATTTTTATAATTGCACGAAAAACTGCTGCATCTTGTTGGCGGTTGTCTTTTTAACCCCTCAATTTCGATTTTGTTGGTCTCTTAGAACTTCTTCACCACCTGCCTGTCACGCACGGATCCTGCTCCACTCTGTTTGGTGCAGCTGTTGCGATTTGTTCTGGGACGTATGTGCCTCCCACAATCCACACCTCTGTTGATTTGTGAAAGCAGCGGAGCCATGCCTAGTCCTCCATAACTGCAATGTGTTTACCTTCCTGCCACGGACGACATTGCGGTCTCCAGGTGGGAGCAACAATGGTCGGAAGAGGTAAACAAAATAGGAATTGCCTGTAAATTCCCAAGCAACTAATTAGGAGGAGAAACCAGTGTGTTTAAGTGTCTTGCGCTACTGCACTAAACACAATGACGGGCGGGTTATTCATGTACAAATAATCAATGACACTAATATTTAATTTCACAATTTAAGTAACAAAACATAAAATAAAAATTAGTTCAGAAATACAAAAAAGAAGGAATAAAAATGTTTTCTATTTTGTAATGTACGAAATTACGTGCGCTGAGGTAAAATGTTTATGATAATTTGTATAATAATAAAATCTCTTTGTAAATTCATCAATTCAAAAGAAACCAAATTACCTGTTTAATCTTAGATGACTTAAAGAAAACATTAATTTTAAGCATAACTAATAAA
Organism: Metallyticus violacea; assembly: GCA_030762175.1. NCBI lineage: Eukaryota > Metazoa > Arthropoda > Insecta > Mantodea > Metallyticidae > Metallyticus > Metallyticus violacea. Next base: position 271,515,899 of record CM060846.1, on the reverse strand, counting down.
TAATATTACCAATATGAATCATAAATAAGTGATATAATTCGAAAGTATATTAAGAATGGAAATCTGGCTTCTATGTTTATTAATATTATTAAACAAATATTTAAAATGATGATGTATGATGCAATAGTGTGCAACAATATTCATAGACATGAAGAAAATTGAAAAAGTTTACTGTTATAACTTCTACAACATTAAATAGGAAGTACAGGCACCATTTTTGTCCCAACGGATCATTTAGACGTCTTCAAAATGAATTTATTAGGACCTCAACTGGATCATTTTAAATGTCAATAGTGCTCCATTAGGCCCACCCTTATTCTCTCTTTTCCAGGCTGTCGCCTGCTATCATCTGAGCCCAGATATTTTCTATTACAATAAAATCAGACAATGGATGTCGGGCAAAGAAATTTTGGAATGCGATGATTGCGTGAACGCCGCTTTTTTGCACCGGTCTAATAAATGGAAATTTCTCATTGGGGAATAATGATCGGTGTATGAAGTTCCTGAAGTGAAATACATAGTAAAACAGCGGTCTCTATGTTTAAAATACACAAACACGCATGCAATTACATGACGCTTATAATAAGAATTCAGCGGATCGTACTGCGTTTAACAATTTCCTATTGCATTAAATCTCTCACCAAGTACATGTTCGGTACCATTGTCAACAAGCTGTGCAGTGGTCTCGAAGAGTCTCATTCAGATAACGAAACGGAGGATTGTATGATTATTAGGCTCTGCAGGTAAGATAATATTGGCAATTGTAGCTCTACAATAACGCAGAATGTTCTCCTTCACTCCTCCTCCAAGCGACCCCTACCACTTTGTCAGTTCGTAGAATATAACATAAACTTTTGCTCTGAAGAATGAGGAAGGAACTAAGAGCATTCTCATTGCTTCCCGGAATAGAGTCGCTGTGTTTTACGATTATTTTATCCAGAGAGTTAAATATTTAATGGTCATTAATAGATTTAAAAATTGATCTGATAATTACTTACCGACAACAAGAGAATACCTAGGTTCATTAAACCGAATGAGAAATCATTTTTAGAAGTTTTGAAAGCGGAATTAGATTCAAAGCCAACAAGCCACTAATGTGATTATTCATAGTGAATAATTAACGTGTAACAATTAGGTATAACAGTTTAACATGAAAAATTAAGTGAACTATTTAATTCATGGTATTTCATTAGAATTTTTTAAATATAATGTAAAATCCTGAGCAAATATGAAATAACTTTAATATCCAAAACCGCGAGCATCCTGCTTATAGTTTCAGTGCGAATACCTAGAGACAGTGATAATGCACGTCGTGAAGTGACAAATTAAGGAATAGGTGAAGATTTGCTTTTAGTAATAGATGCCACAATATATTTGACATTTGATGTCAAATACATCCTAGCAGCAAATCATTAAAACAAACCTTATAAACATGGGTCTCAAAAGTTCTTCTTTTCGAAGTTACGAGCATGACCACACTGCTAACAAACCAGATAATAGTAGAAGTTATCAATTAAACAACATTTCTCAGTGGCCTCCTACCGCTGTGATGCATCAAATAAGACCGCGTTTCATGCTTTAGCGTACTCTGTTGAAAACTCCGGAGTGTATCAGGTGCAGGATGTGCATTAACTAAGAACTTAAAAGTTCGGAATGATGAAATTTTGCTAGATTCAAATCTGGCTATCAAGCGAGCTAGTCAATGAACTCCCCTCAACCAACTATAAAGTGGACATGAAAATAATGAGAAACCGTTAAACTGGAACATCGTACGTAGATCACACTCATTGGTTGACGTCCATCATCCATTAAATGGTGCAACCCATTTCTCAGAAACTTCAGATAAATGTTCCAAGGAAAGAAATAGGGACTATGAAGATGATTATGAACGATTCTAGTGCAAATATTTACACAATCGATGTTTTTTGTTTCGTACTTCATTGGAATATCTACGCCCTAGATATAACTGTTAAGATATTTGAAGGTACCATCACGTGTAAAGTCAGGCTCGTTAGTGAACAAGCTAACGCTAAGAAATTTATGTGCACAGTACCCTGCTGTAGAATGCACGAATGCATTTTTATCGTGGCTGAAAGCCCGTTGCATTGATCCCTTGCGCCCGTTGAAGGTTTATATCAGAATATTTCAAATATTCCTGTGATCAAGTCCTTCCTTTAAAGAATTTTTTACTTATACTATGTTATAGATTTTCGCCGAATTTTTTCAAGTTCACAGATTGTACATCTCTTGGTCTCCCAGCATCTGAAACCCTGCTCTCAATTAAGCCTCTCTCTCTCTCTCTCTCTCTCTCTCTCTCTCTCTTACACACACACACACACACACAAGCCTTGATGAATTCGTGAGAATGTTTACACAAGTTTGCAATGGCTTTTCAAGTCCAACATTATATTAACTTTTTAAAAATTTTATGTTTTTAGGAACAAGTACCTAAAATATTTTAAATAAATTACATTCCCTGTATATTAACACGCACACTATGATTGCATTTTCATACTTTAATAGAGGGTATCTTGTCATCAAGCTGAAATTTAGGACTCAAACAAGCCGAATAATTTATTTGAATTCACAGAATCCGGTATAATTATATTCTGTGAACACCATGCAATTTTTTACGTACTTTACAATTTAGGGAACCTTAAGCACATATGTAACCAAATTTACCATATGAACAAGCAGATATAGAACATATCTTGTCAAAACTTGCTTAGAATAACAATACATCTGCAATTGTTCAAGAATAGATTATTTGTTTATGGAATTGATGACGAAGATAATGAGGCAGTTGATAGCTCTTTACGTTCTTCTGTTTGCTCTTCTTACCTCAAGGTACTCAGAGATCCACCAACGTCTTGCTCTACAGACGTCTCGCTTTCCAGGTATATTTAATAATGTTCAATCCACATGGGCATTAGTTTCGGGTACCTCTCCGAAGTTTTAAGAAAACCTGGAAAAAATCTCAATTAGGGAGGAAGGTTTCCTTTGGAATTTAATTGTATACCTCCCGTTCACGATTCCTCAGCTGTCTCAATGACCGTCTCTCCTATTCACGACTCAGTTCTCCAACCCATTGAATTTAATTCCATTGGTAGGAACGAAGAAGGAATTTCCTGTATCTTAGCTGTGCTCAAGGAATAGCCGTTTGTGCCTTAGCCCCAATATGGGCAACTTGGTGAGTGAGGAATGGAATGAAGGACACTTGGCTGCCAGGATCCAGCGCCAGTTTTTTTTAATAGCGTTTAGCACCCATTTTTACTACTGAGGCACCACAGACGGTGGACACTGATGATGCATCAGACGAAATCCCGGCATTTGTCATTTATGAATATTGAGGAAAACCTGGAGAAAAACCCAGTCACAGAGGACGGTTCTGGTGGTAATTGAACTCCAGACCTCCCGTTTACGAGTCCGCCCCTTAACGTCCTCGGCGGTACTAGGGGTAGTGAGGGGCAAAGTAGACGGGTTCTCTGATAACGTTTCCATAGGGCACCCCAACGCCTTGCTCGGTCTCAAACCCTAAGTTAGAGTCGGAACCTCCAAAACGTTGCAACATTTAAACAATAAGCATTTAGGTTTTAGTAACTAAAGTTTTAGTAATCGCAATGCAAATGTTGTAAAATTCATATAATCTATTTTTCAAGTCTTTATAATAGTTAGAGGGTATATCGCTTCCTAGATAACTGAAACCTTGCATCTATTGTATTGATATTTTAATTATATTATGCAATATTGGAAAAAGTTCATTTTTTTATTTCTTAGATAAATTCTTAAAATGAAAATTTTTCACTGTCTTAGTGAGATTTAAGTGACAGATTGAAATAAGTTTTTACTTACAGCAAAAATAATAGCATTTAAAATCTTAGTTCATATTCTTGAGGCGTGTTAGCCGAATCTTTATGATGCGTCAGTCAAATATAAAAGTGTACGGGACAATAGGTAATCCTTGTCTACTTTCTTCAGTTCTAACTTTACTCTTTCTGACATTAGCGACAGTTAAGTCTGTATCTTCTTACAATTTAAATTGTATGCTTCTACAATATTTTCCTTCATTTTTCAAGAAAAATATTGGCAACAGCTTTAGCGCAGTTCACAAAGAAAGCATGAGATTTCAAGTTGAATGATTTTTCTTTGACATTTTCTGCCTTATAATGAAAAATCTGAGCAGATCGCTAAGTCCACTGTGTTCCTAACTTAACAAGATGTTGGCATTATATTACATTGCCTTGTAAATGCCTTTCAAAAGTATTATAGCCTATATTCAATAACTTCCCTCTTTAATTCTTTAATCCTTTCTGAAAATTGTGAAATATCCCAACGCTTATTTTGTACATCCCTCTTCTCGAATGACTAGAATATGTATTAAAATTTACAGAATAGTTAGTTTTATGGAGCTTTTTCACTTTAAAGTAAATGCGCTTTAAAATCCAAATTTACATATCAAGATGTTAACTTTATTTTACGAATATTCATAGCAATAGAGCATTAAATGTACGTGATGCAAAACAAACATTTATTGGGTGATATGATAGCACAAAAAGAACGGCATATCGATTCATTTTGCCAACAATGTGATCAACCAAATCCTCTTGGTTAAATAATTTTAGATTTAAAATAAAAAATAAAAGTAGTAGCAGTTTTTCTTTTTCTAGTTCATTGTATAAGCGCTTTCTTAATATAAACGGTTATACTAAATATTATGTAACGCTAATTGGCTAGAGTATGTAGTAGTGTTTATTGATCATTAGTCGAGGTAAGTGGCGTCATATTCTCCACCTGAGTGCTTTTTTCGACTTGCTTCGTTCACATTAAGGAGCTGTTCCGGGGTATCTTTCGGCTTCTGGTTAAGCTGGTGTTTATATTAATTCACTACTTTGGGATGGTGTCTTCTTGGGGCCCTTATCTTAATTTTTTTAAACTGCAGCCAACTTTTCGTTGGTTGTGCGAGTGACTCACATATTAATGATAATTTGCTTTTAAAGATTTCTTTCTCATTATGGATAAAATCATGAAAGTTCTGTGTTAAGCCGTTCCAATTTTTTTAATTGTTTGAAAGTAAATAAGAAATTCTACTTACTGTGGATAAAACATGCAAAAACCCTTTGATATAAATTAAGTAGAGGATTTTGTTATATTTAGTCATACTACGCTCTACCAAGTATTTTAAGTACATTTGTTGTTCTATTTTATTTATTTATTTTTTTTTGTTTGCGGTCAATTTCTTGTAAACTTTTATTTTATATTGGAAAATAAGTTTTTTAAATTTAAATTTCTTCACTTTAATATGTTAAATAGGAAAGGTATAATAGGATATGTCTCATTGTTTCGTCTTCATATTTTATCTATTATGGTTTTAATGTGAACTTCCTAGGTGATATACCTTAAGTTCTTATTAATTTATTGAAGAAGTGTTTTTTTTTAAATGTTCAATCTAAAATTTTAATAAATTTACAAAATTTATGTTAGAAGCCGTTGTTTTACCCTTCCGTGACGTGTAGTACAAATATCTTCCACGACCAAATTCTAGAGGAAAACTTCTGTAAAGGAAAAGAAAATGTAAAACTGCGCAACACTAACGGAACTATAATACGTTATAATAGAAATAATTAACTACATCGCATTGTGTTATAATGAGATTATGACAGACAGTAACAATTTAAAGCGTTTAATTCGCCGGTTGCACTATATAGTTATTTCGTTTTTATGAGCTGTAGAAACTTTATGCTTTACCTGCTTTACTCTTACAAGGAGGCAAAAGTTTCATTGTTTTAACCGAGAAGGCCATATACTATATAACAACAACATCAATAATAATAATAATAATAATAATGTGTGCTTATTATAATATATATATTAATTTTAGTCACAATTTGCATTGTATTAGTTTTAAATACTTTACAAGAGGCGCCGATTGGGTGATTATAATTCCGTGTATTGCCACGTTGAGGTTTGAAAAGTAATATTCCTATGGTTATTTATTTTATAGTTGGTGTAGTATTAATTACAGCACATACCTGAAGAGTTATTTCAATAAAAGTGAAAAGTTCATAGTACAATATTCAAATCGGTGTCGGACAGTAAACATTGAGAGCAGCTTTGCTAAGTGGTTAGATAGTTAGGATAAGCCGAAGATCAGTGGTTTGAGTCCCGGTTGTGATTGTGGTCTTTGATTTGAAATTCTAGCCAACACAGGGCTTTTATAAATACGACAACTAAATATATGTACTAATGTTTTATGGTTTTCTTAAAGGAGGACGAATTTCTGAATTCAGAAACCCCTACGCCATTACTACTGTTGAGATATGTTGATATATTTATTCTTTGAACCCAACCCAAGAAAAGATTGAAAAGATCTCGCCTAAAAATGAAATAAAATATTTTTACCTTAAACGTTGATTTTATTTTGCAACGCAATTTCCTTTATGCTTAACCCTAGCTTTACCAACCAGGGGGAGGGGGTGTTTTATGCGCATATTTTCTAATTTTTTAATCATACCTTTAAATTATTATACTAGAGGCATAAAGTTAATAGTTATTGTGAATCAATTGCTCAGTTATTGAACTGCGTAATTGTTTCAAAGTTTTCGTTGTTGGTGTTTTTATGAAGCAATGATCTGTCAAAATGGTCTTTAAGAACCTTCGGTAGCTCATGTGATGCATAACATGTCTAGAATGCTTTTTCTTAGAATGCTGTTGACTTCTACAACAATGATTTTCTCTCTAATTTTGTTTGCACAAACAATAGAATTTGTTTATATACTTTATGCTCTTATTTTTTATTGGACTGGCAGTTTGATTTCTTATAACACTTCTACTTTTTCACCAATTCAGTATTCAATCTGTCTGTTATGCAGTCATAGACACATGAGATTCATTCGGTTATTTTAAAATCTCTCGACATCCTTTGATTGACAAAGAAATTATGGATATATTTGATAATGCAGTAGTTTCTGATTTTGAATTTCATGATAGTGATGAGGCAATGAATGAAACAATCATAAAAATATTGTGCGTGAGAATGTTGATGCATGAATTTTATCACCTGATGATGACAATGTGGATCATAATAATAGCGTCATTGAAGATGTCAGTGCCACGTATGTAACAACTTGTGGAATAATTTTCACATCTAAGCCCCCTCAGTTCAAAATACGAGTAGCACAAAATGTTGTAAAAGAACGGGCAGTACTAAGAAATGAAGGAAAAGAGAAAACTAACAGGGAATCCTTTCCAAAATTCTTCACTCCAGAAGTTATAAATATCATCCAAAAACAAACTAATGACGATGCAGCTAGAATAAATGTACCAGAAACAAATATACATATATAAGTTTATGGGTTATATTTATTTAAGAGAGGAAAGTGACAGTCGCACATAAATTTCAAATCTCTGATCTAATATTTTTGGCAGATTCACATACACTGCAACTATGAGTAGAACCAGGGTTCTGTAACTAAGTAAATTAATTATATTTGTTGGCAGAGAGACCCGAAATGAACGTAGGGAACAAGATAAATTTGCAGCAATACGACAGGTATTTGAAAAAATGAAACAAGCATTCACAAGAAGTTTTTATGCTGAGATTCATACAGTGGTTGATGAAATGCTAACATAATTCCATGAAGGTGTTTATTCAAAGTGTTCATGAAAAACAAACCAGAGACATGTTTTCTTTTAATAGGTTTTAATTACTGAGGCGCCACAGCCGGCGGACCCTGAGGAAACATAAAATGAAATGATAAACTGGGAAAGGAATTTTTTAAGGACGGAAGAATTCCAGGCCTAAGTTTAGGGTACCTACCCAGCATTTGCCATTTATGAGGACTGGTCCTGGTGGCCCGGTGGAAATCGAACCCCAGACTTACCTCTCACAAGTCCACGCCTTAATGATTTCGGCCACCCTGATTCTTTTTTTGATTGATTTATTTAAGGACGCTCTTTAACATCTCAGGTCATCAGTGTCCATTCAACTCAGGGCGTGAAACGGCCGATAAATTTTGCTCAGAGGCCTCTCTTTCAGGCTTGAGGTTCTTTTTCGTGCCGTAAATGTACCGCACGGGACTCACGGCTTTACTTCCCTTCCGAAGGAAGCCATAGGATTTTTACGCCCCGAAAAAATCCATCGGTCCTGGCCGGGTTCGAACCCGCGATCTTGGGTTTAGGAGGCAAGTATGGTAACCACTACACCACCAGGACCGACGACCACCCTGCACAACCACTGTTCAGGGAAATATGGGACCTCCATAAGCATACTAACTGATTCGAAAACAAGATACATTCTTAGCATCGAACCATATACTGGAAAGAAGAATGAACTGAACAAGAAAATTCAGCTACATTTCTTGTAAAACGCTTGGAGCATTCTATAAATAATTCTGGACGCAATGCAATAACAGACAAATACTGCACTTCTGTTGATTTGGATGAAGAACTATGGAAGAATCACAAGCTTACATTTGTAGAAACACTAAAGTCTAGCAGGGAGCACATTCCATGAGCCCAAAGAGCTGTGAGAGCTGGAAGAGAGCTGTATTCAAGCAAATTTGGTTTTAGTGATCCTAACACAGCAGATATTCCAATCACAAGTTTGATATATCTGTCGTAAGAACCTACGTACCCAGCATAATGATTGTGCAATAGGTTCAGAATCTGATACGAAGAAAATACTGTTATGAACATATTTAATAACAAAGCAAAAGACGGCTTAGATACCGTCGATCAAACGGTAAGGAAATATTTGCAAAAAGAGCTATCCGAAGATGAGTGTTATCCGTTTTCTTTACCCTTATTGATATAACCGCTGTAAATCGTTATATAACATTTCTCTTGACATTTTTTCCTGCCTGGAATAATAAGAAGACAAAACAGAGACGATTATACCTGCGAGATGTAGGATTGCAGCTGAAAAAAAACGGATATATCCCAAGACTACAGAAGAAGAACCATAGCCATAGAGAGAATTCTTGAGAGGAAAACTAGGCAGTCTTTGGATGCGAAGGAAGCGAGTGATGGTAAGAGACGTTGCTATTTTTGTACAAGTGAGTGTAGCGCTAAGAAAGAAAAATACAACAATGTTAGTATAACGGTAATTTGTGGCAACTGTCACAGGTACATTTGTGACAAGAAAACAACGATGTTCAAAATGTGGAGAAAGTTGAGCAGAGTGATACTGACATGTTCAGTGACCGTATCATGAAAGATTCGATTTGGATATTAACCTGAAATTATTCATACTAGTTTACGTATCAATAATTTATTTGCAAATCATTTTTGCTTACCAAGCTGTAAGCCACATTAGGACACAACCTACTATTTCAGTTTAAGTATGTAATGCGATTAACGAAATCAAATGTTAAACAAAGTTAAATATTTCCTTCATAAGCTGTCATTGTATAAAATTTAATTTTAAAATTAATTTGTTTAAAAATTACTCAGACATATTTTTTTAGTGGTGTTCATAAAATTTGTTGGTACTTTAAGTTCTGTAATACAGGTTGGTATAGCTTGGGTTAATACATTTATTACAGCAATACTCCAATGTCATTATTCCGTCTTTGAAGTATCTTTCCCAAATATCTGCGGAGCAAACTTGCATGGATGCAATCATATCTTAATTTGACAAAAAATGCTGACCAGCAAGGAAGAGTTTTAGATTTGGGAACAAATGAAATTTAGAGGATGCCAAATATTTGCAACAGGTTGGAGTTCCAAAAATTCGTTCTTCAAATGTCTAAAGTTTATCATTGCTCAAGCACTATTGTGTGTAGGTCTACTGTCTTGATGAAACTTTTTTCTGCAAATTGCAACTATTTTCTCATAAACGTTTATCATTTAATTGATTTAAAATGTTGGAATAGTAGTATCTCTAATTATAGTTCGGGCCTTTAAAGATAATTAATAACATTTCTTTAGTATTTCAAAAGATGGACGCCATAAACTTTCCTGCATGTTGAACCTGCTTTGTCTTCTTTGGCGCTGAACAACCTACTTTTGTGTACAGTTTTTGCTGCTATATTGATAATGATGTGCGATTGTGGATATATCTCATACACAGCTATACAGAGTGGCCTAAAAATAAGGTAGCCGAAACACTTTATTAACATTTTGTACACAACGATTACCTATCATACAACTATGTGTTCTGCAAGTTTTGAACCATTCTGTACATGTTCTATACGGTTTATCATCCTAGTGAACATGCATCACACTTCTCCCCTGTTAAAATGTGCAGAACTGTTTCGATGTTTTTACGAAGTTCGACTAGGGCAGGTGTGTGCACACCGAGCGGAATCCGAGTTATACTATGCCAACACGTATAGCACAGCATAGTACAGCAGCAAGGAATCCTAGTGCGCTATCGACCGACCGACCGACCGATCTTTGTGAGCCGAACTTTCAATGGAAAACCGGTTTTTGGGAGCCCCTAGTCACTCGATGGCTTTATCTCCCTTACTTTCTCAATCTATCTGTACTGATAGAAATCGAGGACACACCGGCCTACAAACCGCCCCCTCTCAGGAGAAATTTCTTTAAAGCCAACTGGGAGCAATTTCACGACAGTCTTACGACTACACTACACGATCCATCTCCCCTGCAGCACCCTGAGGAGGTAGACGAAGCACTAACAACACTAGAAACAGCTGTACAAGCAGCCATCATAACCTCTGTCCCGCTTCAACAACCGTACAGACGTGACCACTGCTACACCCCTGACGTACTAGCCTTAATACGTGAACGCAACCACGAACGAAGGAAGTGGCAGAGAAAGCGAAATATCCGGCACAAAATTAACATGACAACGCTTAATAGTTAAATTAAAACCCGCGTCAAACAACAACTCCAAAATCAGTGGGATCAAACGCTGTCCGACATCGAACTTGGGACCAGCTAGGTGTGGCAGATAACAAAGCGCCTGATAAAAGAGTCACTAAAAATCCCCCCTTCAGATCCTCAACCATCCACAGCTGCACGCGGAGTCCCCGGATGACAAGGTCAACTTATTGGCGGACGCACTCGAAAACGCATGTAAACCAAATAATGACCCAATGGACCCAATCTTCACCAAACATGTAGAAGACACCGTGAAAAGTATACCTACAGCGCTCACACAGAATAAACTCCGCAGAACACACCCGTCAGAATTACAATACATAATCCAGCACTTAGAAGACCACAAGCCACCGGGGAAGACAAGACACCAAATTTCGCACTAAAACATCTCCCCGACAGCGCCCTACAAATACTAACGAACACAGCAAATTTCTGCGTGCTAAATGGATATTTTCCGAACAATTGGAAACACGCGGAAGTACTAATGTTCCCGAAACCAGGCAAGAACCGCTTCCATCCGAACAATTACAGGCCAATCAGCCTCCTTAACACGTTGAGCAAAGCAATCGAGAAAGTAATTCTAAAGCGCCTGGTAGCACACATAAAGAAACACAACATGTTAATTGACGAACAGTTCGGTTTTCGGGCAAGGCACTCTACCACACTGCAGCTTACTAGAACAATTGAGTTCATATCCAAGGGCTTTAACCAAAAACGATCAACGGGAATCACCTTTCTAGACATACAACGGGCCTTTGACTCAGTATACCATGCCTGGCTTGCTATACAAAATGAAAGAACTAAACTTCCCTGTTCCATGATTAAACTAATCGCACACTAATCTTACAAATCGAAAGTTTACCGTGACGTCCGAAGATGCCTATTCCACAAAAAGACGCACACTAGCAGGTGTCCCCCAAGGTAGCCTCATTAGCTGGATTCTATTCAACCTATACATCATTGATATACCTAAAACACCCAATTTCATGCTATCTATTTACGAAGACGACACGGCAATAGCAACACAATCTTGGAAGTCCGAAATGGTCCACACCAGATTACAGAAGACACTAGACGACCTTCAACTTTGGGGTCGGAATTTTGTACCCAGCCCGCCGAGAAGGGGTTTTACTTTTGCTCCTTATGGTCATGTTGGTCCAAGCATCTCCCTAAGTAGTAGGGCGAGGCTTCTGCAACCGTGTCTTGGATTGCAGCTTCCAAGTGCAGGGATGAGTTTTTTGGATGACTGGCATAGAGGTTGTACGCCTTGTTTGCCAGTCTCCTACTGGTGTCGAAGCCGGAAGATTAACGCAGAAATACTGCTGAGGACGTGAAGTCAGTACCAAAATACTTTCTTTTAAGCTGATGCATAAAATAACTTCTGCTGATGTTGAAACGTTCCCAACACTGTTGTAATATTTTATTAGCGAAGAATTTTTGTTCTGCTGTAAGCAAACGCGATACCCATCTTAATAAAAGCGTTTTCATATGCAATTCTTCATATAAAGTACAATCTGCACTTTTCTTTGATTTCTGTACACTCAGTACGTCCATGCAATTAAACCCACCGGTCAACTAATATATTTGTTTAATGAATTCCGCTGTTGTTGCACTTTTTGAACCTCCTTTACGTGGGTCATCTTCAAGGCACGCAAGGTCATATTTAAATTCAGTTGTCCTAATTTTATTGGTTAAAAATGAAGGGTGAAGCCGGAAATAAGACTGCCTTTATTAATTTAATAACTAAAGGCTGCAGAGTCATATTTATAAAGGCATTAGATTTGATAAGGATAATTATTATGTCTATGTGTAATGAAATCATTTAGAGATAGGCATAACAGGAATTGAAATAATTTGTAACTTGTACTTATATGTATGTCATTTGACAGGTGATGGTATCTTACAAAAGGGTTTTGTATACATTTTGTGGCAAAAGATGTGAGAAAGAGACGGAGATGTATACCTGACGACTCGTCCACTGACCACTCCTTAGACATGACTGAAGAAAGGGTAAACTATCTTTTGTTAGGTCACGAACCTTCTGCCCAGGAAATACTTAGGAGTTCACAGTAAGAGAAACATGTGGCCGTAACGGGACAGTATTTGAACAAAATCAGACGTAGCAATAATTTAAGAGAAAATGCAAATGTCAGAACGGAGACGAAAAGGTTTTATCATAGGCAAGCCGGGTATACAAGGAATTGAATACAGCCCATAAACACGTACGTTATCTCCGAGAACATTTAGAAATCTACAAACTAAGGAAGGCAAAAGATATTTCAATAGAAATCAGCATGTAAGCAAAGTGCCGAAATTTATGACAGGCTGTTCTTAGAAAATCCAGGTTCGTGGAAAGATATTGTAGATCAAGGGGAAGAGAATAATTCTAGACAATGGTCATTTGATAAAAGTCAACCAATAAGGAGAACTTAGTTACAAATAAATATTTTTAAGATAGCCAATGATGAACATATAACACGGAAATAGGATAATATACGAGGGAATTGAATTTAGCGAAAGGCGTGGCGATGTGGTAGAAAAACTGGAGTACAGAAGTCAGAGGGACATTCGGACATTCAGACTCAGACATTCAGAACAGAAACCGACGACCGTGGAGGGAGATTCAGAGATTCAGACGAGACAAGAGTAGCTGAAGAGACACACAAGAGGATTCACTCAATAGATATACGGAAGCAGGCAGCCTAAGTCATTCGAACGCAATCAGTTTAAGTCATTTCTAACGCCAGTCTAAGTGAGTAGTGAGGTCAGCTACGAGCCGTCAGGAAGTAACCTGTCAAGTTGTTAAATAAACCAAATGTTCAAACAGTGCCGGACTTATTAATACAGTGAACAATCTCCTCCCTCCCCCCCCGTAATGACTTTCAAGTCATTAAAAACAGTCCAAATTTACCCTGAGAACCCACCAATCCCCCAGCATTGAAACCAAAATCAAATTGTCGACCAACTGTGGGGACAAAATAAAATCCCGTTCCAAGGGCAAGAGTCCCCGCAAAATTTAAAATTTAGTATGAACCATATTTCACAAAGGAAATGAATACACCATGACATAAAAGCTTATCCATTTTGTGTAATACCCCAATAAGACTGCTTTAGAAAGTTGTACTAAATAAACTATTTGAAATACTACCTTTATACTTTAAACGAATGCTCAAGGTGTACTACAATTTCCTGCCAAATTGCATGGTCACATATGATCGTGACCGAGAACTTTTTGCACTGCCCTAGTAGAATCTCATGATAAGTTCCTTTTCAAACTTAGCTCAAAATCATTATTCGTATTTCCTGTTTCTTTATTCATTTCGTTTGTTAAAGGACACTCCTTAGCAGGTCATCAGCGTTCTTTTCAATTCATGTCTTGAAACGGCCGATTAATTTTGCTCAGAGACCTCTTCTTTCAGGGTTGAGCTTCTTTTACGTGACGTAAATCCACGACACGGAACTCACGGCTTTATTTCCCTTCCGAAGGAAGTCATACTTTGGAATTTTGGTGCTAAAAATTCTTCAACCCTAGCCGGGTTTGAACACGCAAACTTGGGTCTACCAGGCACTAGGCTATCAGGACCGAATTTTTTGTTATTTAACAATCCTGGACATAGATACCTATTTATTTCGTACGCTTTGTTCAAACTTGTGTACAAAAAGCCTGTGAGTCTACGACAGTATTTTCATTTTGATGGCTGTTAACCTTCACGCACAAAGAAACCCATTTCTTATTCTCCTTCAATTCGCGCCCGCCTTTTTTGCTGCAACTTTTCATCTCTAGATGGTCATACACGAAACCTAGCACAAAGGCTCCAAGACCAAAAATGTCCTGCCTGCCTTTTACAAACCCACAGTTGCGTACATACAGCGGAGTCAAGGGGACCTGGAACTTCCCTTTCAGAGCCCTCCAAAATTACTGAATGAAAGAAAACAGAACAAACTAAGGAAAGCAACAAAAATAGTAGTAATACAACGCTGTTGCAAGGTATAAAATAATTTATTTGAATTACTTCCTCAAATTAGTAATACTACATTAAGTTTACAACATGCAAATTACGCCACATCAGTTTACTTCAGCACTTGCAAACGAAACAAACGTACATGTCTATGTTAAGACTGCTTTGACAATGTTTAAGCAAGTTCGCTAATTTTCGATGCTTTAAATTCAACTGTAGCCTCACCAGGTCTACTGCTGTGAAAGAACGAACGTAATAATTGAATTACTGCTGCTACATATCCAAAGAGGAAAAAGTGCAATCTGCCTCCAAAGCAATTAACTATAAAAAATTTTCAGATTTATGACTTAAAATTCATACTTTTTAAAAAAGCTACTTGCAGTTAAAGACAGATTCTATCTCATTTGTGTCTTCTTATACATTTTTGATTTTATTGCGTCTAAGGTTTATGAGCCCTCCGCTGCTTCATGAGTAATTCATCATTCCTTTATTACAAAAATGCTGTAAAAGTGTGCAAATAGCTAGGTGTCACATGTTCCCGCTAGATCTTTACATCATTCCATAGGATTGTTCTTTTTTGTTGTAAGATGCGCTAAATATTTGCATGTAGCAAGACGCTCCCGTATCTGTATACTTTCTGCAACAGTTATGTATGATTATACGTAATGAAAATACCCGATTGCGGAAACAGTTACTATACTATACTATACTATTAGGGAGCACCCTCGAATTACCTAGTGTTGAAAGCATCAACCCAGAAGGAATGAATAATGAATTTTTCCATGCTTAATCAGATTTGCGTGCTTGATTTTCGTGCATGATGCTTTAAAGGTATGTACATAGAAATATAAAAATGTCAAAAAGCAATAATATTTTTTGTTTTCACTTAAAATTTTGTCCTGCCTCTATAAAAGCTTTCCTGAAAGTTTAATCCAGCCAGAATCTTTCTAGCATCTGTTTTAAATATCTGCGCTCATCAAATTCGTTCTTTACATTCCTTCATACATACGGTTTAATTTTAAATTGCTATCTACTGATTGGTTTTGTTAGGTAAAAGTCTATTTGTAAAAAGCCAAACATGCCACAGCTCAAAATCTCAAAGTATGGTTTGTCACTAGCGAACGAGGACAAGGGGCTTAATAGCGAGGAACTGGGCAAAGAACATAGTCATAGGCTGTGGATTGCAAGTATGTCAGATAAATGCAGGTGCTAAATATAATGTTTAACATGTTAATATGGTTTAACAATATCAAAATATCAAATATTTTTGGACAATTTCTAATCTTCCACTTTAACGTCAACATTTTAAGCATAAATGAAATATTTGTTCTTCCAAAATATGCATCTGAATACTATATTTTGCATTTAAATCACAAATGAATGAAGCATACATTTAATTTACTAAAATACAACTGAGCAACTCAAATAATCTGTGTCTTAAGAGTATTTAATTTACAGCTTTTTTTTCAAATCGTGCTCATATAACTAAGTCGTGGTGGCAGAATTCGTTATAAGACAATTTCCAATTTGGGGCATAACAAAAGTAAACCAGACTGGGAGCCTACACATAATTACAATGAAAACTTTACTTTAAGAAAGTGAAAAGATAAATATAAAAACAATTATACCTACAATAAAGATATAATTAGTTACCCAGGTCACAGCTCAAATCATGATAAATGAGCCAGGCTCTATATTTACCAAAATTTAAAAGAAGAATATCGTCGCAGAGCGGTGAAACAGTAATTCCCACCCAACCAGAAGAAAGCCTTGAGCAAAGGCAAGCCTGGAGTATACAAGTAGCTAGTTACCTATGACAAAGACGAGATCCTTACACTACGTGTCGATAAAGATAATGATTAGAAATTCCTGGCGCTCCCTTGGGGTAAAAGAAGAAGATCTCAAAATTTTGAGAGAGAGCCAAAGTTCCTAGTGTAACAAGAGGGCACACAAATTTAGTCAAGCGACAAGTACTCATATATTGCTACAAGTAAATTAAAAATATATATTTCTTTGTGGATCATTGTATTTCTATTCATAAACATTGTAATAATATGTTTATTTCTCGCATATGAAGAACTCATAGTTCCAAGAGCACTTAGTACCATCAGAAAACTTCAACACTAATGACCGTTTGCAATAAGCTTCGTTTAAATATGACAAACTCTTAGAAAGAAAGAATTAAAGTGGGTAATAAAAATAGCACCCTTTGCGTGTCGAGTCCAAAGTTTCGAGTTTTAATGTTGGCTCTATTTGTTTTTTATTCTCAATTAAACAAATAAATACCTTCATATAGAGCGCAAATACAGCACAGTATTCCTTTCGAAGAAAATGGGAAATAAAATTTCAATAAAGAAAAGAGGATCCACATTTTCTATTGACGAGAAATGTTTGTTCGTGAGCCTCATTGCAGTCAGAAAATAGGAAACGGATTGTATAACACTACGAGAAAAAGAAAAAGCATACGAATAATTTCAAACTTGTTTCAGTTTTCATGTACTTGTGCTCAACGATCAGAAAAGCAACTGAAAATGTTATATGTTAATTTCAAACGAAGGGATACACAAAATTCAACTGATGACAACTTTAAACAGGAGGTGGCATTGCTTTATTAGAGAAAACATGTTTCTAGTTGTTGCATATAATCAGGGGTCAAGTGTACATTTTGACAGCTGTTTGTGTAAGTCAAACCGAAATGCATCTGATACGGTGTTGAACTTTCCTAAGTTGACCCCCAAGACGACGAAAGGCAATGTAGAGAAAGTATGAATTTTCATATTTCAAGATACAGTGAAGCACTGACCTGCTGTCCATTCGTTTAATTTGAGTACATATTGTACATATACATGTTTATTAAAAGTACAAACTCTATAATTACCTAATTTTTTCAGTTTAGGAATTTCTGTATTACATTATAACAGTACGTGAGAACTCGAATTTTTTACCTTATCCGTATTAAAAGAAAGGTTCTTCAACAATTCCGTTAGGAATTGCAACTGTAGGTTCATCACGCAGAACTTTGAAACCAGGTGTATGAAATTCCTCAAAAATTAATTACTTTTAGAGGAATGGATTGAGCTGTTGGTCCCGAAAAAAAATATTTCAGTACTTCAACGTTGCTCAAGGTCCGGTTGTTTGTATATACGCCTTCAAGGGCGCATTCAGAAGTGAAGGGTACACGGAGCTGCCAGGTTCCACAAGCGAGGATTGGAAGAACGCATTGATTCTAGATAGAACAGCCCAGTAGGACGAGATGCTCAGAAAGATCCTTTCCACATCAGACTCCGGGGCAAAACCTTCCCAAAACGCAAGCTGCCATCACACCGCGCGTCAGTCCCACTTTCCTCTGGTACTTTCGACTTCGAAACAAAATCAACGGAATAAAATGAGCGGAAATTCTTGGAATGTAAAAATCCATCCCAGCTTTCTCTTTCGCTTAAGTCGGCACCAGGGGATTTGTCCAGAGACCTCCCAAATATAAATGCCCAGCGTTATTGCCTGAGTCACTCGCTCGGTTTAATTACTGTTAAGATGGCTTTTCTCTTGTAGGTATAATGTAGTTCTTGATCTTTCGAGAGTTCATCTTCCTTTGTTTTTCTCGCCAAAATCGTGTAGTACAGAAATAAACGCTAATGTTTTTAATCCCAATGATAGAATTGAGAACCTCCCCACTGTCTTTCAATTGAGTTTCTTGTGTTAATATGGTCTTTGTTATAATTTTCTTCTCCTTGAATTCGTGATTTACGAATAGCGAAGAGCAAATTGTCTTATCAAACCTTAATAAATAATATTGTATTGTTGACTAGAGCCTAGTATCACAAACGGTGGACACATTAAAGGAAAAGCATGACTTTATGTTATCAAATACTTCTGCATTACGACCACCAGGAAACAATTGGTAGATGAGTATAGTTAATCCCGCCTATTACTCCAGGGACCTTACTGATCATTAAGGATGGAAATTCGGATACCAAACGTATGAAGATAACTACGTCACATGTTATACACATCTTGTTGTTTACATCAATTCAGAGCTTCCTTCAGGTGACGTCTATCATTTTCTACCTAATCCTGTATGTACAGCAGTAAAGTAAGCTCTAAATATTCTAATAAATCTATATACAATAATACAGCGCCAAAAGTGTCTCTCATTCTAACAACTAATTAAGTGTGTGCAATCATGATCATGTACTTCATAAGCCATGTTACGTATCCAACAAAAGCTGATCCAACAATCAATTCCTTGGCAATAAATTTCGATAAATCAACCCTCTTTGTTAAAAAATTCTTACTTACCCCTTTCACTTCACATCTCTTTTCGTTGGTTTATATATAAATATTTTTGGGGTATCCTAATATTATTCATTCGCCTTAAATGAGCCCACTAACACTTCTTCATTTTACTATTATATCAATTATATTCTTAGCCTATAAATTTACCGCCACGGGTGGCCGAGGTCATTAAGGCGCGGACTCGTGAGCGGGAGGTCTGGTGTTCGAATTCCTCCAGGATCGTCCTCCCTGGTTGAGTATTTTTCCAGGTTTTCCTCAGTCCTGATCAGTGATAAATGCCGGGGAGGTACCCTAAACTTAGGCCTGGAACGTTTCCTTCCATAAACAAAATCCTTTCCCAATATTTATCCCATTATCATTAGTGTCCATCGCGTTAAACACCATTAAAAAAACCTATAACTTTTTTTTTATATCTTAATACCTAAATTGTTCAATACTTTATGTTCCTTTCTCATTTCTCAGAAATGTCAATTCTGCTGTTGAGAGTTTCTACTTTATGCTTTGCTCCATATGAACAAACAGAATGAGCAATAGCTTTATATACTTTTATTTTTTGTTTCTTTAATAGGATTATTTTTTAAATTTCTATCAATAGTACTATTAACGATATTCATTTTTAAAATCTACGAGGTGGTATCCATAATATTCGGGACTGGTAGTGCCATCTTGACAGTAGTTGCATTAGAGTTTTGTACCGCTAGGTGGCAATATTAGCACATCTGATGATGGAGTGTTTAAAGTTTCATGCAGCTGGGTAGATGTGTTGAGATTTTATAGTACTTTTCATGATACTCTGTGTGTAGTGTGTGGCGATTTTACGATGGATCCAAGATTAGAACAGAGAGTGTGCATCAAATTCAGGTAAAATGCTACGGAGACCCTTGCAATGATTCAACAGTATTTGGGGGACAAAGCATGAGCCGTACACTTGTGTTTGAGTGGTATGCTCAGTTCAGGGCCGGCCGTACAGCTATTGAAGATGATGCTTACACCGGTAGGTCCATCAGCTGCACAGCGCCTGACATTGTTGCCAAAGCTCAACACCTCATTCTTGAGGATCAACGTCGAACCATTGAGGACCTTCCTCCTGAAGTGGGAATTGGTTATGGGACATGCCAACGAATTTTAACTGATGAATTGGGCATGCATCGTGAGGCCGCAAAATTTGGGCCGAGGATCCTGATTGTTGATCAGAAGGAGCAGAGTGTTGAATTTTGCACGGAGCTTCGTCAGGCCGTATCCGATGACCCAACCTTCTTGTTCAGGGTCATCATCGGCGACGAGAGCTGGATGTACGCTTATGACCCTGAGACAAAACAACAATCCTCCCAGTGGAAGAGCCCGAACTCACTAAGATCAAAAAAGGCGAGATAGGTGAAGAGCAAAGTCAAGGGCATGATTTTCGTTTTCTTTGATACCAAGGGGATTGTGCACAAAGAATTCGTCCCACCAAATCAAACAGTCAACTCCACGTACTACTGTGACGTTTGGCGACCGCTTCGTGAAAATGTGCGGAGACGACAGCCCGATCTTTGGCGAGAAGGGAACTGGCTGTTGCATCAAGATAATGCGCCCTGTCACAATTCCTTGTTCACCAGGTGTTTTTTGATGAAAAACAACATGACGGTTTCCCCCATCCACCGTACTCGCCTGATTTGGCCCCCTGCAACTTCGCTCTGTTCCCCAAACTGAAAATAAAGTTGAAAGGACGTCGGTTCGACACAATTGGGAGGATTCAAGAAGAAACTCTGTCTGTGTTAAACACTCTCTAAGAACATGACTTCCAAGATGCACTTGGAAAATGGCAGAATCGCTGGTACCGGTGTATACGTGTTGAAGGGAACTACTTCGAGGGTGAAGACGGTAATTAGTCTCAAAGTAAGGTTTTGACCAGATGGCAGAAGCAGTTTCGAATATTCTGGATACCACCTCGTATTTATGTATATCCTTTTTTTTTTTTTTATTCGTTTTATTTAAGGACGCTCTTTAACAGCTCAGGTCACAAGCGTCCCATTCAATTCCGGGCCTGAAACGGCTGATAAATTTTTCTCAGAGGCCCCTTCTTTCAGGCTTGAGGTTCTTTTTCGTGCCGTAAATGTACGACAAGGCTCTACTTCCCATCCGAAGGAAGCCATACTTAGGATTTTTACGCCCGAAAAAAATCCATCGATCCTGGCCGGGTTTGAACCCGCGACCTTAGGTTTAGAAGGCAAGTATGGTTACCACTACACTACCAGGACCGACATTATGTATATCATTATCAGAATTATACCATACTTCAAAGCAAAGAAATGTAAAGAAGTAACTTCTTCAATTTGTTCATTTTTAATAACAATGATACTTCCTTTTAATAAGGATCCCAGAAAGTCATAACTTTTATCTTTTAAGTGAATAATTGTTAAATTAGGTGATTATATATTTTTTAAAATTCATTTAATACTATTTGTAATATTAATTCATTTTCAACAACCATTGCCTGGTCGCTTGGAAATAACATTCTAGATAATGTATTGAATACATGTTCAGTAAAACTACAAGTACTAACTTTAACTTTCCATCTCGTAAAATTTCTTCATTTTAAAAAAAATTAAAAAAATGCAGGCGGAAGACTACACTCTAATCCTACTCCCTAATTTAGTATTACCTATTTTGCACTTGTTTTAATTACCTGAATTAAATTTCAAGTCTAATGAATAAATAAATCATAAATTATTCATAATTTTATAAATTTATTCATATAACAATTTATAACACAATTTTTATCAAATTCCCCATATTCTTTAATTGAAAATATGTCCGTATAGCTTCTGTCTGTACTAAATACTTTCACCCTTCTTAATAATCATATTCCAACTTAAATGAAGTACTGCGTGATTTACAACTTGACGCCATCATGTTACGATTCGCTAGCGAGTTAAAGATCTAAAATCGTCTCGTCAATTTAGACAACGAGTCTGAACATTTTCAGAGTAAATTGAAATTGATGAAAAGCAAAAAATGGAAGTTAAACTATTGAAAAAGAATGAATGGTTCTTAAAATTACGAGCTAGACAAGTTGAACGGTCATAAGAATGTCTCAGCAACTTATGAATAGCCTTGTGTAAGGGAAAACGATAGCACTTTTACGGAATTAAACCCTCTTTGGAGCAAAAACCTTTCTGCTGAAGGTATTAGGCACACTTCATTAAGTGGTCATTATCAGAGTTGATAAGATGCTCAAAATAAAAGTTTTCCCTCCTAAACCAGATCGCGGGTTCAATCCCGGCCAGGGTCGGTGGATTTTTTTCGGGCGTATAAACACTAAATATGGCCTCCTTCGAAAGAGAAATAAAGCCGTGGATCACGTGTCATAGATTTACGGCACGACAAAGAACCTCAAACCTGTAAGAAGAGACCTGTGAGCTAAATTTACTAACCGCTTTACGCCCTGATTGAATGGGGTGCTGATGTTAAAGAGCATGCGTAAATAAAACAAATCAACAATCAACTCCCTAATCGAACAAATTCTCAACTCATATTCATCAGTGATCGCTTGCTTGGAGGTGGGTTTAGTGCTGCCGAAAAAGACAATACACTATATATTTGGAAATACTCTTCAATATCACTGGCATTCGCACTTAGCCTTCATCGTTGAATTCCATGTGTTCTGTTGTCATCATAATTGAGAAAATACGATAACTCACATACCAATAACTTATTTTCCCAGACCATTCTTTCTCATTCTGAGCAATTCTTGTAGCTCCTTTCAGTTGAAATGTAAAATGTAGAAAATCTTGCTGTTAAGTACTACGGGTATTCTAAAAGTACTCTGCCTTTCTCAAAGATGTCGGGAAGGTGGCCAAATTATGATAGTTGTTAACTATAATTCTTTAGATGGCGCGCTGTGAACTAATTCTTGAAGAGTGGTAGTAAGGCAATTCGCAAGGAAATAATCTGACAATGCGTCCCAAGCACAGAAATTGTTCACTAACTTGTTAAACATTAGTAGGAGAGAGAGAATCTCTCAATTAGAAGAAACATGTTTCGAATACCTATGTTCTTATGGAAGAAATGTTAAAGTGCAGTGATTTCGTACACATAAGCAGCAATGTATTGCCACTGAGAGGCATCATTTTCAAAATTTCTTATAACACGGACTAGTGCGTATCAGTTTTAAATAGTGATTTTAATAAAAATATAAATAGCAGGTGCGGTGAATCTATCTCCATTTTTCCGGTTGCTGCGTCTGCATTTTCTCAGTAAGCAGCCGCGCTCATCAGGTCACCCGTAACTCAAATAATCCTACTGCATCTTCCTGCTAAAAGTGTTCGACGTAACAGGAATTTCTTTTATTTTTCAAAGTGGAACGGAGCTTAGTTTATATGGGTAATAGAGCACAAACGGCACTTAATGATCTTATACATAGTCTTACGTCTCTAGAGGAAGATATTGCTACAACATGAAACATCTGGTAACACTGCTTAATTATAGTTGTACTTTGCACGAGTAACATGATCTGTGAATGCCAAGTTTATATTCATTTATATTCGTGCAGTAATAGCAACCTCACACTTTTGTTAATTCAATTTTGACAAGTTTAGTTTTATGAACATAACAAAATCGCGTATACATTTAAAGAATATGTAGGTTAAACCGCTTCAATTTTAGTTCAATCAGGATGAGTGGATTTCCATCCAATAACGAAATACAATACAGCATATGAAAAAAGGAGAATTTATATTATTTTGTGACCAAACGATCTGTCAAAAGCCAGACTGCTATTAAACTTTTTGTTGCATGTGCTGCATATAAGGGGAAAAAAAAATTTTTTTTCGGATTAATTTCCTCGCAAATTGTGAATCAAAAACAGAAGTACATTCGGTATTAACAATAACATTTATAAATTGAAAATATAATTTCTGAAGTTACTTCAGCCTATAAATGAAACCATATACACAACACATGTGAACAAGGTTACTAACGAAGTGAATGGAAGATGTGCGGTTCGAATCACGCCAGATCCGTCCTCTTTGACTGTGGGTTTTTCAAGATTTTTTCCGTCCTTATCTGACGTGTGAGAAGTATCCCAACACTTAAACTTTGACATTTTCTTCCGAAAGAGAAAGCCTTTCCAAATTTATAATTTTAATGCAACTATCATCTTATATCGCCTATGATACTATAGCAGAACATACAGATATTAAATACACACACACATACAAACTATCTTGAACTTTTTTGTTGCCCAGATACATTTGTTAGTTGGCAAATTTCCAAACAGAAGATAATCTGGGAAAGCTTTTCTCCGGAGTTCTATCTTACCCTGGAAAGGAAAGTGCCTGGTGACTTTAGAAGCTAAAGATTGCGCACTCATTTGCGTCAAAATTTCATTAAATCATCGCATTGAAAGATCTTGGCCATTGCCGGGACATTATGTGAATACAGATATATTAGATTTGGGACTTAAATCCTGTAAAACACTAATTTATAAAGCTTTAAAGCAATACAATGCAGTTTTCACTACAAGAAACACTTGTACTAAATAGTGTGTAACAATCCCTTATTTAATTACATATAATTGTATGCGTACGTTATTATAAATATTAATACTTAGCAAAAAGGGAAATATTTAGTTAAAACATTTGGACGTTCACCGACAGGGACAGGAGGAGGATTTTTTTTTAATTTCTTCATTCGTGGTTGGACTGGCCGCTTGTTCTTAGGACCTCAATAAGGATGCTTTATGACGTAAGAGATGAAGTGAGGAAGGCGAGGTGAAGCACAGTTACAGTCGGGATTTGTAACATTGTCTCCAGCTAGATAGACCAGCGCCGGCGGGTCCCTCCCTCCAAGGAATTCGAATCACTCTGAAGTGCCGCTTCCATACCAGAGGACGGGTGTAAGCAACCACCACACCACACACAGCACCAGTTCACCTCCCTGGCACTTTTGATACTGCAAGAGAACCGACCAATGACATAAGGACACGGAAGAGCAGAAACTTCGTGGAAAGGAAAGATCCATCATAGCGGTTGCCTAAGCGAACAGGGAAACCACGAAAAAGCCCTAATTCAGGGTGGTCGGTTCCGGGACCTGCCGAAGGGCAGTATCAAGCGTTATTACCTGAGTCGCCCTTGGGTATTAAAAACCATTCTATATAGAAAAAGCATTACCTTGCACTATTTTCATGATTGTACATTTTGTTGTCTATAAAACGTAACGCATAGCTTCTGCATAGAATATGCTTTGACGGTCGGAGTCGCAGATATAACTAAAGACGGGCTGTTATGCGTGGTCTACTGTTTCACATGTTTGTCATTTGTAATTTTGAAAACTTTCCTTTACCGCGTCATTATGCCTTAAAATGTTGGATACTACAATTTTTCCACTTTAAGCTGTGTAATTATTCAAATCGCTCATTTCGAGAGATTTCAGATTCAACTTTGTCGCCTTGAACTTATTTTTATCTTAGACACCTGTAAGGATCCCCTAAACCGAAATTAACAGTTTAGAAAGGTAGGTAAAATAAGTTATACAATTGGATAATTGGTATATAAATATATTTTCGTTCAAGACAACGTATTTGAGAGATCCAACCCCTCACCCTAAAAGAAGCTGTTGGCCTAGATATGCTTTAAAACATTTTAATTGTGTACTAATTGGAAAGATGTACCAAGGTTAATAATGTAATTTAATTTCCATTTTATTTTTGCCTATCTGTAATATAACTGAAATATCAGATGTCAATGATTATCGGTGAAAATTATCGTTTAATTTCTGTAGTCGCACAGAATGTCTCAGATTTCCGCCCAAACTAAGTTTGTATGTGAGAACCTTTATGAATTCAGTGTGTTTTAAACTCAATATAAAGTCTAAGTTCTTATAACCATTCCCTCATAGTATTATTTTTGTTTCATGTTAATATTTTACATAATTCTTCTCCTACTATATGCATTTTAAATTCTGCGATTGTTCATCTTTGCATAAATTCGATGGGAACTAGCTAATCGTGGACTAAATTCTACTTAAAGCACATCTCCTTTAATTTTTTTCTCATTCTGATGCCTGTAGCCATAAATGCGCAGAAATATTATGCTCAACTTTCACGTTACCATTACAGACTTTCTAAACCGATGCGGATTTGTGGGAGGGGGGACCAACAATATTTTAGTACTTGAGCTCTAATAGAAAGTCACTTTCGTCACGTTTTTATGCTTTCAATCAGTTGAAACATATATAGAAAACATTTTGGAATTTCAGTATAGAGAACTTTTTTGGTAAATAAAAAGTATTTTCATCGCATATGATACAAATTTAAAGTCAGGCGCATCCTACTTTAAAAGACGTGCAATTTCTCAAATATGTTGCATTAAGAGTTTTCAAGAAGTATGCAAATGATGAAAAAATTTCAATCCTACATATTGCTTTGGGGCTTTTAGCATGCAGCAACATTCTGGTACATCAGAAGTGAAAGTTATGCCAGATTAGAATAACCAACCATTATGTACGATCATGATTTCTGTAACCCAAACTACAAATTCAGTATGATTGGTGCGGTAACGCCATATTTCCTCAAAACTATATTTAAGCATAGTGTTTGGCAATTAAATAACTGCCCTGAATGAAAACGTAGCCCACAGATGATATATTTTTGTCCAAAAAAATTAACATTAACAATTTGCATGGTGAATATATGTGGTTATTTTTGGAAAGGATTAGTGAGAAGGCGGCCTTCATATTCAGCGTACTGTTTGCTGAGGAGGCGAATTTTTAATATGAAAGGGAATGTCAACACACAGATTCGGTGCTGCTCTTATAAGGAAAATCCCAATAGATAAGAACCCCCAACAGATCCGAGGGCGGTGTGTTGTGGTATTTGGAAGAATCCTATCATTGGTCCGTATGTTTTCAAAAGAAATTGGTATGGAGAAAATTTTGGGAGAGTGGCTAATGCCACCATTGGAGAGTATCCAGCCTGGATCGTGCTAGACGGTGTTCCATCACCCAATGCCATGGCTGTGCAACTCTGACTGGGGTATCCGAAATACTGGATAGGACACTTTGCATTCTGGGGTATCTAAAGTCCCGCGTACAGAATGTGAAGATTTGCGATTGTCCATCTCCGCACCAGTACCCAGGCCATGGATTCAAAATATATACTCGGAAACCTGTCCTTTCACCTACTATGGAGGATATACTGAACAAAGTTTGTGATTTGGCCTATGATGCAGGACTTTATGGACACCATCATTTGCCGCACTATTAATAAAATGCTTATTTACAGCAATATTTTATTGCTTCCATGCAGCTTTACTAAAAACTTGTTTTACTTCATTCTCCAATTTTATTGCAGATTGATATGTATTCCAGTTCTCTTTGGCATATGAACAATACAAAAAAAGAACGTTTGTTTGAAAGAGTTACGCTATTTTTCATCTACAAAATTATAAACCTCGTCCAATGTGTAGATAAATGCAAATGAAGAATATGGGTATCCCATTTGAGTGAAGTGTTCGAAAGAATCATCCATAATTTACGTCTTGGAAAATATGGGCAATTCTGTAGAATGCTAATTCAATATTGGCTGAATAATGAATTTTTACTTACGTATGCTGATTATAAATGAATTTTCCCTGCTTTATCCCTATCTTATCGAAAGTAAATAATTTGATGGAAAATATTAAATTTTATTCACTATATTAGTACCCACTACTTCTATTTATAGAAGATAAATTGAAAACTGAACTTTTGACATTTTGATGGATTCCTTTAGGCAAGTTATAAAATTGTGTTTAGTGGTTCTCGTATTAATGAATCTCTAGAAATATACTTTGCAGTTCCATATTGAATTTAGTCAACAAATCTGATTGTAACGTTTTAGATATTCAAATCTCTACTTTATCGCCCAATGTAATCTCTAAATTGCAAGATCCCCTCTAGAAAAGTTGCCGTTTAGCATTCAACAAAGTCAAAGGACCATTCTCAAATGAGACGCGAACTGTACAGGATGGTAGGAACCTCATTACTGAAAAAGCTGGCAATATCGCACAATAAGATGAAAAATATTCTCCAATTTCTTACGCCTTTGCAGAAACAAATACGTTTATCATTAGGCACCGCCACTGAATTTTAACTACCATACCTGCTCTGTAGCGACGGGCAACTTCTCTTCCAACAATGACTTTTGATTTGTTTTATTACGGACGCTCTTTAACATCTCAGGTCATTAGTGCCCCATTCAATTCAGGGTATGAAACAACCCATAAATATTGCCTCTTCTTTCAGGCTTGAGGTATTTTACGTGCCGTAAATTACGACACGGGGCTCACGCATTATTTCCCTTCCGAAGTTTTTTAAACCCGAAAAAACCCATCAATATTGGCCACAATTGAATCCGCGATCTTAGATCCAGGATCCAACAATGACCTCGTAAGTGCCAATACAACTTTCCGAAATCTGTACGGTGCGCATACAAAAGTTGTGCTTATATATAGAAAGTTTCTCACATTAGCCGTGTGTTGAACATAGTTGGAAAGAAAAATCAGTTTTGAAACAATTGGGTCACTTAGAACATCGGTATAGAGGTGAAGCAGTTTTTATTAGTGGTTCACGTTGGGCGCCAAATGAAGCAGCATTTATTCGGGGTGCATTCAAGGTTGGCCTGCCTCTCCGCTTCAATGATTGAAGCAGTATTTAGTACGGGGAAAAATTGACATATATGGGATTGATTAGGATGGGATCTCAGGGTCGGTATTTGTATTTTGGTTTTAGGAACGTATGTACATTACCAGGGAGACGGGATGGGGAATGGGAACATTATCTTCTTCACATCAAGAGATTTACATACGTTTTTCTGAGAACTGTTTATTTAACTGTTTACACCAAGACGGTGAATATCTTTTTATCTATATCAATTATATTTTCTCGCCAGAAGAGAACCTTGAAAAACCACGCGGATCTGTTTGGTGTACTAGACGTAGCTGGCATATACACTTGAAAAACCCTTCCGTGGTGTTTCTATTGGCGCGGACACAGGCGGTCACCGATCACTTTATTATTATTCTTATTAATAGTTATCGATTAAACTCAGCCTGATAAGTAACTAACTGACTTCCTAACTAACTCGAAGTGCTAACTCACTGGCTCGAACTGACTGAGAAGAAGTAATTCACTGACGCGAACTGAACTGACTGACAAGAAGTGGCAGCCTGACCAACTCGAGCTGATTGACTGGGATGAAGAAGTGGACTTTTTCGGTTTTCCCATGATTTTTATTAAATCTGCCGTCGGTCAGTCTTACGTGCATTCAGTAATTTTATATTTAAATTCTTGTAGCGTCTTCTTAAGTTCTACTCGTAGATTAGCTACATAAGAATCACGTGGTTCCCGGTTCGTTACCTATAGGCTACAATTTCGCGCCGATTTCTCTGAGGGTCCTCCTACTAACGAACTTCGCGTCTTTCTATTTTGTTTCTCCTCTTGAATCTACCCCTCAAGTTACTCTAGTTACAAACATGTCCCGTTATGTTTCGTCAGAGTTGCGTCTTTTTTCAAGGTTACTTCAGGTTATAAAATCACCCTCGCTAGCTGTATCTGGTGTTTTGGTATTTACGACCTGACTAGCTTGTCCCTTTGTGTAAGAGGGGACGCCAAGGTCGAGAGGTTCGGACTTTTTGAATTTAGCAAATTTACTGCACAAATATCTGATACAGAATTTCTGAATCATATCTAAAACTTTTGCTTTACTTATGTTAATGATGATTGATTAATGTTTATGATTCGTAAGGGAAGGCTTAATATTAATTAAATATAATATCTTACATTAACCATAATCGTTGGAGCTAGGAAATCCTGCTCCAGAAGGCTGAAGATCCTTGGTTCGAATCTAACCGTGACTCGTATTTTTCTTTTTGGCTTGTTTAAATCCTTGTAGTTAGGATAAATTTACCATCTTCGTCCATTTATCGAATGTTATGGTAAAAAATGTTCATAAACCTTTTAAGTTTAATGTATATAAACATTTTCATTTGTGTAAACATTCCATAGAGAACTTTTTCATAATTTTATTAACCTATTATTGGAATCAAATTGTGTGAAATATAATGCATTATCACAATACAAAGGTGATCAAAAATGTCCTCGGCTAACAATAGAGGAACGAGTTTTTAACTTGAATATAATTTATTTTAATCCTCAACTTATTTTCCCCTAAGGTCAGACCGCCACGGGTGGCCGAGGTCGTTAAGACGCGGACTCGTGAGCGGGAGGTCTGCGTTCGAATGCCGCCAGAACCGTCCTCCCTGACTGAGGTTTTTCCAGGTTTTCCTCAGTCTTCATAAATGGCAAATGCCGGGGAGGTACCCTAAACTTAGGCCTGGAACGATTTCTTCCTTAAAAATCCTTTCCCAACGTATCATTTCATCTCATGTATCATGAGTGTCGACCGCCTGTGGTGCCTCTGTAGCAAAAACGGGGGTTAAACACTATTCATTCCCTAAGGTCAGGACATTTATTCCAGCGACGCTCCAATCCCCTAATTCTATCACCTAAGTGGTTATGTATGAAGTCTGCAAAATTGTCTGTACACCCGAAATCGCCTCTTGATTTGATTGAAAACGCCCAGAAGCTAGAATTAGTTTGAGTTTTGGTAAAAAATGGATGTCACATCTCAGAAATAGGATAGATACTGCAGCAATATATACTTGAAATCTTTCAATTTTCGCAGCGCTAAAACAGTTTTGTTAGCAGATGTATTTGTCTTGATAAACTATGTGTTCATTCTAATGCGTTTTTCATCTAGCTGGTGTAAATATTGAAATAACATTCTGCAGTATTAGTAAAATTCCTTTAGTATCCCAAAAGACTAGTGTATAAACTTTCCTGCACATGGAACTGATTTCACCTTCTTTAGCGCTGAGCAGTCAACTTTTCTGCGCTATCTGATGAATGATGATACATCCAATTCTCATCTTCAGGTAAAAGTCAACGCATAAGATTAGTTCCTTACTTTTAAAACGCTCCAAACACTGCTGATGTTAGCAAATGCTGCACCCATGTTATCATGTAAAATATAGCCCACACGTCCCTTTGGACTACCTAACTCGCCACTCATCCAATACAATGTTATGTATTTGCTTAATGAGTTCTGCTCTTGTTGCACTTTTTGGATGTTTTTCACGTGATAATTCTCATAACTGTCACAGGCATGTTTTAAGCCCAGTAGCTCATATTTAGTCGTTGGTAATGAAGGAAAAGAGTCTCCATAAACGTTTTTTTTAAAAATTTGGTATGATTTTTCCTTTTGCGTTAAGCAATATTTAACAATGGACTTAACATTGAACGATACTAAATTTTATTAATTTTATGAGAAGTACCCACATGCCTTATTAGGAAAGCTGTATTAAATAAAATGTTTTAAATATTTGCTCGATACTTAAAATGAATGCTTAAGACCCATATGACAATATAAAAATACATTGCCAACTACATGGCCACCTATGGTATAGGCCAAGAACTTTTCAGACCTTCCTTGTAAAGAATATATGATATAAATTTTGTTGTTGTTGTCAAAAGCCCTTCTAAAAACAAAATTACATTACATTATTTTGTTTTATTTATTGCACAAAACTATTAACTTTTCTTAAAAGATCCTTTCATGCCGTTGAAGCAACAAAACGACTTGTTCAACACTTTAGTTTTGAGGAATTACACCAATAAAGCAATTTACTTGCAAGTGAGTGCTTCTTTCCTGATAAATACTGTGTAACTGCTCGCACCATCATGAATTTAAAGCTCTGTTCAACGTAACATGCAAGCAAATGTGTGCAGGAGATTTGAAGGGTCTTGGATCGAATCGAATCATGAATTATTTAGGTCTTACTCGTATGTTTGTATCCGATTCCATTGCTGAGCACGTCTCATTATCATTTTCTTGGGTCTGGGGTGACTTAAAACAGTTCCAGTCCGTATGTGTGAATTCAGCGCGAGTAACAAATTACAATATAATGCTCTGAAGGAAGATACTGAGTCCACAAATTGACCAAGTGATACAGAAATTTCGCTGTTTTTGGATAGAGAAGAATGCAAAGCAATGTGAGGAGATATAATGGATATTTTTAATATGAAACAATGAACATGATGAATGAATGAATAGTGTTTAACGCCCATTTTTGCTGCAGAGGCACCACAGGCGATGGACACTGATGATACGTGAGATGAAATGATATATTGGGAAAGGATTTTATGGAAGGAATCGTTTCAGGCCTAAGTTTAGGGTACCTCCCCGGCATTTGCTATTTATGAGGACTGAGGAAAACCTGGAAAAAACCTCAGTCAGGAAGGACGGTCCTGGCGGTATTCGAACCCAGATCTCCCGCTCACGAGTCCGAGACTTAACGACCTCGGCCACCCGTGGCGGTTGAATATGATGACAAATGTAACGTTATGAACATAAAGAATCATTTACTAGAGTGTTTTTCCACTTCTTTGATATTAAATAATAATTAGTACTTATTGTAGCGAAGCTTAATGATAGTTATAGTTTTTGTTTATATATAATGTGAACACCGCTTTCTGCATACGGAAATGCTCTCTAAAGGAAGAACTAGATAGTATCCCGGCACTTGTCTCGGAGACCCAAGGTGGACGGTTGAAACCCAAACAGGGTCGATGAATTTTTTAGAAATCCTAAGTATGGCTTCCTCGTAAGGAAGTAAAGCCGTGGGTACCGTGTCGTACATTTACGGCACGTAAAAGAACCTCAAGCTTGAAAGAAGAACCCTTTGATCAAAATTTATCGGTCTTTCCATGCTGTAAATTGAATGGAACGTTGATGACTTGAGATGTTAAAGAGCATCCGTAAATAAACCAAATAAACAAATAAGTACCCAGACAAGGTGGTCAATAATTCTATAAAAAATAAGCTTGTTTTATTCATTGCTGCAAATACCATATCTGTAGATATTTTAAATCAATTTCAGAAGATTGTTTTTTAGCTTTTCCAATCCTTTCTGTTAGGTTTAGAGTGCATAGTGTGACTACATTCACACGTGTACCTCATGTCTTATATTTTCAGTATGATGCGTTTTTGCACTTTCTTTTCTCACCTGGGGCGTTCTTCGACATTCCTACTTTATGTTAGCTACTTTTCACACATTTTGAACTGAACTGTGAAATGTGAGGTTTAAAGTGTTAAATGTTTTCATATAATATAACAATGTTTGAGGCAGAAGGAAATGTGTTTTGGTAAAATAACTTTTACGTTTTAACCACATGCAGTTTGATGGGAAAAAACAGATAAAATTTGGAAAAAAATTCACTACATGATTAATATCCCAAATGTATGAATATTCCGCTATAACCTTGGCTTAATAGTAATTTAAAATAAATGCTATATAAAATAAGATTAAATAGGACAAGACGGGAATTAAAGATTTCGACTTCGCAGCCACGCTGATCATTATATTGTATCTATTCCGCCAAGAAGAGCCCTGGTGGGAAGGAATGAGTTGAAGGATGGACCTAGTATCCAAATCCAGGGACGACGATAGACGGAGTGAGTGGGATTTCTAACATTTCCTTAGATGGGTATTTGCGAGAGCCACGACGGAGCCCGAACAGTACCCCAAGTAAAAACTCCCAGAATCTAGGATAGGAACTCTATAAAAAAGCAAATCCACCGTCACAGCTCCTAGCACCAGCCAGTGCGGCACTTACTACTCTGTAACCAGAACTATGGAACGAAATGAAATTCCAGAGCGGAAAATTTATGCTTAAGTGGCCAGGGTAAAATACGGAAAAAATTGAAAGGGAGTGAACCCGGGACTTTCCCAAGCGCTTCTCTGATCCACCCTCTTCGGTAATGCTATTTAAAAATTAAAATGTAATAAGTTCTTCTGATATCATAAACTTACGTTGTTTATTTCCAGAAAACATAACAAAAACTCTGCAATTATAACAAGAAATACTGGCCAATTATTATTTCTTTAGTAAGTAAAAATTTAGAGCAATCCTAAAGGGTATGTAAGATATTTAGATATTCTTTTTACACAAAATCGGTTACCCCCAATTTCCTTGGAAGTACTGCCTAAAGCAAATTTTCTGTATTTGTTGCACTGATTGCTCAAATCCAGAATCTAAAACGCAAGAAAGTTTTTAAGTGGTAGATTCATTGATGTATACTGTTACATTCATTACACAAATGGAAATTCAAATAACATTTAAATATTGACGAGATTGTTCTTTGCAGTAATTACAATTGGGTTTTCACCCGCTGAAACTTCAAAATAAAGAAGTAGAATGGACCAAAACTATGATGAAGTGACAAAAAAAGAAAACGGAAGACAGAGGCATTTATATACAAAATTGTACAATTAAGTTCACTAAATATGTATATTCAGCGATGCAGATGGTATGAAATTTTAAAAAGTGATGAAAGCCTACGGTCATTGGTTCCTCTAAGTTACGATCTACGAATAAGTGATGCTTTCGGTTGGGAGGAAAGTGTAGTGAAATGGTTTCAATTCTATGCCATTTATGTGAAAAGAAAACCGAATATCACTGCATGACTTAACAACTATTGCCGATTTACTTGTAATAGTTTACCTCTTTTATTAATAGAGCACAAATTCCAAATTCATTGCGATGGTTTTGCAACTATCCCGCTTTTTTTTTTTGATTTGTTTATTTAAGGACGCTCTTTAACATCTCTGGTCATCAGCGTCCCATTCTATTTAGGGCGTGAAACGGCCGACAAATTTTGCTCAGAGGCCTCTTTTTCAGGCTTGAGGTTCTTTATCGTGCCGTAAATGTACGACACGGGACCCACGGCTTTACTTCCCTTCCGAAGGAAGCCATACTTTGGATTATTACGCCCGAAAACATCCATCGATCCTGGCCGGGTTCGAACTCGCGACCTTGGTTTTAAAAGGCAAGTATGGCTACCACTACACTACCAGGACCGACAATTTTCCCGTGAATAATACATTTATGAATATAATGTAGTTGTAAGGACTATGAATCTCACACCTGAAAAAACTCAACGCTGGATTCAAGAAGGCAATTATGCTTATATAAATACATTTGAACATATTTTAATTATAATTTTAATGAAATTAAACTAACAGGGGTATAAATTAAAATTACGCCGCACTGAATAACAACGTTTTCAAGATGTGGAACAAAATATCCCTTGATGTAGTTTCGTTATTAGCAATTGCAAATTTTGAATTGTAGAACTAAGCTGAGAGGAAGATAGATTGCTCGAGAAAATTCAAGACATGTTTGTAATTAATTAAGAGATTTTATATGCACGGAAAAAAGTAGAGGGGAGGAAATAAACGGTCCAGGCTGTAATCTTTAAGCAGAGATGTTCATTAATTTGGCCTGCTGTTTATTTATAAAATTTATCCTCTTGACTGTTTATTGGAAATAGAAGCATGCAATAAGAGAGAAAAATTAATGTATACACAGAATATTAAACTGACATACTGGATGCTTGCAATGAAAAAGCCCATTAAACCATAAAAATATAGTGCAAATCAATATTAATATGTAGCAAGGAGATTTTCAGTTCATGTGCAGCAAACTCGAATCGTTCTTTAATAAAGTTCAATAAAATATTTAATGCATTATATGATGCAACAATATGTCAAGTGAAAAATACAGGACATTAATCTTGTCTAAATTAATCAGTTATTTTATAATATGAGCTGGATTATTCATGCTCCATCTGACTGCTATAAAACTTTGTGACAATGGATGATTCCTAAATGAACTGAACACATCTACAGCATTTTGATACCTTGCACTTATTATACATACATTCAGAAAGATGAAAATACTGTTAATTTAAAACACCAACTTTGGACTTTAATAAGAAACTATAAAAGAGTATTTCCCATTAGGTAAAACATTCTAACACCAAACAATAATAGGGAATATATTGTAATATTTCTGGTAGCAACCCAAGGTAGAATAATAATTTGTAGAAAGGAAGATATATGGCAGAGAGAGATAAGCATAACATTAAGAGAAAATTAAATTTTGTAGTAGTCTCCTTACGTCATTATTATACAGGCTGCTGCTGCAGATAAATACTAGGCAGGCGGAAGTGTGCCCTATTATGCAGATGGAAGGACAACCTTATAAAAATGATACAGGATTTTTGCGGCATAGGGAGGTAAACCTCACAATGGGCAACTTTTTCTGTTGTTCACTGGTGCGCCGTTAGAATTTGTACAACCCTTTATGTTCATAAATATTGGTTTCAAAGTTAAACCATTGACACTGTTGTCCTTGCTGTGTACCTCTGTGTGTAGTTAATGCTTGCGCTGTTGAATGCAAGAATCATCGAAACTGTACGCCTACAAACTAATTGAGGGAATATTCGCTGCTTTTGAACAAAAGCGACACACGCCTGAAATGTTCATCAAGTACGAAAATTGCTGTTCCGAAGGTATAATGAATGTAATGAAATTCAGAAAAGATGCTTTGAACGTTTTCTGTAATATGTGCCAAGGGTAATTAATTAATATTATCATGTCATAATCGTTAAATATCCCTAAAACCTGTGTTTCCTATGATGATGGCCATCAGAAAACAGATTATTATTAGTTTTCATTGTGAGATTCATCTCTCCAAACTTGTCGCAAAATCAGCCTGTACAGTAAACATTAAAGATGACTACTCTGTTAGTTCTTTACAACGGTTGTAACAGATAGTAACTGGAACAGGAAGCTTGTTTAACGATAACTATTATTTGTGCAACTCCTGTACTCGCATAAACAATATAGCTTCGATGAGAATTGAAACTTTGCAATGGAGCTTCTCTCTAGGCAAAAGTGCGAATTGGTAGATATGACAGTATTAGCAGAGTATACCTGTAACAAGGTACGAGTAATTGCACTTTGTAGACAAGGATTTCAAGATAGGCGATAGCAATGTTACAGTTTATTTTACTACCAGGAAAAAGGACTGATTGAACATGATCGATTGCATACACAAACTTGTTCAAGATATGTGAGACATTAATGACTTACGGTTGTCCATGATATAAAGAGAACCTATAGCTGAGAATTCTCACACGAATCATAGGGCCGTTGCAAATAAATCCCTTGAGAGTGCACAGAATGATAAAACGAGAACTTGCCTGGTAAACGGCTCTCCACTCCGAGGATACAGCATGGTGATCCTCCCCATCGGTCATTGTTCTGTGAGTGGAGAGAGCAACAGGATGGTAGCACATTGCTCATAGCAAAAACAAGGTGGAGTCAAAAAGTAACCTCAATATGACTAGCACTATGATTTATTAATAGATAACTTCCCCACGATTATTCCTCTTGTACCTTTACGTATCTGTGCCAGCAGACATGTCCGCTATTCTCGACATATGAAGTCAGCAAACCTGATGCAAGATGAAAATTTCCTTGGAAGCATGCGCAAGAAAGAAACAACGTAAAGTTAATCGTTCCTTGGGTAATGAAGATAAGAAATCAACAGATATTCGTCGGAGAATAAAGAAGAAATATTGCAACATATATGTTATTGTTTTTCATATATATTGACATCGGAGTTGTTCGTAATGATGTCCCAAGTTTTAAAGAATATGTTGTGCATGGTTAAATGCATATTTGGAACTGATGGCAGCATCAATCGCCACAACCAGAACCAATATGCAGACCACACTTTTCACTGTAGGAGAGCAGCGCACATCCAGCGTCTCTTCACTGAAAACGTCTGGATGGTCATAGTAGCTGACCGATTCATTAGTTTTCACATCATGTAAGGAACCGTCACGGCAGCAGGCGTATTGCAGGCTTCTTGAAGGATTATTGCCATTAGAAGATATTTCTTTGGTTATTCACCTGAACGTGATCTTTAAAATCTTTAGCACAGGGGGAATAAAGTGAAATATCCCGGCCAGTGGATAGAATTCCATTTTCCTTTACCAGAGCGGTCACTGAAATCTTCCTACTCCCATGGAATTCTTTCTGTTGGGTTATCTACAAGACCGTGTTTATCTCTGCAGATAGAGATGGCTTTTTATAAACAGAAATTTATATTCTAATAAACAATTCAATGTTAAACTTTGATTAAAATTACAATATTAGTTGTAACTATGTGCTCTAAGTCCATACAAACGAATCAACTAAAAATGCAATAGCTGAAAGCAGATAATGGCATTAAACAACAGTGAAAAATAAAATATTAACTACATTTTAAATGTTTTAAGATACTCAAAATCTAAGTACTCTTATCTGGAGTTTCAATAAATCTAAATCATTTTAATTTGCAATTATAGGTACACTGTAGATGGAAATTCCTATTTTTTCTTTATAATTATAAGACTTTATATATAGGAGGAAATCATTTTCATTTGCAATTATATGTACACTGCAGATGGAAATTACTATTTTCTCTTCATAAATATAGGACTGTAACACTTTTGAATGGATCATCGATGTGCACGAGTATAAAACTGTTACATTTTAAATGTCATTTACCAAAGGGATTTTGTCAAGGAGTGTATTATTATGGCGGCAGAAGTATTGTGGCTAAATGAATTGCATCGCTTTAGAGCAGTTCATCTTTAACAAAGCACAGTTAATCGCCACATTAGATAAATGACACAGGACATAAAAGAGCAGCACGTACGTTTGTTACGTATTCTTTGGCACTTGACAAATCTGGCGTACCCGAGTTTGTCATTATTATTCATGGAGCTAACTTATTTTTGGGTTGCTAAAGAATTATTCTATTTCTTTTCGTTAAAAGACATTACTATAAATATTTTTAGACTATAAAGAAATCTGAAAATGAAGATGGACTACGCCGGAATCGTATGGTGTTCGTGACCCTAGACGATGTTCCATCGATGCATTGTCAAAGAACTAAGTGTTTTTGCAGTAGTGAAGGAACGTTCTCCGATTGCTGTCCACTGCCTCGTTCACCAGTAGGTATTGTATTCCAAGATGGCAAAGATCAGTATGATAATGAAAACAGTGGCATAACACGCTAATTATACACGAACACTTGGACACGTCACCAATTTCACGAATTCCTTCGGAATATCGATGTGGAGTATGAAGACGTCCCATATCAATGTACTGTCCGAAGTACTTAGCCGAAGTAAGATGCTTGAAATATTCTTTCATCTTCCTGGATTTCGTTTATTTATGGACGCTCTTTAACATCTCAGGTAATCAGCGTCCCATTCAATTCAGGGCGTGAAACGGTCGACAAATTTGCTCAGAGGCCTCTTTTTTCAGGCTTGAGGTTCTTTTTCGTGCCGTAAATGTACGACACAGGAATCACGGTTTTGCTTTCATTCCGAAGGAAGCCATACTTAAGATTTTTACTCCCGAAAAACCCATCGATCCTAGCCAGGATTGAACCCTTGAACCCCCGACCTTGGGCTTAGGAGGCAAGTATGGTTACAATTACACCACCAGGACCGATTTTCATCTTCTTGAGTCAACGTCCCAGTTTATAGAAATGAAAGGAAAGCACGCGCCAGAACTTTAACGATCCTCTCTGGATAGACAACGTTGCTTTCTCATGGATCACATTGACCATCTGAACACACACACATACACATATTTAAGGCAAACTGATAATATAATCAAATTGCGAGCATTCAGTCAAAAACTGGCACTATAAATAGGTCAATTAGGAGAGGAGGACAGAATTCACTTATAACTTTCCATTGTAGTGCTAGTGCAAAAATTAATGATAATGTTGAAGATTCCGTTGCTATTGAAAACGAATTTCATTCTCGGTCTCAAAAAATTAAATCAGACTAAAAGTAGTTTTAATTTCTGGTAAAAGCTTCCCAATAGCAGTTGAAACAATGGCGCCTTTTGTGAAACTTGATGCTATCGACTTAAGATGTAATAGAGATTTAAAACACCACTTTAAAACAATAC
Source organism: Metallyticus violacea (assembly GCA_030762175.1). Taxonomy (NCBI): domain Eukaryota; kingdom Metazoa; phylum Arthropoda; class Insecta; order Mantodea; family Metallyticidae; genus Metallyticus; species Metallyticus violacea. The sequence goes on along the minus strand of CM060846.1, from coordinate 271,475,899 downwards.
CACTCTGGCTGAGACTACAAATGCTATCTCTTCAGCTGTATCCACCATTGCATACACCCTATTTTCGGATCAACATATATAGACAACGTAATTTATACATATTATAGTGCGTCCGTAAAATCATGGTCAGTTTTGAACAGTTACACAAAAGCAACGTAACAAGATAGAAATGTGAAATTTTCAGCAAATGAAAATCTCTCCTAAGTTTGCAAGAGTAATTGTTCTTTCAAACCTAATATTTTCATTTTAAATACATGCAACATCCATTTACAAAGAAAGATACAACAAGAGCCCAAAATATTGACTTTAATGTCAATTTAGTCATATTTGTATTCTTGAAATAAATCTTCATATTAATTCATTGTTGCAAAGGCCCTTTCATTTACGCAGCACTGAAAATAAATTCCACGCATTTAATTACGCACATATGCGTGTATAGCTTTCCTGTTTACCTGTAAACGCCCCCAATACCCCCTTCCCCACAATACCTTTTCAATATAAAGTGTGCGAGAGTTTCGTTTGCTAGACTGCTCGGAGAGTGAAAATGCGTGCAGACCTGAACTAGTAACCATGATAATTGCCTTAAATAGTACTTCAACACAAAGTACTTTAACACAGAATGAGACAAAATTGATACTTATTGGGATTTAGGATGAACTGTTATAATTACCGTACCTAAATAGCTACTATCTTTTGTACTGACTTCTTTCTTTTATTTGTATCAGATACGGCGATGTTAGAGTAATATGAATCAAAATTAAGAAAGAATGAACGAGTTAGAGTATTTATGTATGGGACACCAGATGCTACACATAGGTAGGTAGCAGAGCAATTTAACAGGCAGAATTCAAACCAACAGATGGACAGTCTATTGTAGGACAATTAATCAATCGCTTTACAGAAAGGCAAAGTGATGTTAATCGCTCTCGAGGTGGAAGACCGAAGAGCAGAACCCATCCGTAAACGTCGGCAAGTGTTTAGCTCTCTTGTATGAAGCCCAAAATATCGACGAATAAGTCAGGTCGAGAGACAGAATATTTAGCAAAAGTTCAGTTTTGCATGTTCTTCATAAATATTCTTTCCATCCGTATAAAATTCATCTCGTCCAGAAGTTGCTTGGGGATGATAAAAGATGACCAAAAAGTACCTTGTGCATGGTTTCTAAACTACAGCAATTCATTCATATTCTTCAGTGGTGAAGTCATGTTTCACAATTTGATCACAATAAACGATATTGATCGGATAGTAACCCTCACTGGATGACTGATGGTCATGTTAAATTGGTCAGGGTTAGGCTATGGGCTGAAACCTTTAGCCTTCCTCTTGTGGGGTCGTTCAAAGTCCGTTTTATGTCAAACGCGTTCAAAAAGTAATGGCAAACTTAAAGAAAGAATAATATTGTAAAGCAGTAATATTTCGCAGGAAATGTTTCAATTCATTCAGAAAGCATGTCACGACAGAATTGATCATCTGAGATATAAACAATACATTGCACTCGGACCACTGATTACGTACATCTTACATTCTTATGTCAACCTAAAATTACTTAGAAGTGCTTGTGGAAACATATAAGATGACATTTTCAATTTCTAAAACTAACATGTTCTTTTTAAATGCCGGTTATGAGACTATATGAAGGTAGCACGTTCTTTGTATTTGACTTTGTGCTGAAGAACTGAACTGTAATACTTTTCATAAAATACAATTGCTTATGTAGGACACTTTCCTGAATCAAGTAATGGGTAAATCACCGATTTGGTAGCAGAGGATCCTACTCATTAAGAACACTTCCTTGATGGAATATATCAGCATATCATTATTCACATCTTCTTCTCCTCCACTCCATGAATAGACGCATGGGTCCCTCTATCTCTTGTTTAGACTCCCATCACCTTCTTTCCCTGTTGGTCAGTAGTTGTATGTAATTTTGGCAGAGGGTGTTTGCATTTTTCTACATTATAATCTATTCCATAAATGTTTCATTTTTGCCCTATCTCCTTATAATTATATCTAACCTATGCACTCTCATCAATGCTATCATAACCCCAATATTTAATGTGGAATTTTTTCTGTTATTCGCAGTTTGGCACTATAAAGTCAAAAGTGGCGTAATTTTTTGTGGAATTATATTATGTTTTTCATTTTCTTCAATTTTCTTACTTTAGGGTTGAATGGTGTCTCACGGCGTTTGGAGTTCTGATAACTTCTAAATTGTACGTTATTATAAATAATTATACTATTTTATTTGCAATTTACATGCATCTTCAAACATCCAATTTCTCAAAATTAATTTCATTCGGAAATGTTATTATAGATTCGTCTGTTGATATTTTAAAATAGTAATTTGCATGCTTTATTTAATAAGTATAATGAAATGGTAAGACGTTTTCTTTACTTAATTAAGATATTGCCGACATAAATTAAAACATTACAATTTATTTCCGAATTACTTATTTTAAATCACAACTGACATATTTTAACATTTTTAGAATAATTATATTATTAAAGCTATATTATGAATCTTATAAAGAGCAGGTGAGATATTGCATCTTTGTTTGCTTCTTCTGCGATTTAAACGTTTTACATTTTAGCATACTTATTATTATTATTATTATTATTATAATTATTATTATATTGTTAATGTAATATATGACTTTATTAAGTTAACCATATTTTAAGAATAACATTGTTCTTTCATAACAACCCATTAAATTTTATGGTTTATTAGGTAAACCGCTGTTACAAATATATAATGGAAATACACATTTATAGAAAATATTCACTCCTTTTCTCGATTATTTGTTTCCAATATAAATATAACGATTCTATTGATTGTCCAGTTCTGGAATTTATTTTATTATGCTGTTAAATTTAATGTAATCAGTTTTTAAATTACGATTTTTCTATACAATATTAATTAGAACTTAAGAGGGCGTATTCCTTATTTATTACAATCTATACGGTTTCCATCCTTAAACAGAAATACGATCTCTGCAGAATTTTATGAATTAGTTCTTTTAGACCCTTCCCAACATACATTTCTTAAATATGATGGTCTCTAATGTAAGTACACTGTTATTATTAGTTCATCATAGCTATTAAACCAACCTAAATTATTTTATTCACAAGCTAATGCTGAAAGTATCCTCATTTAATTTCGTTAATTGAAGTAGTGAATTATACTCATAACAGAGAAAGGGGCAGACAAGAACTGAGAAAACTAGTCGTTACTCTGTCTAAAAGCATCGTCTGTATCCCATTAGCGGCAATAAATGTACCTTTTAATTTCTTTTAGGTTAAAAATATGGTTCTTGTGTAAGTTTCAGTAAGTTTCAACTCGTGTTTCCCTGTAAATGATATAGGTTTTGCTCAAACAACGCTTTCAGTTTTGCTATTGTATTCATTTTTATTCTCGCTTCAGCAAATTTGCGATCGGTTGCGCCCAGAAGAAATGCTATGCTTTCTTTAACTTCTCCATACACACATATAGGTATGCACTCTGTTTCTTATTCACGCTGCATTGTGCGCGGCGGAAATGCTTGGTAACAACGACAATGTCTTTAAAAGAGAAAAAACAGATATTTAAAGCGACATTTCTTATATTTTTCAAACTTGCTATTTCTCTCAGAAATACCGACGAGAAATTTTTATGTTTTTACATACAGCATATACTCTGAGCAAACTTATTATTCACATTATTACGGGAATATATGCCTGCCCTAAAAACGAGCAGGTATGAAAGAAATTAGCAGTTGTATTGCATATATTTGTTTTATATCATACTTTGTCTCACAGAAAATGCAGTTAAGCTCTGTATTATATTAGTCGATTAGAAGGAGATGACACAAAAAGAAAAGACACTGTAATTTATGACTTGTTTTATGATTATTAAACAAACTTCTATGTCCTTTGTAAACAAACGGTTGCACGTGCGTATATCACATCTCTTACAGCTCTAAATAATTTTATATATCACGAGATTAGCTATGTTTTAAATGTAATTTACTTACTCTATTTACATTTTAGAAGAGGAAAAATAACAGAATATTTTATCCAAGAATGTTTGGAATAAACAGAAAGAAAAGAACACTGAAGGTAAGATAAATAAAAGGAAAGATAGCAAATGTGTGGGTCTCTAAAGCATTACACTTATTTGACTATATTGCTGGGCCATAGGCTCTTCCGCTTAAATGTATCAAGAAATAAGTGCTTACCGTTTAAAATATAGGGAGATGTTATTATGGTTTGCATCTTAAGAGGTACAGAAACTTTCCAAGTTTATACAGCGAAGCGAAGTGCTTCCGTGTGCCAATGTTTAATGCGCTATGCCAGGTGTGGCGAAGACTAAGTCACCTGGACGCAACCCGCTTATCGGCATGGAGCAAAGGGCGATGACAGTTGCTCGCATGTACTCTCCGTCCGCGTAGTGACAAACTGTTGCATTTATCGATACAAATGTTTCGTTAATGGATAATCATTGCGTGTTAACTAATGTAACACAATTGAGTACATACTTATATTTAACTTAGCCCCCAAATACCTCTATCTAATTACAGTATGCTATTGTGACTCGTTTAATGTTAAATTCTGAATAATACTATCATTAATGAACATAATACATAATTTAAAATGCCACTTATTACAATGTACACAACAGTAGTCAGAAAAGTATTTTTAGCTACATTTTGTGGTTAATGACTGCAAATTGAGTATTTTGTCTACAAGTGATGGCTGATCAAAGAGAGGATTGTCAATTGAGTCCTAAATATAACTTTATATTTTTCATAAAACTGAACAGATGCTTACAACCATCGTTTCCATTGAATACCCAAAGTAGCATAGTTCTGGATATGTTGTTTGATATAATCGTTTAAGAATGTCAAAATCTATAATTCCTTACATTCGACTTTTGTTGAAGTCGAACTGAACGTCTGAGAGTTCTTACACTCAATTTTGACCATTCAAATGCACGGCGTTCAACATATCAACTTAAAGCGTGAAGCAACATCTCCCCACATAGATCTACATTAAGTTTATATCAACACCACGAATAAAATTAATATATAATATAACCAACTGTGCTGTATCATTGATATCGGTACTTTCGTCCATGATAAGTGAATACTTTATGTGAGCTTTCAGTTTCTCATCCATTTGTACGTTACATTAACAGACACGAGTTCAATAATCTTTGCAACGGATTGGCGTGACAGATGTAATTTTTCAAAATGAGGAATCTCTTTTGGGTACACAATCGGCAAACTTGACCGAACAAGTTTTTATAAACTCTCTCTCTTGAAAAAGTTTAAGATCTTGGTAATTTCTCGTGCTACAAAACGTTCCCCCTTCTACGTAGTTTGCGTGGTAGAAACAGGCTCACATGCAACCAGTAAGTTCCAGTAATAATTTTTGGCACTTTCTAGCCCTGTCAATAATTAATATACTCTCTTGTGGGAGAGAATTATATACATCGAAACCATAGCCAAATTTCAACTCTTTTTGTACATAACAGTGTCATACCCTACGCTTTGAACTGAAGGACCTAATATATAAATTCGTTAGTAATTATTCCATCTCACTGCTCTTAATAACATTATAAACAAATAAAACACTTAATATCGCTATGTTCTCTAAAAATATATTCATCTCAAGTCGCTTAAAACTCCCTCTTTTTGATTGGTTTCGACAACGGCGTGCTAGTCCGCCGCCTAAAATAACGTTTGTTTTCTGAAACAGACTGATGGCAGCAAAACAGAGCTGACGTTCATGTGTAAACAAGAGTCACCAGTAATCAGGAGTCAATCTTTAGCCATGTCTGCGCTACGCATCCAGTAGGACACAAGACACGTTACGATAAGCAGGTGAACACCACAGCAAATAGTTCAATGCATCTTGTGGTTGACAGAATAGAAATGTGCAAAGCGCGTATAACGCCGTGAGTGGAGCTAGATTTGTGCAGGGCAACTGAAGGTACACTCATCGAGTTGCGTTGACCATCTTCCTGTACTTGATGAGTTTATATGTCAAATTATGTATAAAGAATGTTAATAACCCATTATTTACACTTCAAACTATAGTTTATTTGCCGATATCTTTAAGCGGAACAACCTATAAATATACCAGATGCACTGGATGTATATATTAAACAATGCTTTCTACACACTTTACACCACCAGTTTCTGAAAGTTGGCCTATTCCATGGAATGAAGGCAAGGTTTTTTGCCTAATCAAAGAACCAAAGCATCATCAGCCATTTACATTCATGCAATATAGGTGAGTTAATGTTTTGTACGTACAAGCCGCAAAGCTCATGTACGTGTGAAGAAACACCTACAGGAACTATTAGTGACAGAAACATTGTCAGAGGTAATTGCAAATTTTGAAGGTTTAGGCGCAAAAACAAAGGTTTCCATTATATTTTATATAGAAATCTTGATGAAGAACTAGATGTTTAGTTAGATGAAGATGAAGATGAAGAGGATGAAGAAGAAGAAGAAGAAGAAGAAGAAGAAGAAGAAGAAACCAGACGTTCAGCTGCATCAACACAAATAAAATGTCCTTAGGAACCATTATCTCTCAATTATGCACATGCAAGAATAAAGAACTTAGTGCAACATCTCCTGCATTAATTTGAGTCTTATTGACACAGGACTTTAGAATGACTATTTAATAAAATATTTTAAAATATATTTATGTGTAATATGTCTACATGAATCACTCAGCAAAATAAAGCGAATAAAACCAATACAAATAATATACACGACTTCATCTTAAAACTAATATTTTTCAAAGTTCAAAAGGATATGACTAATAACCTACATTATTAAATGTGTTAACAATATTTCTGCATAAAACTGTTTTAATAAAATACATTGGCATTGGAGATTTGAAATAACCAAATGAGATATAGTGACATTGGTGGACGAGATCCATAAGGCACGGGCTCATAAGCCCAAGCTCTCCACTACCACCAGGACCGTCCTTCCCGACAGAGGATTTTCTTCAGGTTTTCATTAATGGCAAATGCTAGAAAGTATTCTGAACATAGATCTGGAACGCTTTCGTTCTTAAAACATAATTTCCAAATTAATCATTTCTTCTCATGCATACCAGTGTCCACCACCTAAAAATGGGCGTTACACACGATTAAAATTAAGAATTATTACTATAAATGTTTTTCTTGGAAGTTCCGTTTTAATCCTTTCTTTACAGCTTCTTTTCTCAAAAATGTGGTCCTATTACTTCCACAGTTTTACTTTTGTCTCAACCGAGATAAATAAAATTTTATTTCTCTGTTCAAATTTCAAAATTATTACATTAAGTTTCTAAAGAAGGAGTTCGCCAATGAAATGATACTTTGCAAAGGAAGGAAGTTGTGGAGCAAGTCTCTTGCGCAGTCAGGATGATGATACCGTCAAGTAAAAACGCGGCGTTCCTATCGAGTTTGAATCTCAAAAATTACTTTTTTTACTTTTACATCTTATGTATGAGCTTGCTTAGTAATAACATTTAAAAAGCAAATAAATAAACTACTCAACCGTAACCGAACGTAAGATTTTCAAAACAAAGTCTGTCGCCTTATCCATCAAGCCGTACAGTCAGTCGCTAGACTTGTTTACCGTTGTTCATTGCGTTTCTGTAATTGATTAGTACGAAATTGTAGAGATTTTATAGCACTAAATGTTGAAAACGCTGATGATGCGCAATCGAAAATGGGGATATCCTGATTCTAAAGAAAAATTTTATCTCGCTGATTTTTTAACGCTGATTTATATGACCCTAATTTCAACTGCTTTTCACCCTACAACTTTGTTTTTTTCTTCGTGAATCATTGATTACTATCTTCAATTGTTTTTTTAAGACTCTTTGTAATATCTGATATTATTGCAGTGCTGTTCAGTAGCTCCCAGTACACCTGTTCAATTCAATTAATTTAGTCATATAAAGCGACAAAGACTTTGGTGTATTTGTTCATTTTACTTTTTTAAGACTCGGAATATAAAGAATAGCACATTGATTCAACACTGCCGTGGCATGCGGTTGTGTAAAGTAGGGATGCTCTCTCTTTCCCATTTCCTCCGAGATTTCTGTGTGAAGTTCTAAAGCAGCGTTCAAACTCGCACAGTGGTTGTTGGTCTGTGTTTAACACGCTTTACCATGTACTTTCTAGTAGTGTCTAGGGAATTGAGGTGCACAAGTGCCAGCTATCAAATTATAAAATGTATCTTTTTTTTTTCTCCTAGTGCATATGTATGTATCAGAGACATACACGATGTTTCAAACGATGTATCCGAGTTCCGTGCGAGCTACCTGGAAGATTATCAATCACTTCCTACAGCTGCCATTTTTATTTTTCTCTGTAGACTGTTGACACAATAGGCACTCCATTTGAAAGTGGGCTGCCTCGCCCCCATTATTTTAAATGGTGTAATAGTTAAATGTTACAATAATTCCAAACGTTTAAATCGATTTTTCAAGCATTGTTCAAATAGTTCTTTTAGTAACAGTTTTATGTTTTGTCAATTAGCCACTACATTTATTTTTGAAAAAAAAGTTAAAATTGTATTGCTTTTAAGCATCCCATTCTCGGTTTTAGGTCTTTTTATATAGCAGCATCTGCTCTCCCAGGATTTTTTTTAATTTCTTCTTCGTTTCTTTGATGACATGTTGATAATATAGATACACATATTTCAGACTGTATGTGCTTCAAAACATCTAAAATATAAATATATTTGGATGCACTATGGAAAACAGTTTGTTAAATTTTTTGAATGGAAGGTTTCGTATCCATTTGTTTTCCTGTTGATTGACGAGTAAATTATTGCCCTTATCTTCGGCGGAAAATACTTTCTTCAATGATGAGAATTTTCAGTATATAGTCAGTGAAAATATGAACACTTGCGACTTGTGCAAGTATTGCAATAAGATCCTCAACGAAACACTTATCAACTTCTTCGGACTTAAAAATGGTAATACATAAAAAAAAAAAAAATTAACAAGTATGTTTTGACTTCACTGTATTAAGATCCACTACTTGCATTTTTCACCGCCAGCCCTGCCGGTCCTGGTGGTCTAGTGGTAATCACTTTTGTCTCCTAAACCCAAGCCCGGCCAGGATAAATGGATATTTTCGGGCGTAAAATCCTAAGTATGGCTTCCTTCAGAAGGGAAGTAAAGCCGTGGGTCCCGTTTCGTAGATTTACGGCATGTAAAGAAATGAAAGAAGCGGCCTCTGAAAGAAATTTATCGGCCGTTTCACGCCCTGAATTAAATGCGATGCTGATGACCTCAGGTGTTAAAGAGCGTCCGTAAATAATCCAAATGAACAACAACCACCAACTCTTACCAAGATCAATGCAGCATCCATAGGCTTCAGATACAGGCAAAAGAGGCACATTTGTTTATTATATTTTCAAACATTTGCTTATAAGTCTGGCAATAAGCAAAACACCAACGTCATATGCACAACTGCGTGCAGAGTGAACAATGATGGACAACATATAAATGTTCCATCTCCATAAATTTTCCCTAGCAGCAAAAAGTTGTGTATTATTGGTTGAAGTTGAAAATCCCATTATTTTACTCTAGCAACAACAGCAACAATAACGATGATGATAGTAATAATAATAGTAATAGTAATAATAATAATAATAATAATAATAATGCATTCAGGTTTGACATTATTTGCAACTAATTGACTGCATGATTTACATGAAAAGTCTTGGGTTGCTTAGGATAATATGGAAGTCATTCTGCAGAAATGTTATTTGTAATCAATTTTAAATCTGAAGATGTAATTGCACTCATGTCTCCAGTCTTTCTTTCTTGAAGCATACGTTTATTTGAAATCTTCTATCTATCTAAATTTTTTTCTCCAGCATCGCCTCGTGGTTATGCAGATCGTTTGCTCTAATGTGTCATCTACTGATAATTTTATGTAGGATTTTCATGTTTTCTTTATGCAAACCCAACGTTGTATATCATCCTTAGCTTCTTGTGGAAAGAACACTTATGTCCGTCTATCATATAAAGAGGTTTATTTTCCTCACTTACCACTATGTTCATAGCATTGGATTTTGCTTGACACGTCTGATTAGAACAATAATAAACATTTGACTTTGTCAATACATAAATAAGTCATTAGTAGAGCCCGAATTTCCATACAAATGCTTGTTTTTGTGTAGGTTGATTATACATTTCAAATATTGCAAATATTCGATTGATTCCGAATAACCATACTTTTCCGTACACGTTTGCATGTTTTGGCATTTTTGGAAGATTTTAAATATTAAAATTCATCTTCAGACTTTTATGTTGAGTATTATGTTTGTTTCTAGATTAGTGTCTATACTATGTTAACGTGCATAATAGTGGCTTATAGAATATTGTTTCTTAGAATCTGGTATTTTCACGTAATTTTGTCCACTGATATGACAGATGACGAGATGAGTAAAAGAAGGCTAATGGTTTCCTAGCATCCTAAGTACCTGGCAATTACAGCAACGTCTTTGGACTATCTACTAATGACTATACCCTTCTTTTGTTACACTAGAATTTCCCAACCCCTACCCTTGCTGGTCAAGACCGAAGTATTGAAAAAAAGAAGCCAGCAGCAAAATGCCCATAAACTGAAATTTACACTTAGTATAGATTTGTGACGGACTATGAAATATGGCTATTGCTCCTAAACTATTTCTTGAAAAGGCACGCATTTTATAGAAAATATTGGTATATGTTTTGTTTGGAGATTAAATGTACAAAAAAGTTTCAAAATGTCCCCACTACACTACTGTTTCACATCGTGCAAATATGAAACAGAACACAGTATCCATTCCTTCATCATTACATCAATAGTTAAGCCTTCTCATAATATACATTTTTTTTAGTTATGTGATGGTTTAATGGGAGCAAACATACCGTTAAAAAGTGGCAAATCCGACTTTAACTTTTGATATCCCAGATACTACGACCTCATGGAAAAATTGTCTTTTAAGGTCATATGCTCAGGTGTATGAAAAGTGCACCTCTCTAAATAATATTAATGTTATTTGAAAATATGTAAAATGTAATTTTGTATAAGCAGGTAATATTTGCTACATTAGCATAAACATTGAACATTTATTTTGTCAAGAAAGTTTTAGATTAAATTCAAAATGACTTGGAGAATTCGAATATAGGGCTTCCTTTGAAGAAATGCCGACTCTATAGGCTGATATGTTACGAATTTGAACATTGGGAAAGTGAGAATGAACCGGTAAACCTAATCCAGTGTGCTGTGAAGTTTTAGATATTTAGTTAGTTTGTGGCCAATAAAATTAGATAAGGAAATAGTTCTCTTATTGTTGACCGAAACTTCCCCATACATAGGGAAGGATAGAAACCAATTAATGTTTAACCTCAATATGAAGCATATGACATGTTTAGTCCATCGCTGCATCGTGTCAAGGAAACAAAACGGCTGAAGTAGACAATGGGAATACTTTGAGCTCATCCACAAAGAAGGTATATAATAAAGTACATAAAATATATGTGTTAAATAATTTTTGACATGTTCAATTAATACTTATATTGAAAGGATTTTCACATTAAAGGTTTTCTTGAAATCGCCTGCCAGAGAGCCTGCCAGATTAGGCAGCTGTTTTAACCAGATGGGATACATGGTTAAATGCTGCCATCTTTTACTGTGACCATTTTGAAGCAGTTAAGGTGGTAAGACATTGTGATCCGTATTTTGGCTAGATGGTAAAAGTATGAGCAGCAGGACTTCATTTACATAAAACCGAATTTTGGGAAATTGTCTGTTGCAATAACGAAGTTGGAAGCTACAAGGCTACCATGATTGCATCTCTAACCGTCTTTGAAGATGTTAAAATTGCCTTAAAGTTCTCCATGTGAGGAGTGGGTGAGCCAGCTAAAGATAAACTGAACAAACTCTTCAAATTCTGATTTTAAATTCTTACAGTAAATTAAATTTTAATTTTGTGGTGAATATGCAGAAGGGTTAGATCTTGACCTCACTTTGTCATAAATTTCTTCGTTTAAGTACGCAGTTGTCATTTCTTGTGGTGTAGAAAGGTCATTTTCTGCATTTAAGAATATACTATCTGATAAACACAAGAGTTTAAGTGCAGATAATTTGGATAATTTAGTCGTACACTATTTCAAAAGAAAATAATGTAACATAATGCAAAAATAAATTCTGATAGTGCATATTTTTAGTGCTTTTTGTCATATGATAGTGCTTAATGAATGCATGCATGTTATAGGGTTTGGTAGTGAATGAAAATTCGAGCTTTAGTCATTAGGAAATACAGCTAAGAATTGGAATAGGCAACCCACATCACACCACAAGGGATGGATAAAGCAGCAGCTGATTTAACAACCGTCAATAACTGACTACTAAGAATGTGCTATTCATTAACTCTTACAGACGTTTCCCTTTAAAAGACTTTCATTGTGTCTGTTACTGTTGTAGCATTTTCCTTTATTATTTCTATGATCGTTGCTGCATATAATAATAATAATAATAATAATAATAATAATAATAATAATAATAATAATAATTCAAAGCATAAACTCCTAGGTGCAATTCCTTCCTCAGCAAGCACATTTCAAAAATATTTCACATGATATTTCTAGGCGTTTCGAGAAGCATGCTTTCCGAATAGCTTGAGCAGACTCCAAACATTTATATTGATATATACATATATAGAAATAGTAGAAAGCGCACAATATCCTTCGTAACATTGCCTCCTAGTGTCATAAGATGTACACAAAGGAGGTATATATGACAGTGATTCTGGGAGTTGGAAAGGAACTAAAGCAATAGTTCTGGTGATATTTCCACAAATTTGTATTTAGTTTGGCCTTGCTTAAGTGTAAGTTGTCTAGCGTCTGCGTCAATTTAAAATATTATTGGTAGCTTTTGATACACTTTTATTGGTATTGTTTTTCGTGTATCAAGGATTTTGTTTTTCAACTTAAATCTTCATGACATTAAAATAGTATTCGTTAGTATGTTTGAAGCATCTTCTTTGGTACATCCCTGGGGGCTTTTCCCAGCATTGGTTCCTCGTCAGCTTCTTCTCTTAGGAAAATTGTTTGGGATGCTAACAAACGGGTACCTCCGGACAACGGAACATTATTTTAAAAGGTTATGAGATATGTCAAACTCTAGGGACATTCCTTTCATCTAGAGGATGAAAATATGCTATGTTTGGAAACGCTTTATTCCCTTGTTACAGCTCTTTTTCTAAAACTCTACTTATACTGTATGACTCAGTATGAAATAAAAATAGAAATGGAAATCTATCTTAAAGAAACGCTCAAATGGTCCCGGGTAGGCTCTCAGGCTTCGATACTACGGACACAGATATTCTGTTTATTTTACACCGAGGCTCAATACGAAGTTACTTTTAAATGTTTATACAATTAAATATCTAGTGCGTTTAGATCTGGGGCGTAAAAGCCAAGGAACTAATTTACCTCTGTCTATCCATCTATCATAGAACTTTTGATTTAGAAACTTCCGAACATTGCCACTGAAATGTGCAGCAGTTCCATCACACATGAAGTGTACGTTCCGTCATTTTGTTAACGGCACAATTGTAACAGAACAGGCACGTGCACCCAATAATTTTTTTATATGTTTCTGATTTAAGCTTGAGCGGAAGAACATGAAATACTAAAAAAAGTCGCCAAAAATGCCGGCCCCAACTTTGATAGGGAATTTTTGTTCATAAGTGATTGAACAATTTGATTTGGGATTCCCGTTCCCCGATATGTGCTGACTGTAAAAATTCATAATCTGATTTCCTTGAAAAGTATCCTCATCTGCTGCACTCAGGTTTGACTCATGTTATACAAACGGTTCACACAACTGCACCATACAGGAAAATCTGCTGGTGACATTGCCTATACTGCTGTAAGTGGTACGAATACTACAGACTCTCGCGCTACACACTCTACACGGTCATGTGATCAACACTACTCCTCTTGAACTGACACTAGAGTTTTTTTCTACCACATGAAGTATCGCCTCATCCAGTTGTGCTGTCTTTGTCCTTCTTAATAGTTTCCGATCGTGCGTGCAAAGCTTGAACGTTTCCTGCCGTCTCCTATCCGGACACCGTCACTCTGGAAATCTCTCCCGGTATAAACGCTGAGCTGCACTTCTATTACCGTCTGCTTTCCCATACACCAAATAAGTATCTACCAATTCCCATTTAGATGCCCTTCCATTGCATTGTACCTGAGGCCCAGTCTCCGAAGAGTACACAATATCTGACAGCATGTGCGTATGTGATCGGCGCTAGTAAAGCAATGAAAACGGAAACATAATATGATGGCTAATAACAATGACTTGTTACATCACACACACAAAACAAATAACTTGCACATTATGTGCAGTAATAAGGGAATAAAATGTTTCCGGACCCATGTTCATTGAACATACTTTCATCTTGTACATGTGAGGGGCATACCCCGAAATATTTGACATTCATTATCTTACACTCGGTGTAAACTTTTGATGGAAGGCTTCATTTGGGGTTGAACGCTGGGACATGATTCAAGTGTTGATTTATCTATCATCCATTTTGTGGATATAATGGCACAACAGTCCAATGAGATTTTCGACGTTTTCTAATTAAATGTATAATGTTAACGCTATTCCACAGGAACAGTGAAGCCGTCCCAAAACCTGCTTGTGTCTTTGTCATTGATCTATCCAAATTAAAGTTCTGGTAAAAGGCATTTAATCATTCCCTTCTGACTAAGACCATTTTAACCATCAGGATATACTTTTCAATACAGGATAAACAATATATAGTGGATACAATGAATTTGGATCAACATTAATACCTTATAATTCACATATACTTATTCAGCATTTTTTAGTTACATCAGAGTCAAGAGCCTTCTTTCTGAAGATTTCTCCGGCCCTTTTATCAACATCTGAACGGAAACGGGTTGTTTCTGGTTACTTCTCACCAATTTTATTATGTTTCTTTCCCGGTTGTCAGCGCCGACTTGATAATGCATGCCAGATCATTTAAAGGAAAGAAACTCTCCCGTGGCTTATGCTGTTTCTATTTGATCAACAGTTTTTTTTTTTTTTTTTTTTTTTAGGAGGTCGCACCAGAAAATGTAAAATTCGTTTATTTTTTTTTAGAGCGATAGCTACAGTTTCTACTTGTATGTATGTATGTATGTATGTATGTATGTATGTATATAAGTGTATTTATATATTTTTCTTAATCAGTTTTCTTACAAACTAAAAAAAAAAAACAATTTATTTATCAGAATATTTCGCGTGCTATGTTTGCGAATACAGAATTATGCACGAAAGTTTAAATATACTCAGTTACATAGAGGATTTTAAAATAGTTACCTGGTCTCGTGAATCTGGCAGCGCTACACAATAAGCGCGAAGTTTGAGTAGCACATAATGCATGTTCAGGCCTTACTATCGAACCACTTTCTTAGTAGTGACAAGAGGCGTAACGTAGCATGAATGCAAAATTGGCCGTCAATTGGAAACGTACTTTAAGAGAAAGAGTAAGATTTTTGTGGCAAAAGTCTCAATTGAAGTGACATTCATCGTGAAATTTCGACGATGTGTAAACCAAATGCAATGTCATGTCCAGCTTTACTGAAATGTCAGCAGTATGAACAAGGTCGCACAGCCACGACTGATGCTCATTGGCAAGGAAGAAGACGGTGTGCTGCAATGATTCTCCAAAATGGCAGAGTGACTTTCGCGGGAATTGCATAGGAGTTGGATACCTCAATAACCAGCGCTCATTTCATCATCCGAGATAATTGATTTCAGGTTTATAGTCCCAGAAGAAAAAGGAGCAAGGTTTCAGGATTCTCTGGACTTCCTTCAACGATATTCATTGGAAGGCAACCGCATTCTTAAGCTGCATCATTACACCACAGAATCGATGACAGCCTCTATAGAATGGAGACCCACATCCTCAAGTTCAAAGTTGCACCATCAGCTAGGCTGTTGTCTTCTTTGACTGTGAAGGAGTTGTTTGAACCGGTTTATGCAAGGGTTTAATCATCAAAACTAATTTTTACCGCCAAACTTTGAAGTCAGATATGGGAAATTTATTAGTGGCATCATTCATTTGCGAAAATGTCTCGCATCACAAGGCTTTCCCAATGCAAATTTTCTTCGCAGCCTTCGACGGGAGGTGTGAAAGCACTGAGCGTAAGCGGATTCTACAAACTGAAAGAACATCTACATGGACAAGATTTACCAACGATGAACGGTCCAACAATGAATCTATAATATGGGAGCGGATTTCTATCGTCAGGGAATCAAAAAATTAACGAAACACTCTGACAAGATTTATATAAAATGGGTGATTATGTCGAAAATAGTGTATCTGTATTATATTGTATTGTAATGTCTTGATCAATAATGTGTCCTGCCCTAGAACAATCGGGCGTACCTTACTTATTAACTTCCCTGATAAATATTGATTAGGTGCAAGAATATTCATAATGTTAGATTTTGGTTCGAAGAATGTGATAATGTTAAATATATTAGACTATCTCTATACATACTTAACTATGAGATAATGAGATAAAAGATAGCAGGCTGAAACACAGGAGATAACTTACGGGGATAGATAACAGTGCTCTGCTTACTGTTCTCCTCTCTTTAAATCACATTGGGATATGCACAAACATATATCCCTGGTAGTTATAGGTTCCATTCAATACAGTACTGGTTTAGAAACTTATCAAATGTGTTTATATTCACTCTCTGCATCTTTGCTGCTAGCAGTTATCTCAGTTCATTTGTGCTAAAAATTTAGCATATTACATTTTTGAGCTGTAATTAAAAACGGACTCAAAATCGTTTAAGAGAAGAACATAAATATGCATATTTCGTAGATTAGCTGCTCTCTACATTGCTGTTAGTTCAGTTCTTCCGTCTTCCTTCACTGAATTAATTTTCTATCTAGTTAAAAATTAATCAACTACCTCCATCTAACCCCTCAAGCATTTACATTAAGTAATTACTCAAGCTTCGCAGTGCGTGCTATTATCAGAAGCAGAAAGGGTTTCAATTTGCTCAGCCCATTTTGTAATTGCGTTCCAGAATTATAAATATCATATTACTTCAGGCAGACTCCATGTGAATGACTATGGCGTTATCTTCTTTGCCTTTAAATTTTCCGTATTTTAGTGCCAAAACCATAAGAAAATATTAATGGCGACCAGAGTGTTTCTTCACGCTAGTCCCATTTGCACCTCAGAATGATTATCTGACAAATATTACCTATATAGTAAACAATTGATAAAATGTCAGGCAGGAAAACTGCACTATTCGGTATAAAAACAAACTAGCAGGTTTTAAAGAATACATTGTATAATTATTTATTCTTGAAAACCTACATTTTATCAAATGAGCTTATTACGCGGACTTCAGCAAATGAACGTGGAATATCACATATAGGGTTTTAGCTATAAACCTTGTCCGCTCGCACGGTAGGGCGGCGTCCGTACTTCAAGTCCAGTTCTCCCTGTTATGTCGTTGAACGCAGATTTCTAAACCTGCTTCTTGCAAGACTTGGGACATTACGAATTTATTCGCGAAAATTATTAATAAATGTACACTAGAGCTCATTTTTTTAGTGTAAACCTAATTTAAAATATGAATTAGCTCGATGTGTGCGTGCGAAATTTATTCGGAACATGTCTGAGTTACTGCTTCCTTTGAAAAACTACAATTTGGGTACTATGCATAAATTTGAATCTACTGATTCAGTGCAGAAATAAAGACACGAACGAAATCAAGCAGTTTAAACAGAGAAAAATATAGAATAAAGTGGCGTAAAAGAGCACAAGTGGAGGTTTCAGAGTGTAAAGGAAAACATATGTAATGAAATCTGAAACATTAGTGTGTCTGAACTCGTTGTTTTATATCCAAAGTCCGCTATTGGTTTCGTTGTTATACATTCACACATTTTCATCAAATGCAAATAAAGTATAATATTTAATAAACGAAAAAAGCAAGAAGAGTTTACTTTGTGTTAAGAATTTAATATTGTAGATTCTGGCTTTTGTGGTTGGTACTTCTGTTAAATAACACTGTACAAGGGCGGCCATAAAGTTCTTATTATCACCATGAACGAAGGTGCATAAGTCAAGTGTCTCGGTCCTGGATTTACTCCTTCTCCACATATGCCACCGCCCAAACTGACGCATTTCTCCCACCGATGGATGAGCTGGTGAATACTCTGATGGTAGAACACCTCACTTGGTTATTTAAGAACTGATTACCTCTCGTACCACCTTGTTGTCTTCCTGGAAACGCCTGCCACGCAGTGGGGCCTTAATACGAGGAAAGAGGAAGAGGTCACTGGGCGCCAGGTTGAGTGAACATTGTCGCATATGCAGTTGGTGTGAAAATAATTTGGAACCTATAACAATCTTACTGGGACCAGTAAATTATAATTTCTTTAAGACAGTGGCTAAAATCAGCTTTCCATAGCATCAGCTAAAGAGTAGGTTACCGCGGATGGGCATTGTACCAAGAAGTCAGGCTGTAGTAACAATGGAGTCGGACCATTCCTAGATAGGCTCTTTACCTCAATCCATTACAGCATTGGCTAAGGTAAATGCAAACGTGAAAGGATGGCATTATAATTCGCAGGCCCCTAAGGATTGAACATTTTTATAAAAAGACTAGACAGGTGGGGTCTCTCTTCTTCATTTCCGTCTTCGCTGCTTCTCTCAGCACATCTCGGGGTTGACGGGGATAAGGAGTGGGAGGAGCGCTTTCGTAGAGATGCCTCGAAACAGGAGCACCAGATACCAAGGTGCGTCTGCCACATTTTCCAAAGATAAGATAATTATGTGATGCTGTTGACGGCCGAGTCTAAATCTTATGGTGTCATTATCACACAATAAATACTTTGTCCAATCTCGTTCTATCGCTTGAGTTGTGTCCCCCTCGTTCTTCCCGGAGGATGCGACAATATGGAAGATGAAGCAGCAGTATGCATCACTGTCTGATGTAAAGAATGTGCTTGTGCATTGTCATGCAGTAAACGAGCCTATACTTATAGTGATTAATATAATTACTATATCTGACGTGATTAATTGATGAGTAAGCTAAATGTTTTCGTAAAGATGTTTGTTTAAAATCTCCAACGGAATCAACAATAGCTGAGATTAATTGGACAGTTTTCCGCGGCTTCTCGTCAGGAAGTCCTGGTAAAATTTTCCATTTAACGTCTGGCTCTTACAGGCATAATGTGGCAACAGCACACCATGGGGCTTCACAAAATACTCAACATGACCTTACCCTATTACGTAAGTAGCAGCAGTAGCAGTAGCAGTAGCAGTAGCAGTAGTAGTAGTAGGTGTATTTTTATTGTTATACAATTCTATATACATATTACAAATATATTTTATACATGCGTCCTAGACCGTACATTTGAGACACACAATTAGAAAGAGGAATAAATAATAATATAAATAAATCTGCATAAAATGGGAAGAACGATATTTAAAAATATAGAGCGAAAACATATTACATATAATTTATAATTACACTATTTATTGCGTTCAAAACCAGAGAAATAAACTGCTCCTAGATTTGCGCACTTTGGCTAGGAAAATGCCCATATTCAACAAATTAGTGTGGTTCACAAATAGTTTCCAGCATGCCAATTGAACTCTAATTGCCTAAAAAGTTTTTCATTCGATTCTGAAGTATAGAAACGAGGGACGATTCTAAATTTATATAGGGTAATAAATATTTTTTTTTATGAAAACGAACTTATTTTTTCATAAGATAATATTATTGATATTTCCTTTACAACATTTACTATTGTTTGTGTCTAATATAGCTGAACTTAACAGTAACACCATCATAAGGAAATGTGACTGGAAATTTCTCAGGTCGTAGCATGAGAATATAGGTGAACGTTATGCTTAAACTTCACGTTTTAAAAAACAGATTATTACCATGGAAAATGCTCCAAATTATGCAAATGTTCAACAAAATCACTTAAATTATCACTGAATATCAACAAGCCTAAAGGTAGAGATTGTTTCTTACGTAAAGAATCTTATTACTGTACTGTACTAAAACATTGTTACTACAATGAAAATCAATGACAAAAACATGGCTCGAAACGTTAAGCAATTCCAAAAGCGATAAGGAAAATTATTCAGTGGGGGACTGAGTAACTTATAACGGAATACTTTCCAATCTAGTCATGAATACGGTGCGTACCAATCAAGAGTGTATGAAAATGTTAGGGAAAACAGGGTTTTTAAAGGAGGGTTTTGTAGGGGCAGTGTGGTAGATTATTATGATGAAAAATATCAGTACATATATACTGAGTGGGTGGCAAGTGATTCCCTATTGGAAACTGCTAATATATCGTATACAGACATATATTTACTGGATATCTTCTTTACAAGGGTAGAGAGTGATGCATAATTGTGAATTGCATTACAGTGCAGTAAAGGGTTCAGCTGGCAATGTGTTACGAAATCTGGCGTACAGATACAGAGGTGATGGCAGACAGTGCACGAGCTTGGCGTTAAAATGGGTCCTAAGACTATCATAATTCATGGAGACAGGATCTGCGAAGGATACTTGCAGAAATGGTAGTGCCTCGACATCTAAATCAGAGGCAACAGTGTAAGTGGTTCGCGAGATGTTCACCAGAAGCCGCCAAAGTGAACACAACAGTCCGCTCGTGAAAGTGATCGTACCCGCTACAAGATGTGAAATATTTTAAAGAAGGAATTTATATTTCATCCGCTGAAACCGCATTACTGTCAAAAATCAACACCGAAGGACTGTGACTTTACGACAGAGTATGGTGAAATCATACTCGCTGGGGACGAGAAAATACCGCAGGTACCATGTAACAAGGAGGGGAATACTTTGTGTTTTTAATGACAATGCTTCCAGCAGAGAGCAATTGTAGTGTTTCGCGGCTTATGAGGTATGAATTAGATGTGATCCAGTTAATTTCTCAGAATGAAACATTTTAAATGATCGCGGTTGTTCTGCACGTATGTTTGTAAACCCCGTATGACATCAAAGCAGCCCTGGGCGTGTATTTGTGAAGCCCATATAACGTCTGGAAACCTCGTGAAGTTAAATTTGGAAGAAGGCTAGGCAGAGAGGCTTATTCCACTATTCATCAGGGCAGTCTCAATGTACTTTTGCGTACATTTAAGATCAGTTTGTATAATGGTGACGTGGCAGTGTTCTCTTTAAACTATGTATTCGTGGCAAATAAACCATGAAGTTAATGTTGGGTGAAGTTAATCGCGGATATCTTGAGTACTGTTAATGGGGCCACTAACCCACATTTCAAACCATTCAGAGTGTGATATTAGGTAATCGTGAAAATTTACAGTAAAATCCTTCCGCAATGCTCGGTAAGAAAAGAAATAGAATCTAATGAAGCTCAAGATTGAGTCATTGTCCTTCTGTTCGGTGTTTCTCTGTAATACGAATGTAAACAAGTCCTTAATCTTAAATTAACATACCTCAAAGTGCAGCTATATACGCATGTTACTTTTTTGTTGGTTGAAAAGTCTCCACACTATCCGAATAAGTCAACTCGATAAACAGCGAATTTAAGTTCAGATAGTTTTTTTTAAAGAATCTGTTAAAAAAAACTAGCCGGTGCACCTAACCGCAATCAAATTTGCCCACCAACTTGGGGCAGTTTGCTTCAAAATTGGTGAGTAACACTAGTACGTATGTTGAATTTAGTAATGTAAACAATTATTACTATTTCATAATCCACAACAAAACCTTTTTCACTACAATAGACTAATTATTAAGACATTTATTAACGATTTCCAATTGGAAGTTACTTTCAACCACCTTTTCTTTTTAATAATGTTTAACGCCAGGTTTTACTGCTGATGCATCAAAGGCTGTGAGTTCCAATGGTATATGAGATGAAATTAGAAATTTGGAAAGAATTTATAAAGGAAGAAAGCGTTCCACGCCTAAGTTCTAAGGTACTTCCTCAGTGTTTGCTATTAATGAGGAAAATCTGGAATAAAATCCAGTGAATGAGGACGTTCCTGGCGGGAATTGAACTCCAGAACTCCTGTTCAAGAGTACGTACCTTAAAAACTTCAGTTACCAGTGCTAGACACCCATTTCTTATGTATATAGTGTAAAAAAATCAAAGTTAGCCAGGTATCTCCCTGCAACTTCTTTCTCTTGCTTTCGTGGTGTACAAAATAAATGAATGTTTTTAACGCCCGTTTTTACTACAGAGACACCACAGGCAATGGACACTGATGATACATGAGATGGAATGATATGTTGGGAAAGGATTTATTTTTAAGGAAGGAAACGTTCCAGGCCTAAGTTTAGGGTACCTCTCCGGCATTTGCCATTAATGAGGACTGAGGAAAACCTGGAAAAAACCTCAGTGAGGGAGGACGGTCCTCACGGTATTCGAACCCAGACCTCCCGCTCACGAGCCCGCGCCTTAACGACCTCGGCCACCCGTGGCGGTCGTGGTGTACAGTATATGTTCTCAGGTGTATAACAACCTGCGGCCTCGCAGCAGTAGTAGTATAAATTGTGACTAACTTAATATACAGTTAAGTACAATAATGAAATTATTTTGCCATTCTTAAGCGTTTTCGTGATAAGATGGGATGAGAAAAGCCTCATTTTCGGGAAGGAAAGAATTGCGTTCTCCATTTCTATAATGTCCCAGCTCAACAGTCACTCCAGGTGAGCGATTTCATAATCCTGAATATAAGGGGTATCAATGAATGAATACTGCTATAATATCAAATACTGTTCCTATTGATAAAAGGTAATGGAAATGTGCGGCTTCAAAGCAAAACCTATCTGTCCTTCCTCAGCCTACGAATTCTACAGATCTCGCTACATCTGATTACTATCTATTTCCGAAAGTAAAAAACTTGATCAAGAGGTGGAGTTTCACTTCGGTCGAAGATGAAGAGACAATTGTGACGAGTGCTATGCGGGAAGCGACTGCAGCATTGTTTCGAAAAGGGGTTGTGGTACGGATGTTGGCAGAAGTGTAACTAACCAAGGGAATTAACTTTGAAGGTAATTTAGTGTAAAAGGTTCCATTTCCTCTGTTATAAAACTTTATATACATGTTCCGTTTCATTTGGACTCTTCAAGTATGTATACATACAACATGGACAGAATAATTTTATATACATATCACTTTAAACTTTAAAGATATAAATATAATAACTGATATAAAATGCATATATCGCTATGTTTGGCAAACATTTTGATTTGGTTTGTACAAAACAATGGTAATATATCCATCGATATCTTATTCAAGCACAGGGTTATTTTTGCTCCGCCATGTGCAGCATTTTGCAGACAGTGTTTAGGAATATTTTTAATTACCTACAAGACAGAATCTTTCAGTTGCTGCAAGGTTGCTTGATGTGACAGGTAAACTGTCCTTAAAGGCAGCCCCTATACTAAAAGGCGACTGGGTTTAGATCTTGGGATCGTTGAGGCCATGTTGCTGGAAAGTACCAACTGATAAAATGGTCGCCGAAGGTCTGTATAATTAATTGCTTTGAAAGAGCATAGATCCGGGTCGGTGTGCCATCTTGCATGAAGAGTATGTTCCACAGATTATGATTCCATATAAGGATGACAAAATTCTGTAACATACTATAGTAGCGCTGCTTGTTTACTGAAACATATTTTGTTATTCCATTGTTTTATTCTTCAAAGAAAGCATGGGCCAGGATATGCTGCTGTAAACTGACTTAAGATAACCAACACCTTGTTGAATTAAAAGCTGGGTTATTTTTGAGCCAAACTCTACAACTTCATGTACGAAAGGTGTCGGCTTGCCTTAGAGATTATCTGAAGATGACTAAATTACTATGATTAACAACTTAAGATCGTCCTTTATATGACGCGCTGTAAAGTTTCAGATGCCTAAGTGCACTCACTTGTTTGTGACGATCACGTGAACAAACTAGGGCGAACATTTTCTTCAAAAAGGATAAAACTGAAATAGAACGGTGATAAAGTACTCATTTTGAAGGGTTTAAACCCAATAGATTCCACATTAAAATATTATTTCCTTCGTTTTCGACAGTAAAGGAAAAAGCTGCTTATTTTAAGCGTGATCGTACTTCCATTCAAAGTGTTGAGCGCTCAAGGCGTCCCAAAACTGCGGCGACCGATGAGATTGTGACAAAAATTCACAAAGCCGTACTTAATGGTACTTGAGGCATGCGAGCTGGATGACATTACAAAGGCCTCGTTAGGCCGTGCCCACTACATTTTAAACGAAGTTTTGGATATGAGAAAGCTTTTAGCTCGATGGAAGTCGCATTCGTTAACAATGGACAAAAAGCGCATTCGAATGAATACTTTGCAGGAATGTTTAGACTTGCTTAAGTTCAATTCGGGTGAACTTCTCTACTGTGTCATAACAGTAGGTGAAACAGGGATTTATCATTACATTCCAGAGACGAAGGAGCAGACCAAACAATAGGTGACAACAGATGATACTGTAGCAAAGAAAGACAGGCAAAATAAAACGGTTTCATCAACCACAAAAGTCATTACTGCAGTGTTCTGGGATTCACATGGAGTGATGCTCATAGACTACCTCCAGGGGGCACAGCCATCAGGGGAGATTATTACGCTTCACTACTGGACCAACTGAAGGATGCTATTTACGCTAAACGTTCACACCTTGCTAAAAAGAATGTCCTCTTTTATCACAATAATGCGCCTTTACACATTCTGGGATTGTTGCTGCAAAATTGCATACTTCGCTTACAAGTGCTTCCAAATCCGCCATATTCACCGGATTTGGCTCCCAGCTATTACTTTTTGTTCCCAAACTTGAAAAAATGGCTAGATGGAGAAATATTCACATCAAATGATGTGGTTGAAGCTGAAAAAGGTGCTTATTTTCACAGATGGACAAATTTTATTTTACTGAGGAAGTTGGAAAGTAGTTGGACTAAATGTATTGATTTATAAAGTGAGTATGTTGAAAAATAGAAAAACATTTCTCTCAAATCTTGTGCTTTCTTGGTCAGGCCAGTAACTTTCAGAATGCCACTAGTATTAACTCCACCATTAAAACTTTGTGCAGCAAATAGCTGTTTATTTAAATCTCTGCTCGCACAAATAAAGTGAATCGTATGTTTTTAGGTTATTATTTGCTTTGAGTGCA
The DNA here is from genome assembly GCA_030762175.1 of Metallyticus violacea. Taxonomy (NCBI): domain Eukaryota; kingdom Metazoa; phylum Arthropoda; class Insecta; order Mantodea; family Metallyticidae; genus Metallyticus; species Metallyticus violacea. The sequence goes on along the minus strand of CM060846.1, from coordinate 271,450,673 downwards.
AAGATTGATTTTAGTTTATAGGTATACAGATGTGTTTCCTAATATTTATCCACTCTGTGTTATTACTACTTTAAAGATGTTTTGACTACTAACACTACTAATTACATAATGTTTATTTATACTTATTTTATTACCTGTATGAAGCACCTCAGCAACAGTAACATCAATGGTGACCTTTGTTCTTATAGATTTTCTTTTTCTCATCAGAGCTAGTTTTTTAAACTTCTTGATTAAACTTCTATAGTACTGGTCTAGCCGCATGTTAACATGTAATGGCAGAACCATGACAAGCAACTTTAAGTTTTTTCAGAATGGTAACATTGCAAAATGAAACAAGGTGAAAAGAAAAACAAAATTTGATGCCCAACACAGGATGTTTTTGTTTTCTACTCATCTAATCTTGTATTATAATATTTATGTTGTCTTTAATTTTTAAATTACTTTTGAAAGTCTCCATGTAGTCATCATCATCATCATCATCATCATCATCATCATCACCACCACCACCACCACCACCACCACCACCACCACCACCACCACATACAACCGTGAATTTGATCTTAAAACCTGTTACGACTCCAATTCCATCTTCTGCTGGAACTACCAATATCTCCTTTACCTAATGGGTTGGTAAAAAAGTAATTGTTTGGAATATCAACTTCGATACATCTACGAGCTCTATTGTAAGTTCTTTGCCTAGCACCCTTCCCATCAACAGAACCAAGAGCGGTTAACATGACAAATATGTTGTTTTGTACATAATTTCTCCAATTTTGTTGATCGTAAGTGTAGCTCATTTATATTGCAAAATTCTAAAGTAAAAATGACAAAAAAGAATTTGCGTTTTAAGAAAATTGAGATGCGCTCGGTGAAAAAATATATACTTTTGAAAGGATTGTGCAGCAAGGAAATTTATGCAATTATAATAAACACATTAAAGGATTGGTTCGCCAGAATAAAAATTAGGTTGCGGAGTTTTAAGACAGGAAGAGCAGATGTCAAAAGTGAACATCATCTGGAAGACTTGTTTCAGTGTCTACTGCCAAAATGCTGATACTGTGCATGATATGATTTTTGTGAATTGACGTATTGGGTTGAAAGGAATAGCAGAAACTTTGAATATCTTTTACGAATGCGTCTTTAACATAGACATCATCATTTTGGTATGAGAAAAATTACTGCTAAATAATCCAAATTGGGTTTAATGCTGATCACAAACAACTCAGAATTATAACGTTCAATTCAATTTGTCGTCATGTCAAAGATAGCTCTTCCAAAATTTTGGATCGTATTTTAACTGCGTGCGAAACATGGATCCAGAAACAAAGGAACAATATAAGAATGGAAACATGATGGTTTGACGCGCTCAATGACATTTCGGGTGAAAATATTGGCAGGGAAAATTCTCGCATCTATCTTTTTGGGACTAGGAAGGAATTATTGTGACAAATTATTAAGAAAAGAGAGTAAACGGTGACAGAGACAAGTTATTTGCGTTACTGGGCAAGCTTTGGAATTTTTATGTGTATAAAACAATGCACCCCTCACTCTGATTCTAGTGCAGACAGTTAATTAAGTTGGCTTTGAATGGATTGACTATCCGCACTATACTACAAATTAAACCAATTCAAACTATTGTCTATTTTCAAAGATAACAATCATATTTAAAGGGAAATACATTTTCATCGGATGAAGCAGTGATAATTACTTGGAGGAGTGGTTTGCAGAGCACCTAAAACAAATTTTGAAGTGCTTAGAACTTCTTTATGGATGTTCTGCTAAGTGTATAGAGTTTAAAGACGGTTATTTTGAATAAATAAAACATTGTCGTGAAATATTTTCATTTTCTATATTAAGCTAAGAAATTGCCAATATCTTCTCGTAGAAGATAGAATTCTTTACATGGACTTCTCAACTTTATCTATGTTTTTTCTAGTACTGCAAAAATGCTGAGCTTGTCTTATGGTTCATATTATACAATTATTTAATGAACGAAGAAATGTCATTTCCTATGATGCGATCTTTTTTTAGTCACATTTTTCACTATCCAGGATTCATAACCACAAAGAAAAGTTGGTACTACTAAAATACTGTAGAATTTAATTCAGTTTCTTACGTCATTTTTTTTTACTTAAGAACATTTTTCTTCTACATGTTTGGTTGACTTTATTTACTTTATTATTTGCATGAAAAAAGTATTACAGCCTAAAAAGTAATTTGCCTGTTCTGATATATTGTTGTTTTAAAAATTGTTATTTTATCTGAATTTTCGTTTGGAATGCACTTACCTAATTTTTTTAGCTGATAATTCGACGTTCTATATATTTGATTATATATTCTTATTTCAATTATATATAAGTCTATTCAGATGTATGTGAATGAAAATGAGTGTAATTTTGGTTATAGGTAAATTTAGTTGAAAAGAGGAATATACTAAAGTTATGATACTCGTTATCATTGAATCTACTAACACCTTTGAACTAAGTTTTGACAATGCTGAAACTTTTCTAATGTCACTCACCGCTCTCCAAATGTAAATAAACTAAACTCTCCAAATATACTGTTCCAGAGCCTCAAAAATTGACTGATTTATCCTGTCTGTTTCCTGTTTAGATTTTCCCTCGAATTAGAATCGCATATACTGAGACAGGAGGACGAGTGGGCCGTGGTCCCCTTTCTAATCATTATATAACTAAGGGCACCGCTTGCTTTTTGTAGTGTGGGGCGTTACACTACCTTGCTTCATATGAAAACACCCTCTTCTGCTCATTCGCCAAGGAAAGGGTATAGGAATGTGTACTGATCTGAATTTATCTCGTAATTCTATCCCAATAATTATTATGTATTCATCACCTCATGCCATACAGTTTATTTTCATATATGTAGGAGAATTTCATGAACCATTTTCAATGTTCCTTAGACTTGGGTTTGGTGAATTTGTGTAAGCACTAAAGTGACACACACAGATTTCGTCACTCATGACGGAAGAGAGGGATTGATATCTGTATCAAGAAAAGGTTGTAACAACCGTGGCATTAACTTGTGCACAACTGTCATTTTATGTGGGGGGAAAAAAAAACCTAAGGGTTTTGAAGTCCTCTTAACACTGAGCTCTGCGAGAAACCACATTTCTGTCGCAGGTGGCGAGTCGGTTTGTGGGGACTTACTTCAAGCCTATCTCACATGTATTCAAATGTTTCTTCTGTAAGACCCGCTTTACATTACCTCTCTATTTAAGACGGAACCTCTGTTTCACGCTACTGTTTGAATAATTCACGAATTTACATGACGGTAGAGTTGATTTTGGAAGGAATTTACGAATGCACATTTGCCACAAAATTGTTCTTTACCTTCAAAGCAATTTGTCATACGCTAGTGTACTACTTTACAAATGGCGAACTCAGTAACTACCTGCTGCGGAAAGGCAGTTCATTGAAGCAAGAAAGCACTTATTTAGATTTGTCCCTTTCGGCGCGTTAAACAACCGACAACAAGATCTAACGCATTTCAATCGTTTATAGTGCACTGTGCGGTGCTAATAACGCACATTTGTACATCTCATTTCCGCAATACTATTCGGGCTACACACTGTTTATAACACTGTGATACAACTATACTGTGTTTTCAATCACGTCGCTCGTCTCGCTTCCCCAATCGCCTACGTTTTCTTGTCAACTACACTAATGGCTCTATGCTCACATGCAAAGTGAACTGAACCGGGTAATATTTTTCTGAAAACAAAATGTGCTATTGCTAATTTTAATTTAACGGTACATTATAGTGACAGAAAACAATATTTTGTGCATTAGGTGAATATCTTTCATGAAGTTAAGTAAACTACATTTTATTAATCATGCATTATTTTACAAATAGTATTTAGCTATCATTGTGTTGAGGTTATATCGTTTTGAAGAAATGAGCATGTTAATGATGGCCGAAATCTTGGTGGATTATCTAAACAAGAATCGGCTGCTATTCCGTTAAACCATCATTAATCTACAACACCGAGAGAGCTGTAAATCCTTAAAATGGACAAGTGCTTTTAATTTGACATTATTAACTAATATTATTTAATAGTGGAAAATAATGATTGGTACATACACAGCATTCTGACATCTACTTCAACTGGTCTTTAATATGGAATCAGAACAATGAATATACCTGCATGCTTCATCGGGCGATATATATATATATATATATATATATATATATATATATATATATATATATATATCTGGACGAAAGTAACTTAGGATCTTACGGACGCTATTCCTTATACACAAGTTTCCCAATGAAAATAAAATTGAATTATACCTCCTTCGAGCTAGGTGTTGGTCTTATAGATAAGAAACACACATAACGAGACACAACGAAACATTTCAAGTTTGTTACTCTCTTGTGCAATGTAAGGAAGGTGAGACACAACGAAACATTTCAAGTTTGTTACGCTCTTGTGCAATGTAAGGAAGGTGGTAAAGAAAGCAACTGGAAGCTGGCTGAAAACGCAACAACTAGTGCCAGCCTTACAGAAAGTAATAGTGTAACGGGCAGGACAGTAAACTGCAAAAAAACAAAAACATCTGAAATAAGTTGCATATCGAAAGAATAAGGGGAAAAATTGACGTAAGAATAAAATAAGTATCATAAATCGAGAAGAAAAGGTCTATAATAATAATAATACATGGAAAACTGTAGCGGTCATCTTTATTTCTCTTATATTAATACGTACATTTAAACCTGAGGGTGTACGAGCTTTTTACACAAATACAGCAACCATCTTTCTATCTCTGAGTAAACTTTCAGAGTCGAGTCAGTAAAGCGTTAAAGGAGAACGCCTTTGAAGAACACTTTAGATAGCAATAAATCTGTGACCATTTAAGTATTTTATCTATTTCTGCTTCTTTAGTTATTGTTATTACACTTATATATAACAATGGGGAGATAATGTAATTATATGTATTCTCTCCTTTTTGACGCTTGCTTAATTTGTTTCCAGCATTGTGTACGATTCAATATTTATTTTTACCACCTTCACTTGTCTTCTGCCTTCGAAGAAGAAGAAGAGTTGGTAGAAATATAAAGAAAATTGTATGACTATTTAATTGTTGCATCTATTTCTGCTTCTCTAGAACTTGTTTTAGTTACATTATTCCAAGAGTTACTTTTCATATATATATATATATATATATATATATATATATATATATATATATATCACTTGTCTTCTGCCTTCGAAGAAGAAGAAGAGTTGGTAGAAATATAAAGAAAATTGTATGACTATTTAATTGTTGCATCTATTTCTGCTTCTCTAGAACTTGTTTTAGTTACATTATTCCAAGAGTTACTTTTCATATATATATATATATATATATATATATATGATATGTGTGATGTGTGTGACTAAGTGTAAGTTTCATCTATTTCTGCTTCTCTAGTTCTTGTTCTTTAGTTACATTGTTCCAATAGCTAATTTTCTTTTTCATTTTTATTGCATATAATAATAACTTTGTGTGAGCATTTATTTTCCTTTTATCTATTTCTACTTCTCTAGTTCTGTTATTTTACACAGATGAAATGATAAACTGGGAAAGGATTTTTTTAAATGAAGGAAACGTTCCATGGCGGTTCATTTAAGGTGGAACGAATCTGTAGAATATATATTTTACATTTTCGTGTATTTATTAGTGCTTAACTGACATGACTATTGGACATTATTACATTTCAATAAGCTATATTTAACAATGTATTTAATAAGGGTGAATTTCCAGCCTGTTGCATTACTGAAGAATTATTCACCCGATATATAAGGGGAAGGATTCAAGTGGAGTCCCGGATAACTATATGGGGGAGAGGACACACTGCTTCCGATTATGGGCAAAACTTGTTCCAGAATTTTGTATGAAAATAAAATTTCAGGGATGGAATTTCGCAAAATTTCATAATTTAAGTGGGGATTTAGGGAAGGATAAAATATTTATTAGCAATGCATTTATTTTGGACTTTTTTAAGTTTGAAACAAAAGGCAAACAAACCAGGAAGTTGCACTGTACTTTTGTCGATTTCAGAAAAAGCATTTAATTCTGTTCATCGCGAAGCGCTATGACGCAAACTACGGATGAAGTGGATGTGAACAAAAGTTATTCTAGCGCTACAGGTGACACGAGTATCGGGGAGTTTCTCTAGTCAGAGAGGTGTTAGGCATGGTTGTATTCTTTCACCCCTGATCTTTAATCTTTTACTGACGACATAATCGAGGCATTATAAGAAGAAAATACGGCACCACACAGATGGAAGATTTGCATGTACCAATACGCGAACGACATGACAATTGTTATTACTATGATAAAAGCCCTACAGTGTGGACTTAACAGACTACAAATCTACTGTGATACTTGGTTACTTACGGTGAATATAAGTAAAAGGAAGATCCAGACCAAATGAGAAAGGAACTATTTATAGAAAAGCAGAAACAATGACACATGCAGAACAGAAGGTAAATAATGCGAATTTCGTGTATTTTGGATTAAATTTTTCGATGAATGGAAGATGAGCGAAATACTTGATGGGGCAAAACTTAAGCAAATATCAAAGCCGCAGAAACTCTCAGTATACGAAGCAGAATATCAGATGTGCCGATAGGGTCGTTAGAGTATATGGGGAACTGTACGATATACAATGACTTACAGGGTTAAACGTTGAGATTGGGAACGAACAGAGACCGGTTTTCTGATAGGCATTTTAAGAGAGGGGAGCGGTACAGCAAATTGCAGTATCCTTAGGGAATTTGGTGTCTATAGCGAGATTATAAAATTTAGGATCCGAGCAGTGATATAATGGCTACGAATTGTTCGTGGAGATCAGACACTAATTAGAGCAGCTGAAAATGGGGAAATTAAGACCTCGGTCTCATAATTAAGTAGGGGTCTGGAAAACATACGAATGCGTAACATTTGGAGCGCAGAGCGGGTAAATAGAAGGGGAGTTTGGAGGAAAATTAAGGAACGCTTGAGGTACATTAATAGGCAGCGGACTCTTTTGGTGTGAGAAGAAAAACTTTTGCTGGAGATATAATCGGAGTTGAAAATCGGATGGGGGATGGAGAGTTACACCCAAACTCTACAATCAGGAACTCGCCTGGTTTAGGTTAGGCGCGTGGCGGATGACTCAAGTAACAGACAGAGAGGGTGGATGTGCGGAGAAAGAATCTTGGGAACATATTCTGGTGTATGCAAGGGAACGAAAGAATGGAGATTGAAACATGTACCGGCTTATTTTGTTAATGAGGAGAGAGAGCAGTGGAAATGCTGGACTTTGCTGACAGATAGAAAGGAGGAGGAGGAGGGAGTAGGTAATTTTTAAACTAATTGAAACAGCTCAGATTGGAAAAGGCAGAAAACCGGAAACGGGAGTAAGGGATCATGGAGTCACATGGGGAGGTGAACATTTATATATGTGTGTGTGTGTGTGTGTGTGTGTAAGTTATGTACTTTTGTATTATTTTCTGTTGTTTATTTCATTTTTTTTAAAACTAATTTTTTTATATTTCCATTTATTTATTTAATTATGTATATATTGCCTTTTAAAATTTTAATATTTGTTTGTGCATTTTCAATGCATTTCCTAGTGTATTGAGAAAGAACTTACGGTTCCAGGACCCGTGCGACATGGGTGACCACCACCACCGCCAATTTTGAAAAAATGAGAACGCCCAGTTCTTTTATATGCACCTCTATAGAGAACGGCTTTGAAAACATGAGCGTCTGAAGTTTCCTTTTCTTGTCTGACGCATATACGCGCACATCTTATTAGCTTCTTTTAGCTTGTACTTTTTATCCGTAAATTCTTTGAAACACCAATGTAGCTGCCATTTCTAGATCTCTGAGTAAACTTTCAAAGCAATAAGTCGGTAACGCACCAATAAATGTTGAATTGAAAAAGCATCATCGAATTTCTTACAATGAGACGGGTCATGTTGGGCAACCGGCAAGGGAGACTTGATTTTAACAGAACGCCTATGTTTGTTCATGCGATATACGACGTTCCTAAAGGAACAGGTGGGATATGAAGTAAACTTAAATTCTATGGATAAATTGGGGCTGTGGAACGAATGACATGGAATAATAAGTCCATAGGTTTCACATTTTGGGTGTTGGAAGGATAAGAGAATATTTACATTGGTATTTCAGAAATGAAGTTAAAAATTTACGGGTGAGAAGTACAAGCTAAAAGAAGCAAAAGGATGTGCGTGTGCGCGTGCAGACAGACAAGGAAGATAAGCTTCAGACGCTCATTATTTCAAAGCCGTTCTCTAGAGTGGCGCATATAAATGAAGTGAGCGCTCTCATTTTTTCAAAAGAAGTAACCAAAAATGATTGTGTGTGTATATATATATACACATACAATAGTTCTTTTTATATAGGAACTAGAGAAGTAAATATAGATAAAACACTTAAATAGCGTATAAAACAGTATCTTCGTTCTGTCATCCCCTGCACACTTAAATATCCATTTCTTTTACTCTTTGAATCGGCAGCCAAAATCTTTGTAACAGATTTTCATCCCTTGACACCTATGTTACATTTTAACTCTAAAGTTCCAAGACCAAAATATCCTTCTTATGTTTCTTATCTATTCAAGTCCTAGTGTTCAAATAATTCCAATGCAAACCTAAAACTTCCATTAAGAACTTCTTTAACTTTGTTACTACTTACATGCCTGCAATTAGTCGGACCTGGTAATCTAGTGATAGCCATGCTTGCCTCATAACCCAAAATTGGGTTCAATACCGGCCAGGGTCAATGGATTTTTTCGGGCGTAAAATTTCTAAGTATGGCCTTCTTCGAAAGGAAAGTAATGTCGGGGATACAGTGTCGTAGTTTTACGGCATGTAAAAGAACCTCAGGCCTGAAAGAAGAGGCCTCTGAGCAAAATTTGTAGACCATTTTATGCACTGATATGAATGCGGCGCTTATGACCTGAGATGTTAAAGAGCGTTCGTAAATATACAAAATCAAGCAATGTTCCTGGAATTGACAGCATCAAACATTTATAAGAATGTCATGATACTTTATTAATGCAAACATCTTTAAGTTAATTTCTAAATTTATACAGCGCCTTACTTTTAGATTATCCTCTTACCTTAAAGGCATATTTCACCGCTATCTATCTTCATGCAAATTACCTCGTCCGGTCGCGGGCTCATATCCTTGCTAAAGCGTCAAATGTAAACATCCCATATCATTCGTTCCACAGCCCCCCCAATTTATCCACAGCATTTAAGATCTTCAGTTTCTACCTGCTCTTCCAAGAATGTCACATTTTCTTAGCTTATTAGCTTTGCAAAGCATTTCATATTGATTTAACTTCTATGTTGTTTCTCTCCGTATGAACCGTATCATATACGTTCTGTTAAAACCAGTTTCCCTTGCCAAATGTCCAGCATACCCTGTCACACTATAAGGATTTCGGTGGTAATTTTAATTTAAGGCTTATTCATGCGTGTAGCTGTCCCTGGCTCCCCTTCGGTTATAGAGTAATGGAGGTAATTAACATGCGCAATTTTGAATCAGCACTTGCAGGCATGATGTGCCTTTCTCATTGAAGAGACTTCGATGACCCAGTCCGTATATGTCAATTTAGGATTGTACAGCGATTAAGAGTGACCATAATGTATCTAATGTGTAATTTCTGTAATATTTAAGTATTAATATGTAATAGTATAGCAAATGTTAAGGAACCACGGTTAAGCAAGCAGTTTGGAAGTCGAACAACAGATACCTGAGCGAGGGGTTGGTTACGCCTCAGGCTTAGAAACCTGCTAGTTTCTTTAGTGAAGGCGACAGGTGGACAGTTAAAGAACCATGGGTGTTAACGGACGCTAGCTGCTTGAAATCAAACAAGAGGACAAATGACGAGGTTGGTATTATGAACAAAATCGTGTGGCGATTCATAGCAGACATCAATAAAGCCTACGGGAGAATCTGACATAAAATTGGGTGAAAACTGGCTTGGGTTATGTCGTCACAGCATCAGTTTTATTAAGTATATAAGAACCACACACCCACATTTCAGGGCAACCGAGCATTCTTACCACTGGAGTTCAGTCCGAGTCGCAGCGAGAGCAATACTTCCGAGAAATCTTCAAGTATCTACATGGCTAGAGGAAAGCAAACCAACGCAGCAACGCACGCCAATAACAGACGAACCAATAGAAAGGCAACCACAACATCCACCGAGTCGCCACGAGCAACCTCACAAACAGCACTGCCGCCATCTGCTCTTTGCTCAAGCCCCGTTTTCCCGGTCCAACCCGAGAACCACAGCCAGTGCAGTCATTCAATAACCTCCAATTGCCAGCGCTACAACACAAATCCAACCTAAACAGAGAGCCAGCTCACTCAGGGCAGCTATAACCGGCATCCCCAAACATTATACCGAGCGCTACCTCCTCTGCAAAGCCCAGTTGCACTGGGCCTCCGCTGCCACAACAGTGTGAATCAAATCAGCACGGACCATCACCATTAGTTCACCTCATTTTCTGGGACGAGACGGACTGTGCGAACGCAGTCCTGAAAGGTATAAGGATCGCAGATCAGACTTATGAAATCCATCTAAGCCGTAAGCAACGATGCTGCGGCTATGGCCACACACCTCTGAATCCTGCACACACACACACACACACACACACACACACACACACACACACCACGTTGCCGTTGCCACTACTGTGGCTCAAACTACCTTACCGCCGACTGCAACCAACATAATTTGTCCCAAGGACTCCAATTTTGCGCAACGTGCTGCCGAAATGATCACTATACGAGGCAGGCACATCCGTGGAAGGTGTACACCATCTGCACACATCACCGAAGCCAACAGTCTCCCCTAATTATACACTAGTCGACCAAGAAATCATCATCAAACTACAGGAAATGGAAGCGGCCATCACAAACCTGACAGCAGAACTACCTCAACGCATCAACAGCATGGTACAATCAGTAATTTATCTGATCACCACAAAATTGACTTCGCTGACCACATGCCAAGAAGAATTCGTTGGCGGGAAACTGTCAAATCTCTCTGAGTGTCTCAATGCCCTCAAATAGCAACGAGTCATATTCATTACCACTGAAGACAAAATAAGACACAAGCTAGAAGATCACAAGAAAATAACTATAAATAACCTCCAAGATCTTACAGCTTAACTGCGAACAATCTGCAATACTCAGACGCCTCCATGGCTAAGTTAAATGAACTGAAGCAACTACCAGCTCCCTATACACCGGAACAGATTACTATAGTAATTGGATAACACCTTCCTTTTCGAAACACCAACAGAGACACAAGAACAGAAGCATCCCAGTGGCCCCAGATTGAATTTCCCCAATAATGTGAGATTGCTGCTACCAAAAGATGACATGCGATGTTTGCTGCATAAGTGATTGTGCGCAAACTGCCATCTATCTGCAGGATCGCATCAGGGCACCTGTGCCATGTTGCGTACCCTGCCCTTATATTAATTTATGTTATTAATAACATATGTGACATCATACAGTCACCCACAATTGCGAAAGCGGTTCCAGCCACCGATGGAAACATATGTCATCACAGAATAACCTCATAAGTCACACAAAAAATAGGTAAGGGTGCTGTGTTTTGGGTTCATCAATGCACCAGCCCGTGCGGCTGATTGGTCGCCCAGCACTCTCGTCCCTCTTAGGCAGTCTCGGCACATCAGCGTCGCCAGGCAGTCAGGGGAAGAGCAGCCTAAGTCAGGGGCGTTAATACCATTAACACCGAGTTCGAACAGCAATTGTACTCGAGCTGTCCAAACAAATAATAGTGTAGCGATATAACCTCATTATAGCAGTATTTTCTTAATACACTGCTTTTAACTAGTTGAATATAACAGAAACAGATGCCTGACAAATTATCGCCTCACATTGGTCCGACGCCAGACGCCAATGTACGCACGTGTAATGTAATTAACTATGCTAACCTGTATAATAACGAGGCGTTATTCTTCCCCTGCGTCCATCTTTAATTCCTCTTCATTTAGTTCGGAAAAGCTTTCAGCTTCATAAATTCAGCAGAAAGCCCTGGAGAGAAGAAGATTTAGTGGTCTGCATCAGCTGCAACGAGATCTGCGATCGACTGTCTTAAACCAATTAACCGTATCCCCATACAGCCTAATTCCAGTTACCAACAGACCATCCTCCTCCACCTTCATGCATTACCAACTTATGATCCTGAAATAGAGACAGAGAGATGGCAGCTGTTTTTGTATAAAGCGCGTACACCACCAGGTTTAAATCTCACGTATTAATGTTGCAATACGGAACAAATATAGTTCATTCAAAACAATTGGTGTTACACTTTTATTGGCCGACCATGGAATATCGATGTCACTTTGGTGATCACTAGACAAGAAAATATTTCTTCGCTAACATATCAGCATAGGTCTGATGCAAATTAGGGTGCATGTCAGAGGGAGGTTGCTAGAGTTTGTGTCTGCAATGCAGAAACCTCTGTTGTTTACATGGAAGCTCTAGGCAGAGTTCACGGTCAGCTACACTGCATGGTTGACTCTAAGACAACTTGACATCCATGATTGCAAATTTTCCATAATTAGTCCAGTTTTTATCTGATCATTGTGCTTCCCCAGACATTAATGATTGGGTTAGCGCTACTGATTTTGCAGCTTCCTAATTGTCGCTACATTGCTGGATGAGCAGTAGCCAAGGTCTCTTGAACAATGCTGCTTTCCTCTTAAGAGTTTAGAAACAAAGCCAGCCGTGGTAAATGGTCACGTCACTATGAGCTAGAACTATATGGAAATAGCTGAGAGTTGACATAGTCAAGAAGACCCAAGTTTGCAATGTATTTTAACCTACTTTTCACGACTTATCAGGTTTGGTTTTCATTTTGCCTACCTGAAGGAAATATACTATCTTGGCCTACTGTATTATTTTGAACACAATTGCTTGTAAAATACGGAAGAGATCAAATTGAACAATAGTAACAGAGTAAAATCTAATTCTCTACTCGCAAACTATCATGGGTCATACTCTCTTTAAATAGAACCAAAAATTGAAACCGCTGTTGGTTGCCATATTCATTATTTCCCTTCATTTTAATGAGTCCTGCAGATATGAACGTCCTATCAGAATATATGAGTAGCATGAAAGGAAAATAATAATTTTGAATAAAATCACGATAACATTTCAATAAATGTTGTACTAGGTAAAACCAGATGCAAAGCTTTATTTTTTAAAAAAATGCAGAGTAAATTTATAAACTGCATTTATACTTTATTTCATATAATAGCAGCATTTGAATAGGATTAAAATAGATTTAATCATAACAGGATTATAACGCATGGAAAAGCAGCCCATTATCAACGAAAATACAGCAAAATAACATTTTCAAAGAGCACTTAACAAATATAGCGAAATAAAACAATATTTTCAAAAGGAGAATAAATCCCTAGTAATAAAATGAAAGCTTTTAGCTATTTCGTGCGTATTAAAAAAATCTGACTCAAAAGGCTTCCGCAAACTTTCCAGTATGCAACATTTGAACATCTATAAAATGGTATTTTGAACATGTAGCTCTAAAATATATTTCATGAACGTGATTTAAAAAGTATTGTTATTTGTAGCATTGTACTTAAGCAAGACCAGAGTACCTAACATACTTCAACTTCAGTGAACAAACGTTAAGTCATTAAGGCACTGGCAATAAACCCTTCTGATAGCATTGCAAATAACCCTCTCTGAGAAGGTTATATATAAAAACTACTCATTTAAACATATAGCCTTATAAGAATCCAGCAACAATTAAGAGAAAAACTCAGGTATTACTTAACAATACTAGCTCCTTCCATTAAACGTACATTTACATTTGCTTTGATATGTGAAGTAATTCTATGGGTTATCCATTCAGAGTCACTATTCCATACACTACTGCCGGAGTAAGTACAGAAGAAAAAAATTTCTACGGCAGTGATTGCATTAAAAACAATTCACCGGAGCCGGAAATAAGAAATACTTTCAGATAATGGGATCTTAGTTCAGAGAGACCGGCAAGGTCCTTAGTTACATAAACCCTGGAAAAGAGCTAAATGGTGATAGAGGTAGAACCACCGAAGAGAGAAAACAGCAGAAAACACGGTTTCATTCAACGGTAGGTATCATTAATGAAATTGACAGTAACAGAATAATTTATTATGAATATGATAAAGTAGTTCACAGGACAAAAAGTTCAGAAATAGGAACATTAAGAGGAAATTTATTTTGTACGTATATGTTCATGCAGGGATGTAATAATAAAATATAATGGAAGAATCCAATACCCCAATGACGAGAGACGTTTGTTTATATATACCGGGTGTCTCACCTAACTCTGCGACCGCAAATATTGTCGAAATGAAACAAGCTGTGAAAAATCTAATTGCTCAAGAATGTACTAATCTCAGCGGCTGGCACAATGGGAGGGTATTACAGAGAATAGAAAATTAAAAAAATATTGTTTTTAACTCAAAGTTACATTTTTAACATAGAACATGTGTGTTTTTTTCTAGTGAATGGAAAACTAGAACCCAATTGGCGATAATAGAGTTGGTTCCACTGTTTTAAACCGCATACCTTCTGAAATAGGCAAACTTTTAAAGAGTAGCAACGGATGCACTGTTTCTGACGTTAAGCAAAAAGTGTAGTCTGCATACAGAGCATGGGTTGTACGCCATGCGTCTGTACTAAAAGCATGCAGTGAACCATTATGAAACTAGCACACTTCACTCAAGGAGGATGTGAGATTGGAAACAAATCTGACAATGTGGTTCCAGCATGATGGGTACCCCGCACACTTCGCCCATGTTCCCAGAGAAGTTGTGGATGCTAAGTTTACAAATCGGTGGATATGAAATAGGGTATTACCGCGGCGTGTGCGACAATATCTGTAGAAATACTACAATCTGTGCAACGCTCGCTTGTTCACCGTCTCCACAGATATATTAATGCAAACAGTGGTCACTTTGAACAAGTGCTGAAGTGACAGAGTTTCACTAGATAGGCGGTCTGATTATTTGTGAGTGCGTTTTCTGTGCTGAATATGATTTGTAAATATGAAGTTTCTTTTAGCTATAGACCAAACCAATTCTGTTATCACTAATTGGACATCTAGTTTTCAGTTTTCTAGAAAAATCATACATGTTCCATTTAGAAAAAAAGGTAACTGAGTTGATATCATTTTTTTTTTTTAATTTGCGGGATTGTGCATACCCTCCCATTGTGCGAGCCCCTGACTGGGTACATTTCTTGTTCAACTAGATTTTTCACATCTTGTTTCATTTCGAAAATATTTGAGGTAGTAGAGTTAGGCGAAACACCCGGTATATACCTATATATACCGGGCTTACGGGTAAAACCTATCCCGCACGCGCGGTATTTTGATTCTAGGCTGCTGGGCGTGTGGCGACCGACAGAAAACGAACTTTTTAACTTCGCATCTACAATTGTGTATAAAATCTTACCTCACAGAAGATGTTGAAAATATTTCGCCCTTCGGTTAAACAGGCTTTTTATCAGGAAAAAACATTTTGATTGACAAAAATAAGTTTGGTTAATGTAATGTTTAGGATTTTATTTGTGATATTTTCCTTTAGTTCCTCTAATAAATGACGGTTTGTTTTATAAACTCTGTCCTTCAGGCAACCTCACAGGTAAAACGGTCACACTATTATATTTGGTGAGCGAGAGGGTCATATACAAGCATTAAACACAATAGCTTTCTGCACATAGTAATGATCATATTACTCATTCAGAAGTAGTTGTACCGCCACAGGTGGCCGAGGTCGTTAAGGCGCGGACTCGTGAGCGGGAGACCTGGGGTTCAAATCCCGCCAGGACCGTTCTCCCTGACTGAGATTTTTTCCAGGTTTTCCCCAGTCCTCATAACTGGCAATTGCCTGGGAGATACCCTAAACATAGCCTGGAACGTTTCCTTCCTTATAAAAATTCTTTCTCAATATATCATTTCATTTCATGTATCATCAGTTTCCACCGCCTGTGATGCAACAGTAGTAAAAACGGTGCTAAACATTATTAAAAAAAAGTAGTTGAACCGTTCACAAATGCAATAGCAAGATGTTCGGTGTCCATTATTGCTAATTTTGGGATTCCGCAGTATATAGTGTCTAATATTTTAAATATTTTTCGTTAATTTTTTTTTTTGTTTTGGACTGCGGTATTCAGTATGTGTCTACTCCGTATTACTACATTTATTTTTTGAGTGAAAACGTACATCATAATATTATGTCTGCTTTGATTGCAAATCATCATCGGGATCTTACACGGTGGATGAGAATTTGCAATGGCTGCAATTTTCATATAATGCTTCTAAGCATGAATGACATCGCACGCGTCCATATTGATGGTGTCCTTATCACCTAACTTTCCATTATTAAATTTGTGGAACTTGAAAGATATTTTGCTCGACCGTCCAACTTTTGCACAGATGCAACCGATTTGGAACAGAGCGAGATGTAATCGTGATTTGGCACACAGAATCAGCGCGAATAATTATAATCGTGTGCGTATCTCGGACAAATATAGAGGGGGACATGGTTTATTTAAAAACGCTTCCCTTTAGTAAGGGTCCTCAGGAACATATCGCTAAACTGGCGGGAAGATTTAAAGGGCATTCCCTGTAGTTGTACATGTTTTGCCAGAGTCAATTTTATTAAAAGATAATGATAAATGCATTAGAGTTCATGTTTCGCAGTTCAAATAATCAGGCCTTTATTTGAACATTATTTAAAACGTTGGCATTACTTCTATGTAAGTTATTCTTGTGAAATTTGGTCTAATTTTAATTTAAGAAATTTATATTGTAATTGTACACTCATTGATATGTAATGATTCAAAATATAGAAAAAGATGCATATTTCCCTTGTCGTAATAATGTTATCCGGGCAAACTATTTTGGTTCATAGCCAAATTGGGTCACATGCTTTTTAATAATCACATTCTGCTTTGTGTACGTGCGAGTTGTGTAGCCTCTCGCCGCCGATGGCTCGTGTTATGTAATTGCTACAGTCCTGTCTTTTGTCGGAAGCGCTGACCTGTGGCGCTATACCCTCAGAGCTGTCACATCTGGAATTGTCAGCCTCATGCCTTGCAGTAATGGATGGACGACAAGCTTACCTAACATCTTCCAAAAATAATTTCAGCTGCAGACTTCGGTGCAGATACACCGATGGTTGAACAGTGTGAACACGATAAATTCATCGCAAGAAAAAGATGTCAATGTGGAAAAGAGGCAGTTCAAACAGTGTGTCTACAAGTTAAAATAGGCAGAATGAAATGAAGGAGGAGACGTGTTCTTAGACCAACTAAACTGCATTGGTGGGAGAGTACGTACCGCTGTTGCATTAAACACTCAGGTCAGTCGATATTTCAGTCCTCATTTCTTTCCTTTATACAGTCACATAGTTGTGTGACTTTCAAGTTTAATTTTATTGGTCAACACATGTCTTTTCGTTCAGAGGTCGACGGTTAGTACCTTGCTCCGTGATAGCGTAAGGGGCTTCTCTCCTGAGCTGTTCGAGTCAAAGGACATAACCAAGAAGTTTCCGGAAAAGAGGGCTTTGATTCGCCTTTCTCTAGACATTTAATGGAGCTTCTTGGTTAATTTTTTCACTCAGTTTGATATGGATTGGTATAGGATTATCTTATGTATTTATAATATATAAAGAGTACAATTTAAACTTGCGTTTTCGGGAGAAATTTTCCCATTTTGGTTTGCAGCTACAGGCATATAATGTTATAAGGAATTTGTTTCAGATAACGATTGGTGTGCAAGAGAGTTATTTGTTATCTGTTTAATTGTATGGTATAGCTTTTCCTGCTTTGAAGTGTGTTTAAATTATGTTAGCACATTTAGGAAGGCTTTTTGTCTCTCATTTTAAGCAAGTTCATATTGGACGGGACTATTTAGCAGAAAGGCATGAATGTTTTATTAAAAGCGTAAATTATTTATGCTTTTAACGTTTTCTATGTTATTGTATGCAAATTTTGGTAACTTATTTGGGTGCAGTGCACACCTTAAATTTTTTTCAACACTATCCCAATATAAGTTTATTAAATTCAAGTTTTATCACTAATTTTTTATAATATAAGGCGCGAAACTAATATTTGTTCTCTCATAAATGTTGTTAAAGCCCTCGTCTCCTTTTAGGAAACCACAGACACACATTTTCACGGATTCTCTAGGCCTTAAAGATGTTCCTTTGGTACGGTAAGTGGCAACAAATAGCAGCAGAGCGAGGGTAAAGACCCATACTAGTTGCTACAAGTGACAAGTGGTGACTTTAGGACGGTTATTCAAAGTATATCGCTCAATGTTTTTCTTTCATAATCAAGAGAGAGGGAAAGACGTTACAAGTGCTGTGTGTAGGAACAGACTTCACATAATATACTCGTAGCCTTCACCGAGCGGCATGGCTCAAGGCGTAAAACTTGAAACTCGCATTCTGAGGTCCCATTCTCAAATTGTTTAGGTCCACCATCTAGACCTAGAATTCTTTCTTGGTTTTTACTGAATATTTAGGCGAATGTTGGTAAGGATTGTTCCTTTCCACAAATTTTCACTCTTTCATTTCACCTTTATTCGTTTTCTGTAACAGGGTTGAATGTTACAGAAGAAATGGATTGGTGCTGTTTGCGATGTGAAGGTGACCCCCGCCTTGGAATTATTTCTGCCTCAAGTTCTACGTGGAAGCGGCTCTTCTAAGGGACTTACACTCGCTGAAGGAGGGAGGGAGGGACTACGTCGGTGTCTATCTGCAAACACTATTAAGGACCTTGTCTTTTTCACTTCTTTATAAAATAACAAACTTACTACTCTGGAGCTCGATACAATACTGCAAGCAATAACATATGATCGTCTATCAAGCGACCATGCGAGTCCTTGAATAGAAACCGCGCAGATTTTATACGTGTTAGTGAGAAGATAAAATATATTCCTTGTATGCATATTTTTAACATATTCATGATTTATACATAATAATCATCTGTGTGTATGACTAGCTATTCTCTTCAATAAAGCTCAACGTGAAATGAAATTCTTCTTCTTTATGCTAATATGCAAGCGCACACTTATGTCAATAAAAAGAGCTATAGAACATTATCAGATAAGCGTGCGCTTTACCATGTTCTTCACATAATCGAGAAATACACTAGTTATTCATTTCATTACAACCACAAAGTATATGAAGAATCATAAAACTTGTATTTACTTGAAAAATCGAAAACATGAATGTGTTGTTATATTTCAAGAAGAAATAGAAGCTTTTCTTTTGTCTCTACTTTAACGTTTAAACAAGATGACGTGGCAATGCGGGCAATATGTAAAATGCAGAAACATTATATATCTTTCCTGGATAGTATGTGCAACACAACTCCAAGCAGAGCATCTTTTATTGCCGACAGTGAAACCAAGTTAAGGTAAAACAAGACTTCAGAAGAAAGATATCAAATGTTGCAAGAGAAACTTGGAAACTCATGGCGAATGTTAGCTGACATAAAGAACCACATATACGCTTTCCAACAAGTGAACAACACCAGCAATTAAAGATGAAGAACACGTGAAAAAGTTGCAGCTAACCTAGTAAAATTATCCCTCTTTTCAACTTCTCATATAGGTTTGCACTTCTTGTCGAAAAACCACCGGCTGCGCTGCTATGTTCTACTATATGCACAAGAGGATTTGAAACCTGCCTTAAATTATGTTGCTGCGGCATATAAAATTGCACCTAAAAGTATAAATTCATAATCTCAAGGAAATTATACTTACCTGTAATTGCAATCACTTTGCAGAATAAATACAGATATTTCATATTTTCGCAATAATAATGGAGGGAAAACCCTCTAGATTTCATCATCAGTGAAAAATGTGCTGAAAAATCACCGGATCTGGACGCATAGTAACGCTAAATAGTAACGAATTACTTAAGGGGAATACTCTCATCGTAATTGACATGGTTAAAGGAAATTGTATTTACATTAGACAAGTGTATTAGAGCTGTAGTAAGCACAACTAACACCAATAAAATATTGCTAGATAAACTCTGAAAATGCTTTCATTTATGCTTCTCATCAACCATCACGAGTTCGTTAACATCCTGTAAGATACTAAAAACACGGAAAATTTTCTGAGAAAGATTCTCAGTATAAATACTATTACAGGATACAAGTGAACTTAGTAGAAATTGATTTGGTCGTGAACTACGATTTTTTTTTTTTGAATGGTGTTTAACGCCCGTTTTTGCTACTAAGGCACCGCAGGTGGACGAACTACGATGAGAATATTTTACATCCCTAATATAGACTTAAACGAACACTGTTTAATAAAGATAGTGGAGACATGTGTTAGGAACTAAGTATCAAAACATTTCTTTATTTTTTAATTTTAATTACGAGTTTTTTTTGAGACAGAAATTTTTGTTCATTGCGTAATTCACCAGTTATTTGCCTACCTTACTGGCAACTTGATGTGGACAATACCAGGAATATTTTGTGCATTGATATTTAATTAAATATTAAATAAACTATTATTTTACTCGCACACTGCTACCCATTGCCAATATTTGCAAAAAAAAAAAAAACTCAAAACTCAGGTTTACTGGATCAGTCGAGACCTATGATTTACTACTTGGTTCTCATTTTGCAATGCAATCGGATTTATTTATTTATTTTTGCCAGCGGAATTTACTTTTTAACGGCCTCGCCATCAGCCTAGGGAAATCATGCCAAGTGGTGGGAATTTCATTACGTTCATTTTTTACTTTTGGTATTTATTAGTAGTAAGTAGGATATTGTACTCACCCTCAAAGTGCCTGTCCTCCTGTAAGAGACATGTCTGAATCGTTTCAAAATATTTTGAGACACTCTCTACATTTCATGCTTCGGAATATTTTGTTTCAGTGACTCCGTGGATTTTATTTCAAGTACAGCAGTAATTTATATGGATGAAGTTACAGCAGCTGAGTAGCCTTATACGCACTGCCGACAAGTACACCAACTTGCTGGGCTAATCTGTCAAAGACTCTAGAAGAGAAGTTTCTAATCGATATCTTATTTCATTAAGCTTCTCCAATGTTAAAGCACGTTTTTTGGTCCAGGCTTCTTGTAAATGAAAACGCCTTGGATTCGAATCTGTCACAGATCTGAAAATTACATATCTCAATGGAAATTTCATTCCTGAAAATTTAGCACAAAATATTCTCCTTTAGCACTAATACATGTTTTGCATATAACAATCATAAATAAGCATTCCTTGTTACAACGTATATCTCACTCTTGCCATACTCCTCAATACACAAATATATAGTAGAAAGTCTAGCAAGCACTTCCTAAATAAATGCAACTGAAATATTTGAGTGACCAACACGACTGAGCAAGGTCAATTGCCTGTGTCAGAGGAGGCTCAACTCCAGTGTTACCGGAATCGCGAGTGCAATGAAAGTCAACTTATTTGCATCAATGTACACTCTGACTGCCTAGCGCAAAGAGGGCACAGAATACGCTTAAAGTAAAACTTATGATGTTATGGGAAGTATTAATGTAAAAATTAACGTTTATTGAGGTGACACTGCTCATCGTAATTTTTACTACATTTTTATAGCTTTAGAGAATGCATTTTATCAAAAACCAACGTAACTCTGCACCTGTTACTCTAGCCTTTCACCAAGTTATCATGTTTGACATACTGCAGTACAAGCTTCTGTAAAATGTATGCTGGGCATAAGAATGTGAGTTTGCTTAACGCCATGCCTTACAAAAAATTGTTGGTTAACTTAGAGATGTCAAGTCTGATTTTACAAATACAAAGAAAATCACATACGTCTTTAATTGAGTATATGCCAAAACCCTCCTGTTTATGAAAAAGTTTTAAGGGAGGCCTTTTGGGTTGCAGGTTATTTAGTATGCTATTTTATGAACCGGGTACAGTGAAGACCAAAACAGTATTATTGTTTTATTTCACTTATTGCTTGATATTATTTTGGTTTTAAATGTCCTTGCTTTATATAGTTTTGCTAACTGATAAGTGAATAATATTATTACATTCTACAAGTTACCACAATGAGCATGTGGTTTGTGGATTAGAATTCTTAATTAAAAATGTACGGGTTTTTAATGAGATTGTTTATGGTGTTTAATATTTCATGTTTTACTCTAATCTGGGCTCATACGTAGTAACTAAGAGAACTTTTTACAACGTACCATCTATTATTCAAAGTCATGAAGTGTGTTACTTTTGTCAAAATTAACAGCATTATTATTGTACGTTTCTCAGACCTGCTATGTTTTCAATTTCATAGATATGATTCATTCTACCTATGTCGGCCAATTAACCCGTGAACGACCTCAACTCTATAGTTATTTAGATATTCAGCTCCACCCTTCACAACTATACAACGATTTTTCTTCACAGCTGCCACCAATTCATTTAAAATCATTTCGCTGTAGGCTATAAACATGCAGAAGTTTGTTAAGGTGGACACTAGATAGCCAATGCGTTTTATATATATATATATATATATATATATATATATATATATATATATATATAACATATATATAGACATATATTCTTTAAGCAAGATAATTTAAACAATACCTATAATAGATGAAAAGTAATTCAATGACACAATTTTATTAAGTGGTTACATGCTATGAAATTAGCAGCAATAGGTGCGCGCGCACTCAAGTTGCACTTATTCGCTTGTACGCACTCTACCAACAAAAGTTCGCCGGTTTTAAGAAAGTTAAGCTTGGCAGTGTGCTTACAACCATGAATATAGCGAAGTAAAAGCATAAATCGAGCTCTAAACTCAACAGAGGGATGCATTCTTTTAGAGATGCGAATTGGGGAGATGTTCAACGTATAGTATGCAAGAAGCAAATAATGTGCCGGAAAAGGAATTTAAAATGGCTCTATGATCCGTTCCGGGAGGGTAAATGTACGCATCATTGGAGACGAGAGTTATATTATTAATGGAATTGTCCGCAAATATAAAGAAAGGGATCATTATTTATTTTTGTTCACATGCAATCTTGGTGGTCTAGGAGTGGACCCAAGGTTAGGGGTCTAAACCCGGTGTGAATCAATCTATTTTTCAGGACATATAAATCATATAAATTTATAAATCAGGACATATAAGTCCCCTGGAAGGTGGGTTCCGTGTCGTAGATTTGCGGAATTTTAATGAACTTCAAACTTTAAAAAGGCGGTTCTTGAATAAATTTATCGGCCATTGTTACTCCGTAGTTCCCTGGCAGATGGCGCTAGAGACGACGAGCTTACACCTTCATCTTCTGCCCTATGTAGAAATAAAAAAGCGTAACTGAAATATCTCCTTGGTAACCGAAACATGCGAGGCGTCCATGTTCCAGCATGGGATGACATGTGCTATGTGCTAACAGCAATATTGCAAAAATATTATCACCATAGGGTCTGAGATTGCCCTTAAATTCACGAACCTTTTTATTTCAAAAGCGCAGACCTTCAAGGGATATTTATTAGTTTTATTTCATGAATAAAGTAAGAATTTAAATATAATTCTCCTAACTTAGTTTACAAAATTGTATTAATTGTATGTTTTTATTATGAATACATAACCTTTTCGAGTCATCTTGCAACAGACGAATATCGATGTCACGAATTCTAACAGAGAAGAACCAAATACGGGTTTAGAATTATTTCATGAACAGAATGAGAATAAAAGCAATATGTATTTAAAATTCGCGCACATAATATTAACAATTGTTCCTCCATTTGCGTTATGATTGTAGATAGTCGATATTTTTGTTGCTAAAAATACCTTCCCACTGCCTGATAGCAAAAGTGGTCAGTGATGCGTGCTCAGGAATTATAGTGGGGGTATAGAGTTGACTATAGTGACCAGAAGACAAAGGTGCATCACGTGGTAAAGGGATTACGTAAAACTTTGCTATAATTTCACTACGATATCTGGCTGTGATTGGTAAAAATTCAATTATTTTTTTCATTTCATTGGTTTATTTTATGATTACGTCACATTAGTAACATATACATGAATAAAGGACTTATTATGAATGGTAGCTTTTTCAATAGCTGTATTATCAACCCACTTAAAATTAATAAACGCTATTATTAGATTTTAAATTCGTCATTTAAATTGATTTATAAATAACGTCCACACAAAATATAGTATTTTGCCTGTACTTTAGTCAAACGTTAACACAAGTATTTTCCAAGGGCGCGAATATCTGTTCTATGTGATGCAACAAGAATAAAAACTCGTTTTATATTCTGTTGGTAGTTTGTTAATTTCATTAATGTGTTATTTAATATTACTATTTCTAAACTCTCTATGTATTTCGAAGAATAAATTAATGGTACACGTACGAACTACAGATTATTTCTACACTTAAGATACTGGAAAAAATCATATCTGAAACAAATTTCTTTATTTATGTGATTCTTTATAATACTAATTTCATTTCTAAACTCTGATACATCGCTATAATTGTTCAGTCCTTTCTCACTACACTCACCCATGCATCATCTGGCGCGAACAACGTAAACAGTCCTTACGGACAGCAGGCTTCCCGAATTGTTAGTGTGCTCATCTCTTTGTGGCTGCAAATATAAATAAACATACTTTCTAACACCATTTTGGCCGTTGATGTGTTTAGCCTTCTGACCTAAATTTAATGTATGCAATACATAAGTGCGTAGGAATATAATTATATTGCGATTACTTGTAATAATGAATAAGCAAATAAAAATAAAATAAATAACTGGACGCGAATAATCAGAATTGAAAAATTGGGGTCACGATTCTTCAGCTTTCCAGGATGACGTTCTACCAACTGAGCTACCGTGTCCCTCAAGCATTTGTCTCATCTATAATATTTTTGTAATAATATGATTTTAGAATATTAATCCACAATTGTCATTAATAAGATTAAATTACCTTAGGGATAGCAATGCAATGTTTTTTGAATTCTTATCGAGAAATATTTCCAAGCGTTTTGACGTTAAGTTCACCTCAAATGCTTTATGTGAATCATTTGGGCTCCAAAATCAGATTTGGCATTATTGAGCTTAATACGTGTAAACAAGGATTAAAAATGAGCAAAGCTATAAACTAGTTTTTTTTTCAGTAAGGTCATGAATACCCATGCATTCGGAGTATCTGCAACTAATTCATTCTGATTTTATAAGTTGATCTTGGAAAGCTTCGTCAGTCATAAGAAGTGCAGGAAGTTTAGTCAATGTGAGGAAGTAATACATACCCGAGCAAGAGTCGCGCAAGCCCAGATGTCATACGTTGCTTGAAGAAGGTTGTAATTTTTATGTACCTAATTTAAAAACCTATCTTGTGTAGCATTAGCGCTATTTACGTCATAAACATAGTACAGTATTGTATCTATATAGGAATAAATGAAGCAACACATGTCTAGTACTTTTGAAATAAACATGTAAAGTAAGCTATTATAACAACGCTGCATTTTCGACAAATAACTTGTTTTTCACTGTAAATTGGTGCGCTATTAACTGAGGCCAGGCTCACACCTTATGCTTTGAAACGAATATGTATCAGAACCTTGGAATAAATGTGAAAAAATTTCTTAAAACGCAGCTCTGTTCTACGAATCCTTGATAGGTTCGTACGGTGTTGCATTTCGCCATAAATGGGCAACATTTTACGATACTATACATTAGTAAACTCTTGTTATTTCCTAACTGACTCTTCTTTGCTTCCAAAATGAACAAGCCATTGCAGATAAAATACTTGAAGTTAACTAAACAAACAGAGTTCGAGATCAAGAACTGGGCATATATAATTGGAGACACGAACACCTCAACATAGCAAGAAATGAGAAGAAGAAGAGAAAAACAGCGAAACTCAAGATACAAGCAATATAACAAAGCGCCATAGATGTTACGCAAAACCTGCTTTTGAGAGAAGACATTTTAGCATACCATGAACGATATTTTCCCGCCTTTTGCCACAAAACATATTTCGAAAGTTTTCGCTCAAAAGAAGAAATATGTAGCAGAATAAGGGCTGTACGTATTAGAAACCAAAGGATTATGAAAAATAATGAAACCAGTAGACTCCTAAAATTTGAAGTTTGTTTTTAATAAGCACTAAAATAAGCCTTTTCATAAACCGAATGTGGGTTAATCATATTACAAGCCAAAAATTAGTGGTATAATTTAGAAATCAGGATATATTGGGACACATAACAAAAATAACACTACATACAAGATACTTTCAAGGGTGCTCTAATGATGTAACGTGCTTTAAATATTTATGATCACTTCGATGAGAAAATAAAGTCCAGTAACAGATATTTTGATATTAATATATAGGAAAAATGAAAACGGCCATGGTGACATATTACTATATGTAAAAAGTTTTGTTTCATGTTAATAGAATTTATACTAAAGCAGACGCAAAACTTAATAACATATGAAACAGAATTTTTGGTAGAGTGTCTCGGGAGGGTGTGGTTTTGAAATGTTTTGAGTATGCCCCTCGTTGGATGCCAATTTGAAGCCGTTTTGTTGTTGGGAGAGGGCCGTGGGGAAACAATTTTGATTATGTGAGTGTTCTAATTAATCGCTCTAAGTTAGGAAGCCAATTTGAAGCCGGATATGTTGGGGTGTGTGGGAGTTGGTGTGAACGGGAGATGCTGTTGAATGCTGATATTTCACTGCACACACACTGCTGCTTCTTTTGGTTTTATTATGGGTTTTTGGGTTCTCAAGTGTCGTTACACTGGATGTCAGGGTCAGCAGGACAAGAAGGGTTAACTGACCAGGCACAGAGAAAAACATACGACAGTCTCTATAAATCACAATTTATTCACTTAATAAAGTTTTCTAATTATCGGTCGGACTGTCTGTGGAGGTCGGAATTCTAACTGTTGCTCACGTACTATGCTACTTAGCTAAACCACTCAAAACTGACTGTCCTAGGCCACTAACAAACTTATTCCCTGTATTATTTCTTCCTCTCGATTACTCCTCCTGCACAAACAACTTGTAGTGTACCGACCTTTCTATTTCACAACCAACTTCCCGACTTCTTACTGACGGACTAGCAGCTCCCGGACCTCTTACTGACTGACTTCGAATTCTCACTTCTCTTTGAACGCCCTATTATTTGATTGTTTTATTCCTAAGCCCCTCCTGCGAGAATTTTAATTCTATTGTTATTCTGTAACCAGATTGAATTTCGGGCTTCCTTATTGGATGTCACCTAATATTTATTCGGGCGCAGACTGGCTCTGATTTGTACGATTTAAAACGAAGTTCATTGGTTATTCTTATTTCTTTCCCTACACTCCTACAACTTTTTCAGTCCGTTCTTTTCCCAGAAAAAAGTCTCGATTATAAATTTCAGCTTTCACCTTTTATGCTGGACCTCTATAGTAGTTGCTCTTTTCTCCCTTAGTTACTTTTAGATCGACAAATATACTCATAGATAACGCACATTTTTAACCATCTGTCAGCTGTCTCGATTTCCTGTGAATTCCCGGCAGGAAATTTTAATAAGTTGTGCGCTATCTCCTATCTTCCATCTCATACGTTTTCTCAGAAATCTGTACTTTCTTCATCTTTTGTCCTTTGCGCCGTTAGGTAAACAATGTAACGAGCTTTTACCCTGAAAGTGGAACCTTTTACAACATGCCGGCAATGTTCGCTCTAAAATATCTACAAAGATGAAAAGCAACAATTCTTCCCATATCTCTGTCTCTTTCCACTTCCTGCTTCCTTCAGGTTAACCGCCGACAATTCTTTCCTTAAACATACCACACAATAGCTCTGTTTCTCTCTGCAGATCTCTCACAGTCATCATAATAGTAGAACCTGAAAATTCTACCTTACTTCGTCATGCACAAAATATACATATATCTGCTTGAATATACACATACATGAAATCTTAATATTAATATTAGTTAAAATATGAATTTAATATTAAGCAGTTCCAAGTTTCTGTTCCACATACGAAGACAGGGCATGCTTGAGTATTTTTAGCTTGGGCTAAAATTTCTTGTGATAAATCCATTTTCACTAACAATAACGATAGAGAAACGAATTGTACTTCTCAACTGCCCGTACCAAACTGTCACGGAACATACCTGTATACTTTACACAAAGTTACACTGTTGAGGAGTATAAGTTTGCGAACTTCTGAGGTATACATTAAAAGTGGAAATTAACACAAATTTAATAATTAATTTAACTCGCTTCGCTCGCTTTTTAAACATTTTCTAAGCAATAAAGCAAAATTACAATATACTATTACGGGTTTACACAAATATATAAATTTCTTACATATATTCAGAAGATTCCTGGTAACAGTTCTATCAGCTACTAGATTTCTGTTATACGTGCCTTTGCAATAAGCTGCCTGGTTCTTACAGTAGCTGAAAATATTTAAATAACTTGTAATTCTACCGGAAATTTAAATATGAAAAATCACTCACCTCATTTAATGCATTGCACATAAGGATTCACATAAATATCTAAGGAAATCTAATCCAAATCAAAACAGAAGGGAGTATTTATAAAACACCTAAAATAATAAATAATTTAACATATGGGTTTACAAGAAGAGTATTTTATTGAACTAAATTTCTATGTTTTTGGAATTTCCACAGTAATTCTTTGTATTTCAAAATTTTAAATTCAAAATTTCATTAAATGATTTGTATATTCTATAATAAACAATAAGATTAGTTTGCTTTATAATATATGGAATTTTTCATTTCTCTAAGTCAACAATTTGCCCAAGAACAATTTAAGTTTTTCATCAGATTATATCAATGTAACAGCACCTCCAGTTGTTTGGTTGTCAGGCTTTCTACACAAAACGAAGAGGGTGTGGGCAATATAAATACAATTTTCATTGGAGACTAAGAAATAGGCATATATAATAGGAAACACACACATCTCAACACATCAAGAAATGAAAAGAAAAAGAAAAGCAGGAAAACTAAAGATATAAGCAATATAACAAAAGTGCCATAGACGTTACGCAAAAACCTGCTTTTGAAAACAAAGAAGTAGCACCTAAATAAACAAAAATGCCTATTAATAAACGAATAATATGATATTTAATAAAACATCCTGAGGCGGTTCTGTCGAGGCCCCTAGCTGGGCGCCAAATAGTATGAGGTGGTTCTAGTGGAAAGTTTGCGGGGACGGCAACATGCAATGTTAATTGAAAGTCGACTTGGAATTGCCTGCCGCAATCACCACGATGTAGTTGATCCTTGATGTATAATTATTCGTGGGCTCCACCTCGTAGCCCCGAGTATCTCAGGGGCCCTATTTTGCTATTTTGTGCATGCGTAGCCACGGATAGGAAGGGAAACTATGTGATTTATCACACACTGCTGTATTTGATTGTTGCTCAATTAATTTTAACAAGAATTGCTAACTTGCATCCTGGTGCGCTGCTTAGCCGACGAAGCTAATTTAGTGCGCAAAGCATCTGATTGCTAGCCGAAGAAATGAATTGAAGCGTGAATCTGAATGTTTGTAAATTATAAGAATATGAATCTTAACCTGAATGAACGTTGATTGCATCTCGCACACGTGATAATAACAGATTGAAACTTAATGCCGTATAACCGCATCGCCGAAGAAATGAAACTTGAACACTGAAGCGTAAAACGGACTCGTCATCCAAAGAACTGACACGCTGCTTATACGAAACAGGAATATGAAGTTGTAAACTAAGTACCTCTGAGACTGAAAAAAAGTATACTTGAAACTTGAATGAGTTGAATGAGTGCCTTCAAGAACGAAAAACTGAAAAACTACTTACTAGGAACTTAATTACCAAACTGTGCCACCTGAGTGTCAAAAACTGCATGAACTGATTATCTCGGAGAATGAAAACTTAATGCTCTTGCTGAGGATGTTCTTTCTTATATATTGTATTCGAATAATGGTAGCGTGGTTTTTTCAAACTGACAGGGGGCTGCCAGAGTGAACTCACGGGCTCTGAGACCTCAAAATCTCTGGCTATCAATGGTGAGTTCTAGCTCACTACCAGACGATGACATTTAATATGTTAAAGCCCTCGCTCCCTATAGGCTGACACTAAGACACGCGTTCACGCTGTCCGAGAGGTCACTGCCATTTTCATCGGCTTCCCAATAATTTTTAATGTTGCGAAATGGATTTGTCAACTGCATAGAATACAATAGGGCATTGTTCCTAATTCTCTTGACCGGGTGTTCAGCTGTTCATTGTCACTGTTCGCGTCCTTCGCCGGAGGCTAATGGCAGTGTCACTAGACAGCATTCCTTTCTACAGGCACTTATTCATTACACATAATAATGCATTACATATATCATAAATTATAAAATATTGCCTACAAAGCTTCCGTAAGTCATTAACTGTTTCATATTTCTTGTAATTGATGCACTGATGCAAGCTTTTAAATGCTGTATATGTGTTAAACTTTACTCAGTTTACAAAATACATTCATCATAATTTACGCAGTATGCAAATTCACTACATGGTGGGTGGAACAAAAGATCCACTTCAATACTTTGATTGAAAAAAAAAATTAATTTGCTGATGCTGGGTGGCACACAAGAAACTGTACCCCGCCTCATGAATGTTGTTGATTTGGTTTATTTACGGACGCTTTTTAACATCTCAGGTTACCAGCATCCCATTTAATTCAGGGCGTAAAAAGACGATGAATTTGGCTCATAGGCTCTTCTTTCAGGCTTTAGGTTCTTTTACGCGTCATAAATCTATGATGCGGGAGCCAGGGCTTTACTTCCCTTTCGAAGCAAACCATACTTAGGATTTTTACGCCTAAAACTTCCATCGACCCTAGCCGGAATTGAACCCGTGTTCTTGGGTTGACGAGACAAGTATAGTTACCACTAGACCACCAAGACCGACAAGCCTCGTAAACAAAAGTGAGATTGCATCTTTTGCGACAATTTACATGGCAATTTAGAAGGGCTTCTAACCATTCGAATTTGAAAATCTGCAACCATAGCAGATGTAAGAACGAACGGAACTCTTTTTTGCCACATTCCTCGTAGTACAAACCGCTTACTTTTACTGATACGTTGAAATAGCTAACTCTATAGATTACGGTAAAGCATGTTCCTTCTTCTTCGTTAGTATTTCTTTATTACCTGGTTTGACGGGACCGGAGAGATGTTTCGTGGGGCCTCCCACTACCACAAATACAGCAATACAATAATTAGCACTACCAGTATCGGCACTACCACAATTACATTAAAATAAGGATAAAATTGGCCAACATATGGATTTACTATCACCACAGTTAAAAAAGTACGCTTCTAAGTACAAATGAATTATATGAATATGAAAACAAAATTACTTCTTTTTCATTTCGGCTTAATTATCAATTTAAACATCATAATTATCTAGAGCTATTTTCCACTTAGCCAACTCGCAAATTGCAAGGGCAAGATTTGCAAGTTACCAGTGTTTCAAACGCTACTGAGCTAAGCTAATGCAAAACTGTTTACCTTCCTTAGGATAGGAAAGTATTTGGCTTTACATGCAGTAGTAATGTGTAGTGCTATTTTCCGATAATCGCTTAACATGAATGTACCCAACATGGTGAATTGCGACCGTGTTTGGTCTTACTTATTTCTTTATATCTTATAATTTTGAATAAAAACAAAATTCACTTCATTTATATATTTTTTCAATTTGAAGGAGGCATTTTAAATTTACTAGTAAAATTATGGTTCTAATTCCTACATTTTTTGTTTAGACGAATAAAATATTTTATGCATACAAGGACTTTAAACAGTCTTATTTTTTGTCAAAATCGTTAATAAAGTGCTACATTATGCCATTACTTGCATAAAATTACCGTAGAAACAATTAGGCCATTAAATGAATTTCACTGCTAAAGTGCTCCATCAATTGGATATTAAATTACGATAATATTAAACTCTATTGCACAGTATCTTTTTATATATACACTTTTCACGTCGTCTACCGGGGTTCGGATCTTCTAAGCCATCTAGTAATACTGTTAGATCTCCTTGCGTAAAGGAGCACGTGCTAGCAAAAGCAACTGATAGCGTCTACCGATGTATTGTGTATGATATATACAGTGTGTTCGAAAATTTCTCACTCATACTGCATTTTTTGCAATCAAAAGTATTTGTCAGTAAATTGAAATATGCGCGCTTTCAAGCTGGTCTGTTGTTTATTAAACGTTGGCAGTATTGTCAAGGCAACAGGCCGAAAAGTTATCATTCGCGGCATACACGTGAAGAAGCAATGTTTGAAATTGGCTCTTCTTTCTTCTCTCTTTAAACCATTAGCATTTTTCATCATTAAAAGGTAAGTAAGGCTTTATAATATGTTAATTTGTTAATCTCCAGGATTTAAATTTCGAATTCAGTACACGTAGAATAATTATATGAATTGAAAATGCTTTGACACAATAGACACAGCATCTTAGTTCGGCAGTTTTGTGAAGAACCTTGACGTAGTTTCGTAGCAGTTCGGGCAGGAGCCGTCTTTTGAGCAGTCTGATAAGTTTTTAGCCAAGCCCCGCAGTTAAAGGTAGGAGCAGTGTGATCAAGTTTTTAGTTAGGCAGTGTGACGAATTTTAATCACTTTTGATGAATTTTGAGGCAGTTCAGACAGTCCGCAGTTAACTCCCTCATAGCTCAAACAGTCCGAGATTCTCTCCTGGCTAGAAATTATAACTTATGTTAATAAAAGAGGTTCATCGTCTCTGCAAATAAACAATTCTCAAAGGGAATTTACCCCCGTTCCCATCCTGTCTCCCTGGTAACGTGCATACATTCCAAAATATATATATAAACCCTGAGATTCCAAAAAACTATAAACTAGTAATTCAATCTCATGCACCGGAGCATTGGTTCTGACATGGTAAACGACATTTCATAGCAGCGGAGCGTTCATCATCCTCAACAGCATGACCAACGCCAACAGCCGACCCCCCCCCCTTCTTAATACCGCTGCAACTCTCAAAGACGTGGTCGACCAACAAAAATTAATTCTAAATCTAAGGACCGCGTTGATATTCGTATGAATCGGGTGACAGGAAAAGAGGTGTAGTGAAGAAATTGTGTTTTTATGATTTTCAAAACCTAAATAAGTAAGTGAGTGTGACAATAGTCAGACAATCCATTAAATCTACAGTTCAGAAACGGTCACTTCCAAAGAACCAGTAACCCTATATTTACTGCAAAGAATGTTGGAGACCGAGAAAAGTTTTGCAAAAAAAAATATTTATGTTGGGTTTGCAGAACCCACTCCAGAGGGATGATAAAACATGCACACATCTTATTCACAAACGACAGTACTGAACCCTAAGCCATACCGCCAGAACAGACGCATTAGGACCAATAGCCCTCAACAGATTTTGTCTATTGTTACTCCTAAATTCTCGCTGAAAGTTATAGTTACTGGAAGCATATCTCGTTACGGCAAGATAAGGTGCATATCGTCCCCCAAAATCAAACTGTGGATGGGGAGTACTTATGCCTGTGTACCAGAAGGTCATGGATGACCCTAGACAATTTCCACGTCTTTTACTTGGAATTCTGATGCAAGATGGTGCAACAGCACATAGAGGTCAACGATCCATGAATGTCATTCGGAGGAACTTCAATAATGTCTGCACTGAGTGGCCAGGAAACTCTTCAGAATTAAATGTCGTTTAGAGTTTGTGGGTGACACTGCTGGACAGCATATTTAGAAAAACTAAAGTACACAACATAAAATGACTCATTGAAAGGTAGAAGAAAGAATGAACATCTTTGACCAACAAACAACCATGATTTTGGTAGAAAGTTTCCGAAAATGGGATTTGGAGTGCCAGAGTAACAATGAATATCATTCCAAATCCTGAAAATCATAGTATATTAGAAAGGTGTATCTTTAGGACACTATAACAATGAAATTATTATATCTTGTTTTTGAATATTTAATACAAAATATTGGCTGTGAGAAACGTTAGGATACCCTGTATAAGTTGAGACAATTTATGAATTACTGAAAATAAAATGAATCATTCATCTTCACTGCATAATAAATAGTTAGAGAATTAATAAAAACTAATAAATTATTCGCTACCAAATTAGTACAAGTTGATAATACTAACATAATCTGAAATATATTTCAATACTAAAGTTTCTGAAATATCCTTTATATTTAACTGCTAATCCAACTAATGAATCTGTTGTATTTCATTTGATAAGTATCAAAATATTTACTGGGTATTAATGATAATGCAGCCTTTTCAGCTTGGGCTAAAATTTCTTGCAATAAAGCTCTCTTCAATAGCAACAATAACAAAAGAGAAACAAACAAATCTCCATAGATGCAATGACTTCAGAGTATAATGAAAGAAGAAATCAACTTGATTGATAGTTCTTGCAAATTAATTTACCTGGAGGATATATTTATATTTTATATAGTAATTAATTCTGTACATTAATTGATCCATTTGAAGTTATTCTGTTGTGCCTACCGTGCGTTTGTAGCAATATTATACTTCTCTCGACTTTCTTCAATGTTTTCAACCTAGCTATCGTGAAGCGTTCCAGACAAACGCGGTTTCCGCTACTGTAAGTAACGGGGGAGAATGCCAGAAGTAGCTTGGTCCTTGACGCTCACTGCTTGGCTGAATCCCAACGTTTAATAATCCCTTAATTATCCTAATTGGGATATTACTTCTGTTTGGATTTTACAGAGCTCCGCATTCTGTATACTGTTTAATGGTCTTTGTGCGACTGTTTTCCGTAAATTCTGAATCGTTCTCTATATTTCAGGAAAATAAAGGTATACATAAGTTTGCATGGAGAATTCACAAATCTCATTTTTTCCTCCCTAGATATATTTGTATTTCAATGAATATTTACTTTCATTGTTTAACCTTGAATTTATAAACTAGAAAGGAATATACTGAGAAGTTAAGGACTACTCAAAAAGAGGCCAAAAACCTCTAAATAGATTTTGACCTTTGACAGATCGTTTGACAAAAAGTATTAATTTATATCTGCTTTCATATACTACATCAAGTTAATGTCTCAAAATTCTCA